>JAMJFZ010004114.1:15307500-16550000 GCA_026225945.1 Cricetomys ansorgei
TCATGCACCACCTCGTCTGGCATTATGTGGTCCTGGGACTTGAACCCAGGACTTTGTGCACGCCAGGTTTGTACTCGATTAACTGAGCCACATCACCAGCCTGAGAAATTTTTATTTCATGCATGAGTGGACAGTCAAATCCAAAGGAGAAGGTAACATTATGTCTCCATTCTGCAGAGCAGAAAGTGAGGGCTGGCAGACAGTAGGAAGGCACTGAAGCCAGGGCAGAGCCTGACTTCCCACAATGGCCACATGTGTCATATTTCAATCACAAAATAAGCCCATGTTATTTTATTTCTTCTTTCCTACCTAATCCATTCTTCCAGTTTTACAAAGGAAAGAAAAGGGGTGGGGGAAGCTGGAGAGGACCCACAACAAGCCATGAGTGGCTCCTCTAGGGTCTCACAGGTTTCAGAGGACCTTAAACATATCCGGGCTGGCAAGCTTCCACATGAGCTTCCCCTGTCTGGTCTGGATCCCTTTGCCCACAGGGGCACCACCTCCCTCCACCCCTGTGCAGGCCGCCTGCCAGTGTCTGTCACATCAAGTTCAAGTGATGCATGTGGCAGCGGCTCCTGGACTGCCTATCGGCACGTCAGCCCCGTCCTGGTTACCATGACAACAGGATGCAAGGCACCAGGGCATCAGTGGGCTGTGGCTCTCAGAGGGGCAATGCCATGGGTGAGGGAGGGGCTCCTTTCTTGTTCCTATGGGAAGCTTGGCAGGGACTGCTGCCGCTGGGGGCTGAGTGGTCCCTCCCTGTCCCTGCCTTGGCATTTCCTTCCTGCCATCTGTGCTGGGAGCTGGGGGAGGGGCCAAGCGCCATCCCTGGTGGGAGGGGTTTGGGAGCAGATGGGTGGCAGAACGGCCCTCCCCACTCGGCTGTGCCCCACTCCTGGTTCCAAGGACTCTTTCAGAGCTCTGGGCACATCACAGCCATCCTCTACTTGGCAAAAATGACAAGTTCAGGACCCTGTTCAGCCAGAAACTTGGTTGCTGGGCTTGGGTCAAGCCCAGGAGGAAGAGATTCTTCAAGGGGAGGGTCCTGAAGAGCCTGGTCTGCTTTGTGTTGGCTCCTGGCTAGGTCTCCTCTCAGTGAATGGGTTGTGTCACACATATACATTCCACACGGAGAGAAACTGGCTTCAGAAATGACAGCCAAAAGAGATAGCTCCAGAATTTGAACACAGGCCCATGTAGTTCTCAGACTTATTCTTGCTGCTGCCTGGGATGATGGGGGTTTCCTTGGCCACCGCCCCTGCATCAAGATGGTCAGAGAGAGCAACACACGGGGCTGAACTGTGACAAGAGTGTGATCTGTAAAGAGGCCAGCTTGGAGGAGCTTGATGCTATGCCTGCCTGAGGCCCCAGTGCCTTATCTAGAGACTTCGGGGTGCTCAGTACACATAGACCTTGTGTCTTGCCCAGTGGAGGGGGGTATGGGCCAGGTGGCAGGGCTGGTGGTCAAGGAATTCTGAGTTGATGGAGGGTTACTGTTACACCTGGGTGGGTGTCCAGATGGGACATTGCTCCTTTGGAATAACCTCTCGTGCTGAGAACCCTCACATCCCCAACAGAAGCGGACAGCTCTTCAGGCCTCATGAGATGGCAACCCCATGTTGGTTCTGGACCCTTGCCACCTTCCTCCGTGTCATGTTAAGAGAGTGATGAAGTTGGAGCAGGAGGTGGGTGGCAGCAAGGATTCCTCTGACAGATTGCTTTGTGTGGGAACAGTGGGGGTCACTCCCCCTAGTCTGGGTGAAGGGGTACCTCAGGGGAAATGCTTGGAAAAGTTGACCTGGGTTCCCTCCAGTCAGACCCTGCTTTGAGGAGTCTAGAAGTGGTGGTGACTCACTGCTGTCTGTGGCAGTAGTGCACGCCCAGGAGGTCACAGTAGCCGCTGCAGACACACTGCACGGGGTACCTGATGCACGAGGGAAGCTCTCCAAGCCTGGAAGCAGAAGCTGAGCCATTGCAACTGCAGACACCATTGTCCCCACCAGGGAGATTCCAGCTAAAGGGTTCCCATGAGGAAGTCTCCCAGGTCCAGCCAGGAACATTTCTCAGAGGCAGCTTCTGGGTCTCTATTCTTCCCCCGAACCAGGGCTTTCTTCCCGGCCTCAGGTGTCTCGGCCTGAGCCCGCCAGGCTGCAGAAGGAAAGGCCTATTAAGATTGAATGAGAAATTGGAGTTTCGATGCCAGATCAGATTGGAAATGTTAACTGATAAAAAATGAGGCTGATAGTGACTGTGAGTGTTCAGAAAAATTATGTGATCTTCCTGAGATAAGGTCCAGGAGAGGGAACTGAAAAGCAAGCTGAGACAAGGACTCTCAGCCAAGCTGAGAGAGAGTCCTCTGTGCTGTCAGGGACAGCCATTCCAGTAAGCTAGACTTCCTCTGATAGTCTGTGGGGGAGTGGGCAGGGGTTGGCCCTCCCTGGGTCCTCCAGACCTGTCCACAGAGCCTCTCTTTCCCCGTATGATTTCCCTCCTCATTCTTCTTCTTCTGCGTCTGGACTGACTGAGGCTTCTTGGGCCTGGGTTTACTATTTGAACAGAAACAGACTGTGCCCAGCAGCCTCTCATGGACTGACATGATGTATCCTCTGCAGCAGACAGAGATATTGGGGCTAGGAAACAAGGGGACTACCCAAACAAACCCACCTAGCAGCCTTTAGCAGAAAAGGAGTTACAGATAGTTGTGAGCTGCCATGTGGGTACTGGGACTTGAACCAGGGTCCTCTGGAAGAGCAAGCCAGTGCTCTTAACCACTGAGCTATCTCTCCAGCCCCCAGCCTTAAGCTTTCTAATCTTGGTTTCTTGGGAGACATAGCTGGGCCAGGTGTAGGCAGTACCTACCCTCCAGCCCTCCCTTTCCTGCAGAAGCAGGTCTGAAGGGATCACAGAGGACCCAGGAAGGTAGGAAGATCCCACTCACCAGCATCATTAGATCAGCTGAGGTTGGCACCTGGCAGCTACTCAGCCCTCAGACCAACCCTGAGATAGAGAACTTGAAGGGTAGCTGCCAGAGGGGCATGTGCCAAAGCTGTCAGCAGTGTCTACTCCAGTAGGCTCCTGCTAGGTAGAATTGAAACAGTTCAGGCTCTGGGGTAAGACCTCTCTGGTGATAGCTATGCATCCTTGAGCAAGCCAGCATACCTCCCTGGGCCTCGTTCTGTCCTGTTCATAAAGAGAAATGGCTGGGGATACATTTTAAGGACTCAAGGCATGTATCCCAGTGTCTGCTTCCCAGGCTGCTTCCAGACCCCACAGAGAGCTCTGGAATCTCTATTTCCTCCTTGGAACCATGTGGTCCAGGCCTAAGGGTGGTAGCCTCGTCCATGCTTCCTCTGCCCAGCCTGTTTGAAGCTCCAGGGTCACCCCATCTATTTTTAAACTTCTTTTCTTCCCTCCATCTTGCCACTTCCAACCCTTTCCCTCCCTCCCCCCATTTCAGAAATGACATAATTAGAGGGGTTTAATGTTCGGCTGCTGAAATCTTCATTTTCTTGGTAATTTCCACTATTTCATCAAAGAATAATTAATTGCATTGTCTTTAATCAATTGTTTTACAAATCCAGCAGCGGGAGGAATTCTCCCACCCTCTCTGCAGCTGCTTTCCCCTCCTGGGTGAGCCACTAGCTCATGCCAACCCATGAGCTTGGCTGCCAGAGCCAGGCTGGGCTGGGGAGCTTAGGGTGGGACCCCCATGTTTCCCAGCCCCCTGGGGGAAGGAACCCATGGGCAGCTGAGAGTCCACCTGGTGGTGTTCAGGGAGTACCACCTGCTGCTGGTCCTCACCAGAGTTGGTACTCCCTCAAGCTCTGGCCTCAACCTAGACAGCTGGCCAGGCTTGGTCCCACTCAGCAGATGCAGATGCAGACCCAGAGATGGAGACCCTAGAGTCTCAGGGTCTAGGACTCACAGAGGGTAAAAAAAACCCAGACTGACATCTTGACAATGGGGATGATGGTGACCAGGAAGGGGAAAGAGAGTGGGGCTTCCCAGGCAGAAGCAAGGGCGACTGGAAAACCAGTAAATGGTTCTCTAACCCTGACAAATCTGGGATCTCAGAGCCCTTCACTGTCTCCATAACCCTAGGAGATGATCTCCATTCACCCCCATTTACAGAGGAGGAAGCTGAAGTTCAAAGGGGGTGAGTGGCTTGTTCAAAGTCAGACAGCTCCTGAGGGGCAGAGCAAGGCCAAGGACTCACACAGTCATTTATCCACAGTCAATTCTGCTTCCCAGTGGCCATCCTGGGACAACAGGTGAGTTCCACTTCATCCCAATTGGCATCCAACCCTAGCTGACCAACCCTAGCTGACCATAGTGGCATATGCCTGCAAACCTGGTACTCAGGAGGCTGAGATAGGAGGAGAGTGAATTCCAGGCTAGCCTGGGCTATATATCAAGACTCTGTCTCAAACCACAAAAACAAGGACCAGTGGGATAGCTCAGTGGGTAAAGACACTTGTCACACCAGCCTGATAACCTGAGTTTAACCTCCGGAACCTATGTAAAGGTGGAAGGAGCACAGACTCCATGAAGTTGTTCTCTGACCTCCGAGTGCACTACGACACACTCACACACAAATATAAATAAATAAACAACAAAAACAAATTCCTATTGAGACCAGCCATTTCCACATGGTGGCTTCTTGCTCCTGGGTTACTGCTCCTACTCACTGGTCTCCTGGCCTGCCACCTGCCTCAAGATCTTTACTCTTTCTCTTTACTTTCCCCCAGGGGATTTATCTCTGACTCCATGGACTCTTTGCTTCAGGGCCGCCTTCTCAGAAGGCTTACCCTGCCATCTAAATAAATGCTACCCTCTGCTTCTCCTTACACACCATTTTTCTTCCAAGGACATATCCGTGGGTCTGTCCACTGGAGGCATTCGTCTTTTCACCAAATGCACCCTGAGGTGCTACTGCCTTTCCCTGCCCTCAGAGGGAGGTGATGTGTGAGACCATGAATCTTGCTAGGGGGAGATGAAGAAGGGCCAAGTGCCACCTGTCCTCTCCAGAGCTGCTGCTGGGGGTGGGGGTGTTTGTGCTTCCATGCAATGTTGCCCCACGTGCCTTATTGTGGAAGCTGAACATGGAGCACTATTAAGTGTGGGTCCCCAAGTGAGGGCAATGTGCAGCAGAGTCCCCCCAAATAGTTATTCATGGTTTCACATACTCCCTAATCCATCACTTACTGTGTCTCCCTCCCTAGAACATGGCTCCCTTGAGAACAGGGCTACATGTCCACTGTTCTGTCCCATGTCTGCCACTTGGAGGTGATCACAAGGTGTTGCATGAATGGAGTTCATGTTCCCTAGTGTGGTGGTTAGAATGAAAATGGCCCCCACCAGCTCATAGGGAGTGCCACTATTAGGAGGTGTGGCCTTCATGGAGGAAGTGTGTCATCAGGGGAGGGTTTTGAGGTTTCAGATGCTCAAGCCAGGCCCAGTTTCACTCTCTCTTTCTGTTGCCTGTGGATCTAGATGTAGAACTCTCGGCTCCCTCTCTAGCACCTGCCTGCATGCCACCACGCTTCCCACCATGATGACAATGGACTAACCCTCTGAACGATAAGCCAGCTCCAATTAAAATAAGAGTTGCTGTGGTCATGGTGTCTCTTCACAGCAATAGAAACCCTAACTAAGGTACCAAGTGAGGTATTTTGGGGATTATGTGTATAACAGATACAAAGTTCTTCCCTAAACTGTGTGTGTTGGCACATGCCTGTGAAAGTCTAGGAAAGTCTAGCACACGCTTGGAAAGTCTAGGTGGGAAGATTAGGGACTCGAGGTGATCCTTGGCCAGGAGTTGGAGTCCAGCCTGGGCTCTATGAAACCCTGTGTCAGAAAATGATCAAAAGTTCTTTTCCTAAAAAGCAGACTCACTCAGGCCACAGATGTCAGGGAGGCATGGAACAGGTTGAAGCTTGGCAGACTGCCCTCCTCTTGTACCTGCCTTCTTTAGTCCAGGCTTCCTGCTGATCTCTGCACATAAGTGTGTTAACTGCTCAAGGAGCCACTGTCTAGTTGCAGGTGAGAAGAGTCTCTCCCGTCCCTCTTCATGGCAGAAGGCACAAAGATAAGAGTAACCGAAGCATGGGGCTGGCAGCTTTTACAGTGCTGTTTCAGGCCCCTACAAAGGTCTTCAGTCATTGTCCTACATCTGCAGTTACCTGGGATTCAGAAAGGTGGGAGCCATGCAAACGGATCACCCCACGAAATCACCCTCTAAATAGGAGCAATTACCCTGTGTGATGGGAGCTGAGCTGCCCAATACGCAGGAGCAGTTGCATCCCGGAAACTGGACTCTCCCCTCAAGTGAGTCCCCTTGCAGAACCAGGGTGAGCAGGCAGACTGTAGTCTAGCCAAGCCTGCTTTTCTAGGCCTGCCTCGCCCCATCCCAACCCTCCTTCCACCTCAGTCTAAACGGCATGGCAGACCTGGGTGGCAGCTGAGGTGCTTGACTCCATCCTCCTGATGGGGTTGTTAAAAGCCCTTCTTGCTTCTGCCTTCTCACCCTGACTTCTCCATTTGATCCCTGTGGAGAGTGACTGCTGAACCTCTGGCTCTGGTTACATCTATCTCACTGCAGCCTCTAACTCACAGGTTCTAGAACCGACACAGGAGGATGCTGCTGGCTGTTCCTTGCCATACAGCTGGCCTCTAGTGGATCTGGGACCGGAATCCTGTCTCTTAGTTCTCTGCTCTCTTCCTGCCCCCATCCATTTACTCCCAGGACACAAGCCACTCTCCCCTATTGCATCCTCAGGGCTGCATCTTACCTCTGATAGGGGCTCAGGGAGAAAAGAGAACCCACGGCTCTAGGGTCTATGCCCCTTCTCTTTCTAGAAATAAACTTCTGCAACAAAAGAGCGGGAACAGTACATGCAAATCTACGTCTTAGGAAGCCATTCCCTTCTTCCACAGTGGTGGATGAAGGAAGGAGGAGATTGCAAGGATGGATAGAGGCTCTGCTGCACCTGGTGTGAGAGTTTGTGGCCAGTCCTGGGCACAGTACCTGGGTGGGGCTGAGGAGGTGGGGAGTCCGAGAATGTACAGGAAACAGGACAGAGCAGGACAGGTGTCACTGGTGACTGAAGAGGCTGAGATAGGAGACATATGAGGGGCGGAGCAGGGAGATCTCGGTCTGCTTCACACTGCTGTGGGATGAAACAGCAAAAGTGCATCTGGTGCCGGGAGGCACAGACGGGGAAGGCCGCTTACTGTATAGCAGCATAGCATAGGGCATCTCGTGGTGAGAGAGAGGGTGAAGAGGGGGAGCGTGAGAGGAAGCTGGACTCCTGCTTTACCCAGACACCTCTCCTGGGGCAAATAACCTTCTACTGCTTTGCAGATGAAGTTTCCAGGGCTGGGGATGGGGGTGGAGTTCCAGCACCAGCACAGGGAGCTGGGTGGGGGTAGGGAGTTCCCGGGGACACATTCAGACTCTAGCATGAGAGGGGACATTTGACATTGGAAACATCAACTTTGACTCTTGTGTAAGGCCAGTATGCCAGGCTGAGCAGACAGTAGGGGATTGTTATATGAAATATGACATGGCCCCCTCCCCACAAGCTCATATGTTGAATGCTTAGCCCACTACTTTGAAAACTTTCGGAGGCAGAGGTCTAGCAGGTCATTTGAAACTTGCCCTTTAAAGCTGCACCTGGTGTCCAGTGTCCCCTTCCTCTTCCTGTCTACCATATGGTGAGCAGACTCCTTCACACACATTCTAGCTACCATCATGTTCTGCCTTGCCATACGCCCAGAATCAACAGAGCCAAGAAGTGCAGACTGACACCTCTAAAACCATGAACTAAATGAATCCATCCTCCATTAAGTTGTGTCTGTCAGGCATTTTGCCACACTAAAAATCAAAGTGACTAATACAAGGGTGGACGATGAGAGGGGTTTTATTATTTATTTTGCATAATAGTCAGCCTAAACACCTCACTTGGCAACTTTTCTTGACTGGAGTCCTAGGATTGGCTTAGCCAAGTGGCTCTGGGTTTGCCTGAGATGGAGGGACCTGCTTCTGTGGTGACTTGGCACTGCCTAGCCTTGATGCTAGCCATTGGTGGCAGGAAGCCTCATGTTTCCTGAGCTTCCTCAAAACATGGCAGCTGGCTTCCCTCAGAGAAATAACAAGCAACCCAGAATCCTCCTCTGTCCTTTTGTGATTCCTACTCAGAAGCCACACCTTGCATTGTTTGTACTGGCCAGCCCTAATCCAGGACTATACAGGGATATGACTCCCAGAAAGCGGCATGCACCGAGGACCCCCGAGAAGTTGTCAAGAGAAGGGACCACCCTCTTTAACTCTCAGACAAGGAAGGCGAGACTCAGAGATAGACAGGGATTTTCTCAGGGCTGCTCAGCAAGTTTGAGCCAGGGCTGTACAGCCAAAGCCTACTCTGCGAGCTGATGGGTGGGGGTGGGGTGTACTGTTCCCCCTGCATACCAGGTTGCTGCTACCAACTGTGGGTGGGGGCCTCCAGACCTCTACTTACCCAGCTTGTCTCCCAACAGGACTGTGGACGGAACCTCTGCTCGTTCCCCTCTCTACCCCTCGTGCATGCCTTCAGTCAACAAGAATTTACCAAAACCCTCCCATGCATCCGGCATCTCCACCATCTATTAGGAAATACCCGAACCTATGTGTCCCTTGACTTCTTACCTGAGATGTGGCCTCTCTTGGCCAGAGCAATATGAAGCAAAGATGCAGATGAGGCCCCATGAATGGTGAGACATTCCCTGGAGATTGACAGGGATGCTTCACTTGTCAGACAGTGAGGATGATTCTTCTGACACAGTAGAATTTAGGTCTAGGATTTTAGGGATCAGACAGTGTTGGGAGCGATGAGCTGGGTGAGGTGTTCCAAGCAGAAGCATGTGGGATCTAGGGTTAGAGACCCTCCTCCTGGCTGAGCTGTACCCTGAGGGAGGCGTGCATGTGAAGCCACGGATGGAGATAGAGTGTAATGGTGAGGGTTCCGGGAGCCAGGTGGCCCTGTGGCCCAGCTCACCAAACAACTAGTACATAACAGACAGGTTCTTCTGGCTCCGGAAGAGCAACATGCCAGAACCTGTAGCAGGCTACCCTGCTGCCTGGATGGCTCCAAGCAGGACCCTTGGCCCAAAAGACGGACAGGCAGAGGCTGAGAAGGGTGAGGACAAGACTGTAGGCTGCCGCTGGGAACCTCACACCGTGGGTGGAAGCATCAGACAGAGAAGTCTGAAAGAGATCCTGGAGTCTCAGGGACCCTGGGGAGAGAGACTTGGACAGCAGAGTCCTAGGATTCTGTGTTCCAGGGAGCAGTCAGTGCATTTCCTGTTCCCGTGGTTTCAGGCCACTATTAAACTGGCTGTGCCCTGGACCTGTCCTGTGGTCTCCAGGAGGCCCTGTGCTCTCTGAGCCTCAGTGCCCTTAATTGTCAAATGTGCATTAACACTCCGAGCCACAGGACACTCAGGCCCAAAGGACTAATGGATGCACAGGCCGGAGTGACAGAGCAGTGTCCCTCCAGTCCCTTGCGGACTTGGGTTTGTTGCTATGAATGAATCCTGGTTGGGGCTGGATTGGGTGCTTGTTTGTCCTGGCTATGGTTCCTACACCCGCTGAGAGCAAGTGGGACCTCAGGTAGATGCTAAAAGGATTACCAGGGTCTTGTGATCAGCTCCCACTCACCCCTCTGTCCAGCCAGGGCTATGGAGGGAAGCAGAGAGTGAGGGTCAAAGGCTGAGGAGGAGGGGTAAAGGGAGGAGGAAGCGAGTCAGGAGAGAAGGGACTTGGAGAAACCAGAGCTCTGTATCCCTCACGTGCGTGCTCATGCACACTTATATGAATAGGCACAGGCATGTCAGCTATGCAAAAGCGTACACACATGTGCCTGTGTACAAATGAACACACAGACATGTACCACATGCACATGTGAGCATAAGTGCACATGTATGCCCTATGATCATGCAGCACACACAGGAACAGTTAAGTATATATGCATGTATGCAGATCCTGTCTCACTCTGCTGGCCACTGACATCTTAGTACATTTTAAGTGAAGGGCCCAGAGGCCAGTAGGATACCTGGGGTACAGGTACTTGACTTCAGGTGTCTGTGTCCACAGAGCAGTGGGTCTGACTTGGAGGGCCTAGCACAGCTGTCAGTAGCAGCCCAGACCCCACGCACTGTCTTTGTTGTTCCCCTCCTGAGGCTGGAAGGACAAGGAGGTAGACACAAGCACGTTAAGCCAGACACCCTCTGTACAGCTAAGGTCTTTGAGTCCCAGTGGCTCCCAGAGGACACCAGGCCCCGATGGGGGTGGACACACGTTGGGAGGTTCTGCTCTGGGTAGCACGCTCTGTAGCTCCCTGACGTTGCCCCCTGCCACCTGCTAGGGACCTGGCCAGCCTGCAGCGGAGATTTATGGTTTGTGGAGATCACCCAGACCACAGGCGACACGGAACATAAATCAAGCTTTGGCCTGGCCTCGGATCTCCCTCTGCTGCCTTCAAGGTTTCTCACTGCCCTGCTGTAAGCAGCTGGTGGGGGCCTCGAGGTGGATTCCTGGCCAGCCTGCACCTCCCTTGCTCTGGCTGGGCCCAAGCATAGGCTTTCTCCTTACTGGCATGAGAACTGAGGTAAAGGCATAGTGCTAAGAGTCCATTTCTTCATCTGTAACTGGGGACTTGAGCCTTGTGAGGGAGGGTTCAGGTTTATTGAAGGTCTTAAAAACAGGGCCCAGAGGCAAGTCGCCATAACAAATGACCCCAAAGCTTCATACAGGGACACGAGAACATGGGTGTAGCTTTACCTGCACCCTAGGCTTGTGTCTTATTGTGTCTATCCAAGGAGAGGAATCAGGACAGGCCTTGCCCCCTGGGGGTGGCTGTAGGTCAGTGTCCTCAAGAGGGCAGGGCAGGGCTGATCAGATATTTGAGGATCCCCACTTTAGTCCCTGTGGGCTTAAACAGTCTCCCCTGGTTTCGCCCACCTATCGCATCTTTCCTCTCACTGGACCATACTCTGCTGCTTAAAGAGGAGGTTGCCGTGACACAGAAAGGAAAATAACTCGGGCAAAAGGTCGCATAGCTGGTAACGGGCAAGGAGAAATGCGAACCAGGCTTCTCTGTACGTGAACCCAACCCTAGAGGTTCAGTGTTTGACAAAAATGCGCCAGGCCCGAGTGTCCATGACCTGCGACGGAACAGGGATGGCAGAAGCTAACGAGACCGGGCATACAACAGGTGCTTGCTAAATGTGAGCTCCCCCTGTCTCTGAGGCCGCCTCTCTGTACAGGATGTCGGACAAGAGCCTGTGTGTGGACTTGAGAAGCGGGAGCTGCAGGGCTGGGAGCCCCAGGTGAGCTTCAGGCTCCATCTTAGAAGAGGCTCCAGAGACAGATTGGGGCTTTGGGGCCCTCATCTCCTGGCAACATGACCCTGGGGACCCTGCCTGTCTGCCTTCAGTGCCCCAGGGAGCCTTGCTCAACCACCATCCCCAAGGGGTGGTGTCTGCTTCTCCCCACCATCACTGAATGGAGTACCAGAAGGGCAAAGGCTGGGAGGGAAAAGCTGGGGCTGGTCTCCCCACCCAGCCCTGGCTCTCCAAGTCTTCCTCATTTCTGCTTCTCTCCTGATGGCTTTGACCCTGCCCTCTTCTCCATCTCTATTCGCCTTCCTCTGCCTCTCGAGGCTGCCTCTCCTCTCTCGGACCTGGCTTCGTGCATTCTACCCATCTACCTCCTGCCCTAGCTGCTTCCTTTATGCCTCTTTTAACCCCCATCCCTGTGTGGATGTTCCTTGCATTTCTGTGTCTCTCTATGTGCCCAGTGCCTCTTCCGTCCTCCACCCTGAGCTTCCACCATCAGACTTGCTGCTTTTCTTGTCTTCCCAGAGCCCACGAGCCTCAGGGGCTGGCACTCAGCTTTCCGTGCATGTCACACAGAGGTTTTGTGCCTTGTTCAAGGATGGCAGTTGGCCTAGGGAGTCCAAAATTCACAGCCAGCCTTTCCTTTTCAGCTTCAGTTTCCCTATCTGTTAAGTGGGTCTAAGAGCTCTAGTGGGGATATCTGGGGGTTGGTCTGCCGTGATAGAAGTGCATAGAATGTCAGGCCAAGATGGCAACCCTTTTCAGGTAGCCTCTCTCTGTCCTCACCCCGGCTGGCCTCTGGCTGCCACAGCCCTCCTCTCAGTCTGAGTCAAGGAGTCAGTAGGCTCACCTGACTGGCTTTGATTGCATCCTGGTGCCGTCTAGTGGCAAGAGGTAGACACGCTGCCCCTCCTCGGGTGGGCTTGCTGAGCCAGAGTGGGTGCCAGGAAGGAGCTACACTCTGAGCCCTGGCAAGCACACCTTCACTGCACTTCTCTAGAATTTGTCTTCACCTGGCTCTACTGTGATAATCATGCAGCACAGAGGTCAGAGGTCAGAGGTCAGTGTCCATGAGGGGTCCTCCCCTCAGTCAGCCCTCTGAGACCATGAGAGATGCTACTGTTCTGCACACCAGTAGATGTGTGTGACCCCACCACAAACAGCCCCTCACCAAAGGGCTTTTTGTCCAACAAAAATGCCTTAACTCCTTCAGGTAATCTAAGAGGAAGGGCAGCCTGGCTGTCATTTTACAGATGACGCAGAAGCTGAGAGGGACAGTCACCCCACAACATGATTTTGTGGGTGTGGGGCACACAGTTGATCCTCTGGGTCATTGCTTAGCTCAGTGAGGTGACTTGGTCATTTTATGGACTGTTGAAGAGTCTGTTAGACACTGTCCAGGCATAGTCATGAGATAGAACACAGAGTCAGTGCCACATTCTAGGACTAAGGAGACCACCTTATGCTTTTGAGCTCATCTATGGGAGACCAGAATTCCAGGAGGCATCAGCAACTACTGGTAGAAGTACCCAGTGTGCAGGGACATGGTAGGAGGTAGCGTGATCCTGGCACTGCCTGGCACAGTGGTTAGAACAGTTGGCCAGGTAGTGTGCTGTCTGTAGGTGTTGGCGGAGAAGGAGGAGGAGGGTCTGGACTCTGGACCTTGTTGGTGTGGGGCTCATGATGCAGAGGGACACCCATTAGTATCTTGCACAGGCTTTCCAGCACTGGTGAGAGTGCCAGGCCACACCTGGAGACAGGACAGCTGATCTGCCATCCTCATTTAGGCTGCAAAACACAGATCACCCCAGGAATTATCTTCTCATGTTGTTGCAGGATGACAGAGATAGGAACTGTAGAGAGAGGAGGCGGGGGGTGTGAACACTTTGAGGTGAAGGATATGTTCTAGAACTCATTTTGGATGGGAGATGTGTATAGAGTATCCAGGTAGGTCCATTTACAGCAGATACCCGCGTCTTGCTGCATGCAAATTTTACCTCCATCTAAAAGATGGTAACTAAGCCAGGCTCCTGTCTGGTGTAGAGGCAGGAAGGGAACAAAGCTGGAATATCCAGGAGCTGAAGAGGGCTTAAAGTTGCCAGGAGAAAGTGTTCTACAGAGGTTTGCTGATGGGAGCCAAGGTTAGGACTAGGGGCTGAGGAAAACCAGGGTGGATGAAGCTGCAGGGATCTGGGAGACTTGGGAGCTCTGGGCATCTCTTATGGACAGGAGAAGTGGCAGGAAGCCCTTGAGGGTGCATACACTCATTCTGTATGCTGCTGCCCAGGCCCCCAGGAGGACAGCAGAGGCCCCAGATCTACCTTGTCGCCTTATTTTCTCTGACACAATGACATACTATGACCTCACGGCTTAGCTTGCAACCAGGGCTGTGACCAGAAGCACAGAACCAGGTTTCCAGTCCCTCACTGATGACATTGTCATGCCCAAGGAATACCCAGCTGCTGAGCCCTGGGAGTGGTAGGCAAGGACTGCAGGCATTGCAGGAAGCCTGACTGTGGGCGGGTCCCACCCACTTTGCTGGTGTCCAGGGTCTCTGGAATTGGTTAGAAGCTGAGGGATGCCACCTTCTGCTTCCATGATTCCAAGATGAGCCCATTCAGGGCCCTGCTGGCTTGCAGGGGAGGAAGCAGAACCCAGCTCTGGCCCTTGTAGCCAGAGGCTCTGCTGAGCACTGCCAAATGACACTCTGGGCAACGCAGTATCTCATTAGGATGCCAGTGGCTGTGCAAGCTGGCTGGCAAGGTCACCGAGAACAGCACAAAAGTCAGGGTACCTACACTGGCTGGCAGCCCATGCAGTTCCACCCGACCCCAGCACCACTGGTGCTGCTGGTCCTCACCTCCGCTATGATCTCTGCCCCCCCCTTTCCTTTCCTTTCTTTCTTTCCTTTCCTTTCCCTCTTCTATCTGGATCCTCTTCTATCCCACTTTTATCTGGATCCCTTTGGGGTCTGTGCAGTCTGAGCCGCAACCCCAGCTCCTGTGTTTTTCCAATCTGCTTCCTAGCTCTGTGACCTGAGACCTCATAGTCCTTAGAGTCTCAATTTACTTGCTGTAAAATAGGCTAATATAACATGCCTCCCCAAGGTTCCAAACTTGATGAAGCCCTACTCTATGCCTTTGTCTTCTGTGTGGTGTTGTGTTAACTGCCAGGACCAACAACCGCCTTGTTCTTGCAGTACAAGTAGGGAAACTGAGGCTGAGAAAGAGCAGTGCTGGGCTTGCTGGCTGCAAGATCATTGTTCTCTACCAGGGCTAGGGCACGGAGGCAGCAAACAGGGTCACAGGCAGGGGTGTGCCCTCCCTGAGCAGGGATGGGGCCAGGGCCCTGTGGGGCACATGTGTGGGCAGAGGAGATGATCTCAGATCTTGGAGTCAGCCAAGCAGGTGAGAGGTAGGGATTTGTTAAAGGCACAGTGGCAGGCAGGGCGTCCAGTGTTAGCACACACACACTTTGAAGACAAAAGGATGAGGCTGTGTGGTTGAGATGGAACGTGAAGGGCTTACAGAGGTGTTCCACACAGCCTGTGTTGGCCCCCTACTTCCTCCCACAGTGGCTCTTACCCACAAGGAATGACAAGATGTCAAGGACAGCCCACATCCTGAATCAGAGACCCGAATTTACCTGTTTGATTAAGGCACAAGAACCTCACACCAGAGGGAGGCATTCAGAGCAGGCTGGGGCTGGAGCTGGGACTTGCTTGAACAATACAGCAGAAATGGCTGGGGATCCTGTCCCCTCCCCATGGCCCAGGAGGGTAAGACTGTCCTCACTCCCAGCTGAGGTCTTCCTTAGCCTTGGGAGGAGGAGCTATTGATGGTTTCCAGTGTGACTGGGTGGCACTAATTTACTATAGCTGTCTTGCAGGCAACTTCCAAACTCCTGTGCCTCCGGCTTCTGGAAGGGTTTCTATGCTTGAACACTCAGGCTGATAATTGGCACCTCTCTGGTGATGCACAAGAAGGCTCCCTGCACTCCCACCTTAGAGACCTGGAAAGGGTGACAAGGAACCCCCTGGACCTTACAGCCATCGAACTCCTCACTGAGTGTATCTTGGGCACTCTGGGATAAGTTTGCACATAGCTGGGAAGTCCAATCGGGTCACAGCAAGTTCAAGGTTCATGTAGAACGCCCAGGCACAAGAGGGCGTGGAGGGGAGTCTGACAGAAGGATGGTCCTGACTGGAGCTGGAGGGTTTTAGGTGGTCTACAGAGGGGAGCACATTTACTGATAAGAGACAAAGGGAGGAAGGGGGAAGCACCGATCTCGGGGCTGGGGAGCACATGGGCTCCCCAGAAGTGGGCTGGCTGATCTGCCCCATGCTTGGGTCTTTGGAGAAGTGGGTAGGAAACTTTGGGGAGCCAGGATGGATGCCCAAGAGTCTGGCTATAGAGACGCTCCTTGACCTCCTGGCTGGGAAGGAAGGAAATGTCTTGACGTGAGTCAAAGTTGAAGCCCAGCTCCGAGGGCAGAGTGGACATCAGCAGTCAGGTCAACGTGGGATGGGCCTTCAGAAGGTATATCTGGGCTGAGTGCAGAGGCTGAGGGACTGTGGGGTCTGTGGAAACTTCTGGGATGAGGCAGGTCAGGGTGAGGTCTGGGCCAGGCTTGGGGTGAGCTGTGAGGACGGTGAGCAGGGTCTGTGGAGGGGAGTCACGGAAGGAGCTCACACAGGTCAAACATGCGGAGGGCCTGAGGCTACTTCTTGTGATTATTCCTACCTCGTGCTGCCCTGGGAGGGGCCTGGAGGAGTTCGAATCAAGCTTTTTGTCCTTTCTCTGAGATTCTGATTCCTGGTAAGGTCCAAGGCTTGGTTTCTGCACCAATGCCAAAGTGGAGGAGCAATCCACTGAATTCCTATTAGCTGTGTGACCCAGGCAAACCCCTTGACCTCTCTGTATTTCTTTACTTGTTAACTAATAGGAATAATTCCTTGGTTTGGATGCTTCAGTTGCTAAAGTCAGGACAGTATAGTCACCTGCTGAAGAGAGAGAGAGTGTGGTAAGGGTTCTAGCAAGCATGGGTAGTCTGTGTCCACCTCTAAGATTCATCTGTGGCCCCGCCTCCTTCATCCCCAGGCCCAGTACCAGGGGCAGCCCTGGTAGCTCTGCTCCTTGTGGGGTGAAGCTTGGTCGCCCTCTTGTGGCCACACCTGTCCTTACATACTTCCTTGAGGGGCCTACAGTCTCCTGGTGCAGAGGAAGTACTGGCCTCTTGCCCACTCCTGACCCTTAATGGTACAGAAGAGACATCCAAGGCTAAGACAGGCTTTTGACGTGTCTCAGGCCACACCTGGGGAGATAAGAGGTGGAGGCTGTCCCTGTTTATTACCTCCTCTCTCCTCTCCTCAGGGCATCCTCCCTTCCTGGTAGGGCACCTCAGGGCCACCTTGGACCCAGCTTGCCCACTAGCTCATGGCTAGGCCCTAGAAATGAGCGGCTGGTGTGAGTAGGTGTTTGGTGGCACTGCCAGGCTCAGAGTCTGCTGGGCTGCCTGTCAGGACTAGAGGTTGCCCCCTGCAGGCCCATATCTGGGCTTCAGGGACCCACACATAGCTAACTCACAACCCACACACAACTCTCCCTCTCCCTCTCCCTCTCTTTCCCTCTCCCTCCCCCTTCCTCTCCTCTCCATCTGTGTAGTACTTCATGTGACCACATCCTTACATGCCCTTCTACAGGGGCTCACGCTTCAAACACTCATTGACCAAACATAATTAGCATTCGTCCATCCTGTTAATTGAGATGTTCACCAGAAGACCACCAGAACACAGAAAGATATACAATGGGTGCCAAGGGCATCACTGGAACCCATAAATGCCAGCAGTAGGTCATCAGAGGCATGCACAAGCTGTTAGGCCAAGCAAGCAGCAAGTGGTTTAGGCCCTGGACTGCCCGTCAGCATCCTAAGGGTCATTAGGCACATTGTGTCCCAAGGGAAGCAAGAGCCCAGAGAGGTACGTGGCTCAGCCATAGCCACACAGTGACCAAATGACCCATCAGACTTTAGACCCGAGACTGAATGCTCTCATTTTAAATAATTCTGTTCCTGGGTCTCAGTGAAGTGAATAGGCCAACACCTCATAGCTTTGAGGACAGCTTACAGAGGTCAAGAGGGGGTTCAATCTGGCCAGCCTAGGGTTCTGGAACATTCTTCTTGACCATTAATAAAGCATGCATTTGTGTTTAGATGTGTACTCACATGTATGTCTGTGTATGCAGCATATGGTGTGTGTGTGTGTGTGTACCCATGTTATTTCGTGTGTTTATGAGCATATGCATCTGTATGTACATATGTACGTGGACTTTCAGTGTGTGTGTGTGTGTGTGTGTGTGTGTGTGTGTGGTGTTGCTAGTGGGAAGCAGGGAAAAGCTCAACCCAGAAAATTGGTAACAAGGACCCAGGAGAGCAGTGTTTCTGAGGGATGATGATGGTATTCTAGCCTTGGGGGGCTTCTAGTTGAGAGGTAATAGATACAGAGTTTAGCCAGGGTGTGGGCTGGAGCTGCAGAGTGGATGTGGGGTAAACAGTAGGTAGCACGTGTCTGGCATGGGAACCAGGTGGTGGATCTGGTGGAGGACATGGTCTCTAAGGTGGGAAAGAAAAAATGGCAGGGAGGTCAGGGAGTTCAGCCTTAGACAGAGCTGCTACTCATTGGATGTTCCGTGTCGCTCACTCTGAGTGACGCACACACATAAGTATACACACCCAACTTCCCCCAGGGTGCCTGGCCAGCACCCAGTTCAACAGCTGACAGAGAAGGCTCTGTAAAGGCCTGGCAGGCAGTGGCTACACACTGCCCCGCCCAAGCCCCACCCAGGCCCCCAAGTCAGAGCCCTGGACCACCTTCAGGCCTGGGCTCACCGCATCTCTAGGAGATGGGAGGTATACTGGGTCCCATCCCATCAGACATCCTCTCTGTCTGGTGTCCCTGGGGAACACCAGAAGAACACCAGGTATGATGGCCTCCCAAATGGGTCTTTAGGACACACATTTTCTTCTTCCAGCATTGGGCCTGCACCCCTGCCCACAGCCTGACATCTCTCTCCTAGATCCCTCTCCTCTGCTGGGGAGAAAGTCAAGTGGACCTCATCATCCTTTCAGAGAACTGAGGTCTCCAGCCCCAGAGACCCCTCAGTGTGAGCATTCCCGGGAACATCCTGTCTGACTCCATGACCTATCAGGGCCCCTCGGAGTCCAGTTTCCTCACAGGTCCAGTGGGGTTGGGTAGCCTCCACATGGCAGGTCCAGGGTGGGTCAATCCCCATGGTGGCCAATGAGTGCACTCCTCTGAAGATGAAGGTCTTCAGTCCTCCTCTTAGGGTTCACCTGTGGTGTGGGGTCTCCTGTCAGAAGCTCTGTGGGTCCCTCCTTCAGGGCCCCTCATTGGCAGGCTGCCAGATGCTCTTCTAGGCTAATTAAGTTATTTTCAAGCAGATGTGCAGGGTAGATTAGAGCGCACTTGGCTGCAAAGCTGTGATCGGTGCCAGCTCCTAGCCCCCATCCTGGCACCCGGCAGCTCCAGAAACACCATTGGATGCAAGCCTCCTGGACTGGACATCTGCTGTAGGTTGGGGGCTCCTCATGTTGTCACCTGTCTCACATCCTAGCATCTACTCCACAGCTCTCCTGGGCATGGCAGGGTGGGAATGGGGTGGTAGTCTCTCATACCAGGTCAAGGATGAGGTCCAGCCCAGAGAACTCACAGTGGTGACCCCAAGTCCCCCAGCCTTCCTTTCTGCTCTCTGCTTGGGGGAGTCAGGGGTATCTGAGTTGGGTTATCAACATCCCTAGGAATTTTTATCAGCAGTAAAACTCTGGGTCAGAGTTCCCTGTAGCCAACTATGCTCCAAGATGGGTGGAAAACTGGGCTATGCTCCCATTCAACAGAAGAGGAGCCTGGAAGCCAGAGTCACATAGGAGAAGGCCCAGGAAACCTCTTCACACCACCCCTGTTGGCCAGCCCATGGCCACATCACCATTAAGTCCTCTGTGTGTTAAGCTCATGTCAGTGGACAAGAGGGAAAACCAGTATGAAATTGAAAGCCTGGTTCTGTCACTTCCCTGGCCTCAGTTTCCCCTGCTGTAAATGGGTAATAGTGGTTCCCACGCTGGAAGGTTGTGGTAAAGTTGGAATGCAGCACTGCCAGGAGGGACCCCGTGGATGAAGCTTGTTCTTGGGGTGTTATGGCTTCTCACATATCTGCCAGCTCACACGGAACCCAGACTTTCTCTGTTGTCCCAAGTTGATAGGGTAGGAAGCTCAGCTGGCCTAGAAGGACCTCACCTGGGTGAGCTGGAATTCTGGCTCGGATCTTTTATTGCTGATAAAAATTCCTGGGAATATTGAAAATCCAACTCCTATCCTGAGGCAGCAGGTGAGTCCCACCTCCTCCTAACTGATACCCCACCCTAGCTGACCATGGTGGCACATACCTGTAATCCCATCACTCAGGAGGCTGAGGTAGGAAAAATGCAAATTCCAGGCTAGCCTGGGCTATATATCATGACTCTGTCTCAAAAAACAAAAACAGGGACCAGGGAGATGACTCAGTAGGTAGAAGCACTTGTTATACAAGCCTGGTGTCTCTCTTCTCCCCTTCTCTCATGAACACAATGAAATACCTCATTGGGCATGGTGGCTCACAACTATAATCCCAGCTACAAGGGAGGCTGAGGCAGGAGAATTGCAAGTTCATTCCAGGTCTGCTTGGGCTACAGAGTGAGTTCAAAGTCAACAGGAGTAACTTCGCGAAATTCTGTCTTAAAATAAAAAGAGGGCCGGCATGTGACCCTGTGGTAGAGAGCTTGCCCAGCATGCACGAGGCCTTGAGCTGTATCCTCATGACCACAGGAAGATAAATGCACCAGATTTGTCAGCAATTCTTTGCAGAACACTTGGATTCTTGCTAGCCTGGTCACCCTGCTTGGCAGTTTGCACATGCTCTCAGAGTTCTTCCTGAAGTGCAGGCTCCTTTTCCATATCTTTTGTGGAGTATGTTACTCCTTTGGGGTCTTTGGTGCAATCAGGGAAAGGTGGGCCAAGGACATGATGTTTTAGCTGATGTCTGCGCTCATAGGGCAGCATTTCAGTCTCTTCGGTGGCTGTAATCAAGGACTCAGAAAGCCACAAGATCACCTACACAGCCTTTGTAGAAACACCTAAGTGTGTTTGGGCACACTCCTCTCTGGAGAAGCCCAAACGCATATCCTTGGCGGTATGTACTATTCTCTTCCTATATGGCTCTCTGCCTAACTGTTTAATAAGCTCACTAATTCTTTTCAATCTAGCCCATCCCAAAGTGATTTTTGTAGTGAAGTCAAGGATCTGGCTCTGGGAGAGGTCCTGAAGGGGAAGGAAAGGCCTCTTTCAGGCCTCTGGTGCAGGGTGAAGCGGCTGCTAAGAAGGACCTAAGTTTACTGGGTAATCTGGGCTGGTCACTTAACCTCTCTGAGCTGTTCCTGTAGCTTGGCACCAATACCAACGTCCCAGGATGGAAACAGAAGGAGGAAAAGAGATACTATATGATAGCTCACTAAAGCTGTTTGTCGTGGAGACACCTCCTGAGTCATCTGACAGCCTCCGTCGGGTCAGCCCTGTGAGAGACTCACTGTGGAATGCCATCCCCGCTGGCTGGCAGAGCTCTCACTTGCGTCTCCCAGCCAGTCTGGGGGTCCGACACCAGCCCCCAAGTGGCTCTTCTGGAGGCATCAGCCAGCTGCAGCCTGTGTTCATCCGTTCTCTTCCAGGGAAGAAGTGGTGCAAGGCTTGGGCAGCTGGGCCTCTCAAAGATTTTTCTCTAACAAATATGAGACAGTTGTCCAGCTGATGTGTTCCCTGGCACTTACAACGGTTGGCTCAGTGCCAGAAGTCCATAAGCTGGTGGTGAGCTGAGGATGGGACCCTTCCTTCAAGAATGCGAAGAAGCTGGGCTGGCAAGGTGGCTCAGCAGGTAAAAGCACTTGCTGCTCAAGTCTGCTCAAGATATGACATGAGTTCAATCCCCAGAACCTACGTAAGGTGGAGGGAGAGACCCGGCTCCCTAAAGTTATCCTCTGACCTCCGCCTGTGTGTCATGCATTGCATGGACTGTGCTCACACAGAGAGCAATAAAGATCATCTCTTTTTTAATATATATACGAAAAGCTCATGGGAGCTCTCTCTCATGGTGCATGCCTTCAGAGAAGACTTGATCATGGCCATGATCACCCTCTGCAGACCAGAGAAGAATTTAGATTTGTGATAGTTGTGATAGTCGTGTCTGTCAGCCATTCAAGGTGATATTGAAGAAACTAAAAAAAAAAAAAAGGTTAATAAGATCAAATTGATCAGAATATGTGAAACTCAAAGACAACAATTGCTTCCAGGTTTCGAACACAAAATTATGAATGGCCATTGGTGAAATTTGCTTATGTGCTCACCCTCTCTCCCAGGCTCACTATTCATAACTGCATCTCCATCTTGGTTATAGCTTAGAAGTCAAATATTTTCCTAGGGCCGTGAGTTAGTTTTACAGCATCATGCATCTACCCTACCACCCATAAACAGTTAAATTAAACCCATCAGGATTCATTTTTAAAAATCAAGATTCTTCTTTATGTAATATGTTGATTAAGATGAACCACTAGAAAAATATTAAGTGTCTTTGAGTGGAGATAAAAAATGTATATAAACACAGGTGAAAAAGCAAAGCATTAGCTGCCAAGGACCATCAGTCCCGACTGTAGAAACCGGGGTGAGCGTGCGCTCAGAGCGTAGAGAGCAGCTTTGAGAGGAAACACGCTTAGTGGAACCTTGACACTCTGTTAGATGCCTGAGGAGGAAAAATCCAGACGGTAATGCATTATTTTGTGCATTCATATATTTCTATGGACATTTAAGACATTGCTTTCTGTAGGCCAGTGAGACGGTTCAGCCAGGAAAAAGCACTTGCACAAACCTGACAGCCTGAGTTTGATTCCCAGAACCCGTGTAAAATTGGAAGGAGAGACCTCATGTCAGTTGTCCTCTGACCTCACAGGTGTGTGGCATGCACACACTCTCCCCCATAATAATAAAAAAATACGTTAGAAAATTTGAATTGGGCCAGCAAAACGACTCGGTGGGTAAGAGTGCCTGACATCAAGCCTAACGGCCTGAGTTCTGTCCCAGAGTCCACATGGTACAAGAGAACTGAAAGTTGTCCTCTGACCTCCAAATTTGAGTCATGACACACCAGTGTCCTTGCTCCCGGGTGTGAATACACACATGCACATGCACACACAAGTGCACATGCACATATTCATGAAATAAATACAAATGTAATAAGGAGAAAATTTAAAAATAAGAAAGAAGCTGGAGACATGGCTCACAGCGTTGGCTGTTCTTCCAGAGGACCTGGTTCTATTCCCAGCACCCACATGGTGTCTCACAACTGTAACTCCAGTTTTAGAGAGGCAATGTCCTTTTCTGGCCCATGTGAGCGCTAGGCAAGAATGTGGTGCCCAAAGATACATGCAGACAAAACACCCACACATATAAAATAAAATAAAATAAAATAAAATAAAATAAAATAAAATAAAAAAAATAAAAAAAAATAAAAAAAAAAATTTTAAAAATCCATAAGAAAAATAAAGTTGTTTGTGTGTATGTGTGTCTGTATAATTTGTGTGTGTGTGTGTGTGTGTGTGTGTGTGACTTTTTTGAGACAGGGTTTCTCTGCTGTAACTCTGGCTGTCCTGGAACTCACTCTGTAGACCAAGCTGTTCTTGAACTCAGAGATCTTCCTGCCTCTGCCTCCTGAGTGCTGGGATTAAAGGCATGTACCACCAATGCCTTTAATAAAGGCTTTTAATAAAGGCATTCTTTGTGCGCTCCTAACAGACCTAAGTGAGGAGCATCAGGCACTGAACAGCAATGTCTTGATAGCCCCAGACCTCTCCAGCGGGAGCAGTGAGCTTTGTAAGGGAGAAGGCAGGGCAGTGGGAGCCAGTTTGCCCTTGCCACCTCCCCACTCCATGACCTAGGCCTTCACCCTGCTGAGCCTGATTTGATAATCTCCTAAACCAGTGGTTCTCAACCTTCCTAATGCTTCAACTCTTTAGTACAGTTCCTCATGTTGTGGTGGCCCCCAACCATAAACTATTTTTGTTGCTACTTCATAACTATCATTTTGCTACTGTTATGAAGTGCAGTGTAAATATCCGATATGGAGATGATCTTAGGTGACCCCTGTGAAAGGGTCGTTTGACCCCCAAAGGGATCATGGCCCGCAGGTTGAGAACTGCTGTTCTAGATGGTGATTTTTGGGGTCCTGTGAGGCCAAGCATTGGACCTAGGGGTCCCTTCAATAAGCAATAACTGGAAACAGGTGGCTCTCATCCCACTCGTCTGTGTGACCTGAGGAGGCATCCTGCTGGCTTCTAGATGATAGGTAAGACCATCTTCTCCTTGGCACAGAGTCTGCCCTGAAAAAGCCAACCTGGCAGGTGGTTGAGCTTCTCCCCATAGTGGGCAGCCTCATCTCGCGCTGAAGGCGTGTCTCTGCTCTGAGCAGTGTACCTGCCCTGACCTGTGTGGAAAGATAGGAGACCTTGGGCCAATGGCTGGGGCGTGGATATCCACTGAGCTACCCTCTGTGTCTCTCCTGTTTTGTTCTTGTCAAAGACAACAGCACTTCTAAGGCTGACCATTATGCAATTGGTGCAGCACCTCGTCACACCAAATGGGGGCGATGCTGCAAGTAGCTTCCTCTTAGACAGATGGAAACTGGAATCTGAGGAGGTGAAAGACTTGTTCCCTGTGAGTCAGTCGTGCCCCGTCCACAGGCTCGGGTGCCGGCGTACATGTGGATGGGCTCTTCAGAAGGTAAAAGCGAGTTGTGACCTGAATGTGAAACGTTCCCCACGGGCTCCGACGTTCGAATACTTGGTCACCAGCTGTTGGCATTGTTTTGGGAGATTGTAGGACCTTTTGGCATTGGGCCTACTTGGCAAGTGTAGGTCTGTGTGGGTGGAGCAAGATGGTTATATCTAGCTAGTTCTTGCCTGAGGTCTCTACTTCCGGGCTGCCTCTGCGACAGTCACCCTGCTACCCCAACCTCAAGCCTTTCCTGCCACCATAGACTATACACCCTGGCAAATGATGACTTCTCCAAGGTCACAGAGAGCAGCAGCCAGCCTCCAAGTCCAAGTATGTCTTGTGGTCTGTCCAGCTGGTTTATTCCGAACACCACCAGGCTCATCCCAGCCCAGGTGGTGAGGCTTTGACCCATTCCATGCTTATCTCCGACTACCCGACGGCCACTACGCTGGATTTCTGCAGCACCAGCGCCCCCTGCTGGCCGAGATGTTTTTGCACCGGTAAAGCTCCCTTCCTCTTGATCTGGCTCCTCAGGCTCTGCCCTGGCTGTGCTACCTTTCAGAGTCTGTGGGCCCCTAGCTGCCTCTGCACAGTCTGGCCTTGCCACTGTCTCTCACGATCAAGGGAAAACAGGACTGGGTCCATCTTAACCCCAGCTTGGCCTCTCGTACACTTTACAGACCTTCTGAATGTGGTTCTCTCTGTCAGCCCTGGCTGGAGCGCCTCAGGTGACAATTGACAGAACTGGGTTCAATCAGACGTGCAGGAAGGAGCCTTTTGGGTACCGGATGCTGTCTTGGGCATCAGGTGGTTAGAAAAGATGAGGGCACATAGATGGAGACCCTCGGGTGACAGTGAAGTCTCTCAGAGCCTTCCTGCCCCATCTTTCTTGTCTTTCTCTTTTTCTTTTAGCCAACAAGTACCCTGAAGCTGGTCCCAGCACCCCTGAAGCTCTGGAGAGGGTAGCTGGGATTCTGGGTCCCAGCCACCCACAACTCACACACCACAGCATCCCAGGAGCTACCTGTCCATCCTTCCCAGCCAGCCACCACCATACCCCATCTCAGTAGCCTTCCACCTACCCCAGAGAGCAGCACACCCCATCACACCCCATCTCAGGAGATGCACCCAGTCCACACGCCACAGGACTTCTTCCTGACTCCTCCCCCACCCCCACCCCCAGAGTCTGATCCCAGACCCCAAAGACCCTATAGACTCTCCTTCCTTGGCTGCCTGCTGGCCTGAGGAAAGGGGTGTGAGAGAAGAAAGTCTAGGCAGGTCACGAAGACATCTGCCTCTCTCCCAGCTCTCTCCCAGGATGGCAGCCACAGGTCTTTGCCAGGCACATACATGTGTACAAATGTATCCATACTATTCCTCACCCCCAAATCCTGTAATGCCCACCCTCCCCAGGCTTTCAGGATAAGAGTTACTGTTTGTGCTAAGTTCTGTATCCTCTGGGCCCTGTGGCCCTCATGCCTTGTCTCACTGAAGCCCTACCCCCTTAGAACCCTGACTCCTGGCCTTCCTTGGCTGGCTTTACCTTCTCTCTGTCTGCAATGTTCTTCTCCACCCACCTCATCACCTGTTGCTGCCTAACCACTCTGTAGAGCTATGGTTTGGAAGTGTCCCTGCAAGGCTTGGTCTCTAACCTTGGTGTTGCTGGGAGGAAGAACTCTGGAGAGTGAGGCCCAGCTGGGTGTGGTGACTCTTGAAGTCCCAGCACCTGAGAGGTTGAGGTAGGAGGACTGGCACGAATTCAAGACCAGGCTGGGTGTCAGAGTGAAACCTTGCCCACAAACTCCTTCCCTGGAAAGATAGGGAGAAAGAAAAAAAAAGAGAGAGTGGGAAAGAGAAGGGAGGAAGGGTGAGAGGGAGGGAGAGAGGGAGGGAGGGAGAGAGGGCTAATGAAGAGAAGTTAGGTCACAGGGACTGAAACTATGGGTCCAAACAAACCTTCCTCCTTTTAAGTTGATGTCCCATGTGCTTTGTCACAGTGACTGAAGGATGACTAACATGCACCAGCCTGGCACTTCTTTTGGGTCTTTCTTGCTTCACTGTTACTTACATAAGCCTTGGAAGGTGAGACATAACAGAAGCCCATTTTGGAAAGGAGGCTGGAATAGAGGTGGGATCCTGGCCAGGAAGGTCATCTCCGTGTTCTCTGTGCCGTTGACAGAGTGCATCTACCTGTGCTCTTCCGGTCACAGCCCAATCCCTGCTTCAGAACCTGGAATGAAAGACATGCTGACTAAAGGAGATCCTGCCCTTCACGCACCTTGGGTGGGTCTTGGTCCTGTGTCCTGGATTTCCCACACGACGTTCAGGCTCATGGTCTGTGGTTCTCAGGATTGGGGAAGAACTCTAGCGGGAGAGTCAGAAATCTTGGGTCCTGGCTCTGTTCTGCGGTGTGCTCGGCAGATGGCTGTTCCTCTCTTCCATGTTCTTGCGTAGCCCGAAGGGCTGGCTATTCTGGCAGGGTTAGCCCCAGAAGACCTTGTGTATAAGACGGGGCTTGCCCAGGGTGTTTGACGGCGTTGTTAGATGCAGTACCCATGAGCCAAGGAAACTGTGAGCCCAGTCTGTGAACACAGTCTAGGACGGGCAATGGTGGGCACAGAGAAAGAGAAAGAAGGATGGCTGGGGAGATGGGACCAAATGCCTCTCAAAGTCCTCTGTGCCTACCCCATCCCCAGGAATGGCTGAACCAACTCTAAAATGCCTTAATTACAGGGTCCCTAATTACCCTCGAGCCCAGTCCCTCCTGCCTGTGACGTGGTGGGCCAATTTCTGGCTCCTTGGAGCCATCCTGAAAAAGTCCCATCTTCCCTCAGCTGACAGCTCCCTCACCCTCTGGGGGAGTCAGAGGCTCCTACTTGCCACCCTCAGTGGGAGAGAGGGGATAGCATCATCACCTAGGAACACGCCAGGCCCCCTCCCCGTCCCCAGCAGCTTATCTAGTCTGGATCTCGTGTCTGGCTCTACCATCTCCTGCCCTGTGCTGCTCTCTGCCATGCACAACCCCACACACTGTCCCCCGAGCTGGGTCCCTGCGTGGCTTAGAGCTGAAGGCTGGTTTGGGCTATAAAGCTCTACGGATGGATTATGGAAAGTCCCTTTGAGTCCTGCTAGAAGTTGGTTCCTTGAGGGGAGGCTGCAGTAGGGGGTAGGAGGGTGGATCATGGCAGGGATGGCTGGAGGTCCGTGCTATGTGGAGTGCTGGGCCTGGATTGTAGAGCTTGGATCAGGGGCAGGAAGGAACCAGAGGAAACCAGGGTCCCTGGAAAAGTGGAGCCTGGGGAACAAGGCTTTTCCGCCTTAGCCCTCAGCTTGTCCAGGATCCCGGCACCCAAGCAGAGGGGAGAAGGGAGGGAGAGAGCAGCCAAGCCCGAGCCTGAGTGGGTACTCCGAGCTGGAGTACGGGCAGACAGCTTCTGCAGCCTCATCCTCATCCTCCCTCCTTCCTCCATTGCTGCAGCAACTCCGACTTCTCTGTTCTCCCACAATCCCACATTTATTCTTCCCCAGGGCCTTTGTAGAGAGGGTTGTTCCATCTGCCGGTGCTTCCCTCACCCCCACATCCCAGGCCCCCACTCACATGCCCCCTCCTCAGAGTCAGGTCCTGGCTACTAAATGGCTCTCACTGGACCACTTGGTTTAGTTTTCCTGCGGCATACACACACCCTGTCTTCACCTGTCTCCTGTCTGCCTCCTGCTCCAGGCCGTGTGTTCCCCGAGGGCAGGGACTATGTGTGCCTCAGGCCTGCAGTGTCTCCTCAGGCCTAAGCCTTCAGTCTGCACTCGGTAACCCTTACTTCACACCCTGTCCCCTGCTCCACCCAAGTTTTGTCCTTAAGCCAGGACACGGGGAGGTCTGTCCCGGGCACAGTCTTCCCAAGGGCCAGGCTCAACCAAGGCCATCCTGTCTGCTGGTGGTCCCATCTGGTCTCTGTGCCTTTACCACTGCAAACTGTAGACAGGGACGCCCCATTTTCAAAGGATTTTGGGAGCTCTCAGGCCACTGGCCAAAGGGAAGAGAGCTGCTCTGGAGCCAGGCCCTGGCCTCCAACTGGTGCCGTGCCACTTGTACCTGCCAGGGGCTGGACCCTTTGTAGGAGCTCTCGTTGAAGCCACTGCAACCTGTTTCACAGATATAGAAACCAAGGCCCAGACTGACCCTCTGCGCCAAGAGGAACCGAGACCCCTCTGACCCCAAAGCTCCAGTGCCTCTGTGCACACAGCCCTTTACAGCTTGCCCTGCCCTTCCCCTCCCCTCCCCTCCCCTCCCCTCTCCTGGCCTCAGTAAGTTTCACATTGGACAAATACCTACTGAACACACAGCACTCTCTACTGCTCTGGGGAGACAGTGCAGACCCACAGTCTACCACAGGAGCAGATAGTATGTCTAGTCCACACTGGGCTGAGCACTGCTCACGAAGGAAAGGCTGTTGTTGTGGTCACAGTAACCTCAGTAGGGCTGGAGAAGACATTGCCCCCATTCTCTGGATGTTGAAACTGAGTCCCAGAGATGCTCAGCAAATTATTGGGTCACACAGTTGGAGTGGTAGTAGTGAGACCACAGTTGGGGTAACTCATATCTAATTTACTGTCAGGTCTTTAACCCCGTGTGAACTGAAGCTCCCAGAGGAGAAAAAAAAGCCATATCTGTGTTAGATTGTACAAGGTTGATAGATGGGAAGTTTGTGGGCGGTTGGAATGTTACAGATCCAGAGCCGAAGTGTCTCGGGCTAACTTTCGTTCACTCGATAGCCTTTCATTGCCCACTTCTTAGATGTTTTTTAAAATTACATTTTCAAAAAAAGGCTTATTGATGTTTATGTGTATGAGTGTTTTGCATATATGTCTGTCCCTGCACTATCTTTTTGCCTGCTGCCTATAGCGATCAGAAGAGGCCACTGGATCTCCTGGAACTAAAGTTATGGATGATTGTGAGCCACCATGTGGGTGCTGGGAATTGAACCCAGCTCCTCTGGAAGAGCAGCCAGTGTTCTTAGCCACTGAGCCATGTCTATAGCTCCCATTACCCACTTCTTTGTCCGACAGAACATCTTTGTGATTGTCCTCTAAGTCCTGTTGAAATACAGTAACAGACTCCTAACTTCCACGTGCCCAAAGGCCAAGCACATTATCAGAGAGTATCGGAGGCCTGGAGCAGAGGTTCCCCTGCATTGCAGCCGCCCTCCTACCCAACACTTCCACCAGTGTATTTGAAAGGCACCTTGAATTATGGCTTTATTTTGTTCTGTAGCTATAATAACGCTATAAAATTGTTTCCATGTCAGAACATGGTATTTGAGGAAATCTGAATTCATGTTCCCTTGGGACATGGTCACTCCTACATGGCTCAAGAATAAACTCTGATTCTCTTTGAGGTGAGAGGTGTGTTTTGTTTAGACACCCACGAAATCTGTAGTGAACAGCACCTATACCCATGCCTGCCTCTCCCTCCCTCTCTTTCTTTCTCTCTCTCTCTCTCTCACACACACACAGACACACACAGACACACACACACACACACACACACAGACACACACACACACACAGACACACACACACACAGACACACACACACACACACACACACACATACACAGACACACACACACTGCATGACAGAAAGACTAACCCAAGGCCCAGGGTCAGGAAGGAACTATTCTTGGTTATTAGGCTGGTGGAGAGGGGCTGGCCCTGGCCCATTGTTCCCGCACTGAAGCCCTGTCTGGGTCTCCCTGGCCCTGCCTAAATTCAGCTTGCACAGACTGTCAACTCTGACACCCAGAAGATATGTTTGCTTCCAGGATAAGTCAACTCACTCCTCTCTGGTGTTTGCAAATAGGAATGCGGACTATGGCAGAGACTAGGGGCAAAGGCTCACAGCAAGGCCTGTGAATCTGGGGCTGGTCACTCCCCAGTGAGGGCTGAGGGTAGGACGTGATAGCTGGTGTTTGGGGCTGTGACCTGGCAGCTCAGAGCACCCCAGAATAAAACAGCTACTTCATGTGCTTTTGTGCTTGCTCAGCGGTTCCCATTCAAGGAAGACTTAAGCGGGAGAACCCAGGTGCCCCGGGCTAGGGGTTGGAATATCTGCTTTTAATGGCACCTGGAAACTTAGGCCAAGGCATGGACCAGGGACTTCTGATAACCTGGGGAAAGGTTGTCACTTTGTATGGAGGCCAGAATGAAGTGACCTGGTTTGAGAACGAGCTACCTAGTTTGATCTGGTAGGTGTTGAATTCATGGCTTTGCAGGGTTCTCCTACACAGGTGTAAGAAATGTAAGAAAGGGAGAGGACTGAGAGTCAGAGCAAGGGCAGGCAGGAGGAGTAGACTCACAGCTCCAGATTCCTATACCTTGTGGGACCCCCTCACACTGGCCAGACTGCTCCCTACACCACAGGGCCTGAACCTGCCTTTGTTGAATAGCCTCTTCTCTTCGGGGGTATTTATATTCACCAGGGAAACCAGCTCTCCTCTGTCTCCCTGAGTTGCTGAAGATCCGATTCCAGCATGTACCCAAGGGATCAATTATGAAGTCAAACCTTGGAGGAGCAGCTAGCTCAGTGACAGGACTGTATGCGGTTGCTGACTTATTGTGGTGCAAATGTGGAGTCTACACATGGGTACAGAGTCTAGGGAGGAAAGGTTCTTTAGATCTGGCTCCTCTGAGCTTTGGAGTCAATGTTCTGGTTTGAGGAGCTGAGAGAGATTTGTTGGCGTAAGAAATTCAGTAGAGGCCTGGCATGGTGGCATATGCCTTTAATCCTAGCACTAAGGTGTAGATCTCTGGGAATTCAAAGCTAGCTTGGTTTGTATAGAAAATTCCATGACAGCCAAGGCTACATAGAGAAACACTGTCTCAAAAGAAGAAAGAAAAGGAAGACTAAATTCAGAGGAGTCAGGCATGGTGGAATACACCTGTGACCCTAGTACTTGAAATTAGAGGATCAGAAGTTCAAGGTCATCCATAACTACATAGGAAGTTCAAGACCAGACTGGGATACCCCATCCCCCTAGAAAACAAAATGAGCTAGGCGTTGGCATTGTGGTGCACATCTGATTTAATCCTAGTTATTTGCTAGGAGGTAATGATGCTATGGAGACTTTGGGTCTTCCGGGAACTCAGTCTCAAAACTCAAAACTGTAAGTTAAACAAACTTCTTTAAAAATGTGGAGGTGGGTATGGAGAGATGGTTAGTAGTTAGGAGCACTGGCTGCTCTTCCAGAGGACCCAGGTTTGATTTCCAGCACCTATATGGAAGCTTCCAACTAGTTAGAACTCTAGTTCTGGGGATCTGACTCCCTCTTCTGGCCTCTTCAGGCACCAGGTGTGCAGGTAGTGCAAAGACATACATGCAGAAAAAACACCCCTATGCATAAAGTAATAAAAGTAGACAAAATAAAATGAACAGGTTGTCCATCCTGTGGGTTTTATTATAGCAACAGAATATACATGGGCACTATTACAGTTGGCAAATACACACACACACACACACACACAAGCTCGTGTATAGGGGGGTGTTCCTAGCAGGTGGGCTTTTGGGAAGTGATTAGATCCTAAGGGTTCTGACTTAATCAATGGATTAATGACAGCTAGGAGGTGATGCAAGGCAGGAGGTGGAGCCTCATTGGAGGAAATAGGCTCTGGTGGTGTGCCCTGGAAGCTATTCCTTGTTAAGTTGCCTGTGGTGGCACACACACTTAGAATTCCAGTGCTTGGCAAGTACCAGCTGGAGGGTCAGGAGTTCAAGATCAACCTTGGCTTACACAGAGAGTTCCAGATCAGCCTAGGATACAAGAGATGCTGAAATCCAAAAACCAGGGCTGGTGAGATGTCTCAGAGGGTAACAGCACTTGCCACCAAGCCTGACAACTTGAGTTTAGTCCCTTGGACTCAAATGGTGGAAGAAGAGAATCAACTCCCATAAGTTGTCCTCTGACCTCCATGTGTATGCTATGCAACACACACACACACACACACCACACACGCCATACACACACCACATACACCACACACACACCACACACACACCATACACACACCACACACACAGACACAGACACACACACACACCACACACACACACACCACACACACAGACACAGACACAGACACACACACCACACACACACACACCATACACACACACCACACACACACTATACACACACACACACCATACACACACACCATACACGCACCACATACGCAGACACACACACACCACACACACACATATACATACACATACACACACACCACATACACACACCATACACACCATACACACACACACACCATACACACACACCATACACACACCACACACACACACACACACACAGACACACACACACCATACACACACCACACACACACCAAACACACAGACACACACACACCATACACACACACACCCACACCCCACGCACACACCATACACACACACCACACACACACCATACACACACCACACACACACCATACACACACCACACACACAAACACACACACACACACACCACACACACACACACACCACACACACACACCATACACACACACCATACACACACACACACACACACACACACACACACACCATACACATACCACACACACCACACACACACACATACATACACATACACACTCACCACACACACACACACACACACACACACACACACACAGTAAAAAACAAAAAACCCTGCACAGAACCCATAACCTTTACCCCTTCCCCTAGCCTCTTCCTATCCCCCTCTCTGCTTCCTGACCACTATGACTTCAGCAGCTTCTGTCACATGCCCTGGCCACCAGGATCCTCTGTCCAGGCTCAGGGCCTAAAGCAATAGAGCCAGCTGACTGTATACTGAAAACAGGAGCCCAAAGAAATCCTTCTTCCCCTAAGTATTTGCTTTATATCTCACTACATAGAGGCCAAGTTGTCCTCGGACTCAGATAGACCCAGCTGCCTCTGCCATCCTGTGCTGGGATGAAAAGTGCATGCTGTCGAGCCCAGGTGATCCCAGACCTTTGAAGAATTCCTGGACATTAGCCCCAAACAAATGCTAGTTTCCGAAGACCAGTACTCCATAGCAAAGAGTGATAGTATCAGGTATCTCCCAGTGTAGATCAAGGACAGGCTCAGGACTAGAAGGTTTACCCCAAAGGCTCTCTCATCCATAGAACCTAACAGGCAAAGGGGCAGCTGCTGTGGGTCCTTAAAAAAAAAACTCATAACATTTTTTATTTTTATTTTTAATTTTTAAAATTTTAATTGAATTTTGTTTTATTTTGTTTTTTCAAGACAGTTTCTCTGTATCGGTAGCCTTAGAACTCAGACATCTACCTACTTCTGCCTCCCAAGTGCTGGTATTCAAGGCATATGCCACCACCATGTGATGGTTTAATATTTATTTATTTATTTATTTATTTATTTATTTATGTGTGTATGTTTGAGACAGAGTCTCTCTATTATGTAGCTCTGGCTGTTCTAGAACTCACTATGTAGACCAGGTTGATCTCGAACTAAAAGAGGTCCTCCTGCCTCTGCCTCCTGAGTGCTAGGATTAAAGGTGTGCACTACAATGCCCAGCCAGAATTACCTTTTTTAAGATTTATTTTTAATTTTTAATCACATGTCTATGTTTGTGTGGGAGTGTGCATGTAAACACATGTGCTCACGGAGGCCTGAGGCCCTGGATACCCTATGACTGAAATTACATGCTGAGTTCCTCAGCATAGGTGCCAGGCACTGAACTTGTATACTCTGATGGGATAGTTCCTGCTCTTGACCGCCAAGCTGTCTACCCAGGCTCTCGTGTCCAAGGTTTAAGTCAAGAGTAATTACCATGTCTAAGATTGCCCAAGAAGGTTAAAGCTACTGTCTGAGATAGATATATGGCTGGTCATCCCACTTAGCTTTCTTGTCTGATAGCGCATAAGATAACGCTTTGTATTAGTTACTACGACATCACTGTGATCTCAAAACCTGACAGAAGCAACTTAAGGGGGAGGGTTTATTTGGCCTGATGGTTTCAGAGGTGTCAGCTCACCACGGCAGGGAAGGCAGAGCGGCTGGATTTGTGGTAGCTGGAGAGTGTGGTGTCACCTGTTCTCATCACAGCAGATCAGGAAGCAGTATGAGGACCATCAAAGGCCTGCCCCGCCCCACAAGGCTTCCACACAATCGGAAACAGTGCCACCACGTAGGGAGCAAGCACTCAAAACACTGTGGAGAACATTTCGGATTTAAATCCCAGCAGTCTTGGAAAATGAAAACGGACCACCACCGTTGAACAGGCAGCACCATGGTGATTCATTCACATGCAGGGTCTGTTTGGGAAGCCATTAATCAGCACAGGTGTGGTGGCACCTGCATAGAAATCTCCCTCCTGTCTCCTGCTCACCAGAGAATACCAGAAATGTTTGATTTGTTGATTGGGACCACAGTACATCTTCCGTCTTGCCTCAGGGCTGTCTCTCCCTGGGGTTTTGTAGACATTAGCTCCTGGGACCTCGTCCATCTCATCATTCCACGGGGCACCACACTGCTCATCCTACGGTACTGCCATGCCCAGGGGAGCTAGAGGTCTGACAATGGCAGGTTGTTTGAAATACCGGTGATTTGGAGGATGGGAGCTGGCATCTATGAAAATGCAGGGTCCTAGGTAAGTTTCTGGGGAAATGGTGTGTATTAGTCAGGGCTTTCCAGAAGAATGGAACCCAGGATGAATAAGCATGACAAGGGGATTTATCAGATTGGCTTAAATGATGCAGGCTGGTCTTCTGTCTGTGCTGGAAGGCTGGAGATGGGTTTTAGTACCACCAGTAGCAGCAGAGGAGATGCACCCACCAACTAAGAGTGGAAGCAGGCAGGCAAAAGCAGCATCGCTTCTCCCTCAGACCTCCTTATAGCTGGACCATCAACAGAGGGTGCTGTCCACTCTAGCAGCAAGTCTCTTTCCCCCTTTCAAGTCTTCCCAGAAAGACTCTCACAGACTGACCAAGTTGACTTCAGAACCAGTCAAGTCCACACTCAAGATTAGCCTCTAGGAAACCCAACTTATCCTCCTGAAAACAAACACATTTGATCTCAGTCAAAAAGCCAAGACTCAAACGGGTTGCTAAGCTCTGCATCCTTGACCATTAAGAGTGAGGCTCGTCTCTTGGGCTATTTAGACTTAACACAGCCCTCATTCATGTACGACCCCTCACCATTGCCAGAGTAGCAACATGTGGGGTCAGAATTTGTTAATACTCCAAGTTCTTATTTGGCACTGGGCTCCACGGTGCGACCCTTACATACTGCAAGGCTGCATGGAGTCTTTGGCGAGACTAGGTGGGAGGATTTCGGCAGAGGCTCTGCACCTTGGAGCGAGGCCAAGCCCTTCTTGGCAATTAATTTGCCTTTTGTGAATCAGTTCCTGGCTTGCCCCCTTGGCATTATTGGTGGCTAAACACCTGACCGTGGACTGAGAGGCAATTATTTAATCCGAGACATCCTCTATACTGTCTGCTCTACTGAGACCTTCACATGAGCATGTGTGCAAAGCCTTTTCACCAGAGGGACCACCAGCCTGGACCCCATCAGGTCCCAGAAGCACAGGGGCATTGCCCTGGCAGGTGGCCACACTACCTGCTTCCTCTACCTTCCCCTAGCTCTTGTAAAAATTCTGCTTAGCCAACTTGCTGGAAAAACTCTGTAAGACCGGCTCTGTGTGGTCTGCTGCCCACCCGCCCCCCGCATCCCGGGAGTGGGGCACTGGGCTCATGCAGCCCCACGAGAGGGGCCCTGAAGCAGATGGGAAATATTCCTCTGAGCAGTGCATACCAGCTATTGCCTGGGTTCACAATGGTTCATGGTCATTGGCTACCGATTTGGGCAGCTGGTCAGGCACTGGAAGAGATAAGATTGAAGGGCCATGGAAAGGAATCACAGAAAAAGGCCTGTGAGGCTGGGTAGAGAGTTCAGTTGGTAAAATACTTGCTTTGTTTCCTGGCTAGTTTTAATGTCAACTTGACACAAGCTAGATTCATCTGAAAGGAGGGAGCTTCAGTTGAAAATGAAGCCTTGATAAGGCCCAGCTGTAAGGCATTTTCTTAATTAGTGGTCGATGGGGGCAGGCCCAGCCCATTGTGGGAGCTACCATCCCTGGGCTGGTGGTCCCGGGTGAATGAAAAAATAAAATAGGAGGTAAGGCTATGACTGCTCCCAGGTATGGTGGGGGAGAAAGTTTTTTGTAGCTCTGCAGGAGAACGTAGTCAGAGGCAGAGACAGCTGGGAGAGACCAGAGTGAACATGACCCAGAGCCAGGCTATGTGAGGACAGGGGATGGGAGCTGGAGAGAGGAGGGGAACCTGGAGACCAAGAGGCCAAGAGGCCAAAAGAAGATGGGGTAACCAAAATGGCTGGATTATACAGGGAAGAGCAGCCCAGACCCCTGAGATGGAGAGTTCAGGCTAGGGGCAGGGTATGGAAGCTAGGAGGGACTGTAACAAGTCGGGGCTGAGGGTTGCTGGGAGAACCTGGTGGCCAGGTCTGCTGCTTTGACGCGTTGACTAGGTATCTCAGCTGGCAGTTTGTCCTGAGTTTGAGACTTAACTCTGGTTTCTATTAAGAAAGCAGACTGGGAAGACCATGATGAGTAATCAAGCCCATGGCCTCTGCATCAGCTCCTGCCTCCGGATTCCTGCCCTGCTTGAGCTCCTGTCCTGACTTCCTTCAGTGATGGACTATGACGTGGAAGTGTAAGCCAAATAAACCCTTTCCTCCCCAACTTGCTTTCTGGTCATGGTGCTTCTTCATAGCAACAGTAACCTTAACTAAGATACCTTGCAAGCCTAAGAACCCAAGTTCAATGCCTAGAACCCATGTCAACGACAACAAATACAGGCATGATGGTGCATGCTTGTCATCCCAGAACTGTGTAGGCGAAGACAGGTTGGGGCTCACTAACCAACCAGCCTTCCCAGCTTACTTGGTAAGCGCCAGGCCAATGAGAGACCTTGTCTCAAAGTAAATAACTAGGCAGACAGCACCTGAGAAGCAATGCTGAAGGTTGCCCTCTGACTTTCACACACATGTGCAGACACATGCATACATATCCTCACATACATATACCTGCACACACGTGGACATGCACACATATACACAAAGGAGAGGCATGTGATTGGATGCTGAGAGTAGACCCATCTCTATTTCCCAAAGCCACATTCACCAAAAGCTCTGGACAACCCTTCCTCTCTAAACAGGGGGATGAGACATGGGGGGGGGGCTGCTCCGCAGATGCAATGAGGGTCCTTCTTTATCTGGTGCCATCACAATTCCCCACATGACACCCCACTCCTAAAACTTGGGATTTAGAAGTAAATTTCCAAGGAAGGATTGCTTCTTCTACAAGGGGATATGAGCTCACTGTTCTTGAACTGGAAGCAAAGAGAGCCGGCTGGTCCTTCCAGCTCCTCCTGCCACTGAGTGAACAGTCAGAAGGGGACTTGGCTGGGGCCACTGGTTCTGACTTTTAACAGGAATCAGCCCTCTCATATTCAGAGAAACAAACACAAGGTGCACACACAGATATGTGGCATGTCCTTAATTCTAACTAGAAACACACACAGGTAGGATATAGGGTCAAGTGCATAAGTGCACACACACGCGCGCGCGCACACACACCTATGAAGCACACACTTCCTCAGGAAACAGCCCTCCATGAAGTGTCTCTGGCCGGGTGCTCTATACCGCCTCCTAATCTGCTGTAGAGGGTGGGCTGGGAACTCAGCTTCTCTGCCTTCCTCCATGCACCCCTGCAGTGCTCCGGGCTCTAGTCCGTAATGCTCAGCGCTGTCCCTGCAGAATGAGTCCTCCTCCTCAGTCATGTAGGAGCAGGGCTGGTGTCTGCTCTCTCCAGCACTGCCCCAGAACAGCACATGCTGGGCAGGATCTCAGACCGCAGACACGGTGGAAGCCAGGGGCCTTGCCTGGCATGGCTCAAAAGGTCCGGAGCTCCTCGTCTGAGCCACTGCACCAGCCCAGCACCCTCCATGACTCAGGGCCGCGGTGTTTGCTCCTGCGTGCCCCATCCTGGGCCCCTCACTGCACAAAGGGATTGGAGGTTCTGCCCAGGCTCCCATCTATTTTGTTTGCAATTATCTGGCCTGGGAGCCAGGAAGCTGTTCTGAGCAAGTTTTGGCAGACAGACCCAGGTCTCTGCCTAAAGATCTCTTCTCCCGATAATCCCCTAGGAAACCCACAGCCACCATTGCTGCCTCCACCCCTCTTTTTCCTCCCCTGAAGAGCCTCATTCCAGCTTTGGATCTCCCTAGCAGCCCAGCCCTCTCCCAGGCCTGACAGGTGACAAGTGTCCTACCAGCCACCCCTGGGAGCCCCAGCCTCTCAGCTAACTACCCACAGTCCTATTTTTGACAAGTGTTTTCTCTCTGGGCTCTTGATGGCCCTGGGGCAGCCTTTAGGATTCAGAGATAGGGCCTGTGTTTTCCCTGAATCTTCTAGTCCCACTATGACCCTCTCTACACCCTTCGCTCCCTCCATCTGAGGACATTGTTTTAAGTTCCTTTAAACTGGGTTGATGTGCCCAGCTCTATGCTGAGCAGCCAGCCTCAGTGGTGAGAAGAAAGGTGTGCCCCACCCTCTAGGGCCTTTTCTTTCTCTCGAGAGAGGCAGAAGCAAGAGAGTCTTAAGCAAGCACAAGACCGTGAGGTGGAAAGGGATCACACCCTGAGCGTACAGCATCCCAGAGTGAACCACGGCAGGTTCTGTAGCTCAAAGGTCTCTTTTTGTTGTTGTATTGAGACAGTGTCTCATGTAGCCCAGGGTAGCCTCGAACTTCAAGGTAGCCTTAAACTCCTAATCCTCCTGCCTCTGCCTCCCAAGTTCTGACATTACAGGTCTGCATCGACACCATAGGACCACAAAGGACCACTCAGGAGTCCTACGGAAGAGGAGGTACTTGAACTAGGACCTGAGAGATGAGAGAAGAGAAAGGGCCAAGTGTGAAAAGGGAGCTGTGAAAGCTCCAAGGCAAGAATCAGCCGGGACATCTTCTTTCTTCTCCACTTGCCAATTTAACTTTGTCCACAGTAACCCACTCCTCTCTCCTGAGTCTGACAATGCTAGAAGGGCCTCCCTGCCTCCATGGTAACCCGAAATCTCCACAAGACCTGCGCAAGGCAGCCTCTGGCGCCATGGGCCGGTACCATCGAAGCTGAGCCTTGCTTGACCTCAGACTACTGAGTGGACTTTGGGGATCTCCAAAAGAACAGTCACACCCAGATCTGACCCTCAGCTGGTGTGTGAACTTGCTCATGTCTTCTCACCTCTTGGAGCCTCAGTATCCCTGTGTGTGCCGCCATAATGCCAACTGAAGGGCTGTGGGGGACGGGGCATGAGGCAGTCATGTTTCTCACAGGGTCACCCATCATCTGCTTCATTAGCTTGGGAACATGGGTCACAGATTTGACCTCTCAAATACCCGCTTGTGTGCTTAATGGGTGTCTAAGGTCTCCAGATTATTACCGGAACTTGTCCAAATGAATCTAGGAAGCTTCCTGTCCAGAGCAGAAACTCCTGCCTCAAAGAGAGAAGAACACATTACAGCTTCCATCCGCAGGTCCAGGTGGGTCAGAAAGTTTCTGCGGCTTCTGCATGTGGTGCTATTGGAGACATGTCCTGCACAGCCCCATGTATCTTCTGTTGCTGAGGAGGCAGGTGTCTGCAGTCACCACAGGGTGGCTTCGAGGTGATGGATTTCTCAACTCCCATTCACATACTTGTCATTGGCCCCAGAGCTAACTCACACTGGGCTAAGAAGAGCTTCCAGCCTGAGCCACATGGGAAAACAGGACCAGCTCTGGTACAACCATCCAGGACCTATGCTATCCAGGTGTCATGTCAGACCCTCCTTCCACTCACAGGGACAGGGGTCAGGCACTTGGCCTTGTCTTTTCTGCACCAAGGACTACTCCAGTTTTGTTTTGTTTTTTTTTTAAAGATGCCGTAGTTTGGATCTTGAATTTCCATCTAAAGTCCTTGTGTTAAAGTTTCGTTCTCCAGCTTGACACAACTGAAGAGGGATGATAGCTAATATTACCAACTGGACAGGACCTAGAGTCACCTAGGAGACAAGCCTCGGCTTACCTGTGAGGGAGTTTCTGGATTAGGTTAATCAAGGTGGGAAGTCACGCCCTAACTGTGGGTGGCGCCGTGCCGTGGGCGAGGGTCCTGGACGGACCAGCGTTTATCTGTCTGCAATGTAACTGGCTGCCTCAAGCTCCTGTTGCTGTGGTTTCCCCACCACCATGCAGAGACTCAAACCTCTGGGCCACAGATAACTCTTTCCTCAAGTTGTTTTGTCAGGTGTTTGGTCACAGCCACGACCAACAGAGAAGGTGATGGAAGCTTTTAAGAGCTGGGAACTAGTAATGGGCTTGGGGACCATGCTTTCAAAGAGCACTGAAGGACTCTGGTCCCTCCCTCTCTCTTTGCTTCTCATTGTCATGAGATAGGAGGCCTCCTTGGCCACACTTACCTACCTGATGCCTTTCCTTACCACAGTCCTATAGCAAGGACTGAAACATCCAATGCTCTGAGCCAAAAAAAACCCCTCCTCTCCCGAGGTGACCGCTTGGGCACTTGTTGCATGGACACCAGGCTGACTAACTAAAGGATAACACTGAACACCGTGGCTTCTTGGAGCCCTGGACAGATTTGCTTATCAATCTTGAGACTGGCTTTGCATACCCAGAGGAGGGAGAGGCCTTCACAGGGCTACGACAAGTCCTGCCACATCCTTCCCCAGGACCCAGGGGCCTCCTGGCTAAGTGCTTGTAGAACTGAGGGGAACGTGCTCTCTCCACCCTGAGGCTGAGTGACACATCTCTGATCAGAAAGGTCTTATCCAAGCAGATCCTCCATGGGCACTTCTGTGAAGATGCCTCGACAGCCTCGACAATGTCTGTGACCTGTGGGTGCCTCCTCTGGAGGTGCTCTGGTATAGGGTACCTCCCTATTTCTTCCTCATAAGATACCCTCGGAAGAGGGAGCTGCTGTAAGGGGGGACAGGGAGCGGGGACAGAATGGGTGTGACTTGGGTGCAGAAGACCCAGCTGCTCGATGACTGACAGGTGCTGCCAAGCTTATTAGACTCCAGCACAGCTTAGCTTTTCCCCCGACACACTGAAAATACCTCTTCCGCCCCTTACAGAAAGATTGTATTCTGCTTTCCTAACTCAACCCAGCTCCTTACCCAGCCTGAGGGATGAACAGATTCCTTACTGTCTCTCTAAGATGTGGGTCAGAAGCCCAGGCCCCTACCCTTTAGCCCTCAGTCTCCAGTGCTGCCTCCATGCTCCCCAGAAGGACCTACCAGCCCTGGGAAGAGGAAAGGCAGCAGGCAAACACCTGGGGTGGGAAAGAGGGAAGCAGGAGAAGCAGGCATCCATCTGGCAGCCAGATGGGCAGGCGGGGCCTCTGGGCAAGGAGAAGGGAAGCCAGAGAGCCGAACCCAGCTGGGAAAGGGTACCTTTTCTATGCAGAAGGCCTCTAGAAGAAGGTCACATCCTGCCTTCCTGGCACAAAGTCTTCATCCCTGCAAGGTCCATCTCTGAAGATGGTGAGCTGCGCCACAGTCCAAGGCAGGGACCCTCCTCCTCCACAGGCAGAGGCAGTGGGCTAGCCTGCAGTCATAGCACTTTTGACGGGTGAGGCCACCTTCAGCTGGAAAGAGCCCCACTCATGAGCAGGCGACCACTGGATGGTGTTATCCCATGTCGGCTTTCGAATCTGAGCTTTTTCAGTTGAGTCGAATGGCCCTCCCTGGGACGAGGAGCTGAGAGAACACACGCCTCCTCGCTATCTGAAAAATGTCTGTAACAAGTGTTAGGAGAATGAAGTGCACCCATTTTGCTTGTATGGTGTAATGAATCTGGGCCACCTCTGCTGGCTGCAGCATTCTTGCTTCTAAAGGTTCCTTAAGGGTTCTTTTGGGTAGCACAGTAACAGCTCACCGTGTAGGGTTCATCAAATCCAGTCTTCTTAAGCTAGCACTGATGTGATTTCCCTTTCAGCGACTATAACTCAGAAAAGATACTCGCTCAAGACCCTTGCTAGTTGGTGAAAGACCCTGGACATACTGCTCAGCTGCCTTCTGTGTCTACTTTTGACATAGCCCCTCCAGGGCCGCTGTGCCAAGGAGCGTAGGTGAGCTTGGTTCTGAGTTTGGTCTTTGTAGCTTTAAGAAAACTTTCCCTCTCTTTCTGCTGCAGTCTCCTGAAGAAACTGGCCAAGCTGGCTGGAAAGCACCAGCCAAGAGAACTCTGTGTGAGAATGTCAAGCAGGCTCTTGCCTGGGAAGGCAGATGTATGTGTGGAGGGAGGGACAGGCGTAATTAGGACAGTAGCTCATAGAGGCTCTTGCCTCCTTCATGGGGGAAGATGGTAGGCCATCTGTCAGCAGGTCCCGCTGACTTCTTCCTGGGCTGGGCACTGTGGGGGGTAGAGCGGTGGCGGTAGTACAGAGCTCCCTTCCAGGTCTGAATGTCCTGACATGAAGACACCTCCTGCTCTCCTTCCTTGGCCCCACCCCCAGCCCCAGGAGCCCAGATCCTGTTAGGAGAGATAAGATTTGCACTGAAAGTGAGGGAACAATGGCATGGGTGGTGCCAAGTGTGTGGTCTATTAACTCATTAATAAGCACTCATTGAGCCTTCTGGGAAACAGACACCGGGGCTGGGCAAAGGGACACAGATGCGAAGCCCGAACTTCCCTCCAAACACAAGTTTGGGGGTGGAGCACATCAGGAAACAGATGCTCAGAGATTGGGTGGTACACAGCAGGCACCAAGTATTGGTCTCCATGCCTCCTGTAGCTTTCCTTATTTAATTGCCCCCAGATCCTAGCAATACCAGCTATTGCTGCTCCAGGCCTCCATGTGAGGAAACTGAGGCTCAGCAGAGATTCCCTGCAGCTCATATGAGGCTGAGCCAGGACACAAATGCTGGCTGAGCCCTCCTGCGCAAACTCCAGAGAGGATGGACCTCAACCAGGGCTGAGGAGGGCTTGAGGAAAATTCAAATTTAGGGTGGTCCTTGTTCCAGGAATCAGGGACCTAGGACTACCCGTGCAGGGCATGTCTGGAGATAGAAGGGGGCCACAGGTGTGGAGAATAGAATATGGTCAGAGGGGTGTTGGTTGTATGGGTAGCAGCAGGGTGCTACAAGGGGAGACTAAGGCTAAACTGTGAAGAACTCACAGGCCTCATGAGCCATCTGGGACAATAAAGGAAGGTGCCTGAAGGGATGATCAGCAGGTGCTCTCGCCACAGTGAGGATGGCCACAGTGAGGATGGCCACAGTGAGGATGGCCACAGTAAGGCTATCAGAGTCATCGTGCAGGACAGTACGCAGGAGTTGGCTTCTGTTGGATGAGTAGTAGCTCCTGCAAAGAGCAGGGATATGGTGGGTGGAGGCTTCCTGAGACTGGGTGGGAGAAGATACATGGAGACCTTTAATGCCAGAGAACATGGGGAGAGTGGGTGTGGCCCAGTCATGGAGTCCTGGGTCCCAACTACAGCATATGTGCCTGGGGCCACGGTGTTGCTGGAGAGTGAAGACAGGCATGGCTGTCTTCATGGTACCCAGTACCCATGGGTACTGCAAAGGGCCTGGCGTCCGAGGGAAAAAGCAGGTTCCCCAGGGAAATGTTGGCAGGTAGGAAATGTGGGTGCAGCCCCGGGTCTGATCTCTGAGGGGATGGCTGGGGGTGAAGGAGAAACATTCCAGACAGAGGGACCAGCAAGTTCCCAGCCTGAAGCTGTAAGAAAGTAGAGTCAAAGGGCCAAAAGCTAGATCAAGACAACCCTAGATGCCCACAGTGTGGGGAAGGCCAATAGTGTGTGTATGTGTGTGTGTGTGGGGGGAGGGGGAGTGCCCAAGATGTGAGGGGTTTGAATGGTGAGAAATTCAAGGTAGGTGGGCGATATAGAAGATCTGTGTTCTAGAAAGATCCCCTGGACTATTGTAAGGGGAGTGGAAGGAAGGATAAGATATGTTGAGAAGTTGTGAAGCTGGGGTGGGGGTGTGGAAGAGTGGGGTGAGGCCCCGCCTGGGAATGGGGCACTGGGAGACCGCACACATGGTGGACTTGATGACTGACTAGGAGCCCCTGGGGACTGGGGCTCCCAGTGTTGGGAAGCTGGTCAGCCATTAGCAGACACATAGGTTCTGATGGTGGACCCTCTCAGCCTCGTCAGCCACAGACTCATGCTTGCATCCCTCACAACACGCTAATTTTGAAGAAAGGAGAGACTCATGGTTGGCCCTTCTTAGACTCCGAAATTCCACATGAAAGGTAGGAAAACCACACAATTTCCCCTTCCTAAGGCTTAAAATGTCATATGATGGGGAGGAGGCTAGAGATCACAGGACTTTGCTGAGGCTCATTATGGGATGTCTATTTCTTGGCAAGGTGTGGCAATTTTATAGATTTGTCTCTGTTTTATTTTCCTTAATTCTGTATTAAAAGGATTTACTTTATTAGTAACGCATGTGGATGCATTGCTGAGCCTGCTCACTGTGTCTCTGTGAATGTACATGCGTGCGCTCGCACACATGCACTCGCCCACACACAGACACACGCGCGCACACACACACACACACACACACACACACACTCATACAGGCCAGAGGAGGGTGTCAGGATTCTTTAGTGCTGAAGCTGCAGGCATATGTGGGCACTCTGCCTGTTAAATGGGTGCGGAGGCCTGACCTCTGGTCCTCCACCATTGTGCAGCAAGCACTTTCATCCACTGAGCCATCTCTCCAGCCTCTATTTTTCTCTCTCTCTTTTTTTTTTTAAATCTACATTGTTGCTTGAATTTTGGTCAAAAGAATGGAATATGAGTTCTAACCTTAGCCCTGAGTGGAAACATGACATTCTAAACCGCCCCGAAGATAATAAGAGCAGAGAAACATTCTATTATCCCTTTCCTTATGAGTTAATCCAAGCTGAGCGGTGTTGGTGCACACTTTTAATCCCAGCACTCGGGAGGCAGAGGCAGGTGGATTTCTGTGAGTTCAAGGCCAGCCTGGTCTACAGAGTGAGTTCCAGGACAGCCAGGGCTACACAGAGAAACCCTGCCTGGAAACACCCCCTCAGCGCCCCCAAAAAAGAATTAATCCAAATGGGCTTGTCAATCATCTGGACATGCCTTCCAAAAGCTGTAACTTCAAGAACACTAAGACAGGTTAAGAAGATGGGAGGAATAATTAGACCCTGATGAGATAGGCTCTTAAAGACCCGGAAGCTCCTTCCCCGATGTGGTTGCTTACAGACCTCATAGTTAAGCTTGCATGCTTCTGAGTTAGAACTCAGAAAACTAGTTTAGAAAGTATAGCTTTTGGATGCCTGCCTCAATCCTCATGCTTGCCCTCACACTCTGGGCATTCCTGCTCTCTCTCTCTCAATGGCTAGCTCCACACCACCTTCCAATAGCTTCTGGAAGACTTGCATCGCTAAGTCTGCTTACTTTCTTGACCTCTAACTCAAAAAGTACGGCTCTCCACTTCCTTTTATCCATCTTCCTTCCCCCAGCGGCTGCTGAGATTTAACTGACCTGCCCTGACGATTGTCTCTCAAATTCCCATAAAATGGCCCTTCTGGTGACACTGGGATGTTTGGTGGAGTCGTGTATGGAGCTGACCTGGTGGGTGGGGAACAGGTTTGCAGAGTCGCTTCTCCGCTTACCAAGCATGAGTAGCTTGAGAGACATCCACCCAGGTCGGGGCCTCCAGGTTCCGGGTTCCAGGGTTGGGAATCAGGAGGCACGTCTGTGTAGACATAAGGCTCTAGGAATCACTGGCTGGAATTAGAAATAAAAACCATGGTGGCGTGTGTGGTGGGAGGGGCAGAGGACCCCAGCTCTGGCTTAGAAGGAGGAGCTGCAGGTGAAACAGTAGGGGCCAAGGAAGTGGTCTGTGGGAGCAGTGGTGTGGGTAGGCCAAGCAGGCTGAAGATACAGTGTTCCCACAAATGGAATGTACTGGGTTCTTGAGCAGGAAGAGTTTGGGTAGTGGGGGGGGGGCAAGGATGGCCTTGTGGGCCTGGGAAGAGGACCTGAAGATGAGGGATCACTGCCAGGAAATGATGGAGGGGAGAAGGGGCCTGGTTAGAGAGGAGAGGGCAGTGCAAGAAGGAGGGCTCTGAAGGCAAATGAGGCCAGCAGACAGATATGTATGAGAATGCCATCATGAAACCCTCTGCTTGGTACCCACCCCACCCTCCAGACAAAGAACAAAAGCAAAGAAGAAAAAGACAATTAGAGGAGAAAGAGAGAGCGAAAGCATGAGAGAAAGGAGGGGGGAGAGCAGAAGGCTGGCTGGCTGACCCAGCTCAGGAGGAGGACGGAAGGTAGAGGCTGATTGAGGAGGCTGCCTTGGCTCATGGAGTCAGTCCTTGAGGCCAACAGGGACATGAGCTACAGCACTCCTAGGGGACTGGAATTTGGGCTTTTTAGCTGAGTAACGGTAAGGCAAGCAAGCCACAGTTGTCTTTTGGCTCCCTCAGGGATGATCAGAGGAAGCTGGAGAGGCTGGAGGCAGGGAAAAAGTTGGGAAGGAGCTCTGACCTGGAGGAGGGAGAAGCACTCTCCACAGCATCTGGAAGTGAAGGCTTTAAGAACATGGGACGGGACTGGAGGCCTGGCTTCTGACCCATCTAGCTTGATGGTGGGAAACAGGCTTTGGAGCCCGGATCTCTGTTTACCATGTAAAGCTTGGTTGGAGTCACTCCAAATGTCTTGTCTTGGGAAGCTGTGGCTTGGTCAGCATGCTGCCAGCAGTGGCCAATACTTAGGAGGCATGTTTTCTGCATGACAGTGCAAAGAGACAGAGGTGAAGGCATGAAAGTCAAGGGAGTCAAGGGAGTCAAGGGAGCACTGGCTCCTGGGGAAGGACACCCCCCTCCGCACCTCCCCTCCCCCAATGGAGCCACCGGCCTCTCCAAGTCTGAGGCTAAGTTGCCCACGTCCCTGGGAAGGGGCAGGAGATCTGGCAGGCTCAGCTCTGCACCCGTCAGTGTGATGGGCTGGAACATGTCTGGGGGTGTTTGTCTCTGTGATTTTACTGCCTGTTCACTAACTGGCTGCAGCTGGGAGCTTGTGAAAGCCCCTGCCTGCAGCTGTCTTGGCTTCTCTGTCCTGGGCTTCCATGTTTCTCAGCTAGGGTAGGTCAGTGGGTCACCTGGTTGCCCCCACCTCTGCTCTAAGGACCTGCTGTCTCCCTGATATTTGCTCCCCTGACTGGGGGCTACTTGGAATCCAGTAGACGCTTTCCCCGGCCTTTACCTCCACAGCTTCCCAACTACTCTCTCCCCACATATTACAGTGGATTCTTTTTATTTTTACTTATTTTTAAATATTACTTAGAAAAATTTAAATGTGTAGGTGTGTATGTATGACTAAATGGATACACACACACACACACACACACACACACACACACACACACACACACACACACACACTGTGCATGCAATTGCATAAGCAATCCAGAAGAGGGCATCAGATCTGGAGCTGGAGTTACAGGCAGTTGTGAGCCTCCAGGTGTGGGTACTCGGAACTGAACTCAGGTCCTCTGTAAGAGCCGGCAGAGATCTTTTTGGCTGGGTCATCTCTTTACCCCCAAGCTGTTTTCTTCCTAAGCATGGTTACATCTATTAAGTTAATGATCCTCAGCCTTGTGAGGTTAGTGTCGTGCTATGAGGTCAGTGTCGTGCTATGAGCCCCTGAACTCAGGCCTCATTGCCTGTTGTGTTCTGTGTCCCAGAGACAGGACACCTAGGTGCCGGTTTTGTTCCTGATATCACTCTCTGTGTGACCCTGACGGGTCCATTCAGCCTGCCAGGAAGGGGACAGGGGATTTTGTGATTATTACCGGACAGGGGATTTTGTGATCATTACCAGCTCTTTGGCTCAGCTTCTGAAGGACAGAATGGATCTTTATGCAGTAAACACCCCTGACCCTTTCTGGGTGGTCACCTGTGTCAGTGCATGTGTGTGTGTGTCGGGGGGGGGGGGGCGGTTCTGTGGCTGGTTTAACCAGGAGAAGGGTTGGCCTACGAGACAGGGTAAGGTCTAGTCAACATACACAGTCACAGAGACAGCACCCAGAAAGCCAGAAGATAGCCAACGGCATTGCTAGACAACCTGTGCTTGGGGACTGACAGTCCCCCTCCTATTCTGTCTCTTTCCTAGCTCTTTCACAGTCCGTTTTGTCTCAAATCCCTTCCCTTGTATTAGGCTGGCTGGGTATTTTCTGCTTATTTGGTGACGCTGGCCAATGTCTTTGTTTTCTGTTGCTGTAATAGCATGCCTGAGGCTGGCAAATTTATAAAAGAAAGAGGCGTATTTTTGGCCACAGTTCTAGAGCTTGGAAAATCTAGGTTCAAGGTACAGGCAGCTTCCAGTTGGAGTTCCATGCTGTGTCAGTCATGGTAGAACGCAGGAAGGGGTAAGAGAGGGGTGCAGAGGAATAAAAAGGAGGCCAAAGTCCCGCAGTAAAAAATCCATTCCAGAGGACAAGCATCACTCCATTCAGAAGACTTCTGCTCAGGCCCCTCCTCCCGGCTGGCACTCCCCCCACCAGCGGGTACTAACATTCAAATCACAGCACCCAGCCACCCATTTAACCCTGCCTTTAACAATTACGCACAGCAGACAGTAGCATCCCCATTTCACAAATGTGAAACCAAGGCTCAGAGCGATTCTTGGTCAGAAGCAGCTTTTTGGGATTAGGGGACCTGAGGTCAAGCACCCTCTCTCTCACCTGAGGGTGGGGAGGGGAACATGAATATCACTTGCCTTCTGTGAAACAGAGCCCCTATTCCTATCTTAGGGATTGCAGGGAATGAGGCCTTACCTGTCATAAGCTGTGTGCCCTCAGCAACTCCCTCGACCTCTCTGAACCTTGAAGCTCGAGCTTGGTTTAGGAATAGGGGAAGAAGCTCTTGATCCACAGGGTTGGCTGGGGTTACAGGAGCGTGCTATCCAAGCTGGTGCTCCATAAACCGCAGCTTATCCGAAGCTGCCTAACTTCTAAACCAAACTGGGAGGGCCCTGGGCTGGGCCCATGGTTATCTATCATGCTGTAAATATGGCTGCTAGGAACATCTGAATTGTTTCCTACAGATAAAGTCCCACGGCGATTGCAGTGCAGGTCAAAGGGCATGGTTGTATATGCAAGTCAGCAGCTTTTTTGTTTGGAACACAGTCAAGCAGTCCTGGGTGTGGCCTCTCCTGGGCTAATACCTGATGTGTGGCCTTGGGCAAGCGACTCCACCTCTGTAAGCCTACAGTGCTTATCTCTCCATCAAGGATAATGCCTTTACCTGTCTCGAGGGATGGTGGCCGCTCATGAAGAAAGTGCTCATAAACCCTGCCTTTTATTATGGCCCCGGCTCACTCTGATCCAGATTCCCCAGTTAATCAATAGGGAAATCCAGGCTGAGTGAGGGGAGGAGCTGCATACCAAGGTCACACAGCCTTTATGGGTGGCCCAGGTAGAGCTGGGCCTGCTCCAGCCTCTCCTCTGGGAGGCCCGACTAGAACCCCAGTGGGGCCAGAGCTGGAAGGGGCAGAAGCTACTGTGCCACAAGGTCTCCAGATAGCAGAAGTTGAAGTAAGTGGAGGGATTCGGGATCCTAGGATGAAAGTCCCCAGGTGTGCGCCGTGCCGTGCACCTGCCATCTCGGCTCTTAGACAGGGAAGCAGGGTGTGAGTCTGATTCTAGCCTGGGCTTCGAAGAGAGTTCAAGGCTAGCCTACATTACATAATAGGAACCCATCTCAAAAGAAGAGATAGAGACAGAGACACAGAGAGACCCAGATACACACACACACACACACACACACACACACACACACACACACACAGAAATGGATGCAGAGACACATGCCTGTAATCTAGCATTTGTAGGCAGAGGTAGGAATATCAGGAATTAAGGTCACCTTTGGCTATAGACAAGCTTGAGGCCAGCGAGGCTGCACAAGGCCCCATTCAAAATAGAAACCAAATGAGAACCTATCTCAAAATGACCAGAAGTCCCTGGGGCTCTCTGCATCCTGATTGATACGTAGCAAGCCCCTCGCCTTGTCTCCAAGTCTTTGCTTCTGCTATAACCATCTCCCCACTGAAGCTGCCTCGAATGAAATGACCCTTCTTACTCACTGAGCTGAGACAAGGTAGAGCCTCTTTCACTGATTAAATAGCAGTAATGTGGGGGATTTCAGAGCTGGCCCATCAGATATATTTATATAGATATATATTTTCCTAATAAGAAGGGGGAAATCCCAAGGAAAGGAACCTTGCCCAAGAAAGCAAGATCGATTAATAATCCTCTCATAAATGTCTACCAAGATCTCCTCATGGGCCAAAGTGCTGAGCCAGGAAGGTCCAGATGTGGTAGAAGAAATACTCGGAAATGAAAAACAAAAACAAACAAACAAATCTCTGGTTCGAGTCCACTCTCGTCCTCCTTTCTGGGACCATTATGGCTGATTATTGCTTTTCTTTCCTTCGGCCTCAGTTTCCTCACTTAGAAAATGGAGATGACAAGCCCACCTACATCTTGAGGATCCTCAAGTCGGAGGTGGTGACACCATCCCAGTGTCACAACAGGTACAATGGGCCCTGACACGAGAAGTCTGAAGTTCAGCAGATCCCAGACCCGAGTCCTGCTCCTTCAGTCACCTGCTGTGTGACCCTGGATAAGTCGATTCCCTACTCTGAACGCCAGTTCCTCCTCTGTGAATGTCACAGCTCTCTAAGGTCCTCTCCTGCTCCCCACCTCCTTCCACTAATCTTGTTTGTGTCTGTTCTGTTCTGTCTCCTCCCTCGAAGTTTCCTGAGCAGGAATTTATTTGCTTTTCTGCCTCCAGTATCCTCAGGACCTAGCTCAGTAACTCAGAGTAGCAGGTACTTACTAAATATCTGTGCACTTAGTGGGCGGGTGGGTGATTCTGTAAATGCAACTGAGTCTGCGATTCCTACTCCAAAGAATGTTGCAGATGGAATGAGATGTGGGCTGTGTCCACCAGCACACAGTAGGGTCAGTCAACCAGGAGAGAGCTGCTTACTCCTCCCCCGACCCACTGAAGTGGAGGCAGGAGAGCTCAGCAGCTCTCACAGAGTGGCTTCACTTCCTGGCTGAGGCTGGGCCCTCTAATTGCTCTCCTCTCCTTGGCAGCTCCAGTAGCTGGCTAATGAGTTTGCCCCCGACTGGCCCCTGGGCTTGGTCACACAGCCCAGGCCTGCCTGCCCATCTGCAGGCAGACAAAGGCCCTCTGTCCCAGGAATCTGCTTCCTGCTTGCCCACCGCATCGCTTACAAACTGAGCTCCCTGCCTGCCAAGTGCCTGTTCTGCAGCCAAGGAGCCCAAGATCGCTACATAGGTGGGGAAGGCAGAGCCGAGAGGAAAGAGTCTTTGCCCTTCAGGGCAGAGTCCCCAGTCCATGTTCCAGGTCTGCCTAAACTATAGGTGCTGTGGGAGGCTGCGAATGACACAACCAAAAGCCTGGGCTACCTGGCTTGGATCCCTTCCCCCTCCCAAGCTGCGTGACACTGGGTAAGTCTCTCCAACACCCTCAGTTTCCTCACCTGTAGAGCAGGTACACATCCCATGAGCACATGGGTGGAATGCATTCGGCTCAGCTCCTGGCAGCACATCTGTATTGTGCAGGGGCCCCTCCCCCGGTCCCCCCCTTTTTTTTTTTGACCGTGTGCTGATCTCTGCTCAGAGCTGCTCAGCACAGTGCTGCTGACCCTGGACCATCATCTATGCTTGCAAGATGTTTAGCCCCAACCTCTCTAGTCTGGAGGAACCTCTGTAATATGGGGGTTTCTTGTCAAAGTCTGAAGTCTCTAATTTGCTTTAGGAACCCTAGAGTCCCCCACAGTGAGACTAAGCTATAAGCATCTACCTCTAAATGTCCCTAAACAATGTCTCCAGTCTGGGAGCCCCAAGTAACTTGGGCAGCTATCAGTAAGTATGAGAAGGAGGTGGTGGCTTCTTCAAGGACAGAAGTGGCACAGACCCAGCTGTGCATCCTAGCACCTCTTTGAACTGCTCCCTGTAACATTCCTCAGAGTCTGTATCTCCCCCCACCCTCACCCCCACACACACTCAGGACCACAGCCACTATCCTTGTGCATCCATTATGCCCTGCTGATTGCTGTGGTACCTGTCCGAGTAAGTCACAACCAGCTCCAACTCCTGCACCCAGCATCTAGTGCCACCCATGTGAGAGCCCTGGAGCACTCTGCCTGTCTGCAGCAGCTGGGCTTTGGAGCCTGCTGCCCCAGTACCCCTTCTCTATGTCCCTTCCTTCCCAACCCCCTAACTGTAGTGCTCCCAGTCCCCACCCCTACCCCCACAAGTACAGTTCTGCCCTGTTGCATGCAGGCTCTGGACCAACCCTGAGCTCACCACCCTGCTGGAGCACATGTCTGCCCAGCATGGCATTCAGCTTATTTATGAGGCTGACTGTCTGCCCTCGATCCCGGGCGCCCCAGGGCAGGGACCTGTCTGATTCATTGCCCGGCTCAGTGGCCAGCATCAGAGAGCGTGTGCTGAGCAGCAGCATTGGGAGCTGGCTCAGGCAGGAGGCATCGCAGGCTGGTTGGCACACAGTGCAGGTTTAGGACTGTGGGTGGCGGGCTTGCTGATGCCAGGGCTGCTGGAGAGGGCTGGGAAGCCTGTTTTGCTCCGCCTCCCTCCTCTCTGTGACTCAATGGCAGTGACTCATTCACTCAGTAACTTCTCGCTCATTCACACATCTGTATGTTACTGTACCCCATTCAATAACGGGCTCCTTCATTAATTCACTCCCTCATTTCTTCACTGCCCTGCCCCACTCACTCTTCTTGTCCATTCTGAGCATCTTAAGCTTTGATCTTGTGGCTAGTCTCACCCTCTGTGGGAATCCTCAAGACCCAGGGAAAAACTGTTCCTGGCCATCTCTAAAGACTTTCTCTTTAAGAGTTGGGGAGGGGTGGGCTAGAGCGGGAGATGGAGGGACCCGGACATATCAGCAAATAACTGCAGCCAAATTGTTGGGGCTGCGATGGAGGAATAGACCACGTGACTACAGAGGGATGTGAGCAGGCCTCAGAGAGGAAAGGGTACTTAAGGTTGGGTGATGAGGGCACGAGACACTGGGAGACACCAATGAAGGGCTTCGTAGGGGCAGAGAGAAAGAATGATCACAGACTGGGGCAGGGGTGATGTCTCTACCACTTGGGGATGCTTGGCTGGGTGACGGGAGGGGAGGAAGGGCAGGAACTGCCATCAGCTGCCTCCGTTTATTGAGAGATACTGAATCCAGATGTCTATCCTATCTATGCCTCATGGTGTTCTAGCGGCTGGGGGTGCCGGAAGAACACAGACAAGGCCCCTTCTCCAAAGAGCTCACCAACCCGGTTGACAGGCAACTGGGGACCCAAGCGCCTATGCTATGTGAGATGGCTTTAAGTGCTTTGCTGAGCCTGGGGGCTGGTGTGTTGAGCAGCCTGCTTCTAGAGGACAACACTGAGAAATGCTGTAGCTCATGAAAGTGTCTAAGCAGTTCCTTTCTGGGAATGCCACTTGTGGGGACAAGGGCTGATGCTATCAAGCCAGAGCTGAGCATTGTACGCATGCTCTTATGCAGCCCGCGGTGCCCAGTAGCTGTGCTCTTGTCTTAATGTCTGTCTGTCTGCTCTGAGAGGCAACCTGGGATCTAGACTCTCTATCTCTATGCTCAGCACAAGGTTGGTACCTGTAGCCTAGGGTGAGATGCAGAAGCAATATGAGGCCCCATAGTAGACTTCCAACAGTTGCTACCCATTTAAGTAGGTATGCGGGATGAGGAGGTTCAGAGGTGCAGAAGGTTCTGGATGCTCATGGAGGACAAGCCTGTCTGTAAGGGAGAAGAATGGAGGACCAGGTGAAATAGGAAGCTGCCCCCCCAGGCCCCTCCTTCCAACCCAGCCCAGTCCAGGCCCTATAGCAGTGAGGGATCGAGGCTCTGCTCTTCTGGCTCCAGCTCTGGGCCGAAACTCTTTCCAGGCTTACATGTGTGTGGTATAAAGCTCTGCCACTTCTCTTGTGGGATGTCAGAGGCAGCCTGCTTGTACCGCCCTGGGCTAAGCTGAGAGGGATCCTGAACCCCGCCCAGGCCAGAAAGAATACTGGGAGCACTGGGGCAGAGCAGGCACTGAGAGCCCTTGCACCTTGGGGTGAACTATGGTCCCCAGAGCCTGTGAACCCCTCTGGAGATGTTGGAGGTCTTCAGCTCTGTCTAGGAGGAAGGTGCCGTGCTTCAGAGTGAGCATCACAGCCCCTGGTAGGGGTGTGCACAGAAGCTGGGTCTTGGGAGGTCTGCCCAGACTGGGATGTGAGGGAGGGAGCTGCAGCCCCTCTCTTGACCCCCAGGTGTCGCCACAGTTTTGGTGGCAACTGTCATTTCTTAAAGCTCTGGCTAAGATTTTTGTTTTACTTTTGGTGTTTTGAAGTGCTGGGTTATGAACCCAGGGCCTTGTCACACTGGGCAAACGCTGAGCAGCATGTACTGCTGACACAGAAACAAGCCCGAGGCCCTAGCCAGTATTCGAGGCGACAGGAGAACTTTGCTGGGGGCTTGGAGAAAGCATTTTCTTCTGGGTGTGTAGCCTCATTATTAGGAATTCAGAGGGAATCCAGTTCAAGAATGAGGCCTCAAACAGTGGGGATGGGGGCTGCTGGGGGGGTACACGCCTATAATTTTAACACTTGAAAGGCTGAGGGAAGAAGTTCTAGGTCAACCGAGGCTACAGAGAACTTCAAGGCCAGGTAGCATCAGATTGCACACACACACACACACACACACACACACACACACACACACACACACACCCTGAGAGAGGCAGGGAGGGCAAGGGGACTATAAAGAAATGGGCAGGGTTGCTGGGTTAATCTGGTTCTGAAGGTCACCCTATCCTCACATACTGGATCAGCAGGTCTGGTTGACGCTAGGTTTTGTTGTTTTTATTAGTTTTTTTTGGGGGGGGCACCAGTGTGGAGATCAGAAGACAACTTTCAGGAGGAGGTTCTGTCCTTCCACTATGTGGGTCCAGGGATCTAATTCAGGTTGTCAGATTTAGCGGCAAGCACCATTACTGAGCCGTCGTGCTGGCCCCTGTTGTTCTGAGGCAGGATCTTGCCATGTTGTCCTAGCTGGCCTTGGATTTATAGCAGTCTTCGGTGTCTGCTGCCAACTGCTGGGAATACAGATGTGAGACACCCATGCAGGTCATCACTGTTTAAGCCAGCATGTATTGGGCTTATTTCTCCTTACTGCAAAGCTTCCTGCCCAATATGCTACTCAACAAAGCCAGTTTTCCAGAATGTTCTTTTGCTATGGGTTTTGAGACAATTTTTAAACTCAGAATCATTCTCCATTCCTCTCTCTACTACTGTCCCATTTATTTGAATCCTATGACTGAGAAGGCAACCCCTTATGAGAACTGAGAGGAAAGAAAGTATTGCTATGCTTCAGATAATTGTTGGCAGTAGCTGGTATCGGTACAGAAGCCCAAAAAAAACCCCATAACACTGTTAACAAGGTCTGACTCCAGGGAAAGAAATTTGGGAGAAAGGATCTCCTCTCTAGGTCATACATCATGACACCATTTGAATTTTTAGCATAAAGTGCATTTGTTATTTAAAATCCTCTGGATTAAAAAGTAGTCCAAGACAGAGTCCCCTAGGTGCTAACTCTATAGGCAGTTTATCTGCTAGACAAAGAAATGGCCCAAAGCCAGGTATGGTGGCAGACAACTATAATTCATAATAATATGAATTATTATGGGAAGGGTAAGGCAGGAGATTTACTATATCTTCAAGACCAGCCTGGTCCACATAAGCTCCAGGCTGTCTAGTGCTACTCAATGAAACTTTGTCACAAAAACAAAAAGAAAGTAAGGAAAGAAAGAAGGAAGGATGGAAGGGAGGGAGGAAGGAAGGAAGGAAGGAAGAAAAGAAGGAGAAGAGAAGAGAAGAGAAGAGAAGAGAAGAGAAGAGAAGAGAAGAGAAGAGAAGAGAAGCTGGGCATAGTGGTACACATCTGCCGTTCCAGCACCTAGGACACAAAGACCAGAGGATCAAGAGTTCAAGGCCAGCTTAGTCTACAGAGCAAGTTTGAAGCCAACTTGGGCTGCTTCTGAGACCCTATGTCAACAGCAGCAGCAACAACAACCAAAAGAACAAAGATGAAGATGATGATGAGCAAAGAGAGGGAAGCAAGAGAAACAGAGAGACAGAGAATTAAAAAGTAACGTTTCTTTAAAATTTGGAGTTATTCAAGAACTCCTTACATGTCCTAATCTTTGCTGGTCCAAAAGAATGAATGTTCCCCGCCACAGGGAAACCTTGACTAAGACAGGGATGTCTCTCAGTGGTAGCCCTCAGTACTGCTCAGTACAGTAGACAGGGTAGCTCTCAGTACATGCTGCAGTGGGGCTCAGGGTTAAGACTGATCACTATGGTGGGCCTGTCCCCTGGAACTGCAATTGGAATCAGCTTCCTCTGAAACACGCTGGTGAGGGTAGGGTGGATTCTAGACTGAAAATGGGTACTTTCAAGAAAAGGAACAGAAGTGGAAGGTGCTAGGGAATCAACCTCCCTGTCCGCCCAAAGTGAAAGAAAGTAAATTTCTGTTTCTGAAGATGTCCTATAGATATCAGAAGCAATTTAATAGAACTACTTTGGAGTGTTGCCCCTAACACAGAATTTAAGGTGCACTATAAAGAGAGGTCTTAGACCATGTGAGAGGGCATGGAGAACCTTTCCACTTCTCAGAGGAGACTAAGAAGTTGAAGGAACAGATGTTTATGAGGCAGCAATGAGGGGAAGAAGCTGCCCAAGGGACCTGGCGTTCTACCCTTCCCTCTGAGCCCCGGCAGAGGAGCAGGAGCTTGGGTGGGGAGTCGGGAGGGGGGCTGTGGCTGAGTGTCCCAAGGCTGCAACAATCTGCTTCTTTGGTCAAGAATACAAAGTGTTTGGAGGGCTGTCTTCCCTCAGAGGTTCTAGGCAGTAGTCCGCTCCTTACTGCTCCCACATCTGGTGGCTTTTGACATTGCTTCTGGTTGTCTCACTCTAGTCCCTGCCTGTCTCCCCATGGCTTTCTCCTCCCATGTTGACTCATCTCTAGGTCCAGGTTCCCCTGACAGTCTCTGATGGGAGCACTTGTCACCAGATTCAGAACCCACTGAGAACATCCGAGATGACTGCATCTTGAGATCTGTAGCTCAACTGCATCTCAGACTCTTTTTCCAAGTTGCATTCCTGTGTTCCAAGAGTCATGATGTACACATCTGGGGAGAGACCAATGTTCAGCAGCTTCAGTGGAGAGAGGACCAAGGATATAGCCCTGGAAATGCTGTCAGGTGCAGGAGGGTACCCACAGGGCCTACAGGACAAAGACCCCTGAGAGCTCCCTTGGGGCTCTTGCCAATCAGGACCCTGGACAGGGGTGCAAGGGCTCTGAGGTTGCTGGATGACCTCCAGGGAATCTGCCCTTCTCCCCAGCTCCTGTGGAGCATCTCATAGTCGGTTCCCCAGTTCAGGAAAGACTCAGCTTCTCCCTGCCACACAGGGGATGGCAGCGTGTGGACAGCTACGGTTTCGTGGACAGTGGTGACAAAGCCTGGGAGGCTCGTAGGATGCTGTGAGGACACCCGCCACAGGGTGAATGGACCCTCCAAGACTGATGCTGGAATTCAGTCGTCACTAGGATTGTCTGGAGAGATAATTAAATGATCAAGTCATGAGGGTTCCACCCTCGTGAATGGATCAGTGTCATGGTGATGGGAGATGGGCTGGTTGCCATGGTAAGCCTCTGGGAACATGCTCTCCTGTGTTCTCCTCTCTGTCTCTCTTTTCTAACTCCTTTCCTCTGTTTCTCTATCTGTTTTTTCTCTCTTAGTTTCTTGCTCCTCTTTCTCTGTCTCTCTGCCATCTCTTCTTTCTCCCCATCCTCTTCCCACCTCTCTCTCTCTCTCGCTCCCTCGCTTATTCCTTCCCTCTGCCCTCCCTCTTCCTCCCCTGCCCCCACCCCTGCCAGTGGCTCATGAAAACAGAAGGCTTGAGAAGTTTCAGACATGGTCTATCCAGGTATTTAGTGATATTGGCAGATACAGCTTTCTCCACTGTCGGATGGACCCCCATGTTCTTGGCTTGCTCTCTTGGTCAGGTGTTCTTAATTCTGCATGAGATCTTTACCAGCCTCTACAACTTGTCCCACACTTCAGTCTCATCAGAGATTCTCGAAGATTCCATCAAGCAAAAATGTCAAGGAAGACTCCCATTGGCCTGACTTGGCCACGTTTACTCTCTAGTAGCGACTGGCCCCGAGCTCCTGCATAGGAGGTTGCCTGGCCTGAGCCACTCTGGCATGCATGGGAAGGATGGTACCCATCATGCCTGTCCCTGCCAGGCCCTGTTTGGCTTTCCCTGTTTGGGGAGAAGGCTCTGGATAGTTGGCTGCTGAACTGTGATGGCTAGATTCCAAACATCCCGAGCAGTCAGACCCTGCTCAGACCTGTCCTGAGTTCCGGCTTCCCATCTGCAGGCTACAACGAAGCTGGGAGAGGGGGCAGGCTGCCCATGAAGGCCCACACACCGTCCAGCCTTTCTCTGACCCCCGTTCAGCCTTCAGGCTGCAGACTCTGTGGCCAGGGCGAATCAACTGTCATTTTCTAAACTGGCCTGGTGGAAAGGCACCTTCACGAGGAGGCTAGCATCCAGAGTAGTTCTTTCCAGGTATGTTAAGCTGCTCCTTAGCTGGAGTCCTTTTTGTTCAGGTTTAGTCTTTGGGGGTCAGCCCTGGGCCTTTTCTCCCACCTTGTGGGGAACTGGCATTGAAGCAGAAAGCACACCTGCTATTCTGAGAATCTTGGCCTCTAGATCTTTGCTTCCTACCCAGGCTCAAGCCTCTCTCTGGTCTCCTAGGTCTCCTGGTTATAGAGTGTGCTCTTGGGTTCTGAGGTCCTTGCTATGGCAGGAGTTGGCTGAGGGACTGCAAAATAATTGGGGACTCTTGAAAGATAGCATTCTAGGGTGGTCTTAGAGAGAGTGCCCAGTTTCAACTTCTAAGCAGCTAAGCTCATAGACAGGTACCACTTCACATAGCCCAAATCCCTGGGAAGCAGGTCACTCACTTTATCAATGACTCCATCCAGAGACTAGTGTCATGGTTTTGATGAGGGTGACCTGGACCCTGGGAAGGCCACACTGTCAAGGGACAGAGTGTTAACACAACTCCAGCACATCTATGTGTACATAAACACACATGCACACATAGCCCCCAAATACCCTTAACCCATGGTTTACAAGAATTAGTATATAAGAACCAACCCAGACATGGTGGTGCTTGCCTGTAATTCCTGTACTAGAAAGGCTTGGGGTAGGAAGAGGGAGAATTTAAGGCCAGCCTGGAGTAGATAGCTAGACTCTGCCTCCTAAACAATCAAAAATCAATCCAGCCCTGTTTCTTCTTGGATATGTTCTTCGTGTGTATACAGTTTCCCTACAGCTACCTGAGATTCTGTCTAGAAGTCCAACACAGCTAGTTGCTTGTAAACACATGGCCTCCTCCCTTCCTAGCTCACTTAGTCATGTCCAGGATTCTCTAAGACCACCTGTTGCTGGGACATACTGTGACCCCTTTCCCATGCTGAATCTTCCGTCCGGTATAATTGTGTTTGGAGATGATTACTGTTTTGGGAGGTCGTTCAGGTTAACGGAATCCAAAGGGACGCTGATCTAATAAGATCAGTGTCCTCATAAGGAGATGATCCCCGCATGGTGGCTCACATCTGTGATATCAGCACTCAGGAGGTTGAAGCAGGATTGTCATGAATTTGAGTTTATCCTGGGCTATAGAATGAGCTCCAGGCTAGCCTAGTTTATAAAGATCTCTTTGTTTTTGTCTCAAAAACAAAGCACAGAAATAAACAAAAACAAAACCAAACCAAAAACGGGCTAAGGATATAGCTCAGTTGGCAGACGCTCGCCTAGTAGTCATGACGTCCTGGGTTTAATCCCGAACACTGAATAAATCTGGCATGGTGCACAGGCCAGTAGTTCCAGTACTGTGGAGATGGAGGTGGGAGGGTCAGAAGGTTAAGGTTATTTGTAGCTATGTGGTGAATTGGAAGCTAGCCTGGAATCTCGTCTCAAAAAGGAAAGAGCAGAGGGCTGGAGGGATGGCTCACTGGTTAAGAGTACTTGCTGCTCTTGCAGAGAACTGAAGGTCCATCCCCAGAACCCACTTTGGACAGCTCAAAATTACTTGTAACTCCAGCTGCAGGGCATCTGATGCCCTCTTCTGACTTCCACAGGCACCCACATGATGGGCACATGTCCGCACACACATATCTAATTAAAATAAAATGAAATTTAAAAAGAGGAGAAAGAGGGACATTGGGAATCTTTCTCTGTGTTTATGTGTGAAGATTGTGTGGGGTAGCTGGGTACAAACCAGGCAGGGGTTCTTCCACCTCTCGGTGTGAGAAAATACCTTTCTGTTTTTAAAACCACCCAGCCTGCAGCATTTTCTTATAGGAGTCATGGCAGACTGATACACCCAACATGCTCATTATTTAAAAAAATAATTTATTTATTCTTATTGTATGTGCATTGGTGTGTTTTGCCTGCATGTATGTCTGTGGGAGGGAGTCAGATCCTCTGGAACTGGAGTTGCAGACAGTTGTGAGCCGCCATGTGGGTGCTGGGAATTGAACCTGGGTCCTCTGGAAGAGTAGCCAGTGCTCTTAACTACTGAGCCATCTCTTCAGTCCCATTTTAAAAAAATACATTCTGCCTGTCTGTCTGTCTATCTATCTATCTATCTATCTATCTATCTATCTATCTATCTATCTATCTGGAATTGTGTCAGTGAAGCACCCTATGGGAGTCAGATCTTCTCCTCCATTATGTGGGTTCCAGGAATCAAACTCAAGTTATCAAGTCAAGGCTGAGCAGCAAGCACCTGCACTCACTAAGCCATCTTGATGACCCTAAACTGCTCGTGTTTGACCTTATTATGTCCAGTCTGCTTCTAGGAAATACAAATAAGACAGGTGCATTGAGCACCAAGGAGACAGAAATGAAAGGCACAGGGCAATGCCATGTCACACCCACCTGAATGGCGGATGGAGATCTGTCCACACCGGTCCTGATGGAGACACAAAGCTGCGGTGTGCAGCAGATGGGTGTGTGAACTGGCAGAGTACCTTGCAGAACTATTTTCTGATCGCTAACAAAACCGAGGCTAGGTAGAGCCTATGACTCAACCATCTTGTTCCAAAGTATATACCCAGCTTCTAACACCATGGTTTAGTGATGCTTGTGTGAAAAGTATGGACCGGCATGTGGTGGTCAGGACGTGTCCACCGGGATGTGCACTCTGAATGTATCAGGCCGCCATGTGATTCTGTGTAGTTGTGGCTCAGCTTTATAGGGTCTTGCTATAATCCCTGTGTTTCTGGGTGGCTTCTAGTTTTGGGGTGTCATAAATAGTGCTCAGGTGAACACTCCCTTCCCTGTTCTCTCGATGCATACACCTTTTGATAAACACCCACTAGTGGAATCTCTGGCCCTTGTTGGCTTTAATTTCATTTATTGCCTTCTTTGTTTTCTAGCCTTCCCCCCTCCCCCCAGCATCACCCAAGAGGCCTCTGGTTCCCCTCCAAGTGATATCAGCAGGCCTGTTTGCCCCAGGGTTGGCCTGCGTGTTCACCCTGGGTACTGTGAGACTGTGGCAGCTGGTGAAGGGAGTGGGAGCCATTTGTGGTGTGGTTCCTTTAAAAACCTGGCTCAGGTCTCCACCTGCCTGAGGCCAAAGGTATCCCTGGCAGGGCGAACACCCAGCCCTATTCTCAGCTGCCCAAGGCCAGGTACAGAAAGAGGGCCAGTGGGTGAGCCTCAGGTCAGGGCCAGGCCAGCAGAGGAGAGGTTGGACAGGGCAGGGCACCACCCAGGCTGATTGGCAGTGGCTAGGTGGAGGGGCCCAGGCTGATTGGCAGTGGCTAGGTGGAGGGGCCCAGGCTGATTGGCAGTGGCTAGGTGGAGGGGCCCAGGCTGATTGGCAGTGGCTAGGTGGAGGGGCCCAGGCTGATTGGCAGTGGCTGGGCTGAGGGGCCCAGGGTTCCATTCTCTGTCCACCTGAGCAGGCTGGCTTCTGGGGCACCTGCCTGATCTTCCTGGGCCTCCGTTGCCTCCTCTGCCCTGAGGAATCAGCTGTGTTTCTTCCTGATTGGCAGCTACAGGACATTTCAGAAGTTTGCGAGGACATGAAATGCTGCCCACCCATCTCACCACCAGAGCTGAAGTTCAGCATGATTATTGAGCCTCTTCAGGTCACAAAGCATTTGAAACCATCTCTGAAGATGATGCTTTTCTGGCTTCTTGTGCTTGCCTGTCTTGGGGTTGACATGGGTCAGCTTGAGACAAGGGAAGGCCAGCCCACAGGGTTCATCCATGGCCTTCCTCCTGAATCTTTTCTTTTGGGTCAGAATATCCTCTTTCAGAATCATGTAGAGCTGGGGGTAAGATCCTCCTCAGAGGCTCTTGGTGTAAGCCTTGCCAGGCAAAGCTAGAGAGGAGTTCTGGGGGATACTGAGGCTTCCTTCCTCCACCCAGGCTCTCTTCCATATCATGGATCGGAAACAGGAATCAGAAGAGTCCAGAGGAGCTCAGACTCCTGGCCAAGGCCAGTAGCGCAACCTCATGTTCCCCTGATTCAGGGGCAGAGGTTATCTAAGAAGCACTTCTGAAGAAGGGAGGAAGGCAGGGGTGTGGCTCTGGTCTTAGAGCCTCTGCAGTTGCTTACCTCCCAGTGTTTCTACAGCCTCAGTTCCTGCCCTGCCTGAGCTTAGCCCACTCCAAAGGCTCCCCAAACTGTCTCACTCCCCATATAGCTGCTTCTGAGCCTGCCCAAGGTCTGCACATACCTTTGGAGCAAGGTTTGACATGTAACCTCTTGCTATCTCTCCGTGTTGGATGGGATTTGAGGGCAGGGTGTATGTATATCTGTGACCTGGTCCAGGCTGTGAGAAGGATGAGAGGTAAAGAACAGAGGCGAGCTAGTGAGCAGCCAGTGGGCAACTGGGGCCCAAAGAGATGGTAAAGGCCAATCCTGGAGGGCATCCCCAAAGGAATGGAGATCCCAGGCCACCAGTCTAGATGGATCCACCCCCATCCGGGGCTGCTCTTGAAGGCATGGACTCTGGATTCTGAACCTGACACTTCCAGGAGTCTTGACTGACTCTTAGAACCTGGCTGAGTGCCTAGGGGGTGGGTGAAGAGATGGAGATCCTGGAGCCCTGGGTGGGGGTGGGGGTAGCCTGTGGGCTGGCTCAGCCCAGTGCTGTGTCATCTCATCTTCCTGCCACGGTGAAGCTGACCTGCAGGTGCCTGGTGAGGCTCTGGGGTGATAAGGCTCAAATTGTCTGGGGTGGAGGCTTTCTCCTCCTGCCTCTGGGCAGGGAGCAGGCTGACTCACCTAATCTGCAGATGCCCAGCGACATGCTGTTTGGACCAAACATTGCTGTTTACATGGCTTTCCCCTTCTTTCTTTATCTGTAATTTTTACCATCAAATGTTGACTGATGTTATGTCACACCAGGCCTGGGTGGGTTGTGGGGATCCGAGAAAACTGTGAGCTAGCTGGTCCTCAGCCACAGGGAGTCCAAAGTCCAGGCGGGAGACACTGTGGAGATTTGACTGCTTGGGAGACGCAGAGGCAGCCTGGGCAGAGGGAATGGGGTAGAGATTGTTCAGGGCAGGAAAGAGTGTGGGGAATTAAAAAGGTGAGAGGTGTCCGAGCGCGTGCTGGGAGTCTCCTCTGGCAGAGGCAGCATATGCTGCTCTCAGGACAGTGGCAGCCAAGAGCGGATGTCTCTACCAGGGCGCTGCCAGAGCAGGGGCTAGCCTGCAGCTGGGACCTCCAGCTGGGGCTGTCTACACCAGATCCACTCAACCCGCACCACAGGGAGAAGAGATGGAGCTTCAGGGCTGACAGCCCAAGAAAATGAGGCAGGAAGAGCCTTCAGCTCTGGCTCCTGTCTGCCTGTCCCTCCTTGATTCCTACTGGCTGGGGCAGAAGCTTCAGCTCTTTCCTGCTCTGTCCAATCCCATCTGAACTCTGCATCTTTGATATAATCATGTTTGTTTTTAAACTAAATGAGCTTTATAATGACTAGCTAATTACCAAAATAATTAATCCACATGTAAATAAAACAAGCTGCTCAAAGGTTACACAATGGCATTACCCTTTAGTGGGAGTAGAGACCAGAGGGCCAGGGCAGGTATAGGTTGGGCCAGGGGGAAATGCCGTGTCCCTCAGAACTAGGGCTGTCCAGGGCCGTCTCGCACCTCACCTGTAAAGGTGCACTTGTGAGTTCACACCTGTAGTCACACTGGTGCTCGGAGGTTCCCCTGCAAGTGTGTTCACCCTAGTTACCTTATGCATGTGATCTTATATGTGGCCCACCACATGTGTACTTGCCCCAGTCTGTGATTCCAATCACTTCATCCATGTACTCTCACACATATGCAGCCCCCCAGTATGTGTGCACACCCCAATCTGTACCTGCATTCACTTCATGCATGTATTCTTTTTTGGACCAGAATTTTAATTAAGGAAAAAATCCCAATAGTAGGAGGAACTCCTAGGAAGGGTCTATTCCAAACATGCGTTCTTACATGTATGCAGACTTCCACACGTGTGTCTACTCTGAATTCCATTCTCTTCATAGATATGTTCTTACATGTATGCAGACTTACCTACATATGTGTGCCCTCATGCCACTCATGTGAATCCTGACACCCACAGTCCTGAATTATCAGGCACAACCTACAGGAGTAGATGCAACCTCAAACATGCACACAGATGTGCACATCTGTATATGTATATGTCCATGTTTATTCAGCCATAACCATGGGAGGTACACCGTAGGCACTCACAGACACACAGGCATGTGTGTGCATGAGCATATACATACAAATCACAGGAGCACATACGTGTGCAGGTTGTTTGGATACCCATCATATGAGACGAAAACCCAGTGCCCACAGACTACACATACAGAGATACCCAGCCCCATGTGTTTCCCCACCTCGCTCTCACACACATTTGTTCATGCATGAGTGACTATTGAGTGCACACGTTCTGTCTCATTTTAGCCAGATGGGACTACTGTGTCCACAGTTTACTGTGTGGAGTCGGAATGGCACAGAAGGGGCCACTAAGGTGTCGGGAAGGGCTGAGTTGGTAGAGTGTTTGCCTAGCATGAAGGATGTGGTGAGTTCAGCCCCCTGCACAAAATTGGGCATGGTGGTGTACACCTGTAATCTCGGCATTTAGGAGGTGGAAGCAGAAGAATCAGAAGTTCAAGGGCAGCCTGGGAAACACTTATCTCAAACAAAATAAAACCTTCCTTAGAATCCAACCGAATAGCTGAATCTCCACAAGGCTAATAACTCCATTTTGGAGAGGTGAGGCCTGGTGACTAACTCCTTACTGTGTGTGGTTTTAGCCACCATTTTAGTTCACACTTTACATTACCTTTGTAATGAAACAGATAATTAAGATTTCTCATCTCACTTCTTTAAATTAGTTTTACACACACACACACACACACACACACACACACACACACACACTCACAGACACTCACATTCTGGCCTATGCATGCTATGCATGACACAGCTTATATGTGGAGGCTAGTGGGCAAGTTGAGGGGGTCAGTTTTCTCTTTCTACTGTGTGGGTTCTAGGGATTGAACTCCTGTCTTTTACCTGCTGAGCCATCTCATTGACTACTCACCTAATTCTTTCTTTCTTTCTTTCTTTCTTTCTTTCTTTCTTTCTTTCTTTCTTTCTTTCTTTCTTTCTTTCTTTCTTCCTTCCTTCCTTCCTTCCTTCCTTCCTTCCTTCCTGCCTTTCTTCCTTCCTCCTCCTCCTCCTCCTCCTTCTTCTTCTCTCTCTCTCTCTCTCTTCTCACACAATAGCCAACTTCATTTAGAGCATCAGACAATTTATACTCTGAGGGTTTAGAAAGGTCATATGATCAAAGTTCACAAGAGCTCAGGCTGTAAACATTCTGAGCAACAGTGGCAAGTGGCAATGGGTAACCTGAAGCAAACACACCCCTATTTGCTACATCTGGGAGGGGCACAAAAACACTCTAGGGACGATCTGGTGTTTTGAAGGGACTGAGGTCGCGTGCGTGACTCTTGTCTTGCTTTCTTGGAGTGTTCTCACAAGCACTCAGAGTTTGCCTCTTACAGCTCCACTCACAGACCGTGTTCAGACACATTTTAACCTCTTTTTTTCTTCTTCTCTAATTGTTCTTTTTTTAAAAAAATAACACTTTTACGAATAATTTGAGTTTTATACAATCTGTCTTGATAACAGCCTCTTCCCATTCCTCCCTGTTTTACTTACTACCCCTGTACCCTTAAAAAAATAGAGGAAAAGTCCAGCTAGTGTGGCAGGAGCATGAATCACAGGCATCACCACAGCTCCTGGAGGCAGCAGGCTGTTTGGATGATGGAGCCTCAACCCTGAGTATGGAATATTCTTCAGCTGGGGCATCTTGCTGCTGCTCAGGATCAGGGTGATCCTGAGGTTTGCAGAGCATTCAGGATCAGGACTTGCTTGAGCTCCGATTGTTGCACAGCCCATTATCACAACTTGCCACCATCCATCCTGTCCTCGTGGCCTTTGTGCTGGTTGCCCTTGGGTAGTGCTGTAGTCCATGCTCTTCCCCGTCCTATTAAGGAGAGTAATAAGACTAGCAGCTACAGCTCTGGAAGTGGAAGATTTGGCCTGGTGGGTGGTGAAGAGGCCAGGAGGGTCTGTTGATAATCAGAAGACAGGTCTCTTGGGTGGATACTCAGTCCAGGAGCTGAGACACAATCTTTAGCTGGGTTATGTGTGGATACTCAGTCCAGGAGCTGAGACACTGGGCTATCCCATCTTTGTTCTGGAGCAGGGCGTTCCTGTAGTTTGGCAGCTAGTTTGGAGGCAGGACCTGGTCCAGCTCCAGACTGCTGCATCCCACCCTGCCCTCATCACTTGACCTTTGTACCCGCAGCCCATGGTGGTGCCACAGCTTATTCTCTTCCCCACCCATAAGGCAGCAATACAAGTGTTGGCCCATGGCCGTGGGAGTAGCAGAACTGGCTTGGCAGACAGTGAAGAGGACAGGTCGGTCCAGTGGCAGTCCACAGACCTATCTTTTATCCACCTTGGCTGTGTACCCTTGCCTGTCCTCACCTCCAGCCATGTGTCTCCTAGCAGTGAAGCTTGCCGCTGTTCCCCTGTCTCCCTAGTCCCTGGGTCTACCTCTCTTCACAGTGTGTGTGCTCTGTTCTCGTTCTCGGAGTGGCAGCTCCCGCTTGGCAGGTCACATTAGGGTGGCCAGGTTGTGGCCTCAGCCGTGTGACATCCCAAGCACTTGTCCCTCTTAGGGTCGCCCAGGTCCCTTTGTCCTGCTCCACCAGACTGTGCTCCTGGCTCACCCCTTCCATGCTGCAGCTCAAAAACCTGCATTCCATTCCACCATGTTTCCTCTCTCAGCTCACAGTCCAAGGTTCCTCCTGATCTGTCACCGAGACTGTCTTTCCAACTACTCTGGAATCTCATAGTTCCCCTTGCTGGACCTGGCACCAATGTAGCATCTCCCATTCCACAAACATGTGGGGGCTGTGAACGTCTGGAGTGGGGGCGGAGGGGGCCAGCTCCTAGAGTCCTGACGGATTCTGCTGGCAGCCTTGCTGCCATCTTTGTTCACATCTTTCAAGTTAGATTTTATTCGTTTTATCTTCTATGTATAAGTGTGTGGTCTGCATGTGTTGTCTGTGCACCACATTTGTGCCTAATGCCTGAAGAAGGTAGGAAAAGGCATCAGATTCTCTGAAACTTGAGTTACAGATGGTTATGAACCACCACGTGGGTGCTGGGATCCAAACCTGGGTCCTTTATAAGAGCATCCAGTGCTTGTGACAGCTGAACCATCTCTTGGACCCTGCATCCCATTTGTTAATAGATGGAGGCCCATGGGATGCAGAGATGTGCCCGAGGCCACACACTGGGTGGCACTGGCCAGGACTGCAGCTCTAATTTTGACTCCATCAAGGGACGCTTTCTCTGCTATCCAGCGGTGACTTCTCAGGTTGGGGACAGAGGGGTGTCAGGTGCACATCATAGGCTATAAGATGATCCTCTGTAGCAGGAGCAGCAGGCCCACTTTGGGTTGAAGCTATGTTCCCTTCCTGGGAGATGCCCATGTTCTAAGAAGCCCGTATCTCAGCCCTGGGTGTCCTGATACCCAGCTCTGGCTTCAGCCCTGCCGGACAGCCTCTGGCTTTGTCCCTTTCAAAAATACTGCTATGAGCTGGACTTGATGGCTCCAGCCTGTACCCCAGCACTTGGGAGGCAGAAGCAGGAGGGTTACTGTGACTCCGGAGCCTGACTCTACAGCCAGGCTGAGTGACATAGTGTGTTCTTGGATAGGCTAGGCTACAGAGTGATGCTTTGCCTCAAGACAAACAAGCTGCTGTCCAGAAAGGCCTCCTTTTGGTAAGCCCTCTGGGTACTCCTTTCGGGAAGTTTGCCAGATGAGAGAACCTATGCCATCTGATTTGACTGAGGGGGTGCGTTCCACAATGGTTAGGGCCATCACCTCCAGAGCCATCTCCTAGGGTGAGACCTGCCGCTGTTGGTCACTCGTTGTGTGATCTTGGATGGCTTACCTAACCTCTCTGGACCTCAGCCTCTTTGCCCAGATGATGAAGCTAATAGCAACACCACATGAAGGAACACCAAGGGTTTAAATAAAGTACTTAGATTAGTGTGAGTGGGCTAAATCCGTCAATGGATGAATGCGAAGTCTTATACGGCTCCACGGAGGAAAAATCATTCAGCTGTGAGAAGAAACGAAGTTCTGGGATGTCACAGTCTGAAGGAAGCTTGAACAGGTGTGGTGGTTGATATCCTTCGCCAGCCTGACAGGATCTGAAGGGAGAAATGCCTTCAGGCACACCTCTGGGAGATCCCTTAGATTAGGTTAGCCTCTGGGGATGCCTGTGAGGGATTATCTTGATTGGTTTAACTGGAGTGGAAGGGCCCTCCCTGAAAGTGGGCAGTGCCATTTGCTACACTAACAATTTCCAGATGCAGCAAAAGGAGGAAGCCGGCTGACCAGCAATCTTCTCTCTCTGCTTCCCGACTGGACACAATGTGGCCAGCTGCTCCAGGCTCCTGCTGCAGTTCCTGCGCCACCGGATGGATTGCATCCCTGAACTGTGAGCCAAAATAACCCTTCTTTCCTTAAACGGCTATTGGCAGAGGTTTCATCAAGGCAACAAGACAAGCAAGTAATACAATGTATTAAGTGAAAGGAGACAGTCACAAAGGCAACATTTTGTCTAATTCCATCCTTGAAGAAATGGCCAAAGTAGGTAAAGTAAAGTAAGGAGTTAGATAGGTCGTAGTGGCTACCAACAGGTAGGGATTTTCTTTGGAGTATGGAGAAAGTTCTAGAATTCTAGCACTGAAGACTATTAAAATTTTGCAAATATAAAAAACCCCTGCCTTATGCACTTAAATATTTTTTGGTTATTTCATACGTGAGTACTGTATTTATATTATTTCTTCCCTCCATCTCCATCTGCCAATTCATCCTCTGTCCTTCCCTACTCCCTTTCAAATTCATGACCATGACCTCTTCTTTAATTATTATGGATGGACACACACACACGCACACCTGCTGAGTCCATTTAGTGTTGCTTGTATTTATATGCACTTAAGGTTGATCTCAGGGGCTTGTCCCTAGAGAAGATTCTCCCTCTTGGCAGCTATTAATTGCCTGCACTTCTTTATCCAGGAGTCCAACCTCAAGAGATTTCCCCCATCTCCACTGGCATGTCAATCTTTGTTATCATTACCCAGGTCTTCTTTAAGCAATAATATTGTTGAGGTTTTGTGGGTGCAGCTTCCCTGTGATATATAGAAGACACTATCTCACAGCCGATGTCCTGGTCCTCTAGGACATGTAACGTTCTCTGGCTGGCTGCAAAAAGAAGGTTCTTTGTTGAGAGACAAGATCTTCATTTATCTGTGGTTATAAGGATAAGCATTTAGAATGCAGTTTTGTTGGTCACAAACCTTATAGGCTATTGCCGCTGTCCTTGGTTGCCTCCCAGTACTTGAAGGTAAAGACCCTTTGTCTGCTGAAGACACCACACAAAGAAGAGGGAAGAATGGAGCTGGAGCTGACCTGGGAAGCCTCCTCCTTGAGGATTAGCTCTCACAGTATCTGTAGGTGCTATGCAAGCTGCCGAGGAAGAAAAGCAATCAGTAGTCCTCCCAAACTGAAAAGCCTATGAACCAAAACAGTGACCAATCCAGTAAGATATCCCCAAGAGTACACTAGTGGCACTTATGTCTTGGAGGTAACCAATAGCTATTTAATTGGACTTAAGAACCACTGAATCAGAGAATTCACACCTGAGGTCATGGATCCTAACAGAAAAATGTCCTAATGTCACTTTCTTTATATATCTTTTTGTTATGGGGGGTGGGGATATCTAGTGTGTGAGTTATAGGTCAGGAAAAAAAATATAGAGCAAAAAACATTTGAATAAATATGAAAGCCCACCCTCTGCCATTTCCCAATGTCTCTTTATGGTGATGTGGAGGCTAAGGGTGGGGGGTACTTTCTCTTAGTTCTGTAACTCAGGCCTAAAAAAGAAACAGACAAAAGTCAGTTCACGGGTTAAAGAAATACAAGTTTGATCTGGTGTCAGTGCTTTGGTTTTTATGTCCACGGAGGCCTTTGCAGAGGAAGAAGAGACCAAGGGCTTCCTGTCATCATCAGGGAATTCCTGGAGAAGCGCCAGGAGACAGAAAGGGTTTTGGTTTCTAGGGAAACTGAGAGAATTTGACTGTGTGGAGGCTTAATGGAGCTATTTCAGGACGACATTGTGTGTAGATGGCGCCTATGTCTGTCTTATTACTTAGTTTGTTTTTAGACAAATTATGTAGCTGTGAATGGCCTGGAACTTGCTTTGTAGACCAGGTTGGCCTCGGACTCACAGATAGCGTGAGTCTCCTCCAGTTCTAGGACTAAAGGCTTGAACTGCCCAGCCCTGCAAAGCAATCACCACCACAATGGGAAATGTAGGTTTGCTTCTAAGCAGATGGTGAAGGCAAAGACATCTTCCTGCAAGTGCTGTATGTTAGCTAGTTTTATGTCAACTTCATACAAGGTAGGGTCATTTGGGAAGAGAGAACATCAGTTGAGAAAATGCTCCCACCAGATTGGCATGTGGGCAAGCCTGTGGTGCATTGTCTTGACTGATGATTGATGTGGGAAGGCCCATCTCACTGTGGGTGGTGCCACCCCCGAGCAAGCCATGAGGAGTAAGTCAGTGAGCAACATTCCTCCATGGCCTCTGGTTCAGGCCCTGCCTCTAGGCTCCTGTCTTGAGTTTCTGCACTGACTTCCCTCAGTGATGAATGGTTACTGGAAGTGGATGCTGAAATAAACCCTTTCCTTTGCAAATTGCTTTTGGTCATGGTGTTATGCAACAGAAATGGTAACTAAGACTAGCTGCTTCCTTCCCCCGTTCCTCTCCCTCCACATCCCCTCTCTCCTTTCCATTCCTTTTCTTCCCTCCTCCTCCTCTCTTCCTTCTGTCCCCTCTTCCATCTCATTTCCCTCTTTTTTCCCTCCCACTTCCTGTTCCCCTCCTTTGCCTCCTCTCTGCTTTCTTTTCTCCTCCTCTTTCCCCTCCTCCATTGCCTTTAAGCTGAAACATTCTTGATAGGGTGTTTGGGACAAGGGCACCTTCTAATGTCCACTGGTGAGAATCTGTATAAATGTGAATATGAACCTTTGGGCAGCAATACATTATGGAGCAACGTTATAATGGTGTATTATGCAGCAGTGAATAGACTCTTGTTTGCAAACTACCTTTAAGTAAAACACTCTGGATATCCTTTTTTGGATAATGTCTGCTGTTAACAGACATTATCAGAACACCAGAGCGATTCCGCAAGGGCGGGTATTTCATTTAAGCTGCAGAAGCCAAGCTCGGGGATTCGATCTAGTTATACTCTCCTATCCTATCTGTCTGGCCATGGCAGATACCTGGTGTCAGGCCAATGGGATGCCCTTACAAGCTCTTGTCTCCTCTCTGCAAGGTTTTCTGCAGTGGGGCCAGCACCTCTGAGCCACTGTCTGTGTCCCCAGCTGTGTGGACATGAAAGAATGCTCTGAGCATGTGCACCAGCAGGAGAGCCAGCTGCTGGAGCCATGCTTGAATGGACCCAGGCAGCCGGCACCAGATAGACAGAGACCCCAGAGAGTGATGGCTTAGGAAGTGTCTCCTGGAGACTCATTGCCAAAGGCCGGGGCGGCAGAACCTTAGGAGTAGGCCCCTGTGGGAGAAAGTTAGGCCACTAGAGACCTAGCCTTGAGGGAGATTTTGGACCTCATTCCCTCCACTTTTTATTTTTGTTTTCTTTTTGCTCTTGGCTACCCATGAGGTGAGCAGCTTCCTCTGCAACAGGCTCCCACCACACTGTGCTGTCTTGCCATAGGCCTTCGAGCAATAGAGCCAACCAGCCATGGCCCCAAATCAGCCTTTTCTCATTATAAGTTGAATATCTCAGGTATTTTGTTATAGTAACACAAAGCCATTGAATACAAGATTATTTCCTACAGCCCAGCTGGCTCAGAAATAGTGAGCCATTAGACAAGGCCAGGAGAACCCTCAGGAACAAGGCCTTTTCTCTGACAGTTCTTATTCCCTCTTGCTTCCCAGGCTCCTTTTCAGCTGACTGACTCTGGGAAATGCACCACACCTCTGCGGGCCTCAGTTTCACTCAGGGTTCCCAGCAAAATGGTTCGGACAGAAGTCCATCTCTCCAGGCCTCATGTCCTTCCTGGTACAGTGGAGACATTAGCAGTGCCCTGCTTCTGGGCCTTGCAAGGATGAAATGAGAAATGGTACCTAGAGTGTCTATGGTAGCTGTAGGCCTGTTGGCTGCTGCTGCCATGCTCATTGTGAAGGGGCTGAGGACACGTGTGTGCCTGAAGCAAGGGCTGGCCCCAGTCCCTGTCCCCCAGCTCCCAGCCTGCAGCCCCCCCTGGCTTTACCTCTGAGTGATCGACAGCGGGGCCCTGGCAGGCCTGTCCTGGCAGCTGCTCCCACAAGGCGAGGCCTGGGAGCTTCAGAGAATTAATTAGGCTGCATTCCTCCTCCAGGGCTCCCAGCGGCCCCCTCCTGAGCTGCCGAGGGCTCTTGGCACTGATCCCTGGCAGGCCAAGGCGAGACCCGCTCTCTGCTCACTCTGAGAGGTGCTGGGAGGGCCTCTGTAGGCTAGAAGGGTTGGCCTAGGAAGGGCTGCTGATATCCAGCAGCCAGGGCCAGCTCCTGTACTGGCTCTTTTGCTTAGCAACCTTCCCCAGCTATCCGTCACTCCAAATTCCTGGCATTGGCTGTTCCTCTCTGCCTGGCTCCTGCTGCTCAGGCCAGCTGCCTCTCTCTACCTGGACTCTTCCTTGCCGCAGCCAGACATTCCTGTCCCTGCTCCCCTGACTAGGTGCCTTGGTCCTCATGCCAGCGTGAGCAATCCCTTTCAGTCCTGCCCCTCGACTGCCTGCCGTAGCCGGAAAGCTAGCTCATAGTATATTTCTCTTCCCATCTCTTCCCCTTGCCAGCTTGGGAGACCTTTAGGATAGATGTAGTGTCCAGAGGCATGAAGCACCAATGGCAGAGACTCCCAGCATGGCAGTAACCTCCTTTTCTGAGTGTGTGTGTGTATGTGTGTGTGTGTGTGTGTGTGTGTATTTGTGGGACAGTTGCTGCCAGTGTCCCCTGCCTCCAACACCACTTGGTGCCAGGGCTGGATATGGTACCCAGGATGTCCTGGCTCATTTCCTTAGTCCTTACCAGCCTTTCCCAGCCCCCTCCATTCTTTGATGCCCTGGGAGAGGCCCAGCACAGACTCCATCCTTGAAGAAGGGAGCATGCTTCTATGCTGTTCTCTCTGTCTGAGACCCTCTTTTCCACCCCCACCCCACCACTTAGCTGGTATCTATTGCTTCAGGTCACCTCCTCCAGGAAGTCACCCTGGGCTCCCATCCCCAGGGTTCTATCTCGGCGTGGCTGTCCCTGTCAGAGAGTCAGGAGAGCCTGAGACTTAAGAGCCTGGGGATTAATGCCAGCTTTCTACAACCAAGTTGGAGATGGATTCTCAAGACAGTTGGTGGAACGTGGCACACATGAAGCCCTGAGTTTGATACCCAGCACTTCATATAATCCCAGAACAGAGAGGCAGGAAAGTCAGAAGTGCAAGGTCATCTTTGGGGACATATTCATGTAGCTGGGCTACACAAGATCTGGACTCAAAACCAAACCAAATAACAACAAAATGAATGAAGCAATGGGGTCTCATCTCCCCCACCTTTCTCTCTTTTTTTTTTTTTTTCAAGACAGGTCTCGCGACGATGTGTTCTGGCTGTCCTAGAACTACTCACTCTTAGGCCAAACTAACCTGGAGTTCTCAGAGATCCCCTGCCTCTGCCTCTCGAGTGCTGGGAGCAATGGCAGGCATGAGTATATCCGGTCCTCCTTTGCTCTCTCATCTTTTTTTCTTCTCTTCTTCTTCTTCCTTATTTTTAAAGAGATAAGGTCTTATTATCTTGCTCAGCCAGCCCAAATTCCTAGACTCATCCTCCTAGGTGCAGGTCACCACGCCTGACTCACGTCACCCATGGGGCAGGAGTAATATGCCTAGAATCTGCTGCATAAAGCTGCCGTGAGGAGCCCATGCACATGGAGAGAGCTTCAGCAAATGGGCCCTGTGTGTCTCTGTGCCCGGCAGCTCTCCTGGTGCTCAAGGCAGGAGCCGCCTTTGTCTGCGCAGCCCACCAGCGTCTCTAGAGAGATGATTATTTATCGCCACTTAATGAATGGATGGCCACGGTCCAGGAATTTATTGCCCTGCTTGGCAAATGGCTTATCTGAACTGACCCTGGACTCTATTGGAGGTGGTGGCTGGGTTGGGATGTGTGTGTGGGTGTGTTTGTGTGTGTGTGAAGATTCCCTGGGCTCGTGGTTGAGGCATGTCTGAAAGCAGCCACGGTTCAGCCAGCGGCCTTCGGGTCTGGCCTGTACCAGACCTATATGTAGTTGTATGTAGTCCCTACCTGTTCTCCAACTCACTTTCTCCTACGCCTGTGCCCCAGGGAAACTGGGGTCATCCCCATTTCAGCCTCTCTCTGCCTAGGGTTACAGCTGACAGACCATGATTTTGCTTCAAAAAGTCTTGAGAAACAGATTAGTGAATTGGCTTAGCAGATAAAGGTGCTTGCTGCTAAACTTGATGATCTGAGTTTGATCCCAGGCCCTACATGGTAGAAGAAGAGAACTGATTCTTTCAAGTTGTACCTTGACACCCCAACACACACTCACACCCCCCACTCTCTCTCTCTCTCTCTCTCTCTCTCACACACACACACACACACTCACTGTGGCATGCACGCACGCTTTTTCCATAAAGAAATGAAAAGTCTTGGGGAAATACTTATTAAATGTTTATTGAAAAGGCAGAAAAACAGGAAGATTTTTGTTCCCCAAATTCATACTTCCTAAGATATAACCGTGGTTCTTCTCAGGGCTGCATTGGCTCACAGCTTTTCTGTTCCTCCCCAATTACAGTCCACAGCCAGTGGCCCATGGCCCCGCCGCTGGGCCTCAGTTACCTGGAGGCTGTGGGAAAGACTCTGGGCACACGCGATCTCTCAGCTCTGCCTTCTGTTGCTCCAGTGCAGACTGGTTGAGGGACAGGACAGGGTCTCCTGAGGTAAAGGCCTAAACCAATATATCTTCTTAGGACCAAGGTGGTAAGAGAATGGGTGTCACTTTGGCCAGTGTTTGCCATTTTGTCAATTCTCTGGACTCTTACCAGGGTCCCAAGACTGAGTTGGAATCATGAGGACCCTCTTCTGTGTCCTCCAGCACCCCTCACTGGGACTCTCATGTCTTTTTCCAGCCCGGAGCTGTCGGGCCTGGCCACTGACTGTGGATTTGGGACTTCTGAGCGGGCAGGACCAGTCTGAACGGAAGGCTGCTGTGCCAGGGATGGCAGCTCCTTGTGCCAGTGCCCTGGCAGGGGATGCTGAGCAGCAGGTGTCAGGGCTGTCCCCGAAGCCTCTCAGCATGCCTAGGGGCAGGCTGTGACCTCACTTTCCTGCTTCCTCTCCCCTCACTCTCAGCCTTGACTAATGGAGGGCGTTGCTCAGGAACCTGACTGGATGATTAGACATTCTCCCTTGATATCCGCAGACTGTTCATGGCTCCCTGGGGCCATGTCCCTGGAGCTCTGTCTCCTGACTTACTCTTCCAGACCTTTGTGGCTTCATCTCTAGCTATTTGCCCTGGCCAGCTTCGGCCACAGGGCTTCTCGGAGGAGCCCTCTGGAGGACCTCTGGAGGAGGACTCTACATTCATATCTTGCTTCCTTTTCCCATTCTGATTTCCTTCTATTCCGGTCTTGCTCATCTTTTTCTTATTAAAAAATATTTTATATTTTTTTAGTTAATTGTGTGTGTGTGTGTGTGTGTGTGTGTGTGTATGCCACAGTGCACACGTGCAGGAAAGAGTTCCCTCCTTCCACCATGTGGGTCCCAGGGATTGAACCCAGGCTGTGAGTCTTCGCAAGAGATGCCTTTACCCACTGAGCCATCTCGCTAGCCTCTTGCTCATCTTTGAAGGCAACAGAAGGAGCATCACTTTCATGCGGGATCCTTTCTCTGACCCCAATCTACCCTAGTCGGTCCCAATCTGCCCCCACACAGTCCCTTGGCTGTGTCCCCATCCATGTGCAGTCACTGTGCAGACTGACGAGCCCACTCCGCTTCAGGGACCCTGGAGCCAGAGCTTATAGGTCTCTGCCCTGACAGCCCTGGGAGTGAGAATTATCGCTTTCCGTTCTCTGGATGATACAACAGAGGCTCGGGAAGAGAATGAGATTTGTTCAAGGTCACATTGCAGTATAGATCCTCGAATTCAACCAACAGATATTTATTACACTCATATAGTCTACAGATCCCGAATCCCAATCCTGAGGTTTTTATTTCCTTGCTGTGTGACCTAAGGGAAGTCTCTGCTTGTCTCTGTACATCATTTTCCTTACCTGCAAAATGTAAGCTATGGAAGTCTCTGCCACACAGGGTTGAGAAGATAAAACGGGTTAATCCAAACAAAGTATGAAGTATGCCAGTATGCAGTGGGAGCTCAAAACATACCAGTGTGTTATTCTTCCGGGGGGAGGGGGGTTGTCGGGTTGGCTCTGTGAAGAAGGCAGGGTTATAGCAGGTATGTAAATGATTATTACCTGCTCCATAAATATTTCCTGACAGCTGGCTCAGGTCACAGCCTGCCACTCCCAGTATGAGACAGCCATTCCCAGTCATGAGAATAGGACACAGCTTGCTTGTGGGAGATTCAGCCAGTCAAGGGTCCATGAGGTTGCCGGCAGGAATGTTCCAGACCACAGCTGTCTGTCCCGGGGCCCAGATAGGGTGCTGCTTTGCTCCAGTCCTGGATCCATCAGACACAGAAGTGTTAAATTTCATTTCTGGACCTCCTGAGGTCCAGAGTGAGAGGCCAGGGCCAGGCTGAGGCTGGCTTTCTGTACCCATCACCCACCACCAGGGTTGCACACAGGCATACATCTATCTGGTTCCACTTGTCACAGGACAGGAATGCTGTGGTCCCCCAGTCAGGCCCTGGCTGGACAAGACTTCTGAAGATGGTGCCTACCGTCCTGATGTCACAGCTGCAGATGGCTGTCTAAGCCATGACAGGCAAAAGCCCAGAGCAGGCATGTTAGTAGTCCGAGATGCCCAGCAAGGGACAAGTGGAAACTGAGCTCCCAGCTACCCACGTTGTTGAACTTTCCTCTTCATCCTGTATCCTTTTAACTCCCCAATGGCCCCTCCTGGGAGGAGCCTCCCACCTCTGCTCGGCCAAAACTCCTAGAAGACCATTTCATCCTTTATTACAAACATGAGTTCGTAAGTAAAAAAAATACATTAAAATAAATAAGAATCTCAAAGTTCTTAGAGCAAATAAGTTATATACAGATGAATGAAGCAGAGCAGGCTCTGCCCCTCCCAAAAAGAGTGTCCCAAGAAAACAAGGGTGTAAGCGTCTAGGAAGGGGGAAACACAGAGGACTATGGGGGCCAGCAGGACGTCAGTCATCAGGATGACCCGTCCGGCCTCCAGGTGTGGCTTAGGTAACTGCGTCCTGCTGTGGGGTTCCTCCTAGATCGCAGTGCAGCAAACAGGACACTCCTCAGGATGCAGTCAGCATGTACATTTGGCCCTACATAGCTCCTTCAAGCAGGACTGTAGCCAGCAGCCAGCGCTGCTATTCAGGTACTGAGGGTGTCCCTGCCAGTTTAAGGGCGCAGAGCTGATGTGAGAGGCCGGAGCTTGTGCTGAACCCATCAGACAGGTCTGGCCTTGGTCCAGAAGTCAGGTATAGGGTCTCCCGCCAGCTGCTCACTTCCTCCTGACTCCACGTGGGTTTCCTTCTCAACGATCTTGCAGTTCAGTGTTATCTCTTCCGCCGCCTAGAGTGTGCAGGACTGGACTCTCTTGTCACCTCTGGCCGTAGCCTGGCGAAGCGGAGCTTGGTGGCAGAAATGTCCCTGGAAATGGAGAAGGATCAGTTAGTATCTCGGGAGATACAGGGTGTCCAGGGCTCCCTTGGGAGACACGTGGTTGGGCCTAGATCCCAGGTCACAGCTGCTCCTAGCCAGAATATGGCTGCAGCCCCAATCAAGGTCTGGGCAGGTCAGGCCAAGCCCAGGAGCTTCTCTGCTCACGGGGCCATCGATAGTACTTATGCCCAACATCCAACGTTTCGGGATGAGGGGTCTGTCAAGGACAGCCTGGGCACCGCCCATGGCCCGCTTCCCTTTCCTCACGCCTTGTGAACGTCCTTCCTTCCTGGCATCCATCTTCCTCTATCCTACACTGCATCATCATCTAAAGTGCTCCCTATCTGCACTGTACCATCTTCTGCAAGTCAGGCTTGTCCGCACAGCATGGTCCTAGTAGCCCCTTGAGCTTGGCTGAGGTCACCGACAGCTCTAGGAACTTTCAACCATCCACTTCCTGACCCTAGAGTTCTATCTAGGAATGAGAAGGTAGGCCTCGGGGCCAGGCTGTGGGGACCTGGGCTCACTCTTCCTTGAGACTCATTCTCTGCTTCTAAGATATCAACTAGGCCCAGGACTTGAAAGCTGAGACTGTAGGACAGCCCTGAGTTCAAGGCCAGCCTGGGCTAATAGATGAGATCCTGTCTCAAAACCAAACCAAAACAACAACAACCACCACCAAACAACAAGAACAAAGAAACCCTGAACTGACACCAGGATGAAAGCTTGGGTAGTGAAGCATGCTCTTTGCACACTGTCAAGTGCTGTCTGCCCACTGTGAAGTGCTGTGCATTTGTAAAGCCTTCCTTACTTTCAGTCAGCTCCTGAGTAAATGCAGGGGCCTGCCTATCCTACCATCTCTGCTCCGTTGTTCTCCCTTTTCCTGAAGATAGGAACTCCCAAGGAGCTGCACCACCAGGTACTGTCCAGCCCCAAGGACCCCTTCACGGTAGAGGCAGGAGCGGCCAAAGCCTCCAGAACTCCAGGGGGACACGCTTCACATACATGAGTGCACCCAACCTCATGCAGGATGGACTCCCTGCTTCAAAAGCCAAAATGTGAAGCACAGAGAAGCCACGAGCCAGAGCTCAAAAAGCCTGTTTGTGGCTGAGGTGGGTTCTTACCAAGCAGTCTCTGTCCCACCAGCTGCCCTGGGTCACTCTGCTGAATGGCCTAAGCTGAGGTCTCTGTCCTCAAGCCAACTTGCTTGGACAAACATTTGTGTGGGCCTTGTGCTGAGCCACCTGCGGCTACCAAGGGAGAAGATCCCACTGGGAGTATCGAAGGAGCAAGCAGCACATTCACTCCAAGCCCCAGTGTAGGGAAGATGCTTGAATGAATAACTGGTTCTTCCCAGCCAAAGCCCTCAAGGCCCAATCCACACCTGAGGGTCACAGAATATAGTGTTTAAGAATATAGGCTTGGGGCTGGAGCGATGGCTAAGCAGTAAAGAGCACTTTCCGCTCTTGCAGAGGACCCAGTTATAAATAAATCTAACAATTTTGTTTTCAAAAGAACATAGGCTCTTGATACAGCCAGATGTTGTGTGACTCTAAGCCAGCGTCACCCCTGTGAGCTTCGGATTTCTAGGATAGACAATGGAGATCCACTCCGGCCTCACACAGAGAATAAAGCAAACATGTATCGCCTACAGAAGGTGGTCAACCATGCAGTCACCCTCACCTCAGCTTTTGGAGGAGGTTTCCCTCAGCAGCCCACGTCTTGCCAGTCTTTACAGGAGCCTGGCTGCTTGGGGTGACCACGGCTTCAGGCCTGAATGAATAGAGTAGCTACAAGTGAGGGGTTGGCCAGAACACTGAAGCTACCTGGCTGCAGGCCCAGCCCAGCCCCCAGCCCTGCCCTCAGGAGCAGATCCATTTCCACACCGTGCACCTGGCATCCTTCCCTCCCGGGCGGGGTGGGTACCAAGGAAAACTGAGCTACTGGGAATGTGTTCTGAGCCTCAGAAAGAGGCAGATGGGTGGCTGGCCTTCCCAGAATCTGGCCACCTGCAGTTGCAGGGGAAACTGAGGCAGGGGTGGAGCCCCAGCTTGAGTCTCAGAGGAGGAGTTTCTCGTAAACTGTCATGGGAACTGGAGCACTCACTCGCTTTCTCAGTGGTCCAGGAGGAGGAAGGGAGGACTGCAGCCTCCCCTTTCAACAATGGGGAAACCAAGGAGATTTGGTATCCATACCCCAGTTCCTTGACATAGCGACAACTCTAGTATCCTGTCACAGACTGCTAGCTCCAGATGCTATTTTTCTTCTAAACAAACTATGAAGTACCAGAGCCTCATAGAACCTGAAGCCCAGTGGGGCCTGGTTCCTTGTGGGGCTGCCCCTCTCTGAGCCTGGGCTATCACCTGGGCTATTCCTGCCCAGGAGTGGGGGCTGTGTGCTTCCAGAAGCCTTGGAGCTGTGCAAAGGGAGGGACTCAGGGTATCCTTGTGGGAAGGGACTCAGTGTACTTATGGGCTCTAGAATGTTGCTCGTCTCCTCTTCCAGTCTCCCAGACACCCTGCTTCCAAGGCTGGTCCTGGCTAGCTGTCACTCAACTCCTGCAGGCTAGGAGTCTACCTACCAGAGTCTTCGATGGCAGAAGGTGGCACAAGCAGAGTCCCGGGCAGAAGAACACTCACAGCGCCTTGGCAGGGAGCGGCGCCGGCGCCTTGGCGGGTTTCCCAGGCCGTAGGGAGCTGTCTGTCTGTGGGCGGGAAGCCAGCAAGGTAGTGTGTACATGGGGGGTGGGGGGAGACAGGAGAAATAGAGAGGAGAGACACGGGATTAGATAAACACATCATTGACCAGCTAGACTGCCTACATTGTATACGGACACAACCAGTCACACTGATGGCCAAGGAAGGTGACCACCTCACTCCTCCCCATATTAAGCCAGCCGCTAAAGTCACAGACTCCTCTACCAATGCCACTGCTCTGCTAGGAGTTTCTGCAGAGGAATGTCAGAAGTAGAGTCTGCAGGACCAATGAAGCCTCAGCTGGTTCTCTGTGCTCAAAGGAGCCCCCTATCTAGGCCAAGAGGAAAGGAGGCCCCTTGAGCTCCAAGCACCCAGCTCACAGCTAAGCTGCCCCCAGTTGGTTCCCACTGTGGAGGAAGTGTGACAAATATGTTTTTGAGAGAGAGAGAGTGTGTGTATGTGTGTGCACATGTGTACATGTGTAATTAGATTGATTTCTGAACCAGTTTGGTCAAGGTAGGCAGAGCAGGGGCTCTGCAGCTAGTCCTCCCAACACCTTTGGTCAACAGCTAATTTTAGGTGACCTGGCGGTTGGAGCTACAGTGATTTTGGGTGGACCCGGCACGCAGGGACTGGCAGTGTTCCCGCCCCGAGCCAGCTTTTGGATGTGGATTAGCTCTACACACGCTTATGTGCTCAGCCTTTCTTGCCTTATGCAATTTGGAGAAGGAAAAAAAAAAGTACAAACATACACAGAGACTTCAACCTGAGGTATGCAGGGGCCTGGAGGCAGCACGGGGCAGGCAGAACCCAGCTCTGGCTCCTGCCTGGGTATTCCAGGCAGGCTTCTTGTCTGCCCTGTGGGGGGCTGCAGCAGTGCCTGCCTTGTGGGGAGGTTGGAGGCTCAGCAGATGGCACTGCTCTTACAGCGCTCCGCACGGCACACGGAGCATGGCTGGGCATGGCTGCTGTCATGCACAGGATTATTCTCCGCAGGGAAAGTGTGGTTGAGCTCCAATGTCCCTGAATTTAGGAAGGAGTCCACGGCTTATTCTTCCTGTGTGATCCTGAAGCAGTCACCTCACCCCTCTGAGCCTCAGTACCCTGATCAAGATAACGGAGCTAACACTTTCCTACAGGCTGTTGTGAGAATTCGAAGGGTCCTCACTCTCTGCCTGACTCAGTGGGAGCTGATGCATAAATAATCACCACGGGTACTCACACAGCATCCTGTCTGAGGCCCTTGGTGAGCTGGGCAGTTGCAGAGGTTGGTTGCCTGCCCTCCCAAGGCCTTCACCAGCCAACCCTCTCCCACAGTCCTGGCCGATGCTCACCCTGCAGTGTTCACCCAGATGATGTCCAGGTGGCAGAAGTACACACACTCCTTGTCAAGCCAGGAATTGCAGGAGCAACGGCGAAAACGCAGGTGGGGGCCTCGGCCCTTGAGTGCTGGTGCTGGCTGCTCCGGGGTGGCAGTTGCTTGACCCTTCCCTGCACACAGGAGAGAGAGAGAGAGGTAGAGAGGAGGTCAGGGCACCTGGCCCGCCTGGGATAGGGGACCTGCAGGGCTCCTCCTCTTGCACAATAAGGAAGTTGGCACCCTCGATGCTCAGGAACCACTGGCTAGCCTGGGGAAGCCCCAGCCACCCGCGCTTGGTTGCACTCTGCAGAGACAGCTTCTATTGCGAGCTCTCTGCTCTATGCCCTCAGTTGGCTTTGGGGAGCGCCTTGCCCCTGGATGAGACACCAATGGATAGACCCCAGGACAGCAACAAATGAGGGAGGGCACTCACCTTCATGCAGGGCCAAAAGCAGGGCCAGAGCGATGGAGCACCAGGCAGCGGGTGTGGATACCATAGCGGTGGCAGAATGCGTGGTGGCTGGACCAAGGGAGCAGGGAGAGCCTGTCGCCAGTGTCCTGCTGCTAAGCCGAGCTGGGAGCTCATTGCCGAGGTGCCCTGACCGCCTCTTATAAGACCAGGCAGGGCGCCCGCCCCTGCTGGTCCAGCCCCGCCTCGCCTAGCTGCTGCACCTTGGGCAGAGAGCCAGGGACACCGCCTCCTCCCTGGGTGCCTGGCCCGCCCTGGCCTCCCGGTGAGGGGGGAGGGAGGTGGAAGGCTGGGCTCCACCCTCTGGGCTGCGCTGAAGCACCTTCGGGAGTCTCCAGGCTCCTGCAGGCTCCCCGTCCCTCTGAGTTCTGAAGTCACCCCCACGTGCTCCCGGCTAGAAGTTTGGAGTGGAGGTCTCAAAGCTGAAACCCTCCTCTGTAGGAGACATCTGCCACCCTCCTCCCTGCCCATTGTGAAGCAAGCTGTGATATCCCTTCACTGTGTGGGTTGTGAAAGGCCCACTCAAGGCTTCATGACCTTGGGCAAGTCAGAGCCCCCTTTGGACCTCTGGCGTCAGGAAGGGCACAACTCATGCCTGACCTTTGACAGCCTGAGGCTGCCTCACACACCCTTTACCCAGGAAATACTCTCTCCCATCCCCAGAAGCCTAGAGTAGGAGTTCTGGTCCTTTCCAGAAACGACTCAGTTGTGCAAAGGGTAGATAGCCTCCTGGACCTGTTTCCTTGTTTGCAAAACAAGACCAAAACAGGGGGCTCCTTACCCTGTTTGTCTCAAATACCCCCTTGAGATAGAGAAGGTACTTCAAGGTACCTTCAGAGGCCCCACAGGCACACAGAAGGTGTCCTGAGTTTTTCCCCTACTGTGGATCCAACAGAATATCTTGTCTCATGTCAGTGGCTACTTTATGCAGAAATGGAGAGGGAGGGAGACTGGCGAGGTCTCCCTCAGAGGGTAAACGTGCTTGCCACGCAAGCCTAATGATCTGAGTTTGATTGCTGGAACCCAGCAGCAGTGTGTGCCTTTAATCCCAGCATTCCTACCGTGAGGTGAGAGCTGGAGACAGGTTATAAATTTATTTATATATAATTTACAGGTCTGCTTGCCTGGAGTATAAGACCCAGCAGCGACAAGAGAGACCTTGCCTCAATAAGGCAGAAGGAGAGAAACGCCACCTAAAAGTGTCCTCTGGTCTCCACGCAGGTGCCGGCATATATGCACTCACACTGACATACCACACACACAATTACGAACACACCTGAATAATAAATAGATAAATGAATAAATAAATAAATGGAGTAGGAGGAAGAGGAGAAAGAGGAAGGCAAAGCAAGAGGAGAGGCTGGCATTCTGCTTTGGGTTCCTAGGCTGACCCAGAAATCTTGTTGGAGGCAAAAGCAAAGACACACCGTGGAGAAGGGGAAGGGGCAGGATGAGCAACTCATAGACCTGGCAGCCCCTGTGCCTGCCCTCGCCCGGCAGAGTCCACTCTAGTGGATCCTTTAAGGGAGCCTGCCTGCAGGCACATGGGAAAGGCCCTCAAAGTTCTTGGAATTTCTAGGCCTGCCTGACTCATGGTAGTAGATTTATCTTGTATTCTTGAGGTCCAGAACCCCACAGAGGTCGTGGCCTGTGGCCTTCCCTGTACATATGGCACATCACCACAGGAGCCCCGTGAATGGAATGCACTCCAAGGGAGAGAGGGTGACTTAGGACTGGCCTGGCTTTGGACCAGGGAACCCAGACCGTTGAGCAGAGGCTCTTCTAGTCTGTGCAGAATTTTTAGTTCCTGCATTGAAAATTGATAGAGACGGAATGGGGGATGGAAAATATAGGCCATTGTGCCTCTTCCCAGGGTGGGTGTGTGTGTGTGTGTGTGTGTGTGTGTGTGTGTGTGTGTGTGTGAAGAGAGAGAGAGAAAGAGAGTGAGAGGAAAGAGCCTGGTGAACTCTGGCAAAGCAAATGAAGGTGCAGCACAGGCAGTGAGAGAAAGCCATTCCATGCTGGGACAGAAGAAGTAAGAACACACTTTCACCTATGATGTAATGAGATACCCAGACATTTGCCACTTCTCACAATCACCCCAGGATACAGCTGCTCTCTTCTGGTTTCAGTTCCAAGAGTGCCCACAAGGAGGCTCAGAGAGCAGGTGTGTGTGTGTGTGTGTGTGTGTGTGTGTGTGTGTGTGTAGGGGTTCGCATCAGCCACATAGCTGGCATATGACAGAATCCCTGTTGGAACCCCAATCTTGATCTCACCAGTAAACCACAATGGACTGGATCCTCTGTGGGACTCACTGCCCTCCCCCATGCTAGCAGCTCTGTGAGAATTTAGAATAGTTCTGGAATGAGGTGAGCAATTGTATTAGGCTCTGAGAGAATGTGGAGAGGGACTTGTGTGGGGGTGTAGCGGATGGGGAGCCAGAAGAAAGAAGAGAGAGCAGGTCAGCGGGGAAGGAGTGGGGTCAAGGTTGGAGGAAAACAAACAGGCAGATAAAGGCGGGTATAGAGAGGAGAGCTTGGAGAACCAGGAAGCTGGGAGAAAGACAGAGCTGGGATTTGAGAAAGTAAAAGAGAAAGGCCAGGGGGAGCCAGAGGCAGGATTCTAACCTGTCTAATCTCCACACAAATGCAAAATGCTTGCCCAGGACAATAGGGGACCAGAGGTTCCAAGTCTCAGTATAACAGAAGAATAGAGCAGGAGACAAGATCCTTCTGGGTATGAAAAGAGGGTGACGACAGGGCAGGCCCACTGCGGCCTTACAGGGTCAGCGCAGAGAGCTGTCTTGCTGGCTCTGGTTTCCCTCCTTCCCTGGCTCAGTCTCCAGCTGGACAGGCTAGGCTGTCTGTAATAGAGAAGTCTGCCTAGGAACCTGAGCGAGTCTAGCCTGTCTTAGGGGATGGAGCCTTTCCGGGAACAGTCACTCCACTGACAAGAGCTGTTTTCCAGGTAGAGAAATTAAGTCGAGTTAAAAATAGCCTCTCTAGGCCCTTGAATCTCTTGTCCTGGGCCTCTACAATCACCTCTGTGCCTCCTGGTAGACCTGGCGGCCAGACCCTGTCCACTGCAATTGTCCTGGTCATGCTGTTCCTATTCCTTCCGAGTGACTTGGCTGCACGTCCTTGCCTGGCTGTGCTGACTCTGGTGCTCTGACCCTCACCGCCCATTTTGCAAAATCCTCTAGCTGGGCTATGCCCTGCAAGCTGCCTAGGTCTTTAACAGCCGCAGGGAGCGGGTGTGGGCCCCCTGAGGCCACTGAGCCAGAGTTTGAGGGAACTGTTTTGCACAAATGATTTTTTCCCCCACCAGCCTTTCCCACTTGCATTGGTGGAAAAGAGAGACTTTTGGGGAGTGAAGGCTGGTGAGAGAGAACAGTTAAAGTTTATTTGTGGGTGAGAAGCTAGGAATTGTCCAGAAGAAATCCCCACCAGTTATCAACCCCATTCCATAGATGAGATAACTGTGGCCCAGAGGAGGCACAAGCTGCTCCAGCCGTAATGGGCATGCTCTCTCAGATTCTAATCAAGACTTGCTCTTCTCATACACCCATGAATCTATCCCAGGGTCCATCTGGGTCCCTTCGGGAAAAGCTATCAGAAAGACACCACAAACAGAAAGACCAGACACTGGGAGGTTCCTAGGCTGTCTTCCTAGCACCCTTAAAACTCCATAATCCCTGCACAGAGAACAGGTACCAAGGAGCGGCTGCCCAGCCACCAGGGATACTGCACTAGGTGGAGGATTCCTGGGAGATAGGGCTAAGTGTTCTAGGGACATTGTCCCCACAGAACAGGTATGGTCTGGAGCAGGGTCCCTGGCTCTGCTGCACAGTGTGGCTATGCTTTCCCGTCCCTTCCTTGCTCTGTCATCCTGCATTCCAACTGATAGTGAGAGATGCTCCAAGCTCTGACTACCTGTGGCGTTCAGAGTCCAACCCCTGTAGTTTAGAGCCCCACAGATGGAGGTCCCACAGACTATGGCTCTGTGGCTCTGGCTCCTAGCTAGGCATCTCATCCCTGGAAAACCAGCCATTTCCTATAGCCACCCAGCTACACCAGGCTTCAGGAAGTTTGTCTGCACCCTGGATGGAAGGCACACAGTGTCTGGCTTGCAGGTACATGCTGTACAGGGGTCTTAGAGTGAGCAGCTGGGAACAAAACTGGCCAGGGGCCAATGTGGAAGCCGATGTTGGCCACAGATTGACAAGGGTTTGATCCTAGAGCCAGCCTTGGCTGGGGTATTGGGGACTGGGGAGGTCTTCAGACATTCCCATTGTCATTTGCCTGGTAGGCTGTAGCTTGAGACACCCTTCTTGGGGCACAAGGGCACTCAGCCTCAGGGCCTCCTTCTGGTGGGTGGCCTGGGCCTCTTGCCATCAGTCCCAGCTCACTGTGAGCCAGCAAGGCCTGCCACTGCCCACCCACATCTGGGTCTCCACAAATGCGGCCCGAGGCCTGTGGGACCGGCTCCCCGGGTCCACGTTTGTGCTCAGTACCCTTGCCTGTCCCCTCCCCCTTCCACTTCAGCCTATTTGGAAAGATTTCCATCTCCCACATAAATTACACATTTAAAGGGGTAAATCCACGTGCCTTGTTTGTTATTAAGCTAGGAGCAATCAGAACAGGGTCACCAAGGCCCATGGAATGGCTGGGCTTTTAGCGGAAATCAGGCAGTGTCCGTCATAGCTGGTCAGACGGCTGTGAGAGCTTGAAGGACGTTTTGAAACAGGACAACGAACACGCTCAGAGGCTCAGCATTTAGGGCAGAAATCTTTGAATTCCAAAGGCCCTCCTTCCCCATCTGGCCTTTTAGGAGTATGGGGGGGCATGTACTTATTGAGCACTTAATGTATTCTAAGCCCTGTGACAAGTGACTTGTTCAGTTCTGTGATCAGCTCTGACGTACCCACAGGATGGGTGCTGTAACCGGTTCCTGTTTCATAAATGAGGAAACCGAGGCTGGCAGAAAGTGACTTACTTGTTCAGTGATAGCTAGGGAGTGGCAGAGCCGAGATTAAGAAGCATGGCACCTCGTTCCCCTGCTCTGTGGGCCTCCACTGTCCTCTTTGTGGAACTCCCTCCAGCTGTCTTCTTTGAGGACAGCTCCCTGCTCATACCAGACAGAACCTGATGCAGGATCAGAATATGGGCAATCCGAGAATGGAGAGCGGCCTCTTACCCGTGTCCCCAAATGTTGGGATCCAGGAACCTTGTCAAGCTGAAGCATCCATAGTCTGGGGAACCTGGATCCCAACACCCAAACATAAAACGGGCCACAGCCCAAGAGGGCTGAAGCCTGGACAGCTTACATAGGCATGCTTACCCCTACCCCACCCCACCAACTGACCTGAGAGGTTGAACTCGATCTCACTACAGATGAGGCCCCAAGGGAAGCAGCTTTCCCAAGGGCACACAATAGACAAGAGGCGGGGCAAGGCCTTTCTTTCCCTTTTCTATTTCTCTGCTAAGGGACGAACAATCTGTACCGTGTGTTTGTTAATAATCCATGTACCTAGTTATTCACCCATCATCCATCTACACATCCAATTACCCATCACCATCCACCCACCCATTTATCCATATATCCATCCATTTTTATCATCTATTCATCTTTCCATCATCTATTCATCTGTCCATCTACCTATCCCTCCACCCGTCCATCCCCCAGTTATGCTTACCAGTTATCAACCATCCACCCACCCACTCATTTCTATGTAGCCTTTTACCCAATCGAATCTCCGTACACCCACCCATTTTAGTCTCCAATTCATCCATCCTTCTTCACGAGGAGGGTCAGAACTTGAGCTTTGAATAGGTTGTACTTTCACGGAGACAAAATTTCATAGTTTCCTAGGAAGAGATCTCATCAGATAGCGACCTACTGACACACCATTTTCTCTGGAATTCCTATTTTAGGGTCCGGCCCTGGCTTGGGTACATGGTACGGACCAAAGGCTGACGTGAAACCTGATGCTACGAGACAGGTTACCAGACAGTCTTCACATCTTTGTGTAGATGATGCTTCTGATGAGTAGGATCAGTCCCTCTTCCTGTCTTGTACCATCTTTAAAATGCTCGAGTCACGGACTTGAGGTATTCTTTAAGAAGGAAAATTCAGACAGGTGTCCAGAAATGGAAATATCCTTGGTGGTGAATCCAGAGGAAGAAACTGGGAATAGCTTCCAGTCCCCGAACATAGAAAGTCAGGATATTTCAACCCTTCTGCCCCTGAAGCCCAGGCTCCTGCTCCTGGAGGGCTTGGAACCCAAGTATTCTCCTGCCCCACCACCATCACCACCACCAGCCAAGACATGCAGCTAGTATTTTTCAGAGCCACACCCACCCTGTTGCCTAGAACCCGTGTTTTCCAAGGCGCACCCACCAGGAGGCCGCCTTTCCCCTCTGGGAAGGGGTGAGCCACCAGCAGGCTGGGCCCAGCAGAGGCTACAGTGCTTCATTCTAGAATTTGATGTAAGCCCGAACTGAGTGCCTGATGCTTGTATCATCAGGGCAATTTGGTGTCCAGCAGGCAGGCAAACTGGAGTTCCCACTGGGATTTTAGTTGACATTCCTTGGAAGAGGTGTGCCTGGGGTACCACCTCCTTGCCTGCAGGCCATGGCCTTTTCAATGGCTCTGGGAATCCCAAGCCATGAATGACCTGGGAGGGGCACAACTGGGCTTTGGAAGGCAGGGCAGGCAGGAGCTAAATCACTGCCCAGGACAGGTCCAGGGTGTGGAGATGAGTCAGGGGGCCATCCCACCCAGATACCTTGGGGCTTTGCAGATCTGGGTACCAGCTTCAAAGCCCTGTGACTCAGGTTCAAGTTCCTGTTCCTCTTGTTCACTCTAACCTACGGACAAGTGCCTGGCCTTGGACCATCTTAGAGGTTGTGCAGGGCAGGGTTGGACAGTCTACTTTTGTTTTGTTTTTTAAAAGCCAGATGGCAAAGGGTACAGTGAGGCTTAACCCTTCTGAGTATCTGAGAATCCATCCATCAAAGCATACATCCATCGAAGGCATCTGAGAAGAAACGATCTCACCTGACAGCACCTGGGAGGCTTGGAGGTAGAGCCAAAGTGAGATCTGGTAAAGAAAGCCCTGTGGCCAGCTTCTGTTCCTTATTATGAGATGCAGACTGTATGGAGCCCACGGAATGGATGCTCTCCCGTCAGGGAGGGGTGTGTGTGTGTGTGTGTGTGTGTCTCCAATTGCACGGATATGTGTAGGCTATTATTGGAACTGTGTTATCCCCAGGCCGTGGCCGATTCTCACAAGTGTCTCTTCTGCTGCTCTGCATGACCTGGTGTTTCCTAAGCACGCGCACCCTGGTTGGGCCCAGTCAGCCACATTTGCTTCAACACACCATTGGAGACTTAGGCGCATGGATAAGGAGAGCTTCAGCTGGAAGACCGAGGCTGGGACCTACCTTGGCATCAGATGAAGGATCTCAATAAATGTCCCTGCTGGCATCGGGTCTGTGTGAGTCTGAAACTAACCGATTTCTCTTGCCTGGTTACCTCAGTGCTGGCCTGGGTGTTCCAAACCCAACACACCATAGCCAGCTTCTCACTGGGAGCAGGGCTAGTGGCTGAGGAGTCTGTCCCACGTCAGGCCGAGCTCAGTTTGAATCCAAATGGCTTTTCCCTTTCTTTGGGTCCTAGCTTCTTCTATATAAATGGATGGTCCTGGGTCAATGGCTGGAGTGAGGATTCCGCAGGAAAAAGTCGGTTACTGATAGCGATTCACACTGCTGATCGAATCTGATGACAGAGCGCTTAGTGCTTACAGCTAACCCTCTGAGGTATGTCAACTTATCTACTTTTAGGTTCTAAGAGGTCCAGGTGCTTCCCCAAGGATGTTCAGGGCTCAAGTTCAGGCTGTGTGACTCCAAGAGCAGAATTCCTCCCATCTTCCCACCCTTTGCCATCTACGTGATAGCAACCCCTCTCCCAATTCCAGCTTATGTGGTCAGCAAATCAGAGTTGAACTAGAAACAAGAGTCCGGTGAAGACTCCCTCAACCATCCTTGTCTGTGTCTCCTGTGCCCCTCAGATCTGACAGCTGCCTCTTGAGTATCACAAAGGCCATGCTCAGACCAGTCTCGTGGACTGATGGCTGTACAGTTCGGCGTTTCTGGTTCAATGTTCCAAGGACAGCTTTGTTCAGTGTCCACTGGGGATGTACAAACCTTTGTGAAGCAGTTGAGATTTGCAAGGTTGAGCAAAGAGTCCCCAGGAAACCGAAGGGGAGCTCTTTAAGTCCAGGATAACATGGAGCTGCAGGAGTGGGCTAATCGTCCAGTTGAGGGAGCTGCAGGCAAGCCCACTCTTGTGTCTGAGCATCAACTCTGTCCGCTACAAAGAGATGCCTCGGGGACCATATATCATAAGGCTGGATGCAGCACAGAAAGGCATCTACAGAGAGCCCTCTATACCCGCCTCCTCATGAGGGAAGTGCAGAACTTATCCTGCAGAGGGCGCTGCGGAACTCTGCTCCCAGAATCCCTTCTCTGATTGGACACTATCATCAACTGATCACTCTCCACCTCCACTGCCTTCACTGAGACCAACCTAGGCCTGCCATGTGCCCAGCACTCTAAGAGTTAATCGCAGCTCCTGCTTCTGAGCACATCCCACATGTCAGACCCTGCACCAAACCCTTTTGCTTGTAGTGTTCCATTTTCCCATCCCCACAGAACTGTCCTTATTGCTATTCCTGTCTAACAGATGAGAAGCTTGAGACTCAGAGAATGAAGGTGGCTTATGGGTTCTAGGTCTACCCTACATTCTTAGCCAGCATCCCAGCAAGTGCCACCCTATGCATAACAGAATCCTCGTGGATGCAGCTTAGTCTTAGCCTTACTTTCTGATGAGGAATAAGCATCTGATCCAAGGTGAGACTTGAACCCAACTCAGTGGGAACTCTTGACCTGACCTCTCAAAGTCCCCCGAAGCAGGGCCAGGAGGTCGAACCTCGGGTCTTGAGGTTGGAGGCAGCAGGAGAAGACTCTGCTTTCCTTCAACTTGACCCCCAGACCTTTAGCAACAGGAATCCTGGAGGCTCAGGGAAGAGGAGGAGGCTGTTCACACCGGTGGGTGGTGAGGTGTGACTCAGGGAAGGATGTCCCGAGAGTGGACTGTAGGCTATGTGTGGCAGCCCAGACCAGGACAGGCCATTGTTGGGGTCCCCCAGGAGGAGGAGGTTTGGGTAAGGCAAGGCTGAGTCATGGCAGCGAGATCAGACAGGATGCTGGGATGGCCCAATGACCTCACACTTTCATCTCGGCCTGGCAAGGAGCCTTATGCCCAGGCAGGCCTGGTGGCCCCAACCTAACTGGACAAGCATACTGTCTTCCTGGCTGCCATAGCCAGGGGGGTGTCCATGAAACCAGAGGAGCTCTCTCCAGGTTCACCAAAGTCTTGTGTTATTGGAATCCTTGACCTAGGACTCAGATTTTTTTTTTTTTTTTTTTTTTGGTATATGTGTGTGTGGTGTATGTGTGAGAGTTTGTATATATGTGATATATATGTCTCTCTCTCTGTCTCTCTCTCTCTCTGTCTCTCTCTGCCTCTTTGTGTGTGTGTCTGTGTGTGTGTTCATCAGCACAGGAGACCAGGAGAGACCAGGAGTCAACCTTGGGTGTTATTCTTTAGGAGCTGGCTACCTTTTTATTTTATTATTTTTTTGAGACAGGGCACTTTACTGAGACTTGGGGCTTCTGATTAGGCTAGGCTGGCTGACCAATGAGTCCCAGGACTTTCCCTGTCTCTGACTCTCCAGTATTAGAACTGTAAACATGTACCACCATGCTTGGCTTTCCTTTCCTTCTTTCTCCCTCCCTCCCTTCTTCCCTCTCTTCTTCCCTCCCTTCCTTCCTTTCTTTCTTTTATGTGGGTGTTGGGGATTTGAACTCAGATTCTTGTGCTTGCTCAGCAAGCATTTTGCCAACTGATTCATCTCCCCACCCCTAAGTTCTCTGAGTTTTGACAACCACAAATGTCCAGTGGATTCATATAAGGAATAAAACAACAACAAAAAACCAAAATGATGACTCTTATCCAAGCCCCGGTATTTAGTGAGAGAGAGCTGAGAAGAATAGAGGGGATGAGAGGGACAGCCACCACTAGCCAGGATCCCACAACACAATAGAGGGCTGGAGCACACTGGCCTTGACCACCCTGGCTGCAGCAGCACAGACTCTAGGTTCCCAGGTGGGATGACCTGTCCAATTCTTAAAAGATATTTTTACTGTGGAATAGATATTGGGGAGAAAAAGGGGACATCCATCCCTCCAAGGACTGATACAGCAGGTATACCTATCATTCTGCCTGAAGATATATGTGGCATCCTCCAGAACACCCCCCGCCCCCCAGGTCTGGGTCAGAGAAACTGAGTGCTGCCAAGGCCAAGCAGGCAGCTGAAGGAACCTTCTTCAAGGGGACATGGCCTTTATCTCCCCAGATAAGAGGCACTGCCTAGACCCTGGAGGTGGAGAGGCCTGGGGAGGGTCTATTTGCTGAGGCTGAGCATAAAGCAACTACTTCTCCCGGGACATCCCCAGCCTGAGTCAACCAGGGGCTGAGGCTGCTTCTGAGTTCATTGCCTGCTGTCAGCCTTGAAACCCAGGCCTGAGGCACAAGGGAGGTCCGGGAATAATGATGGTGGTAATGACAGCTATGTGGGGAGCTGTGCCCATGTGCTAAGCACCCTACTTGCTTTCACTCATTTGATCTTCTAAATAGCCCCAGGAAGTGGACAGGGTGTAGCCTGGGTGAGTGAGGTTCAGAGAGGCTGTCCGCTGCCCAGGGTCACACAGCCTTGAGGATGAGTCCTGTTCTCATGTCTCAGGGGGTTTTGAGAAAGAGACCCCCCGAAAGGCATCGGCACTTGCCTGCAACAAGGAGATGGGCAGTGCGAGTGGTTCTGGGAATGAAGGCACTGAGCTTAAAGACCGGTGTGTGTTCTGTGCCTGCCTCAGTGTTGGCCAAAAGAAAGAGCGACAGGAGCCAGGGGCTCAGAGGGCAGGCAGTGCCTCTGTCTGTGAGCTTCGGGGACTTTCCTTCAAAGGAGCTGCAGTTTGACAGAGCAGCAAAGCCTGAGCAGAGGGCATTTCTAGTGGCTTTCAGAACAGCATGGGGTGTCCTAGGAGAGGGGTAGAACAGCTCATGGCATTCAGTGGAGAGAAAGCGGGCCACCAGGGCCTTAAACAGAAAGCTAAGAACTTACCTTTCCTGCAGTCCAGTTGGAGTTGGAGGGAAAGGCTGGGGGGCAGGGGACTTGTGTCTGTTGCTGGAGGGAGGGGAGAGGCCGGGGCAGGGTTTCTAGTCCATCTTTGAGGGCTTCTTTCCAGGGTCTTCCCTGGATTTTCAGAAGTGTCTCAGGTGGGTGACCATGGTAGCCTGGGAACAGTAGCCCAGGCTATCTCAATACCCTAGAACAAGGTTGGTCTATAGTAGTCTCAGTCTCAAGCTCAGGTCAAGAGAATCTCTTTCTCTCTGTCTCTCTCTGTCTCTCTCTCTCTGTGTGTGTGTGTGTGTGTGCGCGAGAGAGTTTGGGTATATGTGTGCTACACATGTATGTGTGGAGGTCAGAAGACAACTTCCATGGGTCAGTTCTCTTCTTGACCTTATAGCAGGAGCTGCTTGCTTCTGCTCTTTTGGGTAGTGTACTTGGACTAGCTGGTCCTCTAGTTTCCAGGCAATTTTCAGTTTTTGCCTCCCATGTTCAAGCAGGGGTGCTGAGGTCATAGACGCCTGCCACCACATCTGTCTTTTTATGCAGGTTCTGGAGATCAAACTTGCGTCCTGTGACTTGCAGAACCGCCTCCCTGGCCCCCTCTCTATCTTTTGAGAGATAGCTCAGGCTGGCTTCAAGGACAAAATTCTATAGGCTCATTTTCCAGCTCTTATCGGGGCAGAACCCATGGACTCTGGCTATCCTAAGTCCCTTCCTCCTGACCCTTTGCCTGGAAAGAGAAGCGAGCTCAGCTCGGTTCCTCTCTGTGGCTCAGTGTAGGACCATGTAGCTCGGGTTTGTTGGACCATGGTTTGTTTCTTCCTCCAAACAGTGCTGGATTCTCGCTTGCAATTTCTCCAACAGCCTCTGGAGGGCGCCCTGCAGCTGGCAGCTATGGGCTAGGAACAGAGGCTTAAAGATGCAAAGTGAAGGACAGGTGGAATATCCTTGGGCTCCTGCAACCTGCTTCAACCCCTATAGAGGAGAAGGAGCCTGCTTCACGCTCCAGGGGACGTAAACCAAGCCTGAAACCCTACAACCAGGGCTCCAGTCCTGGCTCTGCTGCTCCATGCCTCAGTGTCCTCCGATGGGGAGAAAAAAAACTCATCCTTGCAACCTTGCAAGGGCTGGTGTGTGTGTGGGAGGGGGCTGCATGAGAAGCAGGGCCTCCCGCAGAGGCTCACCTGCTGCCACCCTCGCATCCCAGGCCACAGGGCCTACGCTGTCACCTCCCTCCGATGCGCGTGTTGAGAAACCTCGCGCCGCGGGCGCGAAGCGGTCCAGCGAGCGTGGCTTTGCGAGTAGGTGGCCTCGGCCCGCCCTCGCCTCGCCACCAATTTTGGGCAAAGCGGCGCGGCGGCGCGCTACGTGACGGCCGTGAGTCAGCGCGCAGGAATGCGGAGGACGCTTTGTTCCCGGCTCTGCAGCCGACGAACGTGCCAGGGCCGGGGCGCGGCAGGCCTGACATCACCGCGAGGCTGCACCGCAGCCACGTGCGCCCGGATCAGGGCCCAGCTCCCGGGAGGCCTCGCAGAACCCGGTCCCCAAATGGTGCAGACAATCCAAGTCTCCGTATGAATCACCGGGAAGCCTCTTTCCCTGCCCTTCCCCCATGCCTGCCCTCCATCCCTGCTGCCTCATGGGACAGTGAGATCGACTGAGCCCTTCAGTGGCTCAGAGGAGGTGATCTGGGGCTTAAGGGACATGCTCAGTGGAGGCTGATGTGAGAAAAGGAAGCCGGGATGAGGCCTTCCCTAGCCCTGCCTACAGGTGGGCTGCTGTTTTCCCTTTGCCTGGGTTTGTTTCCCAGTCAAATTATTTGACCTGGCTATTTTGCCCTGCCCAAGAGACCAGTACTTAAAGGGTTCAGGGCCTTAAGAAGTCTGTGAACTACAGATGGCCACACGGGAGGGTCTTTGGTGTCTTGGGTCATGTCTGAGGTCTTTCTAAATGCAGATCTAAATGCAGATGCCAGATCAACTCCTAGTGGTAGACACTGCGGGTCTGTGGATATTACGGCCCAGAGACAGGAAGCCTAAGACACACCAGCTCTGGCAATTAGCAGTTCTAACAACCCAGGGCAATTTGGGCTCTTTCTTTCCGTTGGATGTGGACCCTTTGGGCTAGAATGGCCCAGGGACCCCTCTAAGCTGATACATACTGCCCACATTTCATCCCTGGCAAATGGAGTGGGGGGGTCCATGAGGGTGGGGGTTGTTCTGAGATGGAGCAGAGACATCTGAGTCAGAATCCCTTCAGCCCAGAGTATATCATTACTCCCTCGTTTTTTATATAGAGAATTTTCATCTTGCCATCCCTGCATCCTTGAGGGCAGAACCAGATGGCCCAGTGTGTGGGTTGTAGGAGTTGCAGGGGACAGGCAGAGTGGCGCTGGGCTGCAGAGAAGGCTTTCTGGGTGGGGGTTTCTCCTCTGTATTCTTGTCCTGCTTTCTTCTCTCACTAATGTGCTCCCTGACACCAGGGCCCAGGGCCTCAGGTGGCCTGGGAGCTTTTGCAAGAGGTGGCCTCTGTTCCTGTTGGACAGGGACTCAGCAGTGGAGCAGTCTTCATGGGGTCCTTGCCAGCTGAGAATCCCAAAGCTCTACTGGGACTGTTCCAACATCCTGGCAATGTATACTGGGACTCTTTGTTTTCTGTTCCTCTCAGACTGTGTGTTCTGTAAGGTGGAGACAGAGATGACTTTGTTCCTCTGAGTGCCTAGCCTATTGTGTGTGTGTGTGTGTGTGTGTGTGTGTGTGTGTGTTCGGTTTTAGAGACAGGGTCTCATTAGCCCAGACTGGTCTCAGATTTACAATCTTGTTTCAGCCTCCTGAGTGGTGGGATTAAAGGCCTGTGCCAACACACCCAGATTGTCCTGGTTTTTTGCTTTTTAATGTATTAAGTGAATTAACTAATTTATACACAGGGCTGCATGTACCTCCAACTGGTCCCAAGCTTGCTATATAGTCAAAGATGACCTTGAACTTCTGAGCCTCCTGCATGCTGAGATTACAGGCAGGTGCCAACACTCCTGGTTATGCAGGGTTAGGAATAGAACCCAGGGTTTTGTGCACCACAGGCAAGGACTCTACCACTTGAGCTGCATTCCCAGCCCTGTTCACCATTTCCTTCCCTCCTTCCTTCTTCCTTCCTTACATTCTTCCTCCTGTTTTGGTACTCTAGCATGGCCCCCATCTATCCTCAGCTGACCCCAATGATGAGTACTGACCAAAGAAGCCAAAGCCCTGGTTGGTTCTTAGTCCAGCATCTCCTCATGTATGTCCTTACACATGGGTACACTCTGGGAAGGCTGAGGCCACAGTGGTTGGAGGAGGCCTCTGTCCTCCTTGGATCCCGAGGTCCTGGCATTTAGGACAGTGTCTTCCTCCTGTCAACCATGGTGAGGCCTCACTTGCAAACCTCCCAGGGCGAGAGCTGTGTGCTGAAGGCAGACATCACCAGTACAGTGTCTACAGTGTCGTAATGTGGGGGTGCACAGGGTTAACCAGTTCTGCACCTTTACTGTTTAATGCTTCTCTGCACTTCAAATTCTGTGACTGTTTATGGGGAGCAGGCTGCTCCCCTTTGAGTTCTGTGGGGATTTGCAGGTATGAAAGTCTCAGCACCAGGTAACTTCTGGCTCAGCACCAGCCTCTGGCCTAAGCCTGCATCAGAAGGGTTCCAGTGACTTCCATACGATCACCCTTGGCATGCAGTGTTACTGGCAGTCTCCCTGCAGATCCCTGTGCTCGCAGCTCATTTGGTTCCCTGTTCCTGCTCAGACCCAGCCACTGCAACCCAGAGACAGGGAGCCTGGGCCTTGCCATATGGCACAGCCAGTTAAAGAGAGTCTGTAATCTGCTTCAAGGGGAAGCTGATGGTCTCTGAGCCTCTATGAACTCCAAGACCCAGAAGCTCTAAGGACACGGGGTGACAGGTGAGACTAGAGCAAGTGTCTGCACGTGCCCCGCCCCCTACACCATTCCTAGCACTTGAGGGCCCCACCTTAGCCTGGCACGCCTGCCTGGATTCCTGCCCATGTGGTTTCCCCTCGGCCTCTCCCTCACGTCCGCTGGCAAGAGCATCCCCAGATGTCTGCATTCCTCTGTCATGAAGACGGCCACACTGGGGCCGGGCCTGGCTAGGACATCCGTGCATGCTGGCAAAGATGTGTGGAGACACACCTGCAGGCACCTGCATCTCTGTGCCCATGTATGGCTGTGCCCTGTATGTCCATGTGTGTGTACTGGTGGGGAAGCGTACAATGGACATGGACACTGTGTGGATATGCATGAGTGTGCTCCATGGGGTTTGGGGGGGCTATTATATAACATCCTTGTGGACAGGGACCTGTGGCCTGTGCACCAGAGTGCATGCATGCCTCCTGCATAAAAGGACCCTTGCATGTGGAGGATTGTGTGCCCAGCTGTCACCTCTCTGAGGCTCAGCTCATAGCCACTGGGGGAAGCCGGAGGACTGAAGAGAAGCAGGCCAGGATGTGGTCAAACACGGAAAATAATTTGCCTCATTGGGCTGGACTCTGCTTCTATGTCCCTGCCCCCACCCCCCACCTTTAACTCTCATACCAGTTCCAGAACATAGACAAGTGGAGAAAGTTCCTTCTATCCGAGGCTCAGAGAGGGCCAGTTACTTGCCCATGGTCACTAGGCCTGTACGTGATAGGGTTCAAATCCCTGTCCTCCTGATTCTAGAGGATGTCAGTCAGGGTGGAGACGAGGGACTGCAAGAGACTAGAGAGCAGGCTTGGGTACTGTGCAGCCAGAGTCATGCAGTGCCCAGGGCACGGGCACTCAGAGCTCTACCTGCCTGGCCTAGGACGCAGGCATGTGACAGTTCGCATGTAGCATTTTACATGGGCTGGTCCTTGATGTAAGGTGCTCTTTGCATGTAGTAACTTATCTAACCTCAAATAGCTCATGCCATTATTAGGCTATTATTATTCTACTATATAAGATTTAAATGCTATTTAATTTAAATATAAATTAAATAACTTTAAATTAAATATAAATTTAAATACAAATTAAATAATTTAAATTATGTAATAGTGATAATAATTATTAATCGTTTTGGATATGCAAATACTGAAGCACAGGTAGGTCAAAGAAGTTCCACAAAGTCCCACAGCTGAGAAGTGGCACCGACGGGGCTTCACTTTCTGTGACTTGGCTCCAGGGTCTGAGGGTACAGGCCCTGTGCATATTGCTGTGGCTGGCATCTTCTCATTCAGGAGACCCCAGCTGCATCCCTAATGGTTGACTGGTCTCCTGTGCCATCCTACATGCAGGAAAGCTGAGGGATGTTTGCATTGGTCACCTACCTCACAGAAGGGGAAACTGAGTCTATATTGAAATGGAGCCTGGGCCTGTGGCCTAACCCCATACAAGGTCTTGGCTGCTCCTAGCTAGCAAGCCCAGTTCTCTCTCCAGACTGTAGTTTCTGCTCCATGCCCAGAGAGAGCATATAGAAAGGGTTGTCCCCAAGTTGCCAGGTAGGGAGTCCTGGAAGGGGGCGGGGCAGGCCTGGCAGTTGGCACAGAGTAGGCAGGCGGCTCAGGGTGAGGCTGAGACAGGGCCGAAGTCGAGGCTCAGGAGCCGGTTTTCCCAGGCTATGTCTGAGTAATCCTGTGTCTATATTTATCTCCTCTTTTCTTGGGTGAGCAAACAGAGCCTGATGCCAGGCAGGCTTGCCACCCCCACCCCATGCCAGCACGTTTCTTTCACCTGTCAGTGGCCCTTCACAGTACCAAAGGGTTGGCCCTAAGCATAGTGTGGCCTGTGTAGGACTTATAAGGATACTGAAACCTGTGGCTTCTGTGATAAATCTCATTACCTGTGATGCTCAGGAATGCTCCACACTGGTTGGTTATGGTTATGGCCATGACAATGGCCTAGGTAGTGGTGGTGAAGGAGGCTCTGGGAAACACCGACCCAACTCAGGAACTAGGGGGTCCCTCTTTCTTGGTAGCTTTCAATCCCGCCTTCACATTGGCCTACATGTGGCCTGGCTGCTTCCCTTTGGGACCTGAATTCAGAGGAGAAGATTTGAGGGCACAGAGGTCTAGGGCACATGCTCTGAGCTTGAATGTTGACACTCTGGTGTTAGGTAAAGAGCCATTCTGTGACTTGATTTCCCTGATTGTCAATGCTGTGTGCTTTCCACCTTCCAGGAATGTGTGTGTGTGTGTGTGTGTGTGTGTGTGTGTGTGCGCGCGTGCGTGCGCGTGCATGGTTCATGTGTGTGAATATGTTTCTGTGTGTGTGCACATATGTGTTTGTGTACACATGTGTATTCACATGCACACGGAGGCCAGAGGCTGGTGTCAGATGCGGTCCTCAATCACTGTTTGCCTTATTTTTGAGATAAGGTTTTCAGAGTCCATCATTTCAGCTGGACAGGTGGGCTAGGGAGCCCCAGGGTCCTGTCTTCCTAGTGCTGGAATTACAGGCATGCTCTGCCATGCCTGGCTATTAACACGTATGCTGGGAGTCCAGACTCAGGTGCTCATGCTTGTGTGGCAGGAACTTTACCCACCGAGCTGTCTTCTCAAGCCCCTCTTTGTGCAGATCTTGTAAGCACCAAATTAGAGGCATTATGAACTGATTGAAGTGTGTGTGTGTGTGTGTGTGTGTGTGTGTGTGTGTGGTGTGATCTACTGAGCAGGGACTGTCAATTTTACCTACCTCTACCTTCCTAGCCTCAGACCCACAGCAGTGATAACAGACCCACACAGGTCCCCAAGGGGGAGTCTATGTAGGTGTTATGGATGTATGGCTCTCACAGCACGTAGACATTAACGCGCATCTCTGCTTCTGATAGGTACCTGTAGTCTTAGGAAGAATAAGCGGGTTGGGAAGACACCACAAGGAAAGAAGGCCACAGCCTTTGCTAAGGCCATTTCAAAGCAGAGAGGACAAAGCAGCAGGAAGGCCAAATGGATGAGAGCAGACACTTTTGTCAGATGAGATGCATCCTGACTCAGGTCCTGGGCCCCATCACCCTGACCCCATCCAGGATTGAGGGGTGTCCCCATGACCAATTAAGCTCCTTACCTGACTCTGGTCTCTGCCCCGGTGATGCCACCTCCCTGACCTTGGAGAGCCCTAGGCCTGGTGCACGTGCGCTGCAGCCCTGCCTGCTCCCAGGTTGGATTAGGTAGAATCCGAGGACGTGCCGGGCTGGCAGGCTCAGGGGTGGGGCGGGTGCCGGCATACTGGAGCTGCCCTATGCCTGATTGGGACTGGGCTGCAACCAGGCCTTGTATGGCTCTGCCAGAGTAGTTCAGCGGCGGCACCCATTGGCTGAGCTGGCACTCCCAGCCACGGCTGCCCGGGCCCCAAACCACGGGTAACCAGAGCTGCCGGGAGCCAGTGGATTAGCATGCCCGCCTGCCCGCCTGCCTGCCACCGGGGCTGCTCTTTTCCTTTCCTAAAAAGGCAGAGCTGGGCATGAGAGCTGGGTAGCAGCACTTGGGCCTGGGGTAGGGTGGGGTGGCGCAGGTGTATCTGTGGAGGGTATGGGAATCCTCGTCCTGGCCTCAGGCCAAGCTCTTCCCGGCATTGGACATCCATTTCTTCATCAGAAGAGGGCAACCAGCATTTCCATCTTCCCAAAGTAGCTAAGCCAGAAAAGCAGTGTGCTGTATATGAGCTGGGGTTCCCAGCTCTGATCGAGGTCCCAGGGCTATGTGTAAAAGGTGGCAGTGTGTAAGTGTCCTTCCCCAGGTACTCGGGACATCATTCATGCTGAGCTCTGTACAGTGAAGCCCAGGCTGCAGCGTTCTCAGGCTCTTGCCCCTGTGGCCTTCCATCTTCTAGTTCTTTCTATTCCCATCTCAGGCTGACCCAGCCTCCTGAGGCTGCCCTGCCCACAGTGGTCTGTCCCCCCAAAATCTCTAGGACAGATCATTGTTCCCAGGGCCTAGTCCCAGAGTGGATGTCGTCTTAGGAATGAGGCCAGCATCTCCCTGTGGACTTTACCCAGCTCTGGATGAGGACCTAGCAGGGCTTGGCCAAGATGTCAGCCGACCTCAGCCATTGCTCTCTTGGGATGCTGGGACAGATGTAACAGGTGACTCTCACTTGTGAGAGTGTGATCTTTGGCACTACCTCCATCTGTAATAAACGTGCATTCTGTCCTATTCAAGTCTCAAAGGGGAGGAGCTCAGGACCCCTGTAAAGACCCGGGAGACTAGCAGCATGCCAGTGCCTGTCTGGTTTGGCATTGAGCCAGCAGCAGCAGGAGGCTGCAGCAACTGATGTGGAGTTCACGCAGCGTGCTGGAGTAGAGCTGCAACTGGACCCCAAGCAGAGGCAGCTGTGCAGTCTGACACCCAGCACTACTATGGAGGAGAAGGGAGAAACTTAGGTTCCCTGACAGGCTGCACTGGAGCCAGCCATAGCAAGACGTTCTCACGATGCAGCCCAGGCTAGCTCCTCACTTGAGATCGTCCTGCCGAGGCCTCAGGAGTGCTGGGATTGCAGGCACATGCCACTGCTTCTAGGTGAGCTTTAGTCTTATTGCCACTATCCTTGGCTGTTTCCTTCCCTAAAAATGGCACCTGAACTCACCATGCTGGGTAGCTGTCAGGGCTACAGACTGAGTTTATAAAACTGGACACAGAGCCTGCTGCATCTACTTCTGGAGCTGGGGAGGACTCCTTTTCCCTGATGCCCTGGTGAGTACCCCTGACTCTGTCTGCTCCCCATTTCCTATCCTCCCCAGACCCTCCATTAGTCACTTCCCATCCCTCCAAACCCCTGTAATTTCAGAATGGGGTGCCTTTTCTGCTTCCCACAGCCTCCTTGGAATCATATCCCCTCCCTGTAAAACAGCATCCCCTCTGAGGGTGACACCAGTGTCCTGCCCCCTCCCCATCCCATCCCAGACATCTGCTCATTTGGCCCTATCCTAAGAAGTCCTCACCTTGTATGAATCAGGAGCTGTTTCCTAGCAGCCCATTCTCCTCCATAAGACCTGGCTGTGGCTGGCTCTGGCCAGTGGTGGGCAAAGAGTTACCTCCATGTTCGTGTGATAGAATACCTGACATCAGTTAAGGGAGGAAGGTTTATTTTGGCCCACAGTGTCAGCGGGCTCAGTCTACTGCAGCAGGGAGGGCGTGGCTGACCAGCAAACTTCACATTATTGGTCAGAAGGCAGTATAAAGGGAAATGCCAATACTCACCCAGCTTCAACTTTATTTTTTCTCCTGTTATTCTGTCTGGGCAGTAGGCTGGTGCTCATATTTAGGGTGGGTCTTTCTCTCTTAGTGACTGATTCTTCTCTGGAAACACCTCATAGATGTACCCAAGGTGTGCCACACCAATCTCCCAGGTGACTCTAAATTCAGGCAAGTTGATAGCAAAGCTGACTCATAGAGTATTTGTTGCTGGAACACTCTTTTTCTCTGCTTCTAAGGATCATGGGAATGCAGGAACAGAGCTGCCATCAGTCTGGGTCTCCTAAGTGGCTGGGGTGAGCAGAATTCCTCTGCTATTTTCAATGAGGGAAAGAAGGGGCTCTTGCTGCCTTAGCTACAGTGTCAGGCATGCTTGTTCCAGCAGCATAGCAGAGCCTGTCCTGACTGATGCACCCTGGCTCCCAAATATGATCTCCATCTCAGCCCTGTGGTACCCTGGGAAGGTTAAGCCTTGCAGAATGGTCAGAGGGCACTAGTGTCTTTTGCTCTTGGAGCAAAAACAAACAAACAAACAAAACACTGGCCTGTTCCTCATCCCTCCTGTGTCACAGACCAGGGTCCCCGCCCAAGTCCCAGCCCCCTCCAGAGGGTCAGCTGCAATCAGCAGAATTGCTTACCTGTCTTAATCAATGCATCCCCTCACCTCTGAACCCCAATAAATACACCTGAACCCTTGCAATAAATTAAGTTGGGCCCCCATTGACTGGCGCTCCCTGAAGTCCTTGAATTCCATCGACTCTTAAGGTTCCCCCACCAAGGATCTGCAGGAGGTATCTGATCCACGCCCCCTTCCCGTGCTTCCTTGCAGCAGACCATGAATTGTGGGGTCACACCTGGTTACTTCGAGTGAGAGGGAAGCGAGGCCCGCAATGGACCGAGGGACAGAGAGACAGACTTACAACTGACAAGCCCTACCACCATCAGAGGTGATCCTCACTTGCTCCGTGCACCTCCTTCCCAGCACTTGACACTTGTATCCTGGCCTCCGCCTCTTCAGCAGCTGTGGTCCCTAGGCTTCGGTCACTGCGGTCTCTGCAATAGCAGCGGAAGGCGGTTCAGAGCCTTCTCTGCCTTCAAACAGCAATTGTGTTACTATGACTTTTTGTCTGGCTTGTTTTTTTTTTTTTTTTTTTTTTTCAACTTGACACAAGCTAGAGTCATCTAGGAAGAAGAATTTTCAATTAAGAAAATGCCTACACCAGATTGCCCAGTAGGTAAGTCCATGAGGCGGTGTGACCCTTGTGCCATGGCATGAGGAAGCAGGCTGAGCAGGCTGCGGGGAGCAAGGCAGTGAGCAACATTCTTCCATGGCCTCTGCTTCAGTTCCTGCCTCCAGGCTCCTGCCCCGACTTCCCTTCATGGTGGACTGTAAGATGTAAGATGAAGAAAACCCTTTCCTCTCCAAGTTGCTTTCGGTCATGGTGGCGTTTACCACAGCGTCAGAAGGCAAACTAACGCGGCGTCCCTCCTCACCTCAGCAGTCTGACTCCTTCTGCACCTGACGGCCCGCAGCCTCCTTTCTTCACTTGCCAATCTCCTCACTTCACCACTCACTGTGGCTCTGCTGTTGGCTGGCTGAAGCCATGTTTGGAAGAATGCTGGTACCCATGGCCTGGCTGCCAACCGCCATTAGAGAAACTGACAGCAGAGCAGACGGTGACCACAGTCCTCCGGCCTCGCTAGACACCTTCCTTCTTTCCTGGGGACTTCCTCTCGCTGCTCTCGATGCTCATTCATGTTTCCCGGCTCTCTCTGGCGTCTCCTGCAACTTCCTCAGGTGATTCTACTCAGTTGATGGAGAAAATCCGTCGCAGGAACACTGTGTCCTGTCGTTCTCTGTTTCGGACTCCCAAGCCTCCTTCCCCCAGTCCCAGGCCTCTTTTACTCCATCAGCCACAACGGTCAACATCTGCTCCCTATAATCCATCAACCACGCCCACAGCTCTCTTGCTACTGCCCAGCTGCCTGTGCCCAGGTCCATGGCAAAGTAGCCCTTTCCATCTTCTCCTCCATGGCTCTCCAGAACCCACTCCACCCCATCCTCTGCCATCCAGTTCTCAGTGTCTGCACAGGGTCTGCCACATGCCCTGGCCTGTGCTGCTCGATCTTTTCTATAAGTTGGCATTGCTCCCCTTTGCCCAAATAACCCACCATGTTTGGTCCCTTAGCACTGAACTTCTAGTTAGTGCCTGGTCCCAAGGGCCCTCTGCTTGGCTCCCTGGCCTGTTTTCCTTTCCTTACTGTCGTTGGGTCTCTTCTAGGGAAGCTTTCAAGATACTCCGATGCCTTGTGGACTAGAGCCTTTGCTCTCTGCATCTGCCGAAGTTGGACCTCTGACGGAGTGACTGCCCACAGCCTGCTCAGCAGAAGCTCTCTGCAGGTGGGCCTGGCTCTTGCTCATCACTGTGCACAACGGCGGCCTCCACTGGCACTCAGAGCTGAGCACAGAAGATGAATGCAGAGGGTGGGGACCCACGTCTTCGCCATCCTAGCTATCCCAGCACAATATTTTAAGGCTGTGCATAAACTGTTGAGGACCTACTGTGTTCAAGTGGCCTCCCTGCACCCACCACTTTATTTAGTCTTCACAATAACCCTGACTTCAGACTTAAGAACATGACTTCTCACTTTACGGACGAGCAAACAGGCACAGAGAGGTTAGACGACTTTCCCAAGCTCACCCAGGCAGGCAGCGGCTGTGCGGGGATCCAGATTCAGGGTCCATCTTACAGTTGGCTCAACAGTGGCTCTCAAGTGTTGTCATGATTCCCGTACTTCCGAGAGAGTCCCTTTGTTTGGAACAAGAGTCTTTTCAGCTGTAACTAAGGATCTTGAGATGAGAACATCCTCGATTAGGGTGGGGCCTTAAGTCCAGTGATGAATATGTTGAGGAGAAGGAAGCATAGAAGTCTGGAGGACTCGAGAGATTGCATGAGTCTAAAAGCCAGGAACGCCATGCATACCTGCAGCCACCAGAAATGGAGGAAGGCCGGGAATGAAGTCTCCTTAGAGCCTGCAGAAGGACAAACTGGGCGACGCCTAGACCTCAGAGAGCTCCCAAGTACTAGCCAGGCCCCATTCTACTTAAGGCGGCATGGCCATAGATGAAGAGTTCAGATTCCTGCGTTCCACCCCTGTTGTCTAAAGCCAAGTGAAGTTTTGCCATGGCAACCGTAGGCATGAGTTCAGGCTTCTTTGCCACGGTGATGCACTGAGCCTTTATTTGACAGGCCTGGAAGTAAAGGAAATGAAGTTCCAGGCTGTGTGACTGTGACCTAGTCATCCCCCTTGTATGGAACTGGTTACTGTCTAATAAAATGAATGCTTAGGGCATCCTGTGTTCCCCTAACCCTGCTATTCTGTAGTTCTCAAGAAAAGCCACGATGGGACTGGAAAGCTGGCTCAGCGGTTAAGAGCTTGCTGCTCTTTCAGAGTACCAGAGTCTGGTTCCCAGCGCCCACATCGGGCAGTTCACAAACATCTTTAACTCCAGCTTCAGGGGATCTGATACCTTCTTCTGGCTTCTGTGGGTACCCCCTACATGTGGTGTACACTCACACAGACACATAAATAAAAAAAATTTTAAAATAAAGAAAAGCCATCAGCCAAGCCAACAGGGCTCTGTTGGGAATTTTCAAATTTATTCCAACGTGCTATTTTTTTTTAAAAAATATCTTCAGGCTGAACACTCAGCCCAAGCTGTAATAAAGGCAATTATTATACTTGTAAAAATGTCTCATTCACAGTACAGATGGGATTTACAACAAGGGTCACACACACCAATACTGAGCGATTTTCTCTTTTTGTACAACAGACTCTGTGCTTTAGACCTGTGTGGATTTCTTTTTTCTTTTTCTATTTTTTTGTTTGGGTTTTTTTTTTCTTTTGCACTGATGAATACCACACTGACAACTGCAAGATACAAGTGTAGAAACTGGAGTTTAAATAAAACCACAGGCAAAAACTACCCCCTTCCGGTGTGGCTGCTGTACATATCTACAGTACGAGTTTTGGAATGTATTGCCATTTAAGAACGTAGAAAGTCTACAGACGGTTTCACGTACGGAATGCATACACCTTTTGGAAAAACAAAGGCAAAGCTTTATCTTACAGAGAGTGAGTATCTTACATTTGCCTACATGGTTCCCTTTCTTCTTGACCACATTTTGGTAAAGTGATCAGTAGCGCCCAAGCGGGTTTTCAAAAGCCAAGCACACAGGAACCACAACACGGAAGCGGATTGGGCGGCACTGACTTTGGGAACTTTCTCGGACAACATGGCAAGAGCAGATCAGTCTCCCAGGGTTTCATCTGGAAGAGTCAGCTGGAGCAAGGGCTAGAAGGAGATTTCAGCTCAGACATATTCCTTCTTCCTAGTCCACTGGGCCAGGTGGGAGAGAACAACACCTAGAGGGAGCTGGGAGCTAATTCTCTTAAAAGGGTTTCCTACAGAAGCAGGCAAAGAGACTTAGTGTTGCTGGGACTAGGGTGTCAGCTGTGACAGGGGTGGGAAGAGGTGGGCCTGCCCTTGGTGAGGAAGGGTTTAGTACTCTGAATGATGGGAGGTTTTCCAGTTAAGGGCATCTAGGGTCTTAGGCCTCAGGGACAGGTGGCTTGGAACCACCACCCACAGGGCACAGGATTTGACTTGAGACCTCCCCAGCTGTCATAGGCAAGGACCAGAGACAGTCTGTGCCAAGGAATGCACCATCTTGTTCTGGTGCATGTCAGCAGAACCCACATAGATGTCTGAACTAGACTGTCATGACCGACAATAGTGTCACAGACAGATTGCAAGGTCGGATGTGGCCAGTTGTGGGCAAGGAGCCCAGATTGCATTCCTGGAGTGAAAGGTTTTCCACATAGAGGTGTGTACAGGCTGGGGCAGTGTGCTTGGGGAGGGAGGAGGTGAGGAGAGTTTGAAAGAGGGGTTTCGAGCTTTGCCTGGTTGTAGTATCCAGTGCAGTCCTCTGGGTATCTGTTTGGGGCACCAACCCCCAGGCTAGATTCTGTGTATTCTATTCCTGTCACCTTGAGGCAAGTCTCCAATTTCTGGCCTTTGTTACAGCCCATTTCCCTGAGTCAGCTGGGCCCAGTAACTGTGGGGACTCTCCGTTCCATGGCCACACTGTCACTAGGCTGCCAAGAAAGGTGTGGGGGTGGGGGTGGCGGTGGGGGAGAGTTAGGAGAGTAATCCCAGGAGATTTGGAGTGTAGAGTAAAGTGGAGAGGTGGGTATCCCAAGGTCAGAAGCTAGCCTGCAGTCGGTGGCCAGGAGATCTTGCCTAGGAAGATCTGTGGAGCCTGGGTTGGACGATACTCTTTGTCCAACTCAGTCCTTAGTTTCTCCCATCTGTGGGGCCTGTGGGCTAGAGCTGAGAGGCAGAAGGGAGGGAAACTGTGACCTCTGGCTTGGGCTGAGCAGCACCCAGGCTTCTTCCCTTTTCCTTCCAGTGTTCCAGCCTGGGCTCGACAGCTTCTCCCAGGTGGGCAGGAGACTTACAGCCATTCAAGCATCTGGAGGCTCTCATGACACCCTCAACACCCTGTAGTACAGCGCACAGCTCAGGAGGCCCTGCCCTGCTGACTCTTACTTTTTAAACATTTAAGCCTAAGTCAGGCAAAGAGAACAAACCGGGTGATGGGACTGGGCACCGGGGCCTGTGGCTGATCTGCCCATCCAGCAAGGACCAGGAGCTGAGGGGAGGGGGAGGGGCAGTCCAACATCGGGAGCTCACAGCCTTGTCTGTCTTCCCAGATAACATCCTCAGCAGCTCACCCCTGTCATGAGCCTTCAGCCACGCACCCTGCCAGAAGTCCAGGGATAGGCCTCTGCTTTATATACAGTGATGGTGATGGCGATACCGGCAAAATCCAGCATGGCTGAAATGCGCTTTGTGCTTTGGGGACGAGGCTGTAGAAAGGGTCCCTTTTCTCTCTCTCTGCTGGAGAAAGTAAAGAAAATTACTTCTGGAAAGTCCTAGAAACAGTAACCATAGAACCTGTGCCACAGAGGACTGGCTTTACTTTTTTTTTTTTTTTTAAGCATGCAACAGGTCAAGTTCTAGTCTTTAAACTTGGGGTTTAATTTTTTTGGTTATACTACTTTTTTTTTTTAAAGCAGGTTTTTGCCTTGGGAACTGGAGAAAAGTTCAAATGACTTGGGATAATTCACAAATCCTCTAAGTTAACAGAAGAGACTCTGAAGAGGCCGGAGAGAGTACCAAACACCATCTTTAGTTTCTGTGTGTGCGTATGCACACACATATGTACTCCAGCCGTGAAGGAAGTGTGACACTTTGTTCCTCAGGGACAGACCACAGGGTCGGAACACTTCTAGTCTTGCCTTGGTCCCCTTTATCCTGCGGGCATTTCTAAACATAAAGGAGCCAGCCTATGGCCAGGCCCAGGAGGCAGAGACCTGCAGGCATGTAGGAGAAAGGATACAGGTAGCCTGGGCTCCTTTATTAGCTCTGGGAAAGGTGGGGTGCGGAAGGGAGAAGGCAAGGCCCACCCCTCACGCTACAGGCTTCTCCCCCCACCCTGCCCCTGCTATTCTGTGCTGAGATGCTAGCAAAAGCAGCTTTTTGTTCCTCTTCTTGCAAGAAATAAAATAAGATAAAGTTCTTGGCTAGATAACATGAGAACTGACGGGTTGGTTCCTGCCTGTATTTGTGTCCTTCTGTCTCGGGGTTCCGGTCACTCTGCTGGGGGAGAGGGGTGGCTACTAGTTGGGTGCATACAAGGGAATCGTAGGCATCTGTCTACAGGAGTGCTTGACTTTGAATTTAATTGCCCCCCCTCCCCCATTTTCTTCTTCTTCAGTGCAACAGAACCTCTCATGGGCCTTGGGGTGGGGACAGCTGCCATTGCAGAGTGTGGTGACAGAGATGAGACCTCTTCCCTCCTACAGCCTTGTTCCCAAAGCACAGGCTAGTCTCAGCCTCAAGCTCCTCATGGGTGGCTCTTTGCTTGTTTGTTTGTTTGTTATGGACATGTGTGGTTTATGTTGTTTCTTTTCTTTCTTTCTTTTTTTTTTCCCAAGCAACAAAAGGTCTAGAAAAAGGCACAGGTAACTGCACATGTGGAACGATATAACAGATGGGGCTGAGCAGAAGCCGCGTGGACAGATGGACTGATGGGAAGGACGCCCATGGGAGCTAGATGACTCCAGGAAGTTGGCTGGAAATGTCTGTCACCGAACACTGGATGCCAGATGCTGAAGTGGCTGGAGAGGCTAAGCGCTTGGGGAGCCACTGTCCTTGGGCAGGGATAGTGATGTCCTGAGCTCCCCGCTACCTAAGAGCTCAGGGGAGTCTTGACCGGTCCTGGGTTCCCCAGAGAGGTTCCTGCTCCGGGCTGGGAAGTGGGTGGAGGCCTCTGCCAGGCAGTCCACGGAGCTGCTGCGGTCCAATGGTGGGAAGCTTGAGGCCTTGCGGTTGGCCAGTGTGTGTGGTGATTCCAAGAGGGCGCTCCGGGATGGTGCCCCAGGATGGCCCCGGGGCAACTGTAGGGAGCTGGGGTTGTGTGTACCCATGGGTTCTGCAGGGGCTGCAGCCCTCTGGGGTTCCCAGTCTGGAGGTCTTCCTGGGCCTCTGCCGGTCCTTTCCTCCTCCAGCTCTGAAGGGAGTGTAAACTTGGAGACTTTGGCCACAGGGGACACAGACGCTGAAGGGCTCTCCGTGGGACTCCAGCGGCTGCGCTCCTGGGCCTCACGGGCTCCAGTTAGGTCACTACCGCCCCCTGAGAAGCCACTGACCCAGGCCGCACAGGGACCCGGCAGCAGGGTGGGGTGGGCTCCTGGCCTGGCCTGCACCATCTGGATCCCACCAATGGGAATGAGGGGGCAGGGTGAACGGCTCAGGTTCTGGGAGTGCAGAGGCAGGTGGCTGAAGAGGTTCTCCTCGCTTCGGCTATGGAGGTGGCCCGGGAAGTCATGAGGGGCAGAGAATGGTCGGGAGAAGAGAGAGGCAGGGCCAGATGAGCAGGATGGACTTTGGGACTCAGTCTTCTGCTGGGATCAGAAAACGAGACAGGGGAAGGAAAGGGTTACAAGCTGGGCACATGGAGAACTGAGGTCTAGAGTCATAGAGGGCAGGCGGGCCTGAGATCACAGAGGAAGGCCCATGTGTGGGACCAGAGTCAGGATTCCCACTGCTGTTCCCAGGGAGCTTCCCACTGAGCAACTTAGAAGTACCTGTTGAGTACCAGGAGAGGGCTCCTGGGTGTGGGGACCCTGTGGTCATCCCGGTCTGCCTTGGCTCAGCTGCCTATCCCCTTCTTAAAATGATCTCGACCTAACTTTACCAGTGCGTATGCATTCCCATCCAAGGATCTCAACTCCCACTACAGGAACCTTAACGGGTCCCCCACATTAACAAGAGAGATGCTCTGGTCAGCATTCCTCCAGAGGGACGCTGTGGGGTCATGACAACACAGTGATAGAAATGTCAACAGGGATAGTGTCAGCAGTGGGTGTGCGGCAGCCACAGTGACAGGGTGGTAGTGGCACTGCAAGGCATCGGGGTGGGGACAGTGTGGATGATGGGGGATGGGTGGTGGCTGTGGTGTGGGAGGACACAGGGGTAACGAGGCAATGCTGCTCCTAGCCACTAGGCTCATGGTTTCTCGGGAACGGCGTGGACCCCGATGACCTTGAAGGAGATGCGGACAGATGATGTGGGTGAAGCTCTGCCGTCTGCTCCAAGGACACAGTGGACAGGAAAGGGATGGGCTGAGAAATTACACAAGTGTTTTCACCCACATCCAAGGCTACTCTGCTTCACTGGGGCTGGAACCCATGAGCTCCAGAGCCACGTTTGGGGCTTCTGAGGGTGCATCGACGTGCAATAAACCACCAGGCACAGTGGGGACCAAAGAAATGTTTGCAACATGACCAGAAATACCAGGCTGGGCCTGGATGTGAAGTGCAGAGGGCATGAATGGGCAGCTCCCAATCCCCAGGAAGGCCACGATGGGGACTCACCCATGCAGAGGTGCACATTTCAGGGCTTCTGCTGAGAAGTGTGTGAGGTAGAGGCACGGGCTGGAGGAGAGCCCGTGGAACCGGCCCCAAGCTCAGGCCGCACTTGCCCACTGAGGGGCTGCAGGGCCCAGCCAGGGTCCACTTCCCTGGCAGCACTGACTGTGGTGGTGACTCGGCCTGACCCAGAGACCATCTCCTGGTGGGCGAATATCTGGGGGCGCCTGTGTCTGTGGCACTCTCGAGTCCAGGAGGCAGAAGTGCTCGAGGGGGCACATCTCTTCCAGTGGGGTGGGGAGTGAGAGGAGAGAGCTCCGGTCTTGGAGACCCACAAAGATGAGAGCCCATGTCGCTTCCTGGGCCCATCTGGGGGCCAGGTGAGCTCATGACTGAGGCCTGCGCTTCTTGGGCCGGTGAACATTGCTGGGGAGAGGAGTCATTTTTGGGGAGTGAATGTTTGCGAGTAAGTGAGGGACGGCTGCCTGCTTCTTTGCTTGGGGACCATGGCCTCCTAGGGGACACGGCCATGGAACTTGGGGCTGAGCTCATGTCCTTCTCCACTGGGGCCCGTCCCAGCCTGGGAAGGCCTAGGGTACCCCGGCTAGGTGTGGAACAACTGCTGGCTGCCAAAAGCGTGGCTTCTTGGATGGAGCTGCCTTGCAGGTCCTCGTCGGAGGTGGCATCTGGAGGCTGAGGGCCCCGAATGGGTGAGGAGTCCTGTAGCGTGGCTGGCAGGCAGAGCGGAGCTGTCTCTGAGAATGGCCTGGACAGTTCATCCTGGCTCTCCTCCTCCTCCTCCTCATCATCTTCATCCAGATCTGAGTCTGAGTCAGAATCCTCCAGGTCTGAAAACTGGTGCTCCTCCACAGCCTCGGAGCCCTCTGGCCCCTCTGAGTCTTGGAACAGGTCATCACTGGTTCCTGAGGGGAGAACATGGGGGACTCAAGGTAACAGCTGCTTCAGGGTAAGCCAGGTTTCCCTGCCCACCGGCTAGGCATAATGTCACATGACAGATGACCAAGTGACATAGCAGATAGAAGAATACCCTGTAAATAATAGCATACAATGACCTCACGCCTCAATGTGCAAATTCCGTTCTGAGAACATTAGGTTTGTGAATTCATGTAGTTCTCAAAGAACCCTGGGATCACTGGGAAGGTGGTTCTAGTCTTATCTTCATGTTGTGGATAGGGAAACTGAGGTAAGGGGATTAAGTAACCTGCCCAAGTAAGGTAGAAGCAAGACTGGGACTTCACTGGAGCAAACAAGACCATCTGCTTTCTTGCTTCTCAGTGTGAGTTCTGCTGTGAGCCACTTATAATGTTGTGCCTCAGTCTCTCCTTTTGTTAAAGGAATGTCACACTGAATGGGCTTTTCTAAGAGGAAAAAATACAGGCCTGGTGCATAGCAAGGACCCAAATAATTATGGCCACTCTGACCCCATTAATGATGGCATCTGTCATTCTGCAATAGGACAAGCTGGCTGGCCCAGCAGACAGCTATAGTCGGTTTAAATGAGAACCAGATGTCAACATGACCAGGTTGGCCTACACGGCAGCTTTGGGCAGATGGTAGAGTTTGGCCTCTGTGGGTAGCTGGACTGGCCTGACCTCAGACTGCAGGGCAGGACTCACCCTTGCCATTTCCACCCTGTGGAGCACTCTGAATGCCAGCTTCAGGGCCTGGCTTCTTATGGGCTAAAGGCTTCCACCAGCTGAGTTGAAGTTGTGCCACCACTAACAATCTAGATGGAGACCTCTCTGAAATGGGCAGTCTTTTGCATGCTGGGGGTTGCCTGGAGAGTTTGGGTTCTGTTGGGCCATCAGTAGACTGCTGTGACATGCCGAGTATGGTCTGGTGACAGGTGGACTAATCTGTCCACTAGCCCTAACACCCCCGCACACCCAAACTGCTTCCTTCCCTGGCCAGGAAAGGTAGACCCAGAACCCTGGGGGACTGGCTTCGGCTCTCTACCATGCTCAGGAAAGGCAGAATCAGTGGTGCCAATACCTCAGCGGCCAGGTACCAAAGTGGATGCTGTGAACATTTATTAGGACAGAGGCAGAGGATTGTGGGCAGAACAGTAGCTGTCAGGCAAAGTATCTGTCAGCAGATATGGGGTGGGGGGGGGCAAAGCCTTGCTTTGGCTCCAGCCGCTTGTTTCCTGACCAGGACTTCGGCTGGAGCCCCGACTGCAGCCCACAGGTTTTGCTCAGCCCTGCCCCTCACTCATACACAGTGAAACCCAAGCACAGAGAAGGCCACAGCATGCCCTACAACCATTCAGCTGTCTCCTGGCTGAGTCAGAGCTGATGTTCACAGTCCTTGTGTTATTACACTATAGTCCAAAATGGCTTTCTGCTCCAAGAAGCAGATGTGGCCCTGGTTTGACTCCTCGCCCCGCCATCTTCTTGCTGGGTGATGATGGCTCTCTTGTGTCCTTATGTGTTGAGCTTCTTCACTAGTACAGAGGAGGAAGTAGGGGACTTTGCTATCATATTCTCTAGCTGCGTCTCACCATGAGCATTTGTAGAGTCAGGACCAGCATCTCCTAACATCCATCAGGATGGCCCCCAAGGCTTTTCTTTACTAAGGAGGAAGTGGAAGCTCAGGGGTATGGTGCAGTTTCCGGAGTCCCGGGTACATGGATGATGGAAGCCCTCTCCAGGGCACACTACTTCAGGCATTCCACATTTAGGATCCTGCAGGTATCTAAAGGATTCCCCTTCCTGATGTTCCACATGGGGCTTTTCTGTCACCATTGAGATCGAGGCCTGAGCAACAAGCTCCACCTGTAAGCAGGTGCCAGCATGGGCGTGGGATGGATGAAGGAAGGTACTGGACAGAGCCTGTGACTGGGTGTAATCTCTAAGACTGACCACATGGTGGCGGTGGCTCACAACTTTCTCCCCACCAGTGCGCTGGAGCTGCTGGCAGCCTCACATGGTGCTTTCTAGGCTTTCTTCCTGCTACCCTGGGCTCTGTGTGCAGGATGCACCAGTTCCTAATGTCCATCCCTGGGAATGTCTTGGCATAGGATGTAACAAGTCCATCCTTCTAATCTCTTAGGTTACAAAGCCTGGCGTCATCCCTAGACCCTTTCCCCTCACTCCCTCCTTCCTCTGTGATGTAGCAGCAAGATCTGCGGGCTCAGCCTCTGAGTGCATCTGGAATTAGAGTACTTTTCACCTGCACTGTGAGCACTCAGCTTGTGCTCACATGTCTGGCCTGGACTGCATCCCTACACCTGCTGGAGTTCCCTGCACACAGCCAGAGTCCTGGCTGCTCCCATCACACTCAAGCATAGAAGACAGATGACAGCCAAGCTGCCCTTGGACTTTCATGGACCCAACTCTGGGCTTTACTGTTCCTTGATTTGAAATGGGGCCATATAAGTTTCTGCTGCATGTTACAGGGACCTCAACGAGACGCTGTCTGGAACGGCCTGATGCACATTTTAACAAGCCTGTGATAGGGGCCATGCATTATTGTTTGTGAAAACACTGCCTCGAGATCATTGTTCTAAACACTGATTTATTCTGTGTCAATGGAAACCTGGTTTAACTCTTGTTAGACTGCTCTTCACAAGCAGAAAATCAAAATCACAACTCTCTCCTTTCTCCCTCTACCCTCTCTCCTTTTCCCTCCCCTTCCTTCCCCTCTCCTCCTCTTGCCACACTAAGTCCTGATCCTGATTTCAGGGAGTCTGCAGCAAAGGTCTATCACTTCTGGAGGACCTGCCCATCCGTCTGCCAAAGCCCCTCTGGCCTCCTGCCTGGCCTCCACCTCTCCTGTACCCTGCCCTGTCTGCTATCAGACTGCCTCTAGTTTGCCTCTGGTGCTGGAGAACTGTAGCCTGATTGTAGTGTTGAGGCAGGAATGGGAAAGGACCCCTGCGATCTAGCTTTGTCTTTCTCAGGGATACACCCAGCTCCACAGGCCCATGTGTTAAGCTCATGGCAGAAGAAACAGGAGGGTAGGTATGTGGCTTCTAGCTAAGAGCCTGTAGAGCCATCCGGGTCTGCTAAGGCAACTCAGGGCACTTGTTTAGGGCATGCCTGACACTCAGCGGGTGGGTGATCAGTGCTTCCTGTAGTTACACAGGAGCTCACATTCAGCAAGCAATTGCCTGAGCCCCCACGGTGCTGGCCTTCTACCAGAACACTGGGTTACACGGGACTGCACAGTCACTGGCCAATGCAGCACTGGGGAGCATTTTATGAATTTAACATTTGTTTCCCAGTTGTTCAGCAAACTTGAGGAGAAGGTATGTGAAGGAGGGAAGGAGAGGCAGGAACAGTGGTAGTCATGAGGGCAGCTGGAAAGGGGGTGGGCTAGGGGAAAGGGGAGATTGGGGAAGGGAGAGGGGGTCAGGGAAAGAGGAGGTTGGCGACTGTACCTTCTTCGGCTTCCAGCTCCTCCAGCACCCCCGTCTCTTGGCACTTTTTGCTGTGGGCTTTCGACTTCATGTGCTTAGTCAGATTCCCTGGAAGGAAATGAACACAGACTCAGGCTCAGTGGCAGGGAGAGAGCAGAGAGGGCTGGGCCTCTTGGAGGCAACACACAGCTGGCAGGTCACAGCTCTCAGACCACTTTCTGTGGCTGGGCAGGGGCCAAGGCACCTTGTACTCCAGTGCCCTGGCCAGAGCGTGCAGACAGAACTGCTGCTGATGGCAAAACACAGGCCCTGGAGATGGGAGCACATGCAGCTGGGGCAGAGGGTGCAATGAGAACCCGAGGTGCTGGCTGGAAAACGAACAATGGAGAAAACATTTTTTTTCTTTCTGCTTCTCTCTTAAGTTTGGCCCCAGGAGCTGGTGACACACTTAGATAATACAATCTGCAATCTTAGATGCTGGAATGACACGGGGTTCTCACGACTAACACAGTAGAAGGGGACTGAGAAGTCCCTCTGGCTGAGTATACTTCTAGGTCACCCATAAGGCCAAACCTTAGGGTCTAGGCAGAGGAACCAGGGTATGGTTACTTGCAGGAGCAGTGAGGTGTGCAGGCAAGGGACATGTGTGCCATAGCCTCTGGGATCCATGCTGGGATCCTTCTCTGGGGCCAGTGAACAGCCCAGACAGAGGACTAGTGTGCTTTGGGAAAGGGCTGGCCAAGTCTCTGCCCTGAACCATGCCTATGAAGCCCTGAGGTTCTGCTCCATGTTGTTGGCCTGGCCCCACAGGCCGAGGAGTCAGAGTTGCAGCTCCTGGGGTCAGGGCAACAGCAACAGAAACAGCGTCAGGTTTCCCTGTTGTGCACATACATCACAGGCTGCAGGGAGACGAGCTCTGGGGACAGCAGGTTGTGGGAAGAGAGGCCAAGCTCCCGGTCCTGTCCCCAGAGAACACAGACAGACACCACATGGAGTTCCTTCGGGTTGTGCTCTGAGGATTGTTGTATTCCCACATGGCTGATCACATAATACGTCAGAAGCTCCTGAGTCAGGTGTACTGTTACATAGGCCTTAACTTGCCACGTTTGACTGGATGGATGGGAGGGAGTAGACTAGAAAGATGAAATCTCTAAAAATAAGTGCACAGAGGGACTAGGGATGGATAAATGTGAACTGGAGAGAGGGATCTGGAGAGAAAGAACAGAAGTGTAGTGACTGATGGGTGGGACACTGGGTGGGTAACAGGCAGATGTTAGACAGATGGGGTCTGTCACAAGGAAAAACAAACGGAAGGATGGGCAGTTACATGAACAGAGGGTTGGAGGTCTACACAGGCAATGTACGGGAGGACAGACAGGAGGACAGAAGGAGAACGGCTGCTGAGTGAGTGGGCAGACAAATGGAGATAGGAGGGCAAGACAGTCTGTGAAGGGGACATGGAGGGGGGCACTGTTAGATGTGTGGACAGGAGAGGGGGCTCATGGGAGGAGAGACAGATGGATGGGTGGACACGGGGAGAGCTCGTAGCTGACCCAAGGGTCACCATCCCGCAGAAATTTCAGGTTTTGCTGAGCCTGCTTGGGAAGCATCAGGTTGGTGAATACGGTGGCTGAGTCTAGAGAGGAGCTGTCTCCTTTCCTACCCATCACACCCTGCTCTACCCTGCGCAGCTTGGGCCTTCCTCTGCATCTGGACAGAGACCTCCCAATTCAGTCTCGTGTCCTTCACTGTCTGAGTAGAGCAGGCAGGAGGTAAGACAAGACAGCTGTGGACCAGAGATGCCGACTGTCCTGAGGTTCCGGTACTTGGGTCCCTCCTTTGAGTACCCTAGGTCACAGAGGGTCGAGCACCGCTCACGCTGGTGTCATCTGTCATATGCATTTTACCTGGAGAGTTTAGATCTCCATTCAAACCACACCAGACACAGAATAGTGTTCATACTCTCCTGAGAAAGGCACCTCAGAAGAGGTGAGATGGAACTTCACGGACCACGTCACTCAACCCCGTTAGGCTTACTCCCTCTGTTTCTGACCTAACTTTGGGCTCAGGTGCTGATGACATCACTGCACAAAATTCCTGGCCGTCCTGGGTGCTGGCAGGGCTCTTGCTAATCAGTACAATGAAGCAGTTTGCCTAGAGCTACAGGGTTGGCTAGTGTCAAGCCGTGGCTAGACTCTGGTCTTGGGACCCTCTGATCTGGCTGGTCTTGATGTGGAAGAATGGGTCTACACAGCTTCGTAGCTGAATGGCCTGGTGGGGGTTGGGTGGGTCTGGGCTCTGTACTGCTAGCTATGTGCTTTTGAGCAAGCTTTTCGATGCTCCTCAGCCTGTGGGGCCCCAGTTTCTGGGGAAGAAAGATGGGGCATGTGGAGCAGAGTATGGCTGGCACAGGGCAGACCTCGCCTCCCACGACAATCTCTTTTATTCAATGTGGTGCCGTGGACATAACCCAGGGCCTTATAAATGGTCGGTAACCATCTCACCAATGAGCTGTGTCTCTGGCTCTGAATCTGCCAGGCACTGTGCTGGACCAGTAAGGGGTTGCTAGTCACAGGGTGCTCTCTCCCTTGAGCAGGGACCTCAGAGGCTCTCAGAAGAGGTGGAAGGGAGCTCACCGCCCCTCACCCCCAAAGGCCTGTCCTTCCCTTGTCAACATCCTGTAGGGGCTGCAGGGAGGAGGCTTGCCCAGCCAAGGTTTTCCTGCTCAATCCAGCCCCCATGAACAGCCCAACCTGGCATCTGGGAGTGGAGGATGGGTGAGTGGCTGGAAGAGCAGATTATCTGGAAGAGGAGCTGATGCCAGGAAGAGAATTAGGCTATCACCTTGTCCCCTGGTCTGAACAAGGGACTGCCCACAGCTGCCATTTCTGTCTCCTAGGTGATCAGTGTGGGGACCTGTCCATGGCTCAGCCACCCGGCATCCTCTAGGAAGAATCTAAAAAAGCAGAAAGGGACCCTCCTAGGGCTAGCCTGCTACCTCCTCCTGTCCCACCAACTGAGACCTTTCTCAAGGAGCTCCTAGAGGCCAAATTGCCATCTCAGCGTGTGACAGACACAAAGACAAGACACAAACAGGCAGACAGAGACAGACAGGAAGGGCCTCCTGGCACAGGCACAGCCAGGTGGTGCTTACAAGGACACGAGGCCCAGCCTTGGTACCCAAGCGTCCTGGCTGCAGCCACAGTTCAAGAGCAAGACCTGGCTAGGAGGCAGACAGACAGACCCTGAGAGGAGAGTGTCATAGTGTCAGAACTGACGGCTGAGAGGGCTTCAGAGACATGGCTCCAAGACAAGCCAGGTGCTCTGGCCCCCGGCTCTCCCTTCATGCCTAACGGGGAACCTCTCTCTGTTCTATCGCCACCACTGCCTACTCCGTGCCGGACATGAAGTATGAGATTCCATGTTTCAGACTCGCTCCTCCGGTCCCTGGCTCAGAGGTCCAGGGGAGGAAGAACTTAGCTTGCTCCTGATCATTGGCCAAGAGCAAAGCTCAGCATCACTGAGGGACTCTGTATCACTGGAAATGTGAAGGCCACAGGATTCAGGCTGTACTCTCGGAACCCTTGGGTCTCTGGAACAGTTCAGAGACGGACAGAACCAGGAAAAGTTCCTGGAGGCCAAGCAACCCCTCAAATGGCAGGCAGCTGGGTGTGGCTTCCAAGGAAGGTACCCCCGGACAGCGGAGGTTCCCTGAGGGCCCAAGCCATTCCAGAATGAGTGAGACCAAGGAACTAAGTGGGGAGTTTCTCAGGGGCCTGGGGGCTAAGCACAGGTGCTCTGTGGGTAGCCTGGGTGGGAGGCTCCCTCGGGGCTTTTTACGTGGAGGACAACAGTGCAACCCCTTAGCCACACCTGGAAGAGGAACAGCATTTGTGGCCACTCAGAGGTTGCCTCATCATCGGAGGGGGGGGGGGAGGAAGACGAGGGCATTGTGTCCTTGGGACCGGGGCTGCAGTATTTTGTGTTCTCTTCTTGTGGCCCAATCATGAAGTTCTCCAAACTCAAAGTTAAAGGTTCCTTGTTTAAGTTGTCAGGCAGCGATTCCCATCTCTCTTCCACAAAACCCCAGAAGAAGCGGGAATGGAGTTGGGGGTATGGGGCAGAGGACCCACACACGCTAAGCTGGGCTGCTTTCGGTCTGGCAGGTCTCCTGTCTAACTGTCTTATTAGCACCATTTGAGACATTGTTTCTGGGAGGCTATGAAAGAGGACAAAGAAAAGGAAGTGGAAGAGTGGATGCTTCCCTCTAACTCCAAACCTTGGTGGGAAGTAGAGCTCAGCTTGAAGATAATGGTGAGAAGTCAGAGGAGGGCAGGTTAAGAAATAAGAAATGGAACATTCCAGAAATGAGGCCACTGATCCAGGAAATAGGATAAACAAGTCTTGAACTAGTATGGCAAGAGGCAGAGGGCTATAGGAAGCTAGAGGAAGCTCCCTCCTGTCCACAGCTGCTGCCCTGCCTCTTGTGTTTCAGAAGAAAAGACAAGCAGAAAGCCAAAGTCTGCCTTGAGTTCTGTCTCTGGAGCCCCCTGTGGCTCCTCCTCTATACTCAGAAGAGAAGCAGGATCCTCATGTCCAAACACAGGAATCTGCAAAGTGCAAGAGGCAAAACCACCAGGGGTGCTGAGCACCCCAGCTTCCTTGCAAGGCCCACCATCTTTCTCTGCAAGCAAGCTGTAGGGCCTCCTGGCAAGAACCTTATGAACCTTGCTTGTCCCACCAGGGCCTGGAGACTGCAGCAGGCCGGGCCACCACTGCCCATCAGAGCTCTTCGAGATGCACGCCCTTGACAAGCCATCCTTCCTTTCATGATGACGGCCAGACCCTATCCTGACTCTGATGGCTGGAAGCTGAAGGGATGGGCTCTCAGGAGGGGGGGCGGGGGCGGGTTGCAACTAGGGCCTCTATGCTGAATGCTGCAGAGAAGTCGGGTGGATCAGAGAATGCTGGGTGTGGAGAGGAGTGACAAGGTGAGCATGCAAGTGTGTCTCGTGGCTCCGTGTGGGGATGGCTCTCCAGATGCAAAAGTGACGAGTACGCATGCCAGAGGTCATCAGATCCATGAAGACATGCAAAGGAAGGGTGATGAGATCTATAGAGAAAACCACAGAGTGTGGGCTACACGCTGCAGAGTATGGGTAGGGACTTGTGTGCGGGGTCCAGGTCACGACTATGGCAGCTGTGGGCATCACCGATCAGTCTAGAGCCGCTGCTCTGCCATTGGGACCAAGTGGAGTGGGAGCTCAGGATGTGGGGGTGCTCCAGGCCCCCCAGAGGGCTCTGTGCTGGGGCTCCCCCAAGGGGGATCCCTGCCATGGGCAGGGCAGTGCCCCAGCTGACTGTCTTACCTTTGGTTTTAAAAGCAAAGTGACAGTGCTTGCACACATAGGGCCGGACGTCAGTGTGGGTGCGGATGTGTTTCTTCAGCATGCTGGGCTTCTTGCAGCGAATTCCACATTCCTCACAAACATACTTCCCTCGGCCGCGGCCTCGCACATATACATACTCTTCGTTTGATTTGTACCTGTGAGCAACAGGTGTCATGTAAAGAAGGAAAAAGAAAAAAAAAAAGGCGAAGAGGCAGATTCCCACCTCCGAAGATGAGGCGTGTGCTCCCTAGCCGCATCCAGCCAGGCTTGGACACTGGGAGAGGAGGATGTGGAAAGGAGGAGTACAGAGCTGGAAGGGAATCCACCACGGACCCCTAAAGCCTAGCATCAGTGGGGAGTGGTATCTTCCCTTTCTCCAGAGCCACGGGCACCGATTTCTCCTGGCAGGAGAAGAAAGGATGCTTAAAGTTGCAAATTCCCCGCTGGCTGCCTTCCCACAACCAGCTGCAGTCATGGCTCTGCCACAGAGTACAGTCACTGGAGGCCACCAGAGCCACAGAGAGAGAAAAACTCATAAAAGCAACAGCTGCTGCTGCCCACCAAGCCTTTCACCTGAATTAAGTCACTGTCACCTCACAAGGAAGAGTTAAACAGGTTCAGAGAAGGTGAGACAGAAGGGGCTGAACCAGCATCTCTCTGGACCTTCCCACACCAAGCCGTCTCCCTCAGGAAGCAACAAAGGCAGCTGATCAGAAAGCCACCCAGACACTTGTGTGAGGGAGGTACAGGGGCCACCATTGTTTTCCTGGGCACAGACCGTGGACCAGAGTCCCTGAGCTTTCTTCCTCATCCCATTTTGGTCAAGCTGGAAGCTACCTGGGACCTAGATGGTTTCCAGCAGGCCAGGGAGGTCACCTGCTCTCAGCCTCCTGAGCAGGCAGATGTCCAAGTCGGAACGCCATTTCCACATTGAGAAAGAAACCTACGGGTCAGTGCACAGGCAGAGCCAGGTCATCATCTCTGTGGTCTAAAGCTATCTGTGTGTAGGTGTCCAGGTGCGATGCGGAGCTGTGAGGAACAGCAGGAGGGACAGTCCTGGAAAGTCCAGGTGGGAACTCTCTGACTCAGAAGCCATGGACCACTCCAAGACCCTCGGCAGCCATGGCAGGGGTGGGGGCTGGTGATACACTTCTCCTCAATGCCTTCAGCAAGAACTGTCCATCATCTGCTCTCACCGAGAAGGGGCAGGTGGAGGGCAGAGAGAAGACAGCAGCTAGGACCCTAGATCTCTCAGACTGGAAGCCCAGCTGAGAGATGTGAGGCTTAGAAGAGGGGCTTTAGCGAGGGGAATACAGGCAGCCATGGGAGCTCATCTGGAATTCCATGCCTGGACACCTACAACCACACACTCCTCACGCACCCACAGTCACCCTTACACGCACACCCACACCCACACCCACCACCCACCACCCAGTCACCCTCACACCCACACCCACACCCAACACCCACAGTCACCCCCACACCCACAACCACACCCAACACCCACAGTCACCCCCACACCCACAACCACACCCAACACCCACAGTCACCCCCACACCCACAACCACACCCAACACCCAGTCACCCCCACACCCACAACCACACCCAACACCCACAGTCACCCTCACACCCACACCCAACACCCAGTCACCCTCACACCCACATCCAACACCCAGTCACCCTCACACCCACACCCAACACCCACAGTCACCCTCATACCCACACACCCAACACCCCCAGTCACCCTCACACCCAACACCCAGTCACCCTCACACCCACACCCAACACCCCCAGTCACCCTCATACCCACACACCCAACACCCCCAGTCACCCTCACACCCACACCCAACACCCACAGTCACCCCCACACCCACAACCACACCCACACCCAACACCCAGTCACCCTCACACTCACACCCAACACCCCCAGTCACCCTCATACTCACACACCCAACACCCCCAGTCACCCTCACACCCACACCCAACACCCACAGTCACCTCCACACCCACACCCACAACCACACCCACACCCAACACCCAGTCACCCCCACACCCACACCCACCACCCAGAGTCACCCTCACACTCACTCACACGCTCATCCCCGCGGTCACACAATCTTCACGTAGACCCACACCCCTGCTCCCACACTCCCAGCCCACAGTTACACTCCACATATCTCGTGCTCAAGAGAAAGAACTACAGGAATTGGGGGGCAGGGAAGGGGGCACTCCAAAAGTGCCTCACGGACAGGGGTCGGCCTTCCAAATGACTTAACTCCACCTCATTCATGTTTCCCCTGTGTCCCTGGGACACAGTCTTCAGGGGAAGCAAGTTGAGACAGGCACCCTTTCCCAGTGGTGAGGGTGGCTTTGTGCTGGAGGCTCTCTGTCACCTGCCACTTGCTCTTCTCAACATCCTTCCATGTCACCCTGCTGCTCCCCACAGCCATTCTGGCCTCCTACTGTGTGGGTTTTATTCTGCTCATAGCAACTCAAGAAGTGGCTCTGAGTGTCGGCCATCTTGACCTCTCACTGACCCCTTTACTTCTTCCCCCACATCACATGAAAGACAAATAGTCCTTGCAGAGAGGTTTCCAAAGGTGATTCCTTGATTGGAGAACTTCCTACACCAGGTCATGGACTATAGATGTTGGGCGCCATCTACTGGGCAACAGTGGGAGAGCCAGGGCTAGGCGTGGTGCAGGAGGGGAGGATGGCGAGAGGCAGAAGGGAGGAGTATAGATGTTAAAAGCATGGGGAGTTGGCGAGAAGAAGGGAGACCAGATGGGTCATGCAGGCTGCGCCGTCATCGGGCAGTTTAAAGAGTCTGGACATGCCTGAAGTTGTGTTACAGATAACCAAATCTCATCAGGAGGCAACCATCTGTGGGAACGGTTTAGACTGGGGAGGCACCAGCACGGGAGTTACAGGGTACTCTGGGTGTGGACTGTATAGGCCTTGGTGGCTGTCTGCAGAGAGAAGCGGTCAAGATGAGGAAGACACTTCTTAAGTTTTTACTTGCCTGTTCTCAAGACCATTTACGGGGGAGTGAGACAACCGGCTCTCATTTCAACAATTGTGTGTAAGTTATAGGTAAGACAGACCTGCAGAAACATCCAGAACACAGCTGGGACCTGTGGATGCAGATTTCTGTGGTTTTTTGAAGAGTGGGGTGGCCAGGCAAGAGAATGGAAAGCTACTCGAGAATAGTGCTATAGACAGAGGCCTGGGAGGCCCAGCGGAAGGGTGTGCAGAACAAAACGTTGGCTCAGTATGCCTCAAGCAGAGCAAGAACAGAACATCAAGCGAGGAGGACAGAATTGAGATTTGGAAGCCCAGGTGGTTTGGAAAGGGGCAGGTCAGCAGAATTGCAGGTCACAGAGGGTCCGAGGATGGTGGCTGACAGGTCAGGGAGTTTTGAAGAGGCAACCCTGATTGAATACAGGGACCCTGTGACTGCCAACTCTTTGAAGGCTTGTTCAGCCTTATGGAACAGCTTTCTGTCAATGTGGGCTGGTCCTTCCTCTGCCTGAGCCTAGCACTTACCCTGTTTAGGTCAGGTCCCTCCTATCAGTCAATAATGGTCGCCAGAGCATCCCCAGAGTCTAGTGTGGTCTCCAGTACCCAGCAAGTGCTCAGTAAATGCTCACAAGTTACAGCTCAGAACAGGAGCCAGGTCCTTCATTCAGGTATGCTAGGATCAGACTCCCCATCGATCTCCCCACCCCACGAGGCCTTAAACACGGGTTTCGTCTAATGTGGAGGGCTCCTCCAACATGCACAAGATTGAATGAGCATGCCTATGTTTTTATGTATCTATGTATTTATTCATTTTTAAATTAAATTTTAAGTTAGCATACAAAGTAATGAGCTTCAGCATGGCATTTTCATACTTATACTTCATTATACTTTGTCTCCCCTTCCCCACACACCCTGTCTTCCTGGACCCGCTCTGGAGGGATCCTTTCCTCCAACAAATGGCCCTTCCTTCTGCTTTCTGTCATACATAGTCTTGCTATATAGCCCAGGCCGACCTCAGACTTTCCGTCTTAACTGTTTAGGCTGTAGGCACGTGCTGCCATGCCCAGTATACCCTGCTCTCTAATGAGAACGAATATGAATACGGGGCAGAGGCCAGAAGGACTCGGGTCTGACCTCTAGCTTTTACTAGAACTAGACCAAAGGCAGATCACCTCTCCTGGCTTAGGATCAGTCAATCTTCATTCCTCGGGAATACAAAGCACTTTTCAGACCGGACATCATGCAATCTCCTTCCTCAATCTCCCAGGCCTTTTACCCTTTCACAGACAAGGGAACCCAGGCCCAGAGAGCTTAACTGACATGGCCAAGGTCACCTGTGATATCTTCCTTCCCTCTTAGCACCCAGCTGCTGCGTAGACCTGCTGCCCACTCCCCGATGGTGCTGAACGTGGCTTCCTGATGATCCTGGACCAGCTGTGCTGCAGACACGGAAGAGTGGCATTGCTGTCCACCCAGCCTTTCCTGAAACTCTAGACTGGGCCGAGAGACCTGGGTGTTGGCAGCTGCAGAGAGCCAGAGCTGGGAAGCAGATTCAAGGGTAGTCTGGGAGCCTGGACCTGCATCCTCGCTTCTGACCACTCCCTCCTCTCTTGGAGGCCCTGAGGCACACAGGCTCCCCCTTACAAAGGGGGATGAGAGGCTGGTGTAGGTGACTCATGACCTGGGGACTCAAGTTGCTTCTCTAAACCCCACCATCCGCCTGTCCACTGCAGTCCTGACTAGGCAGAGTGCCAGCCAGTCTGGTTTTCTCTTAAAGAAAAAAGAGAAAACTCTAGAAATTTGGAATATCTCAGCTGTAGGGAATCTTAAGATCAGAAACCCACCTTTCTGAGGTTCAGGGTGTGGCTGTCGAGCCAGGCAGTAGGTTCAGCAGAGGAGGCTCAGCTCTGCAGTTCCTAGGCCCTGCTGGGATGGGAAGTAGCCTCTTGTCCTTTAGCTGTTGTCTAGTTCCACTGCATCTCTGCCACTGGAGACTCCAGAGCTAGGAAAGCCTCCCAGGCAGCCCTACTCAGGACTTCATTCCTCTAGCCACGGGGCAGAGAGGCAGGGAGACTGGGATTGTACCTAAAGCTACCAGGTGGCGGTGAGTGGAGAAGTACAGCACAGGGAGCCAGCTCTGACCTTGGTGCTCTGACATATGACATAAGAGGTCTGAGTCTGAGGTTCCCTCCTGAACCTGCCTGGTGCCACTAAACTGCTTGTCTGGATAACCAGTGCGTGTGACACCTTGGGTTGTGGCTCTTGACTCTCTGGAGGTGTTTCTAGGACCTGAAACTTTCACTAAGCTGACATGTGTTTGGCACGAAGCCCAGAGGAGGTGTATATCCTCCTCCCGTGGGTTCCGGAAGAGGGGTGCCATGGGAAGGCGATGGCTTGTCAGGATGAGGTGACTTCTCAGACTCTGCATATGACAAAGGCGTAGCAACCACACTGTGCTGTCATAAACCCTGTGCTCTCCACCTCACCAGCCAGGTAGACAGATCGGAGGGAACCATGTCTGTGAACCTAATGGGCTGTAGGTGGATGTCCAAACCATCATAGTACTGTCAAACAGATGTGCATTTCCTTACATAGCTTACATTCATTCCAAGACCAAACGGAGGGTGGGCTGTGCCAATGATCAGTCGCTGCAGAGGTAGAGGAGGTGCTCAGAGAGGCGGGACTATGAGAAGTGGAAGGCAGGGCACAGGGTCTCTCTGAAGGGTAGGGGCTGCTGTCAGCCAGCCAAAGGTGGTATGAAAATTCTATATCTTTTAGATTTCCTGAGAAAATCACAAATCCAGGATTAAAAAAACAAATCAGTGAACCCATACAGCTCTCACTGGGTGCCAACCACTATTCAGAAACGCTCATGTTACCTCATTCAGATCACATGACGCTCTGAGGGGCTCTTCCCACGCTCACTTAAACATGAGAAGACAGTCATAGAGGGGTTGGGTACGCTGCCCAAGTTCATACTGTCAGTCAGAAATTGAACCCAGGTCACCTGCCCACACAGTTCAGGGGCTTAAAGGCTGTGTAATTACGTCTTAAAAAGAGGAAAAAAAAAACCTGTGTAAGTCAAATAAAATTCAAAGAGTGAGAGATGCAACCTAGAGCTAAGCTAGTTCAAGGTAATTCCCCTGAGGCCATGCAGCAGAATGGTTGATGGTACATCTGGCCTTTCAGGCTCCCGACTTTTTTCTCCACCAAGCTATGTCCTCTTGAATAAGCAGATGGGCAACACAGCCTCTAGGTTATCCTCTGAAGCGGAGAGGCTACGAGGCTACTTTGTATTTGTGTTACTGACTTTTCATCATTTGGGTTTAACTGCAAAACTCTTGCTTCTCTCCCAATTTTGGATGCATAAAGGCTTTTCAGCTTCCTGATTTTATTTCGAGCTCTTGGCAAGTCTGGGAACTTGGATAAAATCATTCAAAGCGAGAAGAAAATGTGACTGAAAATGTGCACACTGGGTGTCTCGGGAACTGAGCACAGCCTTTGTCTGTGAAGTCAGGTTCGGGGCCAGTGCCCAGCGGTCATCATGCTTAGGGAGACCCAGCCACAGTGAACTGGCTGGCCCCAGAGAAGCTCAAAAAGGAAAGATGTCTGTCTGTAAGGAGAGGAGCAGGTGCCAGGTGGCACTGCCTGCTGAGCCACGTGTCTGTTAAAAATACTCAGTTGCCGACACAGCTCTTGATGAAGTTTTAAAGGATGGGGGTTGGGAGGGTGGGTGACTGAGCGCTGGGGTTAGCGGGGAGTTCACATTAGATCTGGAAAGATCTCAGGTTCCTCTCTGATCAGGATTCTGAAGAAATGGCAGCATGTCTTGATGTCCTCCAAGGTGGAGGTTATTTAATGTGCCATCCAAGCTCAGACATGCTGGACTGGGACTTCTACATAGGTACAGAGCCCACCAGCCAGCAGAGGGCTATTTTATCCACATACATTAGCTTTCAGGAGAGTGCCAGCAGTCCTAGCCTGAGCCTGGGGCTGGTGAAAAGCCACAGGACTCTGATCTTGGCCTCAAGGTATGTACAAGGCCTCAAAACAGAAAGACAGACATGTCATGGCAGACAGGGCCAAAGGGCCAGACCTGGCAGAGAGGCAGCTGGCCGTGGGCCTCAGGTGTCAATCAAGAGTGTCACTCACGATGGTCTATGCAGGTGAGTACTGATAACCCACAAGGCTTGTGACCTGTGAAACCTGAGTGGGCACAGCCTGGAAGACATGACAGTGGGCCGATCCAGAGGCCAGGGAGGTGTGGGTTTTCTGAGGGTTGTGGAGCGTGTGACATCTCTTTGTTGCCCCAGTTGTGTATTTTCAATCAAATCAGACCCTGTTCTTGGAATCTTTTCTCCAGATAACTCATTTCAGGGTATGGCGCCTCGCAGAGGCTCTCGCACAGGAAGGAGCACCCCGTTGAAGGGCTTGTGGGCTTCTTGGACACTCACAGAGAGCTAGCTCCTCCACAGGTCACTGGGGTTCAAGCATCTTTTCTTGCAGGCTCCCCCTGAGCCCTCTCTCCAGTACTAGGCTCTGTGGTTCTCAGAGCTCGGGCAGCTCATTGGCAACATGGACTAGAGAGGCCCCACATATCCCGACATGACTGACAGACAGCTCATCCAAACCTCCAGGCTGCCACCACTATAAAACGAAAGACAGAGGCTCACAAAGAGTCCAGCATTGCTGAGAATCACAGAGCCAACAATGGCAGAGTAGGAACTCACTGGCGCACCCCCAAACTCCAAACCCAAGCCTTATCCCACCTCTTTCAATTACAACCAGAAGTGACCTTTGCAGAAAGAATGCCAGCTGGTAGATGCCCGGCTCCAGGGCCCACAGCCCGAGACTTCCTGCCCTGTTTCCAAAGAGGCCCAGTGACGGGAACGGTGAGTTCCACCTGTGAGTCTCTACTGAGAAAATTCATGTACCTGTGCTCAACCCTGCCACCAGACACTCCATCTGTCTCCAGAGACATGCGTCCTTGGCTGATTTTTTTCTCATTGTCTGTGGCTCACACAGTTACAGGAAAAGCTGAATTTTCTCTCCCTTGGATGGGCTTGCCCACAGAAGGCCATACATGCTCTGGTGAAGGCCCTGTGGGTCTGGACGATTGGGGCCAAACTGGTGGGAGGAAGGCAGAAGGCTAGGGAAGGAAGTGCTACTTCTACTGAGCACTCCTGTGTGCCAGGAAGTACTGAGACAGCCCCAGCACCAACTCCGGCTCTTGCAAAGCCCATAAGCACTGGCGCTCTCCCATGTGCCCTTCTAAGCTGTGGGAGGTTCAAATGGTGCCTCTGCACAGACCTGGGGACAGGTGAAGACACGGCCTTCACCCAAGAGTTCTTTGGAACGAAGTGGCATGGCTAAAGTTTTTTTGTAGAGCAGCGTGGCTGTCATCTACTAAAGATGGGGGATGTATTAGTGCTTTTTGTTGTCACTGTGGCCGAATATCTGACAAGAAGCAGCCTAAGGAGGAAGGAGAGCGGAAACGGTCCCTCATGGAGGGCTGCTCGTGTTGCCTGTGCAGTCAGAGCAGAGAGGAAGCAAGGCTGGTACCCTTCAGTTCTATCCCGCCCCTTTTCAGTCAGAACTCCTGGTCCATGGGGTGGTACCACCCACGCTTATGTGGGCATCCCCTCCTTAGCCAAACATCTCCGTAGACACCCCATCACGCCAACACAACCAGAAGTGGACCTCCTAGGTGTCCACGTCCAGAGAAGTTATGATGAACATGGATGGATATCACGGTGGGGGAACATGCCCTCTCTGTCTCTCCCTCCTCCTATCTCTCCTCATCCCTTTTTTACTAAGAAGACTGGTGATAACATTTTGGGAGTTGCAAAGAAATGAGTGGATGGAAAAGATTCAGCCAACCCAAGAAAATGGCGCCCGAAGTCACCAGGAGGGAAAGCGCAGAATGAATCCAACTTAAATCACAGGAGAGGACAGAGGACCTTCTTCCCTTCTGCCCTCTCCTCATATGTCCTTCTTCACACCGCTTCTGCACTACTCCTGTCTCCCCAGCATCACCTGTCCCTTATGTCCCGCTCAGCCTCACAGCCCCTCCAGCAGTCACCCCTCCCTGGTCTTGGCTGCCTCCTCCCTTATCCTTCTTAGGGCAGGGGCTTACATCCCCTGCCTTCATTCCTCAGTCCAGCCTGGGCCATAGGGAGTCCCATTGTCATGGAAACAGCTCCCATCAAGGCCACCTCATCCTCCCTGGGGCTCTACCCAGCAGACAGTTTCCCATTCCCACCTCCCTCTAGGGCTTTTAGGCAGTGTGCTGCTTAGCTGAGCCCTCCCTCCATGGACAGCTTGCTCTGTTTTTTAGGACTTCATTTGGCTTTGGGTATCCTGCTTCTCTTGCTGCCCTTCTCAGACTCTCTCTAATGCAGGTGCATCCGGTCCCCTCCCAGATGCTCTTTCTCCTTCTCTCTTATCCATCTCCCTAGGTGACCCATCTAGTCAGAGCCTGCATTGACACGCTGACAAGTCCCACGTATGTATTTCCAGCTCAGGCCTGTCCTTTGAGAGCTAGCTCGGGTACCAGTTGCTGACGCCTCCCTGAATATCCTCATGTGGCTGAAGGACTATTTACACCCCATCGCCCCAGGGTCAGACCTCCCCTCTCCTAACTTGGTTCTCGTGTTCACCTCTGCCCTGCCATGTGCCCAGCAGTTATTGGGGTGACACTGAAGGTAACCACACTTCACTCCAGCCTTCCTGTTCTCTCATCAGGAGTCCCATGGCTCCCATGCCACTGTCCTTGCCATTGCTCTCACAAATGGAAGACCTAACATCATCTCATAAGATCTAATGGTAACAAGGACCTAATATTAAATGTCCCTTTGGACTCTCAATATCCCATGGTCCTCACTGCCTTGATAACCATTAGTTTATTCCAAAATCCATGTCATATTCCCCAGGAGAGACAGACATCAAGAGAGAGGACACCCAGAAACAGGGCAGGGCTAGCATGGCCTGTGTGAAGGGTCAGATACCTCAGTCCCTAGCCCACAGCAAGGAGGAGGGAGGGGACAGCTGTGCCCACTGCCGAAGCTCAGGAAAGACTGGAAGTGAGTGACCCCTTGACCTCTGCAAGGTGCAGATCACTGTCTACACTGACAAAGTAGCTGGAGGCCCCGGGCCACCTGGATGGGACTGGGTAGGAAGGGAAGGGGAGAGGATGTGGCCAGAGCCAACTTTTTATTTTATATGTATGAGTGCTTTGCCTGCGTGCATGTATGTGTACCATCTGCATGCCGGCTGCCCATCGAGGCAAGAGGAGGGCATCGGATACCCTGGATTTAGAGCTTTGCGTGGTAGATGGTTGTGAGCCTCCCTGTGGGTGCTAGGAATCAAATCCAGGTCCCCGAGAAGACTAACAGGGGCTCTAAACTGCTGAGCCATCTCTCCAGCCCCAGTGTACTTATTTTTATTTTGAGCGTACTATAAGTATATATGTGTACCTGTCTGGAGCCTGAAGAGGCCAGAAGACAGGCACTGGGTGCCCTGGAATTTACAGGCTGTTGTGAGCCACCCTGGGAGTGCTGGGAACTGAACCTGGGTCCTCTGCAAGATCAACAGGTGTTCTTAACTGCTGAGCCAGCTCTCCATCTTGAGTAAAACCTAGCTACCCAGGGAGTGATTCTGAAGTGGAAACAAACTTGGGTGTGCTTATTTGAATGAAGCGAGGCGCTGGTGGGTTGAGAAGGAGGGATGGGGCCAGGCTTTCCCCGGGAACGGATGCTGTACTTCCTCAGCATAGCCTCTGGGTCCCTCTAATACAGGCCTACTGGTGGGGGCGGGGGGCTGGATCTCCTGACTCTACCCCTAGGGCTCAGCTCACAGTGAGGCCGGGGTATCTCTTCCCTGTGTTCCATTCCAAGTTGAGGCTGGCTGTTCCTTGCTCATGGCAGCTCTCTGAGGGCCCCCTATTGCAGCTGGCCTCCCTGAAACTCACTGGCTTCATCCCCTCCTCAGACCTCAGCACACACAGTCACCCTGGTCAGGGTGTGGACAAACACTGCTGTCAGCCATGTACTTCCTATGTATACCAGGAACTTCTTCTGCGCCAGCCACAGGGCCGAGTTCCCAGCTTCCCTTGCAATGCAGGCACTTGAGTTAGGACAATGTAGTCATTACACTCTGGGAACAATGTAACTCTATGTGTGCAAACACTGTTTCATAGAAAGAGCCCATCCACAACATTAAGGCAAAGGCAGGGTACTGGGTGTAATCCAGCACGGTGTTCCCGGGTACTCCCAGATGCTGCCTGGAAAAAGCAGGCTTTGTTCAGGTGTGGAAGTGGCATGGAACATAGAGAGGGGACTGTGGGCTGGGAAGTCAGGGCAGGCCACAGGAGAGAACACTGTATGCAAAGCATTGTTCTAGGACCAAGCCAAGAAGAGATGTGGTATGGTACCACGGAAACTATGGTTTGCAAGGGGAGGGGCCTCAGCGGTTCACCAGACAGGGCTAGTGCTCGTTTTTTGAAGGCTAAGTGGATTTTGCAAAGGGCGGGGTCCACAGGCAGCAGAAGGTAAAGTAACCTGGGCAGGTTAGACTACCAGGCTGAGTTTAACTTGGATTCTGCAGGTACAGAGCTGCAGAAGGCTATATAAGCAGAAGCACGTGGAAAGATGCTCAATGGCACTAACATGAGAGGCTGGAGGGCAGGATGCAGAAACAGAGGGGGAGAGAAGCCATCCGAGCCCCTGACTACTTCATATAGACACCAGAATTTGGAAACTGAATGGAATCCAGGGAGAAGATGTCCGAGGGGATGTTGAGGTTTGAGTGTGAAGCTTTCGCCATCTGAAGTCTGCACCTTGGAGGAGATGTTCTGTGTTGGGGTTTGAATGAGAATGACCCCCCTATTTGAATGTTTGGTTCCAAGTTTGTGGATTGCTTAGGAAGGATTAGGAAGTGTAGCCTTTTGTGTCATTGGGGGAGGGCTTTGAGGTTTTAAAAGCCCACCCCAGGCCTAGTTCTCTCTCTCTCTCTCTCTCTCTCTCTGCCCATTGCCTGTAGATAAGATGTGAGTTCTCAGCTACTGCTCCAGCTCCATGCCTGCCTGCCGGCTGCCATGCTCCCTGCCATGATGGACTCACCCTCTCAAACTGTAAACAAGTCCCTAATTAAATGCTTTCTTTTATAAATTGCCCCAGTCATGGTCTCTTCACAGCAACAGAAAGGTAACTAAGACACTGAGCGGGAAGCCTGCAGCTTGCCTGGCTGTGCTGAGTTTGAGGAGCTGTAGGTCTCCTAGACAAAGGTGCCAGAGGCATCCAAAGCAAAGGTCTGGAGCTCAGGAGTCAGGGCCCAGCCATAGCCCCAGATTCTGCAGCAACAGCGATGAGAGGTCTGAAGCCAAAGAGTTGGATGATGTCAGCAAAGGAGACAATCTTGGCAAGAATGAGATTCTCAATGTTTACCTGGAGAGCTCTGACCAGCCTATCTCATGGACCAGCTGTCTGTCACATCACCCTGTCCCACCACTCAGCTTGGCCCTGCAGCTCTGGGAAGCCCTGTGGCTACTGTGGACAGCACAGCATTAAATGCTAGATGATAGTTTGATACTAATTGGGTCACTATAGCTTCTAGCCCAAAGCACACACAAGTCATGGATTAAGTCTATCCTTCATGAAGGATTGGCTAGTTGATCAACTGCCAGAGTGAGGGGGAAAAAAAGGCAAGGGGAATGTGGCTGGTGATCCAAGGACTCTAGGATGCTGGACGCACACACAGCACCCATCTTTGTGCACTTGGTCATTAGTTTATCATGTGAGTAGGCCCAGTTTGCACCTGCACAGATAGATACCACGGAGAAACTAACCAGCAGCAGGTGAATGGAAAGCAGATCAGAGTTACACCATGTCACCGACGGAATGATTTAGGTTCTCCCAGGCACAGGTAAGAAGGGATTGTCCCTCCTGACTCCCAAGGTCTTAGACTACACAGCTCTCTGGAGTCAGTGGACGAGAGCCCAGGGTCCAGGGAGGGGCATTAACAGCCAGCACACAGTGTGCTGTTCTGTCTTCCTTCCTCTCTGGGCTTTTACTGGACTCAGTGAGTGGACCTCATTGTAGACCCTTCTCCTGTACGTGCTGCAGTGAAACAAGATGCTGTAAGTGTTAAGAAAAGAAACAAAAAGAAGAAGCTGGGATCCTGGGACAGGTGCACCCTTGGTGACAGGTGAGACAATGTACCTGGTCCCATCTATGAGATGCTGGATGGATCCTCAGATGTGTATCAGCACTAAGTGCTTCCCCTTTCCACATTAGCAAATACTCCTATGAGTAACACCTGCCCTCTGGAAGGAGAGGGTGCACCAGAAGCAAGGGTAGGAGGCACAGCAGAGGGGTGGGGGGAAGCCGAGCTGAGGGTGGAAAGGACCTAGCTGTTGCTATCATGTGACCAGCTGGAAGAGCGTGGATGACCCTCCCTATTGCCAAGAGCACAGTGAGGTGCTTCATATGAAGACAAAGATCCGGATGCAGGGGAGGGATCCATCGGCGTCCATGTGACGAGTTTGTGAGAACCACATCCTTGGCCTCATGGGGCCGATGACATCACCAGGAGCCTGTGGCTGTCCCCTTACAGAGGAGGAGGAGGATGACACTGGAGAGGTGGGGGATGGTCCAAATGGGACAGAGGTATGCGGGAGCACTGCTTGAACAGGATTGACAGTCTCTGAAAGAGAGAGACTCTGAAACACACCTAGTGGGTGGGACTAAGTGATACCCTACATGGGACACAGGAAAATGACAAATTTACAGGGCTTAGGAAGGGGTTAGGGGAATCAGGTGGTAGTTCACCCTTCAGCTGGAGGAATTCATCAAGTAGCTGGATGGGGGCAATGGGACCTGCCAGCATCCTATCCACCTGCTCAGCCTTCTCCGGGTACACAGCAGCAGGGGGTTTCAGAAGCAGGCCTCTCCTCTGGGGGAGAATGCCTCTTTGTGCACACACAGAATGCCATAAAGGGAAAGGATGCCTGACACCACCAAATACCACATAGCCCCTCTGATCCCAGACAGACCTGGAACATGAGGGAAGAGGGCACAGCTATCCAGCCTGGAGCTTGGAATCTGTTGGCATGAGAGCACACAGCCACGAGGGGGCGCTCTAACCAAACGGCAGGCACAGAGAGCCACTGTCCCCCAAGTAGAAAGAAGAGTATTGTGGATGTGCTTCAGGGATGTTCACCTTCTCCTGCCCCTGCCCCTGTCAAAACCACTTCCTGCTCCTGAGAGCCCTTCTAGCCATTTCAAAATGCCAACCGGTGGCCTTGGGGAGCATAGCGACTCAGCTCTCCATTCCACTCTCCCAGAGTGTCACTGTATGACCCCATGAGTCAGTCACTTTCAGGTGCTGGAGAACGAGAGTCCTCCAGTGACGTCCCGTGTTATTGAAGGTTCATGGAGATTGCTGTCCTCGGGATTCTATAGAATTGGTACAACCTGATCACAACAGGGACACAGACACACAGGACCCCAAGACAGACAGCATGGCACCTGCTCACAAACACTTGGCCACACAGAACACAAAGTGCACAAAGAACTTCCACAAAGTACACCTGAAACCAGGTGCCCTTCTAGCGCCTGGGGTGTGCAGGGGTGGGGTGCAGTGGGCATGTGTCCCAGAGTGGCAAGCTCCTAGGCCTGCAGCTTAGCAGGCTCCCGAAGATGAACCCACAGGCAAATAGCCAGGGATGAGACTCAAAACACAAACAACGAGTCCTGGGCCTGCCCCTGGGCAGGGCGAGGACAGTGTGAAGGGTGTGCAATAACTCTTCAGCACCGTGAGAAATGGGATGTGTCCAGAGTGGTCTGGATAGGACAGAGGCAGTACACCCTAAAGGAAAAGAGCCCAGACTGTAGGACTGGGGACTCTACATCACCTCAACGCTGGACTAGGAACCCGGACAGGATCTGTGGACACAAGGGCTACAGAAAGACCTTGGCTCCTTCAGATCCCCACCAAGGATCCCCAGTGGCATTTGCGAAACAGATGGCCCCAGGAGTCCTGCAATGGAGAGAGGCACTGTAGGAACGACAGCCACCTGTGGGCACTTCACAGCCCGGAGCCACCAGCCACCTCTGTGCGCGGGTGGTAGGAAGTCTCCACACGGGAAGCCGCCTGCAAACGAGGCATGAACCTTACCCTCCTTCGAAGATCTTGACCCTCGCAGGCTCTCCTCTCTTTGAAGCGGGAGTCCCCTCCTCTGCCTTCCCTTGCTTTTCTTCCTTATCCGCTCTAGCTGGGTCTTTCTGGCCCTCTGGGGGAACCAGCGACGGGAGGTGCACCTGAACTCCGCAGGGAGGACAGAATCGAGATTGGTTAATATTGTAAGCGGGGTCACGGGCAAAGGCCCCTGTGCCCACATGGTCTTCTGATTTTCACTCAGTCCCCCTCCACAGACTTGAGGACTGGCGACAGAAGACAAAGTCCCCTCCTGTTGTGTGGCCATCTCCCCTGAGAAGCACAGGTGGGTCTTTGTGTTCTGTGCCAGCCTTGGACCTTTGGGGGTTTGTCTCTTTCACCTTGGTCATCTCGGCATTCAAAATAGAGATCAAAAAGGTAACTAAAAGAACACTGAAGACGTGAGGTCTCAGCCGTGCTTCCCGGGTTAACTGTTCTCACTGTCAGATCCCAAAGCCGAGCAGGCTTGGCTCAGCAAAGCACAGGTCTAGGCCTCCCGAGCCGGCACCAAAGATGCTGGAACCAAAGACGTGGTTCCAAGCCAGGAACCACAGATGCTCAGGGCTCAGAACCAAGCCGAGCATGGGTACCCCTTCTCTCTAGAGCAATGGGCCTCAGTGAGACCTGGCTGTGCAGGGAGGGCTGGCATTGATTTCGGAATCTCCAGCATTTCCCAGTGTCCTGTACGTATTTTCTAAATATGACACAAGGGGAGGATACACCTTTCCACAGGGTGCTGGTGTCCATGGAGCTGAGCAAAGGGGCACCCAGTTGGGAACCAGGAGAAGTTAGTTCCTGTGACAAGTAGATCACTGGAGGCTGGGCTACCCTTAGAGAGGTTACCATGTCCTTCTGGGCATTGAAGCTGAGAAGGCTTAGGCCATTTAAAAAGATTTTATTTTTATTTATGGTGTGTGTGTGTGTGTGTTTATGTGTGTATACATGGCACAGAGAATAACAGGGTATCAGATCCACTGGAATGGGAGTCACGTGGGTGCTGTGATCTAGCCCTCTAGTCCTCTTAACAAGCACTCTTAAGGGAGGAATCATCTCTCCAGCCCTGGCTCAGACCATCTTAAAGATCCATTCGGAAACCAGCTCCTAATACTCAGTGACCCCCGTGGAATCTCTCCTAATGGGAGGGGAAAATGGAAATGAAGCTCAAGTCTGGACTGCCATGCTGGCAAAAGCCAGGCAGGAAGATTTCCAGGGCATTCTTCACAGTCCTGGATTTCAATCCACACAGTGGCCACGGGGTCCGTCACAGGCAGATGGACAGTGTCTCCCTTGCTAACTGGTGCCACCCTGGGCAGGCCAGAGGAGGTGGGTTTGGGTGGTAGTGCAGTTCAGGGAAACAGTGCTGAAACTGAGCAGAGGCCATGACCCATGTTAGCTCTGAACAGTGACGTGGACCTCGTTAGCTAAGTCATATTCGTAGCTTCACCAGCCAACACTGTTAACTGTATAATCTTCTTTTAACCATCTCACAGCCTATGAGCTAAGTTAGTACTACCCCTCCATTTTTAAGATGAAGAAACCAAGGCACGCAGAGGTTAGGTGACTGGCCACAGTCACATAGCTGGATAAATGAATCAGTGGGACTCAAACCTGGGTAACCCAGCACCCGTGTCCTTGTTCCCATTGCTGCAGGGCTGAGGCTGTTATAGTATGGCCCATGAAGGGAAATAAAGGAAGAAATGGGACTGATGGGTCGTTATGCAAGCATGAGTCTTTCCAGGATGTTAACACATATGACCAAATTCAAACGTGACCTGGCCTAGACCTGCAAGATGACAGCTAAGCCAGGTTCCCCGATGCTTAGATTAATGACACTTTCAGAATGGCTAGCAAGGACAGCAGCCACAAGGTGACAACTATCAGCTGAGTGTGCAGAAGAATTTAAAGTTTAGCCAGGTATAGGTTTGGGTGGTGCTGGGGTGGGGTGAGCCTCCCATTACTGGAGACATTCAAGCAGTGGGGTGGGGGTGGGCTCAGATTGCAGACCATGCAGTTACATTAATGTGTGATATTTATGCACTTTGGGCAGGAAAAATGTGATCAAAATCGTCAATTCCAAGGGAATGTCTGCAGGTTTTAGCTCATTTTAGGAAAAGCAGCAGGATGAAGAAATGACTGTCAAATTCAAAGATGAGAAACCAACACTCTTGTCTTATATGCCTATCATATCTTTCATTGGGAAACAGGGACAGCTCAGACCTGTTTCAAAGGGTTTTGGAGTGGGCTCTAGTTCTGAGTCCGATCTTTGCCATTTACTGTGTGGCCCCATGAGAGTTACTTAGCCTCTCTGAACTTCGATCCCTGCCTATTGTACCCTAGTTTCCCCAAGGTTTTAGGAGAACGAAAGTAAAGTATCTGGCGCACAGCAGGTGCCCCCAAAAGTTATGAGTATAATTATGCCGGCGTCTTGGCAATAGCCACCGTTTACAGCAGTTACAGCAAAAGTGGAAATCCTGTTCAGAGATGTCTGGGACTGACAAAAACATCAGAGAGTAAACTTGGAAAACAGTTTGTGAAGAATATCCAGCCGAGCTCAGGGCACTTCTGATAGAACTTTCACCGTCATGATGAAAGCAGGTATGAGCATTCGGGAAGTTGCAGGTCTGCTCCTGGGTCTACACTAGGAGTCTGGGTTCCAGTATCTGTGTGAGATTCGGTCAAAGCGCCTGGTTGGAAGGATTGCCTGTGAACACTATTTAATTTGAAATTATCTCTCTAAAGTTCCATTCCTTAAATGACTAAAGACCAAAGAAGGTACTCTTTGCAGCCAGATAGGTCTGGGTTCAAATTCTGGATTTTCCAAATATTTGCTCCAGGTCTTTGACCTCTTTCAGTCTCTGACCCTAGGTTCCCTCATCTATAGAATGGAGGAGGTAATGCTGCCTTACAGGTGGGGGTAAGCCCTGACTGGGGTCCAGAGCCCTGCACAGGGCTCAGCCCCAAACAAGACCACTGACCAGTCCACAAATCCACGTATGGTTTGACGGTGAAAGGTCCCACACCAGCTGCTGTTCACCTTTAGGAGGAGGACCCTCACAGGGAGAGGTGGGTGGCTAGGGGAAGGACCTTGGGGCTTTATAGCCTGCTCTCACTTCTTATTCATTCTCTGCTCCCTGAATGTGGAGGCAGCGTGACCAGTCAGCTGCCACATGTCTTCCCTGTCTGCTACCATGGGCTCCCTGCCATGCTGACTTGTATCCCTCTGAAACTACAAATCAAAACAAATACTTTCTCCTTTAAGCTGCTTGGATCAGGGTATTTTGTCACATTAGGCCAGCACAGGTGATGGCCTGAAGCCTCAGGCTAGCCTTGTCTGTGTAAAGTGTTGTCTTCTTGCACAAATTGGAATTGTTGATTTTCAAACTTGTTAAATTAGCTGGAAAACTTTATCGCATAGTTCCTGAAAGTAGCACAGGTCAGAGGCAATGAGGGAATAAATACGAGCTTTACTGAGAGCCTGCTGCTACTCTGTAGCACAGATAGCTCAATGTGTGGCTAGCACTGCCTCCTACAGGTGGAGAGGTGCACTGCAGCCCAGTTCTATGTGTCATCTTACACGAAGGAGTATTTCAGGAGTGGTTTGTGTCAAATGTGGAAATGGGATGATTTTAAGGGATAGTAGAGGTTAAAAACAGCAGATACAGATAAAATAAGAAAAAGCAGAAACTAACAGGGCAAAGCCTATGGGGAAGGGCTGGAATAAAGTTCTAAATTGCCAAAGCATTGCCACCAACTTCCCAATTTTGACCTTTGAAGAATTGCTCTTTACCTTGCTGAGACTGAACTTTCTTTTTCTACAGTAGAAGCTTGTGGGAAAGTAGGGCAGCTTCACTGATAACATTATTCCAATTATGTTGGGAACACGAGGACAGAGAAAACCAACAAACATGTTTCCTTATAAAGTTACAACTCCCAGGGAGAAAAACCTGCACCCTACCCCAAGATGGCTTTTCTACAAACTTAGCATGAAGACAATGTGCCTTTAAAAGCACAGCACAAGCTTTAGCAGTTGGTGGCTAGAACAAGGTTGAACTTACCTCTGTCATGCGGGGCTTTCGGGAGCTGGATGGCACCAGCCTTCCTGCCTCAGGATGCGGAGCTGTGGCCATGGTGTACGTCTCTTTGCTCACTTTCTGCTTAGATCTCAGGAGGGACAAAGCAGCTTTAGTGGAAACCCCTGGAAGGTTGGGGTTGTACAAACTTATGCACCAACCAGCGTAAACAGAGGACCTCCTATCTGCATGCTGGATGTGATTTGGCTTAATGTAGTTTAAATAGCACCAACTGACATTAGTGGTCGTGTGGAGGCTGGGGAACTGCAGTACCTTCTTTGAGTCCGTACCTTCTTGGAATTTGGCTGGTTTGGGGGAAGTGTCTGACAGAGGCAGAGAGCTAGGGGGTGCCAGGGGAGGGATATCAGGCTGTTCCTTTGGATCTTCTTTCTTTACACTCTGTGGAGGTAGCCCTCTTCTGTGAGCTTTGCTAGATGGTTGGGCATATTCCTTCAAAGCTTCTGAGCCCGGGGCTGTCCCATGAGGCAATGTGGGATGAGAAATGGGAGAGAGTTCTTTTAGGTCAGATGGATCTGAAGGCAAGCCAGACAGCGTTTCTGCCTCCCTCCTGCTCCGGCCCTGGCTGCCCACATGGGGTTTATCTGTCTTCTTCCTGTCCTCTGCACTGGTCAGCACCACGCTGCAGGTGCTCACTAGCTCCAGTTTTTCATCTGCCTTGGAAGCCTCCTCCTCCTTTACCCTTTTCTGCTGCTGGGTTTCCATGGTCAGTTCAAGACTGCCAGCTGGGGAGAGGACACGCTTGCTTCCACTGGCTGTGGATGAGCTCCCCTCCAGGCTCAGGGTACCCTCGGAGGTTAGTGAAGTGCCTTTCCTTTCAGGCACTCTCAGATACGGTGTCTGGAAACCTCTGCTCTGTTCCTTGCTTATGTTAGATGGCCCAGGCTCAGCCTCGTAGACATCAGCCCCACACACAGTCATCCCTTTTGAGCAGGGTTCCTCGTACTTGGAAAGAGCCATGCTTGCTGAGCTGCCTTGAGACTGGGTGACCAAGATCTGAGACAAGGTGGTATACATGGCACTCCCATAGGACGGCATGTGAGTCTGGATGCGGACAGGAACAACCAGCGACACCATAGCATCCGGACAGGCAGGTAGGGCCAAAGGTGGGGCTGGTGTGGGAGCAGGGGAGGTGGCTGGGGGAGTCACACGGGGCAGCTGGATGTCACTGCTGTATTCTGAGCTGCTGGAGGGGCCAGGAGGTCCTGCTGCCAGTGGGGCCAGGCTGGTTTTGACTGGGGGCAAGTGGCTTTCTATTTCACCAGGGAGCTGCAGTGCAAACTGGGATGGCAGAGGCAGAAAATATCCAGAGAGAGTCGAGGAGGCAGGGCATGGCATGTGGAGGAAGGAAGGGGGTTGCCGGAAGGGGATATCTGCAGGGTGAGGCAGGAGCTGGGGGAGATGGAGCTGGCTAGGGTGGAGCACAGTACGCTGCAGAGGGAGTGGGGAGGCTTGGAACAAGGAAGGTGGGAGTGGAGGCATAGAGTACGGGGAGGAGAGCAGGCCAGCCATCGCCTGCGTGGGGAAGAACTCGGGGGATTGCTCTTGCTCCTGAGGCAAGAGGTGCTGCAAGGAGAAGAGGGAGGCTGGTGGGGGCAGCTGGGTGCCAGGAGGTCGGAACACTTGCAGGGCTTCTGTGTAGGGTGGGCTGGACCCCAGTGGGGGCCTGTCTTGCATCTGGCTCTTGCCTCCTGAGGGCCCACCTTGTGTGGTGGCCACCGAGATCTGGGTCATGGAGCTTTTGTTGGAAGGCTTGCTGGCAGAGGGCTCCTCAGAGCTCTCTTGCTTTCCCTTGGGGGTGGCCTCCAGCTCTGCATCTGGGGGTCTGCTCAAGGAGGCCTGTCTCACCAGAAAGCATTTTCTTCTTTCTGGCGGGGCGGCTGGGGGCGGCGGAGCTGCAGGCACTGCTACAGATGGTCCTGTTGGGGACAAGCTGCCATAGTCAAAGGATTTGCTTCGGGTCTCGGTCATGTGTGAGGCATGGGGCACATTGGGGCTCTGCTCCGAGGCTGACCTTCGCATCTCTCGGGCATGCGGGTGGTGGCTGGGGACAGTCAGCATGTGGGTGCCCAGGGGTTTGCAGCGTGTGTCTGAGGAGGGCCCAGGGGTCTCAGCTTTCCCATGATCATCCCTGTCAAACGAAGCCGAGCGGCTGGAGCCACTCAGAGAGATGCTGCTCTCCTGGCTCGGGCTTCGAGACAGAGGCATGGTGGACTCAAAGCTGGACTCCCCTGAGGACTGTGCCATCTCGGCCAGGCGGAGTCTCTTTTTCTTGGGTGGCAGCTTCTCCGCTGGGAGCTGTGCTAGCGTCTGGCTGCGCTGGGGCCACTGGAACTCCTCTGTCTTCTCGGGCTCCTTTGGGGGTGGCTCGGGCTCTGTGTCGGGCCTGTCCGGCTCTTCTGTCACCAGGATTTCTGGAACCTGAATGTTGGGCTGGCGGACCAACCTCGGCTGCAGGGAATGAGCCGAGCGTCCATGCGGGGCAGGTGGCAGGGATGAGAACTGGGCTGGGGGCTTGTCTTCTTCTAGGCTGCTGGGCTGCTCCGGAGGGTCAGACTTCTCAAAGGAGCTTGTGTGCTGGATGACGGAAATTTCTTTGGACATTGTTCTCCTCTCCTTCCCTGGTTCTGACCCAGTCCCTGGCTTGGGAGTCCTTGGTTGGAAGCTCGTGGGTCCCTCTAAGGAGGGCACTGATTTGCTTGTTTCTGCTGGTGACTTGGTGGACTCTAGGGGAAGGTTCTGAGCCACATCTGATGGGCCAGGGCTGCCAAATGCAGGTGGTTCCTCCTCATCCCCAAGGCTCTTCTCCTTCCGTCTTTTTCTTAGAGGAGTGAGTTCCAAGGTGGCCCCCAGTTTATAATGCATCATCTGGGACCAAGGCTCAGGCTCAGCCTGAGTCTTTTCCACTTCATGAGCACCTGCAGAGTGGACTTTTGTGATCTGGAGCTCAGAGCAGTAGTACTTCTTATGAGCTTCATAATTATCTCTCTTTTTGTACCGAGCACCGCAGATGGTACATTCATAGTTCATGCCTTTTGTTTTCAATCCCTTCTTGATTTTTTTGGTAGGGTCGCTTTCCTTGGGTTCCGATTCATCAGAGGGCTTGGAAGCAGGGTCTTTGCTGCTCGGCCCAGGCTCCTCAGAACTATACTCACTTCCCAAAGGTAGTTCAATGGCTGGCTGGCGCTTCAGCATCCGTGGGTGGGAGGTAAACACAGGACTGCTGCGGCTGGGACCCTCGGGGTCAGCAATGTGGTCATCGAAGGAGTAGCTACCACGGAAGGTATGGTGGGGGGTGCTGATGGTGCAGGCAGCAGAAGGCATTGAGTGGCTTCTCAGAAGAGGCACAGGGTGCGCGGAGCTGGGTGGGTGCTGGAGGCTCAGCATTGATTGTTCTGGCTTCGTCTTCTCCCCGTGGGACTCCCGGTAGAGGCTGGATTTCGGGGACTCCACGCTGCTGCGCCTGGTCAGAGAACTCCTCCTGGGCTTCACACTGTCGATCTCACTGGTGTCCACCACTGCCTCGTTGATGGTGATGAGCTTGGTGATGTGTTCAATCACCTGTGTCCGGGGCATAGACAAAGGCACCAAGCTGGGCTTGTCTTCAGCTGACAGAGGCAGTAGGGGCTGTGTGGAGGTGGATGCCAGCATGGCGGTCCGCTGCCCGATCCGTCCACACTTGCCGAAGATGATCTCTGCGTAGGACTTGGCATTGGTGTTGGGGGGGCTCACCTGCTGCTCAGCGCTCTCAGAGCGTGAGAAGTACCCAGACTCCGTGCTGCCTTTGCTCCCTGGGCTCAGGAACGTCTGCTCCTCGATCAGCTTCTTCCTCTCACTCAGACGGAGAGCCAGCTTCTGCTTTATCGTGTGCGTGTCTTCTGGTTTATGGCTCAGGGTGTGTTCCGACGAGGCTTCTGCAAACGGGGAGGGGTCCTCAAGTGACGGCGTGGTGCTTGGCTGGGACAAAGAGCATCGTTCCTGGCCGGAACTGTGACTTCCAGAGCTGTACAAGCCACTTGAGAGCAAGGGGTGTTTAGGTTTGGGGAGAACTTCTGTGGGGGGACCTGATGTGGCAGCAGTTTCCTCCTCAGAATCTGTGCTTTCTCCCTCGGTGGGCTCCTCAAATTCTTCCCCAGGGATCCTCTCCATCTCCAGCCCAGGGGGGTACATCTCGCTGCTGGAGCCAGAGGCCAGGCCGGCTTTGATGCGGTGGGCATGGGACTTCCTGTGCTTGTAGAGGTTGCTCTTGGTTTTGAAGGAGAAGCCACAGGGGCCGCAGGGGTAGGGCCTCTCTCCCGTGTGTGAGCGAATATGCTTCTGGAGCACACTGGGCTTGGCACAGGGCCGGCTGCAGTACTGGCAGATATATTTCCCTGGTTTCTGCGGCTTCCTCTCTTTCTTGTGCACCTCTTCTGTGGGCTTCAGAGAGACCTGTGAGGGGCGGGGCACGAAGACCTTGGGGATGCCAGGCAGTTCCTCAGGAGGAAGGATGGATGCGTGGGATGGGAGGAGCTGGCTCTGCGGATGCAGCCCAGGGGCCACAAAGGAGCCTGAGGGTCCGGGTCTCATGGGGTCAACCAGCTGCCACGTGGAGCCCTCTAGGAGATGCTCTGGCTTGCCAGGTGACATGAATGCTGGTGTCAGAGGGTGCTGTGGGAGCTGCGAGATGTGGACTGTGGCCTCGATGGAGGGCCTTCGGGAAGGCTTCTGCTGCTGGCCTGTTTTCTCCTGAGACCCTTCCCTAAGAACCACCGAGGGGCCCGGGAAAGGCTGTGGGGCAAGGACCTCCTGGGTGGCACTCTCTGAGGGAGCGGTAGTACCGCTGCCTGGGTACAGGGCACTGGAAGAAACACTCGTCTGGATGGCCTCTCCTTTGGTCAGTCGCTTCCGGGGACTTCCATCAGCCTTCTTGGTGCCTTTGCTGCTTTGTTCAGGATCCATGACCTTCAGAAGACTTCAGATGCTACTCAGGGAGTTTGGGTGGGTCGCATTTATGAAAAACCCAAGTGTCCCGAGGTGTCTAGCTTTGGCCACATTGGTCAAGAGCTGTGGAAGCCAACCCACGATGGCTTTGGGGGTTGGGCGTTTTTTGTTTTTTGTTTTTTGTTTTTATCCCCAAGTGTCAGTGGCTGCGAGTGGACTCAGAGCAGGTCCCAGGGCCCACACTGTTCATGTTGATGTGACATGTCCCTCTACTCTGCAGACAGAAAGCACACTGGCATTTTCTGCCTGAGTGTCTGTCTTGAAAATAGTGTGAAAGATGTCAGTATTGCCATTGAGTGTGTTTGATTGGCAGTGGCAAGCGGCCCCCACGGGTCCCCTGCATGCTATGTGAACAGCTGAAGGTTGGAGACATCTGTGTCCATGGTCCTGTCATCCCTGGTCCTGGCTGGAGAGATGTCACACTGGATGCTGGACAGCTCCGTTTTGGCCTCTTCTCCCCTTGAGTTCTGTATTGGAACAGCCTTGGAGGGGAAATCACTGTCTTCTATGGGAAAAAAAAAAAAAACATACACACATCAGAGAAAAGAGATGCACTGAGGTTGTTCACAGGCTGGACAATGGGATACAGGGTTAAAGCTGGCTAAGACTCCCTAAAGATTAGCCAGAGGCATTCAAACAGGACATAGCACCATTGCCTCTACAGAGCTAGTTTTTCTGACATTGGTCCTGTGGAGTTAATGGGGGCTAGAAGCCTGGGCACCTACCCTTGCCCTGTAACCCAGCCCCAGTGAGCCTGGGATTGCCAAGCCTCTGCTGTGAGTCTAGAATATGCGTAACAGCCAGTCCTGCCTTGGCTACTCCTATGGCCTGAAGCAGAGTACCACAAGGAAATGGAAACGGATGCTGATGAGGAGGCAGAGGAAGTGCCTGAGGATGCTGGCATGAGCTTTCTAAGGGATAGTTTGTTAACCATTAGTCTCTCTGGCTCTAGATCAGCATGTCCTTGAGAAATATCACTCACCTTTCTATCCCCATGCAAACCCATTCCTTATCTCGTATTTCTGGGCAAAGCAGCAAAGGATGGGACATAGCTCATGGTAGCTCACACTGAACCTGGCTGTGACCACCAGAGTGATCCAAACACTCCACAGTAATGGGGAACCTTCTAGAAGTTTCCTCCAGCTTTGCAACCCTTACCCCCCTTTTTTTTGTTTTTGTTTTTTCCAGACAGGTTTTCTCTGCATAGCGCTGGCTGTCCTCTGTAGAACAGTCTGGCCTTGAACTCAGAGATCTGCCTGCCTCTGCTTCCCAAGCACTGGATTAAAGGCATGTGCCACCACTGCCTGGCATTTTGCAATCTTTTCTTGTCTCCAAATGGTGTCAAAGAGGCCCTAGGTATAGGTCAGAATGGAGGTCCTTGTCAAATTGGGTGGTAAATGTCTGCTGGACTTCCCAGGTGTGTGTTCTCTTGAGGCTAGCTCTAACTGTTGGATAGTTCAGCTTCCCAGGGTTCAGAGTCCTTTCCTCCAGGGATGAAGTCAAACTTCAGAGCCAGAGATAACTGTGACTTCATCTCACACACCCTCCTGACTTTCCAGCTGGGAACTGTGGTCCAACCAGGGGAGGTGACATTCGTTTGTTTTTGTGACATTTCTTTGTGTATAAGAAATGATGCAAGAATTAACTTATTATTATTTTTTTACTGATAGCCTATTCCCCTAAAACTGAGTAGCTCCTAACCCACCTCTAGATAACCTAGGCGTCTGCCAAACTCATACGCTCTAGCCCCAGTCTAGATGCCTATTGGGGGAAGAGTCCAGAACATGTTTTTGGCAAAATTCTCCCATGTGAATCTGACATACACGAGTCTATAGCCTGGCATTTAGGTAAACTGAGCAGTGGACTCTTGCTACCTCCCAGGGCTAACCACCTTGCTCGTCTGTTTCCACTCAACCTCGCCCTAGCTCTTTCACTACTCAAGGTGGAAAGAGAAATTCTTTGGTGGCTAGCCTCACCAAACTAGGGTGCTTCTCCCCCTTTCAGGACCTCCCATTAGCTTCCCATCATGGAGAGACAGGGCCAATGGCATTTAGCCCTGTCATCATCGGGCACCGGCCTCTCAGCTTCTCCGTCCGACATTGCCTTCACACACTGCTTCTCCACTGGGTACAAACCCCACAGGCTGTCTGGAGGAAGATGAGCTTCAGCTGGACCTTGAATGATGGGGCAAAGTTGAGTTAGATTTGGGAAGAAGGAGCTAGGTTTAGAGGTAGATACGTGTGCAAAGAAAGCCCAGGAGATTGGGATGAGGTCTCAGGATATTGAGATTTGGGGATCCGGCACCCAGAAGGTTAAGGAGGGGACTTCAAGATGCTCTGGGGTGGGTTCCAGGTGCTAGGATGAGTTCCTGCGTATTCCTACCTCAGCCCCAACTATGGGGGCTCAGTGGTGTCCTACAAATGCCTTAAGAGGACTGAGTTCAGTCACCGACCCCAGGAAACAGGGACAGAGGAAGCCCTGTAGCCATGGTGTGCTGCAGGTCTGGCCCTGGCTTCTGGGGTGATGGCCACTCACACTCTCTAACCAGGATTGACTTCTGGCAAGCAGCTATAGCTGAGGGTCCCTTGGCTTGCCTGGGCTGGGAGGGTGTTTTGTTTTCTTCTCTTTAGAAATAAACATATGCACTTCTTTCTTCATGTAGCAGTACATGTGTATGTGTGTACACACATGGGTGTGCATGCCACCTGTGAGTGTGGCGGTCACAGGACAGCTTGTGGGAGCCAGTCCTCTGCTTCTGCCATGCAGGTCCTGTGTCCAGACTCAGAACAAGGAAAGGCCTGGTTTTCATTGAGTGCAGTGGGCGCGTGGTGGAAGACTAGGAGAGAAGGACCTAACAGGAGATTTTCCGTGTGCTCTGGGAGGTGACATGGGACCTTGGCTGCTCCTGATACCCTCTCTGTTTCCCAGTCACCGTGAAGTGAGCATTTTACTCCACAGTGTCGTCCTGCCACAGACCCCAAAGCAGTATGACCCCAAAGCTGGACAACTATCGACTATGGTCCCCAAAACTACGAGCAAAAGAAACCTTTCTTTACTTTAGCCCTAGCTCTTTACCTAGGGTATTTTGTTATAGCAAGCAAAGCTGGTTAATCGTTAACCTAGCGGATTAAGTCTCTTGGACTATGTTTGTTCCTGTAATAATACATGGGTCGGGGGGGGGGCTCTTCACTATCTGGGAGGCTCTAGAATGATTTCCCTTGGACAACTGCACTGTACTCTTTAATTTTTTTTTTATTCGCCTCTTACATAATTCTGAGATCTAGAGAGAAGGCTTTTGATTTCTGAGCACCGGTCAAAAATCACAACCTGTTTCTACAGAGGAGAGTGCAGAAAAGTGAGTTGTGTCTGGTTGGGATCTGTCTTCCCGTTAGACCCAGGAACCAAGGGAATACTACTACCATCAGAGAGGATGAAGTCTCCAGTGACGTGATGGAGAAACTAGGAACAGAGTTCAAAGCCAATATGAGGCAAGCATAAGGCCAGAGCTCCCTGTGCTTGTTCTGCCCAGCTCACCCTGGGGTCCTGGCACAGGGATGACAGGTGGTGATGGCGTACACCCAGGTTCTGATAAAGCGATTTCTCTATTCCTCACAACAGCCCTGCCACTAATGTGCGTTTGTCATGCCTGTCTCACATATTAGGAAACTGAGGCATAAAATCACATAGCTGCCTAGTAGCTGAGCCTGGAACTAAGTCAGGGCTACCAGGCACCTTCTTCAGTAGAGACCCTGCAGGGCCTGGGTCTCACAGACAGGACTCGCCTCTGAATTCAAGCCCTAACTCCAAGGGCAAAGCACGCCACTCCCAGAAGCCTTTCCTCTCACCATGAGGGATGGCCTTGTTAAGAACTTTTTTGTGCTCTCTTTTACCCGGAAAAGTGTCTGCCACGCTGATGTCTTGCTTCCATGCTGCTGACAATGAGCCAGCATGGGGACAGCAGCTTATCTCAGCAGGGGCCTGGTGAAGCCCAGATGCTTGGGGCTAATTCATCTGCGAGGTTGTCTATTGTTATCCACCTAGTTAGCACACCACCCTCCTAACTTGCCATTTATTTATATCTGCCTTTTCCAGAAGTATCCAAAGCGATGTCTGGACACCTGAGAGAACTCAGTGGGCATCTGTGAACTTAACGTCGACCTATTTATCTTCAATGAGCCAGGAAGTGCTAGTCAGGAGACCCTGGGGTAGAAAAGAGCTTGTCAGGGGACTGGGTCAGACTCGTGTCTTCTGGCCACTGTCCTCTGCCGGGACCACTGCCCGAAACAGACCTGGATTCCACAGCAGCCTGCTTGCTTCTCAGTTTCCAGCAGGCCTTCAGCTGTCTTCTGACCACATTCTGTTTCCGTGACAGTGGTACAAAAGTTACACCCGTCCACAAGCTGCCTAGGTAGTCAGGGCTCTTCTGTCTACCACGAAGGGGCAATTGTAGAACATGCTCCGCTAGGGCCGGGGAGAGGGCGCAGCAGGTAAGGGGACTTGCTGCCAAGCTGGATGAACTGCGGTCAATTTCTGGAACCCACATGGTAGAAGGAGAGAACTAACTTCCAAAAAGTGTCCTCTGATGTCTACATATGTACCATGGTCCACATGTACCCGCACATATACATACACAGTAGATAGATAAATGCAATGACTTTAGTTAAGAAAAGAACACACTACAACATTCACACCCCCGCAGGCATGTAGAAAGTGCACAGGTGCACACGCCAGAAGAACACACATCCTGGTAGTATACCACAAAGGCAGACATTGATGTCTATTGTGTGTCCCACAGTGAACAGGGGCACTGCTACAGTCTCCATCTTCCCGCCTGTGTGGCAGGTGGACATCACTGTCCTAGCTGTGGCATGCAGTCACGGTCATGCTGTACCTACTGCTTGATTTATCTACGCCGCCTCAAGTATTACCTGGACCCTCTCAGAGCGGGGCCAGTCCAACCGGAAATGGCCAAAGTTAACTCAGAATGGAAACGAGGACTCAGCACAAAAGCTAAAATAGAAAACTCTTAGAAGGAAACATGTGAGAAAAGCTTTGTGGTGTTGGGACTGGCAATGATGTTTTAAAATACAACACAAAGCAAAAGAAAAAGAAAAAAAGAAGAAAAGAAAAAAAAGAAAAGTTTAAATTGGATGACATCAAGATCAATAATTCTTATATGTCAAAGTTTAAATCAACAGAGGGGGTGGAAAAGCCTGCAGAATGAGAGAAAATATTTGAAGTTATATCTCTGACAAAGACCCAATGCCAAGAACATATAAAGAATGCCTACAATTCAATAACAACAAAGGCAAGCACTCCAATTTTTTAGAAATGGCCAACGGACTCCAGCAGACGTTTCTCTGAAAATCCACAAATGACCAATAAACACATGGAAAGACGCCTAACGTTGGCGATTGTCAGGGAAAACGAACTCAAGCCCAGAATCCAACACTGTCTCATCCATGTTAGTTAGGGTAGCCTCTGTCACAAAAGACAGGAGGAGTGTGAACTGACTCCGTGGGTAATGAGCTTGCTGAGTTCAGGACTCTAGCACCCACGTGGATGTCCAGTAGGCTGCAGTAATCCCAGACCTCAGCAGGTGGAAGCAGGAGACCCCCAGAGCAAGTCGGAGCTAGAGAGACTAGCCTGATATGCAAGCTGTGGGTTCAAGCGGGAGATCATACCTCAATATACATAGTAGAGAGTGATCAAGAACGACACCTGATGTCAACTTCCGACCTTCAGGGTGCCCACACACCCATGTATAACATGTGCCCACGTACATGTGATCATATGTACATGCGTGCATGCATACCGCACACATAAAAAAGTGTTAACAAGAATGCAGAGAAACTCTGAAGTTGTTATGCACTGTTGGGAATGAAAAATGATTCAGCCTGTATAGAAAACAGAGTAGCAAAAGGTTAAACACAGAGTCACGGGGCCGGTAAGATGGCTCTGTGTGCTTGTGCGCAGAGACTTGCTGCCATCTTGCTGCTGATAACTTAAGTTCTATCAGTGGAATCCGTATGATATAAGAAGAAAAGTGACTCTTAAAAGTTTTTCTCTGGTCTTCAAGTGTGCGTGTAACGTGTACGTGTACGTGTGCGTGTGTGTGTGTCTGTGCTAGATAACAACTTCAGACTTCTTCCATTACTCTCCATACTCTTCGAACATCTCTGGCTGAACCTGGAGAGCATTTGATTCAGCTAGACTGGCAGCCAGAGAGCCCTAGGGGTCCTCCTGTCTCTGCCTCCCAGCACTGGGATTCCAGGCACCTACCTCGGTTTCTGGCTTTTTCTGTGGGTGCTGGAAATCCAATTCAGGAACTTATCTCAACAGCTAATCTGCATATGCCTTGAAGTTTTTATCCTGTGTGACTCTGAGATCCAATTTTAGGCTTATATTTAAGTCTTTAGTCCACTTTTAGTTGATTTGTATAGGGGTGGTGTAAGGTAAGGATTCAGTTTCATACTTTCATATGTGGATATCCAGTCCCACATCTACACTGTGTATTTTGGTGCTCTTGTGAAAGATAGTTGACCATACATGTGTGGACTTCTTTTAGGATCTCTGCTCTATTTCACTGGTCTATATGCCCAATACCATACTGCTTTGATTGCTGTCACTTGGTAATGTATGGCTTTCAGTGTTGTTTGTTTCTAATTCTCCTGTATAAGTATTGGATCCGTGATCGAAACTAAAGAGGAAGTCGACAGTTACTCACTAGGGAACTACACATTAAACCCACCATCTATCTACCAGAAGACCTACCGTGAAACAACCAAACTGGCACCAAGGACAGCAAGGCCCTGGGCCAACAGAACCAACTCTTCAAGTACCACTTTGTTGGCAAAACCTAATGCCACACACACACCTACCTCAGACCCAGAATGTTCATTCCTGGGAATATATCCTACCAAAAAATGTATATATTTGTATATGAAAAATGATAACAAAAACACCCACAGCAACTTTGTGCAACAGAAACCTGGGAACACCACAAATGGCAACAGCAAATCAAATGGATAAATAAATGTTGGGACATTCATACAGTAATAGAAAAGAACAAAACAGTGCTATAAACATTGAAAATCTAGATTTTCCAGATACAACAGCGGGTGAAGCAACTTGGGCACAACCGACTACCAGCTGTATGACTGCATCTAATTACCATAAGTGTAGGTAAGGACCTGTTTATTGTCTTATAAAGCAGATCAGTGTTAGTTCTCGTTCTTCTCTCCCCACCACCCCTCTATATGTGTGTACTGGGAAGCAGCTTTCTGGGCTGACAGAAATGCTCTACACTTTGATGTAGTTACATATATATTACATAGTATGTATTACACACACACATATATACATACATGCCCATACAAAAACTATTAGAGGCTTATGCTTGTGTATGTATATAATTTTATGTATGCTATGCCTCAAGTTTTAAAATGGTATGAACTTTGCACTTGTAAGTGAGGGCTGGTGGGGATTACAAGCATAGCTTTACAGAGATACGCAGCAGACTCTGAAGTATAAGTGTGATTACACCAAAGAGAAAAGGGAACTAGCTGCGGGCAAGGTCAGAAGATGACAAAGAGTCTCTAAGTGTGGGAGAAGACAGGTGGCTCAGTACGGCGAATATGCTGGGTGTTGGTCCAGTGTTGTGTGTGCATCAGGTGTACAGGGTTCAGGAGTTGACATGGAGGCCAAGGATGTGGATGCAATCAGTGTTCCCTCTGTCTACTTAAATGAGCTCCCTGCAAATCATGTATTGATGAAACATTCCAGACTCCTTGTCATCATGGTGCAGCCAATGTCCAGAATCACAAATGTATCTGGACAGCATCAAAGACTGATCAGAGAATACTGGTGGGCACAGGGTCTGTTTATTCTATAACTGTTAATTTACCCCAAGCACAATGCTTTCTAATCCAGAGAAATAAGCCATCCTTGCTGGATTCTGGTTGACTCTGCTCTGAATCTCAGGGGAGATTTGCACTGACTCTCTCCCAACTTTCATCCAAGTTATGCTCTGAAGAATGAAATGCATTCATACTCTCTCTTTGTACCTCATTCTCCTGTCTTCACATTTTTTTAATATCTCTGTTTACACTGTCTAGTGTCTCAACACTCATGGTCACTTCCATATTGTAATTTAGTCTACAGATTAATTAAAAAAGGAGAAGCCATTAAACAACTGATGGTGAATATGTCATTCATTCTCTTGGGAACAGTTAGTGTGAATGGGCTCAAGGGAAAACAAGGTAATTCTACAGCGATGAAACTTTGTCACATATGTTTATAGATTTCTTTATTCATTTCTTAAATCTTACATCATCATAGTTTTGGATTCTTTAAAAAAAGTTTTGATTTGGTGTTGGCTAGTTCCTCCTGGGCATGGGGCCTGCCCTGGAGAGTGATTGGTTCGCCCAGTGACACGCCATTGGAAAAAAACGATTTTTCCTTGCCAGCAGGTATCAATTGCAAATAGCTTCTAACTCAATGGTATTTTTGTGGACATTTTGTTTCATTTTGCTTTGTTTAGTGCTTTTATTTTCTTAAATTAAAGACCTTCTAAATAACAAAAATTACAAAATATTGCAGTTTTTTGATTGATAGATAAAGATTCAAGTGCTTTTTTTCCCTAGAAAGCCTAGGGGTGTAGTATAAACTTTGCTAATTCTCACATGTAAAAAATGTGAGAATTTTTGTTTTCCTATCAAAATTTGAAGTGGCAAGACTCAGCCCCAAACCAAAGAACTATCTTCCAGATTTTTGAAAGAGTTATCCAGTATGCTTAGCTAGAGCATCTCGTATTACTGATGATAGATTCTCACATAAGTGTTTTTCTTTCTCTGGAAAGAAAGAAACATGAGTCTAAATATTAATTTTTACTAAGTCCTGCCCTGAATCCAGGCACTCTTCCTAGTCTAAAACCTGTATATGTCTCTTTACCTTATGGAAAACTTCTTTGGTTAGAACTTCACATTTCTCCCCATTTTTCATTCCTATCACCATTGTCTGGGGTCTCATTTCTGGCTCTCCTCTTTGATGAATACTGATTTTATTAGTTCTTAATTTTACTCAAGAAAAAAACCAAACAAAAACAAAACAAAACAACCTCCCACCCCCGAAAAAAAAACATGTGTTCTTGGTTTTTACCTCCAGATCACCAACCTGCTCTTTATCCACATCTGTGTGCCATTCAGTTTATCCATTAACTTTTTCTCAGGCAGACCAATTTTAAAATTCCAATAAAATTCCAATTTCCTTTCCTCTGATTCTTCTATCTTCACAGCACCTGATTCCTTCACGTTAAATGAAATAAACTTGGGCTGGAGACATGGCTCAGTGGTTAAAAACACATATTACTCTTTCAGAGGACCTGATTTTGATTCCCAGCACCTGATACCAGGCAGCTTGCAACTGCCTGCAACTTCAGTTCCAGGGTATCTGACTCTTGTGGTTCACAGCCTCCAAGGACACCTGCACTCAGATGCACAGGCACAGACATAGACATAGACACAGACACAGACACAGACAGACACAGACACAGACACAGACACAGACACAGACACAGACACAGACAGATACAGACACAGACACAGACAGACACAGACAGACACAGACACAGACACAGACACAGACACAGACACAGACACAGACAGACACCGACACAGACACAGACAGACACAGATACAGACAGACACAGACACAGATACAGACAGACACAGACACAGATACAGACAGACACAGACACAGACAGACACAGACACAGACAGACACAGACACAGACACAGACAGACACAGACACAGACAGACACAGACACACACAGACACACACAGACACAGACACAGACTCAGACAGACACAGACACAGACACAGACACAAACAGACACAGACACAGACACAGACTCAGACAGACACAGACACAGACACAGACACAGACACAAACAGACACAGACACAGACAGACCACAGACACAGACACATAGATATCATTAAAAATAACAAAAATCAATTGTTTAAAAAATGGAATAAATGTTCCACACTGCTATACATAATAATATTGATTTATTTTAGGTTTCTCTGCCTTGGAGTGAGCATTCTTTAGTCTTTATCCCCTGGCTTTTTCTTTCATGCTATTGGCTCACTGTTTGGTGATCCTGGTTATGAATGAGAAGCTGCATTGTAAAGTTAGTACTTGTATAAGCACATAGGCTTGAGCTAGACAAGATAGAAATTTGCTTCTGTCTCATATAATGGTCAGAGTGCCAGCCGCCAGGGCTGACATAGTAGCTGAAGAGTAAAGGCATCTTTACACCTTCTCTTTTGTCACAACATTGCATGGCTTCCATTTTCCACGGTGTTGGCTATTCCTGTGTCAACTTGACATAAGCTAAAGTCATTTGAAAGGAGGGAAACTCAATTGAGAAAATGCCTCCATGAGATCCAGCTGTAAGGCATTTTCTTAATTAGTGATTGATGGGGGAGGGCCCAGCCCACTGTGGGTGGCTCTACCCCTGGGCTGGTGGTCCTGAGTCCTAGAAGAGAGCAGGCTAAGCAAGTCATGGGGAACAAGCCAGTAAGCAGCACTCCTCTACGGCCTCTGCATTAGCTCCTGTCTTTAGGTTCCTTCCTTGCTTAAGTTCCTGCCCTGACTTTCTTTGGTGATGAACAGTAATGTGGAAGTATAAGCCAAATAAACTCTTTCCTCCCCAACTTGCTGTTTGGTCATGGTATTTCGTCTTACAATAGAAACCCTAACTAGGATACCTCAACATCACATCCACACCCCAGTGTGAGGCCTATGGAAGAGAGGGCAGGATTGGGGATCACAGATCCTTTTCAGTTCACACCAGCACAAGGTCACACATCATTCCTAGAAAGCCCAGCCCTGTGGTCTTTATCTGGGTGGTCACAGGGTCTGCTCAACTCTCCATAGCCACAGGAGAAGAGAAGGAGGGTTCTGGTGAAACCACCAACCACACTGGGCTTCCTATGGTGTTTGCTCTCTGTTCTAACAGGTCAACCCTGGATGTGGTGGGGAAGCGATGGTGGGGATCTTTGTAAGAGCGTGAAGCAAGTCTCTAGGTGAGGCCTGAATATGGGAAGCCAGGGAGCTCTCACCATTGTCCAAGAAGAATATTCTCCATGGCCAGCATGGTGATGTTCTTTATGTGAGTTGCCTCTACAGACTCTCTGCCCCACACTACCTGCTGGAGTTGGCTGAACCTCACCCCCAGTCCCTCAGACTGGCCTTGAGACTTTGTTCCATGGAATTTGGCTGTCTCTGCCTAATGGACTCACTGTATATAATAAGAGGGGGCTAACTCCAGGCTTTCTGAGGAGGGAAGAGCATGGCAGCCAGTCCAGCTCTTTGTTGGTGTTTGGCACGAACTATGCTTGACATTTCTGGGATGAAAATCACTTAAATGTCTGGGTCCTGGGCCATGATGGTTTTGGCTCAGGTCTTATTTATACATCTCGTGTGTATCCCATTTTCTGGAGACTTAGCATATTTATGGCCCATGGGAAGCTTCCTATCTTGTTTTCAAAGCTACTGTGATGTCATTCTTTCAGAAATGCCTTTCCTGCTCATCATGATGACTCCTAGGAAGAAGCTGGATTTCCAGAAGTGGGGACTCCAAAAGGACAGATGGGCCTCCTAATGGAGAGGCATACTCTCAGAATTCTGTAGCATCTACCTCATGGCACACCTGTCACCCCCACATCAGGGTCCCCGCTCTCCTGTGCTCTCCTGCTCAAGGCCTCAGGCTTCCATGTAGATACCTGACAGGCTGATCTTCCCCTGTCTCTTGGGGACAGCCTTTGGAGTGAGCCTGTAAGTCAGGTCCCTGTCCTCTGCCAGCCACAGAAACAGAGTCAGTGTGCTGTCTACATTGAGTATCCCAGGAGAAGGCTTTCTATCCCATGCTCTAGAGGCTTTCAAGGCTTACTGGTTCCCAATGACTCCTCAGTTTAGGATTATTATTCTTATTCTTCTTCTTATTATTATTATTATTATTAAGCTCATATTAGGCAGGCCCGACTGCCTGACTCTCAAGGTCTCTTCCACAGAACTGTACCTCTAACATCCCTTTCCACTCTTTCTCCAAGTCTCTTAAAACTTTAGAATTGTTCAAACATAAACTGATCTCATTGGCTGACATGGCCTTCCTCTCTCCTGTACACAAGGCAAAGTTCCTTGGTGTCCTTCACATCCATCTGCTAGTTAATCTCACATGTGTCTGCTTAGATCATGGTCCTAGATATTTGACCAAACATTATTCTAATCTAGAAGATACTGTGAAGTCATTTTTTCAGATGAGATTAGCACTTAAATCCATAGACTTTTCACAAAACAGAGTTCTATAATGTGGGGAAGTGTGCTGGCTGGTCTTATGTCAACTTGACACACAAACTAGAGATATCTGAAAGGAGAGAAACTTAACTGAGAAAATGCCTCTGTGAGATCTGGCTGTAAGGCACTTTCTCAATTAATAATTGGTTGGGGAAGCCCCAGCCCATTATGGGTGGTGCCATCCCTGGGCTGGTGGTCCTGGGTTCTATAAGAAAGCATGCTGAACAAGCCAGGGGGAGCAAGCCAGTAAGCAGAACCCCTCCATGGCCTCTGCATTAGCTCCTGCGTCCAGGTTCCAGCCCTGTTTGAGTTCCTGTCATGACTTCCTCTAATGAAAGGCTATGATCTGGAAATGTAAACCAAATAAACCCTTTGCTCACCAACTTATTTTTGGTCATGGCGTTTTGTCACAGCAATAGAAACCCTGACTTAATTGATAATCTTACTAGGAAAAAAACAGCTCCTCTAGAGGAGGAAGTGACTGCAAGCAGGCTGCCACTGTACCCTGCAGGACTCAGCGTTTCCACTGAGCTTCCCTGAGCCCCTGGCATCTCTGTTTCCTGGGCATGCTGTCCTTCTCACTTGCGTCCCACACTGTGGAAACTCCCTGCGAGGTGAGTTCTTTTAGCGCAAGGAGCCTGCCTCGTTCACATCTCCAGTGCCTTGCAGATACACAGATGGCATCTATCAAAGGGTAGATGGATCTGTGAGAACAAGATTGAAGCTGGTGGCTGACAGGGGTTTTCCAGGGTGGAGAGAGGAAGCTCCCATCCATCTTCTTCAAGGGGACACTGTAGAGAGGCCAAAGAGGGACAAGAAGACTAACTCCTGAGAGCCAGCTGCATGGGGGCAGCCTGGATACAGGATACTCACAATAGACAAGGCGGTGCCTCAGGCCTCACAGCCAAGTGGCCTGGTGTCTCCAAGCACAGTCTGGTGGAGGACTCCATGGGTCAGGGCACAGTTCTTTGAGGTTCTTGGGAGTTCAATTAAACTCAATAAATACTGAATTCCAACATTATTTTTGGGTTAGGAATTCTCACTTCAGGCCCTGACCCAGATCTTCCTGTTTTGACAACTTTTGAGTTCTAGAAGCCTTTGGAGATATGCCATGCACCCCCCTGTCTCCCGCCACACACAGCCCTCAGCAGTTCTCTGCTGTCCTTCAAGCTCCTGCTCTGTTCTCATGGGGCAGGAGGCTGGGGTCCTATACGGTTTTCTGAAATTGTTAAAAAAAAATACTCCTGCAATTCACACATCCTTTCTCCACCCAAGCCAAGTGATTTTTGAAAATTCCACCCTGGCAGAAGGCCACTGGCTGTGGGTGGGGCCCAGGTCCAGAGATGTTCACTGTGGGAACTTTCTCTTTGTTTCCCAGTGCTCCAAGAACAGGTCACTGGTTGCCCATTGCGTTCTGGACAAGTGAATGAGTGACCGGATGATTCCAAACGGTGAGTGGGATGGACCTTAGCATAAGCCTGGTTTCTCCACTACAGCAGGTCCAAGGCAAACCAGGAGAAAAGATAAACAGCCTGTTGGATCAGGCATGGTGGTTAAGATGGAGCGTACCTAACAAGAAACTGAAGAGCAGATGAGACGGTAACAAGAGGGGCTGACATTTGCCAGCAGCACACCGTAAGCACCCGAAGCACACTCTTTCCTCAACTCTGTGCAGAAGGTAGTGTTTCTAGGTCTGCTTTACAGGCAAAGAAACTGAGGTAGAAAAGGTCACATACATATCCACAGTACACATTCAGTTTACTAAGGGGCCAGGAGATGGCTGGGTAGTGTGCTGTCACCACCTCCTCGCACCACTTCAAGGAAATGAGGGAAAAGGGGAGTGTTATATGAGTTTGGGGAGCTAGAGGCCCAGCTTTGCCCTTATCTTGTGGGCGACCCAGTTAGGTCCACCCCCAGTGAAAAAGAGGGTGTCATGTACAATTGGACTCTGGGGTCTGATCTGCTAAGACGTTTGGGGTCCTTCTTATCACTAGCCTGGGTTACCCCAGCAGGACTGAACCTGGCCCCGACTTCCTGCCGGATCCCTGTGCATGTGAGCACTGATGATCTGGCTCTCCAGGAGCTGCCCTGTCTCACCTTCTTGCCGATTCTCAAGATACTCTACCCTGTGTGTTGACTCCACCTGCCATCTCCAAGCTTCCCTCCTCCTACCTCTCGGTTGCACCGCAGCCCCTCTACCCTTTCTGCCTACTTGCAGGGGTTCAACACCCTCTCTGACAGCTGCTCATTATTATTATTATTATTATTATTATTATTATTATTGTTATTGTTATTGTTATTATTATTCCCTTCTTTGTCCAGTTCAAACCAACTTGTCTCCAAGTTCTCCCTGAGGCCATCACTGTCCCCCCACTGGGATGCCCCCCCCCAGCTCCATTTCAGATGACACCCAGTGATAACCAGAGAATTCCCACCTTGAATTAGTGTAGTAATTTATCTTTCACAGCCCCATCTCATTTATTTCTACCTAAACTCATCCCTGAGAGGGAACCAGTTGAGGATAACCTCATCTGTCCCTAGACTGTATGCACATTGTCTAGACATCACGTCATGACTGATGAGTTCCTTTGAACAGCCCTCCGGGAAAAGCCGTATCACCCATTGTGCAGATGAGGGGACAGAGGCAGAAGCCGCTGGGATGGATCCAGCATCTCCTCAGCCTCACGCTTTCTGAGGACTCCAAATGCTTCCTGGACCCTGCCTGGCATCTGACTCATCTCGAGATTCCTGTCTTGAGTCTGGACAAGTACAGTGTGCTGACAGCTAGAGGATATGAGAAATGACCCCACAAACACTTAGAGTCAGGGCCACCTCAGGCTCCTTGCAGAGTGTCAGGGTACCAGCCACCCCTCATTTTGCATTTAGGTGCTAACAGAGATGGTGTCCTTAGCTCAGAGCCTGAGGAGAACCCAGTCATGTTTTCTGATTGTCAAAATGTTACACCCAGGCCAGCAAGGTTAATGCAGCTACTCTTCCTGGGAGTCACACAGGGAGACTCCTGATACATGTGGACAGAGGCAAGGGGAGGATGCCCAGGGAGGGGTTACTGGAGGGCACAACTAGGAGGACTGGTCACTGAGTCAGCCAAGCAAGGTAAGCACACACTGGTCCATCTCTTCCTGTTCATGGACCATCCTGCTCCCACCTGCCCACAGGGCCTACCCAATCAAGCTCTCTCAGCCCCACATTCCTATGCTTGGGTTTCCCCAGGGTTTGGGTCCAAGTACATAGGGTTTCTCTTCCTCTAAAGCAGTGGTTCTCAACCTGTGGGCTGTGACCCCTTTGGGGATGGAATGATCCTTTCACAGGGGTCACCTAAGACCACCTGCATATCAGATATTTACATTATAACTCATAACAGTAGCAAAATTATAGTTACGAAGTAGCAACATAATTTTATGACTGTGGGTCACCACACCATGAGGAATTGTATTAAAAAGTCACTGCATTAGAAAGACGGAGACCACCGCCCTAGAGGATCTGACCCTTCCTTCCAGCTGAGGTCCTTTACAGCACCTTTTTTGTCGGTAATGACAGCTGTCGACGCTTTTTGACCTACGTTTGATTTTCCAATTGACACATAATTTTATATATTAATCAGCTATGAGGTGATGTTTGACCTGTTATACACAATGTCGCAATCAAATCAGGAGATCAGCATGGGCATCATCTCAGTCAGTTACCTCCTTCCTCATGATGGAAAGCAGTCAAAATCCTCTGGCTAGCTATTCTGAAATGCACATTGCATACTCTTGACTGTATCCCCTGCTGCATGACAGAGTGTCAGGACTTGTTCCACTTCTATGACCTGGTTCTCACTGACCACTTCCGCCCCCTTCCCGACTCTCTGGTAACCTCCATTCTACTCCCTACTTCTGTGAGATGACTGCTCAGATTCTACATTTCAGTGGAAGCTGTCAGTGATGGGTGACACACTGTGGCTCGTGGGGGTGGCTTGTGACTGTTCATGGGAACCCTCTCATTAGACATTTTCACAGAAGTTGGAGGGACCTGTGTATGAATCACCTTCATGGTAGTGTCTGACACTGAGCAGGTACTCGTAGGTGTTTGGGTGTGAATGGGCTGATGAATGTATGAAGAAAGGGAAACCTCAGTGAGCAGACAGTTTCTAGAAGCCACCTCAACTCTGAATTCTTAGTTGCTGAAGCAAGAGGTATATTAATCTGTTACTGAATAGATTTTTCTAATTTTTTGTTTGTCTCTCTATGTTTCCCTGGCTGTTCTAGAACTTGCTATGTAGATCAGGATGGCTTCCAACTCCCAGAGACCCACCTGACTCTGCCTTCCCAGTTCGGTGATTAAAGGTGTGCACCACCACAACTGGAAAATTTTCTAAATTTTGTTCCAACCTCTTTCTCATAAATATGATACTTTAGAGGTGCATTTACTCTGGGGGAAACTGATACATAATAACATACCATAAAATTCACTCTTTATGAGTGTACACCATTATTATTATTATTATTATTATTATTATTATTATTATTATTACACTTAATTGTTGTGTCTGTGCACTCATGTGTGTGCATGTGCCATGGTGAGCATGTGGAGGTCATAGGACGACTTTTAAGAATCAGTCTTCTTCCACATATGGGTCTTAGAGACTGAACTCAGGTTTTCAGGCTTAGCAGCACGTGCCTTTACCCATCGAGCCACCCCACCAGCCCTATCACTATTTTTTGAGTTAGGGTCCACCCTGTATCTCAGGATGGCCTAGAACTGAGTAGGCAGCCCAGGCTGGTCTCAAACTCATGGCAAACAACCCTCTTGTCTCAGGCTCCTGAACACTGGACATAGTTGTATGCTGTTGCGGTGGCTCACCAACAGAGACAAGTAGGCATTTTTCTTCACACGTGTAAACTCTACCAGACCTCAGCAGAGGGAACCACCATCCTAGCCAGTGCCATACTCAACCGACAGTGGAACCCCGAGCATCTGAGCTCAGGTGTTTTTATTCTTTCAGAACTCCTCAGGTGTTCTACTGACAGCACATGCAGATCATTAGCAATCAAATAACCCCCACAGAAAGTCAACACCTGCAAACAATATAAAACACCCTAGACAGACCCTCACCCAACAGTGCATCAAACAATTTCATTCATAACTAAAAATAAACTTCCCCAACACTGGCACTATAGGTGTAAGCCATTATACTCAGTAAAAGTTATGTTTATGCAGCCCTGTAGTCTTTCTCCACCAGTAGTGTCAGGGATTAAGCCCAGGGCCTCATTCATGCCAGGAAATCACTGTACCCCTGAGCTGTATCTACAACCCATGTATACCTTTCTATCAACCATCATGAGATTGCACAGTCACTGAATTCCAGAGTCTTTTATCCTCTACCTATTAGTAGTTATTCCCATTCCCTTCCTCCAGGTCCCCCACAGGTTTCTATCTCTGTGAGTTCATCTTCTTTGAAAAGTTCACAGAAATGGAATCATCCATCAGTGTGGCCCAGTGTGTTTGGCTTCTTTCTCTTGGCATAAGTGTCTTGGTCACCTGGTTTGAGAACAAGGTTGCATGATATTTCTTAAAGTGCTATGACTCCAGTGTCTCTGAGGCGATGGTGTTTCGCAACGATGCAGTGTCCTGGCTAGCTTTATATCAACTTGATATACGCTAAGGTCATCTGAGAGGAGGGAACCTCAATTAAGAAAATGCCTCCATCAGATCCGGCTGTACACAAGCCTACAGGGCATTTTCTTAATTAGTGATTGAGAGAAGAGGGTCCAGCCCATGGTAGGTGGGGCCATTCCTGGGCTGTGGTCCTGGGTTCTACAAGAAAGCAGGCTGAGCAAGCCATGAGGAGCAAGCCAGTAAGCAACACTCCTCTCTGGCCACTGCATCAGCTCCTGCCTCCAGGATCCTGCCCTGTTTGATTTCCTGTCCTGACTTCCTTCAGTGATGAACAATGATATGGAAATATAAGCCAAATAAACCCTTCCCTTCCCAACTTGCCTTTTGGTTGTGGTGTTTCATCACAGCAACAGAAACCCTAACTAAGAAATGTAGGCTAGAGCCACTGCTGTGACACACTCCCCTCCGCGTCTGGCAGAAGGTACACAGGCCTGGCCAAGCGTCACACTGAGACAGAAGTGTGCTCACGCACAGGCTGCAGGATGACGGTGGTTAGGAGCTGATATAGGGGGACTGTACTCAGAATATCCTTTGGGACCTGAGACCCTAGACCACCCGAGAATCTGATCATCTGGTAAGGAAACAGGGCATCAGAGGCCAGCAGCTCTGGGCTTGCCATTCTGGGTCTGAAGAAAGAATCTTTTTTCTCTGATGACCTAAAAGCTCATTGGTTGGTTCATATTTGGGGGTGCAAGACAGACACTGGTCGCCCCAATTGTTCAATGCCCTGTCTACCCAAGGCATCCTTTCAGCAGGGAAGGGCTCTCAACAGGATACCCCAACTGGCCAAGTAGATCCAAAAAAGCTTTGGTGTGTGCTGTGTGTCATGCGCTGATCAGTTAACTAATCCCATTTTATTCATCTGCAGTTGTAACTTGCTCACAGAGGCTCAGTCAGCTCAGAGAACATGGAGGAGCTAGACCAGAAGGGGAAGAAGAAGGCAGGAGAGCATTGTCCCAGCCACAGACAGACTAGAATGCTCCTTGGCCCTGAGATATGAAAGCAACTTTTTCCTGGTTGCTTTAAGCTGGGAATCATTCATTAAGTCACTGAATTCCATGCCAGCTCTGGGCTAGGCAATTGGCTCTCCCAGGGTCTAAGAATGCCCTGTGAGCTTGTCCTTATGCCATGAGCTCATCTTTGGGTTATGGTGCCATCTGGAGAACTCCATTCTGAGTCTTATCAGAAGCATGTACTATCAGGTACTGTTATTCACCCAGCATCCTGATTCACACTGACTTGAGTCTGTCTTATTTAAACACAGCCTCATTCTAACCAACAAGGATCCCAGGAATACTGCGAGCATCATTTTTATTGAATTAAATAAATTACTGTTAACATAAAGAGTTTCACCCCAGTTCCCCTGACTCCCATGTTCTCCTAGGGTTCTATGTACAGGCTCTAGTCCCTGAGGTCTGCTGGGGCATGTGACACCTTATGAATGGCAAAGCCTATCTTCTCCCTCCAGGGGGCTGGCCTCACTTCTGTCACCTGGCTGGTGCCAGGTGGCTTCTTCTCCACACCACAGGAGTTCAGCTGGTCCTTAGCAGAGCTTGGATTAAAGCCTGCACTTGACAGGCAGTGTCAGGATCCAGGGGGAGAAGGCACCTGCCAATAATACCAGGCCATAACGAGGCAAGTATCTGGTCCTGATTTTGGTTTCTTTACTGCAAGATAGGGTAGATGGGACCAAAGATGGGGCATTACTGAAGGAGCCTAACAGGGAAGAACCCTGGGCAGAAAGGTATAGGCTCCACCCAACTTCTTGGGAAAACTTTGAAGCAGGGGGTACACAGCACCCAGGTCTCAGTGAGGTGGTAACTTTAGATCAGAATGGCAGTGCTTCTGAGAGAGAAGGAACAGAGATGGGCGGGCCCTGTGGGGCTCTACTGCAGTTGTTACAGGCTGGTATAAATGTGCTTATGTCCATTACATTTGCATATACTAAATTGCCGAAAAACATTTTATATATGCTTTGTTCCGGTTGTTTTCTATTGCTGTGATAAAACACCATGAACAAAAGCAACCTGGGGAGGAAAGGGTTTATCCCATCTTACAGCTTGCAGTCCACCAGGAAGTCAGGGCAGGAACCGGAACACTGGAATCTGGAGGCTGTAACTAAAGCCGAGGCAAGGGAGGAACACTACTTACTGGCTTGTTCTTGAGGCTTGCTCAGTCTACTCTTATACAAGCCAGAGACACTTGCCTAGGGTGGCACTGCCCACAGTAGGCGGGGCCTTTCCCATCAATCATCAATCAAGAAACACCACCCCCTAGACCCGTCCACAGGCAGATTGGATGGAGGCAATTCCCCATGAGGAACCCATGAGGTTCCTCTTCCCAGATGACCTCAGCTTATGTCATGTTGACAAAAAAGCCAACCAGTGGGGGCTAGAGACACGACTCAGCAGTTAAGAGCACTGGCTGGTCTTCCAGAGGACCCAGTTTCTATTCCCAGAATCCACATGGCAGTTCACAACTGTCTGTAACTCCAGTCCCAGGGTATCCAATGCCTCAGTAGGCTCCAGGGATGAACATGGCGAACAGACATACGTGCAGACAAAATACTCATACACATTAAATCATAAAGTAATAATAAAAAATAACCAGCAGATGCATTAAACACAAAACAATGCTAGGCCCTGGTCCTTGGAACGAGTCAGTTTCCCCTGTTAATATCTCACTTGGATCCCATCTCAAGTGGGTGTAACCCATGTGAAGGAGTGGTTTTGATTTCCATGATGGCTCCTCCCCAGGTGGCATCTCCTCTGCCTGTCATCCATTCCTCCACTCCCAGAGTATCTGGATCTGAGTGTGGTGTGCCCACCAGGGCAGAGTCCACATTAGCCATGCCACTGTGGACATGGCTCAGATAGCTCATGCCAGGCCTGGGAGAGGGCTCAGCCCCCACTAAAGCCTGAGGGCCTGCTGATGGACGCCACATCAGGGAAAAGAGCCTACCTGCACAACTGAGCCACCAGACAGTACCTCTGTTTCTCCCTGCAGACAGAGCAAGGCCTTCAGGTTTATGGGTCCTTCAAGGCCTGCAAGACTCAGAGCTTCCTCAGAGACTGTTCTCAGGGGGCCATAAGTATCTGGGACAACGCACATGACTTCTTTTCCTTCCTTCCTTCCTTCCTTCCTTCCTTCCTTCCTTCCTTCCTTCCTTTCTTCCTTCCTACCTTCCTTCTTTCCTTCTCTCTCCTCCCTTTCTCCCTCCATCACTTCCTTCCTTCCCTCCATCCCTTTCCATGTCCTTCCTTGTGTGTGTGACAGGGTTAAGATGTGGGAGCCATTGCTTTTACGAAATGACATCACCCTATATACATTTCTCTGCACTTGGTTTTCTCATAGACAATCTTTCTAGATCAAAGGTCATATTCTTCTCTTTAGCAGTTTAACATGTACCAGACACAATTGCAAGTGTGCTGCATGCAGCAATTCAGTTACTCCTCCTAACAAACCTACGGGGTAGACACTATTAAACCCTTACTTAACTGAAGAGAAGACTGATGGTCAGTGAAGTCATGCCAACTAGTTTGTAAGTGGTAGAACCTGGAACTCAGCAACTCTGCCTTCAGGCCCTGGCTCCCCAGTCAGGGTACCACACTGCCTTTCTAAGCAGACACAGGTCTGCCCGCTCCTGCTGAATGGTGGCTGACGGCTTGGGTGCAGCGTCTTTGCTCTTCGCTTTGCTCCTGAGTTTTTATAACTTTTTATTTTGCCGCTAGGATTTTTCAGTAAACATCCTTTGCACATACATCTTTACATCCTGGTGTTGTTCCACAAGCCAGATTCCCAGAAGCAGTGGGATCCTGGGCCAAAGAGGATGTGTGTCTTGGGTTACAACAGTGATGGGGCCTATTGTTCAAGGCATCTTCCTATTAATGAGCCATGTGCTTTTCGCTCACTGGCTTCAATTCTGTCCAGAGAGCCATGCAGGACATCTCTGACCCCCTTTCTAGTGGGTAGAGGACAGAGATACTGCCCTTATTTCCTCTGACAACGTGGGGAACGTTCCCCTGGCTGGTTCAGGGACCATTGAGTGGGCAGCACCTTCAGCAGTGAGCTGGCCTCTTCTCACTCAGAGCCTCATTCAAGGGATGGGATGTTTTCAGATGCCTACTGTGTCATGAGAGAAGATCAAGAGAGCAGGATTCAAAGCTCTGGTCTTGAGGTCCTCCAACCCCCCAAACACAAACACACACACACACACACACACACACACACACACACAAGCACAAACACACACAACACACACACACACACACAAGCACACACACACACACACACACAAGCACACACACACACACACACACACACACACACACACACACACACACAACACACACACACAAACACACACACACAAACACACACACAAACACACACACACAAGCACACACACACAAACACACACACTCACATACACACACACACAAGCACACACACACACACACACACACACACACAAGCACACACACAAGCACACACACACACATACACACACACACAAGCACACACACACACACACACACATACACACCCTCTTTCTGAAAAAGGAGTGGTCTGGAAGATAGTAGCAACCAGCTGTACCACGCTGCCCCTTAAGTTCCGCACACATTCTTCTATTGAGGAGACTGGGATGATACTGAAGCTGGCCACACTTAATAGCATCCTCTAGTTCCAGGTTCCACAGTAGAACCTTGGCAAGCAACGGTGGAGCTAGGTTTATATACTGGCGAACCCTTCCTCTGCTGTGGAAGACAGGTCGCTGGGTGTATGGGGGTGAAGTGGGGAGTGAGGGGGCTTCTCTAGCTCTCTCTGCTGGCTCCCAGGAACTGTCTTACTAGAAAGGCATAGTATAAATATTTTGCTAAGCAGCCAAGAAAGGAAACTTACCCAGGCTGAGCTGCCCAGTGCTGGGCACTGGCCACTGGCACAATACTCAATGAGGCCATTATCTGTGAAGGGAGGTCTGTTTGTTCCACTGCAGGATGGTGCCAGAGCCCAGAGCCACCAGGCTTGCCACTCTGGCTGCCATACAGAAGAGTCTCCTTGCACTCAGCAGACCCTGCGGTTATACAGTGCCAGGCCAGGAGGTTAACTCTCTGGCGGACCAGGAGCCAGGCTTCATTCCTTCCTGCCTGAGCATGTCTGTCTGAAAATGTTAAAAATTGAGGACTGCAGTGTTCACAAAATATGCTCAGGCCCCAGCCCTGCGGGTCTGCTTTAAGGGGCATGGCATCGGGGAATGGTGTGTGTTGGGGTATCTGTGTATTAATAGCTCCTGGCCCCTTCCTTCCAGCCCAGACCAGTGTTCAGAAGATATTGTTCCTGGTCTCATCATCTTCTGCCTGACTGCTCTTTTCCCCTCTTTGTCATCAGCTGAACCTGGTCTAAGTCATCCCTAAGCACAGGGTCTACCCACTTCCTCAAAGCCTTCCCTGGTCACCCCAGGCCCTAGAGCCTGAGATTGAAAGAGTGGCTTTTCAGCGATCTTGGCACTATCTATCTAGACACCCATTTTGCAGATGACTTAGCTGAGGCTTGGAGACACCAACTAGCCCGAGAAGCATCAATCCATATGAATGCTGATGGGCTTTCCTGGCAAAAATGTCTCTTCTGTGGCTTATGTCCCATCTCAGTGGACCATACTGGCTGGATCTCACACTATGGCCAGAAACCAAACCAACTCCATGGCCTTTGCAGTCGCTGTCCTGGCCTGTGTCAGTGTCAGGCATGGACCTCTTGCTGTCGCTCTACTCCACACTTAATGCAGGTGTCTCCATGGCACAACCAGGTGAGCCACAGAACACCCAGCCCCCCACCCCCCACCCCTGCTTAGCTCAGACCTCCCAGGCTGCTGTGTGACCCGCTCTCCCCTGCTCTGCCCTCCAGTCACACTGGCCTCCTGTTCCTGCCTGACAGGACTCCACCTCTGCCCAGTGCTCTGCCCAGCTGTCCACAGAACTGGCACCCACACCTGCCTTGGCTCCTTACTCAGACACTACCCACCCAGGCTGCTCGCTACCTGCCCAGCCACTGCCTGGCCCAGACTGCCTGATTCAAAACTCACCACAACCTGCCAACCCTGTAGCACCTTCATTTCCCAGCTGTCACCCTGTCACAGACTCTTTATTTTACTTAAGGAAAATAATGCCTTTATATTTATGTTGTCTATACTTGTATCTGCAAGAACTCACAAATATTACGAATGTGTGTGTAATATTTATCTTTTCTTTCTGTGTGTGTGAGCGTGTGCATGTACAAGCATGTGTGTGTGTGTGTTTGCATGCACACACGCGCGTGTGCGTGTGCAAGCATGCTGGGAATCTAACTCAGGTCCTTCATTCCCCGCACTATTTTCTCCCCTGGAATATGGAGGAAACAGACACTGTGTTTTGTCACTGGGGACAATGCTTTGTGCCTTGTGTTTAACAGGCTGAATTTCAGGACAATCTGTCTATCTGATTGTGGGGGTTGTGTCACTGTGAGTGGTGTGTTGGAAGGGAAGGAGTTTGCATCTTTGTCCATGTAGGACCAAGGGAAGGACGGTGGTGTTCTGGGAGGCTGGGGCCAGACGGGGTGCTGGTACTCAGGAGCTTGGGCCTATTTCCCTAACCCAGGCCCAGCTGCTCCAAAGGGCAAAATCACAGAGGCAGCCCCAAAGCAGCTTCTAAGAAAGGGCTGTTGGGACACCCCCCCCCCCCCCGCCCCTGCTTTACCCTTTCTTGGACTTGCCACTCCAGGAATCTCCCTGCATATGTATAACTCTCCAGTGGGAGACCCAGCAGCTGTGGCAGAGGCCCTTTGGATAAGCTTTGCTCCCAGTGACAGCTGCCAACTGAAAAGAGAGACATGCGGAGGGGGTGGGGTGCTGAGGCCCACCCAGTAGAGGACAGAGAGTCAGACCGACAGGAAGGATGATTCCAGGGCGCCAGCCAACAGCTCGGAAACAGAGGCAAGATGGCAAGGCTTGTCCTGACAGGAGAGATAGGCGTGCCCTGTTCCCGTCAGTAACACACCTACACCCATGCTGGCCAGGAGCACACTGTCACAAGCAAACAGAAACTCCACCCTTGGCCCCACGGGACTGACATTTTTATTTACTTATGGCACCGTTTCTTTCAGGTTGGCTGGCTTCATTCTAAAGAGCAGCCCAAAGTCAGTTCCCCAGGTGACCTGCGGTGCCACCCGCCTTTCCTGTGTACCCACCCTGCCCTGCTCTCACCTCTCTGAGCCCCGGTCTGTCTCTCACCTAAGTATTGCTTCATAGCAGGCTTGCTCCTCCCCCTTGCTTCGTTCCTCAACCCCCTGCTTGTCTTCCCAGCTCATTTCTTGCCTGTTTTCTCAGCTGCACACCTTGCTTGCCGCCACCCCTGTCCCCTGCCGGTGTGCGGGCCCATCTGCCTGGCACCCGATGCTCCTGTACATTTCCAGCTGATGCACTTTGGCTTGGCCATCACTCTAGCCTCTCAAATTCATTGTGCTCACAGGAAACTCACCTTTTGTCTCCCTGTCTTTGGGTGCCATTATGATCCTAGACCTCCAGGCTTGCAACCTGCTCCCACTGCCCCGTGTGCCTGAAACCGCTTACCCTTCTATTCGCCTGCCCCTTCCTCCACTTGCTCACTAATTACTGACCAACCATCCTGCACTAGGCTGGCCAGGCCCTTCTCCATCGGTGGCTCCTTCAGGGTCACCCTCCACCTGAGACCATGAGAGGGAGCCTATTCCAGATCAGCATGTCCTCTGTCTGCATGTATGACAGTGTGAACCTGAGCCAGTCAGCTGCACTGCCTGAGCTTGGGTACCTTCCTCTGTTCCCTGTGAGGATTCTTCATCCGCCTCCCTTCATGCCAATCTGGCGGCGGGGAGTGGGGGGGGCATTCCCTACTTCCTACTGGCGACTCTGATCTCACAGTCCATATCCACAGCCAACTCACAGTCTTCTTCCTACAGATAAACTGTGCCTCCAGCCCCTCCCATGGCAGCCTCCTAGCCTCTAGTCTGAGACAGGGGTCTGGGACCTGCCTGTTAAAGAAGTACCCAGGCAATTCTGGAGTGTGTGTGTGTGTGTGTGTGTGTGTGTGTGTGTGTGTGTGTGTAGGATGTCCGTCTGTGGACGATGCCTAGAGAAATTGTGACTTAGGAGACAAAGCTCAAACTCCTTTTTACTCCCCTGCACTGGCAAGGGCAGCCTGTCCATTACCACCTGAGCCCAGAGTGGGGTCTGTTCTTCTCTGGCCATGTCCCCAGCATTCAAGCCCTCCTTGCTTGGGGTGTTCTTCCCAATCTGCAGTGTCTGACTTGAATGCCTTCTGCTCCTTTTAGAAATCTCAGAGACACCCAGGGCTCCAGGCACTTCAGGGAGCACACAGCTGTCGTTCTCTGCCTGGGTGGCCTGCTGAATTCTCTGCCCTGGACTGTGAATTTTCCTGAGGCATTCTCTACTGCAGAACCTTGTTCTTACCGAGCACCCACAGAAACCCTGAAGCACCCATTGGGTTATGGAGAAGGCCAATTTGGAGGTTCCCAAGCCTGCACGTTGAGTCAGGGTAGACATGAAAGCAGGATTTCACAGAACCTCAGAGCAAGGGTTCCTAATAGAGGAAGGGCACGTGGAGCAGGGAATAGAAATCTAAGCAGAGGGAACAGCATGGAAAACTCCAAGACTGAGGCATTGGCACAGGGGTGGGGGTGGGGGAGCATGAGGATGCCCGGGTAGCCGGGCAGGAATGCTGAGCTAAGGGGCCACATTCTTCCTGTAGGTCAGGGGTGGACACATTCAGCTGCTGCCTATTTTGGTCCAGAATATTTTTTTGGAGCACAACCTGTTCGTCTTTACATGGCGCCTACAGCTGACTGCATGTTGCCACAGCAAACTTAGAAGAAAGAGTGGACTTGCAAAGCTTAAAGAATGCACTGTCTGTCCCACTTAGAGGGCAGCTTTGCTGACCCCTGGCATAGCATCGGAAGGGGACAGGATGGTCAGAAATGTGTTTTATCTTCTTGTCACTTGGGATATCTCAGGAGGTGGGCCAGAGACGTTGGTGGAAGCAACTGGAAAGCTGATACAATAGTCCAGGCAGGGAGCCATGTCAAAGGAAACATGGTTGCTTTTTATGAAAGGACATACTAAGTGCTACTATGTACCTAGGCTGAGCCACACACCCTTGGAATGTCCTCCTTGATCTAATCCTCACAGGAACTGCTTGGCATTTCTACACTTAGCCCTGTTAAGAGGTTAAGTAGCTTACCCAGTGGCCCATAGCTAGGTTGCAAACCCAGTGGCCCAACTTGAGCTAGGACCTTTCGTGCCAAGTTCTAGGTCTTGATATCTAAGCATTTTTGCTTGTTGACAGATTCCCTAGCAGCCTCCTCATGAATATACAGAGCACAGCTCCCCCAAAGGAGATCTACCCCGTGTCCAGTCAGGCAGGAAGTGGGAGGCAGGAGCAGAGCTATTTTGGAGAAGCGACAGGAAAAACCGCGAAGCTTCCTACCTGTCCTGTTTTGCCCCCATCTGTCCTGGGAAACAAGGCTGCCCCTCTCTTAGATTAAAAAGGTGTCTCTCCCCACACAGTGGCTCTTCCACCAGAGCTGGGAGAGCAAGGACTAAGCTTAGCACATGTTGGTTATTTTTAAAAGACTACATAAACAAACCGGGCCATGTAAATAAGAAAAAAAAAATGAGGTCATCCCTTCAAAACCTAAAAATGTCTTTTCTAAGGGGTGGGGGTTGTGCACAACCTCGAAGAGGACTTGAGCTTCTATCCCCTGGGGCCTTCCCTATTCCACAGTGTCCCGATCCTCCCTTCCTCACACCCATGGAGGTAACAGCAGTTGGTCTGGAAGTCAGGACTCCTGGCTTTTATTCCTGGCTCTGTGGGCTTTGCCTAAATGCTTGCAACTACTGCCCAGTTCTAGCACTTGTCCCTCACAAACTGTCCACACTCACAGATCTTCGTATCCAATGTCCAGTGCTCACTATCCCTTCTCCCAGAAATCTTTGCAGTGGCAGCTGGGTGTGCAGAGGTGGCAGACAGCAGTCCTGCCAGGAGGCTTTTATACCTGCATGTGTAATAAGAGAAGACAGGAAGGCAGGGTTCCCCAGAACTCCATGGCAAAGGTTCCTAACGCCTAATGCCACGGAGGAGGGGCACACAGGGCAAGGAATGGAAACGCAGACAAAGGGTCAGCATGGGAAGGCTCTCCCTGCAACACACCCTGGCCTGCTACACAGCCAGAGGCCCCTGACATGCCTATCGGAAGTGACTGCCAAAGTCCCCATCCTTTCTCTCAGTCCACTGGCATCTGTCCCCAAGTACACCTGCATCTCACCCTCCAAGTGGACGGCTGTGGGTCATAAAAGCAGCTGGAGAGCTGAACTTGGGAGACACTACAAGCCTCTGCAGAGCTCACAGGGCCTCTGTGTGTTACAGGAGGACACTTGGTGCCAGGGACCCCCTGCCCGTTGCTCCCAGGATCGCCTCTCTCCCCTTCCACCTCTCTTCCCCTCTCCTCTGCCTCCCAACTGGGCACTGAGCACCCTGACTCCCCCACCATCCTTCAACAGTGGAATAAGGACAGCCAATTCCTGCTAAAGGCAGTCTTCAAATTGTGTTCCACTAAGGCCTTTCAGAGGGGGCTCCTCAGTCACTACAGGAGAAATTTGTGCTAAAAATACAGTTTGGCTCTTATCAGTGCTGGAACAGGAAGTGGAACAGCACATTCAAACACGCTCTCCCATGCACTGCAACACAGGGAATGGGTGTTCCCAGTGAGGGTTGGCTCGGATAGACTTCAGAATGGGGTTGGGGAAGATCTTGACCTACAAGGCTGAGCTGTGTCCTCGGCTAGAGTCAGTGCCTTTGAGCCTTTTCCTGGTGTCTTTGTGTTGCTGTTCAAATTTAGGACTATGTATGGGTCTGAAAAACTATGCGGGCAAGCCCACTCCTAAGCCGATGAGGGACAGAGTCACGAGGTTAAGGTTAAACTCCCAAGTATGACGAGTGTGGGGCTTCCTGTCGGACTGGCATTTGTAACAAGAAGGAATTCAAGCAGCTGTCAGATACTGCTGATGATGCAAACTGGAACTCCCTTGTAGTCCTGCAATGCCTGTAGCACAGCTGAAGATGGGTACACTGTGGAAAGTTTCACTCATATCTTCCTATCGAAGTGATTTAGGATTCGTTAATTGTTCTCTTTAGAATTCTTCTCCCTCTCTCTGTGTTTATGTGCGTGTGTACATGTATGTGCCTGCACATTGTGTGGCCACACATAGAAAGGCCCAAGCTTGCTGTCAGGAGTCATCTTCAATCACTCTTCTATCTTATTCAATGAAGCACAGTCTCTCATTCGAAACCAGAGTCCCTCTAGGTGGCTAGTCTGTCTGTCTGTCTGTCTGTCTATCTATCCAGCTTTCTCAGGTGATCCTGTCTCCACCTTTCAAGGCTAGAATTACATAGGTGAGCTGCCGCACCCACTGACATTTCCATAGGTTATGGGGATCCGAACCCCAGTCCTCACACAGGCACAAGTACTTTCATCACAGAAATCTCTTCGGCCCCCGAATTCTAATCTCTTTCTTCATGTGATGTGTGTGCTCATGTGTGCACACATGTACATGTTATGTGGGGCATGCAGAGGCCCTAAGTAGGTGTCCGCTGCCTTCCTTGACTACTTCCCACTTTATTTACTGAGGCATGGTCTCCCACTGAACCCGAAAGTTGCTGAGTCGAGTTAGTCTAGCTAGCCATCTAGCCAAGGGGAATCCCTGTTACTGCCTGCAAAATGCAAAATCATAGGTAGTCACATATCTGCTCAGCTTTTTACATGCGTGTTGGGTCTCTGAACTCTGGCCCTTGTGCCTTTGGGACAAGTGCTTTATCCACTGAGTCATCTTCCAAACTCTGAATTCCTTAATTCATAACCCTTATGAAGCCAACCAAGAAGAGAGAAGAGAATGTGGTGGCTGCACCTGGAAAGCAAAACAATGGACTCTGAGGACAGAGGTCAGCACCCTATCTGTAATATAGATTGACTATTGCTCAGGCTTTGAGGGTAGATGGGCTGAAGCAGCCCAAGGGAGCATATGAATGAATGGCATGTGTGTTTCAATAAAGTTTTATTTACACAATCAGGTGGCAGCTCCAGGCTTTAACTTGTGGATGCCTGATCTAAAGTGTCAGATTCAAAGGTTTTATGTATTGAAACATAGTTACTATTCTCTTTGTGAACTTTCATAATAAACCCATGTTAAAGATCGAAACTTAAAAAGATCAAAGAACAAACTCACTTTAACCTGATTTACACATCACCATTCCATACAGGATTCGACTTTTAAAATAGCTTCTAAAACAATGAAAATTTGAAAACTACTAGCAGCGATGTTTGCTCGGAAAATATTTCCTGATTCATTTTCATGTTAGTTTTGGCCTCCAGCCACTCATTCAGAAATCACCTTATTCTGGAGACAGTCCCAGGTCAGGTCTCTCCTGAGGAGCTCAGGCTCTCTGCTATCTTGCCCTCAAATGACACCAACTCCCACTGGGAGCACTGGTGTCCCCAAGCCTCAGGTGGTACTTGGGCCACTCGATCCCTGGCACGGTGGAGGTTGCTGCACTGCCATTTTGGACTCTTACCCTTCATCTGCACGGATGCCACATAGCCAGCTCGCTTCCTAATGGCCTAGGTGTGCCCAGGATCTCCTGGATTCCCCAGCAACCCTGAGTCAGCACCCCATTAATCACCATGCTTTCTTCCCTTGGGAGAGTCCGGGAAAGGGTGGGGCCAGGTTTCTGGCTGGAGCTGAGGGCTCATTTCCTGCCTGGCAGGGCTCCCTCTACAGATCACCCTGCAGCTGTCAGAGCCCATGTGAACAACAGGGAATTTGGGCATGAAGCAGGGGTGGGCAAGTGCCAGAGGTGGCAGAGTCCTAGGTGGCTCCCCCAAATGCAGCCTGTCTTCCTCAGAGAGTTCTAGTTACAGAATACTGAAGATCCCAATGTGCACCTTGTTAACAGATCCCTGAGACTGCTAGAGGAGAAGGACCCCCTAACACACAGGCAATTTTCATACGCACAGATGGAAAGAAAAGCTAAATCAGCATACCAGGTGGCGCTTCAGGAGGCCAAGGAACCGGGGTCCATTAGTGATGGTGCCATCGATTCAGACAGAAACGTGGTTACTCCTAAAAGAGTCATCGAAGCTATAGTCTTTTATCAGGAAGCATTTCAGTAGAAAGAGGGCTAATTCTTCTGTAGCCAGAGAATGTGGCCCTGCGAGCTGTGTAACTATCTTTCAACTACAGAATCTCTCTGTGCTCAGTGTCCATATCTATTTCAAAGACCTGGTTCTGTCTCTGTAAAATGAGAAAGTGTCTGCTTTAACTAGAGGGAATGAGCAGGTCAAGTGGGAAATCATAGCTTTTCACACCTTGGACATCATAGCTGACAGGTGGGGAAGTCCCAGAGACCTCAGAAAAAGGCTCCCAGGACCCACCCCAGAGTCCAAGCACAATGGGCATGATGGGTACACTTGCAATCCCAGTACTGAGGATACCTGAGGCAGGAGGACTGTGAGTTCAAGGATAGCCTGGGCTAACAGAGTGTGCTGCTCTCTCAAAAGAAAGGGCCCCAAAAACCAGATTGTGATGACCTCTGGCCTGGGCCAGATAGCACAGGTATTCTGGGGAACCCATGTTTCCTTTCTTTTTGAAGCAGGTGCTATCTCCAACCCCATCAGCTTCCTGTGTAGCTTCCCTACACATCCTGTAGCAGACAAGACACCCTGGGATTTGACCCTTACCCAAAGAGCTCCTAATGCTACCCCTGCCCACATCATAGCCGGCACACCTGCTCCTAAGCCCTAAGACCAGACACACATATAAACACATACAGGATTCCAGGCACCTCACTGGCACATCTACTCAGCACTTGGAATTTCTGGAATTCTCCAGGTAATCCACATGAGAGGCTAGACCCAATATCCTGATGGGAGCTTTTAAAGCCACAATGTTCTATGACTGGGCAGCAGGGTAGGTTGAGGTGGGGTGGTAAGATTCATAGGAGAACAAGCTTGAGAAGCAGGATGACATATCAGAGGCCTGAGTCCTTGAGAGAGATTGCTGTATCCTTTACCAGGGGTAAGTGTAGGCTGAGGGACTAGTAGCTAGGGGCAATGTGGCACTTTAGGGAGATGATATGGGGAACAGGGGCAGAAGCCTGGCATTCCTAACCGAGGCATCCAGGGAATTCTAGACCAGCTCTGGCAGAGGTCAAGAAAGTCAAGGACAGGCAGCATCAGCACTCTCACAACAGAATCTTTTCAGCTAAAATGGCAGCCAGCAAACATGGCCAGACCAACGCTTCTTACCTGTGCTGCAGGCACCACTTCCGATGACCAAAACTGAAACGCTCTTCTCTCTGGAAGCCAGCATTCATGTCCACACCTGCTGCGGTGCCTCTGCTCACACACTGCTCCTCCCCGAGGAAGAGACAGTGTGACTGACCAGTGGCGCCTGGGAGTCTTCCATGAGCTATTTCGAGGTGGCTTGGTTTGTGCCTCTGACCCTGCATGGGGTGGGGAAGATGGGAGCCATGGTCAGAGAATTTTCTAGATCAACTCCTCCCTTATCTCAGGAGACCTGAGCCCTGAAGTCCCTCCAAGCTGCTTTTTTGTCCCATGGCCCCTCAGGGAACATAGGGTGGCCCTGGGCGACAGACTACACTCCTTTGTCCCATACTGAACTTCTCTGGGCTTCATTCTTCACCATTCAGACAGTCAGGTTCTTGATGGACCTCAAGTTTCCAGCTGCCCTGCAGTATAGACTTGGGACCATGACAGGTGGCTGGGGCCTGTGACGGACACCCTTGACCTTCAGTACGATCGAGGGAACTCTACTTTAAAGGTAGATTTTTCTGTCTGGTTCCATATGAGAACGTTACAGAGACTAGCATCAGTTAGACTCTATGAACCTTTGCTGGTTTTACGGTGGAAGGGCGATGTGGGGAGGACATGGGGGTGGCTGCCAGCAACCTGGAAGGACCACCCAGACGACAACCAGCAAGAAAACAGAACCTGGGGCTGGAAAGATGGCTCGGTGTTTAAGAGCACTGGTTGCTCTTCCAGAGGACCTGAGTTCAATTCCCAGCCCCTATGTGGCAGCTCACAACTGTCTGTAACTCCAGTTCTGGGGGTTCTGGTATCCTAACATCAATGTACATAAAATAAAACAAAATAATTAAAAAAATTTTAAATATTGAAAAAAAAAAACCAACAGAACCTTAGTCCTCCAACCACAGGTTACACCAACATAGGAATGTGACTGGAGAAGTGTAACACTCCCCAGAGTAGAGCTGAGTCCTCAGTTTACCCATACCCAATGCCAGCCTAAGTATACTGCAGATGCAATAGGGTATGTTTAGGGTGGCATGACTATAGTCTAGGGACCTATAGAAGCAAGCTGACACAGGCGTATGGTACACAATCGCTAAACTCGTGGGGTCTAACCAGCAAGAGAAAACTAACATGACTTGTAACCTTGCCTGGTCTTCAGGCAGGGATATGGACTAAAGCGACAGGAAGTCTGAGTACATTGTCATTCCCAAGACACCAAATGAAACGCAGTGCTCAGGCCAAGGGAAACCTGGGGCAGAACAGGAGCCCCACAGCAGCGACTGAGCGAGTGGATGGGGGAGCGAGCACTGGTGCATGGGCATCGATGGAGCAGGCTGTCGTGAGGCTCAGACAAGATACCGTAGAGGAAAGTGCTCCCTAAGCCAGAAAACCAGAGTTGGTTAGCCGTGTGCAGTACATCCTAGCCATGCCACCTTCTTTGGATTGTCTGGTTTGTCTGCTTCTGGTGGTATGGTGTGATACCTGAGAATGTGGCCTCTAAAGCTAGGATGCCCGAGGTTCAAGTTCACATCCTTCTCCTTATGACCTTGTGGGATGGGAGATCACTGTGTGGAAAAAAAGGCTGAGGATGGCGAGGGCTTCCTGGGCTTTCATGAGTCACCGTGCCTGAAGAGCTGAGAACAATGCCTGGCACGTGGCACAACCCACATAATTGCCACGGACTTTGTCCCAGAGTGGAGCGTAGTAATGCGGAGTAACCATCATACAGGCTCGGGGCACTGTCCCTTTGCTTGTCCTCGGTACCACGCTTTGTATGAACTTAGTCCTTGGCAACCACTTCACGCGGCTGATTGCTACAGAATACAGAGGTCACCTGAGGTCCTCAGGGTCTCCTCCCATAACACCTGCTGCTGTTCCACTCCACAGAGTGACATTTCACTACCACACGGTAGAGAGGACGGGTTCTGTGGCTCCCTGTGGTAATTTCCCGAGTCTGCCAAGGGAACCATTCAGATCTTTCACAATCCTGCCATTTGCTATCAACTCCAAGTCTGATCTCCCATTCCACTGCAAGTATTAGTGAAAAAGTGGGGGTGTTCACTAGGATCCCAAGCACACTATTTCAGCACATAGACCAGGTCCCACCGGGGCTGCTGCACAGGTGGTTTCAGAATTGGATCCTTCCCCTACAGCATGTCTTCCAGGCCAGTCCCACAGACTGGACATGAGTTCCACCACCCACAAGACCCAACGCCCACTTGTTACGCTTCTCTTGAGATAAGCAAGTGTCCACTGTGCAGATACCAGGAGCCAAGAGTCCTTCCAGATGGCGCAATGTTCAGGCAGGCTTCCTCTGAGTCACAGGCGACCCCTAGCAGGCATCTCACACACGGCCAATGTGTGACAGTTCCTTTTAGAACCCGATGTGGTTGTTCATTCATTTAACAGATGTGCATCTGGTGCCCACATTGGGTCCAGTTGGCTGGCAGTTACCAAAGACAGAAACTGGACAAGATTTGGTTCTTGTTTTCAAAGGGACCACAGTGGAGTTGATTCTGATAGTGTCTGGATGTGGGAAGGAGTGTTTCAAACAGACCCACCCTCACCCGACGTTGGGGCGATCAGGAAACTGTACGCTGAGAAATAATGACTGAGGCAGGAGTCGGCAGGGTTAAGAAAAGAGGTTTTCCAGGGGAGGGGGCAGGACTTGAGCTGGCAGCGGGGTGAGGTTATAGAATGGTTTTTATCGATGAGGTAATATGCTTGGGATGAGGAGGTGTGGCTTGTGGAGGAGATGGGATGGCCATTAGCACCCCATCACCATCCTCCGGAGCTGTTCAGCCACGCCTGTATGCTAGTTGGCTGAAAATGTCATTCCCAGTCCCCAAGATGACAAGTCTGTCTGTCTGTCTCTTCTCCCCTCAAATGCCACTGAAACAAAAAGAGATTATAAAAATTGGAACAGATCCTGAGTCATACCAGCTGGCCAGAAAGTCTGAGGACTCAGAGGAGTGGGTGCCACAGAAAACCTAATCACACCATGCTGACTGCTCCAGGCACGCATGAGTAGGCCTGCCCCAAAGCCCAGGAAACCAGCTCAGACCAAGAATGGGAGTCTTGGAATAAAAGTGTCCTCTGACTCCCAAGAGACCAATGTGGACAGGAAAGACACACTAGGAGTTAAGATCACCCACTTCTGCCCCTTGCACCTTTAGTCAGTGGCTCTGACTAGGTCAGATGACATGATAGATATCACAGAGACTTCCTGAAGGGTGCTCTCATCAGCAGCTAATGCAATGATATCCTGGGGTCCCCTTGTCTTACATCAACACCACATGCCTCCTGTTCTACCAGTCTGACTGTTGTGTGACAGTTCTTATACAATCTCCAGCCTTTCCCCACAGAAAGGCAACTTTTAGTCCTCAGCAGAACCAACATCCTCTACTCCAGACACCCCAGAGCTCCGTGCACTCCCTTCCCAGGTCAGGAAGCACCTCAGCTTCAATGAATGCCATCTTGATGAGATTTGAAGAGCTGGCATGTGGACATCTCTCTAAAAATGCTGAGAGCTACATTGATAAGTGTTCAGGTTTGTTTTCTGTTGCTGTAATAAAATGCTGACCAAAAGCAACTTGGGGAAGAAAGTATTTATTTCATCTTACACTTCCAGGTCATGGGTCATCCTTGAAGGAAGCCAGGGCAGGACCTCAAGGCAGGAAGCTGAAGGCAGAAATATGGAGCAGAAAATTGTTTACTAGTTTTCTCTCCATCTTGTGCTTAGCATTTTGCACATAGCCCAGACTTCCTTTGCCTAGAGATGGTGCCACCCACAGTGGGCTGGGCCCTCCTACATCAATCACCAATCAAGACTCTTTCTCACAAACATGAACACACTCATTTGACCTGAGAAGTCCCTCAATTTGGAATTCCTTAGAATGGAAGAGAAAATTCCTCTTCCCAGGTTGTGTCTGGTTGACAGTAAAAACGAACCAGCACAACAATGGATTGGATGTCTCCTACCTCGTCTGCTAGTGGGTAATAGGAAAAAGATCTTGAGCCTTGAGAGAAAAAGAGGTAATCAAAACCATTGTTCAACCAAGGCTTAGAGAGAAAGAGAGAAATACTAAAATAAGAGGCCACCCACCTATCTGTTCTTAAAAAGTTACCCAAGGGATTACTCCAGCAAAACAAAAAAACGGCAGCAGAAGAAATCATTCAAGAAAGGACAAGGCGGGAGGAGCAGGAGACAGGAGAAATACCAGCAGAAGTTACGCAGTGTCATCTGGACGAGTGTCTGTCTGCCGGGACGGGGATACATTGCTGGAAATTAGAAACTCACTTCGTGATGTGAGTGCACAGGTATGTTTAATCAAAGGGTAACTACTTCTAAAGGAAAACTAAGACAGCCTTCTTAACCACTGATGTGGGAGAGAAAGCAGGAACAAAGATAATTCAAGCGATTTAGCAAGAATCAGGAAAGCTAAAGTTAATCAGGAAGGAAAATGGAAAACAGACGAGAGCCGAGAAGGGCGGCGGCCTAAGAGAGCCAAGCATATTAATGAGTTCAATAATGCGAATAAATTCAATTATCTTATTCTAAGTTAAGAGACCAGGATGGTAAAAGAAATTACAAATCCAGCCATATATTTGGAAATAGTGCATTAAAATGGACAAAGGAAATATAAGACATGGGGGAAAAATGGTAAAACAGGCAAGAGGGTTAACAGAGTCCCGGCAGGTCACACTGCGGAATGAAACGGAAATTCCGGGCAGAGAAAAGTGCGGCTTGCCACAAGAAGGCACAGATCACAAGCTTGACCTTCACCCTAAACAAAACGAATGAGACAGTGATATCAGAGAACCACGGGGCAATCGTGGGCATCATCGTACCTGTACATTGTGATCCCAGCCCCAGGGAAGCTGAGGCAGAGGGACTGTGAGTTCAAGGCCAGCCTTGAACTTTTGAGACCTTGCCTCAAAAACAAAACAAAGAACTACAGGTAGTGTGAGTGTCCTGGGGGTCACCAGTCAGTGTGCACAGGACACAGAACCTCCAAAGAAACCCAGGGAAGATGGGAAGACAGGGTCTGTACGCTTCACTTTCCACGGATCCCAAACACAGAACAAAGGTCTTCATGGGTCCCAGACACAGATCAAAGATCTTTCTTGCTCAAAGATCCTCACAGTAGATGGTGAAAAAGATCTCTGCTTCCAAAGCACACAAGTAGTGCAGATCCCGACATCAGCTCTCAAGGTGACAGCTGGACATCTGGGCAATGGAAACTAAAACACCAAATCAGGAGTGCACATGGCAGTACCTAGATACTTTCCAAATGACTTGAATAAAGGGAGCATCAAGGCTGGAACCGTAAAGAGAGTCTTACTGTTAGGAAAGCCGTGTGTACAAGCAATGTTCCACTCAGAGGAAAAGCAAACCTCAACTGCTTTTGTGGTAAGTGGAGGGGAATGAAATGACACGGGTCAAGGATTTCAGCCGAGCTGAAGTGGTGGCACACACCCGGAATCCTAGCCACTCAGGAGGATGAGGCAGGGGGATGGCAATTTGAGACTAGCCTGGGCAACTCAGTAGGGCACAATCTCAAAATCTAATAAAACAGACTGCAGTTTGGGATTGTGGCTCAGTGGCAGAATGTTTTCCTAGGGTACGTGAGGCCTTGGGTTCAATCTCTTGTATTTAAAAAAAAAAAAAAAGGAAAGAAAAAAAACTAGAACAGCTCAGAAGGAAGAAATGAAGAAAGCCCAAAATAAAAATAAATGAATGAGCCACAAATGCAATGCCACACCCGTGCCCTGACCCCACCAACACCGTGACTGCCACCATCAAATGAGCTAGGACTGAAGGCAAAGTCAGACCGTGTAGAGACAGGCAGCATGAATATACGCACGCAAACATTTTAGGATGTAAGGGAATTGGAATGCAGCCCTTTATGTCAACGATGCATTTGAAAACTGATGATTTTCGAGGAAATGGTGTCACACAGAACTGAAAGGAGAGGGAGAAACACGGATCCAACTAATAACCAGAGGAGACGCTGAAGGGACTGTCAAAGGCAGGATTCCCGATCGCCAGAGAAAGAATGGGGTATTCAAATAAAGGGGACAGCAGATTGTGTGTCCCTTTGCTCACTGGGTGTTCTGGAAGCGCGCATTCTAGACACCGTGAACACCATAAAAATAATAATGTAGAAACATCGTAAAACAGATTGGGACCTGGCCTTTCTGGAGCTGAGCATCCCGCCAGATGAGAAGAACAGCAGACAGATGCTAGCCTCTGTCATCATCACAGATGCATGCTAAATGCCACCATTTACCTCCATTGGTTGGCAGTGAAGGAAATGATGGTCCCCGTCAGGTGTTGGAGACGTGGAGCCAATGAACTGCCAGATACAGCTGGAAGGTGCAGCTTAGAGGAACCTCCTCACACGACTACCACAATGCATGTTGGTTCTGCAGCCACACAAGTGCACACAAGTCAACATTCACAAACACACATCAACACACATATGTGGAGGGTTAGACAGCACTACTTTGAACAACGGAAGGTGGTAGAAACAGCCTTAATCGCCACTGACAGAAGTTGCTTTTGTAAGAAATGATGATTAAACTACCTAGCTAGCCGCCATGAGATGATACTTTCCCCTGATGGAAGACAAACACACGCTTAGGTTCATGGACTTTCCTTGTGGCTTTGTCTATCAGGTATGAGCAACGACGCTTCTCACGGGGGTTCCCTTGCTCCTCCTGCTGGATGGAGGACACTCTGCTACCTCCATTTGCTATATGATCCTAGGAGAGGTGAGGAGGCCAGGGTAAGAGGGGAGCCTCCGTATGTCTGATTCTGAGCTCTGCACATCCTGACTCTGGGATGAGAATAGCAAAGTCACAGACACACACCTGTCCAAAGCTGGGAACCTAGAAGGCCACAGATGACAAATCTCAGCTGTCAGCATGTCCTGGGATGGACTATGGCCTGGGTGGGGTCTGGGCATTTCTATATTGATCCTTTGTTTTTAATAACAAGCCTGCTTTGAATTTGTTTGTGTATGCTCGTATGTATGTATGTATGTATGTATGTGTTTTTGAGACAGAGTCTCATGTAGCCCAGGGTGGCCTAGAACTTGCCATGTCATCAAGGATAATTGTCAACTTCTGATTGTCTTTTCTCTACCCCCGGAGTTCTAGAACTGCAGTTGCATGCCACCATATCCACTTTATATAGTGCTGGGAACTGAATCCAGGGCCATGTGCATGCTAGGCAAGCACTTTACCAACTGAGCCATGTCTCCAGTCCCATGTCACATCATTACAATTTAAAAATGATCCAAAAATGTAGAGAGGCAGTGGAGTGGGGTTGCCCAGGGCTGGCAGTAGGGACTGGGAATTAGAGACAAAGGCTGCTGGTTAACGGGTCTAGATCTCTGGTTTGACGGGGGTGTGTGTGGAGACAGGTGTGGTGGCAGATGTGCAGCAGAGAGATTGGATTTAATGTCCCTGAATTGCACACTTAAAATGGTTAAGATGGTAAATTCAATCTTGGGTGTATTTCACCACCAAAAAAAAAAAAATTGGAAAAAAGGTATGTGTCCTCTCTGTAGAGAACAATGGTCAGGGAAGAGTTTGTGGGGGCAGGGGTCTATCTGAAACGCTGCACACATCCAGTGCAGGAAGGGCCTGGGCCATCTCCTCTGAGGACTCCCTGGAAATCCACCGGAGGCTGACCCATGGAGTCGGAACACTGCAGTGCAGCCTCTGATTGCGGGATAGGGACCGAGTCTGCTGCTGGACACTGGGGCTGACATCGCTGCATCTGTAAGTTCCGAAGGACCCTCATGGGTAGCAGAAGCAGCCTCTGTGGACCATAGTACAAGGTTTCTAGGGGCTGGGGACAAGGTCAGACAGCTTTGGCTCTGTTTGGGGCCTCGTACCCCAAATCCCGGAGAAGACAAAGGCAAGTGCTGAAGCCCTGGTCACCCTTTGAAGTGGGTGTGTGCAGGCAGTGCCCGAACACTGGAAAGCTGGATTTGATACACGTGGGGCAGGGAACTGGGGAATGGATCTTTCTGCTTTCCTTTTCATTTCTACTACTGTGGCCAGTGGGTCGACAAGAAGATGTGGAAATCCAAGACGCAAGGACACACAGGTAAGCTCAATAGGTGGGTCACGCCAGGCTGCAGGCACCTGGGAGAAGCAAGGAGAGTGATGGCATGACTCATTTACCACGGGCTGTGAGAGTAGTGTGGGATAGCCGGGAGCCTGCGCTGATGTCAACAGGATGACTTGGGCTCAGTCCCTCCTTTCATCCATTAATACTTGTGTAGCCTCAGCTGAGTTGCTTTACCTCTCCAAGCTGCACTCTCCTCATGAGTTGGAAGAGAGGAGCCTCCCCATTGTGTACCTTTTCCTGGGAAGACACAGAGAAATGTCTCTTCCCTGGGAAGAGGAGTCAGGCACCAACAGAACAAAGAAAGGATTCTGCCTAAGGCCAGCGAACCAATGAGCATGCTTGGGTTCCTTACAAGAGCATGGGCGACTCTCAGGAGAGGGCAAAACTGGAAAGCCTCCCCTAAGCATGGTGAGGGCTCTCAAAAACTGAGAGTCCCACCCTACTAGCCCTCCACCTGGTGTGAAAGTTAGCACACACATAGCTGGGGAGGGATTATGAGCCGGGGTGTGTGTGTCACAGGATGGACAGAGTGCCTGGAGCCTAGGGTACGGGTCTGATGATTTTCCTTTCCATGGAAACGGCAATGTGGCTGATCCCCCGAGAGCCTCATACAGATGATCATAGCTGCTCTGGTCTCAAGATGCCATGCAGGACCATGACTGGAGGATGGGGTCCTACTCTACCTCTCCCAGACTGGTCATGTGGACCAGATGAGACACCGTGTGCATGCGCCCTGCATGCCAGAGCTATTCCACGAGTGTCCGTGCCCTTGCTCAGTTCCCTTACGGGTATCTCTCTGGATCACAGGGTTGGTGTGCTTTCTTCCCTGGCTGCTCACCTGTACCCAGAGGCCACACTGCAGCCTGACATTATTGTCATGTGTATCTAGCCACTCAGACAGATGTGGAATCCTTCCTGGGCCCTATCTGAGTTCTCCAACATATAAGATTCCTACTTATATGTCCGTAGGCTCACAGAGGACCGAGGTGGCCCTGCCTACACACAATTCCCCAGAGAATAGCCGGGCAGGCCATGGGTCACTGCTCCTCACATGAATGGGTCTACATGCCAAAGAATGCCAGGACAAGAACCCACTCAAAGAGAGGATGGGAAAGCAGGAGGGAAACACACATTGATTGGTACTGAGGACAGAAAGGGGAACATTTGGTGGGAGTGAATGGATCCCACCACATAGTGAGAAGCAGGGAGGGGTGCAAGACCCTGGGCTCCACACTGAAATGGGGAAACAGAGGCTTGTGGACTCCATGTCCTGTGAGGAGAAAGGGCAGGGGACATCAGTAGCACTTGGTGGGGTACAGCCACCTCGAAACCTCAAAGAATGGTGGGGCAGGCTGAGGAGCAGGAGTGATCCTGCAGGCGGAAAACCAAGAGGGCTGTTCCCGCCATGACAGCCACCTACAGGCAGCGCCCTCTCACTGGAAGGTCCACAGGCCTGGGCACATTCATAGGAGTATAAAGACGATGAGGACACTTCCCCACCCTGACTATCCCAGAAGGTCCCCCGGACACCCAAAAGGGAAGTGAGCCGATCCAGCTGAGTGGCTTCCACAAAACCCTGCTGCCTTTGGCTAGAGTCCAGAGCTGCAGAGGTGAAAGGAACATGGCTTGCCTCAGGGTTTCACATAGCTAGTGGGGAATCTGGGCAAGAAAATCACCAGGCATCTTATTCCACCACAGCGCAGCAACATCTGTCTGCAGAGGCAGAAGCCAGGGGCAGGGCCGAACCCACGGGTGCTGAGCCTCTGTGTTAATGCTGTCCTGAAACTCATGCTATATGAAGGCTCCGTGTCAAATCTGTCAGCTGAGGAAACTGAGGCCCAGAGTTGTGAGCTGTGAGTAGACTTCCATGACAGAAGGCTAGCCCAAGTCTCTGGCATTGACTATTTGGTTGCTTGCCCATCCTTGTCACTGTGTGACCTCAGACAAATCAATTCACATCTCACTGTCTCTGCTTTCTCACCTGGAAAACGGAAGCAACAGGGCTTATCTGGACCGGCATCAGATTTAAATAATGCGATGTTGATTCTCCTGTAGGAGAGGCTGCCCTTCTTCCTCTTTTGGTTATTTCTGACTTTCAAGCTTTGTGTCTGTCTACAGAGCTAGTCTTCCAAAAGAATAAGACAGAAATCCACAACAACATCAAGGTGCTCTATTCACAGAGAGGAGGGACACATAGACAACACACACACATGGGGGGGGGAGAAAGAGAGGAGAGGGGGCAAAGAATATGCACACAGGGTAACCTTGGGAATCTGCAGGACTCAGATCTTCAATAAAATCTCAATACTGAGATTTCAAAGTGAGAGTACATGACTTTGGTGGAGGGATGACTCTCTTCAACCATTATAGCCTAAATTAGCTCACATGGGAAGCCTGGTGGTGACCAGGCTCTCTAAGGGTCCTTCCCAGCTCCTGACCCAGGATCCAGGCTGCCCCTACCCTTAGCTGTGATTCCTCCTCCCCAAAGCTCAGGGTCTCACAAACAGAAAAGGCCATGCCAAGAGAAGCTGCTACAAAAGAGAGTCACTGGGCTTCAGCGGTCCTTCCCTTTGTTTTGAGTCTGGTGGCTTCGTGAGTGACACCTTTTTCCATGGAGTGTTTCCACTATTTCAGTCATTTGCATGGTCTGTACCTGTGCTGGGTAGTTTTCTGTCAATCTGACACAAGGTAGAGTTATCTGAAAGGACAGAACTTCAAATGAGAAACATGCCTCCATAAGATCCAGCTGCAGGCAAGCCTGTAGGGCATTTTCTTAATTAGTGACAGACGGGGGGAGGGCCCAGCCCATTGTGGGTGGTGCTATCCCTAGGCTGGTGGTATTGGGCTCTATAAAAAAGCAGGCTGAGCAAGCCATGATGAGCAAGCCAGTCAGCAGCACCCCTCCATGGCCTCTGCATCAGTTCCTGTCTCCAGGTTCCTGTCCTGTTTGAGTTCCTGTCCTGACTTTCTTTGATGATGAACAGTGATATGGAACTGTATGCCAAATAAATCCTTTCCTCCTCAAGGTGTCTTTGGTCATGGTGTTTCCTCACAGCAATAGACACCTTAACTAAGACACCACCTATACGCAAGCTCTGGTTTCATATCAGCAAAGCATCTCAGCCACAACTTAGAGCGAGCAAGGGAACTTTGGCTCTGGCCAGGGGACCTGCTGCTCTGGGGTAGCCTTCCTGACAATCCCTGGCCCTGACTGGCCACTCTTTATCTAGAAGCAGTTAACACACAACTGGAGTTTGAATCCACCCTCTTCTACTTCCAAGCTCGGTCACCAAGGCAGGTGTTCTCGTAACATCCCTGGGCCTGTGATAGCTCATTTGTAGACAGGGAGGAAAAGGAGTTAGTACCTGCCCAGCTGAGTCTGGGAAAGCCCTCCATTACCTCATCCATAGAGAATACTCAGGGTCCTGGCTGGCCCAGAGCCTCAAAGAGAGCCCATGAATGGGAACAGAAGAGTTTTAAGCCAGCATGGCTCAAACCGCCATCCTCACCCTGCACGGACACCAACACATGGCAGCATTTGAACCCTTCCTCCTCCAGCTCATCCTTTGCAAGGACACAGCCTGTCCCTTCACCATGCCACTTTCTGACCAAGTCCTCTAGTGGCTCTCAAATGATGCATTCATTCTAGCACATGGATGTTCCTTACAAGCATGCCAGGCTGTTCCAGGTGCTACCCCTCCCTGTAAAACCTAGCTCTTGCCTATGCTGTTCTCCTTGCTCTGTATATCTTACTGTATCCCTGTGAATAAATACACTCTGTGTGAGCCCAGACCAGCTCAGCTCACATATACCTCCACTACACAGCTCTGGACCTCATATGCCTTCAATGAGCCCAGGCTAGCCCAGCTCATATATACCTCTTCCCACTCAGCCCCAGGACTTCCAGCTTCTGCTAGCAGCGATGGCTCAGTTGGAGCCAAGGTCTACTATTGCATTTACCCTCTCTATCCTTTTTGTGGGTCACAGAGTGTACAGATGCAGACTCACTGTGCTATGCTTGAGGGCAGACTTGAGGGGTCTGTGATTTATAGCTGCTTCTCTCAGGGAGTCTTTAACAGAACTGATGATAATAAGCAATTGAACAGACACCAAGTTCTGGTAATTGAGCAGCCCTGGGTGACAAGAAAAGATATCTACAGGTGAGTGAGTGAGGGGGAGTCAATAGCTCAGAGGCTTCTACATGCTCTTGTTCAAACCAGCAGACAGAGGTGTGACCGAGTCTCAAATCCTGCCCAACTCCATGTCACGGAGCTCTGCAACCCAGGATCCTGAGGCCCAGGTGGTCAGACTCTGCCTCTCAGTCTTAGGCCCTGGGGGTGGACCAGGTGACACATGACCAGAAGTTTTGGCTAATACCCCACCGCCACTATTCAAACATAACTGGTTTCTCAGCAAACTCACTCTCGCTCTCTCAAGCCTGTCAGCTCCTCTCCACTTCCTGCTACCTTCCTGGAAAAGCCTCAGCATCTCCAGCCTCCTTCCTGATCTCCAGCGTGACTCTGTGCCTGCTTTGGCCGGCCCTCCATACTCCTGTGAGTGGTATGCTTCTGTGTCACATCTGCCTGGGCTCACGCTTCCTGGGCATTTCTAAAGTCGGCTGACCGTCCCAGGAAGGTGATGGAACATCTGCCTCCTCTACACCCCTGACCCTTGGTGCAGACCACGCAGAGCTATGTATCTACCTTCCTTCAGACAGTGTGAGAACTTGCAGGGCAGGAACAAGTGGCAGTCTCTGCCCTACCGGAGCTTCATGCCCTGTGAGCATAGTACTTGGTGTGCAGTGAGTGGGGAATGACTGAGTACCCACTACTCTCTGGTTTGCCTTCCATTGTGCTGCCCAGTATTGCTCCATCTAGACTTCATTTTCCAGACCCAAGTACCAGGCAGGGCAACATGCTAACCTGGCAGCTTCACTGTTCACCTGGATCAAGGAATTTCCCAGGGCATCAGTGGTCCCTGGACAGGGCTGAGGCTCTCGGAGTCCTGACTGGTGAACAGGCAGCAGGGCAGGGAGTGCCTTTGTGTTGGCCTCAAGGTCTGGGACCTTGGAGATGGGCAGTTCTAGGAGCAGGGGAGGGAGTCTGAAGGGTGTTCTTCATTGGCCACTCCACAGGCACAGCCATGCCCCTGCTCCCCACAGCCCGGCCACCCAAGGTTGGGCCCACCAGTTTCCATTTTTTAAAATCTTTTCCAAGGCCCACCCTGCTGGGCTCTGATCCGGCTATATCTACCCATCATTCTCTAAAGGTGCAGAACTGTAGGATAGCACACAGGGTGGGGTAGGAGACTAGATCTGACTAAAATACTGCCATTACTGCCATGTGGCTGAGAACAAGTCATGTCTACCTGTAGGCCTCAGTGTCCCCATGTGCCAATTTGAAGACTTGAACAGTTCACTTCTAAAGACTCCTTTAGTTCGAAGTCCCTGCTGCACAGCAGATATCTTTACTAGCCAGAAAAGCCTCCCCTCACACACACACACACACACACACACACACACACACACACACACACACACACACAATTACAGAACAAGAGAGGGCCATGGGTTTCAATTTGATCTTCCACAAATCCGGGTTTAGGTCTCTAGCTCTGGGATCGTAAGCCAAACCCCAACATCCTTGAAGGACCGACTGTCCCCAGGCAATGGCTGTTTCTCCTTCTCTACCCACCAGGGTAGTGAAGCCCACTTGCACATGTCCTCTGTCCTTTGAGTTTAACAATGGGGTAAGGTAAGTCTCCATCGCTTTCACATTATTGCTACCATGAGGCTCTGGGGTCGGGGCTTGCTCCAAGTCACCCAGTCAGTGTTTGGGAGGAGTGGAGCTGGCCCCGGCACTGCAGCAGGGCCATTCAGGTTTTCCACTGGGAGCCAGTCAGCTGGACAGGCAGGCAGGGTGCTTTAATCAAAAACTATATGTGGGCTGGGGAGATGGCTCAGTTGGCAAGGTCCTTCCTGAACAAGCATGAGATCATGGGGTTCAAGCACGGGGTTCAGATCCCCAACACCCACATAAAAAGCTAGGCATGGTATTGTATGCTTATGATCCCAGTGCCAGGGAGGTGGAGACAGGAAGATTCCAGGGATGCACTGACCAGCCAACATAGTCTAATCGGCAAGTCCAGGGTCCCTGAAGAGAAACTGTCTCAAAAACAAGGTGGACAGTCCTTGAGAAACGACATGTGAGGCTCACTTCTGGCCTCCACATATATGTGTATGTGCATGTACACACGGATACACACACAAACACACACCGCACACACATACACATACAGACATACAACACACACACACATGAAGACGCACACATACGCACACACATATACACATTCAAACATATATGCACACACACATACATACACATACGCACACAGAGTGAGTTGTGGGCTGCTATATTCACAGAAGTCAGGCTCCTTCCAGGCTCAGTGCCCCTGAGTACAGGGAATATTGTGAGCGGGGAGCCTTTACTGCTGAACATCCCAGCCCTTTCTGCTGTCATAGGCCTCTGAGCCTTTGATCCCAAGCCAGGACAGGTAAAGCCCTGCCCCACAGAACAGGGCAATGCTGATCCCTCTGTTCCCCAGGCACCACTGGGGGCAAGGCTCTTCCCTTGGATGGCTGACCACATGTGATCTGACTGCCAAACAGGGAGATGGACGCCAAAGTCCAGAAGAGATGGAAGTGTTCCAGCCTGGTTCTGACTATGCTTTATGGTTGTTCCGGTCCTGTACTTCAGCTAATACTATAAACTCCTTCGTGGCTACCCCACATGTACCTGTACAGTGTCCATCTTCACAACCATTCACATCCGATGGCTCTGACCATCCTCAGCACAGTGCTTATGTCCACTGTAATTCAATCGCTGTGTAATTATGTATACTCTCCACTGAATAAAAAAAAAAATCTCAGGGGAGGGCCAGGTCCTGCTTGTCTTGTTCCCAAGCTATAGCTCAGCCCCTAACACAGTATTAACAGGAATGAATTTGAGTTGCTTAATAAACTCATGCAGCCATTACACCCAGAAACAGAATCAGAAAGAAAGTCTGTGCCTCCAGTTACACTTGTGCTGGATCCCAGCTCTCCCATTGCTCTTCCTGGCCCTTGCGCAAAGCGTTTCTGTTCTGGACCTCAGTTTCCTCATCTATAAAAATGGAACGTGGGCCAGACTTTGTGTGCTGGATTCGCATGGCCTGAGGGTAGAATGCCTCCCTCAACTCTGCGCCCCTTCCCCCTGTTCTAGCCTGTTACCAGACTTTGGGGTTCATGTTTCCCAGGTTTCACCTGGGTGTAAGAGAAGTATCCAAGAAGGCAGGGTCAGAAGGGTTCAGCCATCCCAAGTACCACACACCACTGCTGGAAGATGAGTTACAGCTCCTGGACAGGCAGCCCTGTTCTCTCACACTCACCCGTGTCACAAGTGTCAGCCAGCAGTAGCACACACAATAACTGGGGAAGGATGAATGACCGAGAAAGGTCAGGGTGGAGCTGGGGTGAGGGCAGGAGAAGGTGTCTGCACTGTGTGCTTGCAGCAGTACCTGCCCAGGGATCTAAAGAGCTGCATGCCCACCAAGGGGGTCTGTGCCCAAGAGTGAGATCCTGGGCAAATATCAGACCCCCAGAAAGGGAGTGTACCCCCCCACACACACACAGTGCAGCATCAGCAGCAGCCACAGCTCCCCTGCTGTCTGCTCAGCACACATCATCCTTTTAAACCTCACTGTGTTTCCACACTGAGCCGGGCACAGGCAGTTTCCACAGAGACTGCAGGAGCCAGGGCAGACCCAAAAATAACCCCAATGAGATGAGAAGCATCTCCTGCCCATCCCTTGCTTCCCTACTCACAACTCTCTCTGCCCCATGGGGGAAGGTCTCACTGGACTTCCTCCTCCCCCAGGCCCAGGAAACAGTCCTCTGCAGCCTGGCTCCAGGGAGAGGATGCAAGGGCAGCTATTGGTACCCAAGGATCAGGCTGCAGGGCGGAGTCTCCTCCCTAGCTTCACATCCCTACCAGGTCTCAACCATTTTTTCTCTACTTTCTTGCTACCAGCCACTGGGATCTGGTATTCTGATCTTGTGCCCAACTCCAAGGTCTGGGGATGGGCTTGGGCCAGCACCCAGGATTCGCAAAGAGCAGCAACCAGGGTACTGCTGTCCCAGTGGGTCCCCAGCTCTACCTCTGTGTTGTGCCCTTCCTCTTTTGCTCCCAGCCATGAGAAGTTTGTCTGCAAAGCTCAGCAAACCCTTCCTCCTCCAGGGCTCTTCCAGAGAGCTCCTGAGAACAGGAGTCCCCTGCCACAAGGCTGAGCACTCATGCAGCATGCTCTCTGTGGCCCCAGCAGTTACCCCATCACTGATTAATCTCTGACACCTCACGTCCTGTTCCATCAAGGACACCAATGTCCCTCCTCTGAGCCGGGATTGTGCTAAGGCATTCTTAGCTCCTCTAGTCCTTACCCGGGAGGACTGAGACTGAGGAGTGGAGAACGGAGAAGAGAAACAGGTCACACAGCCACAAAGGCTGGACTTCTCCAGGCTGCAAATCCCAGAGGCTGCAGCTATAGATCCACCTTGGGGGGTTGGGAGGGAGGAGACACATTGACTGACAATGATAGATGCCAATAAAACATTTCCAATTTTGCTCCCTGCAAAGTCACAGGCTACTCAAGATACCTTCAATTCTGTCTCTCTGTTATACATTGGAAATTTAGTATACAGTTTTATTTGGGTTAATAAAATAGTTGAGGGTCTGGGAGGAGGTTCTACTATTTAAAACATTAGGAGATGGCTGACTGCAGCCAACCTCAGCCTCATATTCATGCAAGGCCAAGGTTCAGAAATAGAACAGAATTGCCCCAAGGCAAGGCTTTCCTTGTGAAACCTCACCTGTCTCTCCTCCGGGAAAACTCTGTGTGGAGCTCCCTTTGGCCCTTCTTGCTGGAGCTTAGACTCCAGAGTCCTGTGCTTCCTGGTAGATGCCCTCCTAAGTGATATACACTTGATATCTGCAGTTCACACACTCGAGCTCCATGACCTTGTCTGCACCGTGAGGACATCTGTGTGTGGCGGCAGGAGCATCTGTGTGTATGAGCATGACAGGACATGGACCTGCTCTGACCAGTCATGAGTGGTGACACTGGGATCACAGGTTGCAGTGCCAGGCCCTAGGATGCTGTTCCTGGTCAATGGAAAAAGCACTATATTTAGGATCAAAAGCCTCAAGCAGAGCCCCACTTCGGCTGCTCACCGCTCTGTGGCCTTGAACCACCCACCTGACTTCTTCGAGTTTTACTCTGGGGGATAAAAATGTCTCCCACAAGGAGAGGATATGGGTTCAAATGAAGTGACCAGCGTGAATGGTCTGAGCTGCAGAACCGAGCCTAAGGTCTGAGACTGCCACTGTGGAGCACAGTCCCCCACGCCATAATCCTGTGGCAAGGTATGGATGGACCACTCTAGAAAGCACCCAATGTGTGTTTGCTAAAACCACCCATTCACAAACATCTGCTGAGCTGCACATGGCTACAGGAAGACATGGGCCGGAGGAAATAAGCAATTTTCTCCAAATACATTTCCTGTGAAGCCCAAATGCTGGGAAGTGGGCTGGGGCTTCTAGGATGGGCAGGATGATGCAATGATGGCTCCTTCTCCAGGACCTCTCTGGTCAGCTGGGGAGAGCCCTGGCAGGAGGGACACAACCCTGAGGTGCTGGGTCAAAGGCAGGAAAGGCTGCTCCAGGGCAGCAGTCTCCTGGGAGCGAGTCCAGAGCCCACTCCTTCAGCATCTTCATAGTGACAGGAAAGAAAGAACTGAAAATATGCTCATTAAATCTGCATCTGGCACCCGGCTTGGCAGGGTTGCCAAAATTCTGTAAGACTAGAATTAAATTAGCAAATTGGAAGTCGAATGATTTTAAGTAGGCATGATGGAATTCATCAGGGCCAGGTGGAAGCTGGTGGGGGGAAGGGGACCAGGAAAGCCCACATCCCAGGGGGTTGGAAAGCCTGGCTAAGAGCAGAAAACAGTAAAGAAACAAGCCAGATAAGATCCACTCGACTGATGTTCACCCTGGGGGTGTGGGAGCGACAGAGGGCCCATACTGCAAGGTGGGAGAGACAGGAGGCATGGCTAGACAACAGCCAGGATCGGGTGGCTGGATGGCACAGTCTCCTCTTTGCAATGAAGAAAGGACCCTGGGGGCTGCATAGGAGAGCGGCAGATGGGCTCTCTAGACAAGTGGCTCCATGGAGCATTGCACTTTGTGGGTGACACAGCATGAGGGTGACTGACACTGCTGTGTCACCACTGCATACTTCCTGAGTTTGGGAAAACAGTAGATAGGTAAGCAGGGGACGAGAAGGGGCTTGGCCCAGATTTCACGGAGGAAGAAAGAAGACATGAGAGATACTCGTGGGGCATTCACAAGGTGCCAGGCACCATGTGTGACACTCACCACGGATTATCACACCTATTCATCGTACTAATCCTATACCTCAGAGACTTTCTTCTTTTTCAGTCTTTCTTTTTAATTGCCTTCATTTGAAATACACATGTTCCTGGGCATGGTAGTACATGCCTCTAATCCCAGCACTTGGGAAGCAAAGACAGAAGGACTAGGGATTCAGGGCTATCCTTGGCTACATAGGGATATATAAGGCAGCCTGAGCTGCATGAGACCCTGTCTCAAAACAAAACAAAACAAATACATGTACAAGTTAAGCAGAGGTAGGAAGATTACCATGATTTGAGGCCAGTCTAGGCTACAAAGAGAGAGAGAGAGAGAGAGAGAGAGGAAGAGAGAAGTATATATGAAATAGAGAAGTCTTCCTTCCACCCTCTCAGCTCCTGCTCCACTCACGGATGACCAGGTATTCCCCCAGGCATCTTCCATGAGAACAGAAACCATTCTACATGTTCAGGGCCATGCTTAGCCTTCACTAAACTGAACATTTTTTGGGTTAACCTGGGACCATACTGAACACATCTTGCTGCCTCCCGTGCTGGCCCCATAGGTAGACATCTTTCCTTTTAGTGGATACAAGATATTCCACACCACTATGTCTGAGCATTGCCTCGGCCAAGCACAGAGGTCCATGTCAGCTCTCTGATGCATACATGCTACAGGAAAGGTCCTCGTACATGGGTGTCTCTGGAGCTGGTATCGGCCTGATTGAGGAAATATGTCCACTTAAAGCTTTCACTCATACAACTGAGGCTTCCAAGTCCCCTTGGCCTTTGCAAGCACTTGATCTCTATGTTTTATTATACATCTTTTTTTTTTTTTTGCCATTTCTAGGCACAATAATCCCATTTTAACTCACAGTCCCTTGGGCTTGGTAGTTCAAGTATCCATCATGTGTTTACGGGCCACTTTTGCCTTGTGAGCTTTCTGCTTATTTTTGCACATTAAAAAAAAATGTTTTGCATGTGGCTGCTGTTTTACTTTGCTAATGGAATGCTTCTCACATGTGATAACTGTGAGCTTGCCGATTCCTGTGCACCGGACACTGTCCTAGGCTCCCCACCAATGTCATAGTATGGAACTGGGGTCAAGCCAAGTGGCAGTATAGTCCTTGTCTACAGCCAAGGAACTGGAGGTTCAAAGACTCAGGTCGCATGCCCAAGGTCACACATGGTCAGATGAAGGGCAGGGCGGAGTCTGAGGGGCCAGCTGAGCCCATCCTCCCATCTGCAAATCGGTTGGTTCTCAAGCCTTCCCACCACCCCTGTAATCTCACCCATAAAGAAAGTCCCCCTGAAAATTCCCCTTTCTGTTACTTAGCGCTTCCTCTATTGCACGTGGTTTTTAAAAGAATGTAGTTCTCATACACCAGGTAAGGAGGCTGAGCTTCAGTTTCTGGCGAGACGAAATCATGAGCTACACAGAGACCTTGCCCCTTCTTGGGACACTGACGCGCCTGGGGATATGTTGGGGGAAGGAGGAGGCGTGCAGGGTTTATGCACAGGAGTAAAGGCCAGGTGTCCTGGACAAGACAAGGACTAGCACATGGAGTTAAGCTATGCCTCGCGAGACATCACCATCGTCAAATCAAAGGTGTTCCCACCTGGCTCACAATGCACACTGGGTAGTGGATACCCAGCTCTCGAGTGCAACAGAGAGCTTGCTTGTATGTGTCCGAGAACCAGGAGAGTCACTGTGCAAAGCCAATCTCCACAAAGCTGCTTCTGGTCCTTAGTGTCATTTTTTAATGAGGTGTTTTGGTGTTTTTGCTTTCCGTTTGGGTTTTTTTCTGGGGGGGGATTGAAACACTGACATCACACATGGATTTCTGGATCACAGATCAGACACTAATTTGTTCTGTGGACCAGCACATGCTCATTGCGATGAATGTGCACTATACACTGTCCGGGCTTCCCAGGGGCACAGCATATATGGAGGAAGTGTTTGCATGCCATTTGCCACTTTTCTTCTGAGAAAAAAGAGATTAAGTTAACAAAATCAGAAAAATGTGAGAAACTGACAAGCTGAAGCGAACAGGCAGAAACAAGTTTTAAAGTTACTGTATGCTCGCATTACACTTTTAGCTTTGACCTTAGATGACTTCAGTATTTCCCAAAATGCACCTCTGCAAAAACTCTAGTCCACCTTTTTTCATATGCTTACATACATGCACATACCCACTCTTGCACACGCTCTCACACTCACAACACAACTCACACATACCCTTTGGCTGATTTCCAGTACACTTCCTGCAACTTACACACGAGAATCCTGTGGTATAAAGTCCTTTACATTTTCCCCCAAAGTGCTTGGCTATAGAGGGTTTTTATTTCCTACCTATATCTGTGTATCCTGAGACACATGCTCTGAAAATCGACCATGAGAAATGATGCCCTTCCTTATTTCATGAGATTGGAGCTTAAAACAAAGCTGGTCCAGAGTGCACAAAGCCCTGGGTTCGATCCCTAGAACCTAATAAACTGGACATGGTGGCACACACTGTAATCCTAACATACAGGAGGTAGAAGCAGAAGAACCAGAAGTTCGAGGTTATCCTGGACCAAATAGTGAGTTTAAGGCCAGCCGGAGCAATGTCAGACACTAACTCAGAAACAATCAAACAACCAACATCAGCAACAAACCAAAGAGCCCATGTTGGGATGGGTATCTTCTTCCCCCTTGCCTAGGAGAGCTACGTAGATGGCTTCGTGCACACCTGAGCATCGTCTGCCTCACTCGTATCTCAGGGACACCTGGAATGCCCATATGCCCAGGCAAGGGTATGTGCAGTTAGTGCTGACCCAGAGAGGCTTGAGCTGCATGGACCAGCAGTGAGGGAGAGGTGGAGATTGCTCTGGGCTCAGCAGTTTTCAGCAGGTGAGTCCCAGAGATGCACCTGAGCCAAGTTACCTGTTTTGTGGATGGCAAATCAGGCTCCAAGCCTTGGAACTGCTACAACCTAGTCTCTTTTCTCCAGTCTGTAGAAACCCCTCCCCAGGCCTAAGTGTTTCCTAGCGCCAAAGTGAACCAGAGTACCTAGCCCCACCTCATTTCCCTGCTTTGTTCTTCCTTCTGCTTCACTGTCAGCCACTGCAGCTCAGTCATCGGACACAGCTCTGCAGTAACACCTCACTGGCCACAGCAGCTGGGAAGCAAGCCGGTGAACTGCTACCAGATGTGCAGGGCAGACCCAGGACCACTGGAAAGGTGGGTGACATGGTGATTTGGGCATTCACTGGGGCCACTTCCTAGGGAGGCACCCCAGTGTTCCTCTCCCACTGTGATTCAGGCACTGGCTTGTTGCTGCGCTTCTCTCTGGACCACTCTCTGTGGCATGCAAAGCCAGAGAGTCAAATACTTCAGGGTCTTTCATGGCTTCCCGGATTAACTCTGGAAGGCCAGGTTGTGGGAGTGTATGTGGATTCGTTCATTCATGCATTCATCCCTTTTCCTCTGTATTTGTGTAGTGTATATGTGTGTGTTCTTTTTGCACAAGTATGGCCCCACCTGTGTACAGTTGCACACACACATGAATGCATATATGTATCGAGGCCAGGTTGACATTGGGTGTCCTTAATTACTCTCTATTTACTTTGTCAAGATCTCTTGGTGAACCTAGGGTTCATCCTTTTGGCTATGATAGCTAACCAACTTGCTCTTGGGGAATCCCCTGTCTCTATCACACAGGCTCTGGGCTTATAGACAGGCCCCCCTCACCCACCTGGCTTCTGTATGGGCTCCGAGCACCCAAACTCTGGTCTTCACCCCTGTGTGACGAGGGTCATGCATTGAGCTACCTCCCCATTCAGTCACGGGTAAGTCGACTTTTCACTGGAGAAATCTGTGATTGTTTGAAAGCCGACCTCAATATTCTCCACCCAGTTTCCTTCAGCGTTCACATCTTACATAACACGATGTGCTTGTCAAAATGAAGACACCGATGCCGGCATGTGAGTAGTGGCTGGGCTGAAGATTTACTTCCTTTTTCACGGTTTCCCACCAATGCCCCTTTTCTGTCCCAAGACCCAATTTAGGGCACCATAGGCATTTACTCATTGTGTGTCCTTAGTCTCTGGGCTTACTGCTGCTTTCAAGAAGTAGGCACCAACCAGTTGTTGCATACAGGGTATCGTGAGATGGACATGAACGCGGGGTTCCAGCCACCCTGCAGGGGAGCAACATTCACGGGCAGCAAGTTCTGTCTTGTGGTCCACTCTGCCTCCCATAGTGACCTGGTCCTGAGCTTATCACTTCTCATCTACAGCTCTCAGCCTCTGCGCCCGCTGGGTGTCAATCATCTATCCGCCTCGCTGGAGGCCTGAAGGAGACAGTCAGTGTGGACAGATGTTTAGAGTCTCACAGCTCCTCAGTCCAGCGGCTACTGGATTGTAAACATCAATGCTACTGTAATGGCTGTCAGGATGGTGACTCCATGTCCTACTTCCAGAGCAGGACAGGCCACGTTCTGAGTTGTCTCCTGGAGCTACCCCATGCCAGCTTCATCCAAGATGTTCCATATGTCTCTGTGTAGCTCAGAGAAAAGGGAAATGTCCCTGGAATTAGCCTGTCCAGATTTATGCTCCGACAGGTGTATGCTCACATGCCACCCCATCACTGAAACCTTCCCGGGCCTCCCACATGGAAAGGCCTGGGAACCCCTTGCCCCTGGCAACCTCCTTCATGCCTGCTGCTTTGCTGTAGGCCTCTTACCTTGCTTGACCTGTTAAGTTACACCTTGTTCCTGGTTGAGAAGTCCCAAGAGAGCACAGAGTCACCTGTGCCTCGGACAGCACCCAACACTACCTACAAGCACAGAGGTGACACAGGACCTTGGGTGAACTGGTTCAGTTTGAGTCAACAGCCTCCAGCCTCCAGCCTCCAGCCTCCAGCCTCCAGCCTCCAGCTTGGTCACCTGAACGCAAGTCTCCCCCCCTCTAAACACATTGTTTGAGTTCACATAAGAGACAAGCTGTTTTAGAACCTGGGGCTTTTTGTAGTTTGTTTAAGAAAAATAAGAAGGCGTTGTAACTCCATGGCATCACTGTCCCTTTGCCCCTCTCCACTCTCTTCTACCCCACGCAGCTCTAGGGCCTGTCTGCTGGCCTGTCCCATCAATCCAACAAAAGTCCAATCAGGAGTTGGGAAACGCCCCCAAGCCTGTCCTCTCCTTCACTGGGGCTCTTCCCTGGAGTGCATCAGCATCAAAAACCTGTAGACTGTTCAAGTAGGGGTCAGAGGGCTGCAGATGAGCTTCAGAGAGGGAAGGCAGCTGCACAGGACACACAGCAGCTCCATGGCAAGCCCACTTACAGCCCTACACGCCCTGTTCTGAAGCGTGGCCCTGACTTCTCCACATTTGGAATCTTCCAGAAAAGGGTACAGACATGAGAAATTACCTGAGTGTTGGAAGTAATGGCTTCCATAATCCTAAGTTCTGTCCCCTGGTGTCTGGAAGATTCCAAATGCTTCTTATGAAATCTGCTCATGGTTTCACAGAGATTATCACGCCTCAGAACCCCACAGATCTTCCAGCTTCAAGACTGATTCCCAACAAAGCAGCAATAACTTTGACCAGCTGCAGACTTCTCCAAGTTCACCTTTCACCAGAGGACAGGTGCTTTTACACTTGAGCTCCAGTCTGACAGTCTGCCTACACCTGGGGTACTTGAACTTGAGTGGCAGTGGATGAAGATCACGTCCCTGGAGCAGCAGCCTGCAAGGGTGCAGGACTCTGAGCCAGGCAGAGTGCAAATTAAGAGAAGTGGCTGGAAGCCAGCACATTACACCGCCAATCTGCCCAGCCTTCCCGGTGCCCTACACTAAGGTGGCACAACCACAGTTTAAGTATGCAAAAAGAAACAGCTAGCTCTTAAACATGCAGCAAATTCCCTCAGTGACAGAGGTAGTCACACAGTGTCAGTCCTTCAGGTAGTGAAGCCTCAGTTCTCCCTGTTAGAGGCTCTGGACAGTGCCAGAGAAGACAGAGTCCTGTGAAATCTGGTGAAGTCACCTGTGAGGACCCATTCTAGAGATGAGTGAGTTGAGGCCTGGAGAGAAACAGTACCTAGCCTGGGGTCTCAGAAGGCATGGATTTCCTCAACGAGTGAGTTCCTAGAGAATACAGGCTTTCTCCTAGTACTTGACATAGATCTGAGCCCACAGAACCCAATCCAGCTGGGAATAAGCTAATGAATGGCAGAGGGAGGAGGAAGTACCACAAACCAGGTGCTCACCCTCGCTGTCCCACCCCACTTGCTGGCCTAAGGACCAGGAGACCAGGCTGATGTCAGGGCGCACAAGCATCGACACCTAAACTCAACGTGGGCCTCACAGCCTCCCTCTTCCTGAGCCACTGATGGGCATCAAGCAAGAGCAGTAGTGTGGGCTCTGACCCAACCAGCTTCGGCCCTCGACATGTACCAGAGCCAGAGCCACTCAAGGAAACAGGTGAAGAAGACAAGAGCTGACGAGTCTTCCACCCAAAGACTGGGATCCTGTCAAGAATGTATCCTCCTCCCAAGGCTGCCATTTAGAGCAAGCCCCTTTGTAGCAGCTAACACACAAAGATTGTGGTTTTACGAGTATCAGTCATTAAGTTCTCACAACAACAGCGGGGGCATTGTGGTTTACTGTCCGTCTTTTCTGTGCCAGCCACAGGTACTTAGTAACATCTGATGGGGGAGGGGTCCTCAGGAATCCATAGGATGGCTGTGGTTCAACTTCATTGACAACTTGACTGGGTTTGGAATCACCTAGGAGACACACCTCTAGGTGTGTGGGTGTTTCCAGAGAGGATTAATGGAGGAGGGAAGACCCACCCTGAGTGTGGGTGGCACCATCCTCTGGGCTGAGTCCCAGCCTGAATGAAGAGGAGAAAGGGAAATTGAACTGAACTCCAGCAGTCATCCCTCTTTCTGCTTCCTGGTCTGGCCAGATGTGAGCGAGCTCCTGCCATCCCGGCTCTAACCATGAACCCAAATAAACCCTGCCTCCTTCAAGTTGCTTCTCTTCTGTATTCGGCATAGTGGTGACAACACCTGCCCTGCGGCTCGGGGTGAGCACCCCCTCGTCCTCCTAAAGAACCAGAAGCTGAGGTTCAAGAAAGGGAACGGCACATGGCCAAGGTCCCCAGTGAGGACGCAAGAGGTGTGTACTTGGGTCTGTGCGACTCTGCAGATTGTATGCAACCATGTGGCTGTTGTGGGCCTGGGACAAGTGTGCTGGAGCCAAAGCTGGGGCTGAGTGGGGACGGGAACCAGATAGAGAGTACATCCAGCCTCCCGGACATCAGCGCTCTAGGCATCTCTGCCTTTGCAGGGCATGCAGCACCAGGGCCAGCTCCATGATCCCAGAGGCATCGCCAGGGTCTCCAAACCAGACACAGGGGACAGAATCTGGTGCACTGTGGTTGAAGACCCTCCGACGACAGCCACAGTCTCCCTAGCTGAACGATCACTCAGATCATTTTCTCACATCTACACTCTCGTCTGGAAGATTCCAAATGTTTCTTATAAAATCTGTTCATGGCTTCCCAGAGAATATCACACCTCAGAAATCCGGAGACCTTGCAATTTAGAGATTCTTAATAAAGCAACAGTCCTAGGTTTCAACCTTCTCTCTGTTCTGAACTTGCTGTGCAACCATAGGCAAATCAGCTCAACAGAGGCTGTATAAAAAGCCTACTGTGTGCTGGCAAGATGCTCAGTGGGCAAAGTTGCCAAGCCTGAGGACATGAGTTTGATCCCTAGGATCTACATGGTAGAAGGAAGGAGTCGATTCCTGCAAATTGTCCCCTGACCTCCACATGGACATGTACACACACAGTAGATATACTTTTAAAATGTTACTGAAAGTCCTAGGATAGGCACACTGGGGTCGCAGAAATAGATAGGAAAGTAGGAAAGTCACAATCCCGGTAACTCTGACTTCCTCACCTGGACGATGAGGACCAGTGATTGCTCAGTGCCTACTCTGTGCCAGGCCCTTGACATGTGGTATGAGTTCTCACTTCTCCCCACCGAGAGCCTCAGGAGGTCGGTTCTCCAGAGCTGGCTTTGCAGCTGAGGAAACACAGGCACAGGCCAAGGAAGTGGCCTGGGTGAGCCTGCAGCAGCAATATCGTGTGGCAGTGTCCGAGCTTTCCTCCCGTGCCCTCCCTCTTTGGCAGATCAGCCCACAGAGCACAGGGGATAATAGGAGAGAGTGCTCTGCAGCCGATCAAGAGCCGCACAAATGCATGACATCATGGTTATTAATAATGGAAGCAGCACAACCAATCCACCATCCATCCAGATGGACCACCTGACCCGCCTCTAATCGCCTGCACGCAGATCCCAGGACTCTGCAGTGCATTCGCAGGGAAGACACCCCAGGAGTGCCACCCTCTTGGCATGACTGGGGGGGGCAGATATAGGGGCCAGTCCTCTGAGAGAGCAGAGGCAGCCTGGTCTCCAAGCACAGGATGCTTGTAGTTTGGCCTCTGTGAAGGAGCCAAGATAGTAATTAGGCCTTAGATGGAGCAGCAGGCTCCCCCAGAGGATGCTGGCCAGGAATCCATGAGCAGTGGTGAGCTGCCTGTGTCCTCTTGGTATCCCTAAGTCTAGGCCCTCTGGCTGCAGGGCTTTAACCTGTTGCTCCTCGGCCTGGTGGTTTTTCCTGATGCTTTACATGCTGCCACATTTTTATTGCTCAGGGCCCCGGATCAGTGTCAAGTCTGAGAATTCCTGGAGCCCCAGGTTTCACTTCTGTACTTTCTTCCTTCTGCTCCCACTGTGCCCCTTCCCCCAGCTTCCTGTCTGTCTCCATGTGGGCATCAGAGCCCTGTAGTGTGATCTTGCTCTCTGGCACTCCTTGCCTTTTTTTCCCACCAGAGAGCAGGCTCCTGGAACAAAGGGAGTGGACACTTGTCACAGCTGGAATCCTTAGATGGCTGCCTAGGACCCACCAATCCCAGGCAAACACTAGGTGCAGCCCCTGAGGTGCTGGTCTGGGTCACAATCATCTTTGCCACCAAAGATGCTCATGGTCTCCCTCTCCTCTGTCCATTCTGCTAAGCAGCGGGGTCCTGACTACCTCGGTGTTTTGACAGTCGATTAGAACAAACAGGATAGCACTCTCCAGAGCTGTGACATCCCTTTCCATGTGACCAATGAGCAAGTATGGCAGGAAAGGAAAGAAAGTGGGGGACTCTGGAAACACCAGGCATTGGCTTGGCCCCGAGAGCGTTCCCACCCACTCAGGATGCATCTTGGGGATCAGATGCAGGTGCTGTGCCAACTCTGGGGACATGAGGACAAGGGAGTTTTTTGGTGAGTGACTCTTGGCCACAGGCTGGAGCGTAACAGAATGGATGTGTGTGTGAGAGGACACGGCGTAGATGCGGATATGTGAGTGTGAACAAGTATCCAGTGTGGAGTGTGTAGGGGCAAGTGTGAACATGTGTGGATGAGCGGACAGTGTGTGTCTGGGGGGGGGGGTCAGAGAATCCACATTTACAGTGGGTCTATGTATAGAAGTGGGCGTTTGAGTGTGAAGCAGTACACAGGCCTGTGTGAGAAACAGACTTATCGTCATGGAGTTCTCTGTCATCCAGCTTGTGTGACTCCTTGAACTTTACATACTGGAGTCCCAGAAACAAACAGTGCACAGTACTACGACATAGGTTCCTGATCAACAGCTCATCCAACGATCAATCATGCTAATTGATGTGTTTTCCCAGTGCACGCTGTCAGTGCCCACATAAAGCAAGGATGGTTCCAGAGGAGAAGTTCCTCAGTTCTGCATGGAATCCAGTTATGTGAGGGCACTGGATGGTTTCTGGTCCCCATCCTCAAGTGTTTCAACAGTTGATTAACCGTCCCTGGGAAATGCTCAGTGGGTTTGGTCACTACTGGGTGAGCTCGGGCCACTGTTTAGCTAGCCACTTGTGCCTCTGAGCTTCTGAGTGTCCTCTGCCAAAGAGGGCAATTAGAACTCAGGTGTCAGCTTGTTCGCAACTGTACAGCACCACACCAATTCAATGAGAAGCCCGTGAAACTGTTTCCCTTCAGAGTAAGCCTGTGTGATTTGAAAAGGGCCCACGGACAACAAGAGAAATGCTGGATTTGACAAAGTTAAAGGGGTTCTTGGACTGAAGGACTTTTCAGAGCCTTTAATTTGCCAATACGGATTGTGATTGGCCAGATAGGTAATAAAGAGGTTGCAGAAACTCCAGACTTATTTAAACAGGGAAACCTTTACTTGTGGAACAGCCTGCAGAACTAATGTTCTGTGGAACACACTGGGAAATCTGCTAGCCAGCACAAAGGACACTTGTTAGTGCCTGCTTCTGTGCAGATAATAGGGCAGAAACGGTGTTCTAGGTCACAGAGCAGAGCCATGGTGAATGCCTGCCCAGAAACCACTCAAACCACTGGAACCAACACGCGCACAGAACTTCACATTTTCAGAACAGTTTACAGGCCTCAGGCTCTCCCTGAGGGACACTCAACCCCATTTTCCACACAATAAAAGCACAAATGAATGAAGTTCTGACCACTCTGATCTGGGTGAGCCACTGAGACAGCCGGGTCACTTGGCACTACCTGCTCTCCTCTGTGGTCTTCATCAAACCCTCCGTGAACACATTACATTTTTATAGGTGAGCAATTGTGGTTACTATGCAAAGCCCCTATGTGAACTAAAGGCTGGTGCCACCGCACCTGTTCTAGCCCAGGCATCCTGCACATGTCAAGGGGTAGGGGCTGGGTGCTCTCAGAAACGCCCATGGAGCAGGGCTCTGGAAACACCAGTCTGTGAGGCCCCACTGCTCCTTGTCAATGGTAACACGTTTCCTACCACTGCAGATATGGACCTTTATGTACCTCCGTCACCCCTCTGAGCCAGGTGCCCTTTTGCCAGGGGGAAGGAAGAACCAGAGCATGGCTACTTTCACTCTCTAACAGTGAGCGCGCCATGAGCAAAGGCTGTGGGCTCTGACAGTCTGAAACTGACGAGGCCCTCCAGCGGGAAACGTGGCCAGAGGGATCAAACCCATTGAGCAGTTCCCAGAGGTGTGCGGACCCCGCGGTGGGTCCCTGCGAAGGGGCAGGGATCAGCGCAGGACCCTGGAGGCTGCGCACCCGAGGGCGAATGGGGCTGCGCACCGCGGCGGTGTGCAGACGCGGGAACGCTCGTCACCCTAGGATGATGACAGAAGTAGCGTTGGGGAAACGCGAGCGCAGAGCGCGTGCACCGGCGCAGAGCCCGGGCCGCTCGCACCCAAGGGATCCGGGAAGCTGGGACCGCCTCGCCCACCCGCCGTGGCAGCGATCGTGCGGGCGCGCGGGGCGCTCGGTGCTTACCTGAGGCGGGCTAGGCTCCGTGCCTCGGGCTGCTTGCGCTGGGCTGCGCCGCGCCGGGCTCGCTGCGCTGGGCTGCGCCGGGCTCCGCGCCCGGCCTCCGGCGGCTCGGCAGCGCCCGCGCGCTCGGCTCCGCCCGGCTCGGCTCCGCCCGGCGGTGCCCTGGGCGCTCGCTGGCGGCCCACGCGGCGCGGGGTGGGCGCGGGGCGGGCGCGGCTCCGGGCCGCCCCGCGGCTGCTGGGAAGCTCCTTATTTGGGCAGTGATGTCAGGGGAAGTCGCAGGGACCGGACCACCCACTTCTTTCCATTCTCTCCCCAGAGTTTCCTGTTGCCAAGCCCGGGGTCCCCGCTGTCTGCCCCGGGCGAGCACAGCCGGGCCACCAGCTGGTCCGGGATGCCCAGCAGTCTGGGTCATGGAGCAGCCCGGCGCGGCGCGTGGCGTCTTAGGCAGGGGCTCTGCGGCTGGGGAATCCCCGGCTCCAGCAGCCGCTGGGAGGGTCTGCGGGGCCGCCTCCACTGTGACAGGCCCTGTCACTACGGGCGCTGCCCCTCCCTCCGCGCCCGCCCTGGCTCCCGCGCTGTCATTTCCTCTCAGGCTCTCCAGAGAGGACAGGCAGGGAAGCCCCGGTGACCACTGCCTGGGCCCTGTCGCCCGGTGCCACGCCTTGGACACACAGAGCCCGGAGGGCAACCACAGCCTTTTCCAAAGTGCGCTCTGCCAGTAGCCTTCTTCCCAGGTGCCAGCCCTATCCGGGAAGCCCGTGCATTCCCACGCGGGAATCAGCTTTAATGAGTACTAGGAGTGGAGAACTTGGCCAGGCCTCCCTGGCCTCTGACCGATTGGAATTGGGAATCATCCCGGGGCTTCCCAATGGTCAAACCTTACCGGAAGCTTCTGCATGCCAGGAGCAGACCTGATTCACTTTGGTCCTTGTTGGAAACAGCAAAGAATGTATTTGAGGCATCCCCCAATTCTCCCCACCAGCCAGGACAAAAGCCATGGCCTTGAGACTTCATCGCTGTCTGCAGTCTACAGGTGCCTGTGCTACAGCTCAGACCCCACTGGTGTTGGGCATGGGCTACCCTGGTTTGGCTGACTCCAGGCCTAGCTTGTCTGTCCTGGAACAAACTCAGAAAGAGGTTATGTGGACCAGGGGCAGCCAGACTATGAAGAAGACACACTCCTGGATCATGAAAGGTCCATCATTGTCCAGCATGCTGACCAGGCCTTTCTCAAAGGATCCTTAGAGGATATAGGCTTTCTCTGGCTCCAAAGGGCATGATCTCAAACGCATCTGCGCCTGAATATTTGTGTGCTTTCCTACAACAGCTCCACCAGAGCCAGTGCTTTCTCATCAAAGCCAGGTCAGAGCAAATCGCTCACAGACCAGCAGTCTTAACAGAGGGAGCCCCAGCTACCTAAGAGGCAACACACTTACAAGGAGCTGGAGGGAGAATGTCATGACTGGAGGGCTTGTTGGAAGTAAGGCAGATGTGACAGTAGTTGACCATAGGCCTGCTCACTCACAACTGCCTGCCTACCCACTAGTTACCAAGATTCCTAATAGTTCTGTGGATGCCCACCACCCACTCTCCCACCAACTTCCTGCAGCCCAAGGCCAGCTCTAATGGGGCTATCTTCTTCCTTTAGGAAAAGTGATGTGCATACCCCCCCCTCCCCAGCTGCACCCACTTGCCTCAGCTGGCTCCTACTGTGAACCAGTTCTCATGGGGCCTTCCACAACTTCTCTCCACCTGTTACCAAGCCCACCTTATACAGATCCTTAGTGAGCTGTTACAGGACAATGCCTGTCCCCATCCCACCCCTGCCCTGCCCTCACTATCCTGGTAGAAGTAGCTTTAGACAGAGAAAGGGAATGATTGTTCCTGCCCCAGTCTGGGTGCCAGCCTCCCAGACTTTTGAGAGGTGGTTCTGATCTACCTCTACCAGAGGCTCCCATGGTGCCAAAGGTAACTCAGGTGGCTCCTGCTTCTACAGACATACCTGCATCTGTTAATCTGAATTCTGTCCATTGTGATGGACCATCCTCCTCTAAAATGGGACATAACAGGGAGCTCTCCATCTTGATTAGTCTGTTCTCCCAAGATTGAGTTTACAGATGTTGGTGAGTGAATCATGTGGTGTGTGTGTGTGTGTGTGTGTGTGTGTGTGTGTGTGCACTAATCACAGAAGGAGCAGAACAGCTGCACACACAATCATACAGAGGTTCTGGTTCTATCTCTGCATCTGGACTGAAAGGAGGATGTGAACAAGGCCAGGCTGGACACCCAGGAGAGTATGCTGTACTTCATGGGTACTGCAGTGAAAGGCTGCTCTGAGGTTCTTGTCAGATGATCCTTGGTGCTGCCTCTCCAGTACCCTAGGATTTGTCTCCCTACTGCTCTCCCTTGACCAGCTTTCTCTGCAGCTTCCAGCAGGCAAAGACTTTCCTCTATCAACTCCAATGACTGGAGTCCCAAACTGGCTGTGCTGAGGAGGAAGCGGAGGGATGAAGGAGCATTATCTGAGCTACACAGGCCCTTCTGGCAGTGGCCAGGATGTCAACCAGGGAGCCCTCTCCTGCTCCTCCCACAATCAAAGCAACTTGACACTCAGCCCTATCCCAGGGATGGCATCACTTCTCACTGGAGACCAGAAGGTCTTTAGAACTCTAACCTCCATCCTCAGGGTCATATTTTGATGAAGGTAGCCCCGCATCAAGGCCAGCGCCCTGGGTCTGCTTCTTCCCTGTGAGTTACCCGCTCCTCCACCCTAGGGGCTGGATGGAACACAACTCAGTAGGCAGGTGCTGCCAGGTGCCATTTCCTTCCTCTGGGTCCAGCCCCTGCCTATAGCAGCGCCAGGTCTTGAGAAAGTCCCAGCGCTTGCCCCCAGGGGCCTTCCCACATTCTTTCATGCCTGAGATGTGAATCAGGTACTTTTCCTTTGCTGGGAACATGCAACATACAAGCTGGATGTCCTTCGATCTCCAAGGATGGAGACGACAGGCAAATGGATATCCCAACATCACTTCCTCGGTGCTCCTGCTTGCCAAGCTTAAAGGGAGGAAAAGGAAGATATGTGCAATGGGGAGGAGGCCACATTCCTTCTAGGACAACAATTCAAGAAGATGGCAGTCCAGGTGTTCCAGGCTAGAATGCTGGTTTCCATGGAAATGGCACACACACACACACACACACACACACACACACCTGCTCCAAAGTCAGCATCACAACACAGAGACTTCACAGGAGTCAGCAAGCATCACAACATAGAGACTTCACTGGCATCTGATCTGCCATGGAGAGTCCTTTGCAGCTCCTAACAGCTGAAGGATAGGCAGGCTTTTGGGCTACTCTGTGGTTCCTAAGGGGTGGGGCTGCCATAGTGTTCTTGGGAGCATTTTCAAGGGATGGGTGAGTAGTTGCCCTGAGGGCCCTCTGACTTATTTTTGTTTAGGTATTATCCCTTTCTCCACCTCTCTTCCCCTGTGGCTATCATTTTTTGGACTCAGATGCTATGTGTTGTCTTTCTACTATGTGTGTGTGTGTGTGTGTGTGTGTGTGTGTGTGTGTGTGTCTCCTCTCTCCTGTGGAGAGAGCTGGGGTGGTCTCAGCACTTCCTGGGATCCCTTTGGATTCTCTTCCAGCTTCTCTCCCCTGGCTGAGCAATGTGACTCCAACTCCTTGAGTGAGTCCTTGATCTGTGGCTATGGGTGACAGCACAGGCCTTGAGGTCACGTGGACACGTGGACCCGGGTTCCTGGGGATGTCACTGATCTTGATTACCTCATCCTAAAAGGCTTTTGTGACATTTTAACAAGCCTGTGTGATGGATCTTTGAAAGAGAGTGACCAGTATCTATGAGAGGCCAAGTACACAGTGTAACTGGGACCTGTTCCCAAGCTGTGATCTAGACCCCTACCCCCACCACCTCCCAGTCTTGCTTATGTTCATAAATGGGAGTCAATCATGGCAAATCTGAACCCAGAATCTCTTGTCCCTTTTGGCTGTCCTTCTTCAGGCCACCATGTCGCAGTGGGCCCCTCCCCAGCACTCTGCCCAGTCTCTGGTCTTTCTTTCTTTTGTGGCTAGCCTAGAACTTCCTATGTAGACCAAGCTGGGTTCAAACTCACAGAGATCCCTCTGCCTCTACCTCCTAAGTGTTGGGAATAAAGAGGAATAAGTCCACCACGCCAGGACCTGAAAGCTTTCAAAATCTCTGAACATGGGAAGCACTCTCAGACAAATCAAGTGAGACCCTGTCTAGCTAAAAAACCCTAACCCCTAGTGCCTTTGATAACTGGGCCTCAGTTTATCTATCCAAGCTGACCTGTCTCTGCACTATCCCCATCCATGCTGCTCTCTCACCTCATATAACCCTTTGCTCTTTCTGAGTCTGCTGGTGCACCTCACTTGTGCAGCCCCTCTATTGGCTCCTCACCGTGTCTGCGTAGGTGGCCAGGCAGCATCAAGGACATCCCTAGTCTCCCAGGTGGGACTGGCTATGTCCGGCACTGGCTGTGCTGGCTGGTTCCTCCTATCCCATCTTTTCTTCATGGACTAGCTGCCACTTGTGACTCTGTACATCTCCACACAAACACATCTGGGCTCCAGGAACATCACAGGTGCAAGGGGAATGCTGGCTGTCACATCGTGCCCTCACGGCCGTCTTGTCCACCAAACAAGAGGCCATTTAGCCTCCAGCCTGTGGTTTTCCCAAACGACAGAAGGATCCTCTTCTCCGACAGTTTTGGCTGACACGGGCCCAGCCTCAGCTCTGGCTTCTCATACAGTATTTCTGAAGGGGACTCCCACAGGGCTCACCCTCCCTACCACGGGCCCCAGGTGGAGAAGGCAGGGCTTTTGCTTCCAGGAAATCTGATTAAGTCAAGCCACACTCCCCTGGCAGCTCTGAGAACAGGCTTTCCCTAGCCAAGGGACTGGCAGGATCGTCAATAACAAATGTTCATCTACTCGTGGCCGTGTGCTCAGCAGCAGAGCACAGGATCTGGGGTCTGGATTCACTCAGACTCAGGCACAGCTCCTAGCTCGACACTTATTACTACTTAGTTCCCAAGACTGAGCTCCGTTTCTTCAGATGTAAAATGAGGTGGGGGCACATCTCGGGAAATGGTTCCTAGGACTAGGTGAGAGCTAGTGGAAGGAAAGTGAAAAATGCATCTTAAGTACTGGTAACTGAAGCTGGCATGTAAAACACACTCATTAAAGGAAGTCCCCTCCCTCGCCTCCAGCTCTGGGGACACTGATGACCAAGGCTCTGTCCTTAGAGCTCATGCGATTAGGGAAGGGAGACTATGAGGATTCAGTCACACGAATAAGCACATACACAGGTGAGCAGTAACAAGTGTGGAGTTTCTGAGAGCAGCAAAGAGAAGAGAATTCTAGGATGGTGCTCGGGTGACCTTCATCCAACTGTGATAGATTAGGCTTGTGTGACCTGCTCAGGGTCGAGGGTCAGGGCCAAGGGTAGGCAGGAACCAAACCCAAGGGGAGACAAGTTCTTCCCTCTGACAGGTAACAGCAGTCCTGAAAAGCCCTCGTACTGTGGAAAATAACTATGACAACAGAAGGAAGGGAAGAAGAGAGGAGGCTGGGAGGGGGTGGGGTTCGTTCCCAGGCTACTTTCAGGAGCCTCGTCCAATAACAACAACAAAAGGATCTATGTGTCTGGCTCCACCCTACTGAAACCTCTGGGCTCTTAAGGCAGGAGGGACATCTCCAGTCTTCCATCCTCCAGCCTCAGGGTCTTCCCAGAGAAGAGCCATCCTTCTCGGGAAGGGCCTGGCCCAGGCAAGACAGCTCACAAGAGTAAATACAATGACTCTTTCTGCCCTGTCTCTGCTCCTGCTGTTTCCTCCCCTTGGGACGCTCTTCCTTGTGCTTCTGTCCCCCTGAACCCTCAGCTGCAGGCGCTCTGTGGACTCTCCTTGATCACTTAGGGAACACAAATCACTTCCTTGGCTCTGTTTTAGAAGACTGAATTTAAAGCCTCCTCCTTCAAAACACTGATTCCATTTAAGTATTTCTGCTCAAGGCCCCCACTGGATTGTGTGAGTTCCAAGGGGACAATGCTTGGTGCCTAGTAGATGCTCACTCAACACGTAGGGAACTTGGAAGGTTCTCTCCCTATGCTTCCCATGGCTGAGTGGGAAGTGGCAGCATCTGCCATGCTGCCTAGGAGAGCAGGCAAAGCCTCCATCAATCCCCAGGGACTCCAGGCTCCTCCCACAATCAGCTGCTCTGCAGGAAAACAAACACCCAGAGCAAGCTTCCCCAGCCTACCTGGTAATTTCCTGCAACTTGCCTCTCATGTATTGACCCCTTGAAGTCTGACCAGAAGGAGGAGGGTCCCATGGGCACCCTCAGGAGCACCTGACTGGGTGCTCATGAGAAAGGACTGAGATCTTAGGAGGGAGGGTAGTGCATGTTTGATGGCGAGTTCTGGGTCTGAGAGGAGGGAGTGAGAGCACTGGGAATCTACCGCAAAGGTGTGGAGATAAGAGGAGTATCAGGACTTGGGGAGGGGGCATGTCTTCTCTCTCATGAAAAAAAATATCTATTTATGCATATATATACAGATAAACATGAAAACAGAAGGGGGCCATTTGTGAGGATTGAAAGAGTCCAGTGGAGAGGGCAGGAGGACCAAAGGAGGCAATGGGGGCAAAAGTGCTCTAAGTATGATGGGGGATCTGTGTAAAACACTATGATTATATATTAAATGTTTTACATTTAAAAGAGCAGCGAGGGCAGGGAAGAGTGCATGAGGGTTAATTTTGTGCTAGCTTGGCTGGCATTGGATCATGGTGGCCAAGCATTATTCTGTGTGTCTAGGAGGGACATGCCCTGGATGAAATTAATCTGTGACTCAGGAGACTGAGTCAAACACATGCCCCCCACCCAAAGAGAGTGAGTGTCATCCAGCCAACTAAGGTATGCCTATGAAGAGGGCGTCCTCCTGCTGGCTGAAGGGCTAGGAAGTTGGCCTTCCCAGGCTTTGAGCTCTGACAGAGATATTGGTTCTTCTCTTGGCTTTCACATCGAAACTGACCCCATCAGATCTTGGGACTCGTTGGCCTCCATGACTATGAAAATCACAATTCCTTGCAACAAATACACACACACACACACACACACACACACACACACACACACACATACATTTCACTAGAGATCCCTGCTCCTGCAGGTGCCGAGGTCTCAATCCTTCCAGACATCAGAATCTTACAGTCTCAACTCTCTTAGCACTCCCCGAAGTGAGAGTGCATTCCCCACCACCTGCAGCGAGTATGCACCACCTCATATTCCAGGCGGCCCCATTCACCTGGTCACGCCTCTCCAGCAAAGAGACACACACACAGCAAGCACCCGATATGGCACTAGGGGAACAAACACATATCAAACTTATTTGGGCAGCCCTTCATAGATTTGGGCACAATCACATCCATGCCCTCATACGATTACCAAAGTTCTGTGAAAGAAGGGACAGGGACCCTCAGCCCTGGTTTCCAGATGAGCCACAGAGGGCCACAGATGACCTGAGGGTAGTCCTGGCAGATGAGACCTCTTCAGGGGCCCCAATTAGGATTTAGCAAAGTCAAGCGACTACCCTGAGCTTGCATGCTGCTGCTTCCCCTAAACCCATGTATTCCGTAACACATACTCAGCAGATACAGGCCAAGCCCTGTTTTAGACATTCGGTGAACATCAGGGGGAACATGGACAAAAGCCTCGGCCCCACAATGCTTCTATTCCACAGGAAGTGCAGTTAGAAATCAAGAGACAGAATGAACATACTCCAGACAACACAATAGCAGAGCTATGTGTTGTGGCAGAAGTAAAAGAGAACAATGACCAGGAGGGCAGGGGTGGGGGATGGGACACACACTTAATAGCAGTTAGCAGGAGCTTCCAGGAGCAGATGACTTTGGAGACCTGACTCAATGTCTGTGGTATAGGGAAGGCCCTCACGCACAGAAGGAACTTCTGGTGCGTCAAACATTTTAGACGGGGACTCGTGTGCCACTGTAAGAACTCCAGGTTTGGGAGAAATACATGAGGTTCCTAAACCAGGTCCCCCTCATACCGTTTTGAAATAGGGTGCCATGTATCCCAGGCTAACTAAGGGTGACCTTGAATTCCTGATCCTTCTGTCTCTATCTCCCCAGAGTTGGATTGTGGGCATGTACCACCATGCCCCAAAGTAGGTTTCAAAGAAATCCACTGATGTCCAAGGACCCAGCCCAGCTAGAACAGGCTATGAGAGTCAAAAGACACCTGAGGGGGGAGAGGGCTCTGACTAGTGGATAAAGTTCTTTGAGCACAAGATGTGGACCCGAGTTCAGATCCACACATAAAGTTGGGTATGGTAGTGAGTTTGTAGCTTCAGTGCTCCTGTGGTGAGATGTGAGGTAGAATGGGAGAGCCCCCGGGACCTGTGGCTGCAGCAAAGAGAGTCTTTCTCCAGCAGGAACTTCTACACATGTGTTACGTGTGCATGTGCACGAGAGCGTACACACACACACACACACGCACATGCACGAACTCTCTCTGGCAAGATATTATGGGACTATTTGTTTAAACTCCTAAGGAAGCTTTCAAAACCAAAAGTCAGAGAGGACCCCCCTTGAGGCCTGAGGCAGCTCCCCCTGGGAAGGGAATCTGAGTCCACAGGTCAAAGGCCAGTAGAGTGCCACAGGGAGTCTGCAGACTGCTGGCTCTGCTGGCTGTCACTGTTGCTGCTCAGTCTCAACAGGGTGCAGGGGCTCCTCGTCTCCTCTGCTATCTACTGACAGCTGCGAGGAGCAGATCCGCTCCGAAGCCTCCGCGAAGCCGCAGTCAGCAGCCTAATTTTAGATTGAGCATCTGCTCTTCCGTCCCAGAGGCCGCTCTGTCTGGGATTTGCTCCTTCTGGAACTGGCAGAGAAACAAATCCCATTCTGTGGATACAGCCTGGTGGTGTCCAGATCAGAGCTGGCCCAAAGGCCCCTGCAGTGGGGAATCCCAGGAGCCACACCATGCCTGGACGTTCCACGACTTTCCACCTCTGGTCTCACATCGATGGCCAAAGTCTGGTGGGCACCATCTTTAAATTTCACCCTGCCATCTCAGAAAGCTGGCAGGTCACATGGGACATGCCTCAAACAGAACAGGGTTCCCTAGGCAGCAGGGAGCTGAATCTACACTGAAGCTCCCAGCATAGGTCCTGAAGCATCCTTTCCAGACACACACAGTTCAGTAAGATACAGGCTGGGGAAGTGGAAGGAAAAACCAATGTCTACTGATCTTCTATGTCTACTGAGGTGTCTCTGATAAAAAAAAGACCTGAAAGTTGTTCTTTGAAGGGTGGGTGAGTGGGTAGGTGTCTATCAGGTGGGTATGTGTTTATCAGGTAGGTGGGTATGTGTTTATCAGGTGGGTGGGTGCCTATCAGAAGAGAGGTTGAGAGGTATCAGGAAAACAGACAAAGAAGCTTAAAGGCGCTGAATGTTGGGGGCTGGCACCTAGGGAGCAGAGAGAAAAGAGAGGGAGACTGGGGGTGGGTAGCAGGTAAGTGCTTTTAGGTTGGGCCACAACTCTAGGCTAAAAACTGGGCTTTGCCTAAAGGAGGGGAAGCTTGGAGTATATGTTATGACAGATGGGTTTCCCATTTAGATAGCCACCTTCTCCCATGATCTGTCAGGCCCTATCTCCTTGGGACATACAGGGACTTCCAAATGCAAAGGGGTGCTGGGAAGCCGTTATGTGCTCCAACCCTCTCCTGAACTCTGGTATCTCATATCTTACCATTGCTTTGTGCCTCTTGTGCTGGGGCCACTGCCTGGAGTCTCTTGGTTCCCAGTGCCTTCAGTAGCAATGTCTCCTGTTGCTCCAGGCCCAGCTTGACTATACTGTGATGCTTCCTGTCTCAGGATCCTTGAAGAATGACACAGAACATAACAGGCTTCCCCCTGTCCCAGCTTTACCTGGGAGGCACTCATGACTCCAGATGTAGGAGGAGCCTTGTTGATTCCTCTACCTCACCTTGCTTACGTCCTCCAAACCCTTTATAGGCAGAAGAGCTGGAAAGCTTAGCTTAAGCGTCCATAGAGGCAGAAAGTGACTAAGACCCTGGAGGATCCTGTCTGTCTGTCTGTCTGTCTGTCCATCTTCTACCTGGCTCTTCTACCCTCTGCCCTGAGGACACAACCTGAGCACTCAGGGTCAGGACACACTGACCAGGACATCATATGACCTGTTGGGTGAAGAAGCAGAGGAGCAGTAAAAGGAGCCCCACCCAGGGGATTCCGCTTCTTTCCCCTTGAGAGGAATGAGTTAAAAGCTTATGTAAAGAGATTTGCAAATAGATCTTACAAAACAACATTTGGATGATTTAAGTGTTAAGGAATCAGAACCATATGGATTAAATGTTATGTATGGCTTTAAAAATTAGAAGGAAATGTTCTGGGAACACACATACATGTGAAATATGTAAGGATGGACCACATTTTTAGCTCTGTAGACATAGAGTTATTTGGAAAATACAAACCGACACTCATGTGGCTTCTCCCAAGATGGCCCTCTGGGGACCTCCCTCAGGTTTGTCTGTTCCTCCCTCAGTGGGGTTCAGCTCCCTTCCCGTGGATGACAAGAAAAAGACTCCTGAGAATGGTAGAAAGATGCTGTGACCACACGGCAGTTGGAGACAGACAGCTGGCTGAGGAGCGGCTGGGAGATCCCAGAGACCAGATGGGTGGTCTCAGGTGTAAGGGGACAGTGAGAACATGTTTCCCAGGAGGCCTTGGGGCCCTTCACAGAGAGAGCAGGAGCTGCCTGCTTGGAGTAAATTCTCTCCAAGGCTAGCACCCCGCCCCCCACTCATCCATGCTTCCTACCGCGTTCACTTCTGCCAGTGGCCCTGGGAGGAGCCATGGTCATCCACACCATACAGGAGGGAGGATGAAGGCTGGACTCTGCTTATCCAGCAGATAACCAGCCTACTACAGCCTGGGGCTTCTGATCACACGTGTACTTCTTCACACCACCTAGCAGTAAACGAGACCTATGAGATCAAGTCTAATGTGTGTGTATGTGTCTATCTGTCTGTCTGTATATATATAGGCATATGTCTGCCTGTAAATATCTGTGCACACATGTGGAGGCCAGAGGTAGATGTCAGGTGACTTCCTAAGGAGCTTACCACATTTTTTTTTTTTTAAATAAGGCTTCTCCCTGTAGCTTACTGATTGAGCCAGATTGGCTGGCCAGTGAGTCCTCAGGATCTGCCTGTCTCCACTTCTCATGGCTCCAGTCCTGGGGTCACATCTGTGCTCAGATGCTTCCAGCTATTCAGTGGATATGGGGATCCACTGCTGCTTGTGTGACAGCACTTTACTGACCGAACTATCTCCCCAGCCAAGGCAAACAGATAGATAGATAGATAGATGATACATAGATAGGTAGATAGATAGATGATATATATATATATATATATATATATATATATATATATATATATATGGAGGCATGATGGCTCTGGCTTCTCACTGCTGAAGGTTTATATGACTGGGTACTAAAGACTCCCTATGTATGAATAAATAAAATGTAGTATGAGTCTAAATTACATAGGGTATTGAGAAAAGGGGGAAAGCATATGCTGAGCTGAGTCAAATCAGACCAGCAGAAATGTCCTGATCGTTACCTGAGAGGCTGAGAACCCAAAGCCATGGTGTACAGGTCACTGGGTTATGTGTGGGAGCGGGGCCTCCTGCAACCCCACCAGCCCTGTGCAGGCTGTGGACCTGTCCTTCTACAGGCTAGGAAGCACATTCCTATAAGACTGAATCTCCCACTCACCCTGTCAGACACCTAGGTCAGCTACCTGTGACCAATCGAGTGGCCAAGCTGAGTAGCTTTGTCAGGACTGTTAAATGCCACAGAGATAGAAGTCTGGCTTGGCACCAGGAAAACTGGCACAGTACCCACCTCCTACAGGATCAGCCCCCATAAGATGAGGTCAGATTCTGGTGCTTCTTAAGATGCTCAGAAACTAATTGATGGATGAACAGGAAGGGGAACAGAGGAGCCATTATTGTTATTTCCTGTCCACATTCCCTCCACTCCCTGCTCCTGCCATTGTGAACGGACACCTGGGGAGGCCCATTCCTAGGGGGTTAATTCCGGGGGATCCCATTCTCTGTTCATCAAGACCCAAATGTATAGCCTGGGTACAGTCCTCAGTGTAGTAGGCTTAGCATTGCCTGTTTCAAGGACATGGAATTTCCAGGGCAGGCATCAGGGTGCAGGGATGGGGACGGAGAGGACCACAGAGACACCTGCACACCAGCCTGGCCCCAGGGCCTCTCAGCAGGTGTCTTTAACGAGTCTCACCCCAGGCCCACCAGGGCACCAGGGCAGTTGTCTTTTTGTGCCCACAGCCCTCACCCTGATCAAATATGCTGGGAAAACACTGTGGGTCACAGTGTTCTCAGGGGTCCCCCAAATACCACAAAGCAGGAAGATAGTGGGAGGGGCATGGAAGGCAAACTGCTGCCTTTACCCTGTTCCCAGAACAGCATGTGAATGCTCACCCCACCCCCACCCTGCACTCTGCACCCCATTTTCACACAGATTTCTTACAATGCTGGCATAAGAAGTCAGAAGCCCTGCTGATGCTTTTTACCTCAGGGGTTTTTGTCTCCTAAATAGCTTTTCCTTCAGGATTTACTGCACTGTACCCCAAGCAGGTTAGTCCTGCCTAAATCCCCTCAGTGCCTCCCCTTCTTCACTTATGCAGACGAAGGCCAAGTTCTTGCACATACTCTCCAAGACCTGCTCTGGAGACTGCCCTGCTGCTCTCAATTCCTCTCCCATCACTCCAGCCGAGGCAGAAGGTACTCTGCATAAGGGTCTTTCCAAAATGCTCTGTCTAGACATACCTTCCTCATGAGATCCACTTTTCCAGCTCCTCCACGTCCCCTTGCATGTCATCTCCTCAGGGAAGCCTTCCCTGACTCCAGACTAAACCAGGTCCTTGCTATCCACTCTACAGCAGTGTGCCTCTTCTCTTTCCTTTGGAACTCATTTTCCTTTGTGACTCTCTGTCTGATGTCTAAGTCTCCTCACTGAAGCGGGAGCTCCATTAGGAGGGTGACATGCATGTGCACTGCTCACTGTAGAAGCCCTGGGAGCTGCTGTGGTGGCTGCTGGACCACATGCCTTTCCCTCTTAATGTCAAGCTCTGGGGTCAGGGATCCAATCAGACTGAAATGGTATGATGGTTCCTTAGAGTCCGTTGACCCTGGAAAGGTAAAGTGTGTCACTCATATCCTGGCACAGGATGGTTTAAAATGTGGCCTTCAGCAGTGGCTCAGAGGAGGCCACCATGGCTGGTGTGGTGGGCATGGACATGGGAACAAGAGCGAAACTTAGTGCTCTGCAGATGACTGTGGTCTCCAGCTCTGTCCCTGTTGCCTGTTTCAGGCGCAGCTGCTGTCATAGAGCTGGAGAGGTATCAGGCCTCAGAGCCCAGGGACAGCCAGGGGCTGCGAGTGCAGAGGTGACATACCCTTCCCTCCTGCCCTGCCAGTTCTATGCACAGGTTTTGCAAAGAGACCCAAGAAGGGCCTGTGTGAGGCTGGAGGTGACTAGGAGAGGAAGATAGGCCATGGATATGGCCTTAAGCTCCAGACTGAAAAGCCACCTTCACTTCTAGAGTGTGAAGTAACCCAGAGAGGTGCTAACTTTGGCCCTGTGGGATGTGGTGAGCAGCCTGCTTGGCATTGGGCCTGGGGTAGTGTGGTCATGATGGTGTGAGGGATGATAGGGACACTACAACACGGTTCAAAACCTGGCCTGAAATCTTGACTCTGCCACACACAGGCTGTGTGGTGCTGAGCTTTTTCTTCACTTCTCTGGGCATGTCTTCCCATCTCTATACAGTGGAATAGTGATGTCTACCTCAAGGGCTGCCATATGGGATGATGACACAAAACTAGTAAAAAAAAAAAAAAAAAAAAAAAAAAAAAGTTGAACTTGACCGTGAGCGCCTATCTGCCAGGCTATAGGCTATACAGGGCAGGGCAGGGTCTACTCCTCTGGGCCAGCCTTCTGAGAGGTCAGATGGTTTGCACTGCCTTCTAAAGAGTAAGTCTGAGAGCAGCTGTGCTGAATAAATATTTTGGTTCTATCTCCTGGTGATGCTGTTATGGGGAGATTTCCATGGAAGGTGGCTGGCAAGGCGACTCCTCCGTTGTTTACTCTTGGCGATCCCTACAGTTCCTGGCAGGCAGCTGTGTCTGCTGCACTCTTGGGCCTCTGGGACCCGGATGCTCTGCTCCAGAGAGGCTGAGCTGGCAGATCCCTTCACTGGGAGCCGGCTGGCTATAATGCATTAGGCAGCTGGGGCTGCCTGGCCCTAACTTGGTCTGCACTCCTTAACCAGTCACAATGCTGGGACTCCTTATGGAGCCTTATCCCAACCAGCTCAGGGAAACTGAGTGCTGAAGATCATTGTTAGGGACCCCCACCCACTGCAGAACCCCCAGTAGTTGCTTTGTCCTGCGGCCTTTTGTCTTTCCAAGCTGGCCTCCTGCAGCCCTCCTCCAGGAACCACAGCAGCAGGCAGTGGGGCTTGAGCAGGACTTCTGCCTCCCACCCATATCAGCAACCTCTACAGACTTCAGACTTCCATTGTCACGGCCAGGGTGTGCACCAAGCCTCTCAGCTACAGCAACCACAGTGCCTGTCCTTCCTCCAGCTTGGAGCCAGGTTCCTAGGGCCACCAAGATGTTGCAGGCCCAACATGATGTCTGATGAGACTGTGACAGCTCTCCAGCCCAGAGACATAGTCTCAAAGAGACAAGTCTACTTCGAAGCTCTCTTGTCCCTCCCTCCCCTCCTTCTAGGGAGAGAAGGCTTCATAGGAACAGTGTCTGGCCAGCATGGCAGAGACACAGTCTAAGGGGCAGGAGACTGATGCATCCAGGCAGGCGCTTGGATGCTGTGGCATGGGTACCATGGCTCGGGTAATGAGACTCCATGGCAGTCTCAAGAACCAAGCTAAGAGGCACTCATGCCAAGGCTGAGCACTTGTGACATTAAGAGGCTCTCAGGTGCAATGTTCTTTTCTTTATTTTGCTCTTACCTCGCCAAAGCCACTTCCTAATTCTTTTTGATACACATCCAATACTTCTGGTGAGTCTTCCCATTTCCATGATGAAGTCTTCTAGGACCCTAGGACCTGTTTTGTGAACGAGAACTCTCAAGCTTCCAGAGGCCAAAGGGCAACAGGGGCAGCCAGAGCCTGAGCTTGAACTCATTTGCCAGAACCCAAGTCTAGTGCTCACTCATTCACCAAGCCACAGCTGCTTCTGAGCACAGAAAAGACAGATTCCATGCCTATATCTGGGTAAGGGTGCTCACTTACTTCCCTGCTGTGGATGGAGGTTCTAGCCCCTCCTGCCCTTCCCAGTGGCCCAGAGACAAGATCTGGGGAGGGGTCCACAGCTGGAAGGTCAGTCTTGGAACTGGGGAGAGATGTTCATCTGTAAGGCAACAATACCCAGCTATGGCTCTGTGGGCTGTGTGCAGGTCAGAGGAAGCCCTCCTTCCCTTCAGCTCTTCTCAGCTCTAGGCTCTCAGCTTATGTCTGAAGGCTCACCCTCATCCACTACCAAATGCATCCTGACTTGTCCTGGGAGGGTGTGGGAATCTGAGTTTCACTTGGGCCAGATCTAATTTTATCGACCCAAGCCCATGGATGCTCTGGGCTGGCCTCTGATCATTTGACCCAGCTTTTTGGTGGCTTTAAGGCCAAGGCATCTATCTGAGCACCTGAGGCGGGTACTGTCCCCTAAGAAACACCCAGTGAATCTCTCTGTTAAGGTGTAGCCACATAGTTGGACCCCAGGGACAGTTTCATGTCTGGATCCTGCCTGGCAGATGACATGGGCCAGGACAGACAAGTCCCTTCTGATTCACACTGGTTCCTGTGATGGTCACACAGGTCAAGGCAGCTGCAGATAGGACCTACTCATTCCTCAGACAAGGCCAGAGCCAGAGACACTCCTCTCTATCAAGCTGCCGAGGCCCCCAGGCTCCACCACCACTGGGCACAGGCAAGATGACTAAGGGGCCCCTCTGGTCTTGGCCACATATTCAAATCATCTTTCCTCTTCCAAGCTCTAACTTCAGCAGGCACCGTGAGTGCTGCGGCTGTGGGAAGGGCAGAGGCAGCGATCTGTGCTGTGCTGTGGCCAACAGTGCCAAGCCCAGCCCGGGAGGTTAGCTTAGTTCTACCTAGCCTGCTGACCCCAGGTCATACTATACTCTGTACTCCAATCTGCTTCTCCCCAGGCTGACCTATGGCTGGCATGATGCCCTCTAAGGCAATGGTTCTCAACCTTAATAATGCTGCAATCCTTTAACACAGTTCTTCAAGTTGTGGTGATCCCCAACCCTAAAATTATTTTTGTTGTACCTCATTGCTACTGTTAGGAACCATAATATAAATATCTGACATGCAGGCAGCCTTAGGTGACCCCTGTGACAGGGTCATTCAACCCTCAAAGGGGTCCTGACCACAGGTTGAAAAACGCTGCTCTAAGGGAAGGGCAGTATGGAAGGCACAGAAACTGCTCTGTGTGCCCCCACCCATTCTCATGCTGGCCAGCCCCCTGCTTCCCTCCCACAGAGTTCCAAATATTTCAGACAATATGCAGAGATCAGTAGCATGAAGATTCTGTTAGGCAGATGAGTTAACACCAGAGGTCTGCTCTACAACATTGCACCCACAGCCAGCAAAAATGAACGTAACAACTTTCTGAGAGGGTCTGTATCAAGATCTCTTACTATAGCGAAATTAAGTGAAGGAAACACACACACACACACACACACCACTGACGACGAAGGCGACAAACACGCCGCCGCTGCCGCCGACGCCTGGAGCACGAATAGAAAAAAACAAGCCCCTTGTGGAAGCTTGTTATCGTTTTTGGAAATAATCCCAGCTTCCAATTATGATGTAGTGACCATGTGCCCAGTCTGGGCTGAGTGTTGTGAGTCTACTCAATCCTCACAGCAACCATCCTGGGGAGATCACTAACGTTCTTCCTACCTTACAGACAAGGAAACTGAGGTTCAAGGTTTGCCTTACTCCAGAGCCATTTTGTCAATGGACTTTAGACGCTATCTCCTAGAATGAGATCTTCTCCTCCCTCTCTGTATGTGGTGCACACACGTGTATGGGGGTACACTCACCTGTGCATGCAGGCCTGAGATCAAGATCAGATGTCTTCCTCTATCATACCCTCCCCCCTTATTTTCTGAGGCAGGGTTTCTCCCTGCACCAGAGTTCACTGTTTCAGCTAGCCTGGCTGTCCATCTAATCTCTAGGATCTGTCATCTGCCCACCCCACCCCGTTCCCCTAAACCCCAGCACTGGGGTGACAGATGTGCGCTGTTGTGCCTAGCTTTTATGAGTACTGGGGATCCAAGCTCAGGTCCTCACACTTTCACAGACAGCTCTTTACCCACAAAGCTATCTCCTCAACTCCAGCATGTTGGTTTCAGAACTGCAAGATGTGCTCACTTCCTGCATGAGCTATGGTATTCAGCAGCTGCTCACCGAGGTTAGGCCTCCTGTCCCATGAGCTGAGCAGCAAATGAGCAACAGAAGACAACATGCCCTGTCATGCAATCTCTCATGAATGCAGGCTGTCCAGCAAACGTTCTGTGAGCCAGCAAGGTGGTGGAAATAGATGGTACCCTCCCTCAACTCCCCAGAGGCCATCCTAGTGGGATAAGAAGGTACTCCTGATGCTTATGGCTAGAGAAGGCAGATGAGAGAGATCCTGTATCAGATAGTGTATGGATCCTGCTGCCACAACCTAGCAACTGATGTGTTCACACCCACTCAGTGGCCCCATCCTGGATACTTTTCCTGGCTGCCTCTTATTCCCAGCATTTTGCACATCTGCTTCCAGCCCTCCGATGGAAACGGCACAGTCCTGCCCAGATACACCTTCTTCTTCCGAAGCTGTTTCACAAGATGTTTCCCCCCAGGTTATTACATACTCCAGGGAGATCAGACGCCACCATCAGTCTTTAATTGGATAGCTCTTTCCCAAGTCAGGTCCTCCTGTTCCCCACCCTGTAGCTGGCCTCCCTCTCACATATGCGCACCCATAATGACACACTTCAGCACCCTGGAGTGCTGAGGCTACATATGTCAGTGCCCTGGGCCACCAGCAGCAGTAGCACACATCGTGCTTTGGGATCGCTATGAACTCTGCTGCCTTGAGTCTCTCAAGTTCCTGGGTCCCTCTGTGGTCCCTCTGCTGCTGTGACTGTGTCTGTTTCCTCACTAGGCTACAAGCTCTCAAGTGCATTTATAAGTCCATGTCCCTAGCACCTGAACAGGTGTGGAAGTCCCTGGGCAGGCTGCTCATGAGCTTAAGACAGCTTTATGAAGCTTCCAGAAACTTTGAAAAGATCATCTCCAAATTGACCCATTTATCAGAGCTAAAGCCCAGGTGGTGGAGGCAACACCTCAGGAGACGAGATCATAAAGACTTAATCCAAGCTCCTCAAGTCTCTCTCCCTTGTCATGCTGTCCAGAGGCTCAGTGACTGGCTGAGGAAGCTCACTTAGTTTACCCCAGGGAGTTCATGCCCCTTCCTTCCAGCAGACTGAGGGAGCAGTCAACACCTTCCAGGGGTCAGCGGGGTGGGGGTGGGTGGAGCACTAGTGCTGAAGGGAGCCACACAGATGCACACCCAAAGCCCTGCCGAGTGAACTGCAATGAGGAGATAGAAAGGGGGGGCACCAATGAGCAACACAGGATGCTTTTAGGAAGACATCGTAGAAAAGTGATGTGCAAAGTAGATTCTGAGGGGCTTTGCTGGGGGTCTGGGAGTGGGAGAGGAGAGGAAGTGTAGGCCAGGAGGAGCGCGATGTGCAAGGCATCGAGATATGAAACAGCACAGTCAGATGAGTAGCCGCCCAAGCCAGGTGAGGCCAGCATCAGCCCAGGAGGGAACAGGGGCAAGTCCACACCCCGACTGGCTTGAAAGTCCCTTAAGACCAACTGGGCCCCAGCTTGTAGGAAGAGCTTTGTGATTAGAGCCTTTGGGTCCTATATCCATGTCCTGTCTCATGCTATCACCCCTAGAGCAGTAGAAGGCACAGTGGGGCCCATAATCCCACTCCATCAGTCTCCCAGGCAATGCCCCAGCCTTAGGACAACATTTTACAGAGACCTTGGAATGTCAGGGCTTTGCAATGCAAACCACTGCAGAAATGAGTCCCCAGTGACTTGAGAATGCAGAGTCCTTAGGGAGAGGTCTTCTAAGCAGGTTTGGGACTTTGAGGAGCAGAAACAGGTCTCCAGACTTGGGAGACTGCTCAGTGGTTAGAACACTTGCAGAGCAAGTGTGAGGATCAGAGTTGGAATCCCTAGAGCCCTACATCGATTGCAGATGAGCATGAGCGGAGACAAGGGATTTCCTGAGCAAGCAGGCTACCCAAGCTAGCTGTACTGACAACCTCTGGGTTCGATTGAAAGACGCTGCCTCTCAATCAATAAGGTGGAGAGAAATCTCAGGTAAGACTTCCGACATCAGCCTTGGGCCTTCACATGTACAAACACACAGGTATGCATGCTAGTATACATATGTGCAGTCACACACAAGCATACACATACATATACGTGAGAAAACAAAAACTTCTCTTGGGGCTCAGTGAGTGAAAGGTTTACTGCCTGGTCCAAGGATGGACCTGGTCACTGCTGGGTCCTTGGAGAAGGCCCTCTTGAGTGCGCTTTTGCACAAGACAGCACCTTCCCTGAGAGGTGGGCCAGGTCTTCACCAGACCCAGAATGCAGTAAAAACTCAGCACCAGGAGGCAAGGGAGGGGCAGACAGTGGAATTGAGTTCGAAGAGGCTCAGGATTTGTAGGCAGGCCCTTGTCGGCATCTGCCATCATACCACTGCCACCTGCTAGTCCCACCACTCATAGTGACAGTCAGACCCTGCTCCAGGGGGCTCTCCTATGACCCTGGTGACCACCAAGTCACTCCTTGGGGACCAGCTGAGTAAGTGGCTCTTTGTTCTAAACTGTCTCCCAGAAAGTGCTGTCTCTGGAAAATCCCTTTGTGTGACCTCCTAGAGATTCAGCATCCTGCTTGCTTGACATAAGTGGAAACTGAGCCCTGAGAAGGAGAAGTGGCTGGCCTTGGGTCACAACGTGAGGCGGGGACAGAGACTTGGAGGACCCAGGTCTCCCTGTTCTCTGCTTCACTGCTCTGACTTCCTGCAGGTGACTCAGCTCGACAGTCAGCACAGGAAGGAAGTGGGAAAGGGAAGCCCAGCCTGCTGGATTCCAGGTCACCGCTCAGTTAGCCCAAAGCCACCAACCACCTTGGCTATGTGGCTCTGGCTGGTGTCTGTGACCTTCCAGTCCTTCTGCCCCAAGGTCACAGCTGCTGATGGCTTCCTCCAAGGTCAGCCCACTTGGCTTCTCCAGGACCTCCCTGCCTTATGTGCTTCCTTCCTAAGGGGCGGAGTCAGGAGCCTGTATAAATGAAATGAGATGTGATGGCCCTCATACCATTTGCTGGCTATGGAACCTCTGCTGATCTCCTCAGACTCGGTTTCTTTTACTACAACACGAAGTAACGTGTCTGTAGGATCACAGCCTGCCTCATACACTTCCTCAACTGGGGCTGGCTCCCAGTCCATTTCACCTGGATAGCTGTGCTCCATGCACTGTCTGTTTTCATTCACAACCCTGCAGAGCAGACGTCATCACTGTCATATTACTGATGGGGACTCTGTGGTGCAGAGGGGTGAGAGCACACAGCGCCTGGCTGGAGAAGGCAGGATTGGAACCTGGCCCCACATGACTCCAGAGCTTGAGTGATCTGTATCTACCTTGCCAGCTGCATGCTGGAGCAGGCCGTACTTCTGTCCTCTCTCCCTGGACTCCTACCCTGGCTCTGCCACTTAACAGGATGAGGTGAGGAGGCTCTGAGCACCCACCTCCATGTCCTTCCCAGATAGCAGGAAGCCACTCCAGGGGGAGGAAGAATAGGCATGTGCTCTGCAACCATACCCTACTGTGTGCAGGGGGTCACTGAGCCTGTCAGGGATGCAGAAGGACCCCCATTAAAAGCATTGGCCTTCATCACCACAGGAAATGCTTCAGGCCTCTTTTCGTCTGGGGCTTTCCATGTGCTGAGCGCAGGTCTGTGAGATCTGAGAGGAGGAGGGCCGGGTTACAGACAGCACAGTACCTCTAGTTGCTTCCCTCTTCCCTCTACTTCATTATCTTGTCTGTGGAGGGAAGGGAGGAAGGGCCGGCTCCCAGGACAGGGATGGATGGTTATCAGCCAAACCACCAGCTGGGGAGGTGAGGGCGGGGGTCCTGACAGTTTACCACATGGGCCAAGCTGCTTCCCCTCTTCCCTGGCTTAACTCCTCAGGGAGAAGAGCCCTCCCCTCTCCAGGTGCCCATCTCACTCACTGTACTGTTCTACCCTGGACTCTTCATGGAAGGAGCTGAAGGGGTTGAAAAACTGGGTCCACTTGGACAAACCTATTTAGAATCTGATTCTTTGGCTGGGTTGTGTATTCCTCAAAGAAACAGTGTCTGAGGGGCTCTTCTTCGTAACCGCTGAGAGTAGCATGGCTCTTGCTTTCTCTGTCTCCACAGACAGGCCGGGTATGCGCCGGGACTAGATGTAGCAGTCGGTGTAAGCAGACTCTACTCTGAACAAGTGCCTGGCCTTCATGTGTGGAGGCTGCGGCGAGACCTTCTGGACTTACTTATTTCTGGGTTGTAGGTCACATTTTCAAAGTACGAGGTTAGCATTTAAGTGAATTCTGACAGAAGAGTGAGCAAGGCATGGTGGTAGCTCAACTCCAGGGTGCTTGTTAAACTTGTATGAGGCCCTGGGGTTCCAGAAAAGGGGAGAAAGTGAGGGGTTTGTCCCAAGCCTCAGAGCATCAGCTCTTCTTTTTGTCTCCATGATGCAGGAGACACACCTGGACAGAGCCGGGGAGGGAGAGCTTGCTGTGTGCTTTTAACTATGGTAATCCCAGAGCTTTCCAGGTGACACAGAGGACCCAGGAAATGGTTCAGCTGCTGGACTCTCTGTTTTTCACTCACTGGAAGGAGAATGACCTGCACCCCTGTGCAGTTGTTACAAGATAAATGATAAATTGTAGCATGTAAAATCAGTGCGTGCATACAAAGGCAGAGAGAGGTCCAACTCCATCTCACAGATGTCCGGTCAGTGGGTGGGACACTATCCAGGTATGGTCTATGGACGCCAGTGTGCTAGATGGAGCTCAAAGATATCCAGAAAAGCAAAGCAGAGAAAGAGCATGGCAGGGGTTGTGATGATAGGAGGCATTGCCTTGTGGAGTAAAGGCCAGAAAAGGAACCACTGAGAAGGGGTCATTCAAGACCCGTAGGAAGGAAGGAACTGAACCGTGAACATGTGTTTCCTAGCATAGGAAACAGAGAGTGCAAAGGCCCTGAGGCCAGATTTGGGGAACTTAGTCTGAAGGCCAGAGGATGTGGGGTATGAGAAGCCATTTGTGACCACCTCCCTGGAGCCATGATGACATTTATATGATTCTGACTCACTTGGAAATAGGAAGCCACTAGGGATTGATACAACCCAACTTTCATGGCTGATCAGGAAACCTCAGTGGGCCCCATATTCAACGCACACCTCCTACGACTCTAGCCCACTGCCGGCCCCCTCCTTTCTCAGACCTCTCCCAGCTTTCTAAACGGGTTCTCCACTCTCTTCCAAGTACAGGATGGATAGAGGCCTCACAGAGAGACGGTGGCTGAGGACAGAGGGAACAGAGCAGAGTCTCGTGTCAGGGATACAGCACACACCTAATATGCAGGGATGCTGGGGGAATGGCAGAGTTCCCCGTGCCATTTTGTCACCTGGGGAAGCTTAATGCAGAACTGGGAACCTTATTTGGCACCCCCTCCCACCTATCTAAAACACATGAAGTCATTTGTTTTAGAATCCAACAAGTCCCAACTCTATCAGTGGTTTGTAACCTTTTTTAGGTCACCCGTCCCTTGAAGAGTCTGTGGAAAACTCTGAGCTAGGCATCCCCAAGGAGTGAGCAGGAGAAATACACTCGTTTCTCTTAGAATTTCTGGGTTTCACAGAAAAGACAGCATTGCCCTTGCCAGCAGTGTCCCAGCCCCAGCTCTAGCCAGATGGATGAACAAATGAAAACTCGGGGAGCAAGCAGTAAGAGAGGCAAACAGAACAGAAAGATGCAGGGAGAGGCCTCTGGGGGCTCTCACTGGTGTTCCCTCAGCCTCCAGAAAAACCATCTGGGGAATGCAGTTTGGTCAGGTCCTTTTGGACAGATGTTCCCTCCCGCAGCCAAGTGCATCTGTTTCTAATGCTCGTGCCCCACCCCTCAGTGTGGCCATCCTCTCCAGAGTGTCAATGCATAATTCCCTCTCGTCCTCAGGTGTTCTAGGCAGAGCAGAACATTTTCTGGCTGTCAATAGCAAAGCAGAATGAACTAGAAGTCAGACATGGCAAACAGTGGAACTTCTCAGCCCTCCTACCTGGGCCCAGGCTTCCAACTGCCTCTTTACCTAATTTATTGATACCATAAGCACACCCCCGAAAAGGTGCTCCCTCTACCCTGCTTCCTTCCATTTATTTTCCTATGACAAGGAGCCTCTAGAATGATCTGGGTGGGAAACATCTGCCCCAAGACACTTTGTCCCCAGAAAGCTTGACACAGCTCCGCTGCCCCAGTGATGCAGGGCCGACCTCAGGTAAGACCCGTCCCATGCTCCCTTGGTGGAATTGTTCTCTCCCTAGCTCTCCAGCTGGGATGTCTGGGTGACTCCAAGCCCCTGTTGTTAGGTTGTGTTTGTATCTTCCCTCTGCTTGATGATACTTCTCTTTAACAATACGGAGAGCAGAGTATTATATGTATAAGCCATGTGTGTATGGGGAGGACACCAAAGGAAACTGAGGGAAGGTATAGAGGTTGTATCTTAAGACCTGGAGCATTTGGGGTTGAGACAAGGATGAGTAAGGTCACTGGATGGGAAACCTCCAGCATGTTGCCATAGAAGCCATGGCATGCATTTTCATGTGAGAGAGTCCCCGAGAGGGAGCATACTCCAAAAGGTGGGGTAAGAGAGGAACCGCTGGCAGCTTCTGACACTGCCAGGCGTACTCCTCCTGGCTTCTCTCTGGTTTCCATGGCCCACCATTAGGTGTGTGCATATGAGTAGAAGCTGCTTAAAATAGTCACCTGGCTATTTCAAGGAGCAGTTGAATATGTATGAAGCTATTTTAGAAAAGACATCCCTGGCCGGGCCAATCCCAACCCCATGCTTCCCCCTGGATGTGTGAGAAGCTGAAGGGTCCTTTCTCAGTCTCTCCCGTTGGGTGGGGATCTTACGAGCCGCAGGAACACCACCCATGCACATGTTGGTCTCGCAGCTGTCAGCTGCCTCCCGATCCTGTGGTCACAGAGGCTCCCAGTCAGGCAGCCCAGCACTAAGAGTTTCTGCCACTCCAACACCTACTTTGCTATAATTTAGTCTGCTTAGGTCTTTGGGGCCTTTGCTGTTCCCTTCGGTTCATTTTGTCCATCCACAGCTTTTCTTGATAGATGGGGGCTGTGTTACAAAGGCGCCTCCCATAAGTTCATGGGGTGAGCATGTGAATGGAAGTGTAAAGTCCACAGAGGCCCAGGAGAGAGGGGGTCAGGGTTCAGGGAAACTTGAGGAAAGCTCTTGTGTATCTGGATTAGGCTACCCTGGCAGACAGTGGGTGGCAGACTATGAGGAAGAAAAGGGAGCCACTGAACATTAACATAGTGACACCTTTTCTGAGCCCTTGGTCTTGGCCGGGTTTCTCCTTCTATGAGACCCCAGTGCCTGGCATGTTCTTGTGATCTTTGACCCAGGCTGGAAGTGTCTCATGCAGTAGCTGGTCATACCCTCTTGGGTTTCCCTGGAGATCAGGGCTAGCCTAGGGACTTTGCAGATACTTCTCAAATGTCAGAAGAAAGTCTGGATTCTGCATTCAGGATTGCCTGGGTTCAGATTTAGACTGCCCCTGACTGGCTGTGTCCTTTCGTATGCACTATCTGACCCCCGGTCATTGCTGCATCCTCTCCCATATAATAGGGATGATAGAACAACCTGTCTCAAGAAGCTTTGCATGAGAAGCCCATGCAAATGTGTGTAAAGCAATGGAGTGCAGTGGCACACACCTTTAGTGCCAACTACTTAGGGGTGGAGACTAGGGATCTGAAGCCAGGCTGGGCAACGTAGTCAAACATAAAAATAAGTAAATGAATAAATAGAGGGTTTATAAGTTTGTGCCATATTGTAAGCAATAAGTGAAAATGTCTTCTTTTAAAAGAAAATCATTATGAGCTTTGATTTTTGTTTTGAGAACTGAATGTCATCAATGACAAGTTTTCTTCCAAAACAAAAAGAGCTTTGTTGCTTTGACTGCTTTGTCATATGTGTCCACTATAGAAAGTTTAAGTGTGATCCACAGAAGGACAAAGTCCTAGCTCTCAGATAGCGCTATACACCAGATCATCTGCCTAGGCCTGAATGTTTGAGTCCCTCCAAAGTGCTTATGTTGGGCCAGAGAGATGACTCAGCAGGTAAGGACACTTGCCACCAAGCCTGGACCTCTGACCTCCACATGTACACTGTAACATGTGTGTATTTGTAAACATAAGCAAGTGAGCTTGCACATGCATGCATGCATGCACACATGCACACAATGAGGAAATAATAAAATGCTTATGTTGAAATCCTATCCCCCCCCCAAGAGGATCATATCAGGGGCTGAGGCCTCTGATGGGTGATTAGGTCCTGGATGGGGCACCTGAATCAGATCAGCATCCATATGAAAGGTCAAGAGAGCCCCCTTCCTGTTGTCCATGAGCTAGACAATGATTTATCAGCCACAGCCTCATCAGACCAAGTCTGCCTTTGATAATGGACTTCCAGGCCACAGAACCACGAGTAATACATTTCTGTTGTTTGTTATAGCCACTTGAATGGGTGAAGAGTCCACCTTTAAAAATACAAGTGATCCCCACACATAGATTCAGACTTACAAATTGACCTACTCCATGCTGACTTTACTGCCACCTGCAAACACAGAGTATTTGAATCATTTTTAAGTCACCTGACTTGCATGGTCCCAGATGAGGCTGCATAAGGAGACGCTCTGCCTTCCTTTCTTAGTGTCTAGTCTATAAACAGGCATCCTTTCTTGCAAACCATTTAGTGACATCTTTTGTGTATTTTGCGTCCCTTCAGTGATTTTATTTTTTGGAATGGCCCCCAAAGGTACTGTGGAAGTGCCGCCCAGAGTCCGTAAGCGCAGGAGCCCTGTTAGTGCCTTTTAGAGAAAATACACATTAGACATGTTCTGCTCAGGTTGGAGCTGCATGCCTGGGTCCAGTGTCAATGAATCCAGGAATTATCCGGGTGTCTCTGAACAGAAGCATGTGTACCACAAAGTGTCTTCAAATCAAAACAGCCAAACACAGGGCTGCGCATTCATTAAGTGACCAAAATCACAAGTGACCAGAGCCTTACTGAAGTTCGACTAGAGCAATGGTTCAGTTTTCACTGCTTCAGTGTGTGTGGGGACATCATAGACATAACTACTGTGAATCACAAATATCAACTATCTTTCTGAACGCACAGAGCCACACTTCTATGCTAGTTGAAATATACCTCTCATACTCTTGATTCCTCTTATATAGGTGCTAATAGAGCAAAGGTATCTTTCAGTGTTCCAAGTTCAGGTTTTCCCACATTCCTTCAGTCATTAACCAATAGCTCCCTACTGATAGACAATCTGGTTGCTTCCTCTACGTTATTCACTATCAAAACAATACAATTCTTATTTGCAACAAAATAGCCGGTGTTATTCAGCACCTACCCTGGGCCATCTACTAAGAGTTCTGTAAATATTCTTATTTAAGTGTTATAAGAAGACAGTGTTACTATTATGATGCTCACTACACAGATGAGGATTCCAGTGCTTAGAGATGTTAAGTAATTTTTCTAGAGACCACCCAGCCTAAGCCCAAGTCCTGCTGACTTCATATTCCGTGTTCTCAATCAACACAGCCTGCTGTTTCCTTCCATATATGCATGTGCACACATGAGGCTGGAGGCTCAGTTATTTCCTTAAGGTGTCTGTGCAGACGTGCTGAGCTGAAGGCAGGCACATTTTGAATGTGCACACTGCTCCTTCCATGTATATCCAAACAGCCCTTCCTTACGTGGCTGGCAGCTGTGGGGCAGGCCTCATCTGATTTTCAACCTAGGTGAAAGCTTGGGTTCTCAAGATGAACCATTGGCTGGGAACCCTTATAGTTCCTGCACATCCCAGGAACATGAAGGCAAGTAGCTCTCCTGCCTTGTGGAGCTCAGTTCTCACCAAAAAGAGGACAGTAAGGAAAAATGTAACCTATTCTAAGAGTTGTGGTAACAGCTAAGTGCTGGGGGAGCCCAGGCTTGGGACATGGATTGTGGATGTCAGGGGAAGGCTCTGGGGTCTTATTCGCACGGGCAAGCAGAGATTCACCAGGTTTCAAGCAAGAATCTTCCATAGCTACCTTTTCTACCTTAGAAATAGACCACTTGCAAGTATTTATTTTCAACAAACATATTTTTTGTTGTTTTTCTTTTCCAGGGCTGAGGGTAAAACCCAGGGCCTCATGCATGCTTGACAAATGCCCAACCACTAAGCTATGTCCCAGCTCAAATGTATTATTTTAAAGTAGAAACAAGGGGCAACTCCAGTTGTTAGAATGCTTGCCTAACAAGCACAAAGAACTGGGTTTGAGCCCCAGTACTACATAAAGGAAATGATGTATGCCAGCAATACCCTGGACAGATGGAAGCAAGAAGGTCAAAAGTTCAAGGTCTCCAGGCAGTGATAGTGATACACACCTTTAATCCCAGCACTTGGGAGGCAGAGGCAGGCAGATCTCTGTGAGTCTGAGGCTAGCCTGATCTACAAAGTGAGTTCCAGGACAGCCAGAGTTACAACAGAGAAGCCCTGTCTCGGAAACAAACAAAGAAACGAAACCAAAAAAGTTCAAGGTCAGCCTTGGATACATTTTGAATTTGAGGTCAGCCTGGGATACAGGAGAGTTGTCTAGAAAGAAACAGAGGGGTGAAGGAGGGAGGGAAAGAGGGAGGACAAACTTTGATGCAGATCATAGCACACAGGAAGGCTGAACGCAGGGGGATCTTGCGTTTAAAGCCGTCCTGTTCAAGGCACCTGGTCTTACTATGTGTCTCAAAAAATCCAAAAATCCAAAATGATTAGAGGAAGGAAGGAAGGAGAAAAGAAAGGGAGGGGGAATGAGTTAAAATGTTCCCATTTGGGATAAACAATAGCAAACAGAGGGGAAGAGATCATGAATCTGACTGTGAATCTGGCTGGATCTGGCTGGGTCTTGATGAGTCTGGCTGGGCAACCTCCCTACAGGGTGCCAGAGAGGGGAAAGAGACCAGGAGTTCGACCTCCCCCCTGTCCCCTGCGTGCACGCGCACACACACAGGCTCATTCACTTTCAAGTCCCTGCTACTGACTTGTGTCACTTCAAGCAAAGTGCCTCCCATCTCAGCCTCGGATCCCTCATCTGTGAAAAGTAAACTCTGCTACTGAATACGCAACAGTCACTAGGACAAATGGGCCACTGAATGACACTGTTTCTTTGTACAAACTTGACAAAGCGTTCACACACACATACACACACACTCTCTCTCTCTCACACACACACACAAGCACACAGTCAGTCTGGACATCCCACATCCCCAGATATTTCTCAGGACATGTCTCTGAGTTGTTTCTGTTCAAGCTGGAGGCTCTGGTTGTGTTTGTACAGCCGCCTCCCCGTGTGTGCGGGGCAGGGGCGGGGGAGAGGGTGGAGCTGTGCTCTGTGAAGTCTGCTGGCCATGAACTCCAACAACAGTGCCTTCCTGGTGGGAGAAGGAACAGGGAGCCGGCTTGTTCTCCGACAGCAGAGGGCTGGCTGGTGACGAGAAACATTTTAAGGTGGGACACTTCTTCCTGCGCTATTGGCAGCTGTCTACATAAGGCATCCATTATATGCAGGCCCCAAGGCCAGTAGGCCCCAGAAGCCAAGCTAAAATTAGTGTCTACTGTGTGTCTGCCAGAGACACAGAACATCCGAAGGTCAGATGCCTCCAACCAGCCACCAGGGCAGAAGCGGGAGCCATGCAGCTGTTGCCTCTGGTTCTCTTGGGCAGAGGGACAGAGAGCCCTGCCCAATGGCCTGGCTCAGAAGCCCAGGATAGTTCAAAAACAGAATGCAGACTGTAGTCCAAATACACATACACACACACACACACACACACACACACACACACACATTTTTAAATTATGTCAACGTACAGAAGGAAGGTGGTAGATGCCAGGTTGTGTAGGCCTATAATCCAAAATATTTCAGAATCTGAGGCAGGAAGATCAAAAGTTTGGATACTGCCTGGGATACCGAGTGAGTATTTAAAAAAAAAACAAAAACAAAAACGCAAAGAGGGCTGGGGATATAACTCAGTGATAGAGCCTTGCTCTATGAGGTCCTGAGCCCAGTCACCTGTAATGGAAAAAGAGCATGGTGGCACACACCTTTAATCCCAGCACTGGGAAGGCAGAGGCAGGCAGATCTCTGTGAGTTCGAGGCCAGCCTGGTCTACAGAGTGAGTTCCAGGACAGCCAGGGCTATATAGACCGACCCTGTCTCAAGGGGAAAAAAACAAGTAAGAAAAAGAGAAGGAAGAAGAGGGGGAGGAGGAGGAAGCAAGAAAGAAGGAAAGAAAGAGAAAAAACACGGGGGAAAAGAAATTGACTATTTCAATCACGGATGTGGAAAGGTAGGTAAATGAATTTATTCTGTCACTTTCCCCCAAATTTTCTCAACAAATATGTATTACTTTGCAACCAGAATGGAACACACTAAGAGGTTCTAAATTGCATATTCATGTTAAATATAAAAAAGGTGAAGTTGTGTCTGCCTCCAGGTCAGAGTGTGCATGTGTGGGTTTGTGTGCCTGGCTAATAGATCAGAGATCTGCATCTTTTGCTTTATGGGGAGACGGGGGCCCAGGAACTTCTCCCTGAGCTCAGTGGTGTAACAACTCCCAACCACAACCTATCCATATCCACAAGTGCTTTTTATGCCTGTTCTATGGAGCTAGAGATGGAGGCACAGAAAAGTGGGCTGATTTGCCCAGGAAGCCACAGAGCTGGAGCCCATCCTTGGCGTCCAGCGGATAGCCTGAAAATCTGGAGGAAGAAGGGTCTTCGCAAAAACAAAACAAAAAGCCAATTCTCACCTCCTCTCAATGTCCTAAAGCCCAGGCTGGGCTTGAAGTCACAGTGGAGCCAGTCTTGAACTACTGATTGCCCTGTCCCCACCCCCTTAGTACTGGAATGATCACAGGCAATACTGGGAAAGAAGCCAGTGTTGAACAGTCTCTCCTCTCTCTCCTGGAGTTATCTTGCGATGTGGCCCATGGGAGCCTTGGAGGGAAGAGGTGATCAGTGTGACAAAGGCCCGGGGGTGGGTGGTGGGGGGAGGGGGACAGGTGCTAGTCTTCGGTTAAGAAGGGCTGGTGGAGACCTTCCATTTACATACTCCATTTACACATCCAGCCCCCCTCAGCCTGCCAGGACTCCAGGACCTGCAGTGCCTCTGGTGACCCCAGGAGTTCTGGCCTAAAGCCTTTGCCTCAGCCTCTCTCTCTGTTAGAGAATTTCCCTCACCCATGTACCACCCTAGCGCTATCAGAACCCAGTTTAACATGCCTTCTTTTTAGTGAACATGTCTTTGTTGAATTCCTCATACGTGGCAGGGCAAGGCAGACAGGGATTCAAACCTGTAGGTACCCATAGTGTTTAGAGAGACTTCCTGGAGCCAGATTGCCTGTGTTCAACCTGCCTGGGCCAACTTCCCAGCTGTGTGTGCCCAGCCTCTCTGTTGATCATTTTTGATCTGCTCTCTAAAGTTGCTCAGACAGGAAGTATACTCACATAAAGACCTTAGACAGTATCTGACATGTAGTTGGTTCTCAGCGTTCCCTAGCTGTGATCACCCCTGTGGTGACCACCTGGCTCAGATCGTCTCCTCAGGGTATCTCTCCCGTATTGGACGTCTATCTATGGTCCCACAGCACAGACTGCACAGGGTCTGAGCCCCACACGTGTCCTTCCATGTGCTTGGCACCAACACAGTAACGTCTTCAGGCTTCTTCAGTCTGAAGGCAGTCTAGGTTCCCATGAGGACGCCACAGGAGCTCTCCGGTCTCCTGCCCCTAGGTGCCCCAATGCCCTTAGCATGAAGCTCAGCCCTGTTCCTCTTACCTGCAGGCCCTAGCCCAGCTGTGGCCCTCCAGATGACATCTGAGCCAGTAAGCTGGGAATGCCCCTGTGTGACAGAAGCCATGCTGGGCAGGTCATCAGAAATGCCAGCTAACAATGCCCCGATGCGTGGGAGGGTTCCCACAGCCTGGCTTTTCATGTATCTGAATGTATTGTGCAGTCTACTGCCCGGGCAGCCCACTGCTCCCTCCCACGGCCCCGCAGACTATACTTTCTGTGCATCCTTCCAGTACCCACCTACATACCTGCCTCCTCTCCCGCCTTCCTCAAGCCTTCTCCCCGCCACAGCCCTGAGCAGCACCCTGAGACCTCTCTTCTGAACCTGCCTGGTTTCTCCTCTGTACTCCTTTTTTTTCACCCCTTTTTACATAGCACCCTGTTGTTGCCTTGATCCGAGTATCCACTAGCACCTAGGTTGGGAGTTCTGGTGAGAGGATTCTGCCAAGGAAAGCCAGGGCCATTGCATCATTTCCTGTTCAGCTGCATGTGCTCATGGCTCAAACCTCATAGGTCTTTCCAGTCACTTGCCCCACTGCAGGGACATGAGCCAGCCAAGGAGCTCATCATGTGAGCGAGTGCCAGGCCCAGGACGGGGCTGTATCTGACCTTGTGTTTGATTCTGGAAGCATCTAAGAGGCAGGTGTTTGGTGACTGGGGAGATGGAGTTGGCCCTGATCACTCTGCTCCCCACAGGAGGGCAGGGCAGTGCCTGGGGCAGCTCTTACTGGCCCCAGAGCCTTCTCTTTCTCTGCTCCACAATGGGATGACAGCTGTGACAGTGTCTGGACCGCAGCCAAGAGAGGAAACTATAAAGCTTCAAGACTCTGAAGTGTCACTCACTGCACAGGGTCACACGGGACATGGGGGTGGGTAGAGAGGAGGGCAGAGACTGAATACCAGCCCTGAGCCCTTAAAAGGTCTTGTACTGGGCAGGCGGCTGGTGATACTGCAGAGGAGAGATGAGCCAGTGCAGATGGAAGAGAGCAGGCCAGTAGCCCATGCTGGGACGGTTGCCCTCTCAGGATGGGTTCTGGTGTGCTTGCAGCTTCTCCAAAGGGCTGCTATACTAGGCTGACCTGGCTGTAGACACCTAGCAAGGAACAAGCTGCCCAGAGCTTCTGTGACTACTCAGTGGGATCCAAGGCCAGCACCTCTTGTCAGCTCTTAGCCCAAACCTTTCTCAGAGCCACGGAGCTGATGCCTCCTGTCCTGTTCACACAGAACTCACACCGGACTCCCTGTTGTGTACCCAAGTCCTGCGGCCCTCCTGGACTCACTTCTGCTCCATCTCCCTCCTGTACCCTAATCCCAGCCACTCTAGCTTTGTACTTGCTATCCTTTGCTCTCAGGGGACATTTTGCCCAAGGTCAGAAGTACCTGGTGAAGTTCTATTCATCCTTCAAAGCCCTGTTCAAATGTTATGTGCGAATAGTTTTTCCTGAATGGACCAGTAGCCAGTTCAGATACAATAGACCCCTCCTGCTTCATGGGCTCTAGTGCACTGTGGTTACTTATACATTCATTTCCTCCATTGCAATGGAAGCTTCTGGAAGGCAATGCTGATTCATTCGTTTCTGTGCCCCAATGCACAACAGAGAGCAGTGTCCAGCAAGCAACAGAATATATCAAGGTGAATGGCCATGAGAGGGAAGGACTGCAGCTGGTGATTGTCTGAGTCTGACTCCAAGCAGCATTAATAGAAGGGACATATTCTTCTGCCAAGCGTACATGTACAGAAAGGCCATCAAAACAGTGTGGGAGCCTGAGCCCCAGGAGATGGCTGTGGCAGCATCCAAATCCTCCCAGGCCTGGGCCGGATGGATCCTGGACTGCTCACTCCTGACTCCACTGCCTAGCTCTGCAGAGGTGAAGGCTGTCTGAGTCAGAATGGGCTCCCTTCCCAGGACCCCCTCCTTACCACACAGAATAGCAACAGAAATGTTAGCATTGCCCCACCTAGACATTTGGGTGGCTTTGTTCCAAAGTCTCACATCTCTATCTACCTCCTACCTATAAAGCATGGCCTGGGGGTCTTTGGTCCATGTCTGGGTTGCACATGTGCAGGAGGAAATGAGAATTCACCTGTCAGGAGCCCACTGTGGTGTCATGGTCAAGCTAGGTAAGAGCTTCTGAAGAGCTTCAGGGGCTGTGTTGGAAGGAGACCTGTGGGGGGCAGAGAAGTAGAATATGATGCCTCTACCACCTGTCAACTTTCCCCAAACTTAAAAACATGCATCCAAAGCAAAGCCTAACCACAGGCCGTCCTCAGTACAGTCACTCCAGGGACTCGGCTATGTTCCCTGGGCATGGGACCACAGCCTCAGCATCCCACTCTAGGGTAGAAAGCCACCTTCTTCCCTCCCAGGCATGCAGGTATCCCAGGCTTGACTTCTGCCTATGGAATTCTCAAGGTCATGTTTTCCTTGGAAAAGAGCCTTCAATGGCTCCTTGAGCACCTGTCATTCATTATTCACTCATTATTTTTCCTACCATTCATTCATTCATTCATTCATTCATTCTCTACAACGGAGTCTAATGGTTTCTTAGCAAACTGTTAGACACTGGTGCTGGGTCTCACTGAGACAAAGTTCATTAAGGAAGGCAGAGAGAGGCTCAGGTCCAACACCCCAGGCTTCTGTACCGAGCCTAGAGTGTGGCCTCCTTCCTCCATGGATCACCATGCCTGTCCCTGGGCAAAGCCTGTGAACACAATGCTGCTTCTATTGTCAGCACACAGCTCCATCTCCTGTTGGTGACCAAGCACTTAGCATCTTATTGAGAAAAACAGCAGCACATACAATGCTTTGCAACTAACTTATATTTGGGCAGTCACAATGTCATCACATAGATCTGAATAATGGTTGCATGTGTACTCATTTAGAACATTATTCATATCTCACGGGTTTGGGCTTACTATTCCAGCGGATCCATCCATTGAATACTCAGCTGCCAGACCCATAACCATGGTCAGGGATCCAGATATAGCAAGGGCATCAGCTCTTCAGTGAAGCCCACTGATGCTTAAGACCCTTGTGTCTTAAGCATGTGTCCTTGGATAAACCATGTCCTTTCTGCAGCTCACAGACCTTAGGAGTAACTGGAAAGGTGTTATGAAAATTAAACGAGATAGCAGAAAGTACTCATGGCCTAGCCCAAAGCAGAAGCTCAACCAATGACAAATGAGAAACAGAGGATTATCTTCACCAGCATTAATTTATTATCATTATTTCTAACACCACTTCCACCATCATCATCACCACCATGATCATCACCACCATCACCACCACCACCATGATCATCACCACCATCATCACCACCACCATGATCATCACCACCATCATCACCACCACCATCATCACCACCATAATCACCACCATCATCACCACCACCATCACCACCATCATCATCACCACCATCATCACTACCACCATCATCACCACCATAATCACCACCATCATCACCACCACCATCATCACCACCATCATCATCACCACCATGATCATCACCACCATGATCATCACCACCATGATCACCACCATCATCACCACCACCATGATCATCACCACCATCATCACCACCACCATCATCATCACCACCACCATCACCACCATCATCACCACCACCATCACCACCACCATCACCACCATCATCACCACCACCATGATCATCACCACCACTACCATCATCACCACCATGATCATCACCACCATGATCACCACCACCATGATCATCACCACTACCATCATCACCATCATCACCACTGCTGTCACCACCATCATCATCACCACCACCATCATCACCATCACCACCACCATGATTGCCATCATTATTACTACTATTATCATCATTTTACCATTATTCCTAGCAGCGGCAGCACCACTGCCACCACTGTACCATTACTGTCACCATCACCATGACTACCATCACCACCAGAGATATATCATCACTACCATCATCGCCATTATCTGTATTAGTCCCATCACTGCCATTTCAAAGACCACCACTGACAGCAGCAATGTCATCACCTGCAGCATCAGCGTCATCAGCACCATCACCCTCAGCTTCATCAGTACTATCGCCAGCATCACTATTATCACTACTATCATAGCCACCATCTTCACTACCATCACCGTCGCCATCATCATCATCATGCGTCATCATCATCAATAACACCGGCAGCTTCACTGTCATCACCATAATCACTACCTGTCATCACCACTGTCATCAGCACTAACATCAGCACCAGCACCATATCTTCACCATTATCACCACTGTTCTTGCCATCAGCATCACTCCCATTGCCCTCATTATCAACAACAGCGATGGCAGACTACCATTAACTTCCATCGCGACCGCCGCATCTCTATCAGGATACGAGTCCCTGCCCTGTGATGGTGCTGTCTATATTCCCATCTTCTTTCTCAGGTTTAAGCCTGGCTCTGTAACTTCAGTTCTGCATGAATTTGGGGTCCGTTACTTAACATTTTTGGGGTGGTAACTCCAAAAGTGAAGTGTCAGGTAAATGCCCAGCAGCTGCTGGTGCTGTTGGCATGACTCCATTTCTCCCTCGCCACCAGCTCCTGAAGGCAGTGACGATTCCAGTTGCACCTCTTTCTCCCTGCAGGGCTGAACACAAGGCCTCTCTCCTAAAGACATCGCTAGATGATTGGTTAGTGTTGGAGGATCACAGAAAATCAAATGCAAAATAATTCCAGGAATGGGAGCTCAAGGCTTGGCCAAGGATAACGGCCTCCTCGGGACCCTGAAAACATCAACAGGCCTGAGGGGAGCCATTTGTCACTCACACAGTCACTCTGCAGAGCTACCAGGACAATTCATCTATCAAGCTGACACCAAGTTTTCACATTGGCTCAGTAGCCAACCCTTGCCCAACGCTTTGTCACCTACATTGAGATCTTGTTCCCATCTGTCACCTCATTTAGTCTCCATAAAAACGCTTGGAGGCAGAAAGCATAGGTACTGACAACCCATTTCATAAATAAAGAAATTGAGGTCAGAGGGGTTACAAATTTTGCCAAAGGGTGCACAGCAGTGAAGCCCATGGAACAACATGGTCCAGGTTACATGGCCTTGAGTCTTCCCTGCTAGCTTCTGTGATACCAAGCACATCGCATTCTCATTACCCAGCTGTTCCTTACAACATAGGATTGGATTACTTTGGATAGTACTTTAACATGTCTACTCTCAAAGGACGAATCTAAGTTATACTGGGGCAGGGAAATCCCGACTAGACAAGTGAACAGAGCTCCCAGTGACAGGATCCCAGGCCTGGCTGTCACAGGAAAGGTTTATGGGATGTTAGGCTACTTACTTCTCCTTTGTGCCTTGATCTGCAAAGTAAAGAGAGTGATGGTTGCCTATGGACTTGATGTGAGGATTAAATGAGCTAATTCGTGCACGGTGTCTCAAACATCAGCTGACACCCAGGAATGCTTGGGAATAACTATTGTAACCGATGATGTGTGTCCTGTAGTGAGCATAGGTTCCAACACTGCTAGGTTTCTGATAAACCCGCATTAGGTATCTGGATGGATGTAATGCTCCCTAGGAAAGAGTGGGTGTCTATGCAAACACAGTTGACTGGTGTTGAGTCACAGTGTCCCCCACTACCCGACTCCATGCCAGATCAGTTCTCAGAGCCCTTCCCCATCTCCAAGTGAGGTTCTGTCCCCTGTCTAGCTGGCAGTTAGGATCTCAGGTTGCGTTCAGATATCTAAATTCAAGCCCTCTCTCTGTCTCCCGGTTTTTTCCATAACTGCACATTTGCCTCGGCTTTCTGATGTGTAAAGTGAGGGCACTCACATCTATCCTGAAGGGATGCTGGGTAGGTTAAATGTCCATGCTGATGCTAACAACGAACTTAACAAGATCTGCAGCCGGAAGCTGATGGAGTTTATCCCTTGTAGACACATCTGAGCTAAGAGTTCCTTCCATGGCTATGGATCCTTTGCCAGGGTTTGCTAGGAGCCCAGGTTCCACCCTCTTGGCTCAAAAGCTGTAGTGAGAAGCCAGATTCTCTATTTGGCACTCAGGGTGGATGGGGCAATGCTTGAGAGTGGCCCTCTGGACAGTTGCTCCCTGGGGAACCCACACAAGTAGTTTCTATTAAGTGCAAGAGATAGCAAACAACAACTGGTGCACAGCTCCCCACGCCCAGGCCCCCCAGTCTCTGAAGTGGCTGAGGACTTTTACTGTCTTTAGTTCCCCTCTCCAAGGCCCAGAGGTTGGCTGGCCTGATCACGGGAAGCAGTGAACATTTACTGAGCCAGAAGCTTCCATCCTTATCTGAGGAGCCTGCAGGTGGGCACCCTGGTCTCAACATGTACCAGCTGTGAGTCCCTGGGCAAATGTAATGCCTGTGCCTCAGTTTCCTCCTCAGTGAAAGCATGTCAATACACTGCTCATTTCACCCATTTTGCAAAGAAGTTAAGATACAGAGAAGGCAGCACATCCTTCAAGATCATAAAACTAACACAGGAAGAGCTGGAGTCTCTGGCCTCAAAGCTCCGTTCACTTGCTCATTCATTCATTCATTCATTCACTCATTTGTCCATTCATTCACTACCATATGGTAGACACCGATCTGTAACACCCTCTCTTTAAAGGTATTTGTATTATCTGTTCCTCTTTGTTCCTAAGGCCTTGGAATTTAAGAAAATTCAACTTAACAAAGATTCACGACAGGCATCATGCGAAGCCTCAGAATAAAGGACCCCTCTGAAGCCTCTGTGCACCTGGTCTCCTGCCCATTCTAGATGACAATCCAAGCAGTTCAGAGACATGAGAGAATCCATTCAGATTCACACACTAGGATCCCCAATAGATGCTTACATCCCTCTCACCCCAAAATTACCACCCAGGAATATTCGGAGGCACATACAATGGCCTGCTCATGTAAAACAAGGGCAGGACAGAAGCAACAGTGAGCACACAGTCCGGCTCTGCCATGGGTTGGCAGAAGACTGTCTGCTGGCTGCATCCAATGGGCATGCCTGTTTTTGGAAATAAAGCTTTCCTGGAACACAGCCACATCCATACATTCATATATTATTGGATGTGGACTGAGATCAGGCTCATACCTGATGGAGCAGGAACAATGGGGCCTGTCAGGAAGGACTGAGAGGTTGGGACAGTGCAGGGACTGGGAGGCACCCCAAGACAGACATGAATGATACTCTACTACCAATCAGCTGGGTCCCTGGAAAGTTACTGACTCCTAAGACTTGGTTTCCTTGGTTATAGAGAAGGAAAATGGCGGCACAGTGGGAGAGCTGTCAGAACTGCACCCATTCCCGCCTGCTCCACCCTGGGCAACGGGAGCCCCAGCCAAGCCTGGGTCCTCTCCCTCCCTTCTCAGGGAGAGGCAAGCCTGAGTGTGGATGCTCCACCCATGCCATCTTGAAGAAAAGCTCAGGAGGTGCTGGGCTGTAACTGTGAGGAGAGGACTTAAGTGTTTAGAACAACTGGGAGGGGCTGTCCCCAGGGGTGTGGCACAGAAAGATGTGATAGAATCCTCTGCTCTATGAGGGGGATGGAGGATGCCTTTGTGAACTGACAGAATGTGTTTATGTGAATCCTGCTGCCCAGTGCAGCTGAGAGTGTAGGGACCACGAATCATGTCACCTTTTGGCTGTAGGACCACTGCTGCCATGAAGGACATCTGCTGCTGTTTTGACTGGCTGTCGCCCTTCTCCACTCCACCTGGGGACTCAGAGCTCCCAACCTCAGGGACAATAAGGGGAGGGTCCAGAACTGAGCAGGCATGTTAGAGTCAAGCTGAGAGCCTCCTGGTCTGGGGTTCACCCTTCCATCTCTGCGATAAGACTGCTACTGATGAGTTTCTGTTTCTGGGTACCAGGAGGGGGCTGGGTACTTTCTGAACTGTTTCTCCACCCTGGCCTCCCACAAATTTGGTGTTATTCATATCATCTGTCCTCCATATCCCCAGTTGCATACAAGTTACGGCATCAACTTTGGTTGCTTATACCACAGAGCTCCGGTGGCCTCTAGGTGGGACTGGCTTCCCTTAACACCAATAGTTGTGTGTGACCAGAAACTCTGGCACCAAATGTGAGCATGGGTCATTTGCCTTTAACATTACATTCTGTTTCTCCTCCGTGTTTGGAGGGCTACTGCTGTGGGCCCAAACCCTCTCCACGCCCAAGTCTACTGCAACAGTTTCTTCATTCCACTTTCTAGAAACTATTTCCTGGGACTCAATTCTGACTAATGGGGTCTACTACTCAGGTTTAGAATGAAGGGAAGCTGTTTTTGGAGATTCTAAAAAAGAGTCTCTTTGCTAATGAAAAAGAATCTGAAAGAAAAGAAAACCCATAACAGGAGGACATCGGGAAGGTGTATTTCTTCTATAGCAGGGCATCCCACCTGTACACGGTCCCTGGGAATGTAGCCACAGTCTGAGGCCATGGCAAAAGGATACTGATGGGAGAGGGGCTGGGCAGCAGGGAAGCTGGGCAGCGGCTGAGTCACTGATGCCACTGGACTGTGACCTACTCAGAGCTTCACTGCTCCAGGCTTCTGGAACTAACTCACCCCTGTTGCCTAATCCCCTATAGCCAGCTTTTTGTTAGCTGTAGCCCAAAACATAACCACAGGATCCCGCTCAAAGCTGGGGATGTAAGCCCCACAGCAACTGGGTAAACAGCCTCTGAGCCATGTGAAATGGCTCTATCTGAGCAAGGGTCTGACTTTCTACCTCTGCACTTCTTCACCCTTGACAGAATGTTCCTGTACCAGCTGCATACCCTTGCTTCCTGCTGCTCACAGGTTGGCCCTCCCTCTTATGATGATGGGAAACCTAAAGGGTCTTAATGTGGGCCCTGAGTGTAGAAACTGCCTTTGTCTTGTTTCTAGCCTATTCTTCAGTCCTGGTACAGGGCCCAGCTGCAACCTCACACCCTAAGTGCCTTGATCCTTGAACTGAGCAGCTGTAATTGGGACATGATGGCGTTCTATCCTTACTGATGAAGTATCTGCTTCCACCAAGGACTCTTAAAAGTCTTACCTGGGGGACTTCTCGAAGCCCCTGAAGATAGCTATGTCATGTATCTGCTGTGTCTCCTATAGATAAAAGACCTGAAGCCCAAGAAATTATCCACTTGTCAAAAGTCACGTGGCTGGTAAGTGGTAGTGCCTAGGTGGCATGTGGCTGATGTCCCTGTCAGCTTTGCCATCCCTGGGTTGTCCTTATGGACCCCCTCCGCATGGTGGGCATGGCTGGATTCATCTGTCTCCTTTCACTGCACAACGCTCCAGTCTCTGGTCCTGATGGGAATTATTCTCCTTCAGAAACACAGTGAGATGGACAAAAGCTGAGAGAATGGGCATAGCAGGTGTGGGGAGGGCACAGGAGACTCAAAAGCAAGCCCGGCAGCCTCAGGACTGTGGCTCTCTGGGTTAACGGTGGCTGACCATCACCGCTACTTACAGGCGCCAAGCTGGTCAGTGAAAAGTGCAGGCTTTGGCTAGACAGTCCCGTGCACAGGTCCCAGCTCTACCCCTCAGAAGCTCCATGAGCCTGAGGCAGTCCCGTGGGCGCATGACCTCTCTGCGCCTCGTGCTCCCCTGCTGTATAATGGAGCTAATGACGGGAGCCAATATCCCCTTCTGGCATGACTTCATGGAGACAGGAAGAGCATCTCCTAAACATTTGACTCTCAGCAATGCTTGTTTCCCCCTTTTGCCTTCTCTACACCAGTTTCTGCTGCCACTTGGAGTGGGCTACTCCTGAGGCCACTGTCCAAACAGTTCCAGTGATGCCCGCCACATGGTTGGCAAGGACCCGAGCACACAGGGCACACTGGAGATAAACATAGGGTCCAGGCACCTGATTCTGAACAATGGGTTATTCTGGGGCTTTAATTGCTCATCGCGGGGCAGACAGGCTCTACACAGTGACCGATGCTGGAGGCTAGGATGAGCACCAAGCAGCTAATGGTGGAGCCAACATACCAAGTGCTGGTGTAGAATGCCATTCAGCAGGCCACACATCCCAGAATCTCACAAGGGAGGATGCTTCACAAGGCCCTAGGGTGACCAAACTTTTAGTGTACAAATGGGGAAACTGAGGTGCAGGGAGACAAGAGCTTTGATCACAGCTTCAACAAATATCTACCCAGTACTTCCTCCTGGCAGGGTTCTGTGCTAGGCTAGAGGAAGCTTAGGAGGCATGCAGGAGGCAGAGTCAGGACATGCAATCACCTGGCCTGGGGACAAGCACACAAAAGTACAGAAAAGGTCTGTGGTGGTGCGAAGGAGGCACACTCTTTCTCACAGGGCATCATTCAGTAAAGAGGTTCTGTGCTCTCCTGTGCCAGACACTGCTCAGGAGCTGGAGACACACAGAAAGCAGTCTGACCCCTGCCTTCATGGGGCTTTCTCTCACGGCTGAGAGATGCAGTAACCGGCAGATGCAGGGGGGCAGGATAGGATGCTGGGGGTGTATATGCACTAGAATAAAACAAGAGAAGGGGACGTAGGGGTCTGGGGGTCTATGGTTGGCTGATTCTTCAGGCAGATGGCCAGGGTCCATGCTAAAGGAGACAGATTAACTTTAGCAGGGAGAATGAATGCTCTGTCCCAAGTGAAGATGGAAAGCCAGACTCTGAGCTGACCTGCTTCCTGGCTCATTGAGAACCTAACAAATCTGCCCAGCTCTCTACACAGCAAGCATCACCCCCACAATCCCGGTAGCTACCTCCTTCTTTCCTCCTCACTCCCTAGAGAGGAAAGCGTCAGGGGGAGCCTTCAGCTGTCACCGCCAAGCTGGCTGGACTCATGCCAGGATGGACAGTGGAGACTGAAAAGCAGACCCTCGACCACCCACACATAACAGCAAGACTGGTCCTCTCTTCGCCATCCCCTGCCTTATGGAAATCTTGGTGTCAGACATCTGAGGTCCTTCCACCACTGCTGAGATGCGTGACCTTGACAAGTCCAGCAGAGCATCTGTCAAAAGTGGACACGGCTGTGCTTGAAAAGCCACTGGGAGAACGAAATAAAATATGGTGCCCATAGGAGCTGTGGTCCCGACAACACAGGGCCATCCTGCATCGGGTTCCCTGCTTGCACTACACCCCAAGCCCAGCCCAGAGCATCCTCCTGTCTCAGGTTCCTATAGCCCTGAAGGCACCTCCTTCCCCTTCTCCCTCCTCCCACCTTCCCTCTCTTTCCTCCTGCCCCTTCTCCCCCCTCTCTTCTCCCCTTCTATTCTTTTCCTTTCCTTTCCCCTTCTCTGTCTCCAGCACTGAGGGTTGAAACGAGGTCTCTGTACCCAGTCCTTTCCATTTTTTTCTTGTATTTTTGAAAATATTTTACCAAGCTGTCCAGGAAGGCCTTGGACTCGCTAACATCTTGTCTCAACCTCCTGAGTTCTTGTGTTTCCAGGCCCAGACCACCAGGCTTGTTTTTGTTTTGTTTTTTGTTTGTTTCTGTGTTTACTATTGGCCCTGAACATGGTCACCAGCTCCCAGAGAACAGTGAGTCACCTCTCTGAACTCAGCAGGGAACCGCTCTGGCCCATCAGGCAAGTTGAACTCAGAGAATAGGGTTGGTCCAATCCTTGGTTCAGAATCATCTTTCTTATCTAAATTATCCTGGGAAAGTTAACTGGTATTTGTGAATGAGGATTGTGTTCCAGGCTCTGCAAAATTATATGGTGACTTCAACACAAATGTTTCCACTATGGAATGATGGGTTGAAATAAGAGTTCCTTCCGTTTGTAACCTGCAGTCCTTCCCACAACGTCTTGCTCCCTGGATGTTCTGTCTCCTGCTCCCCTTTCCAGCCATGGGAAACCCAGTACCTGCTGGGCAGCCTATGGTGTGTTTTGACGGCTTCTATTCAAGATTTCACTATGTGTTGTTTTAAGGCCCGCCACACTGAGCTCCGAGGTGCAGAGAAATGAGTGGGTGACAAACTACCTAGTGGGAGGGAGCCCAGAGCACAGGAAATGGTGTCTCTGGTCAGTGGTAGGGTAGGTCACTGGCCCTCTGCAGGCCACCAACTACCTTTCTCAGGCTCAGAGTCAGCAGCTCCTTTCAAGAGTCCTGCTTCCCTGGCTACCTCCTGCCCTGACTGCTCAGGGGCTGGGCTGTGGGGCATGGGTTCTTAAGCTGTGATGTATGATTGATGACTCGGATGAGCTCACCGGCTCAGGGAGGGAGGGCGCTTGGAGAGAGGCTGGTTATGGATTTTAACCCTCAGATGTTACTGGCTGGGAATTTACCATCAATAATTCAAGGCAGTGGGGAGGAGGGGAGGAGAAAGAGGCAAAATGAGAGGGAGGTGAGGGAGGGAAGGTGTGGAGGAAGGGAAACCAAACGGAAGGAGACAGAGTTGTGAGTGTTTCCCACAGCAAGGTTCCCCCGCCCCTGCAGTCACTCAGCAGTAGCTGCTGTTGTCCTTGACGACCAATGGCACTCAGGCTCAAAGGAAAAGGGGCAAAGGGTTTACTGACTCCAGAACCTAGTTCTCCTTACCACCCGTTAGCCCTAGAAAGTGGCCAGATCAGGAAACAGGAAACCCAGAGGGTTCCTGCAAGCCTCAAGGACATCTAGGCCCAGCTCACACTCAGGGACTGACCTGTGATGAGAACAGCCTGGGAATTCTGCCACCCCGGAGATAAGCCAGCCGTTGGCCCTTCTGGACAGTACCAGAACTTTGTTGCTGAAGCTGAAAAAAAAAATTAACTGCTATATTTAAAAAGCATTGTTCAGTTGCTATGGCAACAAAGGGGGCTAAGAATAATATAAAAAGAAGATGATATGCCAGGTTGTCACTGGCAACCCAATTTTAAATATGTGTGTGTGTGTGTGTGTGTGTGTGTGTGTGTGTGTGTGTGTGTGTGTGTAAGGAGTTTGGTGGGGAAAGTGAGTAGGTTCAGATCATCTTCCCTGTGCCCTCTGGCACCATCTGCCCTGGCAATGTATTCAAGCATCAGCCAGGCCTGGCATCTCATGGATCTGCTTAATTCTGGAGAGAACCAGCACACTCTGGCCTTGTGCCCAAAGAAAGGTAGCTCTCAGGCCCCTGATTGTTGTCCTTTCCTGGCAGTCCCTCCCCAGCCCCCACCTCCCAGATTGCTTCCCTCAATTGCGGAACCCCAGCCGGAGGCACCTCTCAAGCAGATGGCCCCCAAATAGCATCTTCTCTCCGATCTCAGAGCTTTCAGCAGCCTAGTGGACTCCCGGGGGATCACCAGGGAAGGCAGATGGTCAGGAGAGAAGAGCATGAGACACATTTATCAATCTTCAGCCTGGATGTCAAGACAGGAGGTGGCTCAGCATGGGTGGCAGTTCCCCTCACACTGCTGTAGAGAAATCCAACTGGAGCCAGGGGCCCTGGAGGAGACCCACAGCGAGCTAGGAGAGGTGATGGAGACCCATGTGCCCTCGTGCACCTGCCAGCTGCTAGCTAGAGCTGAGATGGCAGCACCACACTCATGGGGAAATGGGAGCAGCAAAAAGACAGACAGGGCGCCCATGGCAGTTTATTGGCGGCAGGTTTTAGAAGCATCCATCTGCTATTTTTGCCTCTGTCAAAGTCATGCAATGTGAGAGGGAAGCTTTGAATTCAGCCAATCCAGGATCCCCGTGCAGCCTCTGTCACGTATGGTCGAGTGTGCGAGGTGGCTGCCATCTCTGAAAGGGACAGACTCTTGGGACCACGGCTGGGCCTCAGAAAGTTGGTGTCTCTAAGGTGCCAGCTGAGAACAGAGAACACCCTCAGTGCTTAGCTTCACTGTGGACCCCGAGTAAAGCATTGCTGTTGTATATTTCACACCAAGCTCACGTCCTGATCCACGGGGCATTTGCTCAAAGAAACAGAATGGTGTGTACTAGAGAGGTGCGGGCACACAGGGATGGGTGGTGAGGGACGCTGCTGGTCCATTGTGCATGGAGGGCTTTGCCAATTCCAGGGGAAAGGGGGGCTGTCAGTGCAGGCCCGAGGACAGGAATGGGGAGGGAAGGCAGGTTTGTAGGAGGCATGGCCCGGGTGAAGGCAAAAGGGCAGGAAAGCAGAACGCATCTGGCAAGGAGGGCAAGCAGAAAGCTGGTCATGGCGTGATCTTGGATGGAGTCCCTGTTAGAGGGCCAGCCCACTGATGCTCTCTTTAGGGCTTCCCACAGCCCAGGATATCCACTGTATACGGGAGCAGCTTCATGTTGATGACTGTGGGAATATCAGCTACATTTTAGGGCAGGCATCATGTTCAGGAGTCGTTGACCAACAAAAATCAGACTCTATCATTTTTTTGTGTCTATACATTTTTTTTTTTTGTGAGAGAGAACATGAGATTGGGGGAGGGGTTAGATGGAGTTGGGGAGGGAAAGAATATGACCAAATATAATGCATGAAATTGCCCCATACATACTTACATACATATGTGGAGTCATGAATCATGCTGGTTCCAAAACACCCTCTGATAAGGAGATTCTGGGAGAGCCAGTGTCCTGGGCCAGGGAGAGGGTTCGTGGTGGGTGTGGTTACAGAGGGCTTCCTGGAAGAGGGGAGATGGGATGGCCCTCTGTACAGACAGCAGAGCCCTGGTGAGGGGTAGGTGATGGTGCACTGCTAAGTCTGGACAGGACTGGTTTGGGGCCATGAATGCCTGGCTTAGCGGCTGTGTTCTGTGGGAAATAGAGAGCTGTGTGGAAGAGGTGGCGCTGGGCAGGGCAAGGGAGGTGAGCAAGCAGATGTTGGAAGTGAGGCTGGGTCAGAGAGGTAATGCCGCCCTCCTCTTCTCATGGCAGAGGTGACTGTTCTCTATGGGCTGTCTGAGTACCAGCTACAGACCTCAGGCCTCACGTAGCCTGCTGTGGAGAATGCTCAGCAGAGTGAGATCAGCCTCCACTCCACTGTCCTCCCTCTACAGGCCACTGCTGCCCTCTGACCTGCTCAGGGGACACAATTCCATGCTGGGTTCCCCTTGGTGGAGGTGCCAGAGGGGGGCTTCCTGGGAACTTAGGCTAAAATGCAGAGAGCTGGCCCCAGTGCCTCCATCTCTAGAGACCCTAATTTGGGCAAGTGTGTCCCTAGTAAGCCTGGATTTTGTCCCCTCTTCCTCCTTCAACCAGTCCTTATAGGTGCATGCTATGGGAGAAGCACCACTGTAGCATCGAATCAAGCAAGCCAAAGCTCTGTTTCCCTAAACTCACATTCAAACGGGGGAAGAGATGGTAGCTAAACAAAGGGACATTATCAAGTAACAGGGAGCACTGGGGAAGAGATGGGAACTGAGAAAGGGCAGAGAACATGCGTAAAGGAAGCGACAGGGAAGGCGTGGCTGGGGGTGAGCTTCCACGAGACATTGGAGCACAGGCCTGGAAGCCACGAGGGCTAAGACCAGAGCATGCTAGGCAGAGGGGATGGCCAGGGCAAAGATGCTGGGCAGGAATGAGCTTGCTGTGTTTCTCAGACTGCTTGTCTAGCGCTTCCAGGGGAAAAGAGAGGCCCAGATGGGTGGGAAATAGCTCATTTGAGACGAAGCAGGGATGAGGGAAAGTTTTCTGTCATTGGTCCGTGGCCTATCCATTCCAACATGGGTCACTCGACACACTTCAGGGCATGAGTTCTGGCCAGAGGTCAGGCACTGACTGTAGGGAAAAGCAGGTCAGTCAGTTGTTTCATCAACACACACTGACTGAGCACCTCCCCCGGGGCAGGCTCCAGCGGCATGCCCCCCTGCCCCCCTTAGTGGAGGCCACAGAGAGACTCGGATCTTCTCAGGGAGCCGTGCGTCCTTTGTGCACGCACAGATGTGGGAGTGTGTGTGTTTGTGCACACAGAGTTCAGAGGGCAATCTCCAGTGCCACTCCTCAGGTTCCATACACAGTATCTTATTTTGCTTTTGAGATAGAGTCTCCCACAGGCCTGGAACTCAACAAGTAGGCTAGGCTTGTCAGCCAGAGAGCCCAGGGATCTGTCTGCCTCTGCCTTCCCAGTGCGAGGATTACAAGTGAGGGCCACCATACCCAGCATTTAAAATAAATGCTTGGGAATCAAATTTGGGTCTTCACGCTTGCGAGGCAAACACTTTGCTAATGAAGTCATCTCCCCAGCCCTCAGGGAGCCTACACTCTAAGGAAGACAAAGAAGGCAGGATACACAGATTCTAAGTTCTGGAATCTGTGGGCAAAATCTAGAGATTTCAGACTCAAAATTATAACGCCTGGCAGCAGAAGATGCCATACCACTGAACACAAGACAGAGGGCAGGATCTTCAGCAGCCTCTGGTCCATTCTAAACCATGGATAGCGGAGACCTTGTGCATTGAATGTCACCCTACGAGAGCCAGTGGTGGGGCCAGGTCTACAGGCTCTCAGGCCAGAGGGTACTGCTGGCTTGAGGTCGGAGCGGACAGATCGGCTGTGGGCCTGTGCTCCAGGTTTATTAGGTCATGAGGACTTTCTGAGCCTCGGTTTTATCATCTGTAAAATGGACTGCTAGTGCACCCACCTCACTGGGTGATGCAGGAATTAAGAAAACAAGCCAAGCACTTAGAGTGTATGCACCACAGATGTCTGCTGTTGTGACAGTTATAAGTAGACTTAAAGGACACCAGCAACAATTTTTGTAGATGTCAGAGATGCGACCTGCTGGGATCTGAGCAGCTGGACTGGCCCAGATAGCAGGTGTATCCCACAGGCAGCCATCCAGGCATGCCAACAGGAGGGAATGAGGCTCATTTCTCTCCCTCCCAGAGACAACGGCATGGTGGATGTGGCCTGCTATGACAGACAGGAGGAGCTAAGGTCAAAAGGAGTCAGACAAGGCTCCAGGGAGCTTTACATGGAGGCCAAGAGTCAAGCTTTAGAAAAGCACCCCCTCTTGGCTGGGTGGAAACTACCTTAGATAGAGCAGGGACTCACAGGAGCCCTTTAAGCAGGAGCAATAAGAAATGTATTCTTTTGGTTTTGAGACCGGGTTTCACATACCCAGGATGACCTCAGACCCACTATGGAGCCACTGTGTAGCCAGACTGAATGTCTGATCAGCCTGTCTCTGCCCCCTTATAGGCAAGCACCACTCTACCAGATTCATGTGGTATTGTAGATCGAACTCGGGGCTTTGTGTGTGCTAGGCAAACACTACAAATTGAGCAACTTCGCCAGCCCTGAGAAGCATGCTTCTGATAGAGCAAGAGACCATGGCCGGGTGGCTAGACTTGAGGCTCACAGCATGCTGCTGCCGCCATAGATGAGGGTGTCTGGGCGCTCTAGGACCTCTGGACTGGACAGAGAAGCTTGGAACGGCAGATTGGGAAGCGTTGGCTAAGCAGACTTAGTAAGAGAACAGCACTGAGGCAGAAAAGGAGAAGAAACCAAGCAGAGGGGCAGAGGTGGGAGCAGGGGAACTCCGTGTTTGGGGCTAGGGCCTGCCGCCATCGGAGTTTAAGCTGACCTTCAACCCACAGTCGTTCCTTCACTCGTGAGGGTAACTCTGTGTCTGCACCACGCTGAGGCTCGTCCCCATCATCTTCCTCTCCTGTGGCCTGTGCTGCTCAGGGTGTCCCTGTCCTAACCAAGAGCCCAGTCTCATTGGAAAGCTTCTGAGTTCTTTAAATGTCTGTCTCTGGGCATCCAAACCATAGTCACAGAAAGGAATGACATGTGACCAGGCTTGGGGAACAGCTGCACAGAGACTTTGGTGTTTCCTCAGACTCACCAGAGCCTTGGAGCAATGCACAATTCACACTGATCCAAACATGGGGGAGGGTGTATGGTCACAGAGGGCTCAGGATTTGACCTTTGTAGCAAGCTGCTTTCTCTTGTCCAGCCTAGCACAGGCTGTGAACCTTCAGCTGAGACGAATGATTTATTCCCAGTCACTCTAGGTCCTAGAGTCTAGGCCTTCCATGCTATATTCAGAGGTCAGGCTCCTCCGCAGCACAGTCTGACCCTGGGCCAGTGAAGTGGCCCTTCCTACACTTCTACCTTTAAACATCAGGCCTCCATGCATGACACAGAGCACCCAGGGATTTCTTTAAGTCTGAAGGCTTGACCTATCACCTCTGAGCAAGCCCCAGGTGACACCTAGACCATCCCCTCACCCCCACAGACAGTCTTTAAGGGCAGCAGAATGGAAGAAGCAGTCATCATTTTCAGCACTGCGATGGTTAACAGTGTGGTCTGTCCCCTGGCTGACTCCCGAGGAATGGCACAGTCATCTGGCCCCAGCGGTGACTACCAGCGCTAGCTTACTCCCTTCCTAGAGCTCAGAGTATACAACACTTATAGCGGGAATCAGCGAGCCACAGATGGGGCCTAAGCCAGGCCCCCGTGTCAAGGTCTTCAGTAGGGAGTTTGGAGCCCTGCACACCGCTGAAAGGATACAGGAGCTGTGAAAAACAGCACAGAGAGGTCTCAGAAACCCAACACTAGAACTGCTGTGTGATCAGGTGGCCATCTTTCTGCTGGAAATGTATTGAAAAAAAACAAAACAAAACGGGATCTCAAAGTGGTGCTATGCTGCTGCAGGCATGGCAGCCTGGATCCCGGAAGTCACAGAGCAGGACACAAAGCTCCGCTGAGGATGAACAAATAAGGAAAATGCGCTATTCACAGGTGTGTGTCTGTGCCCATAACCAAACAAGACACAGCCTCAACAAAGAGGGGGCATCTTGTCTTGTGTGACGAGGTGAGAGTGGAGGAACGTCACCACGCTAAGGGAAACAAACCACGCGGAGCGGGACATACTCTTGCAGAATTCCATTTGTAGGAGGTGTCTAGACTCCCGGAAGCAGGAGAAGGGATGGAGGTACCAGGAGCAGGTGGCAGGGGACTGAGGTGTCTCTACAAGTCCATATTTTCAGTGAAGCAAATCAAGACGTTCTAGAGGCCTGCCACGCAGCAGCGTGCCTGCAGCTAGCAAAACCACTGCACACGTGCGTGATCACAGGGAAGGGCTCGTGCTAAATGCTCTTACTAAAGAGTTTTAAAAGCTCATAATCCCAGATCGAGGGGTATAGGCAGGTGTGCCGGTGAAGTACCAGTGCCAGCAACTAATGTTTGTATAATCTGGATCCTGCGGCAGGCCGAGACTGGAGCCACTGCTATCTCACACTTGCAGTGCTACAGACTGCCCTTCGGGGACACAGGTCTCTAGTCCCTAACAGAGTGCATCCCTCAGGGAAAAGGAGGGGTGACCGTCATCTGAGGACACGGGCATTTCCCTGTGCTAGACTCTAGGCAAGGTCAGGCCTCCATTTCTAATGAAGTTCCAATGAGGTCCACAGGAGGAGCTGAGGGGCTGTAGGCCCAGTAGGGCACCTCTCTCCTGCTCTCTTCCCTGGCTCACCAGTCCACATCCTTCCTTCCTTGAGTCCCAGCAGCTCTGGAGGGCATTTCTCATATACTGGGGGACCCCGCACAGCCTGGCCTAGCTGTGGCTTGTCTCGCTTCCCTCCTCACCTTTGACTTCTCTGGCTCTTAGAATGGGCCTGGGATGCCGCTGCTGTTTGTGAAAGATTTACTGAACTAACATGAATTTCCTACAGATGTTAGCGTTGGCCCTGGTTGGATCATGACATGAGCAAAGGAAATCTAGTTATTCTCCCTGCCTACCCTCTCTCCCACCTTTCCTCCCACCCCCCACCCACCCCCACTTTCAAGAGGTATTTTTTCAAGTATCCATCGCGTGTAGCAGTTGGGATATAACGGGGTAGTCAGTATTCTTTGGGACTTCATAGTCCAATTGAGAGGCCGATCAGCAAAGATGACCGTATAGTGTCAGGTATTAGCAAGAAGGTTTGGCAGCACAATGAATGGACAGGCTTAAGGATGAACAGAGCAGTCAGGGAAGGCTTCCTAGAAGAGGCAGACCTAATATTGAGTGAAAATGGGGGAAGAGGGGTGGGTCATGAGGTTAAACACAGTAGACAGAGGGAACCACATTGGAAAGACCCAGAGGGATAGGGGTAGGGTGGGATATAGATATAGATGTAAATATTGGCAAGGGATCAGAACTGCAGGCATATCCAAGGGCCCTTACAAGCCACTAAAGGAATTTGGTATTTAACCCTGGAGGTTGTGAGAAGCTAAGCAGGATCTGATGGGACTAAACTTATGTTCTAGAAAGATCTTCATGTTTTACCAGGGACCAGACCAGAGGAGGCACCTCAGCAGCCATTAGAAGCATCCACAGACACCCAAATCCAGGTAAGATAAATGTGTACCAGTGTGGGAGTGGCAGGAAGCAGCCCATGTGATGTTTGATTTGATCCCACAGTATTTAATCAAATTGCAGAAGACAGCACAGTGTGATGTCAGAGATAAGACTGAGTTTAGGGGCATCTCATCCCCTCCTGCCAGGAAGTCTTGTCCTCATCCCCAACCTCCCTCCATTGCAAAACTGAAAGCCATGTAGTCCTAGGGGGGATCTCCATGGAATATTAACCATCTGGCTCAGGACCTGGGAAAATTTCCACTAGCAGAAAGCACACCCACAACATAGAACCATAAACACACACTCTTACTCCCATTCACATGTGTGCACACTCACTTGTACCCTATAAGAGTGTGCCACCAACCTCAGCAGAACAGGCCCATTCTGATGTGTGCCCCACACACAGTTCACTTTGGTGCCTGTCAGCACTCATTAGCCGTGAAGCAGGAGCAGGCGCCAAGGGCATGATAAGAGCCAATGAGATCATTATAAGTAATGGCTTTGCTCTCTGTTGCCAATGGGAAAGAGGCAGCTCTCGATTTCTTGAGTCCTGGGAGTCATGGTGAAGTTCCAGGGACTGGGGCTAGAGCTGTGTCAGGGATTGGCCCTCCTGTCCCATTCTTTGGTCAGGGCTGGAAAGCATTCAGATCAAGTGAGTGATATTAGTTGACAGTGCACCTTGGCCCTCCCACAAGCCTGAGACCCATGGGTTTAGAGGTATATAGTAATATATAGTAAGCAGGGTTCCAAACATCTCTCCTGGCTGCACAGCAGCTTCAGGAGTGGACTAAGAGTCTGTGGCCGCTTCCAGTTTTTGAGGTTAGCATGATGTTCCAGAAGTTTATTTTTAGTTATGTTTAAAATGGTTGTTTTGTTTACTGTTGGGAAAAGGACTGCCTGGGCCTTGGCGTTTGTATTGTCTGCTGGTGTTGGTTTTATGTAAATTCCTCATGATCTGCACGTGGTATCAGTAGAACACCTGAGGAGCTTAGGCATCAGTAGAAACCCCTGAGATGAGATGCTCAGGGTTCCTTCCACAAGACAGTGGTTCCCTCTGCTGAGGTCTGGCAGAGTTTGCACCCATGAAAGCTCCTCCATGTCTTATTTGCTGAGGCTCTATAGTAGGTGTGCTGCTATACCTGAGAACTTCTTGTAAGTGGGCTGTAACATCCTCTTCCTCTGTCACCTTCCAAAGCCAAACAGACCCAACCTTAGAAAGCTTTAAGACCAGCCTTCCACATGCTTGGACTGCTGCTGGATACTCCCCCACTGTGCCCCTTGGAAGCCAGCTGGTGGTCCCCAGGAGAGGGAAGACACAGAACCACACAGAACTATCTAGGACTGTTCTTTTTTGCCACTGCTGCTAAGTGACATGGGCAGAGAATGATGTGGCTCCACAGCCAGGAGGACAGGAGGCCCCAGAACAGCATCCATAACATTACAAATGTAAGCAGTTCTTTTCACATCTGCTCACATCTGTCTTTTATAGAAGAAAAAAAGAAAACCCTGGGGTTCCAAGTGTTAAAGTGACTTTCCCAAAGACCCACAGTGAATACAAAAGGCAGAACTGAAATAAAGACTCAATCCTCTTCACCATCTTGGTCTGAAGCAGCAAAGCCCGAACAGGATGACCCTATACACACAAAAGACACCACCAGCCTGTGGTCCCTGTCTCTAGGTTCCCCTGGCTTCAGCACAGGCAGGAATGTAGCCAGACCTCTGTGCTGGAGTCCTGGTTGTGGCCTCTTGCCTTCTCAGCCCTGCCACAGACTTACCCAGTTACAAAGTCAAGGGAAAGACGATTATCTGCAAGGAAATGCTGCTAAGAGGCAGAGAACCCTGTGGCCCCATCTGAACAAGCAGCCATCGCAAGCGGCATGGGAGAGCTAGTCAACAACTCCCCAGAATTGCAACTGCTTGTGGCCGACAGTACCTGCTCCTTCCAAAGCTGGCAGAAACCTTAGACACAAAGTACTGGCAGATCCCTACAACTAACCCACAGGCCTCCAGGGTCCAGAGGAGCCACCAGGAAAAGGAAGAGCAGTAGCCCTCTGTCTCTTCCCCTAGAGGCCCCCAAAGACAAGTAGGTACTACCAGAACTCCAGACCAAGTCAGACAAGCATGAAAGCAAGAGACTGTCCCAATCCTGCTGATAAAAAACAGAATACTAGAGATGAGGTAGACAATCCCAGGGCCATCTGAAGGCCCAGGAGCAAGTACATCCCTTACCTAGTGTATTCCTTTACTTAAAAATATATTAAAGAGCCAGGCAGTGGTGGCGCACCTCTTTAATCCCAGCACTCGGGAGGCAGAGGCAGAAGGATCTCTGTGAGGTCAAGGCCAGCCTGGTCTACAGAGTGAGTTCCAGGACAGCCAGGGTTACAATAGAGAAACCCTGTCTCAAAACACACACACACACACACACACACACACACACACACACACACACATACATATAAAATATCAATTTTGCTGTGAAATTATATGTAATGATGACTCTTAGGACTAAGAAGTCACTTTGATCTCCTAGTGATGATGACTGTCTATGGGAATGCTAATCCATCCAGGCAAGCTAACCACCCAGATAGGGGTAGATAACCAAGTCAATAAACTACCCATCTTGAACATACTAATCAAACATTAAAATCAACCAGCCATTTTTACATCTGAAACCAAACTTTTTCTTTTAACATTTTTTGGAAGCTCAAGTCTGGCCTGATGTGCACTTGGGATCTGAACACAGGTTGGATTCCAAAGCCTGGTATCCTTGGGAGTCTTGTAATCAAACTTGCCAAGGAGGATCTAGCAGGTAGCACGGCTTACAAGGGGTATGGGAGTGGGTTTCTGAGCAATCTTTGAAGAATGTATGGGTGTTGGCTCTTGAATCAAGGCATCAGGACTTGCTAATGTCAGAAAGACAGCAATAATTTAGGGGATGATTGGAACCAGAAGAGTAAGATTCCCTAATCCAAGATGTGAAGTAACCACTGTGTTACACTGCCTCCCTGGCTGGAGCAGGGGGGTTATAGTCAGTATGGAGCCCAGTGCAATAGTCAAGCAACTAGAGTGGGGAACAGGAAACCATCTCTTTGAGGGCAAGCCAAAAGTAGAGAGAGGGAGGGAGGCAGGCTTTAGCTGAGTGGAAGGAGGAACTTTCTAGCAAGCAGAACTGTCTAACAGTAGACAGGCTGCTGGGGTAGGCCCAAGTGCCTGCCATTGGCGGTCTTTGGGGAGAAGTGGAAAACCTCTGGGTCAGGTTGGGGTGGGGAGTGGGGTCAGACACTTGTTCCTGTAGGGGCAAGGGACCTGAACTGACTGAAAAGCCCACCCTGCAGAGCTGACTCTCTGTGGCTTGAGCGGCTATAAGCAGGAGGATGTAGTGTCCACCTCTGGCCAGGTGTGGGACCCAGAACGGTATGCTGGAGGCTGTCTCCTAGGTGGGCCTGCAGCCAGGAACTGGTATCTGCTGGGTTCTCCTAACCGCTACTACTTCACACGTGTTGTTATGCTTCCCTCACATCCTGAGGCCGGCTCCTTCCTCCACCCCACAGATGGGGAGAAGCTCGAGGCCTGGGCATGCTGAGGGAGCAGAGGCCTGAGGCTAGCTGGGCTTTTGGGTCTTTTGAAGGCCAGCTCTGCTTCCCCACAGTGACAACAGCCCTTCTCTGCCCCTGCAGCCCCTGGCTGAATGAAAAGCAGAGAGGGGGCTCGGGGTGGGGCGGGAGAACACAGTAGCAGAGGGAAATGAAAGTGGCCTTGAGAAGAAGGAACGGGGAAGAAAAGCAGAAACCAAACAAGTGACAAAGAAAACGAGAGTGTCCAGGGGAAGTGAGGTGAGGACTGAGGGAGGAATCCCCCACAGGCCGGGGTTTCCTCTCCTCTCAGAGGACACTGTGGGATTGGCTGGCCAACTGCTCCCTTGTTATCCGGGCCAGAACAGACTTGGCAGAGGAGGTCCAGGTCTCAGCCCTGGAGGGCTCATGGAACACAGAGCCTGAATCATTTCAACTCACGTCCTTCTGAGTGACTCAGGAATGTTTAATAGACTTCCAAGGACCTCCATTTTCTACCTATAGAATGGGTATAGCACTGTTCGGAGTTTTCTGAGCCAATATCCTCGTATGAGCCTACTAGGACTTGGGGCAGGAGCACTCAACCTTTTACTGCCTGGACAGACACTTGCCACCCAACGCACTCACTGCTCCAAGACCACTCTATGCTCTGTGGGCTCTCTAATTCCAGTGTGTAGACTCTGGACTCAGGCTCTCTGCTAGCTCTCCTGTCTCGTAGCCGTGCAACCTTAGCACACTGAGCATGCCTCAAATGGGTGCTGACCACAAATCCATCAGCCCCAGGCCAAGAGTGCTGGCCTGGTAGAAAGTTGAGTACCATAAGGGTAGGAACAAGTCTATATGACCGCTTACACTGAGGCCTGGGGCACTCTGTCCTCCCCCTCACCTTCTCAATCTATCTCAGTCTCTCTCTCATGTGTGTGTGTGTATTTCAGGTGTCAGAACGGGGGGGGGGGAGGGAAGACAATGAAGAGGCGAAGTTTTGAGGGACAGGGGATGATGAGGTGATGATGCCCAGGGACATGTCCTTAACTCAAGACCTTACCCAGACAGGGTGAGGAGGGGTTTGCTGCTGTCAGCTCCAGACACAAGGCCCCTTCTGCATCTAGACTTCTGCCCTGGCCACAGCTGTCTACAGACAGATGTGGGGAATCCCCACCCTCACCCTTCCAGCCCTGAGTGGCGAGAGCAGATTCTTATGAATTGGTCCAGCCAGAGATTCTAGACCCGAGCGAGGGTTAACTGCTGGGGCGAGGGTGTCACAAGACCTAGATGGGTCCCAGGTCAGCTGAGGGGGATTTTCCTCAGTGCATTTGTGGACTGCTAAGGGCTTTGTTTGCATAGAGGGCAGCTGCTACTTTGGGGTCAAGCTGCAGCCATGTGGCACCCACATGGACACAGCCTTGTTCTCAGTCACCAGCCACAGCCCACAGTAGCTGGGGGTCACCAGGCCATGGCCTCTCATTCTTGCCATCCAGGAATTTCCAGACCCAGGCTTTCCATCCCCTGGCCCTCCAGGCTCCCTTCACTGCCCACTATAAAATGAGGATCCTCAGTATACCCACTCCAGAGAGTCCTGAGGATGAAATGAGATGGGGGGGGGTCTCCCTGGAGAGCTGGAGGAGCGCTGTAACTGACTGTCCCCCTCCCGCCATCTCATCAACACCTGTGTTACAGGTAAGAGAGAACAGAGTGGTCTATGGCCATGTTCCTGCTCACCCTGACTCCATCCCACCTTTGCCAAGACTTTAGGAGAGGAATTGGTTCAGATATCCAAAGGCTCGGTGTTTGGGGGGGCTCTAAGTTCCTGGCCGTGGCCTTGTCCCTGTGACCTTAAGAGGGCTGCTTTTCTTCTGGAATCACCTCCTACCCTGGAGAGGGAAACCTGTTGCCTCCCACCCTGCACAAGGCAGACAGCCCAGCTACCATGAAGCTTGGCTTTCTGGCCTCACCTTGCTCTGTGTACCTAGCATTGGAAGAGCCAGCTGCCCTGCAAAAGCACTGACTCCTGGGGAGCGGGAACTCTGGGGGTAGGAGAAACGTGGGCCACCAGGGGCATGCTGCAAAGTAATGTGCTGGGCCAGTGGGGCAGAGCCCATCTCTCTCATGCTTTTTGCCTGTTAATAATGCATGGGCAGCCGGCGCGGGACTATCCCAGGTCTGAGGTCAGGTGGCATTAGGAGGCCTCTAATGGTCCTAATTACCCTGGGAAGGTTCCCAAGTGGGATGTGGGCAGCATGGCGGGAAGCCAGGATTCCGGGCACTTAGGTCCACAGGTGGGAGGTTGGGGGCGGGGCTAAGTGACAGCTTCCATAGGCCAGAGTGCCATTCATTCAAAGAACCAGGGGTGAGTCAAGCAGGAGTGAGGCTGGCTCCTGAAGACAGATCACCAAGATGTCACAGAGTCTAGAAGCTGCCCCCTGTGGCTTCTTATGCCCCCCGCCACCACTGAGTTTCCAGCCTGTATACCTCTAAGGACAGGGAACTCACGGCCTCCTGGAATGACACATAGCCCTTTCTTAAACAGCTATGATCTCTGGGGAAAAGGTAGTAACATGTGTAAGGGTTACAGAAGCAATTGACATTGGATGTTGGTGGAATAAGAACTTAAATTGAATAAAGGAGCCATTTGGGGAGCAGGCTGACTTCCAACACTGGGGAATCTCCTTCTTCCCCGGCAGCTCCAGGTCAACTCGGCCAGCTCTCCCAGATTCCCAGAGTCAGAACCCCTGTGTCTTCCCCACATTCCAGAGAGCCCTGTGACATTTGTCTCTCTTTCTCAGCACTCACTGAACAGTTCAGGGAAATCACACATCCCCCCTTCTCATCCCTCATGGCAGTTTCTGGGGACAGCTAGGCTGGCTACAACATGCACCCAGCGAGCCTCATCTCCAAGTGTCTACGCCGAGCAGGGTCACTATGCAATCCATAGGAAGCTGGCAGCCTGACTTCTGAGGTTGAGTTAGAAAAGGGTATCGTAACTTCCACTTGGCTCTTTTGCATTTTTGAGCAGCCTGCAGACGAACTGAGATCCCCTTCCAGCAAATAGCTTTGACCTGCAGCATCCTGCAGCCTCCAATAAAGCCCACACCACCCAGCCCTACCCACTCCCTGACTGTAGCCTCATGAGACCCTGTGCCTGGTCCTGACCCACAAATATGGCTCATGGTTGAAACTACTAAGTTTAGAGTCATTTATTATAAGAAATAAATAACAAATCCATGCCAAACAAATACTGGTCATACAGATGATTCCACCATCCATGAGAGCTATTCTGCACAAGAGTGGTTTTTTTTTTTTGTTTTGTTTTGTTTTTTTAGCATCCTGTATTTTATGGGGGTCACAGAAGCAATAAAAAATGAGGTTCTGGCCTGAAGCACATATCAGACTCACAGCCACCAGCTACGGGTACAGCAGATCTCGGATGGGGATAGCCTGTGCAAAGACTAGGAAGGAATTCTGAGAGGAGGCTGCTGAGTTGGGCAGGGCTTGAACCAGGTGAAACATATGGGGGAGAATGAAGGCCCATGATATCATCTGCCTGAGAGCTTCTATACCAACTGCTGTGGTCCCCACCCTATCATCCTTACCCTCTGGGGATAGAAACTGAGGTTAAACAATGTGCTCCAGGTCACAAGACTGGGAAATGAAGGCTTCCAGATTTGAACTAAGGAGACAAGAGAGGGTAGCACTACCTAGCAAGGGGATGTTAGTGGAGCTTAAGGTGACAAGGTCCCCCAGCCATGGGACAGAGGACCAAGGAGGTGGCCTAGAAAAACTCCTGAGGCTGGTGCCACAGAGCCACAGAGGCACAAAAAGACAGGGACAGCACTGGGGGTGGGGGGTGAAGGGAGAGAGAGAGGAAGGAACAAAGGACCCAGCCTACCCTCACCCACTCCAGCCCCTTGTCTCTGCCAGAATGGCCCCAGTGTTCTTGTGGCTTTCTGCCTGGACTCACCCATCCCCTCACAAAGCTCTGAGACTCCCCCTCACATAGCATGGGGATCAGAAAGAGGCCCTCTTAGGCCTGTCAACTCCTCAGCACTTCTGAGTTCCCCATTACATTGTCTTGAGACCTCTCTGCCCCAGAGGCCCCTGCTGGTGTTAGGCAGACCCTGGGGAGGGGAGGAAGACTTAAGATCCCAAGTTCCCATCCTCTACATAGCCAGAAGCACCCCAGCCTGCCTCCTTCCTTGTCTCTGGTTCACATGGGCCTGGTACACAGCAAGTCTCAAATCTATGCTCATAGAATAAATGACCTAGAAGGGACAGAGCTCCATTCTGCAAACACAGCAGTTCATAGCATGCTGGGAAATCACATGAAGAAATGCCTTAGCAGTGAATTTTCATGTTAGTCTAGGAATCCAGGTCTTTTCTGTCATTGCCAGGTGACTGATGATATCTTCCTGTCTGTCCTGGGCAGCATGCCATCCTGCCTGTGCTGAGACTAAGTGATGTGATGGCAGGATGACCACATGAGCAGAGGCAGAGCCAAGGGATGTCCATCCTTACGCACTGAAACCCCGGGTGCTGACAGCCTGTGGTTTGACTCCCAGGTACTAAACGGTAATTACTGTAAAAAGCCTGGCAGCTGGCAGCAAGGCTGATGAGTCCTCCAAGGCCTGCCTTGTTCCTGCGCTTCACAGGCCCCAGTGCCTGTGGATAGGGGCCCCAGGGGCCTCCAAGCCCCTCCCTATATCCAAAAGAAAACAGGCCCAGCATGGAGCAGAGACTCGGAGATGCCCGGGGATGTAGGAGCCAGAACTGAGGGCAGTAGTGCCAGTAACTATTCTTCTATGGAATCAGCAAGGAGCTCTGTTAGGCTTTGGTCTCCATGCTGCCTTTGGCCCCTGAGGCTTTCCTGCAGCCCTCGAGGATCACATGCATTCCTGGTAAAGGACAGTTGTATCTAAGACTCAATGGATAGTGCCTTTGGCCTTGGAGATCTTAGTGTCAGAATTGAGGTCCCACCATGTGCTGGCTGTGTGGCCTCTCTGGTCTTCAGGGTATTTTTTTACACTTGAAAAATGGATCAGCGACACTCCTTTAAGGCAGGATTTAGGAAATCAGCTAGCGTGTGCATGGCTCAGCACACATAGCCAGAGAAGGTGAGAGATAAATTCCAGCGAATGTACAAATAGGCAGCTCTAGGCTTCTGGACCCAGCTGGTGAGGGACACCACTGATGATTGCTGACCCCTTGCTGCTGCTGGAGGGTATACCACAGAGGAGCCGTGGGTCACGAGTGCAACCTAGGAAGACCCTGGCCTTCCAGGATGGGACCAGGGAAGGGGCCAAAGCTAAAAGAACACGGAGGAAGGAGCTACTTGCTGTACTCCAAGAAAGAGAAGAGCGGCTCAGCATGGCCGGAGAGTTGGTGGCAACAGCCAGCCTCATTGGGGCAAGCTGACGGCATCTGGCAGCCTGTGAGCATGGCGGATGTCCACTGACAAGGTGGCTAACACTGCCGAGTGCTGTGGAGGGGAGACTGAGAAGGGCGTTGAGGGTTGTGGCCCAAGGCAGTGAAAAATAACTGTGTTTACACTGAGAGTGTTAAGAAGAGGCTTCATCTAGATATACGCTTATAATCCTTGCCCTCCGAGAGACTGAGGCGGGAGGATGGAGGGTTCTAGGCCAGCCTGAGGTATGTGAGTGCGTGTCTCAAAACAAAATAAGAAACACAAACAAATCCAGAGGGTAGAGTGCCCTTGGCGTGTACTTCTGTGGGTCAACGGAGCATCTGCCAACCTGCAGCTGAATCAACTGCATTCCAGTGAGTCGTTTGTAGGACAAAGACTTCTTAAAAGCATTCTGGACTCTCCGACACAACTAAATCTGCAGCCTCTTTTAACTGATAAGAAACCCGAGACCCAGGGCTGCTGGTAAGATGGCTCGGTGGGCAAAGGCATTTGTCCCTAAGCCTGACCACCTGCGTGGGATTCCTGGGACCCACATGGAGGAGGGGAGAACAGATTCGTGAAACTTGTCCTCTGACTTCCACATGTGCACTGTGGAAATGTAATTGTAATGAAAATGTAATTAAAGAAAAGAATCGAGGCTCAGAGAGTCAGTCACGTGTCCTCCCCATGTGACTGACAGAAACTGGGGGGTCAGCCATAGATAAGATCTATGTGGCTCAGGGGATATCCCACTGCTCAGGGGATCCGACTACCAAACGCCCTCGGGCATATCTGACACGCGGTAACCTACATCAGTGCTTGCGGTGCTGGTGAGGACGACAGATGATGACTGTGATGATGACAGGCATGAAGACTTACTTCTCTGGTTTGATTTAATCCATTTGACAGCATTCCAAGGAAGGAGTCACTATCCCCTAGCTACGGGGAAACTGGACCCCGCTGGTGTAGGGCTTTGTGGGGTGTCTGGAGCTGAGCCGTGCCTACCCGTGTGCCAGCTCCATCTCAAAACTCACTCAGCTAGAAACCACTGGGCCCCAGCCCTGCCCCATCCGCTCCCTTCCATCAGGCTTCCCTCCTCCCGGCTCTGGCTGGCATGCCTTGTGCACTCTTCAGCCCTGTAATTTGGGACCCAGGCGATGCTGGAGAATGAAGTCCGTCTCTCCTTCTCCGCCAACACGAAGGGAACCCGGTGACAGGCAGATGAAGTCTGCTGCTCCACAGCCACCCACATGCTATCTAAATTCACCGCCAGACAAAGTCGGCTCTTTGTCTTGGCGCCTCCTTCCCTCCCTGCCATTCATGCGCTCAGAGATTTTGCTTCCAGTAAGTGGAGGCTGGAGGGAGAAGAAAGCAAGCAGGAGAGGAGGAGAAAAAGCAGGGAGCAGGCGGGGTGGGGGGTGGGGGTGGGGGAGGGTAAGACAACATTGAATTAGACCCAACTTAGCCTCACTGTCAAAGTGATGGGCCCCGTGGAAATGATTTGTTGTTGGCTGCTGTGCTGGGAGATACTGCCTCTGAGGAGCCCCCTCTGCGATCCATGAGGCAGCAAGTACAGCTGGCTTCCAGGGCATCTGGGTGCTCACGAGTGTCACCATGGGCTGCTCAGGAGTGACAAACTCCAATCCTAGAGCCCAGGCTCTGAGTCTCCTTAGTGCTTGCCCCGTGTAATGCAGGTGGGCTGTGGTGGTGCCTAGAGTTCTGCTCTGAAAAACTGTGACAGGGGTGTGATATCCCACGGGAAGGCAGGCTAGACCACATGGAAAGGCATGGTGCTGAGCTTGCCCTGCCTGGTAGGAAGTGGTGGTGGTAAATGAGCCAGGAAGATGGACTCCTGGATGACAAGGCTTCCCGGATTCAGGAAGAGGGGGAGACTTTGGCAGCTTACCTAACTATTTGTACCTCCAGAAACCAGGTCACACCTGGCCAGGCGACATCGTGTCAGCAACACAGGTGTCTTGAGAAGAGCTTCTTATCTGTAACCCGAGGGCTCCAGGCCACATTCTAGCATCTGTCCACAGCAGGCAGTGTGAAGACCAGGGTTCCCAGACTCATGCTGGGTCTTCTCCTGAGTCAAGACTCAGAGAAGACTGAGTATGTGTCCTTGAGCAGCCCCAAGACAAAGGAAGAGTCACAGTCCTGCCTTCTTCATACAGAAAGGCTAAAGGTTGCCTGAGGCCCTTTGACCCCAGCATTGCTTCTCCCAAGGCTTTGGTTACTGTCCCTTCCCAGACTGGTGTCCAACCCCATCTATTCCCTAGACGCCAGCTCTGAACTTTACTGGGTGGAACTGAGAATTCCTAACTCAACAGTGGGGCTACCCACTTAGGGACACAGACTTTGGCATCTCATTGGTCTGCACTGGGAAGGTCATATTCACAAGCTGTGTGGCGGTGGCCTGGTTCCCCCTCTGCCAGGTAGGGTACGGGGGTGACAACAGGTGGTCTTGGTGATCATGGGTGCTCAGCAGGTGCCTAGCTTGATCTCCTGTCACCCCCACCACTGCAGCACCGTTCCCGAGCCCCTCCCACCATATCTCAAAAGAGACCTATCTCAGCTCTGACTCTGGGTTAGATGTGCCTGTGTGTTCCCAAAAGGCCCAAGACACACCCCTCTCCTTGGGCCCAGAGTCCTAGACTAAAGGGCCCATTGAGTCCCTGCTGTCCCACTGATCTTGGAACCTCATAGAATTTGTTCACAGCAACTCATTCCCCCCCCCCCCACACACACACCCAGCATCCTCCACGCTAATAGATGAACCAGAGCCTCTGAGGAGACAGATGACATACCAAGGTCACATGGCTTATTAAACAGAAGACAGAGTGTGGGATGCAGCCCACCCAGCATTTTCATGTAACAACTACCATTTAAAAAGTGTCATCGATGCCTTTCTCTGTGGCCTTGCTGACCATGAGGCCCTCAAGCTTATGACAACATTGGGAAGAGACATACCTTCAGAAAAGGGGCTTTTTAAAATGGGGAAGTAGCTTACCGATTTGTGATACTCTGTGGTCCTAAAATAGAGCATACATCTTTAACAGGCCAGACCCCTAGACTCCAGACTGATACTCTCTGCTCTCTACCAAGTTCCTGTAACTCTATCAGGAAGGAGCTCCCAGAGAGGCCCGCACTGCCCAGTCATGTGTCTTGACCTAGCCACAGTACTAATGCTGGGGTTCAAATTCAGAAGGCAGGTCCCCTCTACTCTGGCCTATCCTGGGCTGCCAGAGGAAAGCATGTGTTATTGGAAAAGGCTCACCCATTTTTGCCCCTGGGAAGGGTGGGGGATGGGGGTTGGGGGGACTAGGTTCCTCATCTGCAGGAGGGTGTGGAGGCAGGGAAGACTTTCAGTGTTTCCAGAGCTAGAGCCAGGCTGCTGCCTGGGCTTCCTGGACTCTGGCCAAGGCTTCAGACCGCACAGACATGATGGGAGTTTTTGCTGGATCAGTCCTCAGGAATCGCTACCTCTCCATGTTTTCCAGTCCTAGTGGGGGCTCTGGGCACCATGCCAGGGAGTTCAAGGACATCTGCTCAGAACATTGACTCTACTTGGAGATGTAAGGGAGAAAAAAACTAACATTTAAAATAAACCATGGCATATAGGACTGGGGAAATAGCTCAGCTGGTAAAATGTTTGCTGTGTAAGCATGGTTCGATCCCCAGAACCCATTTTTTTGTAAGATCCTGATGCTGGGGAGGCAGAGACAGGCAGATCCCTGGGGTGCACTGGCCAGCCAGCTTAGTCTAATTAGCAAACTCCAGGCCCCAATGAGAGATAAGGTAGATGTTACAAAAGATAAGGTAGATGACACCTTAAGGAGGATGTCTAAGATTGACCTCTGACCTTCATGCTCATGTAAATCTACCCACCCAACCACACATGCATAAAACAAAATCTGACACATTATATAAATTATATTATTATATTAATTATCATAGGACACAGAATGCGTGAGAGTGTTTAAGGAAAAACAGAAGTCCAAAGAAGTCCAAAGTATTTCTTCTTTTCTGTGCAAAAGTTTAAGAAGTTCTGAGCAGCCCAGCAGAGAATGAAGCTGGAGCCGAAGGGGGTGTCAGCTGACTTGTTGAAGTTCAGTCAGTTAGTTATTGCACAGGAACCTGGATTCATTGTCAGAACAGAAGCACCCAAGTGTCAGGCTGATCCCAATTGCTGAGTTCAGGTGACCATGGGTCCCAGCTGCATCTGGGCCACTTTCTACTCTGCTTCAAGTGGGTTCTCTTTCCACCTGCCTCAGTTTCCTTATCAGAAAATTGGGGCAATGGTGCACAGAAAGCAGATAGAATGCTGTTGGGTGGGCAGCCATGCCACAGACAGTTCACTCATGTCCTCCATGGTCCTGAAAACAGGATTTAAAAAAAAAAAAAACTAGAAAATTCCAATATCAACTCTTACACTCCCAAGAGGGTGGATTCCAGTGTCTTTCTGCCATTTGTAATGGCCCATGCTGCAGTGACACCAGAGAACCAATGCTCTGCCCATGCGATGATGCCACACTTGGATTAATTTCACAGCCACCCCAAGGCTGAATTCCCTCAGCCTCCTGCTGCTTCTTGTAAAGGAAACAGAAAACATCCGAAAATAGAACCTAAATCGATGCTCCTAAGTGTGGCAATGCCCAAGAAGCCTGCAACGCCGGGCCCTGCATGGCCTCAGCAGCCCGGGGTGGGGGGGGTTTCCGGGCAGCCTGGATCAGATTGCAACACCACTAGAGAGACAGAGGTCATGTGCATGCACCGAGCTACTCCTTAAATGGGGAACTCCGGGAAGCCCGGCAGGGGAGAAGTGCAGATACTCCAGCGGGAGCTGTGAGGTCAGCGATCTGTGACTTACGTTCTGGCATGGCCACAGGCCCAGTATGTCCAGAGAGGGAGACCTGTCTCTGCAGCCACTCCTAGGCAGTGGCGAGGTGACATGAGGACCATACCAGTGACTGCCCACTGAGCATGGGCCACACACTGGACTCAGAAAGCAAATACAGCCAAGTCAGAGGAGCAGGGTTCCCCACGAACTCTGCCCTTCCTGGAAAGAAAGCTGGGCTTCCCCAGGCCCTCCCTCCACATCAAACCACTGTCCCAGCCCACACTGTGTTACCAAATGTGTCTCAGCCTCAGCTTCCCAGTTCTATACTGTGTGGTTACGAACAGCCCTGGCGGGCAGATGGGGCCCGTGCTCATTTTACAGACGAGAACAGAGGTTTCCAGAGACCATCTGATACGTTCACAGTCAAGGCTCGAGTCCAGGATGTCTGGTCCATCTCCCAACTCCAGCACAGTGACAGCCATGCTGCATTCCCACATGACATCAACTCACTGTTTCTCGAGTGTTTCCACCGCCACCCACCATCCAGCCGTGGACAGCCCTTTCCTACCTACCACCATGAGATAAACAGGAAGTCATCTATTCCCAATTGAGAGCAAATGGGACCAGAGAATTGAAGACACTTGTCTAAAGTCACACAGCTAAGGAGTGGTAGATTTGATATTGAAATGCCTCCTCCCTGTCCCCCATCCTTGGTGCCCAGAGCCACACTTGTGGCCAGCAACTGGATGAAGACACGAGTACCAGTGGCATGGGGCTGCCACCTCCTGACCCTGGCTTCTGTCCTCTGATAAGCACTTCATCTCTGAGGCCGTCCCAAGAGTAGCTGCACAGTCGGTTGAGGGTGGCTTGGGGCCCATTCAGGATACCCACAGCCATTCTGCGTCTCTACTACTTTGCACACAGATGTATGATAAAAACCTGGAGGGGCTAGGAGGGGTGAGAGCAGGAACAGAACAGTTCTAGAACAGCACTGTCTACTTCCCTGCAAGCTTGACCAGGTAACCCCACCCTACATTTTGAGTCCCAAAGAATGGCACATAAAGTAGAAGCCAACACCCAGAGTTTCTGGGTGCGCATCCTTTGGGGTCACGCTGTAGCTGTCTGATGACCTTCCTTCACAATCCAGGCCCTGGTTAGGTTCTCTCACATTCCTCCATACCTGATTCTGACAACCGACACGGGAACACACAATCTGACTCAACTCCGTGGCAAATGTCGAGATGATTCATGAGCAGAAAAGCCCACAGACTTCCGGTGGGCCCCGGATTCTCATTCATACCTAGCCCCTGACTCTTGACTTCCCTGGGCCTTGGTCTTCCTGTCTCTGGGCCTTCTGGAGGACCATTCTCTATGACTTTGGGCCTCGCTCTGGGTTTTCTCCTTTACCCTGTTCTGGGTGGGCAGGAGCATAACTGGCCACAGAAAGCAGGAGGGAGCAGGGCCAATTGGTAGGAGTGAGGGCTCCATGCCTATGTCCAGCCAGAAGCTGGTTCTCTCTGACCTCTTGCTCAGACTCAGCCAGGAAGGCAGAGGGGGAAGAGAGCAGCCTGTTGTCAAACACATCCACAGGTATCTCTCCTAACTTTTAAGATAAAACACTGAGGCCAAAAGGAAGACTCAGAGAAGGAAGGGCCTTGTTGCAAGTCACACAGCTAGGATGAGGAGGGAGTGTGGTTAAGAGGCAGCTCTGCTTGTTTACAGAGAAGGAAGGAAGGCACACAGCCCCGATCCCTCTTCTGTGTCACTGGCATCTTCCCCATCTTGCCCTCACCTCCTTCAGCATCGTGTCAGACAGAGAAGGTGGCAGGGGAGGAGGAACCCGCCCATCCCCACCCCTGCATCCTCCCAGCACCAGCTCTGGGCCCTGAGTTGTCTTCCCACGGGGGCTGGCATTGGCTGCATCCCACAGTCTGACCCATTCCTTCCTCCCACCCACCCAAGTCATGACTAATGGGCCCTGTGGCTAAGAAGCCCTTGCAGGCCCACAGGAGAAACAGCCCCAGGTTCCTTCCCCTTTACTCCTCAGCCCATTGCCTTGGCCTGGGGTCTCTCACCACTCTGCACACTGCACAGAGAGAACCCAGCACACAGGTGAGTCACAGGCTGAGTCACAAGGATCTGAAGAAACACCTCCCCATTTGTTTTGCTTTCCGGCTGGGTGCTGGGGCCACCTGTGGCTGTAGAAATGGGCAGCCCTGGCCTGGGCTTCTGGCTCAGTCGTAACTGTGTGATCCCATTTATCCCTTCACCCACTATAGCAGCTCCTGATTCATCTCATGCAGGGCTACACTGAAAACTAAAGGGTGCCAGGCACATGGTGGGCACTCGGCAAATCTCAGCTTTGCCCTTTGCTGTCTCTGATACATCAAGAAGACTGAGGACCAAGGCATTTCTTCACGTTGGTTGGCCAAGAAAAATGCCAGGAAACGCTTCCTTGTTCTAGATTGGATTTTCAATGGACACTTTTCAGAATTCAGTTTGACCTGGGATTTAGTCCTTGTGCGTTTAGACCATTGGAGATTGGACCTGGAATATATCCTGCTTCGTGAGAATGGTGGCCAAATCATATCTGTCAGCCACCTAGCTATTTGTTCATCCTTCACTTCCTTCTTTCCTTCCTCCCATCTGCTATCCTTCCATCTGCCCTTCTTTCTTTCCTTTTCCAACCATCATCTATCCACATCTGTCCATCCATCCATCCATCCATCCATCTTTCAATTCATCTGTTCACTCTTTTGCTTCTCCATCCATACATCCGTCCATCCGTCTATCCATCCATCTATCCATCCATCCATCCATCCACCCTCCCATTTGACAGTCCTTCCTGCCTTCCATCCTCACACCTATCCATCTGTCCAATCATCCAGGCATCTATCCGTATTCCTTCCTCCCCATCTTCTTTCCTTCTATCTGTACACAGTTCTTCCATCCATCAATCCATCCATCCATCTGTCCGTCCATCCATCTACTCAACATTTAATAGTTACCACATGCAGGCATCCCCTTCTCTGCTTCCTGATCTCTGAGATGGAGCAGGCAACCTCACGCTCCCCCGCCATCATAGCTTCGATCCACTCCTACTGTCCTGCCTTTCCCACATGATGGACTGACTGTAGCCTCAAACTGTATGACAGCTGAAACCCTTCCTCCTATGGTCACAGCTAAGAGAAAACTAACACACTCCTTCAGAGCAGGAGAGGACCTCACCTGACTTGTCCAGTGCTACGAACTCCCAGGGCCTAGGAAAGAGCTGGGTCTACTGGATAGATGGGTAAACGAATCAATGAATTAATGGATCAGTGAACAAATGAAGGTACCCAGTCACTGCTTTGTGAGTAGTTATTTGGTAAATCACATCAATTTCTATCACAATCTATTTCCTGAGTACCTCCAAAGCACAGACTATGGAGATAGAAGTGGAGAGGGAATCTTTCTGGATGTCAAATCACATCCTTCCTTCAAGGTATGCACTTGCTGACCCTCAGAGCTGGCCACCTGTCCCTCATTGGAGAACGACTGTTTAATTAATTTACATAAGCTTTTCTCCTTTCCCCACCAGGAAGAGGGGTGGGGTCCCTTCATTTCCTTCTCTGACCCTGGGAGTAGGGCACCTGGCCCTGGGAGGGATTGGCAGATGCTTGGTTGTACATTTTCCTCTTCCTTGTATCCTGATTGACGAACAGGTGATGACAGAGGGTCCCTGCATGTTCTCAGGGGGCCAGAAATTCCACTTCAACTCCAGTCAAACATTCTCTCTTCTGACCACTCCCCACTACAACACACAGACACCTTCCCTACTGATCCACTGAGTACTGACTAGGATTCTGGGACCAGCCAGCCTTTGGAAATATGCCCTGAGCCTTTGAAGGCTACGTGCCTACTGTGCACATGGGAAGAACTAATGCAAATGAATTCCTTGGCGCTGGAGGCCCAAGTCTTTGAGATAACCATGCTTGGGGGCTCTGCTCAGACAGGAAGGTTGTGGACACCACAGAAAATTCTCTCACAGAGCTGAATGTCTGACATGCCTTGGAAGCCATACTCTGGGAGATAAAATGTATAAGAGGAGTGCTGTTCTCAAATTCAGCTGTGTTTTCTTGCTTTACAATTTTTTTGGGCCAACTCTACCCTGTGAGTGAATAAGTCAGGAAGAGACTATTCAAGCCTGGTTTCTGGGATTTGCTTTATCTGGAGAGTGAGCAGGAAAACTGCCCATACCCTTATGAAGCTGACATCCTGACACCCCCAACGACTGTCAGGTGTAGGGACATAGCCACATGGTGAGCAGGGTCTTGAAAGGGTTAACCTGATGCTAAGATCCCAGAATACTGGCCAAGGGGTCCTCAGCTTCCAGGAAAGACAACAAAGGAGCCAAGGACAGCATAGTGACCAAAAGTCCAAAGTCATAAAAAAATTACACAGCAAAGTCATATCACTGTGTCCCTGACCATCAAGAGCCCCTACTCTACACACACCCCAACATATATGCACTTCTGGGACCCTTCTTTCAACTGTGAGATAGGAAACTGTGGTCCACCCACCTGCAGGAAGCAATGGAGGCATGATACTATAAATATAACCTTTATCATCATTCTCAGCATCGTCACCACCACTACCATCATGACTACCATCACTACTAACCACCACCACCACCACCATCATCATCATCATCGTCATCATCATCATCATCATTGCTATCACCCCAGAAACAATAGGGCAGTGGACATTCACTGAGCATTTGTTACCTGTCAGGTCCAGTTCTCAGAGCTTCAGTTAGCTTCTCTTCATTCCACCTCTGCAGAGTGGATGCCACCCAGTGACCTCTGTGCAGTGTAGGACTAAGCCTCGGACAGGCCACACCACTAGCCCGTCACGTTGGTGGACTAGAAACCCACTGCACTTTCTCCTCAGCCAGAGCCTTTGGCCTGAATGTTACATGTTCTTTGCTGCCACCAGCTGGGTCCACTGAGCCACTTGGCAGGCCTCTTTAGGATCTGGATTTCTTTATCTGCTCTGGACCCATCTAAGCTCTGTGAATTCTCAGGGCCACAGTGTACCTGGGAGGACCCTGGAGCTGTTTAGTACTGTGCTGAGCTCAGAACAGTGTTCTCCCCACAAAGGACTCACAGCAGGAATGCTCAATAGGGCTACTGACTCCAGCAACACCTGCCACTCACACAGAAACGATACCCCAGGCCCCCACTATCTATTCCTCTCTTCTTTACCTAAGGTCACTATTTTCAGACATAGAGGATCTTCCCATCTTTCCACCTGAGTCTGAGCTACAGACAGTGAATGCTACCACCTGGGAGGCAGGGTATAAAAAAAGGTTTCTTTGAAGCATGTGACTATGTGACCTCTCAGGCATCCACAGCCACTTCTCAGACCTCTATCTGAGCCCTTGTTTCTGCTGCCAGAAAGGACCCCTGAGTAGAAGGGGTCTGTTAACCTTGACACAGAAACAAAGTGGTGTGTGTGTGTGTCTGTGTCTATGTGTGTGCATGTATATGTGTCTCTGTGTGTGTAGGAGGGGTAGGAGAGAGGAGAGGAGAGGAGAGGAGAGGAGAGGAGAGGAGAGGAGAGGAGAGGAGAGGAGAGGAGAGGAGAGGAGAGGAAGGAGAAACCTCTGGGGAGGGTATGTTTAACTGGTTAGCAGCCAGTGCCATCCCATGTGAGCATCTTTGATCTTAAAGCAGTTTAGACGCACTAAGACAAAGCAGTTCTCCATATGGAATGACAGAACAGAAACAGGTCGAGCACTTTTTGGAACAGCGTCTCTGCCACAGCCATCAGAAGAAGTTCCCAGGACCCCATAACCAGACCTTCCTTCATTACTCATGTTACCTCGAACGCATCTCAACTCCAGGCCCCGGTCCCTAATCTTCCAAACCAAGAGATTAGGCTTGGGAGTGGCTCTCAGCCTATGCTTTACAGAACCCGCACTAAGAGACACTAAGAAGGTGGTGACCCTCACAGATCCCATTTGAAGTGTTCCTTGAACAAGAGGTTTTGTTGCTTGAGGCCCAAATGAGCACAACACCCAGCACTATTTGCAAGGTCTGAGGCCTTGCTAGGAGTGAGCTGCTCTGACTCCTCTTCAGTCTGCCAAGGCACCAGCTGTCTGGTGACGAGCAGACCCTTAGGAAGAACCCTGACTCTGCTACCTCACAAGTGTCCAGACCCAAATGTGTTGCCCTAACTCTCCAGCCTGCCACCTCTTCTGTAAACCATCCAAGTAGACCTTGTGGGGTCTTGGTGATGATTAAACAAATTAACAGACCTACATCACCTTGCCAGACACCTGGCAAATGCTTAGACACGCTAGCAGCTGTTTTCTGTCCTAGCTGCCAGCATAAGGCTGCAAATGTGAAAGCCACCAATCAATAAATGGGAGTTAGACAGTGAAAAGGAGAAGGGGTCTTGTTCAGAATCGGAATTACTGAGCGCATTCAGAGCCCAAGGGCAGCACTTGGTGCTTACAGGAATCACCCAGGGGACTCTGTAGGAACACAAGTTCTGATGGATAGAGCTGAGGTGGGTAGAGCCAGGGCAGGACTGGTGCTCAACCCGAGCAGTTCTAAGCAGGCAGGTGAGATCCAAGGTGCAGGGCTGAGTGGCTGAGTGCTAGTTCATTAAAAGTAAGGCTTGCAGGCAGGAGAGATGGCTCAGTAAATGAAGTGTTAGCTGTACAATCATGAGGACCCAGAACCCACACGAAGGCTGGGCAGGAGCGGGAGTCACGTGCAATTCCAGCACTAGGGAAACAGACATACCCATGAGGTAAGACAGCGACCTAGACTAGACTGAATCAGCGAGCTCAAGGTTCAACAAGAGACTCTGCTTCAATAAACAAAATGGAGAGTGACTGGGCAAGACAACCACCATCAGTCTCAGGTCTCTGTGCGCAAGCACTAGTACTACACATGGGCACATGAATATTTGCACTCACACACACACACACACACACACACACACACACACAGTACAGTAAAGAAAAAGTAAGGCTTTAAGACATCTTGCCCCTCTTGGAGGCAACGTGTCATGTATCTTCGAGTGGCCTTGGCCTTGGACTTGCTGAGTAGCTGACGTCGGCCTTGGAATCCTGATCCTGCCGCTTCCACCTCTTGAGTGCTGGGATTAGTGGTTTATACAACCATTCTCAGTTTATACAGGGCTGGGGATGGAACCCAGGCCTTCGGGCGTGCTAGGCAAGCACCCTACCAGCTGAGCCCCAGACCCAGCCCCTCTTGCAGTCTGTGCACCTGGAGTCAGTAGACTGTCCAGAAACTGCACACTCCACCCCCGCCTCAAAAAAAAAGAGCCCATCGATGGAAAGCTCGCTCAAGGAAGGACAAGCGTTTCAGTGTGAAACCTGAGGTTCTTTGTGTCTATGTTGGGTGAGTTTCTTAGCCTCTTCAGGGCATGGGGTCTCCATTTGTAAAAAGACTCCAGGGACCCAAAACTGTTGGGGGATAAAAAAGTGCAATAGGTTTTGACTATGTGGGGGGCAGAGACCATGGCTGACTTTCAGGCTGCATCTCTAAATTCTCATCTTCACCTCTTGACATCTTCCCCAGAGAGTGAGTAACAAACATTCTTTGCATAGGGGCACATAGGGGAGAGGAGAGGAAGTCAGCTTGCTAAATTTAGCAGGTGCTCACGCCCCCTCACCCGTGGCTCGGCCCACGCATTTGCCCTTGAGTAGGAGCCTTGCTATATTTAACTTCTGCCTATGCCTCCCCCTGAGTTTGATGCTGAAAACCCCAGGAGGATGTGGTGAGCGGGGAGGGGAAGGGCCTGGCTGTAAGCAGGGGCTGACATCACATGAGGCCCCACCTGCTCATCAGGTGTGTGTGCTTCCTGGAAGCAACCAGAAAGAATGTCTCTCTCTTTCTTCCTCATGGAGGTTGAAAGTCCCCTGATCAAAGAACACTCAGAGGCCACAATGCCTTCTGGGACAAGGACATGACATCCTTGTGACTGTTGGGAGATCCAGCAGAAGCCAATCCAGGGCTGGCCATTCACACAGGAGGCCAGACTCACCCCTCAGGGCAGTTTCTGCGGTTGGTGACATGCTCAGGGGACAGACGGATGGGTAGGACGCCGTGTCACAGCTTGGACAGGGGGAGGATGTAGGACATTTCCCCGGCACTTTATTTTGGACCCCAGGCAGCCGTCCTCTTTCTCTGCCTCCTGTGCAGAAGGCTGAGGCAAGAGCATGGGTTCAAGTCCCATTGCACCTCACTCAGGGATATGATCTTCAGTGAGTTCCTTCTCCTCCTGAGAGCTTGGTTTCACCCTCTGGTGACAATGCCATGGAGCCAGCTACTCCCCTGTCTCACTCTCTGTTCTTCCAGATGACCTCAGAGTATAAAGGTCAGACAAGGTGAGGAAGAGTCTTGTGGACGGCTCCCCAGCTTCCACATGCTGGTGAGCAAACACAGTCTATGGCCATAACTCGGGAAGAGCCTGTAGGCATTTTCCCTGCGCAGTTGAGTGGGCTCTGGAGTGTCCATGGGCTTTCACCAGTGTCTACCTACAAATAGATGGGGGTCACCAGGGAGAGATGGCAGGCAGCCTTGTATCGGTGCCATGGGACACAGACACCAGGACCTACCCCAGCCTAAGGGGCGAGGGGATAATCCAGTGGAAGACAGACAAGACAATGTCCACATTGCAGGCCAGCAGGTCTCAAAATGTGGACTGTGGTTTGCAGCATGAGCAGCATCCGGGGTGGTCCCATCCAGATCTGCAGCCCCAGGGAAGACAGTAAAGCTCTGCACCATGGGCTCTAGGTCCTGAGCAGGGTTTGGCTAAGGAAAGAAGCCATTCAGGAGAATCGCTGGTCTCCATTCTCTTAGCTGGACACCTTGAGTGATCCCTCGTCATCTGATAGGCTAAATTATCACACCTGGACCCGTCACCACGCCTCTGCTGGCTGCATCTCTGACCTCCGGTTTCACAGCGCATGGTAACGACTTAGAGGAAGACTGTCTCTGACTTGCTATATGATGCGGTGTCATTTACCAGGTAACCAATGGAAAATTTGCTGAAAATGACAGGGCCTGGGTTGGTGAGCGTGTGTATTGGGGAGGACTCTCACACATTTCTGGTCAGCATGGAAACCGTGCCTGCCTTTCTGGAGGTGACTTGTCAGCAACCTTACAAAATGGTAGATCTCCTGGGCCTGGGAATTCCATTTAGAAATGAGCCCCCAGGAAACATGTGAGTCCTTCACTCCAGAGATGCTCCATTAGCATTACGTGAAATATCTGTGCTTAAAAAAGGCTTGCGGGGTGGGGCAAGACAACTCAGAGCATAGGGGCACTTGCCACCAGGCCCGATGACCTGAGTTTGAGCCCCAGGACCCACATTGTGTAAAGGAGAGAACTAGCTCACATATTCTGCCCTCTGAGCTCCATATACACATGCACAACACACACACACACACACACACACACTCTCTCACAGGAACAAATGTAAATGATTTTAAAGAAATAGGAGGCTTTGGTTCCTGGGTGATCATTCATTCATTCCTGGGATATTCACTGTCTTCAGTGAGCAGTCATCATGGGCCAGGGAACATACTGGGCACTGGCGAGGAAGCATCATTTAAGCCAAGGGGCACACATACCCTGTCCTTCTGAGAGGAGCGGTAGCCATGTCACAAACAAACAGGCACCTTACACACGGCATGGCTGTGGATGACAGGGCTGTGAGGAGAGAAAGGGAAGATGGTACCATGGTGCAGATTCTGACTGACAGCAGGGCAAAGGTGGGGCCATGAGTTGTACACATACATGGAAAGACGTTGCAGGCAGGGAAAACCAGCAAAACAGAATGCAGTGCCTAGGTATGTCTGGGATCCAACAAGGGCACAGATAGTTAAGCATGGGGCACAGGGACATGGGCACTGTGTCATACAGTGCCATTCAGGCCACATCGTTCGGGGCTTAGCTTTTACTTTAGATATGAAAGGGGGATTTTGAGCAGAGTGGGGACTGTTTCAGGCTTAGCCTTGTGGCTTATGGCTTGAGATGGATCCTAGGATTCACATGGAGCAGTTAGGCCATATCTGGAGATGGAGACACAGTAACATGAGCCGGGTGGTGATGAGAGGTGAGGAGCACCAACCTTCGATGTCCTGTGAAGGCACATTGGGCTTTTCTGCAGAGCAATGGCTGCCAGGTCAGGTGTGGCTGCTGGAGAGGGTGATTTCATCTCCAGAAATCAAGGAGATGATGGGGATAATCAAAGAAAAACTGCAGGGCCCGCAGAGGGGAGTGGAGTCAACAGTGGGTGCCACATACACCAGCTTGCTCTGTCTGGAGGATGTTGCTGAACTTGAAATTGAAGCTTTTCATCATACAGGGCCACACTTTGATGCTCTGGTCTGGAGCCGCTGGCAGGCTGCCTAGTCCCAAGAGTGATGAAGAAGCACAATGGGGCATGAATTTTCAGTTATCAGATAGGCAGAGGCTTAGAGAGGATGCTAACAGCCAGGGTGGTGTGGGCGTATGGAAACAGCGGCCCTCCGCTGTGAGTGGAGGCTTAGATGTATACCACCTTTCGAGAGCAGTTAGGTGACACGTTGTCACAAGCCTTTCAAAAGCACCTTCCCAAGGCATGAGTTCAGCTCCAGCTATGTTGAAAAAAGGAAAAGCAACACCAAAGTCATCGTTGCCTGAATGTGGAGTGGACGGTACAGTTTGTATAACCAGCGCGTGTTTTTGACCAGATAGACACACAGGTCGCTGGATCAGAATAGCAACCCCAGAAATAACCTCATACTATAGAACTGAATTCTGACCAGTGCCAGAGCAGCTTGATAAAGGACAGTCATGTTAGTGCCAGGCCAACTGGCCATCCATAAACAGGAGAAGAGAATGCAACACGGTTCTCTCTGTAAAAAAAAATCAAACCCAAATATGTCACAGATTTCAACATGCACTTGGAAGCGATGGGACATCTGAGACCATGAAGGAGAAGTTGTCCATAGTCAGGGCCCAGGGAAGAGTTATCAGGCATGACATTCAAAGAAGGGCCATGAGAGAAAAACACAATAAACAAAACTGCTGTGCAAAGATCGCTCAGGCTGAGAAGACAGGGCCCAGGAAGAACACAGTCCCAAACCACACGCCCGACAGTTGTGTCTAGAATAGATGAACTCTCAAAACTCAATACTCAAAGAAACAAAAACAGAAAATGATCTAATTAGAAAATAGGCAAAAGGCAGGAGCAGACAATCTGTGGAAGCAGAGCGCACGAATCAGGCTCGGCACCATCAGACCGCAAGTAGGTGCTAACGAAAACCACCCAGAAGCATCATCGCTAAGCAGACACAGTTAAGGACAATGCCCAATGCTGCTGAGGGTGCGGGGAGCTGGGCCTCTCACAAGCTGCTCATTAGAAGGTAAACGTTTACAGCCATTCTGGAAAATAGTTTTTAAAAAACTAACAAAATGAATAACTAAAAATGTGTAACTGAAGAAAGCAAAGCATAACTTGAGCATATAACCCAACAGGAGCACCGCGGACATCTATGTTACACAAATGCAAACTCCAGCCACATAACCAACACATCAGTGTCCACAGGGCTTTATCTGGAAAAGTCAGCATCAGGGGCCTGATTCAGCTGTGGTACATCCACGCTGTGGAATACTATCTAGCAGTGAAATGGCATTATAGACGTGAAGAATAAATCAAGGGTTCCCAAGCAGTTAGGGATGGTTGTGAGTGGGAGTGGGGAGAAGGTATGACTTTAAAGGAGTAGCGAGGAGTCCTTTTAGGTGATGGGATGGTTCTGTTATCTTGAGTTGGTGCTGGCAACCTAAATCTGCACATGTAAAAAATGAATACAGAACTAAATGTACACACTAATCCCATTCACACACTGTCCTTATTCACACACTGTCCAGCTCAGACAGTACAGATGCATAGATTGTATCGATGTACACACTGTATCAATTACCATGGGGTAGCAACATATACATTGTACTGATCAGCATGCTGTATAACTTACTAACACAATGTCCCAATGTACACGCTGTACCAATTAACACAGTATCACATGATGTCCCCATGCACACTGCACCAATCAATAGTGTTATACTGATGCACACACTATGCCAACGTGCATGCTATACTGTTCATATGCTACCCCAGCGCACGTGCGGTGCTGATATGTGTGCTGTACCAATGCACACAATTAGACCACTGCACATGGTCTACTGATGGATGCACTGTATCAATATTCACGCTGTACTGGTTAATACAGTATACTGATGCACGTGCTATAGCAATAGACACAGTGTACAGTTGCACAAGCTGTATTGATCCACATGCTGGACATATGTGCACGTTGTGCACGTTGTATTGGTGTACTCACTTTTACTATATGTATAATGTACTAATGGGCATGGTTTACTGAGGCACACACTGTCCCAAGAAGCACACTTGACATGGTGTACCAATTCACTCACTGCACTGATATGCGTGCTTTATCAATGTACACGCTGGACCAATTAACATGGTGCACGGATTCCTACTCTGCACTTATGTACACATTTGTACTGGTGCACATGTGATCAATACACAGGCTATCCCAATTTAGACGGTGTACTGACACACAATGTACCAATGCACACACACTGTACCAATGCACATCAGTGCACACACGGTAGTGATGATACTCACGCTACAGTGACGTGCATATTGTACCACTACACACAATGTACTAAAGCGTGTAGTGCACTGCTGCACACTGTACACACAAGCTGTGCTAATCCACACTCTGTAGCAAAGTGCACCCTTTACCAGTTATCACAGTGTACTGATGTACACACAGCATTTATGTACACAGTGGATCGATGTACACATTGTCCTGACGAACACGCTGTACTCGTGCACACTGATTAACACAGTGAGCAGATGAGCATGCTGTGTCAACGCACAAAATGTACTGATGCACGTGTTTTTACCAACGTACCAACTACCAACCAACATACGAGCTGTACGGATGCACATGTGACCAATGCGCACACTGTGGCAATTAACATGCTATATCGACACAACGTACTGACGCACTCACTGAATTAATTCACATGCTGTACCAATGCACACATGTGCCTATGTTCGTGGTATAATGATGCACACTCTTATAGCACAGACTGTATCAAGTCACAGAGTATACCAATGGCACTCTTTACAGATGCCCACAGTGTACTGATTCACACACTGTACGGATGCAAGTGATATACTGGTGCACCTACTGTGCAAATGCACACAGTGTGCCAGTGATTATGCTGTACCGATGCACAATCTGTACCACATAAAATGGTGTACCCGTGTACAGAATGTACTTTTGTGTGTGGTGTGATGATGCACACACTGTTCGATTAACCTGAAGGAACAATGCACACAATGTACCAATGCATATCATGTACATAGAATAGAGATGAACTGTGAAGCACACAGATGCTTCATACTTTATCTATGTCCACACTGTACTGATTTACAAGGAGTAATAATGCGCACTCTGTACTGATTCACGCACTGTACCAATGCACACGTTTCACTGATGTACACACCGTATCAATGTGTACCATGTACCAATTACCTCGGTGAACCGATGCACATGGTGCACCAGTGAACATACTGTACAGATGTTTATGTTGTGCCGATGTGCACCATGTACTGATTAGCACAGTACACCAGTGCACACAGTATACCAATGTTCACACTGTGCTGGTGCACACGTCGCATCGATGTACACGCTGCACAGATGAGCCCCATCTATGATTAGCTCAGTGTACCAACGCACAGTATACCACCGCACACACTGTGCCAATGTACACACTGTATCAGTCTCCACTCTGGATCCATGTCCATTCCTCGTGTTGGTACTGTCCTAAGGGTATGTAAAACAGAAGCACTGGGGGAAACCAGAAGGAGATTTCATGAGTCCTCTCTGCACAGTTCTCACAACTCGGCATCTTATGAGTCTACGATTATTTCAAAATTAACCATCTTAAAAATAATGTTATGAGACTGGAAAAGAAGTACATGTCCTTTAACACCACATTCCACCTTCACCAATTTGCTCGGGCAATAGCAGAGGGCATCCATGTGAACTGAGTCTGAAATGTCCTTCACAGGCTCATGTATTGAGGAGTTGTTCCCGGGCTGGTGCAGCTGTTCTGGGAAGCTCTAGAACCTTCAGGAGGTGGGGTCTGGCTGAGAGAAGCAGATCGCTATAAGTGAGCCTTTGATAGTTACTAGCCTGGCCCCACATTCCAGACACTGATTCCTGATCCCCAGTATGCTAGGAGCCCTGGCCATGCCTGCCACTGAATGAACTCCGCCCCGAGGGACCCGTTCCTCCCATAAATCATTCTTTCAAGTATTTTGTCTCAGCCATGCAGTAGGAGCTAATCTGCCATCAAAAATTACCAGATGAAGATGATGATGATCACCACAGTGACTGAAATCCCACAACAAATTCTTTATGTCCACAACTAGTTGAGTGATGTAACGGTGATAAATACATCCTGTGGATAGATAGACTATTAAGGGGAAAAGACTGCTTAAAACCAGCACATATATTATTTTCCTTTTGAAAATCATGTATATACAAAATAGACCCTAAGCTTCGGAGGGTTGTCTGTGCATGTGCGTGTGCGTGTGTGTTTCTTTTTGTGATAAAGTATCACTCTGTAGCCCAGTATGGCCTAAAACTGATCATCCTCCTGCCCCAACCTCCCAAGTGCCTGGTTACAGATGTGTGCAATGCTGCCCAGCAGAGAACAGCGATTTTTGCCTTTACTGTTTACTTCAGTATTCTTGGCTCCAGTAGAGTATTCCAGACACAGAATCAGCACTCAGTAAACTTTTGCTGATAGTATTTATCAGCTTTTGTTGATAAATAAATATACTGAACAAGTAATATACAAATTCCACAAGAAAAGTAGTTGTAATGTTATAAACTCATACTTAATAATAGTTATGTCAGAAAAAGAGACATTCTGGTTGGTTAATCACAGTCTTATTTGCGGTCTCTAAAAATCTGTTTATTTGTTTACTATGTGTATGTGTGTATTTGTGTGGTGGTGTATGCTTGTGGGAGGGGCTTGTGTACGCTTGTGTCATTCATGTGGAAGCAGAGGCCAATCTCCAGTGGTTCCTTGGGAGCTGCCCATCTTGTTTTTTGAGATGGGATCCTTCTTGGGCCTGGAGCTCAACAATTAGGCTAGGGTGGTGGCCAGCAAGCCCCAGGGATCTGCCTGTCTCCTCCCCAGTGCTGGGATTACAGCATGCTCCACTGCATCCAGATTTTCCTGTGGGTTCTGGAGTTTGCTGTGTGAAGTATCTCCACAGCTGTTTTCTACTCCTTAGTGGTAATTATGCATTGTTTGAGGGAGACATATGTCTTAAGAAAGCAATCACAAATGGAGTAGTGCATGTTCTTAGGAGCAGGCAGCCTGGACCACGACAACCAAGGAAGCTCATCCTGCAGTGGACAGGTTTGGTGTTGTCTAGGGGCCATTTCCAAAGACTCAGTTTCCAGATTTCTGCTCTGAGGGCCGCATGTTTGAGCCATCAGTGAGGATCCTTTCCAGCCAGAGAGTTGATAGGCTAAGAGGTCCATGGGGAGCAGGGAGGGAGAGCACCAACCCTGGTCAAATCTCTAGAGATGGGCTGAAAGAAGGCATGGAACAGAAACCTGCAGACATGGCCATCCACCAGCCAGCCACAATTCAAGGCAAGAACAGTGGCTCCTAATGTCTGCTTGCAGACATTCCCACACATGGCTCATTCCAAACTCAAGTCTCTGGGAGTGCTCAGGCTTGGGTTTGGGAACCTTCAAACTGGGGTAAAGGCCAACCCAGAAGCGCTGGGGATGGGTTGTACTGTAACACCTAGTATGCCCACACCCTGTCTCTATCTCTAGTTCTGCAGAACATCACATTGGGCAGACAAACTGCAACTGGGCTGCCATTTGAGATGAAGTGTAAAGGGACATGCGGGTGGCCAGTTTGTAAGAAGACCTCTCTCTGCAGCTCAAAAACAGCTGAAAGACATTTCATCAATCATAGACACCTCTCCTTTAAGATAACCAGGGGAGGGGTCTGCCTCTGCTGTCCCTCTCAGTACCCTGGCCTGATACTTACTCATAAAGGACAACCTCATTCTACCTTTGTTCTATTGTGATAAAACACACATATCAGATTAATATTCCACTGTTATTGAGTAGTTCACAATGTTGCAGAAACATCGCTGCTGCCTGATTCTAGAGCCTTTTCTGACTGCCTCCCCAGTGGAACATCATTAACTATTGCCATTCACTTCCCCGTTTCCTATCTCCAAACCATGGCAACCATTCTACCTTGTTCATACAAACAGAATCTTAAGCTACCTGGCCTTGCGGATCTTCCCTGTTTCCCTCAGCATGAGCTTTCAAGGTTCGTCCCTATTGTTGCATGTATCAGGACATGCTCAGCTCTCACCCTGCATCCCTGGCCTTGTTTCCTGTCTCTGCCACTCTGCTAGGACCCATCTCTCTCAAGTAGGCAGTCAGGGAGCAACCCACCCCTAGACCTATGCTTCCTGTATGCTCTGCACTCTGACATGAACCTGGCCGAGCTGGAGTTGAGCACAGACTGTGGTTCAATCTCCCAGTGCCTCTTTTCTGGGGTCTGATAGCCAGCAAATGCTCAGGAAAACCTCATGGGTGGAATCACCAAAGGGGTGAGGTTCTTTTCATTTGGGGTTTTGGATCTGGTGACTACACAGAGACCTGAGTCTTGGAGAGTTGCCTCCCACAGATGTCCAACCCTCGCTTGGTTTCCCTTACCAGTCACCCAGTCCGGTGAAAGCATAGCCAGAGGTCATTTCAGGATCTATGAGAGGGCAGAGCAGAGGAGCAGCAACAAGGCCTAGGCACCTGGTCCCACAACCTCCAGCAGCTTTGTGTATCTCTGAAAATGGCGGTGGGCAAGCGAAGGCCCTTAGGCCCCTCTCAACTACCTGCTCACTTTGCCCACCCGCTCACGTACAGGCCATACCCACTCCAGACATGTGGGCACTGAGACACATCACTCTGACAACCACAGTGACACTGGAAAGATGATCACTGGACACTCAGAGAAGCCCCACCCCTTGTGAGGACATGCTGGTAAGCTATGTGAATGAGTGTGTGGATGCATGCCTACATATGTGTGTATAAACTCACCCATGTGAGTACATGGGTGTGTATGCATGAGCATGTGTATATATGCATGTGTGTACACACATGAACACATCAGTAAGTATACTCAAGTGCATGGATGTCATGTGTGTACATGTGTACGAATACATGTGTGAGTGAATATTTATGCACTGCGATGGTCTGAATGAAAGTTGTCATGTATTTGTCGTAGGCTCATATGTTTGAATGCCTGGTGTGGAGTTAGTGGAACTGTTTGGGAAGCACGAGGAGATGTGTCATAGGTGGGCTTCGAAGCTTCAAAAGTGCATGCCATTTCAGGTCAGCTCTCTCTCTCCACCTCCTACTTCTAGATAAGGATGGGAGCTCTCAGCTACGACTGTAGCACTATGCCTGCCTGCCCGCCTGTTGCCATGCATCCCGCCATGGTGGCCATGGACTCACCTTCTGAAACTGTAAGCCCAATAAACTCTTTTAATATACAAGTTGCTTTGGTCATGGTAATAGCAATAGAAAAGTAACTAAGACAATATGCATGTGCATTTGCATACATGTGCCTCTGTGTGTGTGTGTGTGTGTGTGTGTGTGTGTGTGTGTGTGCACGCGCACAGGCATGGTGGAGGCTGGAGCAATAGTGAGAGTTGCCTCTCCTTCCCGAATCACCCAGCAGCTTGGTCTGCACTGGTATGGACCACTTGTCTGCAGGCCTGTCTGTGCAATGCAGGGATTGAGAGCTTATGATCACTAGCCCCTGTTACTGAACTCTGGCTCTTTGTTTTGTATCTGAAACCTGCTCTCCTGGTTCTCCTGTTCCACTTGTAACCGAATCACCCTGTTCTCTCTACTCCACTTGTAACTGATGGCTGTCCTCTTGTTCCCCTGGGCTGAAAGCTGTTCTCTTGCCCCATGTTGGAATCCCACATGTAACTGAATTCTGAAGCCTGTTCTTTTGCCCGACCTGCTCCTGAGACAGATTCCTAACTTGTAATTAAATCCTAACTTGTACAGATTCCCACTGTGTTTTTTACCCTCTAGCTTAAAAAAGATAGAAAGGAAAGAGAGAAATATTCAAGCCCTCTTTGGCTGTCCTTAACTGTCTGAAGCCTGGAGAGCTGGACTAGTATCTATCTATCTGAGAGCACTGAACACGTATCATCTGACTGCTCACTGGCTGCCACTGCCTCTTTTATACCCTAAGCTGCTCCCAGAAGTCCAAGCGGCATCCAATCATAAGGAAGGCTGCACAGGACAGACTTCTTGGCAGAGTTCCACTACAGTCCCAAATCCAGATGCCAAGGGAGGGGAAGAATTCACACATCAGAAAGTGTCACGGTCACCTTGGACTTGTCCCTTCCCTGGGGCTCATGCTTCATATCTGTCAAGCACCATGGGACTCGGAGACACTCTTTTCACATTACATTAGTGTTTCTGCGAGGAGCTGCCACTGCTGGTGGAGACCCCTGCCCGAGGGGACACACTGCTGACAATCATATCATGATCCTTGGGCTCTGTTCTCTGAGGACACGGCAGGCATCTGGGAGAGCCTAGAATTCTGGGCCAGCTGGCATTCCCAGCTGCTGTTCCCCTTGTGCCCAAGGGTCCCTGCACCTTGCCCCAATTACCACATTCTCTCTGGCCTTGCTGTCCTCATTCCAGTGGGCAAGAATAGTTGTCTAGTGAACAGTCTGCTGCTTGGCTCTCCAGGAACAGTCCCCCATGTCCTCACAGCCCGAGCACCCTCACTCCCTACCCCTGGAGTGCCACACAGTTGCTAGGGCCAGGGAAGAGAACGGCAGAGCTTCTATTCCTGCCCCTCCATAGCACACTCTTCTGTAAATTCTTAGTGTGTGCATGTCAGTATGTATAAATGTTAGTACTGTAATCCATCCAGTACAAGTGTGTGTGGCGGGGTATATTCATAAAAGCATTTTTACTAGAGGACTACACAGCCAATAAATTCTGGAGGTGCTTTAGAAGAAGCAAAATACATAAATGACAACTGCTGTGAAATGCCATTCTCAGGGCACAACAGCCATCACTATCTTAATCGGGCCAGTGTGGCTACTTCAAGGGACCCTCCAGGTCAAGCCTCCCTCATAGGAGGGAGTGGGAAAGATCACTACACCCTCACCTGAGGTTGCAGCCTACCCTTGCTGTACCCCCTCCCAGTTGTACATTGTTTTCCCAGTCATGCATAGTCCCAGGAGGTACCAGAGCATGCAAAGATTAACTGAGGGAAGGTGAGTCCATCTATGCAGCCATGGGAAGGTTATCCATGAGGATCTGAGGATCTCTGGTGCTGTTTGGGGGTCACCTATGCTCCTCTAAGTAAGCCTAGGAAACTCACAGACTCCCCAGGATAGACCTAGATGGAATCAATCCATTACTTTCATCTGTCATGGGTTTCCCGTTTGTGTGTGGTGGGGGTTGGCAGACGTTTGCTTACGTCTCTCAAGGAACAGTTCACACTACTAGAATAGATTCCATACAAATATCACAAGGGAAGTCAAGGTTAAATGCTTTAACAGTCAGGAAGGGATGCAGTCTCTACAAACAGCAGAAGTGCCTGAGAGAAATCGGGAAGGCTTCCTAGAAAGGGAGGTTGTGGGGCTATAATAAAGGACATAGCCATACGGTCTTGGCAGGGAAGGACTCTCCCTGTGGATGATGCCGTGTGAGCAAAGACAATCAGAGCTGACAATGAGGCCAGAGCCTTGGTGCCCTGAGGGTGCACCTGGGAAAAGCGGTGAATGAAGATAAGATGAAAAGAATAAAAATCGCCAGAGGTGGAACTCTTCACAGAGGAGGTGTGTGCATGAAATGGGCAGAGGAGTTGTCCAAGAGGAGATAGGGAAGGTTTCTCAAGAGGGGAGAGACAGGGCTCAACTGCTTCAGGGAATTTTATTCTCTGGTGGAAGTATATAAGGTCGGTTGGAGGAAACGAGGTAATCAGTTGGAAGGTAGAGTCAGGCAAGAGGCTCCGGACTTCACCAGCAGGGAAGGGGCTGGAAGGAGCAGGTAACAAACACCTCAGGAACTGATTCGGCCTATGCCACCTGCAATGAATGGTCAGGGTGTGGAGAAGGTGAGCAGGAGGGACTGGGGTGCTGAGTTGCCCCAGGAATAACAGCAGGAGGAAAGTTCAGGTGGTGGGGTCTTGTCTGCTGTCCAGAGGTGACAAATGACAGCAGGGTGGGTAGCTGGGTTCTCTAATGGCTAAACAGGCCTGAGTGTTAGGGATGAAAATGGGTTTCCATGCCCATTCCACTGGATAGTTCTGTTTCCTGCTGTGGGGGAGGCATTATGCTGGGCACTAGGAACAATGGGAAATGCCCACAAGCTGTGCTTGACCTCAGGGGCCCTCAGCCTGGAGGGGGGATGATCACAAGAGGCCACAGTCAGCAGTGGCTTTGCTGAGGGCTCCCACCAGAGGCCAGAGGGAGGTTCTCAGAGCAGACCTCTCACGCCTGTCCCTGCTTAGCAGACAGGGCCATCTCCTAGGAATCCTTCCAGCCTCTTGCTGACCGCCATCACCACCAGATCTGAGGCCACTATCATGTGATATCATGTGATAGGTGCTGGCTTCCTGCAGGTGCTGTTTGGGGGTCACCTATGCTCCTGTAAGTAAGCAGGTGTCAGGTGCCCATGACCTTGAGACATGTATGTCAAATGTGTTACCATTTGTCAAGCAAGCCAACCTCAGGGTGCCCAGGATCCGAGTGACACACCCTTTTCTTTCATCTTTCTTTGACACCTGCTGGATCTAGGGAGCTCCCAGAAATTTGGCAGGGAGGAGGGTTCCAGACTTTCAAGGGCTGGAGAACCACGAACAAGCAGCTTGCTGTTTTTAATTAATGTCCTTCCCCGGCCCCAGCAGCTTGTTCCTTTTTTGGCTTTCCCATCTCCCCAGCTATTTATAAATCCCTGAACCCTCTGTTTAGGACTTGGCTCCTGGCTCAGGCTTGAATTTGCCTGTTGGAGATATCCATGCAGAGGGAGATCCTGTTATCTACCCAGGTCCAGCCCAGGATCATCTGATGTTGCAGAACCCTGCCATGTCAAGAAGCAGCCGAGTGGAAACAGAAGGCTCTAGGTGCCTGTCACCTGTTCGGCTGCCTCTGAGTCGAGTGTCTCTGGGCAGCTCTCAGGGCCTCAGAATTGCCAAGAATGATATTTTTTACCCATACATCCTTCCCTGGGATATTAGAGCTGGTTTAGTTCATGTCTCGGTCTCCAGTGCTCTGCTAGTGAGCTTAAGGCAAGCAGCAAGCAGAAACTAGACCTTTAACCTTCCTTCTCTGTGGAGTCCACTCTCCTGCAATGGCCACCCTTCCGGGTCACTTACCCTGCTTTCCCACCATGTGTGATGGCCTCAATACCACCCTCACTTTCTTCCAAGGTTGTCAGTCTTCTCACACTAGAGAGGAAGCTTGGTCAAGGTGGGGAGTCCTTTGTGTCTGTTCCCCGTGTCTCCTCAGCACCTTGAAAACTGCCTTTTGCATGACACACATTCACTAACATTGGTTGTGACTGAGTATGTCAATGAGTATCGGGATCCTGTTTGGAAAGTCAGGGAGAATTACGGAGTTCCATGCCTGGCACATGGTAGGTGTTGGACAATACCAACCCTTCCCCAATACATCTCCCTTTCCCGTCTGTCCCTGCCGGGGCCAGATGTCCAGATGTCCAGATGTCCTAGGATGTGGCACAAGGGCAGTTGGAAGTGCTCTTTTCTGGGGCACCTGCTCCTCTCTCCCCAGAGGTTTCTCTGAGCCAGCCCTGGCCACAGTGGCTGACAATATCCCAGCTGGCTGTGTCCCCTGAGCTCTGGCTAGGTTTAGCTGCTCCTGCCCAGTGTCAGCAGTAACCTTCTGTGATGGGTTTCTGGCCAGGTCCAGGTGAATTCAGAGCCTGAGAAATACTGACTATGGCAGGCTGTCCCGGTCTAGCTGCTCATTCCAACAAAACACCCTCTGTGTATCAACCAGAATGAGGAGGAGCAAAGTGCTACAGGCATTCTCAGCTGCAGCAATTTTGCTTCTCACACCCCACAGAACATCTGGCAATGCCTAGAGACATTTTTGGTTTGTATAATTGGGGCTGCTATTGGCATCTAGTGGGTAGAGGCCAGGAGGTCTCAACTCAATGCCCGACAATGCACAAGACAGCCCCTCATATCAAAGAATTATCCAGCCAAGGAGTCCATAGCAATGAGCATGAGAAGTGATGTCATGAAAGGGGGCAAAATCTGCATTTATGCAGCGCTTGCTGTGTGTGTTGAGGCCATGTACTTTCTCACTACCCCTGTTCCCTGGCACCCCGTGGGACAGGCAGGGTTGTTTTCCTGTTTGTTCTTCAGATGAGGAAACACAGACTTTGATAGTAAAATGGCTTTTGTAACCACCAGGAAACAGTAAATAGTGTAGGCAGAGCCTACTCCAGTGCCCCTGGAGACCAGCACAGCATTTGCACATTGGCCTTCTCAGTTCTCTGTTGTGCTGACTCAGTCCAGGGCACAGCTCTGCCTTGGTTTTCCTGCCTAGTGCTAGGTCTAGGTCTGTGTGATGATCTCCAGGAGACCTCCACACACCAGACCTCCCCACGCTGTAGGCCATGCTGAGACCTCCACACACAGGACTTCCCTACACCATAGGCCGTGCTGAGACCTCCACACACCAGACCTCCCCACGCCGTAGGCCATGCTGAGACCTCCCCACACCAGACCTCCCCACGCCGTAGGCCATGCTGAGACCTCCACACACCAGACTTCCCCACGCTATAGGGCATGCTGAGACCTCCACACACAGGACTTCCCTACACCATAGGCCGTGCTGAGACCTCCCCACACCAGACCTCCCCACGCCGTAGGCTGTGCTGAGACGTCCACACACCAGACCTCCCTACACCATAGACCGTGCTGAGACCTCCCCACACCAGACCTCCCTACACCATAGGCCGTGCTGAGACCTCCCCACACCAGACCTCCCCACGCCATAGGCTGTGCTGAGACCTCCCACACCAGACCTCCCCACGCCATAGGCCATGCTGAGACCTCCCCACACCAGACTTCCCCACGCTAGGCATGCTGACCTCCACACACAAGACCATAGGCCGTGCTGAGGCATCCATACACCAGACCTCCCTACACTGTGCACCATGCTGAGGCAGAATTCTCCTTCAAGTATCGCACAGCTTCCTATTCCTGGGCTTTCTTCTGAGCCCAAGCTGATTCCCTACAATCCCACAGCATGACAGGTTCCCTAAATTCTGCCGCCTAGACACTGTACCAACAATCCCCTTCTATGACCTGACAACTGGGTGAATTCCTAGACTCTGTCCAACTTGGTCCAAATCCTACCTCCCTGCCCTACTTAGAACCTAAGGTCCATATTATTTCCTGCTTCAGCTCCTAAGTCTCTGCCCTCCTGCCCAGCAACCACTACTCATCTGAGCATGCTCGTGTTCCTGATTCCATTTCCTGCTATGTTCCTCCCTCCACATCTCAAATACCTTTTATTTTATACTTAGTTCTCTGAAGTCTTCACCAGGAGAGCAGTTCTGTATTGAGTGGTAAGGAGGACAAAAATCTGAAGCATCCCCCCATCCTCTAATGTCAACAGCTCTAGCCCCCTGGGTTAGCAAATGCTCCACAGAGGGATCTCAGTAGCATGGGCCCCTTCCTCGAGGATACACACAGGAAGTGATGGGCTTGCCAGCCCGTGTGAGCCTTCCCAGATGGGGTAACACTCGGTGACTGTCCCCTAACCTGTGAAGAAGAAAGGACGGGTCCTGCCAGCTCTGACAATGGAGGATTCCACAGCCCTCCCTGTCAACCAGTGAATGGCTCTTTGTCTCTCTGCTTTATGTCCTGTCAGGCTGGCTGTCCCCTGGCTTGGTTTCAATACTTGTAGAATATTAGCCTGCATTTCTGTGACTTCAGGGTTAGTGGAATATTCATTCCAAATATCCCAGGGCAGCACACTGCTCGACCCCCTCCTTTCTCTTTTGAGTTACTTTTTGCATTGGGTGTTGTTGGCTGTTGCTGGGGATGAGGGGAACTGGAGCCCCAGATTCTCTGTGTCAGCAGAGACAGCTGACAATCAACTTCATCTACCCTTGTTGTAACCACTTCCCATGAGACTGTGTTTGTGAGGTAAGCAGACCCCAGTCTGAGTTGGCTCAGGGTTCACTATTACCTGATTTCCCTGTCAGCCTGGCAGATGCTCCTTACGGCAACTGTCCATCTCTATGAAGGTATTACATATAGAAGTGAGCAAGACCAATCACTCTCATTGTACATGGGCAGAAAACCCTGCCTGCCCACCCTTACCTCCCCCACCCCACCCTCAGCTGGTCTAGCACTAGCCATGCTGCTTTCTTCTCATGCAGGCTAAGGCCATCCAATGGAAGATACACTGGGAGGTGAAGCTGGACAATCTTACGGCTCTGTACACTCACAGGATTATGAAACTTTAGTACTGAGGTGACCTTAGCAGCCAAAGCATCTGCCTCCTTCTATGTCCAGACCCTCACTGACCAAATTCACTTCCCAGGGTAAGACAGCTCCCTCACTAGGGGGTGAGAGGAACTCTTCTTGGGAGTCAGGAGGAACCCCATCAGCCCAGAGACCTGTCTTTGCCTTCTCTAAACTGGAGTCCCTGCTTCTGGGAGTTTGCCAGAGGGAGCTAAGGAGGCTCTACTGGTGCTAGTCCAAGTAAATATGAAATTCCTTCTACTGTTGTCATTGTGGTTTGGTCTTCGAGACAGGGTCTTATTACTATATAGCTCTGACTAGCCTAGAACTCGGTCTATAGGCCAGGCTGTCCTTGAAATCACAGAGACCCACCCCCCTCTACCTCCTGAATGCTGGGATTAAAGGCAAGCTCCTTTTAAGGATTTTGAATGCTGAAAGCAAGAATGTTGAAGGCTAGTCAGAGGAGTCAGTCTTTCTCTATGGGAAGTTCTGCCCATTGTCTAAAGCATTTGTACCCCCATCGGGCCACTCAGCCAGTCCTGCAAGGGTGAGGGACCCAAAGAATTCCTAAGTACAAGAGGAGCTGCTGAAACAGATGCATTTTAACTATTAAATGTGTCCCACTGGCAGGTGTTCTCTGCCCTATGGAGGGGATCGAGGGCAGATCCGTGACGTTCTGATCACTCTTGAGAGTGAGTGCTTTAAAACATTTTCAGAAAGGGCTGATTCCAGGGCTGGGGCACAGGAAACCTAAGTTGAAGCTGGAGGATTTTTTGGTTATAGAAGGTAGGACAATACCAAAAAAAAAAAAAAAAAATGAAGGGAGAAAGGGAAGGAGAGAGAAAGGGGAGGAGAGTGGGAAGGACGGAGGGAGGGATGGAGTTAAAAGGTTACAAAAAACAAAAGTGGAACAATTCAAGAAACAAAACACCAATACTACTGCAATTCTAATTTCAAGAATGAAATAAATATCATCAAGTTCATACTAATATAAATAACTACAATTTAAGTAATAATAAATAGCAATATTATTGTGTTTTTAACTTGGAAGAATAAAATAAAAATTGTTAAGTCCAGACTAATATAAGTAACTTATTGAGTAAATAAATGGATAAATGAGAGGAAGAGATAATCTTCCTTGAGTCTAAATAATAAATGAGGAAAATGTAAAAAACACTGTTAGAGGCCCACAGTAAGGATCCAAGCCAGTGAGACTCACCGACAAATGACCGACTGTAAGGATAGATGTCTGCACAACTCAGTGTTTCTCCCATAATACCGTTTGTTGCCGTCCTGGTTTTTAATGTGTGTCCACCAAATTTTGATACTCCTTACTTCGGGAGGTGGAGCTTATGATCCCTCCCAAGTGTGGACCGAACTCACTGATAATCTTCCAATAAACAGAACATAGAAAGGGGAAAGTCGTGACTTCATGGTGAAGCTGGCAGACAGCAACTCCATCAAGTGATGAAGATGAACATAACTGTCCTGGTCCCATTTCCTACTGCTGACACCCTGACAGAAGCAATGTAGGGGTGAAAGGGCTTGTTTTAGCTCACAGTACCAGGGTATAGTCCATTGCAGCGGGGACATCGAGGCAGCGTGAATGTGAAGAGGCTGGTTACATTTCATCCATCATCAAGGCCAGAGAGCAGAGAATCAATGCATGCAATGCGTGTTCAGCCCAGTCTCTCTACTCTTACACAATCTAGGATCTGGGGAAAGGTGCCACTCACAGTGGGCAAGGCTTCCTACTAATCAAGATAGTCTCCCAGAGCCAGGCTCAAATTAGACAATTCCTCACTGAGACTCTTTTCCCAATTTTTTTAGATTATGTTAAGTTGACAATGAAACATAGCTAGTAAGAGCAATGGCAGTGTCATACCCCTCACTTGACAGCATGAGATCATCCCCTCCATGGGACTTCCCACAATCCATAAGTGGTATCTAGTGGAAAACAGCAGACAGTCTCAGACAGGAGATCAATGTTTCAAAGAGTTAATAACATAAAAGACAAGAAAAGCCAGAGCCACTGCTCTAGAAAGAAGATTGCTAAGGTGTCGAAGTGCTCAGATGCAATGTGGAATCCTGGAGCAGAGGGAAACTGGAGAAAATCTAGAGCTTCCTTCAAATACCAGGCCATGGCTCTTAGTTTGGGCAAATGAGTTGCAGCAGTTACATGAACTTAACACTGGAGAGGCTCACCACATGGCTGCATCCTCCCTAAAGGGCAAACACAGATCAGCAGTAAAGTCCTTATAAGACCCAGTGGTTTGTGACCCTCTAAAGGGCCTCAGTACACAAGCAAATACACTGCGCATGTAGGAGATTAAGACTTCATGGGGGCCATCTGCAGTACAGGCCTATGATCCAGCATTCAAAAGGCTGAGGCAGGAGGATCATAAATTTGAGGCTAGCCTGGGCTATATAGAAAGACCGTGTGTGTGAGAGTGTGTGTGTGTGTGTGTGTGTGTGTGTGTGTGTGTGTGTGTGTGTGTGTGTGTTGCCCATAGAAACATGAAACAAACATCTAAATAAACTTCTGGGGATCAGGTGGGGTTGGGTGGGGCAATTATGGCAAAAATGCTGAGGAAATTGTCCTATTATTGCAGCTTTTTGATAAACATAGAGGTTTTTTTGTTGTTTTTAAGAAAAAAACATTTTAAATAACGTTCTAAAAGTTGATCTGTGTATTTCTTGCCAAGATAACAACAGCAGCAGCAGCAACAATAATAGTAGCAATTTGATTTAAAAATCCTCTGGTCTGTGGTTGTCCTAAAACAGTTTCAACTAATTCATATGGCTGACCTAGAGTAATCCTAAAAGAAGAAAAAGATAAACTTTTTAAAATAAATTTTGTTATAAAAAAAAACTTTGCAAATACATAAAAATATCACACACCATGATTAACCAGACCCAAAGTCTATACAATTTGATGAGTTTATAAACAGTTAGAATTGGCTGAAAAGGTTAAAATTTAATTAAATCAGTACTTTTCCCCTCCCCAGCTCAGGCCTGAGGCATTCTGCCTGGACCAAGGGAAAATAGCTTGGATGGTCAGTATTTCCTGCCCTCGGCCTGGGTGTCTGCCTCCCCCAAGCTGTCTCTGGGTATTCTGGTTTGTAGGAGGGTGGGAAGAGGTAAGGAGGCAAAGGGTTGGATCTGACTGAAGTTCTCAGTGCTGACAGCACCTGAGCCAGGGTTGCGAACTTTCTTCCCTTCTCCCACGGCTCAGATCTGGTGTTTCAGAGACTCCCGCTAGAGGCCTCTTTCTGCAGCTTGTGGCTGTCAGTGACGTCATCTCAAGTGGGCCATGTGTGGCCCCAGTTCTCAGTGGTCACTCCTCTGAGCATTGCCTTTGTAGAAAGTACTGGAAGAGGACCAAGGCTTGTGCGCCCCATCTCTGCCCTTCTCTAGGCAGCAGGAAGTCTACATGTGGGTTCAAACAAGGAAACGTTTGGTTCTGACTGCCTCTGGAATCTGGGTGATAGGAAAGTGAAAGATAGGATGTCTGCTAGATCATGGGCCTGTCACTTTAAGACTCTGGTCATGATGAGGAATCAGATCTACAACCTGGAGAAATCAGGCCTTGCAACTTGTCTCACTTGAGACAAAGAACTGGGAACCCCTGCTGTGAACACACAGATCTCAATAGAGAAAAGGCAAGCTGGGCCCTCAAAAGATATAAAAATAAGACTCTCCCCTCTGCCCCAGGGATTCCTCTGAAAACCTGGTTCTCCCTCCCCACCATACTGTCCCTCACAGCTATTGCTGTCACTTTTTCACTTTTAGAGGTTTCACCTAATGTTTTCAGCACCTCTCATGTTCACCCACCTCAAGGCTTGATTACTGGCCCTACTAAGGTCCTGAGCTTTCTCTACTAATAAGCTCATTCCTAAGGGTCATTTCATGCCAGCTCCTTTTCAGAATGTGATGCTCTGATTCCTAAACATTTGGTGCAAAAACCTGGAATTAGGACCGGGTCTTCAGACTCTGAAGTCTGTGGAGTTTTCAATCATGGGGTAGGGAACATTTCTGCACTAGCCAAGCCAGCAGGAGTGAGGGTGGGGGTGGGGGTTCCGTTCTGTTTCTTGCATCCAAATGCATCGCAAATCTCAAAGTCATAACGCACACGGATGGTGGAAGGAAAAAAGAAGAAGAAAATAAAAACAGAAAGGGCGAAGAAGATGGCATCGCTTTGGATTAGTGATGGACGCCAGGAGTGGCAGGTACAGGAGGGTGGCAGTAGCTATGCGGACTTGTAGAGAGCAGAGGGGACAGAATGGAAGGAGGTCTTAGGCACAGCATCTCCCGTGCGGGCACCACCCTGTACTGTACATCACTCATCCTATGGAGCTCAAGAATGTGTTACATGGGATTAGTAAGCAGCAGAGCCAGGATCCAAACCCAGGCCACAGTAACACCAGGTTCAGGTGTGAAATCGGTAAACACCAGTCACTGAGCCACATTCTGCGACGGGTACTATACTCAAACGCCCTGTTTGTAAAATGGGGACTGATTCCTGCACTCCACCAGTGGAGAGGGCAGGATGTGTGACGGTGAGACCAAGGCATGACTGGATCTAAACTCCTGCACTGTGTGATTCCAGGTTTGGCACTTTCTGCTTGGCAGCCCCTGTGTTTCCTCATCTGCAGGAATGAGATTAGAAAGCAAGGCCTACAGGCTCTTGGGATGGCTCCTCAGAGAGAGGCACCTGCTGCCTAAGGACATGAACTCAGTCACCTGGACCCACATAGTGGAAGGCCAGAAGTGACTCCCACAAGTTCTCCTCTGACTGACCTTCACATGTAAGTTGTGGAACATACACACACACACACACACACACACACACACCCCTTTACATATACATGCACATGTGTGTACATTTACAAATAAATAAATTTTTATTTTCTATTAAATTTTTTATTAAAAAAAATTTGGCAGGTAGAACCTACACATCCTAGAGGTACAATAGTTCTTGGGAAAATCCAGTGAGAACTAAATGAGAACTAAATGGGTTTTTTTTTTCATAAGTCATCAGTATATGGCGCTATTTGTCACCGCAGCATAAACTGACTGATACACTGGCAGACAATTTTGTTTTGAAAATCTGAAGAATAAAAATGAGTTGAAATCAAACTTTTAAAAGACTCTAAGGAGTTATAATTAAACATTTTGTAAGAAACAATGGAGGCATGGGCTGGACGAATACTTAGAATATTTTTTTTTTATTTTCCAGAAATACTTTTATATAACCTGTTTTAAAAGTTTTATAATCAATAAGTCATGAGATATATATATATATCTCATGGAAGACCAAGAGACTCCTTGGTAGATTATTTAGAAATAGATAAGAAATTACTTCTTGTCAATAAAATCAACTGCTCAGTTCGGAGGATGATTAAATTATACACCAGTATTAAGTCTGTCCTCTGAGCTGTTTGGGAGAAGAAATCTCTATAGAGCATATCAAATCAAAGCAAACTCTGCTCCACAGTGGCTTCAGACCCTGCATTGCTCCTTGCAGCAGAATACCTGACTTCAGAATCTAAATGAAACTCTTAAGTTCCCAGAAGCACTCTGGCAGATCACCTCAGGACTTGGAGAGGATGGGAGGAGTGAGTGATATGAATACTTGAGCTTCCAATGTGGAAATCACAGTCTTACAGATCCACCATGGAGCAAGAGAAAACACACTGCTGCCAACATCCAACCACCAACAGAGGCAGCGTCACACCTCACAGATGCACTGATACCCAATCCGCACCCTCAGCTGTAGACAGCTACCTGAACCAGACTTCAGGGGACACCGTTCTGAGCCCTCAAACCCCATTTCTCTGTGTTCAATGCTGACGGTGAACAGCTCACAGAAGATTCAGTGCAAAGTTTGAGCCTCTTGTAGTTGGAAGAGTAATAGTGAAAGCCTGAGAGATCCTGGTATCCAGACAAAGCCCTAAGTCCCACGTGGACAGAAGGAAAGGAAAGAGACTATAAGCAGGTCCTGTCTGAGCTACACACAAAAGGAAATCTAGTGATGTCGAGAGTTTGACAGAGGCAAAGTCTTTCTTGTCACTGATGGTTGGGGTCCAGAGCTTAAATATCTGTCATACGTCCATGAAGAAAAACAGAGGCTGGGGATTCAGGGGTATGGATGCTTTCTCAGCATTTCCCTGGGGCAGGCTCCAGAGGGCCTTGTTCACACTTGAGCAGAGTTTGGCAAAGACATGTGCATAGGTATGTGCATAAGTTCTTGGGACAAGGCTGGGCTGGCCTCAGAAAGATAACCCTTCCCCTGCTATCCCTGAAGGACCTGGCAGTGTGTTTGGGTCTTCATGCTTGTCTGAGTATGAAAGAAGGCCTTCTTCAGCAGCTAGAGATGAGACTGCAGGTGCCAACAACATGCACTCGGATAGGGTTTGGCTTGTTCTTACCTTTTCACTTCACCAAACTCTGTGGTTTGGTGACAGCCCTCAGGGTTTGGACCATGAGGCTAAGGTTTCTGTCCATCTTCTGTAGAGAAGGTGTTTTCATTCCATTTCTAACGTGTTCCTTCTGGAAGCCTCCCATGAAGGGAGTTGTGACAATAGGCCTTACTCTGCCACCTTGCTGGAAACTCCTTCAGCAGTCTGCTGTCCCTCACTGCCCCCCTTCTCTCACAGGCCTCTACTGTGTGCTTGCTGGGGGGAAGAGGGGAACTGAGTTCTTTCTCTGAGTTCCCACAGCCCCTGTGATGGGCAGAAGGGGAACATTAGTAACCTGTGCAGAGCCACAAAGACTCTGAGCAGGTACCATACCCTAGCCCTTTCTGTATGTCACTACCTGAGTGGCAGGAGGGCTCCAGGAGCAAAGAGGCTCTGGCTCCAGCTGGCTGGGCAGCCCTGGGTTCTGGGTGCCTGCCAGCCAGAGGCCAATCTGGGGCTCTCCCGGTGGCTCTCCTTGGCCCATGAGCAGGAAGCTCTGAGTCCTGGGCTCTAGCCCAGAGTGGGAGGAAAGGGGCTTCTCTATGCCTCCGATTGTCCTCATGACTACCCAGGAACAAAGCAGAACTCACACTGCCTCCTGCCACCAGCCTCCGCCCAGATGTTCTGGCCACGCAGCCCCATCTCCCTGGCCTGTCTGCAGGAACACTGGGCATTTGTCAGCTCCAGAGTCACGCTGTGTGCCCAGTGCTCTCTGGACCTCTGGGTCCAGGCTGTGTCGGGTGGGCCAACAGAGCCACAGGCTCTCTTTCAAGTCACCAAACCCATTACCCAGGGAAGCCAGATGCTGGGTCTAGTATAAAACTTCTGTATTGCCTGCCACCCTCAGGGAGGGGAGCCCAGTCTTCTCCAGTCTGATTCAGTCGTTTAAAACAAGAAAGAACAGTCTGTATGCTGTGGAGGAAATGGCTCTAGGCTGAAGGACAAAAGCAAGTCCGTTGAGCAGACCGCAGCAAGCCTTGGTGTCATTGTCCATCAGATGGGAAAGCTTCTAAGAGTCGATGCCTGTTCAGGGCCTCCCTACACCCCTGTGCAGCACTTCCTGACTCCTTACCCTGGTCCAGGCTCTGCCTGCTGAAGATACAGAGATGATGCACCTAGGGAGGTAGTAAAAGGTTTAGTGAGGCCCAAACCACACCATCAAGTGTGCGCTAGGATCACTGAGGCTGAACACGGAATGTAGAGACTCCCGCCACACCACACATGCAACAGACCCACTGAGACTGTGTGAGGAGCGCAGAGGCTCACACCACACCACACATCCGACAAAACCACTTGTTCAGCCAGGAGCTTGGAATGGCTCCTATGTGCTGGTCGTCAGACACAACCAGCCAAATACTGGTTCTCTGGAACATTCTGGCTGACACAGTCAGAGCTCTAAGATGATTTCATAGGTACTGCTATGTTTTGAATATGGAGCTCACCGTTTCCACCCCTGCAAAGCTTCACATGTTGAAGGCTTGGTCCCCAGCTGGTGGCGCTGTTGAGCAGTCATTGGATCATGAGGATGCTGACCTCGTCAGTGGATTGACCCACCAGTGAGTTCACAGCTGAGTGGACTATGGGGAGGTGGGGCCTGGTTGGAGGAAGTAGGCCACTGGTGGGAGGGTGCATTTGAAAGACCTATCATTCCCAGCCCCTTCGCTTCTCGCTTTGCCTCCTGTCTACTGTGACGTCAGCATTCATCTTTGGCCATCCCCTTCCTCCATCTTGCTTTTGCCGTTCTATGGACCTAGACGTTACAGAGCCAGGCATCTGTGGACTGAAGTCTCTGAAACCGTCTACGGCCATACCACCCCGAACGTGCCTGATCCGGTCTGAAGTCTCTGAAAACTTGAACCCCAATAAGTTATTTTCTCTTCAGGCATTTCGTCACAGAGGTGGAAAACGAATATAGTTGCACTTATATCATTGACAGCCAGGTTGGCCACCCTCCCTTCCCACCATGTGCAGTAATGAGAGTCCAGGGGCTACTTCTGCTGCTCTGAAGTTCAAGTAGGTGGAATGTGGCCTGCCCTGCAGAGACCATGGCATCCCCCAAGCAGCCCCACTCAGCCCTGCAGCAGAAGAGGATCTGCTTTTCTCTCTATGGTGCAGGGCACCTGCATGCTGAGTACCCACCAATCAGCCCTGTGAGTCTGCCCAGCCTGGTACCTGCAGCTCTCTGTGGGACTGAAAAGATAGTGAATCTATGACAGTGTGACTGAGACCCTTTAGCCCCCATCCACTTGCTCTGCAGCCCATCCCACCAAGGCAGGTCAGCCACAGCTGGGACCAATCTCTGGCTTTGTCATTGATTTCTAAGAGATGTTTACTGAGCGGGACCAGGAGCCAAGAACTGTCTCAAACACAACAGGCCAGACCCCTGCCCCCATGGAGCTTATGTTCTAGTGAAATGTGTGTCAAGAAAATGGCTTCAGGCAGTGAGATGCTGCACCACATCACACATGGTGGTCAGCTTCTTGGGAGCCATGATGAGAGGGAACAAGCGCCAGGCAAGAGTTTCGCAGGCAAGGGAACAGCATGTGCATATGGCCGGAGGCAGGTCTCTGCTTGCCAAGTTCAAGAAACACACCCGAACTTGTGTTCTTCCTCCACTGGCTGAGCTCACCTGCCTCTCTAGCCCTATGCTTCTTCCCACCATGTCAGACTTTGATGGTGCCCACACGTGTCGATCTCTCGGTTCAGTACCTGGATCCCGTTGCTTGCCCTGCCTTCAGAAGCCCTGTCCCACCCTGGCAGCCCGGAAAATGTCTTCCTGTGTCCCTGTGCTTTCCTAGGCCAATGGAAATGGCTGCACTCTGGCAGTTGGAATACTGGCTTGAAAGTCTGACTACTTGGGGCAGCCTGGCCAAACTGCTATTCATGTCTCAATTTCTTCCTTTGGAGATGGGAGACATGGCAATGCCTGTCATGGAGGCTGCTGCCGTCAAATGAGTTCCATCTGCCAAGTGTAGACGGAGTGTTTCAGCAATGATCAGAGAAAAATATTCAGGTGACAGAAGCTCTTGTATGCTCACTAGGCAAGCACTTGCTGTCTGATGAAAAAGTGAACAGGAACCTTTGAGCTCATTTGGGTACTCCTGGGAAAGTGACATGAAGTCCTTTTTCACAGATATAACAGGCCATCCCTCACCAGTCTTGGCAAAGAGTAAAGGAAATAGCATCAGAGACTGAGTCACTTTGGACAAGCAGCTCCCCGTTTGGGCAGAAGCACCTCATCTTAAGAGATGTGGGGAAGGTTTTAGATCATGTTCCTGAGAACAGAACACAGAGACAGGCAGATTCAGAAACAGAAGTCCATGGTCCCCTTTTTAGGACCATGGAGTTGACAAGGAAATGGAGCTGCATGAAGCCCTGAGATGGGGAGAGACAGCAGCCCGGGCCTTGGCATGGCCTGCAGGTAGGTTCTGGGCCAGGCCCATCTTCAGAGAGTACAAAGGGCTGGGCAGGTGCTGCAAGCCAGTGCCAGGGACCAAGAGTCCCTGGACATGCCAGGAAGAAAGTTGGGGACCCATGACAGAATGTAGACACATCAGAGCTGAGCCAGGAGTGTCTGGAAGGGCCCAGGCTGAATGTCATCTTCCTCTGGGGATATCTGTGTCTTCCTTGACGTGACCTTGCCTCCAAATTAGGATTGGAGCTAGTCCCCTAATGCCCTTGAAGCAGGCTTATGTGGAAGGCCTGGGAGGACTTCCAAACCCACACAGTGCTCAGGCTGCAAAGAGGAGAGCAGGGGTGAGGAGGGATGGGAGGCATACCAGCCCCAGAGGCTGGCCTGATTCTCCCTGGGGCTCCAGAGTCTGAGTGGCCCAGATCTGTAACCAGGTCAGCCCCATCGACATGCAGCTGGCTTGTGTTGAGTAGGGAGGATCACTGAGAGCCAGGCAGGGCTGGCAGCAGGGGACTGACTTCTGAGACAAGAATGTGGATGTTCCTCCTGGAGACCGCCAGGGTAAGCATGGGCGAGAGATAAGGGTGTGAGCAGTCTTAGACCACACATGCGAGAATGGAGAGCAGGGACACAAAACTGGAGGGTTTTAGTGACAAGTTCTCACTTCCCTGTGCCTCACGCCCCTGAATCTCCCAGGATGACAGGCTGTAAGGCCTCTAAACAGAAGGGCTATGAATTAGGCGGGGTGTTTCATTCCATACATAGAGGCCCAGGGAGGAGGAGGAAGTGCACACACACTGGGTCTGTCAGGCTCTTTGTTGAGGGTCTCTTTCCAGGCATGTCAAATCAGAGCTGTGCACAGACAGACATCAAGCAGGGACGTGGTGAGAGATGATTTCACCTATGCAAGGCACCTGGGAATCCAAGTTCACAGACATGAAAGCACAGAAAGGTGGTGGCGAGGGGTCGAGGGGGAGAAGGGAGTGGGTAAGTAAAGTTTCGGAGTTATGAAAGACGAAAGTTCTGAATATGGTGGAGATGGCTGAATGACCATGCAGCTGTCAGTACATATGTGTGTTGAGTGCAAGTGTGTGTGTGTGTGTGTGTGTGTGTGTGCATATGAGTATATGCGGGTGTGTGTGTGTGTGTATGTGAGTGTGTGTGTGAATGTAAGTGTGTGTATATGTGTGAATGTATGTACGTAAGAGTGAATGTGTAAGTGTGTATGTGAGTGTGTGCGTGTGAGTTGTGTGTGGTGTATTTGTATGTGGTACATGCATGTGAGTGTATGGGTGGGCATACTTTGCACACATGCAGAAGCTGCTGCAGGATGTCAGGTGTCTGTCTCTATCAGTCTCTGCTTTATTGCTTTGAGACAAGGTCTCTCCCTGAACTGGAAGCTTGCTGTTTCAATTGGATCTGCATGTCTCTGTCTCCGAATGTTGGTGTTAGAGGCATGCACAGCCATGATCAGCTTTTGGGATGCTGGGAATTGGAACTCAGAGCCCCACACTTTGCAGACCAAGCACTCTTACCCACAAAAATCATTTCTCTAGCCCCGACATGGGAATGCTTTTAATGTCACTGAATTACCTTTAAATGGCTCATGTGATCATTCTTAGGCATGTTTTGTCACAACTTAAGTAGCACAAGCTCAGAGAGGAGTTTAAGACTGTTGAATGAATGTGAGAGAGTGAATGAAGAGTTAAGAGTTTACTGAATGAAAGTGAAGCAGAGGATGACGCTAGAGCTTGGGGTAGGGTGGGAGATTTAGAGATTAGGAAGCCAGGTCAGAAGCCACAACCTGGAGACTGGGGTTGGTCGAGGGCTTCTGCCCCATTGCTCACTCTGGCAGGCGGCCTGCAGTGCACTCACGTGATGGTTTTCAGGCCTGACCATCGGGCTGTGGTCCCCCAATCAAACTGCATCTTGTTGCAGCTGACTCTGAGTAAGGAGGTCCTCAGGGCCCCAACAAATTTTCTTGGGAGACCAATATGGAACAGAGCCACTGATAAGAGGAAAATGTCCAGTCCTGTGGTAGTGGTTGCCATGGCTGGATCTTGGCTGGGCGTGGGTATGCTTTCAGGAAGAGCAGCGAGAGGCCTGGGGAGAAGGTTGGCAGAAAAGGCCCATTCCACTCATCCTGAGAGTGAGCCACACGCTTCGGAAGTATCACATTAAGGAGATGAATCACACACTGACTCAGAGAGGGGGTGGCGGGGTTGTAAATCAGAGCAATGGCTTTTATTTGTCAGAAAGGTACAATAAATAACATCTCCTTGTGCCACTTGACAAAAGAGAGTGGGAGGGAGGAAGGCAGGCCATGCTGGTGGGAGGGCTATGGAGTTATGAGAACTGCCTTTTCAGGACACCCCAGTCAACACACACACACACACACACACACACACACACACACACACACACACACCATCATCATCATTATCATCATCTTTCTTCCAAACTTCCAGAGAACCCTGGGCTGTGAGAAAATGTCCCCAGTCAGCCAGCATTGGAGAAGAACTCCAAGATGATCCCTGGTTTTTGAGCACAGTAGGTTTCTTGCTAGCCATGTCATAAATGGAGAGTTTCTTCTTAAGAATGAAGGGGCCAGAAACTCGCTCAGAACCCACTGAGGGCAAAGTTCTCTTGGGAAGAATGGTGAATCCCAAATTGGTGAAGGTCACTGTCCTACACATGGTCTGCCAGGGTAAGTGGCTATGCCTAGTGTCACAAAAATAAGGCCTTCCAAAGGATGTATTGGACTACCCCCATGGTCCATTCTTGGGGACTTTCTTGGGGTCCATTCTAGACTCCTTGGGAGTCCAGGGCTTGAAAGTAAAAAGCTGCCTTGTGCTGTGGGAACAGGCAGAGAGAGATGGGAATTCTGGGTCAGCCAGGGGCACATAACACGTGACCCACTCAGGCCTTGTTGCTCTGGGCAACCAGAACCCTGGGAGGCAGCTCTGCTGCCAGGAGAACAGTGTCCTTGGGGAAGCCAGAGACTTGCTTCCCCTGCAAGTGATGCCCTATGAGGGAGCCACTAGCCACCCGTGGCTATGAAAATGTAGCTAGCTCCATGTCCTTAAATAAAGTATACACACTGATATACAGTAGAGAAATGAAGACTGTAAGCTTGGGTAACTTTTCCTATTGATCACATATAGGAGTGACACATTTTAGGTATACTGCATTAAAGAAAATGTAGTTTTTTTAAAAACTGGGTTCAAATTGTTCCTTTTGCTCTTTTTAAGGTGACTGCCAGAACATTTAAAAGTATCCATGTGGTTTGCATCTGTGGATCATGTTGTATTTTTTTCTGGTCAGTCCAAGTGTGGGGAGTTGGCACCACACAGAGAAAGCAACTGCTCCTGACCAGAGTTCTGACATCCAGTATGGTAGGGGGCTCACTCATATACTGCGGGCATCCACCACTGTGTGACAGAAGCTCCCCAAACTGTCAGGGTCCAGAACAGAATATACCAGTATGGACCAGTGGGTTCCCAACTCTTGCTGGGGCACTTGGCTGACAAGTGTGAGGCCCTGAGTCAAGCTGCTCACATTTTACTGTCTCCTCCGCACCACCACTGCCAGGCAGGCAGAAAATGCTCTTCTGTATTTGTTAGCACAGGCTTCTAAACAGAGGGCAAGTTTCTTTCACTTTTGGTGTGTGTATGTGTGTGCGTGCGTGTGTTGGGGTGGGGGTGGGGGGCTATGACAGTGCATGCAACTAAACCTGTGAATTAAGTGCAGAGCCAGAGGTCAGTGTCTGTGTCTTCCTCAGTTGCTCTCCGCCTTGTCTGTTCATGTCTCTCACTGATCTTGAGTCTGCTGCTTCAGCTAGGCAGGCTGGCTGGCCAGCAAGTCCTCAGATTCAGAAACAACTCCATACCTGGCGTTTACATGTGCACCGGGGATCTGAACTTAGGTCCTCGTTGCTTGCTCAGCAAGCCCTTTATCCACCAAACCGTGTCCTCGCCCCCCAAGAGGGCATGTGCTGACATTTTGTTTTTAATGTAAGTAACTGAGTAAACTCCATGAAAACTCTGCAGCCAAATTAAACTGCACGGAACACCTTCCTCAGCAGAGAGGCGCACGTGGAAGACGCACAAATCAAGTTCCCCAAAGTTGTGAGCAACACTGATTTGTTGACAGAGATCCTCCAAGAAGGCCACAGGGCTCCATAAACAATTTCCATGCTCTCTGCCTCCCCTTCCCCCCGGGCTGGCCTGGCCCTCACAGCTCCTGTGCCCTCCCAGATCCACGCTTTCCTTCCCTCACCTCCAACCCTTGGTACCAGGAGCAGACCTGCTTCCACACTACTTCTGGTTTGGAGGAAGCAAGTGAAGTCCTTAGTGAATGTGTATTGTTTGATGTAAGCATGGGCATATCAAGGACCTCAATGCCTCTGCCCCATGGGAGTGGCAGAGCCTCCACCCTGCCCTGGTCCAAGTGTGAACGTTGACAGTGTGCAGATAAATGTCCACTGTAGCTCTCTCCCCCTGGATGCTTGCCATCTGCAGGCTGTTCCCTACAGAGATGGCTCCTGCTGAGATTACCTAAACTTACCTCCTGTTCACCTGTGTACAATAACCCTGCCTCCCTGATTTTCTGTGTATAATAACCCCACCTCCTGGTTCAGTTGAATGCAGTAACTTCAGCTTCCTGATCAACTGTACTGAACTTTGGGGTGAATAAGCTTCTCTACCAGAGAGCTCAGTCCATACGATCCATGTGTCTGTACAGAGTCTGTGTGTCTGTGCATATCTGTCTTTCCTTCATTATTTTGACGCCTCGGTCAGGCCAAGTTCCTGAACCTGTGCAGACACAGCACTAGTTCTTCTGCAAATCAGCTGATCAACCCCAGAAGCCCCAGAGCCCACAGGCAGCGAGGACTGGGGCAGCCATCACTTCAGATTTCACATGCTTTGAGCAAGAAAGCCATTTCTGTAAGTTGTGATAAACTAAGAGACCTCTGGATCCAACACCAACACATACACACAAATGTCCATCACAGCATTTTCTATAATAGCAAAACACCGGAAACAACATAAACACCCAACACGTGGTGTGGACGAAACACATCTGACAACTCTATTACCCTGATTTGTTTATTCACGCATTCACTTATGTGCGTGTGTGGGGGCATACATGCCACAGACCACATGTGGAGGTCAGAGGACAACCTTCAGGAGTAGGTTCTCTCCTTCCACTAGGTGGGTCCTGGGGATTGAACTCAGGCTAGGTGGCAAGTGCCTTTACCCACTGGGTCATCTTGCTGGCCCTCTGATAAGGGCATGTGATACAGTGTCTGTGAACCTGTTAGTGGTTAGCAGGGCAAAGGCAGCCCACTTCTTTTCTCTCCTGCTTCTCAGCCTACAGTGAAGCCCAATCGACCTCCCACTGAGCAGACCCACAGCCTGGGCAAGTCCGCATCTTTTCCAGATACTTCTCAGTTCTGGAAACACTGAAACCAAACACTGGATCCCCCAACCTCACAGCTGTCTGTCCTTCCAGACACCCATGGGTCATCATGACCCTCCCACTCCCAGAAGCGTGTGTGTGCATGCGCATGCATATATGTGTGTGTGTGTGTGTGTGTGTGTGTGTGTATGGTGTGTTTGAGTGTGTGTGTGTGTGTGTGTGTGTATGGTGTGTGTGTGTGTGTGTGTGTGTGTGTGTGTGTGTGTGTGTGTAGCAGGGGTGGCAATGGACTACAGCCTTCTTAGTTGCTTCCCATTGCAGTCAAATGGAACCATGCCTGTGATGGCTGAATTAATCAGGAAATCCTGGTCCCTCGGGCAGAGGTCAACTATTTTAGGTGGATCTAGTTGTGTGATCTTGGACATATTGCTTAAGCTCCCTGTGCCTTAGTTTCTGCCTTTATAAAGGGGAAAAATAAAGTACCAGCCCCCTAAAAATACTAGGACCATGAAATGATTTTGTGAGTGCAAGTGCCAAGCTTAGCATTTGTTATCTATATTGTTAGGAAGAGAAATTCCAGCTTCTTATCAATCAACGAACTCATTTTAATGCAACATAGAGGAAAACCCAGGTTATAGACTTCACATCTCAGGTCAAGTCTAAGCTTTAAAAAGTCAACATACAGGGGCCGAAAAGATGGCTTAGCAGGTTCGAGCACTTGTTCTTGCAGAGACCTGAGTTTAGTTTCCAGCACCCACATGGTGTCACACAACCATCTGAAACTCCAGTTCTAGGGCATCCGGTGCTGTCTTCTGGACTCTTCAGATACCAGACAAGCATGTGGTGAACATACATACGTTCAGGTAAAATATTCATAAACATGCAAGAAAATAAATAAGAATCAGACATATTTAAGGAAGGATTTGTGTAAGTACCAGGATAGGTGGCAGGCCCACGGAGCATGGGCTGGGAAGGCAAAACATACTGGCTTTTAGGGGAAGACCGATTTAGTCTGGAGTCTCGAGTTCCTGGAGGAGGAACTCTGGAGAGAGGGGAAGCTCAGGGTTTCAGTGGCACGATGTAGTCACCAGCTCAACTGGGACCAGACGTCCTGCTCCATGTCCTCTTAGGCATTCCAGTTCCAGCCTGAAACTCATCCGTCAGACGTCCTCATCACTCAACTCCAGCGGGTGGACACTGCTTCCCTGCCTCTGCCAACTTCCAGCTGTGCAGCCTTGGATGTCCCATCTAACCTCTCTGTGTTTCTGTTTTCAAGTCCACAAATCAAGACAAGAGGTAAAGAATCTGGGTTGGAGAGATGGCCCAGTGGTTAAGAGCACTGGCTGTCTTTCCAGGGTTCGATTCCCAGCACCCACATGGTGGTTCACGACCATCTGCAACTGCAGTTCCCAGGGATCGGATGCCCTCTTTTGGCCTCTGCAGACACAGGCACAACACCCATACACATAAAATAAAAAAAATGAATCTTTTAAAGGAAGGTAGTGAATCTGGGGCATAGAAGTGAAATAAGCTTCTTCATTTTTTTCCTCTAAGAACAAGAGCAAAGCGGCTCCCACCTGAGTTTGGGAGACCCACACACACCTTCCAACATGGAGTCCACATGTCCCATCCTCACTCCCAAGCCCTCAGTGGCCCCCCTTCCTCATCCCTACAAGTCCGCAAGTTGAATGTGCAGCTTCACCCCCTGCCAGACCCCCATCCACCCCATGCTCCCCTTGTTCCCATTAACACAGCGCCCTCACTCTGACTTCTCACCGCCCTTGTGGCTCCGACATCCCTGTTCCCGCTGAGCTGAAGCCTCAGATCTGATCAATGTTCCCCTGACGATGTCTGTGTGACTCACTCTTCCCTACAGAACAAAGCCAGACTCCAGCCACTGTGGCCACGATCCCCTGAAATCTGGCCCCGTTCTCCCTCTCTCACGGACACGTGTTTTTACACACCCACACACATGCATTCTCACACAGACAGTCTACGCCCATGCCCCTTACACCAGAACACCTGCACACCGGCACACCTGCTGCTCTCCTCCCAGGGACACGCTCTTCTTTCCTGGAAAATTCCTCCGGCTCACCAGCACCTGGCTGAGACAGAACATTCTGCTTTAAAAACTCACCCCTCCCCTCATTCCTTTACTAAACCCATTTTCTTCCATTACTCAGTCTGGGCCATGCAATGTAAGGGCAAAGCACTGGCTGGAACCGCCAAGCAAGAACACAGTTGGCAGCAAGCCACTTCTGCCTTTCCCTACCTCTTTCCTGTAAGATGGATGTGATGGCTGGCACTCTTGTAGCCACCTGAGAATGTGAGGTGATTTTCAGCATGGAAACCATGTTGTATGGATGGAGGGGCCAAAGGAGAGAAGGGCCTTGGATATTACTGCCACTGTGGAGTTGCCCTATGCCAACACTGGGCCAGCCCCCTTTGGTTCTTACATGAGAAGAGAAAGTATACTGTTATGTTCAAACCACTGTGGTTTTAGTTTGTCCTTTGGACCATGGGCGCATACCCACTCAGCTTTTGAGGTCCAACCTGAAGACACCTCCTCCATGAAGCCTTTGCAGACACAATCCCTGGCTTCCACTAGGCAGAATGCTCCTGATGCACCCCCAGTCATCTATCATGGAGATTTGCCTAGCCTCCCTAGTCCCAGGCTGCTTGAGGCAGGAGTTTATCGCTCTTCTTTCTCTGGCATCCTCTCTCAAGAAGGAGCTGCAGGAGAGGTCTCAGTGTGTGAGTGAACGTGTGAATCACCTTCCTTGTGGCCCTGCTCTCTAGGACTCTGAGCTCTGCCAGCTGAGGCCTGCCTGTCGCCATCTATCCGTCTCAGGTCTCCTTCCCTTGCCACACTGAGCTCGCACTTACGGCCAGAGGTAAGAGGTTCCCGAAGTGCGGGGATAAACACCCAGCTGCCACACTCCTGACACCACTTCTCCCCGCAGCCACAGACTGCCAAGAAAATGAAGACAGCTGCTGTGAGTGCACCCACCCGTGGGGAGGAGACAGTGGCCTTGCTGGTAGCCTGGTTGGGGACGCCTCTTTAGCAATAACCTTGACTTAGAGAAATGGCACTCTCCAAGGAGATTCAAACCTACTCATGGGAGCCCAGGTTTAATGACGGACACCGAAGATAGGCAGACAGGAAATTGAAGTGGAAGAAATAGCAGGCTTATAAGGCAACATCGCATAGCTACCTCTGAACGTGCTGCTGGCCCTCCCAGAGCCCTGGGAGGCCCCTTGGGAAATGGGAGCATGGATAGCAGGGAGGGGAGAAGGTTTGGGTGGCACTTGGATTCTGCTTCTTCAGATGTGGATAGTCACCAAAGGGCAGAGTGACTCACGGAATTACAGAGAAGAACGGCGTGTCAGCGGCTACTTTTCTTGGCACTGTGACAAAATACTTGGCAGAAGCGGCTTAGAAGAGGAACGGTTTTGGCTCCTGGTTTCAGAGGATTTCATATCTCATGGCAGGGAAGGCATTGAAACAGGAAGGGCTTGTGGCTTCATGGGTGGCAGCAGGAGCTTGGTGTGGAGGTGTTAACGTTTTGGTTGCCAAGGAGGCACACAACTAGACCAAAACTAGAGACGGGTATAACCTTCAGACGCTCATTGGCTAGTTAGGCAGCACGTTTCAAAGGTTCTACAACTTTCCAAACACCACCACCTTCTGGGGATCCGGTGCTCAAAATGTGAGCCTGTGGAGAACATTTCAGATCCCAGCCACAACAGAGGACCCCAGGGCAGCCTTATGGAAGAATTTCCTTTTTAACATAGCTGTCCCATGAGGGAGTGGGCTGCCCGGGAGGCATGTACTCACACCATACATATAACACAACACAAAACATACACGAACACACCATAGTGGTTTGAGTAGGAATGGTCCCATAGGCTCATATATTTGATGCTTGGTCATTTAGGGAGTTGTGCCACTTGAAATGGATTAGGCGTGTGGCCTTGATGGAGTAGGTGTGTCACTTGGGGTGGGCTTTCGGGATTCAAAGACTCAAGCCAGGCCCAGTATCTTTCTCTTCCTGATGCCTTAGGATCCGGATGTGGAACTCTCTGCTACCATGTCTGTCTACGTGCCACCATGCTCCTGCCATGAGGATAATGGACTAAACCTCGGAAACTGTAAGAAACCCCAATTAAATGCTTTCTTTTATAAGAGTTGCCGTGGTCATGGTCTCTCTTCACAGCAATATAACACTGACTAACACACACACACACACACACACACCCCTAAGTATAGCAAGGACTAAAACTTTTAGAGAAAGCAGAGAGTGACATTTTAACCTTTCAAACATGTACCCCATGACCTTGACCTTGACCTTGAACCGAACATACTCAGGAATATATTCCTTAACTGAGCATGCTCAGGGATGTATCTGATCCTAATTTACTTTCCTATACAATTATCTACAGGTATCCTGGATAAAATCGCCACACAGTCCTTTGTTAAAGGTGGATATTGTGATGAAATAAACTAATGTGATTAAGCACGTCCTGAGACAGTTGAGTTTACGGGGTTTGAGGTCCTGCAGGACTCTAAACTGGTAGAGTCTATATGAATTATATTAACGATATTTACAAAAACATCATGACTCTCCCAGAGGGAGCCAACATCCAGGCTCCTTAAACAAAAAAATTGACATAGAAAATTCAGAAAGTGGAGAAAAACATTAAGAAGAAAATAAAAAGCACTCATAATTCCACTACTCAAAAACGCTCTCAGAAACATTTTGGTGTCTATGACTATCTTTATATACACCTATATATCCCCGCTAATCTCAGACCATTCTGTGAGCGCCTTCCCTTCTCAGGCTATGAACATCTTTTCATTTGTTACACAAAGTCAGTCAGTGGTGTCACTTTTTCTTGGCTATAGTACATCTCTGCATAGCCCTACCACAATTTGTAGAACCTGTTCCCATACATTTGTACTTCTAGGTGGTGTCTACTCTTTTACTGTGATAAACAACAATGTAATAAATATTCTCCTAAGGACTGGATGTGGCTCAGTGGGAAAGCACTTTCCTGGCACGTCCTTGGACCTGAATTCCATTCCGATCACAGAGCAAAGAGTAGGGTCCTCCTAGGCAATCCTTACCCGTATCCATAGTTGTTTTACTAGCGTGGATTCCTAACAGAGGAGCTTAGGAGTGGAAAGGTACAAGTATTGGATGCATCTTGAAAGAGTACCCACTAGACACCGAGACTGTGCCCATACCCTCTCTGTGTATTCAGATTTAATAAGGATACCAACAACAACAACAAAGCTTACAAATTTTGCAGGTAAACATATACCTCATTATTTTACCTTATTTATTGGGTTTGTTTGCTGTTTGTTTGGGACAGGGTCTCACTATGTAGCTCAGGCTGGCCCATAACTCACTTAGATAACCCACATACAAAGACCCTCCTTTTTCAGCCCCCCAAACCTCTGGGATTACAGGCATGAGTTACCATGCCCAGATTAATTTGCCATTTAAGAAACTTATTGTGAGGCTTTTATATTTGTTTACACTTTTGGTCATTTCTGGGGAAGGCTATTTACACATTTTATAATTTGGGGAATAATTTTAGAATTGTAAGAAAATCACAGAGGTCCCATAGCTCATCAGCCATCCAGCTCTAATGTTATTCCAGACGTTATTTGGACTTTGACAATTTTCCCACAAGAGTCTTTTCTCTCCCCGGGTATCCAAGCCAGGGTCTTATACTGCACCAAGTTATCTCTTGACTGTCTTCTGGCTGGCCATGGAAACCTTGGTGCATCTGAAGCGATCTTGTGTGGTGGTGTACAGGATATCTCCCCAGTCTGGGTTTGTCTGATGTTTTCTCATGATTAGATTGAGGCAAGGGGTTCAGAGGAAGGATGCTTGAAGAGTAAAGACTTCTTTCTCTCCCAGTCATTCCCAGGAACGCAGGCTGTCACCATAATGTAGAACTGATGGTGCCAGCCTCACTGGTGTCTGAGGAGGTATCTGCCAGGATTACCTATCAGCTACGAAGCTAGCAATTTTTTCCTCTCCACACTAATCTTTGGAAGTAAACCACTGAATGCAGCCAACTTTTAAAAGGAGAATTGGGCTCCATCTGCTGGAAGGGGAATAGTATAAGTATTCTCTAGATTTCTGTAAAGATTTGTGCTGCCCCCCTTTTTCATATTCATTCGGTTACTCATACCTAGACACAAATACCATTGCTTTATAAATTAAAAGTGATCATGGACTCTTTAGGTTATACTTACATCTCATTATTTATCTTGTGCTCAAATCATCGCTTCTGGTGTGCTCATGTGAATCCTTTAGGCACCTGTCATCTGTTATCTCGCTATATGCTGGCTTTGTTTTTAATGTTTTCTTGTGTTCTGGGACCACAAGATGTTTTGGGCTCATGCTGAATTTTCTCTGCCCAGGTCTGCAATCAGTCATTCCTACAAAAGTCTCTGCTTCCTGTGACTGGGAAATGAGCTTTAAAGTCAGATAATATGGTGCTCATTTCTTCTGGAGGGCTAGCAGTCCTGGGCTCTCGGCAGATATCGCTGGGAAGTGCATATGTATGTTCATCCACACCTATAGGAATTTCTGTGTACTTCTTTAAATTTCTTATTACTATTTATTTGCTTACTTAGAGTGTATGTGGAGTATGTGTGTGTGTGTGTGTGTGTGTGTGTGTGTGTGTGTGTGTGTCTGCATATGCCATGGAGCACGTGCAGAGGTCAGAAGACAATTAGTCAGTGGGCTCTCTTTTTCCATCACCTAGGTGGGTCTAGGAATCAGACTCAGATTATTAGGCAGCTGGAGAGATGGCTCAGCAGTTAACAGCACTAGCTACTCTAGCAGAGAACAGAGGTACAGTTCCCAACATCCACATGGTAGCTCACAACTCTTTACATAACTGCAGTTTCAGGGGATATGACACCCTCTTCTGGCCTCTGCAGATACTACATGCAGATGGCACACAGACACACGCAGGCAAACACACATAAAATAAAATAAGTCTTCAAAACAAACAGGCACAGTGAAGCACATCATCAATCCCAGCAACTGGGAGGTGGAGGAGGGAGGATCAGGAGTTCAAGGTCATTCTCAGTCACAAAGAGGTGGTTTCCAGACCAGTCAGGGCTACATAAAATGCTGCCTCAGAAAATCTAATTAATAAGTAGTTAATTAACTTTTTAATTAAAGAGAGCTTCATGGAAGCAGATATTTACAGCTCTAGAACCCAGAGTGCACAGACACCCAGCCACAGCAGCCACAGGCATTCATCTGGAAAAATCTGGCATTTTTGCAAAAGCCTAACAGAAAGAAGGACTTGTAACCAAAACAAATCAAGAAATATGTGAGTTGTGTATTAGTCAGTGCTCTTTTAGATGACAGACCCACGCAATGCATATGTCTTGAAGAGAGTATTTATTAGATTGGCTTATACAATACCGTCTGGGTACTCCAACCATGGCTATCCGTACCCTGGAGAAGTTGAGAACCCAAGTGCTGCTCAGTCTATGAGGCTAGAAGCCTTTGCTGTCCTCTAGTGCTGAATGTCTGCAGCAGACCTGGAGAGCCAATGATGTTCACTTCACAGTAAGAAGACTCAAGAAGCTGGAGTGTCAACAAAGGATGGTGGAAGCAGCAGCAGGATAGATGCTCTCACCAGCAGAGAGTGGAAGAGGACAGGCAAAAATTGTAACTTTGTCCCCAGACCTCCTCATATCTAAGCTGCTGCCAGAAGGTGCTACCCACTCTAAGGAAGGTGAAGCTTCTCATTTAATCTTTGCTGCAAATGCCCTCATAGATGCACATAGGCTGTGCCTCTTTATCAACTGTAGAGCCCATAAGTTGACAACTAAGATTAAGTTAGTTCGTACAGTTGGCATTGTTGACAAGGACTTTGCTTTCCACATAAGCTACTTCCCTTTCTCATTCATTTCCAGACAAGCCCCCTCTCCTACCTATGACCTCTGTGTAAGTGCTTCATTCTGGTGACCTGTAGGCATCAGCTCTGATGTCTGCATGGAGAAATGCTTCCCTATCTGTCACTACACACAGAACACACTAAATGTCTCTCCCCGGGACTGGTGAATGACTAAGTAGTCCCAGGTGCTGAGTGATTCCTTCCATCCACAGGTGGCTCTGCTTCCTCTTCCCTGGAACCTGACGGCTCTTGAGTTTTGCTTTAGCTCAGAAAATGTGTCAGAAGCCATGTTGTGCCAGGTCTGACCTTGCTGTGAGACCCCCAAGCCCAGCACACAGTGGAGAATCTGGTATGGACTGCTAACTAGTGAGAGGCCATGTGGGGTCACCAGGTGCTTCAGCTCAGAGCCTTACCTATACTTGGTGGGATTTTCTTCCATGCCCTGCCCGGCTGAGTGCAGCAATGGGTAACTCCAGCCAGGACCGGTAGCGTCATCAGCCAGAACTGAGAGCTCTAAATGTCACAGCTTCAACCTACTGAGTTTGAGGCTGTCTGAAGTGTGACACAAGCTAATAAGTGGAAACAAGATGCATAATCCAGCAAGAAGGCCACACCTGTCTGGCGGTAGAAAACTTACAGAAGCAAGCCAGAGCCACCTTCACTAACTCTGCAAAGTCCCCTGGGTGGCAGGGATGCAGGGCTGAGAAGGCTCCGATACAGAGGTGACAAGCATGACAAAAAGGCTAAGGAAGTATTCTGAGCATGGTGGGTCAAGAAGCCATGGCCTCTGCCTGCCACTGAGCTCAGAAGCAGCTGCTTGCAGAGCAGAGCTGGCACTGGCTGCTGGAGGTGAGAGGGAGGCTGGGCTGTGCCCTTTCTGCCTTTCCCATGGAGTTCCAGGCAGTCCCTACCCTGAAACAAGGAAGAGATTAGCTCCCTTGCTCCAGGTCCTCCTCCTCCCTTTCTCCATTATCCAGCCCTGAACCGTGACTGGGCAGAAGAGACTATTATTAATGCAATCTGCACATTCATGGAGCTATAATTGCCAGATGGAGTTCAATGATGGCCCTGAAGATCTTAACGTAAGTACAATGAAGGAGGGTTGGTGAAAGGCAGTGTCACTGAGGCTTTCTTAGGTTCAGGAGAAGGGGAGACTAAAGTCTGAAGATGCAGGGCACCTATCCTGAGCCTCCAAAAGAGGGGGGACCTCAACAGGAAAAGGTGAGGAGAGGACATAGTGCTAGGTAGGAGGAGCGGGAAGGAGGGACGAAGAAGGCAGTGTGGGTTGGGGAGATGGCTGCATGGATAGAACACTTACTGTGCAAGCATGAAGGCCAGAGTTCAAATCCCTAACGCCAGTGTAAAAAGCTGGGCAGGTGTGGCAGCTGACCGTAATCCCAGAGCTCTAGAGGTGAAGAGAGGATCCTTGGGGCAGGCTGGCAAGCTAGACTTGTCAATGAGTCAAGGATTCAGCAGAAGAACTTGTCTTAGTAAATAACATGGTGAGTAATTGACAAAGACACCAAACTCTCAACCAATAAAACATCTGGCCTCTATATGCAGGCACACACACACATGTACAGACACCTGCACACATGTGAGCTCACATGTATATGAACACATGCATACACACACACACACACACACACACACACACACATACACATACACACACACACACATACACACACACACACACACACACATACACATACACACACACACCTACACACACATACATACACACATACATTCACACACATACACACACATACATTCACACACATACACACACACATACATACATACACATACACACACACACATACACACACACACCTACACACACATACATACATATACACACATACACACATACATACACACACATACATTCACACACATACACACACACATACATTCACACACATACACACACACATACATTCACACACATACACACACACACACACACACATACACATACACACACACACCTACACATACATACACACATATACATATACATACATACACACACACATTCACACGCATACACACACACATACATTCACACACATACACACACACATACATACACACACACACCTACACACACATACATACACACATATACATATGCACACATACACACATACATGCACACACATACATTCACACACATACACACACACACACACACACACACACACACACACACACACACACACACACACACACACACACAAAGACACAATGGCAAGGAATAAAAGCCCCCCTCCCTACCACAGGTAATCAATTCCCTTGGAACCATCACTCTTCCCCCTCTCTGAGGTCTCCTTTCTTCCTCTTCCACAAATTCCAGAGTGATGTTGATAGGTTTTCTTCCCATTCTGTCCTGTCCAGTCCCTGATGGGTTGATCTGGAGAACAGCCAATCTCAGAAGAGCTGCCAAGTCTTAGGAATGACTCCAGGGAGTGGCTCTAGATTTTGGACTGCACAGACTTCTGTAAGAAGCTTGTACTGTGTGAGCATCATTCATTGAGGAATATTCAATGAAAAGAGATCTCAGTCATCCATGCTGCGATGTGCTTGCAGTCCAGGATCAGGCTGAAAACTACTCCAGCTCCTGAGGACATGGGAGAGCCAGCCCTTCAATGACACCTATGCTTCTGAAGGGCTTTTATTGCTTTAATCCCAAAAGATAGAGGAGAGGGTTTAACAGGCTCATAAATGGGCATGCCAGAGAATAGAGAGGGTGAGAGTCTAAGCAGAGAGGCAAGAAGTGGGGACAGGCAGGGGGAGACCTCCGTGACCTAGAGACCCTCTGAGACTTCACTCTCCAGGTGCTCTGCGAGAAACAGTGTCTGTGAGCTTAAACACTGTCTGCGCATGGTTAGATAGCTGGGTCTCCTCCCTGTGGATCACTCTGTCCCCTGACGCAGTGCCATTCCCTACGTGTTTAGGAAACATCCAAGCAACTTGGAAAAGCAGTAGCTAGGCAGTACAAGTTCACTACTTCTGACCCCGAAGCTGACTAGCTGTTTCCCCAGGCTCTTCCATCTCCTGAAACTTCAGGTGAAAGGAGGCAGGGGGCGGGGAGGGAGAGGGATGCTGTGGTCAGGGGTCTACACTGAACTCATGGTCCTGAGCCTCAAGCTCCTTAACTGTAGGAATGATAAATGACAACTTAAAGTGAGTTGTAAAATTGTAAAACACAACAGTCACTTAGGAAGTACCAATTAGCAGGAGGTTTTCTACTTCCCTCCCTTACATTCCTCCAGAAGTTGAAGGTTCTCCTCCAAGACCGAACCTTATGCTTTACCTGGCCCTCTAGTATGAAATGTCCCCTCTGTGTGACATGTGGCTAGTCCCCCAAGAAGGGCAAGGGGGCAACAGGAGAATGAGAAACAGCCCTCACCACACTCACTGCCCTGCCCTGGGTGGCAGCCAGAAGGTGCCCAGACTGTGTGGATCCACTCTGGCCTCTGCTCAGAACAGAATTAGCCCCAGGCAGAGCCATGAGTGAGTCCACCTCCTCTCAGGCCAGGCCGGACCCAAGGCAAGCCCAGACGGTGACAACACCCGTTTTACAACAAACAGGAAACCAGTTCACCAACCTCAAAAATAGAACAGACAAACCCCCCAAAATAGGAGGCCATGAGCGCGGGGTGTCTCAGGTTTCTCCGGTTGCTTCCTGATGGGTCACAGAGCATGTGTTGTTGTTTTTAGTTTCATGAGAAAAATGCCTGGGAGTGCCCTTATAGAGGTGACCGGAGTATGTGGGCTGAGACCAGGAGACAGGCCGCCCAATCAGGCTTCCTGTCAGGCCCAGGTTCTGCCTCCTCAGGCACGAGTCCAGCTACTGAGAGTTCCAACCACGAGGACTCCGGGAGCCCTGACCCCTATCTTGTCCTTGGCGTGTAAACTCAGTGAGACTCCAATATCTAGCGTTGTCTCCTTGTAGCCCTCACCTGTGCAATGCCGTCCCCATCAAACTGCTTCCACAAGTACCCAGAGGCCATCTGAGAGCCGTGCTGACAACAGGCAGCAGGCATGCCCTCCACTGGACCTTGACAAAGACATAGAGCCAGGCCCATGCTGCTCCCTTGGCCAAGAACAGCGTTCCCTGGCACAGTCCCCTTAGAAGCATCTTGCTGGAAGGACATGATTACTTCAGTGATGTCCTTAAGGACAACGTCACAGAGTTCCCTCAGGTGTGTCAGCTCTTAGCCTCTTAGAATCTGTACCCAGTGCACTTTGATCCTGTGGGTGCGGTGACTGCTAACTGACCAGGCTCTGTCTTTGCTGGCATTGATGAGACACCTAAGTCCTTTATTATCTCTTGCAGGCTATCCTGTCCTGCCCATGACTCTATTCTCTTTATCTTCCACATGCCCGGGTTCTTGGTTAACTTCATTTTTCTTTCATATAGAATGCACCTTCTCAAATCTCTATCTGGAGAAAGGTGAGAAATGCAAAAAGAACCAAGCGAGCTACTCCCACTTAGAATGTACATACCAGACTTCTCCCCAGCCACCCTGCATGGGAGGGCTTCCCTTCCGGTCGGCCTCAGCCCCTGCCTGCACCTTCCCGGGGAAGTACACAGTTCTGAACCTTACCTGTTTTCTGGCCATCACTGAGGAAGCTCTGGGTGAAGACTAACTGCTCTCCTCTGCCACACTCTGCACTGGTTGCTTCACTTCACACCTGTCTGCGTAGATAGCCCTCAAGATGGCCTTCGGGACAAGGATGGCATGATGGAACAGAGCCCGGCAAGGCCACTTGCTTACACAAGGACACGTGGGACGCAAGGCAGAACTGACCCTGAGCCCCAATGTCCTAACCTCATCCTGAGCTCCTGTAATGGTCACTCAGCCTGTGAAACAGGGCTCCCATGTGAAAGAGGGAAAAGGAGAAAGAGAGAAGGAAATTGATTCATTTAGATCATCAACTAACTCACTGTGGAAGGAAGGCAGCTTTGCCTGCACTATTTATGGCATTTAAAATGACTCAATTCATAAAACTCTGTTCTCTAAAAAAATGCAGATGCATTCAACTGTGGCACCCTCTGATAGGTCATGTAGAGCAAATGCTTGACAGAATGTAGCCAATCAGATCCTTGTGTTCTTTTCTTTCCTCCAGTGCTAGAGAGGGAACCCAGAGCTCTGAGCATGCTGGCAAGCACTCTACCACTGAACTGCACCTCAGCCCTAACTTATATGCACTCCTGTCTCCCCGCCCCACACACACACACATACACACACACTTTAAACTCTAGGAAATGGTGTCAATGCAAAATGCAAACAGAAGAACTAATTTTACGAAAAGCTTCCAGAAGAAAAAAATGACCAATTCTCCTGTCAAACAAGGGCACATGTCAACCATGAGGCCAGTCTCTCTCCCAGCCCTCTAGTGTCCAGACAGATCTGAAATATGTTATAAGTCATTTGGAATCTGGCTGGCTTGATACTTTTAAATGTCACCTACTCTGATGCCAGAGCATAGCAAAGGAAAGAGACAGAGGACTGTCTAGGTTTGGGGACCGATGACCTTGGACAAGTTTGAGACTCTTCATCTGAGCTCAGTTTCTGCTCTGGTAACCTAGGGAACGGTAGCAGTTCCTCCCTCTTCTGTCACTGCCAGAGTTACAGTGAGGACAGAGTTAGCACAAGAAGAATGTTTGGACTAAGTCACCTTGTCCCCAGAAGAGGACATGGAAGACCACAGACACCTTGGGAGGTGCGGGATCTCCTTGAGGAGCAGTCACAGCGCTGTGGAGAAGAGGGTCATCTGTAAAGGTAAAGCCCCTCCCCCTTGTGGTTACATGCTGTTTGGACTTCTGGGAACAGCTTGGCAGGAGGTGTATATAACAGAGAGTGACAGTTGGAAGGCAGTTGCAGTAGAGACAGGGGTGGAGTGAGCACCAATTTGGGATGGTGTCAGGGCAGAAGTGAACTCTAGAAGCTGATGATAGGAAGGTGGGTAGAAATGACTGAGATGATTGAAGTTTATAATGTTACTGGGATAAAGGAGTTTAGAGTTAGTTCAGTTCCCAGGCTTAGACAGATTAAGACAGTCAGAAAGGGCTGTAAAGGTTTCTCTTTTGTTTCTTTTCTTTTCCTTTCCTTCTCAACTCTTTGAGCTAACTGAGGTTTTAAAAAGGTACAAGTTAGAAATCTTTCAGTCAGGAACAGAGGGGCAGAGCCAAGTTGCCAGTGAAAAAGTAACAGTTACTAAAGCTTGAAAGCTTAGGTACAGAGCCCAGACCCAAGCGGCAGAAAACAGCCACACCTACCCGCTTTTTAAAGAAAAATCTTTTACAGTCATTTCTTTCTAGGTAGCCTGGCTCTTAGGCAGCCTACAGGTGCCTTGAGGTGTATGGTGGGAGGGACACTTGGTGTGCATTGTGGGATCCGTGAGCAGAGAGAGCATGATCCTGTGAGCAGGGGTAGTACACACAGAGGTGGGGGGGCTCAATTCCTTGTTCTTCCAGATGAGGTACTGGAGCCCACCCTACTCCCTTTTCAAAAGGTTCTCATCTGTTTCCCAAACACCTTGTTTTCCTAGACTCCTTGGCCTGGCCTGGATGCCATCTGCAGGGCTTTTCTACCTGCCTCCCTCTTCCTGTGGATAGCCTAAGGTACCCAAACCTCAGGAACCCAGCCAGGATGACTGACCTAGCTTTACCATGGGATAGACTATTCAAACACTTCCTGCTCACCGTTCCTCACCCCACACCATTTCCTTCCTCTCTGAGAGAGCATCACAGAAGTTGACCACTTTAGGGTTCACAGACCCAAGAATGAGTCCCTACAATGCAGTCACACTGTTGGGGATCTTGGGCAAGTAACAGCCCTCCAGAGACCTCAGTTTTCCTCTGGGCTAGTTGGGGAAGGGAGGCCCTGAAGCATGTCACCTGACACTGGAGGCTATAATGAAGCATGCCTCCCAGCATGCTTTTCACCTAGCCTGGGGCTGTGTTTGCCTCAGCAGGCTGGAGTAAGTGCCACACTGGTGTACCAGTGGAAGACAAATCTGCAGGACCAGGGTCCAGCCCCAGGCTCCTGTCTTAGGGTGATGCTGTGGGGACTGTGATTCAACATGTTTTCTCTAAGGACAACCCAGCAGGAATCAGACTGACCAGCTTGACACCTCCACATCATCTTCACCCCACTCCCTACATCTCTTAGAATGGTGGGGTGACTCATCTTTGGGTCACTGGGGCTAGGGCTGCTGGGACTTCACTTCTCTTCTGACAACCATCCACCCCCTCTCTCCTCCCAGGCTCTACTTAGGCCACTCTTCTGTGGAAGGGGTACAGTAGACCCTCTTACCCAGGGTGGGCAGATCTGTTCCATGACTCCCACAGATGTCTGGATTATAAAAATCACCAAATCCCACCCAGGCTTGTGTTTTCCTGTAGGCATAGCAGTGTTGCCACAGGCCAAGGGCAGGTAGCCTGCTGTGCTTATGCCTAGCTGCCTCTTCTCAGTCACCGCTCTCCTAACCTGGGGCTGTTTAAGAGTAAAACCAGAGTAACTTAAACATAGCCCCACAGTGCCCCAGTGTTGATCTGTTAGGCCAACCATCTACTAGGTGACTAACAAGGGAGTATGTAGCATACATTGTACGGATGCTTGGATGTTGGGATGATTCACGTCCCAGGTAGGACAGAATGGGCTAGCAAAAGATTCCTCAAGCTACTCAGAATAGCATACCGTTTAAAATGGATGAATTGTTTATTTCTAGAATTTTCCACCTAAAATTTCAGATCATAGGTGAACTAAGGGTAACTGAAACTAAAACTGGGGTGGGGGGGGGTGGGGGTTCCTACTGCCTTGCCCTTTGATGTGTTTCACAATTAAAAGTGGGAACTTATTTATCGAAAAGCACGGCTCCCAGCTTCCCTCTACCGGGCTGCCACAGGGCTGGCTCACTCTAATGGACAGGTAGGAGGACAGGACAACATGGTAGGCACCCGCTAGTACACGGAGATGGGAGTGGGGGAGGGAAGGAGATGAGAGACACCACTGAGACTTCATGGAGACATCATTCGTACAGAGTACTACTGGCATTTCAGACATGGCAGCAAACAGGGAGGAGCAGAAAGGAGGCAAAATCCTGGAATCTCACCTGAGGCAAGGTGTGGCCCTAGATTTATCATGTTCCAGTGTGAGAAGGGCTGATGTTTTTTAGTTTTAAAATGCATAGAAAGGTCAAAGGAAGAGCGATGAAGCCTGTCTGTGGAGGAGGAGGTACCCCCAAGGCCTCTAGTAATTTGTTTATAACCCATGCCAGAAGTCACAGCTGCTCCAAGACATGAGGGTCACAACTCTCATCCCAGCACCACACACTCACGGGGCATTTGCTGCATGCTGGCCATTGTCTGGAGCATTGGTTGACATTACTGGTTGGAGTCCTCTTGATAACTATGAGGTGTGACTATCTATCCTTTGGTATACACTCTGGATTGGCTCCAGGACCTCCAATGATACAGTCCACAGGTAGTTCTATCCCCTTTCATGAATGGCACAGCATTCGACTATGACTTATATAAGTGTCTCTGGTCTTTGAAATCATCTCTAGATGACTTCTGTCAGATACTGAGTACATGTCATGTAAATGGCTGTTAGTATGGAAGAAAGGGGAAGAAAAATAAGTATGTACCTGTTCAATATTGATGGGATCTCTCACCTCTACCTCCACCCTCACCCCTGACTATTTTCAACCTGTAGTTGATTGACTATGGATACAGAATCTTTGGATAGAGAGAGTCAGCTGAATTCTTGCTAGCCTTGCTGTATACATAAAGGAACCGGGTCCAATGAGAGCAGGCAACCTATGTATGTATGGTCCATACCATAGCAAGGGTAGAGCTGGACTTGAACTTGACAGATAGGCTGCAAGGCATGAGTCCCTGAGCATTCTACCTGCTCTCTCTGTCTTTGTCTCTTTCTGTCTCTCTTCGGTCCCTGTCATCTGTCTCTCGGTTTCTCTGTCTCTGTCTCTGTCTCTCCCTGTCTCTGTTTCTCTCTCTGCAGACCAAAGACTGTCTTACCTGACCATTGTCTTTCTGGTTACCCAATGATGCAATTGGATGCAAGCTCTCCAATCTCTACCTCTCCCCGCTGAAATCACCTCCCAAGCATGGCCTTATATCCTCCCTGGGAGTATCCCCCAAGCTGGCTTTGGAAAAAGCACTTGATGGGCACACCAAGACAGATGGGCTCTGGATGGGGAGAAAGCCCACAGTCCGGTCTGGGCTGGGACCCAACAATTTGTTGACTTAATCAGGCAGATGTGGAAAAGGTGTTGTCATGGTGGCGAGGTTTCTATTCCAGACGGACAGGCCATAATTAAATGTCCTGACCCGCACACCTCCAATTACTGCACAAGAGCTGGTTTCCCGGCCAGTTAACTAGCAATTACAGAAGCTTCCACCGAAATTCCAAACCACTTAGTAAAGGTCACTCCTTTTATTTATTTTTCAGATTTGGGGGTAGAAGTGGGATGGGATTGTTGCCCAGATTACAAGTGACATCCATTATTTAAAAGAGGCTTCTTCCCAGAGCAAACTGGAGCTGGCACTGCACCCACAGCCCTCAGTGGTGGGTGCTACCAGGCCTCCTGCTCATGGTGTATCACTGTGTGTCAGGTGCCACGTCGGGTCCTCATGTGACTCAATTCTTATAAAACTGGAGAGCTGAGCATCGCTGTTTCCATTTTTAAAGAAGAATAAGCAGGCTCACCTAGTTATACCTGAGGGATTCGGAATTTGTACTCAGGTCTATTTGCCTCTGAACAACAGGCTCTTCTATTAGGATGACTTAAAGCTAAGAAATCTTGTCTGAAGCTCAGAATGGGGCTGGCTCTGCGCTGTTCAAGAGCCATGGAGAAGTCTCAACATTCTTTGCTTCCGGCCTATCCTTGAAGGCTTGATTGATGTGAGGGCCTCATCCAGACTCTCGAATGATTACTGTGTTCAGGCAATGAGCCTTCTCTGATAGCTGAGATAGACTTTTATATTAACAAGAGAGACTTGGGACAGACTAAAGACTGCAAGGCCCGGGAAGAGAAATGGCAGGTACCAAAGATACAATCCATATACTCCCACTTGCCCTCCAATGCTCCTGGCAGACATTAGGAATCAATAGTCACGGACCAGGCCCTTTCTCAGTGCAGGTGCTTCCTCTTGTGGACTGAGATAGACCAGAAGATGCAAACTACCCCTCTCCCATCCTTCTCACTGGTACATGGTGAGTACCATTCCTACGTGCAGATGTCTGACATGTAGTTGGACTCAAGATTATTCCCTAATTTATGGATTTATTTATGTTTTATAAAATCATCAAGTCAAACAGAATTTAAAAGTATATCTAACTCACTCTTAACAAGCAAAACAAATGCCCCTATAGTCAGAAACAGCCCTCAAAAATCTAGAGTAGAAGATTAATTATGAGTGCATGCCCTAAGGGTTGCACAATAGAACCTCAACAGCTTACAGGAGGTGATGAGCATGTGGGGGTGGGGCAGGGGTTGGAGGTGAAAGACTAAGGGAGTGGAGAGGCTCTGAAGACAAACAGCCAACACCACCAGCCCGCCAGTATTCATACCTGCCTGGGGACTGTCTCAAGCCTATAAGTTATTTTACAAATGTCTTGTTCCAGAGGAGAAAAGTCCAAACAATGTGCTCATCTGCTGAGGAGGATCTGCAGTGTGCACACCAGATGCGTGTGGGTGCGTCTCTCCATACCACAGCCAGGATGACTTATTCCTGTTTAGGACCAAAAGCCAGTCACAAGCATTTCACAGCCAGGCCTCACCCTACGCTTCACAGACAGTCTCCCAGACACCTACAAGAGCAGGATGGATTGAGTAATTGGAGAAATCCATGTATCCATGGGTCTGAAACTGCAGGAGTTCGATTGTTTATCCCAACAGCTAAATCACACAGAGAAGAAACAGGATACTACCCAGTCTGTGTGAGAGAGCAATGTCTACAGCACTGAAGTGTCTAGACCTACAGCTGATTCCAGGATCCTTAGAACAATCTCTGCTAGGTACAGGAACGCCCCATCTAGAGGGAAAAACAGATGCCAAAAAATGTCCATCCTGGAGTCCTCCTCCCAATCTGCTACCACGCCCTCCCCAGAGTCTCCATCTAAGAGGAGAGCACACTGTCCTTTGCAATCAATGGCCATTTGGGTGGGAACTGGCACCGCGCCAGCCTGCCAGGCCCAGAAGGAGGCTCTGCCTCATGCTGAACAAGTTGCCTGCCCTGCTCTTTGGAACCCCCATGGAGCTCTCCAAGGTACTGACCCTCAGTTTTGTCTGCAGCCTCATAGAGAACAAGGATTATTCGGAGTCCCAACTATGCGGTTGTATTCTTTTAAAATGACTCACCATGCAGCCACTTGTATCATTTAAAAAGATGCTGTTGTCACTTTTCACCCCATGGGTCTTTCTGGGAAGCCAGCTGGCCTCTATGGCAGGAGGGCCATGGATTGTCTTACAACAGCCCTGCAGCTTCGATGTTACCAGCCCTTCATCTTGGATTTGCCTGCCCCACATCTTGGCTGTGTCCTCTTCCCAGTCCCTGCCTATCAACTCCAGATGTCCCGAATGACCTTTTTCAGCCCTCAGAGGGCATTGCAGCTGGTTATTGATTTGTTTGTATCTCTCCCGCTGGCCTGAGTCCTGAGCTGTTGCAGAGCCTGGCCAACTGGGGCACTGCCAGCTAGTCATCTGGACTGTCCTCCTCATGGTGGGGACACTGCCCCATGCTGGTCTCCTCTACCAAACACATATCATTGCAAACTCCAGGATCTGTGCTTTCTTCTGGCTTGCTGTTTGTATGCTTTGTTTAGGGGAAAGCCTGGCACTGACTGGGTTATCTTCACCAGTACATCCCATGGAAATCCAACAATGGTAATTTTTTTAACTCTTTTTGCTCTATTCTAAGGACTTCAGATGCATTTGTCTCATTACCAATCACCCACTCTATAAGGCTGTGCTGTCATTATCTCCTTCGCATGGTTAACAAAGGAGGAGACAGGTTAAGGGAAGTCATAGAGGAGCACGCACAGAGGTCTATGACTCGCCCAGGTGGCCAGCTGGACATGGCGAGCCTACAGTACATATTCGGTTCGGGACCCTCCAAAGATTGCTCACCCACCATGATATGCTGAGGAGGTCGGGGAATGACAAGATGCTGGGAGAAGATAAGAAATAGAGACTGAGAAGTAAAAATTAGAAAATAGGTGAGCCACTGGGGGAAGCTAAAATAAATTCCTAAAAGAAGGTCAAATCCACACAATATATGCTATTGTACCCACAGAGAGGACTCCTTTTTGGACACCTAACTTAAAGCTAAAAATGCTGCTTATTTTAAGGATGAGTATGCAGAGGTCCAGAGAAACCCCCCAAGTGCATATATTATAAAAAGGGGGGAGGGTGTCCTCAGGCACTGGCTTGAGAAGACAGACATTCTGAAAAGCTGTTTTATGGTAGCATGAAAAACTCCAAGATCATAATTCACTAAACAAAACAAGCCCAGTCATCAAACTGTTTACTGCTTAGAATAAACAGTTTACAAATCCATGAGGCTGCTCAGTCCATCCTGTAGGGGAGGCAGAAGCACTCCTTCCCTTTGGACCGGGGCCTTCACCAATCGCAGCAAAAGAAGTACAGAGGTCAATTTCTGCCACGGCTGAAAATGGGCAGGTGTTTCACAGAAAGGCACGGGCTGGAAATCAACCAAGCATAAGGCAGTCTGAGGAGACATCTGAATTCTGACTAGCCAGCAGCTTCCCTCCTCTGCAACAGCTGGGCCACATCTGCATTGTGATTCCATCTGGACACCTTATTTCAGAGTGGTGATGACAGGTTTGTCCAGGAAGGGGAATTAGCAAATATCAAGACAAGACTGTTCATCAGCAGGCTGGGGGATGCGACTTCAGATTGGCTACTTGTCTAAGAACCCACCACTCTAATAGTTCCTCACTTGCAAAATGAGTTCATACTTCCCTTGGAGACATAATCTGAAGACAGATGAGAGAGGCTGTGGAGGGTCTCTGCTCCTCAGACGCAGTCTATGGGATGATGTGAATGCCAATCTCCTGGCCCTTGGTGAACTTAATCATGGCCATACATACTCCCAGGCTTCTAAGATTCTTAGAGTAGCTAGCTGTCTCCTGGCTCTGAGCCAAACCTTTCACTTTAGCAATGAGGACAGATGCTGAGGCTGTAGGTTCTATGCCTGGTGAAAACTGTAAGAAGCTTTGGATCCAGTCATCCAACTCTAATACTGAACTCCCTCCATCTTGCCAGTGTGGGGGACTGTTCTTCATCAAACATGGCTTGTCTTCCTAGTGGTATGGAAGCATTGATTTGTCAAGGCAGCTGGAGAACAGTGATTCATACACCTTCTAGGCTTCTTCACCACTTGGCTCTCCTCTCAGACACACTGGAGAAGATGTGGAGCATGAGGAGGCCAGAGAGCCATGGGCCTGTGTACTCTCCCCCAAGCTACTAACAGGGAGTTAGATGTCACTTCTCTCCCAGGACTCTTGTGAACAGAGGATGCTGTGGCCATCTCCTCTCATCTGCTGCCTGTGCAGCCGTTCCTCAGTATCCACAGGGGATTGGTTCCAGGGTCCCCACACCAACTCTGGAGAAGTCTTAAGCCCCATATATAAAATGATACAGCACTTGCATATAACCTATGCATAGCTCCCCAATATACTTTAAATTATCTCTAGACTATTTTAGTATTAACACATTGTAAATGTTATGCAGTAACTCACTATATATTAAATGTGTGGCTATATATAGAAATGATAGATAGATAGATAGATAGATAGATAGATAGATAGATAGATAGGCAGGCTAAGGAATAATGACTAGAAAAAAAAGACAGCACATATTCAATCCACTCAATCCAGATATCTCACAATTTTTGTTTCCTAAATATTTTAGATCTGCAATGGTTGAACATGTAGATATAGAACCTGGAGGTGTGGAGAAGAAAGTATATATTTCTTAAAAACCAATGCAGAATTCTTTAGTTCACAAGGTATCAGGTAGGAAAGGCCAGTGGTCTCTGATAAGCATGAGAGAACATTTTAAAAGGCAGAAAGTGGAGAACCGCACACACACTTTCTACTGCACAACATGAAACATTCCCTTCTGGATTCCAGGTCACAGACACAGGTCTGAATGGCCAGCCTGCACGGAGGTCCTGCAGCAAGGACCCAAGACAGTGCTGCCTACAGACCCAGCATGGGGTGATGCGGCCGTGGGAATAGCTCCTTCTACCATGGTGGCTCGAATTTCCTCACCCGGGATTCCAGTGCCCCCGCCCCCCAAGTTGCCCACAGCTGCCCACGCTTCCGAGCTCTCCGAAATCTGTCTCTCAACACCACTTGAACCCAGTGTGTTTCCCAGGGGAAAGGGTTTATTTCTTGACATGCTTGAGTTCTTGACCTTGCACTCTAATCCTGCTGCTTGAGGAAAATCCCCAGAAGATACTGAAGCACGAGAGCCAGGAAGACTGACTCTTTTTTTGGTCATGGTTGAAATTCAAGCCCCAATGTGTCATGTCGGTGCGGAAAGCCGACCACAGAAGCTGACAGAGAGGGAGCACCCCTCAGCTAGCAGTCGCACGCACAAGGCTGGCATGAGCTCTGTGTTCACACCATCAAAGATGGGATGCAGAACTTCAAGAGAACCCAATTATGTGAGGATAAATCCTACCGCTGCCGCTACCCCTGCCCCACCTTCGACTCGTGTATGATACTCAACTTCTCAGTGAATAAACTACTGTGAATAAACTAGGTGGTTAGTATGTTCCCATTTCACAGATGAGGAAAGGCAAGCCCAAGAAAGCTGAGGGGATGACCTGGAGTCACACAGCTGAGATGAGAATACACAGAACTAGAACTTGGTATCAGGTCTCAGTTCCCCCAGGCCAGCACCTCCCACCTGACTTCAGTCAGGAAGCTTACAGGACCTGGGTGAATCAGTTTTCCAACTCTATTTCGAGTAAAATGTTGCTGTGAAATACATTAGGTTCAGCTCCCTGTGCCTCTCACAGCATGCTAATCTTGTAATTATTATTCATTTAGTACTCTGTACTACAGGCTCATACAAAAATTTTATTATGCATTAATCTTTCCTTCCATGGACATTAGTGGAAGCAAAGAGTTAGCTCCCATTTTCAAATGGAAAGCTATTTCTTTTTAAAAACATGTCTTTCCATGAACCATCATTCATTCAACCATCTTGATTTTTTTTTTAAAGCCTTTATTGTCTGCTGCATACACAGCGCTGTTCCGGGCTTTGGGGATACAGCGGTGACGGGGATGGGAAAGCTCCATGCTGGGACAGAACTTAGTTCTAGCAGAGGACGATGACAATAAACACAGGACAGAAAGGAGTAAGATGGCTCCAGAGAAGAAATGACACAGAAAAATAAAGTAGAATTCGGGGGCAGGGCTAGCAAGAGTGACATCTGAGCTGACACTTGGTGCCTGCTGGCTGAGAAGACCCAGCCATAGAAAGATGAGGTGAAAGAAAGTTCCAGGCAGAAGAAACAAGTGTGAAGTCTCTGAGATGGGGACGGGAGTGGGGGTGGCCAGTGCTACTAGGAGTCAGAGCATTCTAAGGCAAGCTTGGGAAACTGGGTGGGTGAATGCACGCCAGACCCACGGACCATGGACTTAGACGCATCGTGCATTGAGGCTGAGAACTAAAATGGCTTTGGGCCACTGAAACCCACACACCAAGGATGCGATCAGCCACCCACTGGTTTCTAGAGTGAGTTCCCTATGAACTGGGGAATATGTTAAGGTAGCCCTGGGAACAGGGGCAGGGTTGGGAAGAGATGCAGAACCACTACTGATCTCAGGCCACACAGAGTCCTTCTGCAGACTCTCCGAAGCTCCCATGAGAAGCTCAGATGCATGGAACATGTACAGGTGACGAGGAGAAGCATGGGTGCCGACACTGGGCAGAATCTTCAGTGCCATCGCTGAAGTGGCTACAGACTCAGATCCTCAACTGGCCAGGCAAGCAGCTCAAGAGTTGCCTACTTCAAACCAAACCCAGAAAGCTAGGTCTTGTGAAGTGACCATGAACACTATCCATCCCCACAGCACTTCTCAGCAATTTACAACAGGCACTTTCATGTGTGGGTCTCCCAGGAGGCCAGGGAGAAAGATGGGCAGACATATGCATTCCTCACCATGCCCACTGGCTTCATCCTGCCAGGTTTTGCCCCAACCAGCACTGTCCCCTGAGAGATCTTCCTCTACCTCTCCAGCTCAAACCCTAGCTCCTGTAAGAAGCTTACTGACACGGCATTCCCTTTCAGGTTGCATCGATGACTTTGAAGCACCCTTCTTTGCTCACTGTCTGCATCCCATAGCTTGTGTGTCCACCCGTCCTAAACTGTGAGCAAAGAAAGGGCAAAGACAGCCACCCTCCATGGATGGCTGGAGTCATAGAAACCCTTAGCACAGGGTGGGTGGTACTGAGTACTTGTTGCTAAACCCAGTGCCAGCTGAGAAGGGTTTCTTGCTGATGATGGCAAAGCTGAGACCAGGCACATACTTCAGCTTGCAGCTTCAGACACAAGAAATGGCTGTATATAGCTAAGTCAGGAAAAGCCGTTAGAGGCTCCAGAGGGGCAGGACATTGGCGCTGAAGAAAGTCAAGCTGTGAGGAGCTGCTTGGTTGTAGGCTATAGGAATGAGGACACTGCCTGCTGGATATCAAGGCTGAGCAGGGGAGGTGGGAAGACCAGAAAAGCTTTGCATATTCAGGCAGGGATGACAGTGGGATCCCAGGTCACTGAGAGGACCTGTGGCTCCATGCTCCACTTAGACATTTGCTTAGTGGCTGGTGATGACAGCCAGGATGGCAATGGTGATCCCACACTACCGTAGATGGGATGAAATGAGAGCTTTCATCGGTTCTAGAAAAAGTCCTTTGAAGTAACAGGAGCCCTACCCTTTAAGCGCCAATGTGTCTTCTACAGTGTCAGTGAGGTTTCACCTGGGGCACTTTCTGGGGTGCATCTTCCTTTCTTGAACGAGGATGGGGAACTGCCCTATCAGCAGCCCTGATTCTGCTCTCCTGAGCTGAGTGACCATTAGATCAGCATTGCTGCCCGATGAATGGCAGCACAGCAATGGCAGAGACCCACAAAGCCTGGGAGACTATCTGAGATGTCTGAAACCACTCAAGCCAAATTCTGGACTGTAGTAGTACACTGCTGTGGTGGTTCAGCCAAGAAGACATGAGGCACTTTCATATATGTTAACCCTGTCAGACCTCAGCAAACGGAACCACCATCATGGCATCCTGGTGAGTGGGACCCTGAGCGCCTCAGCTCAGGTATTTTTATTGATACAGAGCTCCTTGGGTGTTCTGCTGATAGCACGTGCAGATCATGAGGAATTTACATAAAGCCAACACCTGCAGACCATACAAATGCCAAGGCCTAGGCAGCCTTTTTCCAAACGGTGCACAAAACAATCATGTAACTAAAAATAAACTATGACATTGGGCTATCAGGAACTCTTTAGAAGTCATCAGAAATTAACAATATATTCAACAGAAAAGCAGTAATCTGTGGAGATGCGCCATGCGCAGAGGGAAAATCCAAACCCACAGCCATGCATTGAAGAGATCCCAGGTGTACTCAGAATTAGAAAAAAATGTAAAGTAAGCTCAAGGAGATGCTACTGAGCTCCTACGGTAAATGACGGTTGGGTGGGTTAATCGGTGAACAGAAATCTCAGAACCCTGATGGTGGGAGAAAGCAACCTGGCAGGGCATTGAAATAAGTGATCTTCCCTTGTGACCCAGAAAGTCTACTCCTGAATTAAAATCCCACAGAAATATTCACAGGGCATCGTCAGAGGCTATTGGTGAAGAACTGTACACTGTTCTGCAAAACTGAGATTAAAGGCAACCTATTGGCTGCGGTGGAGTGTGGCATGATTATGAACACCAGGCTGTCACCAGAAACCATGTGCAAGATGTGCAATAGCCTGGGAAAGGTTGACACGTGACACCAACTGGAAAGGAACACAGCCCGTGGCATGTGGCAGTGTTTCATTGCACGGGAGGGAAGAGTTTTCATGTCCAGGACACAAACTAAAACTAGGAACTTGCAAATGCCCCACTCCCACCCCGTACATTACAGCTCGGCCACACACCTTCCTGACAATCCCTCTACTTGCTCACTGGTGGAGCCCCAAGGTAACACAGGCAGAAAAGGAAGGGAGACAGGTTGAGTAGTCCTGGGACAAGCCTCACTCTAGAGAGTAAAACGTCTTACGGCAGGAGGATAGAGAGCCTGGTAACACAGTCAGTCCCTGCCTTGAATAAAACGATCCAAAATGAAACAAGTCAGTCAGTAAAACCTCGTCTCGAGACCCCATTGCTCAATGAGGGAGACCGCGCAGGCGGAGAGCACAGGAGCTGCTGAGAGCTTATCTCCACTTTACAGAGGCAAGAGCAGAGCTGGGAGAGACTTTAAGCAATTTGCCTGTGGACACTCAGCAAATGCTTCATATCTGGCATTAAAATTGAGGCGGCTGGAATCAGAACCCATATTCATTGTGTGTTTGTGGATTTTCCTGTGCGCATGTGCGTGTAAGCATGTATGTGCTGAACTCTTTTTTTTTTTTTACAAGCAGAAATGCTTAGAATCTACTCAGAACACGTCGTGCCCGCCCCCAGCTCTACTCTACAAAGCAGCGTCACCCCTCCCCATAGTGTGGATGTGTTTTCTGTGCCAACTCCAAACTTGGTCTGTCCCCCTAACGGACTCTTTATCTCCTGTTTTCTGACTCAGTTGCTCCTTTCTCTGCCTTTATTCTCTGTTCTGTGAGTTTGGTCTTGAGCAGTCCCTTCTGACGTTTCCCTATTTTTGGTTCTCTTTTCTCTCTAACTCGGGCTTTTCTTTACACACACAAACATTTATAGCTGCGCATTTCCCTCTTGGAACTGTCGTGACCATTGTTAGCTAGCTTCAAAACGGCCTGTTTTCACTGCCATTCAATTCAAATACGTAGTTTTAAGATGTCTTGCTTGGTTCATTAATTATTTATAAGATTTTAGTTATTCTAAAAAATAACTAAAGAGATGGTACTTGTTGCTCTTGCAGAAGACCTGGGTTTGGTCCTCTGTGGAGGCTCACAGTCATCTGTAATTGCAGTTCCAAGGGATCCAACACCATCTTCTGGCCTCTGCAGGTACCAGACACACATGTGATACACAGACATGGAGGCAAAACACTCATACACATAAAAAATAAAAGTAAATAAAACTTTAAATTTTTTCTAAGTTAACCAGGGGTAATAAACGACTTCTGAGTTTATTGCTTTATGGTCGAGGACGTATCTGAGGCACCGTTTTATGGTACTTTTGAAATGTGGATATCTGCCATATGGTGGAATTTTGCAAATATTTGTACGCACATGAAAGACAGGTGTTCTCCAGTCGACAGAGGTGGGATTTGCATAAATATTGTAGATCAAAGGGCAGTAAATACCCTAGAAGGAGCTGGGATAGCAAAATTGTTCCGTCTGTGACAAGACACTCTCTGCTGCCATCACAGAGCCGGCCACGGTCAAGTCTCCAGAAACAAATGTGGCTTGTTCCAATAAAACTTTATTAACAACAACAAAACAAGTAGGGGTTGTACCCACAGGCCATTATCTCCCCACTTCTCCTCTAGATCTAGCTTGCTAAATTGTGCCAAAATGTCCTAATACCTGATATCCCTATTGTCGGCTGGTGTTTGGAGAGTCATGCCTAAATTTCCCTTTACAACGACGGACTTGCCCACTTTCTGTCTCGCTGCTGCCAGGTTACACCTGTGGATTCTGGATTTGGTTTATGAGGAGCAGACAAGTTCAGAGCTGTTACAACTGCACAATGCAATGGCTTTCACTTGCAATCCCTGTGACAACTGTAGGTCCCAGCTTGCCTGAGACAGTCCAAGTCAATGCATGCTTTTACATTTTACGGCATAGATGTACATTTGTGTGTTAGGAAACAATTCTAGGGCCTCACCCATGCTAAGCAAGCATTCCACCACCGAGCTATATGCCCAGCCTACAGGGCTTGCTAACTAATATCGTATCTTACAGAAATGCGTGCCACCCTCATAGATCACACTAATCACACTCCTTCTAACTCTGAGAGACAACCCCATGTGAACAACAGGTTTTGTGGCCATCTTTTCTCTCTACAGAGTTCCCTTCTGACAGGCTGTTCTCTGATAATAATACCAATACAGAGACCAGTGATTAGTAGGTACCCATGCATTCAAATTCAAATGTTTTAAGTAATTATTTTATACTTATTTGCCTCTCGAAGTTTCTACTCTGTCTTAATGGATAGCCTTGTGGAAGCATAAGGCAAATAAACCCTTTCCTCCTCGTATTGCTTATGGTCATGGTGTTCATCACAGCAATAGAAGCCCTAAGACAGTCTCCAAGGACAGTCTCTCAATGACCTATTTCCTTTTGCTCAGCTACTTTCCTTATAAAGTTTCTAGGACCTCTCCAAATAGTAACACTGGCTGCAGAAACAAGCATCCAACCCAGGAGCCTGGCAGGAGTGTTTAATATTCAAATCCTGTATTGAAAGATGTTTACATATCTGAATGTATCAAAATAGAAAAGAGACAGTAAAATCACTATGTGAGAGGAGTATCCCTATTTCACTAGAGTCTCCTGGGACCACCACTGCTGTGTGGCCCACGACTGTAAGCCGCGTTGTTGTCTTAGGTTCCTTCTGACTCTCTCTGCACCATCTCTGCCTTGTTCACAGAAGCCCTGCTGTAGCAGAAGCATGGGTTTTCACAAATGCAATCCTTTACTTTCTCTTCTTTGACAAGAGCATATTAGCTCCTCGGGGCTATGACAAACATCACAGCAGCTGTCTCCCAAACACAGGAGCCAAAGTCAGCGACTCTGAGTAGTTGGAGTTTCCCTACCTGCTCTTACTCTGTGCACGCTGAGAAATTAGTCACTGTATAAGTACTTATCTTGTTGCCATGGCAAAAGTACCTGACAAAAGCAACTGAAAGAAGGGAGGGCTTATCTTGCCTCACAGTTTGAAGTTGCAGTCCATTCTAGCAAGGAAGTTGTGGTGGCAGGAGCCAGAAGCAGCTGGGAGTGATAAATACCTGTATTCAATGCAGTTACACCTCTTAATATAGTCTGGGACCCAGGCCCATGGAGTGGTCCTGCTCACACTTGGGACGGGTCTCTCCACATCAATTAACATTATCTAGGTAATTGTACAGAGACATGTCCTGAGGCTCAGTGATGATGGATCCTGTCAAGTTGACCATTGATATAAGCCATCCCAGCTACCTTTTCACCCTTCTCTTTAGGGGACTGAGTTCAAGTGACTTCAAAACTCCTGCCCACCATACCCTCTCTTCAAAATAGCCAGATCCACTTCACAGTCTAGATCTGGCCCATGGGCCCTACAGTCATGCAGCTTGCCATCAGATATTTCCTTTGTGAATTTAGCATTTTAATCCTGTATCCTATTCAGAGAGTTGTGTCTTAATTGTACATTTTAATGCTTCTCTTTATGCTTGATGATAAAAAAATTAAATGTGCCCGAAGTGTAAAGTTAGATGAATTCTGCTGAATATCATCAAAGCTTAGAATGTCTAAATCCCCCTCCCCCAAACTCTTTTTACCATTACTTACTATTGCTCAATATTTTAATGCTATCTAATTTTCATGCCCCCAACTTTGTGGTCTTACTGCTTTAAAAAATGAATACTTATTTATATGTATTTATGTATCCATCAATTCCTCTCCCCAGTGTTATTTTCTGTTCACTTTATGGTTTCAGCACCCTTCTTCCTAAAGTTTATTCTGGAGTATGTCTAATTTTACCATTTTATCTCTATGGTAGGTTAGCTGGGTATAAAGTTCTACATTGACAGTGACTTCTTCTCAGTAACTCGAATAGAATCCCAGAAGGGATGATATTTACTATTGTAATATTTCTGTCAATCTATACATTTTTCTTCTATAAACAACCTGTTCCTCTTCTGTTATTCTGAGGTTTTTCTTTGTCTTCAATATTCTACAATATGATCAGTATAAACTGTTCTATTTATCTTGTTTTGGGGGGTGTCATTGAGGTTTTTTTTATAGACACCCTCAACTGTTGAAATTTGTCAGCCATTATTCATTTGTATATTGTTCCTCTTCTATTTCCTCAAACCTTCCTTTTGGGAACTGTCAATGTAGATATATTCTACACATGCTTTCTCCTCCATATATGGCGCTTCCTTCTCCCTGAGCTACACTTTTGTTGATTCCATAATTTCTTCAGTTCCACCCTCTGGATCTTTTTTCTATGTCTTGACAGGTAATTCATTCAGCTACTGATCTTTAACATCATTAATTATATCCAGATATAAAAGCACTGACTTCACTTCTGGGAAAGCTGGTAAACTTCTCTTTTTAATAAAAAAAAATTGTCATTATTTGTGTGTGTGTGTGTGTGTGTGTGTGTGTGTGTGTGTGTGTGCGCGCGCGCACAGGCATGCATGCATGAATCAGAGGACAACCTTTGTGAGTCGCTTCTCTCCTTCCACAGTGGGTTCCAGATATCAAACTCAGGTTGCAGGCTTGTGAGGCAATCACTTTATTCACCAAGCCCTCTCGCTGGCCCAAAGGCAAGTAAGTTTCTATTGGATTGGCCCTCCTTTAGTAACAAATATACATTCAAAAAAAAGGAAACATAACAAACAAGAGCCCAGAGAAAGCAGAGAGTGAAAACTCAAAGAAGGTGGACTCTGTGGCGAACCGGCAGTCAGAAAGGGTGATTGCGGATGTGAGTCTCCTGGTTCTCATAGATGAGTCAGCACCTTGCTGGTGGGTGCTGAAACTCCATAGAGACAGCAAGAAATGGGGCATACACCACAGAAATTGTGATGTCCAGCAGCACAATCCCAAATCTTGTGTAAAAAAATTCTCCTGAAATCTCGAAATCCCAAACCATGAATATGAAAATCAAGTTCCAAGAAACGTTATTTAAAAAGCAATGGATATTATTCAAATTGCTACCTAAGAGACAGAGTTCTTATCACCCAGTGAACTGAACTGGCTTCTGCAATAACAAGCAAAATCAAAACACTGTAGGAAGAATATGAAAAAAAATCCGTGGTGGCTCATTCCCCAAACCCCAACACTTGAGATGCTGAAGCAGTGGGTTTGCCATGAGTTTGAGGCCAGCCAGAGGTATATAGTAAGTTCCAGGCTAGCCTGGGCTACATCCAAATCCCACAACTAAAAAAGAATATGGAGTTTATACTATAAAACATTACCAAGATCCATGACTTTCGACGTATTTGTCAACACAGGAAGAAAAACTTGAACCAGGACATAGACAATTAACAGAGGTCAACGTACAGATAACCCAGCTACTAGAATTGGCAGACAAGAATTTAGAAGTAGTTCTTACAGCTATATTCACTGATGCATGGTTCAAGGAAAATACACTCACAATGAATGAGAAGATAGGAAACATCAGCAAAGAAGCATGAACTGTAAGAGAATTTATATTTTTATAATTATATGTTTTAAATTATATTATAATCATATATTATATATAATAAATTATTGTATATAAAAATAATAAAATAAAATAATATAATGAAATAAAAATATATAATAAATTATTATATATATTTTAATTATATTATAAAATACAAGTAGAGTTTATATTTTATAATTATAAATTTATAAATTTATAAAACATGGCATCTACAATAGAGATTCACTGAGCAAGCTTCACAGTATACGAGAAACCTCAAAGGGAAGAGACACTAAAGTGAAAACAGGTCATTAGGAAGTACCTAATCCCAACAGAAAGAGAAAAGAGAAAAACAAACAAAAAGAACAAAAAAAAAAAAAAAGTGCAAAATCCATACAGGGCTTAAGGCTTCAGGGCTTAAGGACGAATTAGTCAATCCAACCTCTGTATTAAGAATGAAGGCAACCTGGACTGCTGGAGAGAGGACTCAGTGGTAAAGAACACCTGTTGCTCTTCCTGAGGACCCAGGTTCAGGTTCCAGCACCCATATGGTGACACGCAACCATCAGTAACTCCAGTTCCAGGGGACCTGAAGCCATCTTCCAGTCTCTGTGACCATCAGGCACACATGTGGTACACAGACACACATGCACACAAAACACCCATACACAGAACACAAAAATTAATAATCTTCTTAAGAGAGAGAGAGAGTATATGTGAAAGCAACCCCAAAACATGCTAAGTAAAATAAACCAGACCTAATTCACATATTTATACAGGCTCATTCAAGTGAAATACTCTCAAATGGTGGGTTTATAGAGGCAGGGGGGGAAAATGCCAGAAGTTCACTAGGGCTAGAGATAGGAATAGATCAAGGACAACACGGCTAGAGAGGCGGAGGGCTGGATAGCTCACCACTGACCCTCTGTACCATGGACCCAGAACACCCTGTTCATCCCCACAGCACTCAGTAGTTACCGTAATTATCTGTCTATTTTCCCGGGTAATTGATAGCTTTCTGAGGACAGACGTATTTCCAAGTTGTATTTGGTGGAATCCCAAGTCTCAGCATGGTACCTGAATACAAAGCCTGGGCTTAACAAATGCTTATTGAATGGAATTGAGTTTCTCCTTCTCGCTGGTGTGTCCTTCCAGCCAAGCAACAGTTCCTTAAGCTCAGGCATGATTTCCTTCAGAGGTGTTTTACCCGTTCTCTTCGCTCCTTCCACTTTCTATCTGAAGAGCCAGCTACGAACCTTTGTCTCTCCCTTGTAGATGTGACTTTTATTCCAATTGCTCTGTCCTTTGCCCTTCTGCGATCCGTGATTTCTTCTAAGCCTTCCCACTGAGCTGCTCATTTTTCTCCACTCCGTCTGGCTTGCTGTCCCCAGGGCCTCTCGGTTCTGCAGTGGTGCCACCAACACCCTTTCCTTGCCTTGTGCCCACTCCCTGTTCGTTACCTCATCTTTCTCTCTGGTTTTGTAAAGTCTGCGACCTCGTGATTTCCTTGATACTAACCAAGAAGTGGGCTGAGAAAACTGTTCTCGACAAGCTGGAGCAAACATTTCCCCAAATGTGCCATCTTTCTTTTTACTATTAACATTTGCATGTTCCTTTCACTCTTTTGGCCCAGAGGCAGGAAAGGTGAGCCAGATCTTCTTGTCTAGATCTCTGTCTTAGTGCATTTGTGCTGCTATAACAAAAACCCCTTAGATTGGACATTTTATAAACAACAGCGATGCATTGCTTACAGTTTTGGGCCCCAGGAAGCCCAGGAGTAAGGTTCTAGCTGACTGAACGTCTAGCGAGGACTTGCTTCTCATAGATATACCTTCTGTGCAAATTTGGAGAGGGAACATTCATTCAGACAGTAGCATGTGAACACACGTTTTCTCTCTCTCTTTCTCTTCCCCCCAACAACCCACTCCCTGATTCATCTTTGGCTCATATCTGAGCTTGTTATGCTTCACAGATTATGGCTGTCTTCTCCTTAGGTCCCTCGTTATTTCCTAAGAACAGGAAGGAAAAGGATGGGTTCTGCAATCCTCCAGACCTTTTTGGTTGGGCCTAGGCTGTGGGAAGTCTCCATGTACGCCTGCTCTGTGAGCACCGTGTTCTACACGTGTCTATCCACCTACCCTGGGCCATTTCCCTGGGTCAGCTGTACGTCTAGCCTGTGTGAGCACCAGCTTCAGGATGCTTAGCCACTCTGAGGTGAAGCCCATCACCTTCATTTGTGTGTCGCTATCTAACAAGCCATTCTAACACACAAAACCTTAAAATGACTACCACTGTATCCGTCTCGGTTCTGCGCGTTAGTAAAATGTAGGGCTCAGGACAGCCAATCTCTGCTTCGTGTGGAGTGACTGGGTGGGCTGGAGGACCCAGATGTCCTTCTCACCCACAGACTGGCACCCAGAGTCCCTTTTGTGAGACTTTACATTGCAGTTAGGTTCTGGGGAAACAAAAGTGGAAGCTGCAAGTTCTCAAAAGGCCTTGGAGCTGCCAGTGAGTGTCACTTCCCCCACATCCTATGGACAGAACAAATCACAAAACCAGCATGGGATCAAAGGGCCCTGGAAGGGAAGGGTAGCATATGCAGAGAAGGACCAGAGGGATCAGGAACAGCCACACTGAAGGGCTGCTGCTGTCCTTTGTCTCCTATTCAGGGGCCCTTTCTAGAACCTTGCAGACTGTTTCCCATTGTATAATGGAACAAAGAAAGAATGCATTAACCCCAGGGGAGTTTCCAGGGGGCTCTTCTGCACTTTCTCTATTACCTGTATAATTACAGTCCCTGGTTTGACATCAGTGCAGGTTGTCAAGTCTTTGACACCACTGGGCAGCTCATGAAACTGCTCTTCCTGGGAATGGGAGCTTCCAGCCCAAGCACCAGCCTGTCATAGCTCTGCGCTGCTTCAGATCTGCAAGGTCAAGGTTAATGGCTGGAGAATGGCCAGGATCCTTTCCTAGTTCAGCATTCATACCTATTCTTTGTTTTTATTTCCTTCAGAATGTTCTATCCAAGTCTGTGCTCCTTGATGTTACAGTCTGAGCTGTGTCTCCCCTGAAATCTGTATGTCGACTCTCTAGGCTCCTCCCATTGTGACTGCATCGAGAATGGGAACCTCTAGGAGATGGGTAAGGTCCACTGATCTCAGAAGGATGGGAGTGTGATCTGATAGGACTGTGGCCTTAAAGGGGAGGAGGAAGGACTATCTCCCTCTTTTTCAGACATGTGAGGAGCCAGCAAGAAGGCAGCTTTTTCCAAGACAAGAAGAGACCCCACCCCCACCCCAGAATCCAGCCGTTGGGGCATCTGGATTTCAGCTAGTGATTTTATCACTTTTCTGCTGTTATGATAAAACATAAAAAAGCAAGTTAAAAGAGGAAGGTTTTTTTTTTTCATTTTTCTGGGGTTTTTTTGGGGGGAGGGGAGTTGGCTTATGGTGCTACAGGGATGCGGCCTATCACAGTGGGGAAGACACGGCAGCAGGCATGGTGGCAGGAGCAGTAGGATGCATGGTCACATGGCATTTGCATTCAGGAAGCAGAGAGAGAATAGGAGTAGGTCAGGCTATAGAGCTTCAAAGCTGTACCCGGAGACCCACTTCCTCCAGCGAGGCCTCCTAAAGGCTCCATAACTTTCCCAAGCAGCACCACCAGCTGGGAACCAAGTGTTCAAACACATGAGCCTATTGGGGGGTGGGGGTACAGCCCATAGTTAAACCGCAACAGAAGGAAATCGGGCTTACACCCTCTCAAACTGTGGGCAAAACAAGCATTTGCTGTGAGCAGTCCAGCCTGCGGTGTTTTCTTATGACTGCATGAGCAGACTCACACATCTGTGGAAACATCTGTTCTGATCTCTTTAGAACTCAAAGATGCAGGTGCCAAAGCTACCATTTCACAGATGAAGGAAACAATAGTTGCAGTGAGAGAGTAACATGACCAAGGTCACACAGGGAATGACAGAGTGGAGTGGAGGTCACCTGGCTCTAAAGCCCACACTCTGTCCTGCATGCTCCAGGCCCTCTGCACATCTCACGGTGCACAGCCTGGGAAAACAAGCAGTCCCCAGCATCTTTGCCAGCAGCTGGCTGCTCCTGGTCTGCCCCCTACCTCTGGCTGCCCTCTACTTAGGCACAGCCCATCCACATGGAGAGCGGCAGATCTGCAGGGGCTGCACATTCCTCCCTAAGAAGCCCAATGAACATGGAGGGTGTAGGCAGGAGGGGAGACAGTGGCTTTTGTCCTCCTTGGGGTGTCACTGAGAGTATATAGCCTGGGTCATTCTAGGAAGGGCACTGGGACGCCCCCAAGCTTGTGTAGTAACAAAAACACTGAAATCAAATTATTTTAAAAATCCATGCATTTCTGTCTTGGCACAGAGTCTGGTACCTTCTATTTCCAAGTAGGCAGCAGAAGTAAAGGCTGAGTATTATAGAGGAGCCAAGAGCACTGCCACAGGGGCGTCCCTTGATACTCTGCCAGCCCAGCTTCCTAGCTTAGAAGTTGTGGGGCAGTGCTGGTTTTGTAAGTGAAGAGATAAAGATGAAGGGAATGTAAGAAATGTGCCTAAGGAAAACCCAGAATCCATCCCAGGCCTCTTCCTCATGATGGTCTCACTCTTTCCCTCTTCAAGAATCTCTAATACCGAGGCTGGACATCTCTTCTCAACTGCTTCTCATGTTTGTCCCAGTCGCTAGCTTTTCCCTAAGCCTCCCCTGGGTTTACTTAAGATTCTATAGCTTGCTTGGTTTTAGATTGACAGTTGCACAGCTCAGAGGCTTAAGTATATTCACCCTGGCAGGCTCTGGGCACTCTGGGCCTTTAAGAAATGCACAGTTATGATGTGGTTCATGTCATGAGATACTTGGGGCTGGGCTTTAGTGCAGACTGGGAAAAAGGCACCACACATATACACACGCACGCACACACACACACACACACACACACACACGAACACAGCCCATTCAGTACTGAAGAAACTGTACCAAGGTGTCAAGGTCACTGCATCACATAGAGGAGGAAATGGAACTCGGAAGCTACTCATATTTCAAAACACCATTCAGGGCTGGAACCTGATATAACCTTTTTTATTTGGCAATATACGTCAAGAGTCTAATAGTGCCTTGGACCCAGTAATACACTCCTCAGCATCTTTGCAATGCAATACATAGAGATAGGTTTCAAGAATACACTGTTTATTGCAACATTGGTCACTGCTTTTCTTATAATTATCATCAAGGGTAGCAAAAAAAAAAAATACCTTAAAGGACAAGTTGGGAGAAAGATTAACCAAATTATGGTAGATTTAAATACTAGACAATTATAATGGCTTCCAATAATTGTGTTTTTCAAAAAGTTGTAACTACATGGGAAAAATGCTCAAAGTCCATCGAAAGAGAAATAAGAGACTCACACAGTGTCACACAGTGTGTGTGTAAACAGAGGAAAGGATGCCAGCTTTAACAATGGTTACTGCTATGTGGTGGCATAACTGGTCATCTTGTCTTCTGTAGATATGCACACCCTTATTACTTTAATAAAAACAAGGAGAAAGTTACTGACTTCCAAATCTACTCAAGTAGTCCCAGATTGGACCAACAGTTAATATGCTCTGCCATGCTCTTGCAGACTGAACAAACAGTGAATGAGCCCCACCATACACTCACTAGACTGGACCCATAATGACTAAGCATGCACTTGACACACTGAGCCAATAGTGAGCAGGCTCTCTGGTGCCCTTGGCAGATTGGATCAATACTGATCCAGTTCTGCCATGTTCTAGGCACCAAGTGGCCATGTTACTCATTCATTTTTCACCAGAGAACTTATTATGTGTGAGTCACGGATGAAGAATGTAAAGCTCGACTCAGGTCTCATAGACCTCACTTGAATTTTCTTTAGCTCAGTGGTTCTCAATCTTTCTAACGCTGAGGCCCCTTTAATACAGTTCCTCATGTTGTGGTGACTTTCAACCATAAATTTATTTTCACCGCTACTTTATAACTGTATTTGTGCTGCTGTTATGAATTGTAATATAAGCATCTGATATGCAGATGGTCTTAGGTGACCCCGGTGAAAGGGTCATTTGACTCCCAAAGGGTTTGCAACCCACAGGTTGAGAACCACTGCTTAGCTGATGCTCTTTCCTGCCTCTACTGCACCAGAAGAGAAAAAATAAAACCCTTAGGGAAGGTGGCAGCCAGGCTGCCTTGAGGACAAAGGGGCCACTGATAGCAAAGATATGGAAACTCTGCCACAAACAGGTAAGAGAAGCGAGCCTGCACAGGTTGGGGTATGCCTTCCTACATAACCCCACCCCCTTCCCCACCCCCTTCCAGTAGTCTCCAAGAACATTTTAGTGAACAAACTCGTCAATATCAGCTAAAACTTAAAATGATTGAGCTTTTCTCCTCTTTTTCCTTTACTCTCCTTTACTCTTCACTTTCCTCTTCCTTCTGATCATTTAAAAATCCTCCACTTTTAGTCTTTGTCTCACCCCTCACCCTCTCAGTCAGCTTTTTCCCCATTACCAGTGTGACCCATCACCCCACCAGGTGACCAATCTCCATCACCTGCAACGGAATGTCTGATACTAGATTAGTTGGCTTTTGCATTATTTCAAGGTGCAACTGAGGTCCCAAGAAAGCTGCCCAAGGCACTGCTGGGAAAGCAAGTGGGCTGGCTAGGGTAGGTAGAAAGGGGTGGTGTTGGACAGGCCACATGCCCCGCCTTATCCCACGGAGGATCTGTTTCCACCTTGGGATAAATCTGTTTCCATCTTGGGATGAATACTGGGTTGGTCTGGAGAAGGGACCAACCTCTAGTTCCAGAGTTAGATAATTAATAAATGTGTATACTATCCCATGAATTAAATTGTTCCTGTTGAAACAAATCATGGTGTGGAATATGCTTTTCTCCATATTAAAAAAGACTCAGAGATGTCCCCAAGGGTGCAATAATGACATTAATATATTGGGGGTAACCAACAGCCATCTAATTGGACTTAAGATCCCCCCAATATGAGAGAATTTGTGCCTGGTACTATAAACCTAGCCAACAACCCCATGGCTGGTAAGGTCATGGACCCTAGAGAGGACCCTATGGCCACTTTCCCAAGCCAGTTTAATTGCTGATTCCATGCTGAATGTGTATCCTTGCACACACAGATATGTATAGCCCTGTGTAGCCCTTGTCCCTCACCAAAGAAGTTCATTTTGCAGAAGACAGAGAAACCCACAGAAACCCACAATTGGTCACCACACAGATAGCAACTGGCTGTGGGGTGCTCAGCCCCAAATGATACATTCACAAACCCCTACATGGAAAGCTCGAGGAACATCATGGAAGAGGGTAGTTCAGGGGACTGTAAGAGCTGGAGGACCGATGTCTGCTGTGAGATCGTGATACAGTGTCCTCTATATAAGACAGGGCGCTGCACTCATAAAATCTCAACAACATGGCCACCTAAACAAAACCTGCACAATGGCACCACAGCACCACAGTACCAGCTGACATGTCAACATGGATAGGTGAAATCTCACAAAGTCCTACCCCTGGATGAAGAGCGACAGGCAATTAATGGCTAACAAGAAAGGAAGATTCAGTCTTCCCTTTGAGATGAGTCCCCTGATAGGCTATTCAATTCCAATTGGTTATCCATAAACATACACATACATGTGAACAACAGTAAATAAACCCAGCAGGCTGCACTCATATCTACATATGTGTATGTAAATACATTATATTTATTTAACGGTAATTATCAAGGAAGTGGTGTGAACTGGAGAGGCAGTGAGAGAAGCTGCGTGGTGGGAGGGAAGACTGGAAATGATATACAGTCCTCACGTATGGGATCCTAAGCAAAAAATGTAACTAAAATCCAACTTCTCATAGTTTTCCATTCACAAATATAGTACCCATCTTCAGAGATAGAAATAATCCTGGGTAAATTAATTCACAGATGGCATTCAGAAACAGTGCCTCGCACAGAATTGGTCCTCAATAAATTAGTTATTATTATATCACTACTGTTGTTGTTATTATCATCATTATTGGAGAATAGGAGACAGATTCTTTCATCCTTCACTCCCCCCAACACCAGGCTATCCAAATAGTCATACTGAATTCCGTGGCCTCTGCCTATCAGGTAAGGGTGGATACACTCAGGTATAAAGCTTCCACTGACCTCTTGGATTTGAAAGCTAAAGTGGCCAGAGTGTCAATCACAGAAGTAATTTGGTGCAATTCACTGAATGTAATTTCTGCATGGAAATGCCTGCGTGATTTTCTCTATCTACTGTGCTCCCTCCCAAAGGCCTGCAAACTCCAGCATGTGAAACTGGCCCGATTCACTTCTGCCCACGTTTTGGAGATCAGTATATGTTAAACAGTTATGTGACCAATAGATTTTCAGATGAGTCAAAACAAAATAAAGATGTCCTTAACTCCTTCAGTAAAAGAGTTCTGCCAGCACAGGTGAGGGCTATGGTGGAAGCTTAGTGTGCTCAGAATCTCCCCACTTCTCCCAGCTCCCAGTGTGGAAGTGTGGCCAGATGGCAGTTCAGCTAGGCCCTCCCCAGGCACTGCCTGTGCCAACAAGAGCTGCATTAACAGAGGGACCACATGCCTTTCTAAGAGCAGAGAATGCCAGGCAGTGGTGGTATATGCCTTTAATCCCAGCACTGGAGTGGCATAGGAAGGCAGATCTCTGTGAGTTCAAGGCTAGCCTGATTTACAGAGTGTGTTCCAGGACATTCAGAGTTACAACAGAGAAACCCTGTCTTGAAAAAGTGGAGAGAAAAAAAAGAGCAGAGAACACAAAGATCTCGCCCCTTTGCCTCGGGTGACTTTTACCAGCATTCATCCCCCCCTCCCATTTTATAGGATGCGTGAAAGACAGATTTTATGATACTGATGCAAAGATAGGGACTTCACGGTGCTCCTGCTGACCCTAGAGTGCATGGTTTTCCATAGAAGTTTCTCAAACTCTAATTGAACTATGAAATGTCATCTGTGAGCCCACATTCATCAGATATTGTGAAATGTTCTGGAAAGCCAAGACAGAGTGACCCCAGACTGAGTAACACAAGAAATTACAGAACACTGGAGCTGTCAAAATTCCTAGTGTTCATTATATTCAGCCACCTCATTCTGCAGACAAGGAAGCAGGAGCTCAGAGGGGTCACCCGGATGGTTAATGGTAGAGACAGAGCTAGATGGGAGGGCTCCTGTATTTGGTTTGCTTTCTGTTGCTGTGATAAATACCATGACCAAAAGCAACCTGGAGAGGAAAGGGTTTAACTGGCTTATGCATCTTGGTCACCGTCCAATCATCATTGAGGGAAGTCAGAGCAGGAACTCAAGCAGGGGTGAAGGCAAGAACCATGGAGGGCGCTGCTTACTCAGGCTGCTTCCTAATACCATGCAGGACCACCTGCCCAAGGATGGCCCCACCCACAGTGGGCAGGGTCCTCCCACATCAGTCATCCATTCATCCAGAAAATGCCCACTGGGCCATGCTCACAGGCCAGTCTGATTTCTCATTTGAGGTTCCCTCTTCCCATGCAACCCTAGTTTGTGTCAAGTTGACAAAAACCCTATCCAGCACAGTTTCACTCTCAGCTTGGTGCTCCCCACTGTGGATGTGTGCGCAGCTTCGCATTTCATCATTCCAAAGCATTTAAGAGCTTGCATTGCAGGGTGCTATTTAGGAGCTGGGGAGACAGCGGTGTATAGCATAGCTTTGGAGTTTACTTCCTGTAGGGGCAGGAAAAGGACAGTCTCTCTCTCTCTCTCTCTCTCTCTCTCTCTCTCTCTCTCTCTCTCTCTCTCTCTCTCTCTCTCTCAGGCAGTAGACTGGATGCTATGTTCCCAGATTCTAGTGTAACGTGAAGGTTGCAGAGCCTATAGGTCAAAGGTTCTCAACCTTCCTAATGCTGCGACCCTTTAATACAGTTCCTAATGTTGTGAAGACTCTTAATCGTGAAATTATTGTTGTTGCTACTTTCTAACTGTAATTTTGCTACTGTTATAAATCATGATGTAAATATCTCATATGCAGATGGTCTTAGGCGACCCCTGTGAAAAGGTCATTTGACCTCAAAGGTCGAGACTCACAGGTTGAGAACTGCTGCTGTATGAGGTGGGGCCTCATTAGTGGAGGCAGGTCACTAAGGGTGGATCTTTGAAGGCTACAGTCCCACCCCTTGAAGTAGCCCTCCCCCTCCCCATTCTCTGGGCTTCTACAGCAGCCACCAGCACACAGAAGGAGCCATTCCATCGGGCCTTCTCCTCCCTGATGGATGGACTGAAGCAACAAACAAAAGAAATCTTTCTACCCTGAAGTTGTCCCAGTGGAGCATTTGGGCCAAAATGATGCAAATGTAACATAAATGGCTGTTGTCGATTGAGGATCCACCTACCGAGTCTCAGTCCATAAAACAAAAACAGCAGCTCAACAAGACGCCATACAGATGGAATCACAGCGGGGGCAGCTTCTAACCCCAGAGAGAAATCCCAGCACCTGCTCACAGCGGCTTATGGCTACGGCAAAATTGAAATGACCTTTTCTCAAAAAGAGATATCAAGGATTTTAGGGGCCCAGGAACAGATCCTCAGCAATCTGGTTATAACTGCATCCATCCAATCACTTGCTGTGTTATCAAGTCACTCTACCTCTCTGAACCTCTATTTCTTGAAGCCCAAAGGAGCATCTTGCTTAGGCTGTGTTTTTTTTTTTTACCTTGTGCTTCAGGGTCCACAGAGGGCAATGTGCAGTCCATTACAAAGTCTCCCGCTTCTTTTGCTCAAAGCAGCCTCCTCTCTTATTGGATCTGTGTAGCAAATCACAGATGAGTGTGCTTTAAAGGCGCTTATCACACACACCTGTGCTGAGCATGCACAGGACTCCGCAGCAGAAACTGCTTTTGGTTTAAATGCCATGCCCTTCAAGATGCCTCTGTCCCTGCATATGACAGCGGGCCACTTGTGTGCTCCCATGGCAACTCCTGTATACGGGTCCCATAGTAAAGTCCCAGAGGCTGGCACTAAGGAGTCTAGTGCCTGAGTATGAGAACACTGGGCATGTGAACACTCAGAGTGGGTGCACCCCACCCACAGCCCTAACTTGACAGGTACCACCTGGGGCAAGAATCCCAAGGGAATACAACATGGTTGACACGTTCCCCAGATCCCAAGAAGGGTCATCGCATCTACCTTGCTCAGCTTCATAAATGCCCAGTGCCTAGCCTGGGTGCAAATGGCTTTGCCAGATTTTTAAAGTACATGTACCATGGGGCTGGAGAGATGGCTCAGTGGTTAGGAGCACTGGCTGCTCTCCCAGAGGACCTGGGTTCAATTTCCAGTACCCCCATGGCAGCTCACAGCTGTCTGTAGCTCCTGTTTCAGGAGATCCAACACCTTTGCACAGACTTCCACGCAGACAAAACACCAATGTACATCAAACAAAAATAAATAAAATGTTTTCTAAATAAATAAATAAATAAAAAGTACACCTACCACCCCTTTCCCTGTCCTGTTCTCAAGGGAGTTCACGGTGGTACTTGACTTGGCAGCCACTAGCTATAAGGCCACTTAAGTCAATTTAATTAAGTCTTTCACTCTTTTTTAATTTATTTGAGAATTTCATATATTAATATATTTTGATCAGATCCACCTCCTACTCCCTATCCCCCAACTCCTCCCACAGCTCCCCTTCCAAATTCATGTGCTCCTTTCAAAACCCAGAGCCCATTTCATACACCATAATCCTGGGTTATATCAAGCCGCTACTGTCTTGGAAGCTTCCTCCCCACTAGATAGTACAGAAGATGCTATGCAGGCTACTGGGGGAGAAACGTCAATAGTCTTACTCAGCTGGGAGCCCTGTGAACTACAGTATCAACCAGCCCACTGGAGAGATGGTGACATGAGTGTTTGGGGAGTAACCGACTGCTCTCTTAGTGGATTTAAACTTGCTCCACAAAATGGAATTCATGCTTGGTACTGTGGGGCCAAGAAGCCATGCTGTGTGGCCATAGGCCCCTGTAGACAACTTACAACCTTTATTTCGTTAAATGGACACAGTATTAAACTGCACCCTAAATGCTCATCTTTATACCCACAAGTTAGGGCAGCTCTCAACCCCCATCACAGCAGCTTCTCTTTTGCCGTAGGTGGCGGTTAGCACAGAGGCTCACAGTCGGCCAAAATGCAGAGAATATGAGACTCTGGAGTGTCCTATATCACATCCCACCCTTCCAGGGTTAGGGAGCATTGCAGAAGAAGGAGTAGAAAGATTATAAATCAACTTAATTTAAATTCCATTCAGAACCCAGTATTTCAGCCACATCCCCAGAGGTGCAAGTACAGGAGACTTCTGTCACCACAGGAGGGTCCAGAGGGCACTGGCAAGCTGCCCTCTGTCGCAGTTCTCACCCCTGCATCTGCCACAGTTCCCAGCCTTTCACTCCCAAAGAGCATGGACTGGGTTGGAAGGTGCCCAACACCACATCCACCGTGGACTGTGACTTTCTTTGCAACAGGGACTTTGCAGATAGAATTGGTTCAGGTAAAGTGACCCTGGAGATGGGTTGATCCCAGTCCAATTTGTCATATAAGGAGAAGTCACACATACAGATACACCAGCGGGAAACAGCCAGTGACCAAAGAGACAGTGATATGTCTGCAAGCTAAGGACCATGAAGGATGTACAACAGCCACCAGAAGCTACCAAGAGGCCTGGGAAGACCCCTCCCTAGAGCCTTTGGAAGGAGAAGGGCACTACCAATGCCTTAATTTCAGATTTGGAGCTTCTGAAGATGTGCTTGACTAAACTGTCATTTTAAGTGCCTCCCTTATGACAATTTGCTGCAGTAATTTCAAGGGATAATGTAGGGCTATGCCTCAGGACCCCCATGTTTCCCTCCAACTTTCTCCCCCTTGAAGACATCCCGATCTTGAGGTGTTAATTAATATACTTCAGATATTAACCTCTAGGCAGTGAGAACCACAGAACCCAATTGGTCTCCAACTGCACTCCTTAATGACTGGAACACTTGACCCTGAAGGGAACCAGGCATGCTGAACTGGCAGGGTTGCCCAAAGAGGAAACAGAAGAGTTCAGAAAAGCCTGCAAATCCTACCACTTTCTATCCTTTTCCTGCTGAGACAGCATCAAAGGTTCCCAGCAACAGACACACCCCAAGCTGTCCAGGCAGTGGGACACAGTGGAGGTTGGCAACTGAGTTTATTAGCTTGCTAAACCAAGGACTCTGGGGATACAGGAAGGAACTGAGGCACCCACCTACTTACTAGGGGCAGTGTTGGCACAATTCATGGATATGACCGGATCTATGCTGGACAGCGGAGCCAGTCCTCATTGCCACCTACAAACTACCACTTCCCATGCCCACACAGTGTACCTGTGCACAGCAGCCTTCAGATGGAGACAGTAGCTCAATTCCCTTCATTGATAAACACACACACACACACACACACACACACACACAGGATTTCCCCTCTCAAACATCTTCCTACCCAACTCCCCCAAGACCCCTCTACAACCCCAGAAAGCAAACATTTGGAAATTTAATCTTTATTGAATGGATTCTTTAAGGAGGCAGCCAGCAGGGGCTTTACAACACATCATAAACAGGGCAAAGCCCAAGAGCTGAACACTGATCCTGGCCTTCCCCAGCCTTGTGCTCTGTCCACACAGAACTAAGTCACCCTGTGCTGTGGTTTGAATGTGAAATGTCCCCACCATCCGTGTGTTTGAATCCCTGGTCCCCAGCTGGTGATGCTGATAGAAGGTTCTGAGCTACTGAGATTGGGCTTTGGGGGTCAGGCCTCACTTCCTCTCTGTCCTCTGCATCCTGGCTGCAGACACGCAGACCAGCTGCCTCACCCTTCCAGGGCCAACCTTTCCTGGCCATGATGGGTGGTATGCCCTCAAACTGTGAGCTAAAATAAGTCCTTTCTCCCTTAACTTGTTCCTTGTTGGATGCTTGACCACAGCAATGAGAAGGATAACCGACAAGCCCTGCCCATTGTCTCTGCCTAGCCTCTGGCCAACCCCCCTCCACCCTACCCATTTATTTTGATGATTTTTTGAGACAGGGTTTCTCCATATTGCCCAGCCTGGCCTTGAATTTACCATCTTCTTTCCTTAGCTGTCCAAATGCTAGATTATAGATTGTGAGCCTCGATACCTGGGGGCTCTTGCCATTTTAAAATGGGAAAGTAGACAGGTCCCGCTCTTCCTGAAGCCAGGAGAAAGTAGGCTAAGGGCTGCTGCTTTTCTTTATGTCGCTTAGCAACTGCATAATCAAGTTACCCAACACTTGGAGCCTTGACTCCCTCACATGGAAATGAAGGGTCTGATGGGAACTCCCATCTAAGACAGTGGCTCTCAGCCTTTCTAACAATGCGATCCTTTAATACAGTTCCTCATGTTGTGGTGACCCCCAGCCATAAGATTGTTTTTGTTGCTACTTCCTAACTCTAATTTTCTACTGTTATGAATCATAATGTAATTATCTGATATGCAGATGGTCTTTGGTGACCCTATGAAGGGGGTCATTTGGCCCTCAAAGGGGTCACGACCCACAGGTTGCAGAACTGCTGATATAGGACCTAAAGTAGTTGAGAATTTGGTACACGCTACTGTCCTTATGTCAGCTGTTAATGACAGTAAACCATGTGCCTAGTATACAGTTAGCATTCAACGAGCAAGAAATCAGGTTGTCATTTCTAAAGTAATACCAAGCAAAGCCAGACTCCGAAGGTTGTAAAAATCTGTTACCAAAAGATCTATGCTTATGGTACAGGCCTGAATTCCCAGCTATTCAAGGGATCAACATAGGAAGGTCACAAAGCCAAGGCCAGACTGAGCTACAAACTGAGTTCAAAGCCTATCTGGAAATTTTTAGTGAAAACCTGCCTCAAAATCTGTAAGAAAGTAAAGAAAAGACTAGGGATGTAGCTCGGTGGTAAAACATGTATCTGGCATGTTTGAGGCCCAGGGTCCAGTCCCTGGTATTACAAAACATCACCACCAGAAGGTTTTATAATGAATGCAACCTTGCAACCACCCAGCTTACATTTGTCAAGTAAGGGGACCTAGGCAAGACCTTGTCTGAATACCCGCAGGATCCACAGAGAGTGCAGGTTGGCCCATGCATTCTCTGCTGTGCTAGTGCAGGCCTCCCTAAAGGCCCCTTGCTTTATTACTATGGGAGGGCTGACTGCACCATTGCACTGTCTCTCTGCCCTCATCCTCCCCCTTCAGTAAGTCATGGTGGAAAAGCTCCAAGGCCCCCCAACAGTCTTCCAGACTTCAGACTCACTGAGAATGTGGAAGGAGCCCAACACGAGTCCATTCTCCTTCCCAAGAGAAAGGAGGAGAAGAGAAGGTTCCTGATCTGATCCTGGCATGTGCAAAAGCCTTTCCATTTGCTTTTGAGGTTTTCCAGTCGGAAGGCGATGTCAGCCCTGCCTTACTTGGTAGAGTGTCAGGAAGGCACTCAGACTAGCCGACTCGTCATCTGCCACTAGATCTAAGTGCCTGGCACAGATCTGTTGTGAGATCAGACTCGGTCTCTGTAGCTTTCCAGAATGGGGCTTCAGTAGAGGGTATGCTTTTGTTTCAAATAGCAGGTATTTTTTTCTTCTTTACACCCAAAAGCATTCACCCTGGAAATGGCTGCTATAAGGACAGGAAGGCAAGAGAAAACCTTCATGGTCCCTCCTGTGAACATCCTCATTGTGAAGCACTAAGAGCAAGCAGCACAGCCACAGCAAGTCCCCAAACTCCACGGCATATGTGCCTCTCCAGCATGGATCCACTCCATAGCACACTGTTAAAGTGATAATTAGTGATAGACTTGCCATGAATATTCCAGATCAAATCTCTCTCCACAACAGTTGATGGAGACAAAGGGCATCATGGGAAATGGAAGAGGGAATGAAGAAGTGTGTGTGTGTGTGTGTGTGTGTGGGGGTGTGTGTGTGTGTGTGTGTGTGTGTGTGTGTGTGTGTAAAAGAGCATAAGTCAGACACTGATTACAACAAATGAAGCTTCCAGGATATCAGTGGCAGGTATGGGGTACATGTATTTCCTCCATAAACTTCAGGGGTCCCCATCCTTCCCCATAAAACCCAGTGAGAAAAGAGAGGCCCAGTTCTGGAAGCTACCCTTCTGTTGCTTTGTGAATAGCACTTAAGGATGCTTAAAGATGGAAGGCCAAGGGCACAGAGCCATGGAGGAAAGCATATTTGGACAGGCCAGAGTGGCAACAAGTATGCTCCCTTGCCTTCTGAAAGAGAATGAGAAAGGGCTTCTGTATGGGGTCAGCATTTCTCCCAGCAAAGACGTTTGCAAAGGCTACTCACAGCCCCATCCACACTCTCAGGGATGCAACAGCAGAAACTGAAGACTCTAGCATTCAAACAGGAGGTAGAAAAGGATAAACAGACATTTTAAAAGGCTAGAAAGGAAAGAAAGGCCACCACAGCCAAGAGTGAGCCACAGGCCCAAGAACACAGAGTAAGCCAGCACTCTAGGATATCGAGGAGAGAGAAGCCATATGTATCTCTATATCCCTTCTGTTTGCACAGGTATCCAGACCTGGCTGAGACGGAATCTTCTGCTTTAAGGATATTTGTTACTGAGCTCTTCTGGATGGGAGGGAACACGACTTAAGCAGCAGGTCATGCCATCACAGAGTCCTCTGCAAGCAAGGCTCTGCCCTCTCTGCCCCTCCCACTGCCATCAGATAGCAGGCACCACTTCCTAACCTAACTGCTCCTTGCTCACAAGGTTTGAAGGCCACGGTGCTAGAGACAGCCCTAAAGTCAACTCAATACGCATTCCTCGTTCCTCAGATGAAGAAGCCGAGAACAGAGAGAAGTGGGATGTGCATCCTATATAAATAGCCTGGAAACAGGTGACTGGATGGTTTCCTCACCAGGACCCACAAGCCTCAGGCTTGCCTGCCTCCTAGAAAAGGGGGTCCCCCTTTCTCTGCTTGTTTGGACTAACCTACCATCCAAAACGCAGAATCATCTTGGAGGGGAGAAGGTACAGCGTCAGGACCAAAATTTAGGAAACTAACAGCCAACATGGGTCATCCTAGCACCACAGATGGAGCACACCAGTAGGACCGTGGCTCCTGGGGGTACCCAACATGGGAGTGTTCACTGGGAACAGCCTGGACAGAGAGCTGCTGGGACTCAAACTCCTGTAGAGGGTCCTCGCACTGCCACCTTCTTTGACACCTCAGGCTCACCCTCTTGCATCCTTCATGCCTATGCTCCTAGGCCCACATCCTCAGTGGGGCCTGACCCAGCCAACCGGTGGAAACTGCCTCAATAACCCCGGCTACTTGACTTCCCGCAGCACTTGCTGCTCAGGCCCTCTACCATTCACTTACTGATTACTTTATCAGCTATCTCTGTCCTTTTTCAAACAATTCCCACACAGACAGAGTCTGGGTTCACTGCTGTGTTGCCAGGGTGTTGGCTAGTATCTGACACACAACAAGTGCTCAATACATACTAGTTGGATAAATGAATGAATGATAGGTCTTCCCCCAACTCTTTCAGTAACAGCTACCTATTCATCTCCTGCACACACACATGCATGCACACACACAGTAACACACTCTTGCACGTACGCTCAGATACATGCACATACTCACACATGCATACACATTCATATACACTCACACACACATACATGCATGTGCACATGAATGCACACACACAGGCACTCACATACATCTACGCAGTCACACACACATATACTCACACACATGCCCACACTCACACATGCACACACACTCATACATACATACATGCATGTGCATATGAATGCATACACACATGCACTCACACACACTCTCATACATGCACACCCACACATGCACATATACTCACACACATGCCCACACTCACACATGCACGCAAACTCATTCACACACACACACACATTTTCTGTCCTTTCTCTTTTCTACCTGTACCCAGCCTTCCATTCCCGTTAACAAGCATACTTTAGGCTAAAGTTAGGACATCCAGTAACAACACTGCCAAAGCTTCCACTAAAAACATATTTCATACATAGACATAGTTTTATATGCAGAAAATTCTCTAGGACGATATGCAAGACATGGAGCCACTGGTGTCTCTAGGAATGATGGACACTTTGGTCTGTAAGCTACATGTGAACTGAGTTTTGATTTATGTGATTGTAATTAACTATTCAACATGTTTAATTAGAAGTAAAATTAGAGAAAAAAATTAAAACTGGCACAGGCCTTGGGCTTCGTCCCCAACATCATTCTACTACAAATGTTTTTCAGGGTGACAGTCCCTAGAATGCACCTTGGCTGATGGAATGGGGTGACGATTCTTTTCTAGTTCTGAAACTGTCTGAAACGTGACTGTTACTTCTATAATGAAGCATCTGAGAAAGTTCCCATCAGGCAGAAGGATATGAATTAATGCAAATTTTCCACATACATAAAACATGGAGACTTCATCTCAGCTCATGAATGCCTTTACCTTCATTGTGCTCACTCCCACGTGGGGTTTGTGTGGAACAGATTTCAGAAGGCCCAGAAGGCCTTGCAGCTTGCTGGCAGTGCAAATAAGGAGACATAGGCAATGCCTTCAAGAAGATGGGAGCCAGTAAGAACATCCACGAGCAAGAAATTATCACAATCTGAAGGATGCACAATCACGGGTCCATAGCCAGTGGGTCACATGATTTTCATAATTTTCTTCTGAGACTTTCACACTGTTCCAGATTTTCTACCCTGAGCCTTATTGTGATGTTATATTTTTCCTCTCATTTATTCTATCAGGTAAAGCTACCAGCTCGGTGAAATGAAGTGATGGTTCTTTTCTCTTGGCCCTAAATGTTCTAAAATTGGGCTGCTGCTTCTCTGGGTCTTCCTGAAGGTGAAATACCTATTTAATTTATTTTTTTATCTTGTAGGCCCATAACCTGGCACCCTGGAACAGCGACTGCTTCTTAAGTAGGGAATGATTAATGACTATTTCTCAGAATCCGGTGAAGAATTGTATAGTATCCTCAGATACTATCCCCAAAGACAACGGCACACCCCTATTCTTTCCTCTACTGTTATCTCTGCTCTGGGTGAGGCAAAGAAATCCAGAGTTACCCAAGTGAAGCTTGATAGGGGCCTCTGAGGAAGGCATGAGCGGTCTTCCCAGGGTCCTATGGTACTGTTACATTTAAATAGATAACTTTATATAGAATATATAACACTACATGGTGTTGTAAGAACACAGGAAGCAGTGGTTGGTTTATCACTGAATTAAGTACTATGGGGAGTAGTTTCTTTTTCTCTGTTTATATTTCTGGTGTCTTTGTAATAATACTGCATTGTTTCACAATAATAAAAAAGTTACCACATTTTGTTTAATTGAAAAAAGGAAAATAAAATTGTCCTAGATAGGACTGATACAAAAGGTAAGACTCAGAGTAATGGGTACAGGACAGGGCAGAACATGAACTGAGGGCTGGCAACCTTCTGCCTAGGTTGAAGCCAGGTTCCAGCCTCCCAATAGACCAAGGTATTGCTTCCCCCAACCATGCCTTCTCCCTCTTCATGAGATCCAAACACCAGGAGCTGACAAAGTCACAATTGGGATGTGTGAGGCAGAAGAGAAGGGTGCCAAATTGCTGAAGGAGAGACTCACTGACCAGGCCATGCAGTATCTGTCAGAAATGGACCCTGGGTTATATGTGACACAGGTGTGACATACGTTTGGTAGCTTCTGAGAAGAAGGAATGTCTCAGGGTGCTTCTAGCTAAAGTGACCCGGTGCCAGGTATAATGAGTGAATCCAGTATATGGAGGAGAAAAGGACACTTCCTCACAAGGAAGGTTAAGTGGGATGTCGGCAGCTGAGACAGGACTCCCGGCTTATGGTGAAGAGTGGCATCCGGATGTGATGGGATCTGAAGGGGAGGGAGATCTCTTCTCACAGTATCTATTGGCTCAACTGATCGTAAGTCAACATGCCATCCTCTCTGGCTTTTCCTGGCAGTTTTGGGATGCATGCTGCTGCTCTGGCTTCTCTGGTCTTTGTGCCAGGTTTTGCAAAGTGGGAAAGACACTGCTGTGCTATCCTCCATTTGGGTGCTGGGCATGGGCAGCCTGGGTGCTGATGTCCACGGCATGTGGTCACTGTCGGTGCCTGCAAACAGGGAGAACATTTATCAGAATGGAACTTCACTGTCCTATTTCCATCATGTCATGATGGGTAGAGATGGGGAGAGTGGATGGATAGGAGGTGGGCAGGAGGCCACGGGAGCTTGGGGAGAAGGCATGTGCAAGGTAAACAAGAACAGAGGAGTTGATGGGATGGCAGAAGGAAGGACACACGGCAGACCCAGGAAGGACTCAGACCATCAGAGACCCATTCAGAAAGGGGCAGAAGCCATGCACAGACAAGAAGGCAAGCCTGGGCTGGTTCACACAGACTCCTGCATGGCCATGTTACCTTCTGCTTTGCCCATCTGCCTCTTAGTCTTTGCCTCCTGGTCCAGAAGGGGCCCTCCCAGCCCTGTGTTACATAAGTATATTTCCAGTTATGTTTGAAATAATTGTTTTGTGCACTGTTGGGGCAAGGGCTGCCTAGGCCTTGGTATTTTGTATTGTCCACAGGTGTTGGCTTTATGTAAAAGATGTTTGATTCCTCATGATCTGCATGTGTTATCAATAGAACACCTGAGGAGTTTAAGTATCAATAAAAAAACCCTGAGTGCTCAGGGTTCCACTGTCCAGAATGGTGCTTGCCATGACAGGTGGTTCCCTCTCCTGAGGTCTAGCAGGGTTTGAACCTATGAAAATGCCTCCATGTCTTCCTTGCTGAGCTACAAAGTACCTAACTGCTACAAGTGATGCACCAATGTGGAATATGACATCATGGCAGCTACATCCAACGTGGAGACAAGGAAGACGAGAAAGAAACTCCAGACCTCACAGAGTCCAATGAAGTACGTTCAGGGCAATTCCCAAATGATGGAGATTAAAGTATTAATAAAAGAATATATATGCAAAAAGAAAAGAATAATGAGTACAAGTCTCCTGAAGGAAGAGGAGCGTGAGGAAGAATATAAGCCTCTATAAGGAGTGAAAGCTGTGAAATGTTGGAAAAGGTTGTGAAAAGCTGGAAGCAGGGAAAAAAGCAAGGTTTCAACCACTTTTCATGGTTATGGAGCTGGCCCAGGTGCAGGGAAGCAATGTGGCTGCATACAGCATGTTCCAACAGCTAGCCACATTCCCTCCCACCACTGGCAGCAGCTGAGGCATGGGAACCAGGGAACCAGAGTGTACTGTTCTACAAACTGAGTTTTCTGATAGTTGTTTTGTATGTGTGTGGGGCCCAAGTAGATCTTGTGATTTATATCTATGAAGAAGGCTGTATGTTTCCCCTTAGTGGTGGTGGAAAAGAATGCCAAACCACCAGGATGTTTTGGCCAAAGATTTTTCTTATCAGCCCAGGACCTCCTGCTGTAGAAGCTGGGGCACTTGGAGCCAAGAAGCCATTTATTTAAACTGACCAGGTTTTTTTTCTGCAAACCAAACTCTATCTTAAAATTTGGAAAGTGTTCTCCTAAGATTCAGCACACAGAAGCTGTGTTCCAGAGGTGGCCAAGGTTGTACCTCATGCTGGCAGTTGAACTTGGTAGTATAAGAGTTACCTAGGTGGTACTAGTTTAGGAAGGCATGAGGGGGGGTTACTGGAGAGCATCTGAGGCTTGGCACTGTGAGAGGCCAGGAGAGGCTACCAGTAAAAGTGCAGCCTCAGTAGCAATTGGAGGACAAGATTAAAGGGATCATGCAGAGAAGATGAGGCTTTGCACTATGAAGAAAGCCCAGGAGAAGCTATTGGTGAATGTGTATCCCAGTTGCTGAAGAAGACCCTGAAGTTGGCATTCTGAAGATGCCAGTACCATAGGATAACCACCAAGAACAGCAGCAGCAGTGGAGTGGAGCCAGCCGGAGCCTGGAGGACAAGTTATTTGTGCTTCAGAGGTCAGAGCCAGAGAAGTGATCCAAGCCCTTTGGAGGAGCCCTCAGATTGTGAGTTAATTCAATATAATTGGACATTGGATAATGTTTTCCTGCTGTCCAAAGATATTATGAAAACTTGATAGGTGTTAGATTTCATTTAATCCTGTGCATCATAGCAAGCCTTGTGATTGTCGCTTTATTGCTGATGTAGTGTTAAATTGTGTTGTAGAGATAAAGCAATTTTTGACTGTCTTATACAGAAAGGGGGAAATGTTACAGAAGTTTATTTCCAGTTATATTTAAAATAATTGTTTTGTGCACTGTTAGGGGAAGGACTGCCTAGGCCTTGGCATTTTGTATTGTCTGCAGGTGTTGGCTTTATGTAAAAGATATTTGATTCCTCATGATCTGCACATGCTATCAGTAGAACACCTGAGGAGTATCAGTAAAACCTCCTGAGATTAGACACTCACAGTTTCACTGTCCAGTATGGTGCTTGCCATGACAGGTGGTTCCCTCTGTTGATGTCTGGCAGGATTTGCATCTATGAAAATGCCTCCTTGTCTTCTTGGGTGAGCCACACAGCTATCTACTACAGCCCTGCCTCCCCATCCCCTCCTCCTAATGGCCCTCCTCTAAGCACACCAGAGAAATAAACTTACTTCTACCACCTGGGCCAGTGTGCCTCTTGTCCAGCTCTCCTGGGGCTTCTGGCAGCACGTGCTTTGGAGCTTTCCCTGCTCCCTCTGAGCATCAACATCTCAGTCTCTGGCTGTGTTGGAATCTGCCTCCATAGCTTCTTTCCTTTCTGTTCTTCAGGGAGGTGGCAGGATGTTTTGTCCCTCCGCTGGACAAGATGCAGCAGGAGTGGGCAACACAGGGCCAAATCCGAGACACCAGACTGAGAGGGACAGGAAGGGGAAACACGGGGCAGTGCTGGGTGATCTGGACCACTGGTCACCTCATCCTAGTTCATGAATGGGCAGCTAGACAAGAGATACCAAATGGTCCAGAACTGAAATCCAGTGTACAGCCCAGGTTACCTTTCATGAAAGACTGAGCCCTTTCAGCACATTGGTCTTTGTTAACATGGGAGCTAGCAGATCCACTTCTGGGGACAGGCTCATGCTTTAAAACACATCAAAACCAGCCAGAGTCAAAAAACTGATTTGTCAGTCCCCGTGGAAGCAAATCCAGCAGCACTTCTGGGAATCTCCTAGAATGGGCCACCCTCTAGCTAAGCCTACCCTCTAAGAGATGCCCACTTGGAATGCACACTCCACTAGAGACATGTATCCCAGTAGGTAGGGCATAACATTAAACAGGACCAACCACAGAGGGGTCAGGTACTTTCCTTCTGCGTTATAGCCAAGGACTGTGCCAAGGCAATCAGGATAAACACCTTACAGGCACAATCATGGCCACAACCATGACAATAACTGTAATGTAAAAATCTATCCCTAGAGCCCACAGCATAAAGCACACACTCTGCATGAGTATACTTGGACATTAGCACACATCAGAACTACCTGGAAGTCTTGTTAAAACAGAAATCTTTGACTATAGTCCCAGTACCCCTGGCTTGGTGGGTCTGAAAATCCACATTTCTAACAAGCTCTCAGGTGGTCCAGGGCTATGCTTTGAGAACCTCTGGTCCACACCAAGAGAGAGCTCAGTGGTAGCACCTATTTAACGTGATCTACCTTTAATCAACCTCTCTCTCTCTCTCTCTCTCTCTCTCTCTCTCTCTCTCTCTCTCTCTTCAAAACTTATCGAAAACTATTGACCAATATAATGGGTTCATTATAAAATGAAGAACAAGGAAAGCCTTGAATCTACCTACTTCATACATCCATTCATCCATCTATCCATCCATTCATTCATCCATCCATTCATTCATTCATCAAACAAAATCCAGAGAAGGTGTTTGCTCAAATAAACAAGTAACAAGCTAAAAGCAGAATCCAAATGAGAAGCCCCAGCACTGTTCTCAAAAATCTTTGAGTCCTAGAAAAACCCCTGCTGTGTGACATTGCTGGAGTCAGCAGGGTCAAGACTATGCGATGGGTGTGTTTGGGCTTTTCCTTCCCGTGCTCTGCCAAAGCATCTGCTGCGAGTAAGGCGGTGCCTGAAGCAGAGCACGACTGCTCCAAGATCAACTGTGAGTTGTTCAACTCTGGGTCCAGACCTCAGCTGTGGTCTTCTCAGAAATTCCACAACTTGGGGCAGGCAGAGGAGAGTCCTTGGATAACTCCGCTCATGAAGCACAGGCTTGTTGAACCATAGCGATGACAGCACAGCCTAACCACCATGACAAATATTTCCCAGCGCTGTGTTCTGCATCTCCACTTGGCTCTTTGCCCTGGCTAGCCCCTCTTCCTGGAAAACTGCTGTTCCCAGCTTTCTCACGCCAGGCTCCCTGTGCCCCACAAGCTAGATTGTGTAGGTTTGCCCTTCAAGCATCTCCTAACCATCTCTCTACCGGCTCCCTGGTGACTCTCTGTAGCCACACGCCTTGCCTCACCTCTGTTTTCTTCATAGCCTGAGTACTACCCAAAGCGTTCTGTTCACTGCTCACTCACTTCTCCCACCCTGTGCTCATCAGTGAGCTTGAAGGTGCAAGAACTTCATCTCTGTGTTTATCAGCATCACCCCTGCACCTCAACAGTGTCTGGCACAAGGCAGGCTCTCTACCAGATCCACTGAGAATGAAAAAGGCCTAGGCACCAGGCGCATCCTCCTCCCACACAGTTCCTCAAGTCAGAACCAGAGACTTCCTCTCCTATTTCTCTCCTTTTTGGTAGTGGGAGCTCAGGCCTCAGCAGGATGTGAAAGAGGGAGAGGTACCCTCAGGTTAGTGTTCACAGTGACAGGCGGAAGAAGACAGAGGGGGTCTCAGGACTAAGGTGGTGCTGAACCCCCTCCCAGAACAATCACTCTGGAAAGAAGGATGCTGGTGAGGCGGGTCTACCCAGACAGAGAGCCCAGGAGGCAACACAGTGCAGAGAATCATAAAGTGTTTTAGGGGGAAAAGAATTGGCTTCAAACCCTACATTAATCATCTCAGTCTCTCTGAGGTGCTGTTTCTTCATCTATAATGGGAATGGCTGAGAATACCCAAGGCTGATGGTATCTGTGAGGAAGAGGGGAGTTAACATATGCACAAGTTCTCCGAAAGCAGTGAATGTAGAGTCCATAACAACTTACTAATAATAAGACCTTGAAGTCTCTGGGGATCTGAACAGGTAACATGTCTCAGGCATACATCTCTGTTATGGAAGTTTATTTTTACTTATGTATAAAATAATTGTTTTATGAATTGTTGGGGGAAGGGCTGACTAGGTCTTGGCATTTTGTATCGTTTGCAGGTGCTGGATTTCTGTGGGGGGATGTTTGATTGCTCGTGATCTGCACGTGCTATCAGTAGAACACCAGGAAGTCACAGGCACTGAAATGAATCAGAAGAGCAAGGCTGATCTAATGAGGTAGTAGCCTGTCCAGAGAATGCTACCACATGGGGACAAGGCCTACATGGCCAGAACTTCAGTTGTTCATGCAGATATCAGGTGTCTGCTTTCTCATATGAAATCAGTCAGGCTTTAGGTATCAGCAGAACACACAGATTTAAGACACTGTGTTGAGAGCCACAGTGTATCTATAGCCAGAATGGGCTTGCAGGCTAATCCTTTATAAATTCTAGATAGCAACTTTGATTCTTGTATCACCAATACCTAGTGCATCATAGACACTGAATAAATAAATGCTTGCTGATTGGAAAGCAAATGAGTGAATGAATGAATGGTAAAGAAAGAACAGATGGGTGAGAGAGGGGAAGCCGGATGGATGTCCACGTGTCAAGACCCCAAGCAGTGGGCTGGGCAAACTCAAGGTGACCCTTCTGCCAAGCTGTCAATGTGAACATTGCACAGTCTTGCTTGTTGGCAGAAGGCAGGATGAAAGACAAGATCTGTAAATGAGTCAGCCACCAGCTTGTCTGAGGCTATCTCCACCAGAAGCTCTATCTGCAGCCAAGACAGTACTGACCACAAGCTGGTGCTCGGAATGCCATGGGGCTGCATTCCCTTTAAGGTCCACCTTATGCCTTGTGGTCATTTGAATGAGAAATGTCCCCCAGAGGCTCATGTATTTGAATACTTGGGCCCTAGTTGGTGTGCTATTTGGGGAGGTTTAGAAGGTGTGGCCTTGCTGGAGGAAATATGTCATTGGGAGCAGGTTTTGAGAGTACACAGCCTCACCCTACATCTGGCTTACTCTCTCTTCTTCCTGTTTGCAGTTAAAGATGTGACCTCTCGCTTCCATGCCTACTTGCTACCATGCCTCCCCACCTTGACAGACTCATCCCTCTGGAATGCTGACCCCAAATCAACCTTTCCTTCTATAAGTTGCTTTGGGTTATGGTGTTTTATTACAGTAGCAGAAAAACAACCAATGTCTCCTGTTCTATACATGCCAATGGAAAGGAGGGAACACAGCACCATTTTGTGGATTCCAGTGGGAAAGAAAGATCGTCCAGACAGGATGCTCCCTGGCTCTTGTTAAAAACTCCCTCTCAGTTGCCTCTGAAGCTCTGGTGGGCATGTGTGAGCCTTGTGTGGGACTGCTCCCTGGCCTGCAGGAAGGCTGCTGGGAGGGAGTGACAACTGAGCCACCCATTCGGAATGCCTAAGGTTGCAAAAGTTATTTCAGGTTCAACTGAGTTATAATTTATTTTTCTAACTGATCATTACCGCTGCCGGCTCTATAAATAACCACCTGGGGAGTCTGCTTTTCTGCTCCCAAACCCTCCAAGAGCCTGGCTAGATTCTCTGTGGTTTCTGGCCTGCCAGGCACACAGTACATTTTTCTGTGCAGCCCTTCAGGGATTCCTCCTGCAGTGTATGCCAAGGAATCTGCTGAGTTCTACCCAGCTCTTCCTGACCCAAGTCAGTCTTCCCCCCACCTCCCAGAAGGCCTCACTCCCTGGTCACAGATGGTTCCTGAGCCAAGGTCCTGGCTTCTCTGTTTACTCTGCTCCTATCCATTGCAACCTTCCAGACAAGACAAGACAAGACAAGAGCTATTATCCTAAAGCAGTCCAGGTGCGGCATCAGGTGCGGTCAAGCCTATGGGGAACATAGAGCTGGTCTGACGGAGTGGGTGCTATGCTGTGAAAAGCCCATGCAGTCCCTGGAAGCGGGTTGTGGTTTACATTAAGTCAAGTAAGTAATTTAAAGAATACACTTCACGGGCTTGAGAGATGACCCAGCTGCTAAGAGCACTCGCTGATCTTGCAGAGGACCCAAATTCAATTCCCATCATCCACATTGGGTAGCTCATGCCTGCCTGCAGCTACAGTTATAGGGGATCTGATGCTTTCTTCTGGCCTCTACAGATACCACCCTCACCTGTGCACATACAGACAAGTGGGCAAGTACACATAAATAAAAATTTTAAAAAGTTAATGCCATCAAAAAAAAAGTGTGACTTGGCTTAATTAAGCACACACAAAGCCCATTCTTGATGGTTCTAACTGGCCTGGAGTTCCTCACTCAGGGGACCTGGGGAGGATGTGAACCTCAGAAAGGCTCACTGAGTTCCAAGCATCATTGTATTGCATTTTGACAACACGAGGCCAGTGTGAGTGTCCTTAAGCCTTCTCTGCCAATGAGGGGCCTGAGAAAAAAGATTTACTCAAAGTTACATGTAAAGAGACACAACGGGATTCAAGACCTCCTGCTGCTCCTCCTGCCTACCCCCTATCTAGTCCAGTGGTTCTCAACCTTGCTGTGACCCTTTAGTACAGTCCCTTATGTTGTGGTGACCCCCAACAATAAAATTATTTATGTTGCTACTTCATAACTGTCATTTTGCTACTGTTATGAATCTTGGTCTTAAGTGACCCCTGTAAAAGGGTCGTTTCACCCCCAAAGGGGTTGTGATCCACAGGCTGAAAACCACTGCTCTAGAAGACCAGAGTTTAAGGCTGAGTTTAGTTTTCTGTGTTGTAGCAAATTCCCAGCCCTCTAGGGCAGTGAGGGAACCTTCTGTGTGCCTCCATCACACACTGCCCACCTGAGAGCAGCACCCACTAGGCCATATTGGAATCTGCCTCTCCTCCTAGCCCAAGTTTTTGGCCATGTACCCCAGCAGTAAATGCCTGAGGATCTCTACATATGCATATATTTATTAATGAATTATATTTATAATCTATTGCTATAAATTGGATCCGGAGTGGCCCTAAAGGCCCATGTGTTGAAGGCCTGGCCACAACCTATGGCAATTTTGGGAGGCTGTGAGGCCTTTAGGAGGTGAGGCCTGGTGGAAGGAAGTTGTTTCATTGGGGGTGTGCCCTCAAAGAGGATTGTAGGTATCAGCCTTCCTCGTGCTCTCCTTTGCTTCCTGGCAGCTGAGAGGCAAGCAGCTCCCCACCATGACAGATACTTCGTTTCAGACCCAAAGGCAATGAAGCCAACCAACCATTGGCTGAAAATTCTGAAACCAAAAGCCAACACAAACCTTCCCTCCATACAAGTTGATTCTCTTAGCTCCTTTGTCACAGTGACGGAAGCTGACCAACACCTGTGATCCCCAAACAGCACGTATTATGCATGTATTAATGTACCTGGGTGTCTGTCTACCTCCTGGCATGTCTTCGTCCTGACCCACATGGATCATCTCGCCTTTCCGCTTTGAAGATTACCATGCTATGTGTTCATCCTCCACCCTTCATCCTTCCCGACTCCAGTGGCATCTTCTCTGTGTTGGGGGCTATGCTGGGTGCTGGGGATGCTGGGTGAACAGGATGGCCAGAGCGCATGTCCTCACTCTCAAGTGCGCGAAATAATGTCAGGGGTGATAATGGCACAAATAAAACAAAAGAAAGTGGTAAGAACACGCTTGTTGGGCCTCAGAGAAGGTCTGTGTGGCTGCCTGGGAGAAGGCTGTGACACAAAGAGGAGGCTGGGGAGAAAGTCAGTGCAACTAGACTGTAAGAGTTTTGAAGACATCAGAAACCTTGAGAGACTGGAGCTCAGGCTAGGGGTCCCGACCTCAGTTTAGTCTTGCTCCTGCTGCTACTGGCTGGGTGATTTGGGGATTAAGGCCACCTTCGGCCCCATGTCGTTAAAAGTTACAAAGAGTAAACATATGAAACACCGACATGAGCTCAGAAAGTATCCAGCCTACAGTCCACCCCCACAAATGGTTCCCTGTCATTTGCCTTCCCAGCGTACGGAAGTGTGGGAAAGTGGCAAGCCAGATCTAGCCAGATTTCCTCAGTGCTGACCAGAGCAGCTAGTGCTGTGCTGACTGACGGAAAGAGTGCAAGGAAAATCTGGTAAATGCATGGGTTTAAAATGGATAATCACCACCAAAACAGAGAGTTTGGATAAATAGTAAACATGGGGTCCACCAAGATGGCTCAGTGAGTATATTCACGCCAACGCTAGAATGAGGGAAAGCATCCCCGCAAGTTGTCCTCTGACTTCCGCATTTGCATAGCACATGCACACGTGCACACACACACACACACACACACACACACACACACACACACACACGCACGCACTAAATAAATGTAATTTTTTTTTGTCTAATTATGAGATTTTAACCACTTTTTTTCAAATTGTAAAAGCAGTGTCATATGTAATGTGTGAGTCTTCAGCACTTTACACAAACATGGGATTGTGAGGTTTAGAGCACATTTTCTACTTCAGGTGTCTCTCGTCGGGGGGCTGGAGATCAGGGGCTTCCGTTCTGGGAGAGGCACCGCCTAGGTCAGGCTCCCTGTACTTCAGCTGTCCTGGTGGAGAGTCCTCTCAGGACTCCATCATTTTGTCTGAAAAACTGTCAAGCTGACAGGCCTGCACGACAGCAGAGATGAGGAGGACGGCATAAATGCGGCAAAATACACGAGAAAAGTTTATGTCCAGTGCCACTGCCTTAACTAGCCCCTACTGCCAGGGACTGGGCTGCTCCTCCTGCTGTCTTTACATAGTCATCTGCATTAGGAAGACCCTTCTGCCTAAATCCTCTCCACACAAACACCGTTATTTCTTTGATTCCCACCCCAATCCCTACCCCCACCCGGTACTGATGATTAAACCTGGGCCTTGGTCATGTTTGGCAAGCACTCTGCCTCTGAGCCCAGCCCTTTAAAATACAATTATTTCCTTAAAACAAAACACTAGATCTGACACTGCCAACCCAAAATGGAACAGGAATTATTTTTAAGGCTTTTAACACACATAACCCAGCAGCTATCGCAAATGGATATTAGCTCACTTCCCCAGCCTCTGCCTATGGGTGAGTTCTAACCTCTTAAGGGTCTTTGCCAATATATTAGGGAAAGGATGGCAGCCCTTTGCTTCGATGTTACTTTGCTTTAGTTACCGGGGACTTTGAAATGTTTTTCATCTTCCTACTTCTCTTCTGAATTGCATTTCTTATGAATCTGTGTCTCTAAAGGAGATATGCTTCCTAGGGAGAAGGTCCTTGCAGGTGGCCTGGCTGCCTCTCCTGTGGCACACATTAAGTACACAGCATCGTTAATGGACTCCAAGTGAAATGCCCACCATTCAGCTGGGTCAGCAAGACCATGTACTCATGTACCAGGGAGCCGCCATCCCTTCACCCTGTGGAAAGTTGAGCTCAGGAGGCCCCAAGGTCCTTTCTTACCCTGGGCCCACAGAACTCTGGCTCAGTCCAGAGCAAGCCAACCTCATATGAAAGGAGCCCATGAATAGACTAGCAGCTGATGAAAGTGACCTTCCCATCTCATCAGCCCATGCTTTCCCAAGATGGATTTGATCCTAAACCTCTCACAGCTTCTACAAAAAGACAGTTGAGACAAATCAGAAAGACAAGTTGAGTCTGGGGAGATAACTTAGTTGCTAAAGAATCTGCCTTGCAAGTCTGAGGAACTGAGTTGGCTCCTCAGAACCCATGTCAAAGAGCTGGTCGCACACTTTTCATCCCAGCAATGGGAAGGCAGAGATAGCAAGAGATAGCAAGATTCCTGGAACTCACTGGTCAGTCAGCTTAGCCTATTTGCTGAGTTCCAGACCAGTGAGAAACTCAAGGAGAGGGAGGTGTAGCTATCACCTAAGGTGTGACATCCAAGGTTGTCTTCTTGCTTCTGCACACCTGCACATATGTGTACCTGTACACACACACACACACGAAGGAAAATGAAGCTGACTTGGCATCCCTCCAAAGGCCAGAACATGATATGTGGTAAGGGAAATTCTTTCAATCTCCCGTTTGCCAACTTGGAAGACCTTAAAGTGCCACAGACCAAATCCTGTTTCCAAGTCAACGCAACACAAAAACTGATGTGCTCAGTGATTGCTCCCCTTCGGGAAATTTGTCTTGCTTTCTTACTTACTTTGCACTTGGCTTTGGTACATGATTTAGCACCCAATCCTTTCCCCTACCCCTTAACCTTACCTACTCTGTGTGCACAGAGATTTTCTCCTGAGCCTTCTAGGATCTGGAGAATGAATGCTCTGTGTTTGCAGCAAGCTAACACCCGAGCCCAGGTTTGTGCACCTTTGGCTTGTGAACTAATCTTTGGCTAGAAACATATTATAGTGTATGTAACTCCCTCTGTCAGGAGTATGAGCAGACCTTTCAAATTTTTACACGTAGGATCTTTCCCCTAACATTCCCTACATTTTGGCTGTTCCCATTGGAATTTCTGTCTGGGCTAGGCTGGCTGCCAGAGAGCTGTTGAAAACAGAATGTTCACATCTCTCAAATCACCCTTCATGGGAAGAAGTCACTTGCAAATGACCTGGCTACCTCTCCTGAGACACACCTTAAGCACACAGAACTGACAAATGAAACTGGTGCCAAAACAAAACAAAAGGAACGTCTTCAGCAGGAGATGGGTTCAAACAGACGCAGAGACAGGTGTCTGGCAACATGAGTAAAACCAGGACTGAAGAGGAGAGAGGCCTCCCTCCCAGCCCCAGAGCACAGGCTCCACGGGGTGGGGAGTTACGTGCCATACAGATCCTGCTCTTCTTTGTGGGACCCCTAGCTGCACATTAGTGATACCAAAGAAACTCAAACCAGTCCCAATCTGAGGACCTACAGGGTTGCTTTGCTACTTGCCTGAGCAGTCCACTTCGGTCCTTCTGAGTGGGTCAGGGGAACCTGTGCATACTACATGGGGCTGATCATTAGACTTACAAGGCCTGGTTGCCCTTCTCCAGGGGTATATGCTATAACCAAAGAGATGACACTTACAAGGCTGGCAATACAGCAAATCCTGAGTCAAAAGAGATCCCATCAGTGAGTGCTACCAGAGGCTAGGAAGGGCAGCTGGTTTGTTACTGTGGAAAAGGTAATGTAAATGGATTGAGTTTAACCTCTAATGGTGAGGAAATTTGTATGGGTGTCTAAGAAGGGAACCATCACCTGGGGAACCCTAAGAGGAGATGAAGGAGAACTCAGAGTCCCTCACCAACCCCTACATTGCTGGCTGGGGTGGACAGCCTGTGAAGCAGGCAGAAGCCTGGAGCAGCAGCTAGGAAGAAAGGAGGCCAGATTTCAGAGAGGTCTGAATTCCACAAAGAGACTTTGGGCTCCATCCAATAAGCAGGAGGGTGCAGTTGGAGGCTTGAACAACAGATTAACATAATTAAAGGGAGCTCCTAAAGACTTCAGTTTTCTGTAGGATGCAGAAGAGATAGAGATAAGAACACTAGGGGTTTTAGAGAGCCCAGGTTAATAGCCACAGGGCTTGGACTAAGACATCAGACTTGCTCCAGAGAACCAGGCCTTGAAGCCACCACGAAGCCAGTGTCCATAGGGCTTGGAGATTAATTCCCCAATGGGGTTAAGAATGACCTGGATGGGTAACTTCTGAATTTTGAACTTGGTGGCTCAAAGGTGGACGTAGCCATGATAGACATAAAGACACAGGCTGGTGCCCTGGGAGAAAGAAGTGATGAGTTCAGAGTAGGGTAGTTGGAGTAGTTTGATAATAACTTTTAAAAGGCAGAAGTGAGGCTGGAGAGGCATGTAGTTGTACATTGCTGTGGTGCTCACCAAGGAGACACATAATCATATCTACAAATTCTGCCAGACCTAGCCAGCACCATACTGGACAGTGGAAACCTGAGCATCTGAGCTCAGGTGCTTTTATTGATCTAGAACTCGTTAGGTGTTCTACTGATAGCATATGCAGATCATTAGCAATCAACATTCCCCATATATCCAAACCTATAGACCATACAAAACGCCAAGACCTAGACAACCCCTTACTGAACAGTGCACAAAACAATTATTTCATACATAACTAAAAATAAACTACCACAAGAGAGGTGGCTGAGCAGTTGGATCATTTGTTGTTCCACATGGAGGCTCACAACTGTAACACTATTTCAGAGGATCCACGGTCTTCTGATTCCCATGAGCACAAGCATGCACATGGTGCGTGGATACACATGCAGGCACAACAAAATAAGAACAAATAAATCTTAAAAAAAAAAAAAGACAAGAGTATCCAAAAAGCAGGCATTTCCTGGCAGGCAGAAATGGATGGTGCTTCCTAATTGTTCAAAGGAGAGTTAACTCTAGCAAAGTTTTAGCCAATATCAGTGAAACAGCTGTCTGTCTACACAACCAATTAGTCTCCCTCCTGCCTCCCTACTCCCCAAGAACTTATCTGACTATAGGTTCAGAAACCAGGAAAGGAATATATAGAGACTCTAAATTCTGGAACTTTCCTCTATTGAAGTGCTATGTGTCAAATGCCCTTGTTTTCACACATAAGCATATGCGTACACATATGTATATGTTCAAGTCATTGCCCTACCCTTCCCCTCTGCCCTCTGCTAGGTCCTCCTGCAGTTCCCACAGCCACTGCTAACTTCCCAGCATGCATCCTTCCCTCCCACCCATTCCAGATCATCAGCATCCCCCAGCCCTGATTTTGTTGATTTGCCGGGGAATCCCAGAGAGAACCACAGAATGAACAGGCCAGAGGAACCACAGTTTTCCACAAAGGCTGGCAGCTTGCTGTGGAAAGGACCTCAAAGGGCAAATCAAGATGCCTTGAGTTTTAGCAGCTAGCCAAGGGAACCACACAAAGATCCTCTGTGACAGAGAGTCCCTCATTACCCTGTTCCATAGAGATTCAATTTCTCCCTGTTCAGTTACAGAGGGAAGATAAGCAGACTCCCTTGCAGAGCTATTAGCCTCAAGTTCAGTGCTTACAGCAATGGCTACACTGGATGACGGTGTGTGGGTGTGTGTGTGTGTGTGTGTGTGTGTGTGTGTAGGGAACAATGAATGGAAATAAGGAGAAGAGGAGGAGAAAGAAAAGGTAATTCTCAGGGTGGAATGGATATAAGCAGTGTAGAAGGCAGTTCCTCCAGTTACTAGAAAACCAGATGAGTCAGGCAGGAGAGCAACTTCCATGCCCCCTTCCTCTGCCTGCTGTGTGTGTCCCAGACACAGAACCAGCTATTCGCCTGTCACTCACCCCAACTGCCATTAGACTCTGCTCCATGGCAAGGAAGCTGGAGGGTCAGGTCTACTTCTGCTGGGTAGCAGAAAGGAAGCTGGGCAAGGTGTGAGGGTGACCGCAACACTCAAGGGTCAGAGAGTAAAGAAGAAAATGCAGTAAAGCAGGGGGGAAAAACATGGCAGGAGTTACTATGGCTCCGAAAAGGATCACTCAATATGTGCAGCTTGGAGTTTGTAGATATTTCTGGTTTCCTAGACAACCCTTGCCTGAACCAGACAGAAAGCAAACCCCCACTTTAAAGAATAATAATACAGGTGTTGGGAATGGGACACAAAAGGAAAGGCAAGGAGGGGAGGTATCTCCTGCTTCAGGGAATGGGGATGAGCTGGGGAATGAAGTTCTTCTCCAATGGAAGCTGAACTCTCACTGGGATCTGCACCCTCCTGTGATGTTGCATGTGTACTGAAGGGAGTGACTGTACTTCTTGTTCACCGATGGAGGTGTGAGTTCTCTGGGTGCACAAGTTTGTCAGAGTTGGCCTAAAGGTGTACTTTTAGCTCTTTTCATTTCATAGTATGCAGATGTACCCAATATTTCTGATGTGTGATCGTGAACATGATATATAACTTTTTGTAGTCTGGGGTTGCTAACATATCAAACTGAGATGAAGAAACCAGATGCTTAGCTCAATTCGCTGGCCTTCAAATTTATAATTGTAAGATCTGATTTCCTGAGGAAAGGGGCAGATACAGATACAGATTCCAAAGGCCACAGTTCCTAATAAGATGGACTTCAGAGTTCTGAACTTCTGAAAAGTGCCCCAAATCATCCATCCCAGACCCAGACTAGGGAAGGTCAAGATAGCATTAGCTGTCTCTGTGTCTTTGGCTTTGCAATATCCCCTACTCTGAGATCTACCCCCACTTCAGGCTCCCCAAGTTCCTTCCTTGAGAACCCCATCTCCCAGCCTGAGGATTGCAGAAGGCAGTTCTCTCTCCTTTCTTCCAATCTGCCTGTGGCTTCAGGAGTAGGTTTTTCAGAGAGGAGAGAGTTTACACTTGGGTACATGCTGTACCCAAGTACATGCATATACATGAGTACATGCAATCCTAGACTAGAGGATTGCAAAGACTCTGGCACTCAACTCCCCATTCCACTTCTTATTAGAGGAAAACAAAGGTCTGAAACACTGGTGGGACTTTTCAACACACTCTGAATGTCCTCTGAGACAGGGAGCATGAAGCAACCTGCAGCTTCAAAGAGGTGCTCCAATGGCCCGCTAAATATGTCTCTGTGGTGGCCTCAGGTACAAGGGCCAGCTCCACCATGCACAGCAGACAACCTATTCACCCCCTTGTCTTCTTAGAAGGGCTTGAGATGTGAGAACTTTGGATGCTCACAGTAGAGAGTTCACCGAATCTCAATAGCAGTTTCCTGGGGACAGGCTTGGGTAGCAGGCCCTTGGACAGACTATGGAGAAGAAAGATTATCTAAGGAGCATGGGGCCAGATTGCAAACTGCTGTAGCAGTTAAAGGAGATGAAAACTGAACAATGGATCCTAGTCTAAGAGTTTATGCTTCAGCATCATCTGTCTCTGATGTTCAACTGGCCTGGCCCATTCTGCCATGTTGTAATAAGCCTTTTGCCTGCACAGAGCCACCAACCCTGAGATCCCAGAGATGTTTCGCAGAGATTAATTTAAACCCTATGCTTCTTGCCAGGACTTTAAGCTGGAGTGGGCAAAAGAAAGAGACATCATAAATGCATAAATTATATAACTGCTGGACTTGGCTCCTTAAGTGTTAATGAACATCTTTTAAATGTAGATATTTAGGTAAAATGTGTTTTATCCCACTCTCTGTAGCACTTAGAGCCCTTGCTCGCCTCCTTGGGGCTGTCTTTTATTCAGAATCATAAACAGCATCTGGGTCTAAACAAAGATTGGAATCTCAGTAGATCGTAATTACAGGGTCAGAGAGATCCAAACTACCAACGGACACCACAAGTGAGCTATAGTCACCATCCAGGCCTCCCTCAGATGCATTTAGCATCTTTAAGTAGCCCTGTATGGGCAGCTTAGGTCGGACCTCCAAACCCTGAGACTTACAGAAGTGCACCCATCCCCTCCTCCAGCCTTCACTCAAGATGCTTGAAGAGCAGCCAGACTGGAGGAAGAGGTGGGGGTTAGGGGAGACACAGAGAACTCTGGTCATGGCATTATCATCACCTCTGGTTGTCTTTAAAGAAGCTCAGAGCTGGGTCCCTCCTACAAGTGACTTGTGGAAAAAATATACACCATGCTGCTGAGGTGAGAATGATTTGAAGGCAAAGTTAGAAATGAGCAGGAGACTCTAAATGAATCCAGTTTGTGACATGGTTAGAGCAGCAGCATGTTTCGGTAGTTTTACAGGGTGTAGAAGTGGTCAGTGTCACCCGTGCCAAGGAGGACAGAGGGCAACGGCTCTGCCACCAAGTTATTGCTGTATGTCCATTATATGTGACGTGGGATTTGACAAAGCAAATCAGTATATAAATAAAATAATACAGACTTTGGAGCTCACAGACATGCCCCAAAGTTGACAAGTAGGACACAGTGTAGAGCATGTGCCTAACACACTCAAGATCCTGGTTCTAGTCCCAGAACAGCAAAATGAATGAATGAATGAATGAATGAAATAGAGTTGACAAGTAAGCTAACAAGTTTTTGATGGTACAGAGCATCCAGATCTGGCCCTCTGTGCTTTCTCTCCCCACTCCTAGGACCATAGCTGGCAACGGGGTCCTACAGTTGATCCTATGATCAAAATAACAAGATACAGAATAATGCAGTTCAACCTCCCACCCAGATAGACCCCAGCCTGACTCTCCAGAAACCTTCCGTTCCACTTTCACTGGCCATTCTCACAGTGTGGGGCACAGCTGTGTTAGGCTGAGTGAATGGGAACAGTCCTGCCCTCAGGGTGGGTCCAGGGTCCAGGCCCTCTAACTAGGCACTGCCCCTCTGAGTCAGCCCAAGATGGGTTCCGTGGTAGGAACCACTGACTATGAGAGGCAAAGACTTTGTCTTGAGCCAGAGAAGAAAGCCAATTGGCCTATAGCAGGGTGCTTGCTAAAGCTTCACCAGAGATATGGCTGATCTCAGTAGGAATTGTGGTGTGAAAACCCAGAACCAGTAAGTTTATCTGGGGGTCAAAAGTCAAGAAGATGTTGAAAGAGAGCTCCCTCACCCCATCCCTATCCCTTCCCACCTCCATATACATATATATATATACATATATGCACATATATGTGTGTATATATATATATAATTATATATTACTATCATTAGTTTTTGTGTGTGTGTGTGTGTGTGTGTGTGTGTCTGTGTCTGTGTCTGTGTGTAGGTATGTGCACAGGCATGCAGGTGACCTTGGAGGCCAGAGGCATCAGATCTCACTGGAGTTGAAATTACAGGTGAGCCACCCAGCATGAGTGTTGGGAACTGAACTCAGGCCCTTTGCAAGAGCAGTACTGGCTCTTAGCCCCTCCACCTCACTACCTTTCTCTTAACCCCTCTGCTTCCTTCTCCATCCCAACTCACTCTTGGCAGTTTCTATTTGGCCTTAGTTGACCCATGATGTTCTGGGAAACCTCTCCAAGGAATGCCTTAGGCTCACCAGACAGCCTGAGGTGGTAGGAGCTGGTCACCACCCTGGCATGGTCAGCAGCACCAGAGCATAGGGAGCGCCTTGCACAACAGGCTCAAGATCATCTGCACATCGCTGAGAAAACTGAACAAGATCCAATATCCCAGCTCCCCATCTCATCCCACCCTAGACTCGGGCTGCATCTCAAAGGTATTAAACGCCATAGCACAAAGTGCAGCAGGAACAATGGGCAAAGCTAAATTCTTTAGAGTTTACAAACCATGTTTCTCTATCAACCCTGCAGCATCTTACCACCATGAAGAGCCAGCACCAATCTTTCCAATCAGTCTTTCCATGACTACTAAGCACCTTCCCTCGCACAGAGGGGACATTGCAAGGATTCCAGGGAGAAAACCTCCTGCACCAGGGCCAGCTCCTGTTCAAACAGTCTTTCCCGGCTGACATGAGAAATAATCTTTTCCTGACTAGGTTCTTTCTCCCAAGCCTTCATGTGCCCTACAGCAGGGATGAGCAAGCTTTTCCTGTAAGGGATCAAAAAGCAAATGCTGCCAGCTTGGCAGGGTTGCATGAGGTCTCTAATGTATATTCTTCTTCAATATTTTTTTTTTGCAGCCCTTTGAAAATGTAAGCCACATTCTTAGTCAGGGTTGTATAAAAGCAGATGGCAAGTTTCCCTGGCACTCCGGAAGCTTCATTTTATAGACCCTGGCCTACAGGGAGGAGGACATCTTGTGTTTGTCCCTATTAAGCGGCCCTCTCCATATCCCTTCCTGATGTGATGCCTCCACCCATCGAAGTCCCTGACATACCCAGAAGAACAGAGATGGGACCCGATTCATCAGTCAATCAGAACCTGACACAGTGCTTCTCACAGAGTAAACATTCCTTAAATATTTATTAAATGGATGTATAAATGGATGACTCAAAGCATTCAAAAACCTCTTTGGATTCTAAAATCCCAGTGCACCCCACTATCTACCTTACACAACTATAACTGATGTCAGAATCAATAGGACTTCTGGATTTAATAAAAGAAAGTTACTTATTTATTAATAAAAGAAAGTAATGAGATGTAAGGCAGTAGGCAGGAAGTTATTCTCCTTGGGGGGAAAGCCTCTCAACAGACTAGAAGATAGACCTATGGGCATAATCAAATGATTGACAAAGATGATGCAGGGCATAATTAAGGGGAAGTGGATAGATCCAGACTGTCTGAGTTAGAGTCTACACACACATGTACACGTACACACAGCTGTACATGCACAAGTACATACACATATGCACATACATATTCACACAGCTATATATGTACATGTACATGCACACACACTTGTGCACACATGTGCACACACACTTGCACATAGACTGTATGATTCCACACGTGACTATGGATGAGCTACTGAGCCTCTCTGTTTGCCTAAATATAGTCTATATAAACTCAGGCAGGCCAAGAATATATGAAACACTACATATTGTTTTATTTTCTGCAATAAGTAGAACAGGATTGATGAAAATCAAGGAGTTGATCTGCTTCATCACTGAGGCCAAATCTTCCAGATTTCCATAACCACAATGAAAGCACTCCAGGGCAGCTAGACAGATGAGTTCTCTACCTCACCTTCCCAGACTCATGGCTTTGCTTGGGTGTGGGTAATTCTCCTTAATTTTTACACAGCTGAAATAAAAAGCCAGGTTTAGAGTGCCTCTCTCAGGTCTAGATTGTATATCACCACCAGTGCCTGCAGCAGAATGACATGTGTACAGTCAAAGCTTGGGAAATGCCCAGTGGGTGGTTTATAAAGAACACTATTTAAGGGTTCCCAAGTCCCTACCTCTTGCTGCTCTGTATATGTGTGTTCCATATCTGTGCGTATAATGCCCAGAACAGAAAGCAGCAGTGAGGAGCTTCACGAGGAAACCAAAACTAATTACAGTTATTTCTGAGCTCTTTAAACATCACATGGACCATGGAAAGGTAGCTGAGGTGCTCTCCTGCTAAGGATCAGAAGTAAACAGGCCTCTTCAGGGACTGGCATCAGGCCATTTGTGAAAACAACTGGGGAACAAGACAATGTCACTGTGTATACAAGCTGATGTTCTGGAATATTTTCATTATTTGACAATTAAGTTTCAGCATATCAATAAGTTACCAAAGGGTAAATGGAAAATTGAAAGGTGGTACAACTTGGAAAAGCACAAAAATCTCAAATTCAAGAAATTCCAAACCTTGCCCAAATGAATGTTAGACCCAAGACTTCAGACAAACAGTCCCTCTGCACGGAGAATAGTTTTTTAAAATAAAAATTTAAGTTTCCGTAAGAACCAACTCTATGGAGTTGAAATAATATATTCATATACACAGTAAAAGTACATCAAACAAACAGCTGTGTACTTTTTGATAAATGTCTATATGCATTCATGACACATATCATCTATATGCATAATTAAGAAATATAAATATCGATTCCATATGGATATAACTATATCCGTAACCCCACAAAATTCGCTTCTCTCCCTTTGATTGCTCCCCACTTTTAATTCTCCTTAGGCTACCCTAAGGCAGACAACCCACCTTGCCCCCATAGTTTAGTTTTGTCCCTTCCTTTCTTCAAATGGGAACACACAGTCTGCACTCTCCTAGCTAGCCAGCTACTTCAGCATGGCTCTCTGACAGCCTGTGTATGTCTTTGAGTATGACCTTTTTTTTTTCCCCCTCTTTACCACTGAGCAGTATTTCTTCATTTGTATGAAGTCTCTTGGTGTCCCTTGGTGGGTTGGGATCCAGATGTTTCGACATTTGGACCATCATGAATAAAACTCTTGTGGACATCTATCTGCAAACATTGCGCCAACGTGTTCCTGCCTCTTGGGAAAATGCTGAGTCATGTGCTATGTGTCTTTTACTTTATAGAGAATGCCAGATGTATCCTGGGTAATAGAAAACACAGATTGATTCACTAAAAGCACTTAGATTTTACAAATGCAGGAGAACTGAGTAGGGAAGGAACTGCAATCATGGTGGAGCTGCCTTGTTTGGTGGCAGGTGCTCCTATGCAGTGTCTTCTCAGGACAGCCTCACCCCGACACCTTCACCTTCCTTGAAAAATGGCTGCCTTTGGAGGCAGTCCTGGTCAGTTTGTCACCCACAGACTTTTCTAGAAAAGTCAAGACTTGGAAGGCCCACTCAGGAGCCCAGAGCTTAGAGCAGCTCCTTAGAATGTGGGGATCCTGGCACCGCTGTCCTTAGTGAAGGCCTCGTCAAGAACCACTAAGACGGTGAGACCTGTGTGTTTACAGGACGACTGTACCTCTGCCTTATTTCAGAGGTGTTCAGAGGTGTTCGATTGTAGCATGTAAGGCAATTTCTGAAGCCACTGACTTGGAATTAGATGAATTTGGATTTTCTATACTCTTTCTGGTTTACATTTCTTACCCAGGCTTTATCTTAGTTACTGAGAGATAGTCCATCCTCCTTAATACCCTCCCAGAGTGCCCACCACTTTCAGATAGGGAGAAGAGAGGGGAAATAACAAATGCAGCTGGTAGGAAACTTATAAAGTCTCAGAAGGCAGGGGACCTCAGAGCTCTGGGAATTTAAAGGAACCCGGGAATCTAGATGCTAAGAGAAAGAAAAGATCAAAACTCAAGTTCAAGAGGTATGAGGCAGCCTCTGAGACAAAGATGCTTCACATCCTGGATGTGATACCCACTGTGACACATCCTTGCCCCCACCCCACCCCAGCACTGCCCTTCCTCAGCTTAGAAACTGCTGGTCAGAGATGATTGAGGAAGAAACAGTGGCCCCACTGTGTGCCCTGACCACTATCAGCCAGGCCAGCATAGCCATCTGCCACTGACTTGCACTTATTAGGACTGCTACTCCTCAGACTTCCCTTAGCTTCACCTAACCAGCAGTTCTCAACTTGAGGGTCGTGATCCCTATTGGGGGTCAAATGACCCTTTCACAGGGGTCACCTAAGACCATCCATTATGATTCATAGCAGCAAAATTACTGCTATGAAGTAGCAACAAAAATAATTTTATGCTCGGGGGGGTCACCACAACATGAGGAAATGTATGAAAGGGTCACAGCATTAGGAAGATTGAGAACTACTGACCTAAATTATTTCTTTCTCACCTAAAAGTACTCTATAGCAATGTATCATCCAGTCCCCTCAGTGCTCCCAGGAGCAGCTGACTAGCCTGCCTGGGTTTTCTTACTCACTGAGTTTGTAAAAGAAGTGAAGAGGGCAGGGGGAAGTGTGTTGTTGGTCTGGAAGCAGAATAAAGACCTGGGGATTACGAGCTGATTGCTCTTGTTTGGAGATTTCTGCCTGCGTGGGGGGTGTGGCCAGCTGAGGCATTAACCTGCAAGGAGAGAGAGAGCATACATATGTAAAGGTCTGAGGACTTCTAGCAGTTATCACTGCTCCGTGCCTACCGAAAGAGGCAGTCTTCTGAGGCCTGCTGCAGGCTTCTGCAGGAGCAGCACATGCTTCCCCAAAGGCACAGACCTAAACCCACGGCCTCTCTGACCTTGACCTTGGGCTTAGCATCTGGTGAGCTGGTGAGAAGAGCTGGTTGAGATCCAACAAAACACTGTGACAGGATTGTAGCAGAAACACCTGGAAGGACTGCGGCTGGTTTTATAGATGAAACCACAAAGGCTGCAAGGTCCTGGGGCACCAGTCCTGAAGACAGCAGATCCTCAGCTTTCTTTTAAGGGCCTTCCCCTCCCCTCAAGGGCTCCCCCTCAGGAAGCCTGCCTCCCCTTTCCACCTTACTGCCTGGATTGAGTCGAGAACTAACCTGGTACCACTAGATCCATTATCCACCAGCTCTGCCTCCTATTTCTCCAGCTGCACACTGCTCTGGCTGGCATACAAGGACTGTGATAGCGAACAACCTTGGCCTGCCAGTGAGGCTCAGGTGGCAAATTACAGAGAGGGATGGAGAGGAAGACTGGCAAACCCTTCCTTTCCTTTCAGGGAGGGAGTATCAGAAAGCCTCCTGATTGCTCTGTCCCCTTGGGTTCCCATGTAGTTCTGGGCAAGGCCACCCTGTCTCCAGGGCTCCTCAGCTCTCAAGGGGTCTCCTACTGTCAACCCTTATCCTACCCCTGCAGTCCTTGGCCTCTTCTACTACAATAGCCTCGGTTACCTAGCCCCAGTGCACACCATTATCCCAAATGATACAATTAGATCACACTCTAGCTTCAAATCTCCACATGGCTTCCCCTTGGACCTTCAGCAAAAGCAAAGCTTCCACTGGACTTGGGTTTCATGGGACCAAGAATACCCCCTGAAGACCCCTCTTCCCCTGGAACTTCAGGACTCCCTAGTAGCAGGACCCCCCACTTCCTCAGGCCCCCTCCCAGCTCCAAGAGTCACATGTGCCTTGCCCCATCCCATGCTTCTGCGTCTTACCTCCTGGGAAAGCCTTCCTGGCAGGATGCCCACCCCCACAACTTTCCTTCTCTGTCCTCGGGCTGTGCTCATTTCCTTCCAAGCTCTCAGCAAATGTGCAATTATATAGTTTTTAGGTTTACTTTGTAAATGACTGTCTGGCCCACTGGAATGCAAATTCCCCATGGCAGGAACTAGTCTGTCTTTTCCACTGGACACTTGATGGACAGTCAAGGCACATTTGGGAAATGAACAGCTGGGGAATGTGTTCCCAAAAAGTAGATGACTCTCTTTTTCTGGGAAGGTTCAGTCTTCAACCTGAGACTCTCCCCCTTCCCTCCTCTTTCCAAACTACTACTGGAATTCTACTACTACTCTCTTTCCAAACTACTACTGGAATTCTATGAATCTAGCATCCTTCATCGAGAAGGTTCCAAGTAATCTATGGGAGAGAGGTGAGTTTCTCAGTCACATCCCAGGGCCTAAGTTTAGGTCCCTACTCTGCTGCTTGGTAGTGGTCAAACTCAGCAAGTCACTGTGTTCTGTGCCTTGGCTTCCTCACCTATGGAAGGAGAATGAAGAAACTTCCTAGGGCTTTCTTAAGAACAAGAGGCACTCATATTTGTAAGGCTCTGAGAGCAATGTGGGGAACACGGAGAATTTGACAGGCACTGATGTTACCATCCTTGATCTTCATCGTTGCTCCTAAACCCAGGTCTCCCATAACCCCAAGCAGGAATCTTTCCTCTTGAAAATAAAATACATGCTATCTTTAAATGTCACCTAATTCTCCCAACTCAGGCCAAATGGTATACTCCAGCAACCAAATCTAGCTCAGCATGAAACTTCCTAAAATGAACCTGCTCTGGGTAGAATGCTATGGTCTCCCTGCTTTGTGTGTATACGTGTGCACACAGGTGCCGGCACAGGTGCAGATGTGTGTACGTCTGTGTAAACATGAAGGCCAGAGCTCAAAGTCAAGAGTCTTCATCAACTGCTCTCCATCTTAGTTTTTTAGACATGGTCTCTCACTGAACCAAAGCTTATCATCTAGCTAGGTTTGCTGGCCAATGAGCTGCAGAGATCCACCTGTCTCCACCTCCCCAGGACTGGCATTACAGATGTGTGCTTTCACACTCAGCTGTTTCTGGGATGTGGGGGAATCTGAATCCAGGTCCTCATGCTTGCACTGCAAATGCCTCATCTTCTGAAGCATCTCCCCAGACACTGCACTTCCTGATTCTTAATAGGTTCTGATAAACTGTACACTGTCTCTTAAGTATATGGTTCTGTGTGGCCACAAACACCAGGGGGATCAGCAAGCTGAGGCTCTGCAGCCCTGGTCCAGCTTCTCTTGTCCCTGAGCTTTGTTATCTTTATCTTCCAGATGTGAAGGTCTTGTGCACTGAGAGGTTACAGCAGTTCTAATGAGCCAATGAACGCACGCTGCCACCTCCTAAAATTCCTTACTTTTCCATGGTTAGTAACATCACCATTCACCCAGAAGAGGGCCTTAATCTGTGTCTACAGGCAGAGTTCTGCCTTCTCCAAGTTCTGTCAAGCCCCTCCCTAAAGATAGTCAGGTCAACACATGAGGGAAATATTCTCCACTTTGTACAAAGGATATTCCTCCCTGAGAGGACTCACAGGCTGGTGGGCAGGTCACCGAGGACTGAGGGCGGCTCCTGCTGGCAATGTTGCAACCAGGAGTCAGGATAGCCTTTGAAGCTGTGACATTTCTAAGTTTGGCTTTACAAAGACACCATTCTTCCTCAAAGCTATTCACACCCTGATCCAAACCATTTTAAGTGAACTCAATTTCCTTCAATAGAAGGCTATTTGAAGACACAAAACCACATTTGTGAATAAATTCTAGTATTCTGTTTCTAGACTCCCCTCCATCCAGTCTCATGCCTGTTCCAGGTAGGTCTCAGCCCCAAGGCTCCCCCAACAGTATCATGAAAATTCTTTTTAACACTCTAGTTTTAATTTGATACATAAAAATGCAAATACATGCCTTATCCATGGGCTACCATGGGTTATTTGGATACATGTTTACCTTTAGTAGGATACATGTTCACATTCATAATCAAACTAAACACATCCATGTTTCCAAACAGATAATTCTTCATGGTGAAAACATTCCAGATTTTTCCTTCTGGCTTTCTGAATAGAGGTCACAATCCCTATAGTTGCCCTACTGTGTGACAGAGCATCTCAGAACTTCTTATTCCCATCTAACCGTGGCTTAGTACCTAGTAATCAAGTGTTCCCCATCTTAGTTTCTATGAGAGTGTGTGTCTGTGTGTGTATGTCTGTGTGAGTGTGTGTCTTATTTCATTTCTGTTACTACAATAAAATACTGTGACCCAATCAATTTAAAAAAGGAAGGCTTTATTATGGCTTACAGTTTCAGAGGGGACACAGTACATGACGGTGAGAAACACACAGCACACAAAACTAGCAGAAATATGTAGCCAGCTCATCACATTGTATCAGCATCCCAGAAGCAGAGTGAAGAGAAAGTGGGGCCCATACAACCCCAAAGCCACCCCCAGTAACACACTTCCCCCAGCAAGGCTCTCTCTCCTGGAAGTCCTACAGGCTTCCCAAATAGTGCCACAAGCGGGGGACAAGTGTCCAAACACGTGAGCCTCTGGGGGTATGTTTTATATTCAAATGACACACACACAAATACACGTGAATATATAATAATGTACATTCCGCATTAAGCAAGGCCATGTAGTACATGTCTCTCTACACTGGCTTACTTCACTTAATATAATGATTACCAGTCTATCCATGCTGTCAGAAATGTTAGAATTTAATTTAATGGATAAAGAGCACCTCTGTGGTGTGTGTGTGTGTGTGTGTGAGACATTTCCTTTTCCAATAATCAGCTGGTGGACATGTAGTCGTCGCTGTCTCCTGGCTATTGTGAAGATCACTGCAGTGAATATGGGGATTTGTCATCTGTCATACTGATTTCTTTTCCTTTGAGAAAATACCCCAAAGTGAAGTTGTTGGCTCATGTAGTAGTTCTACTTTTAATTTTTAAGGAAGCTCCATGCTGTCTCCCACAGTGGCGGCACTGACTTTCATCCCCACCAGCAGTTTACCAGGATCCCACTTCCTGCTACTCGGATCCTGGGTAAGTTGTGATAATATCACATAAAATATACACGGGCTACAGAGCCAATGGTTCATATTAAATTATATTATCAAGTAGCTACCAATCAGGTTAAGAATAAACGGTAAGAAGTGAATGGAATTCCTTTCATCTTTATAATGTTGGGCATTATTTAAAACCTGGACCCCAAGACCAATGCATTTTCTGATGATAAAGTCAACAAAATTACTAATTTGTAAACTTGTCTTGGGCTATTCTTACACATAAATAGCAATGCTATAGAAAAAGCATGAAAGTGTGGGCAGAAAGCCAAAACATGGATTTGGAAATATCAGTCCTGCCTGCATTTGAGATTTAAAGAAACATACACATAAACAATTGTATAACTCATGCAAGGCCTGGCTTCGTTTGTGGAGTACTCCAGGGTACCCTAGCAAGTTTCCATGGAATCATGCAACTAATAGCACTTTTTAATTAATGGCACATCTAGCGATCTGCAGATATGAATTAAGCACCAGGAGTGTGCACTGTGGAGACTTTAGGTCTTTGCCTCTACATGGCAAGCAATTTGCAAAACTTTGCTCAAAGACTCACGAAAACCATGGCCACAGCTACTGGCTTTAAAGATAGTTCTATCCTGTGGGGTTAATTTTTATTCTCTTGAAAAGTATAGCTGGGTCCAACTGTGTTTCAGTGTAAGATACCCCTAAGGCTTAGGGGAAAAAAGTAATTTCATAAGAAAAATAAAATTATCTCTGAGCATTCATTTCATTAGCGTAACTCTGAATGCGTGATAGCTGGTTATTCTGGGTTAGTTTACAACCACTCTACAGGTTATGAATTACAGATCGCTCATGGGGGTGGGGGGTATAGGAGAAGAAAGCACACACATGTGCACACATAAGCATACATTACAGGCTTGATAAGCAAGGTGAGTGCTGAACTGGACTAACCTGAAGACACAAAAGATCCCTCCCTCCATCTCCCTCTTCCTTCCCTCTTTCTCTCTGAGACTAAGGACATCACAGAAGATTGCAGGACCCATTCCATGTGTTGGAAATTTCCTAGAGGAGGCCCACCTCCAGTTAGGGCCCACCCATCTTGATGTTCCTTCATCATGAGAATCCAGGAGCTGCTCTCCTCCTCCTCTTCACTCAGATCCTTCAAGGGCTGGTCCTTGGGAGGATCAGAGCACACTAGCCCCACCCTTCGACCCTGTGGGATGCCCGGGGCCATCTGGTTGCATGCTGTCTTTTTGCAAAACTACCAGAGGGCTCTTTGTGGAAGGAATCAACACCAACTTTGCTTCTCCATTGTGAGTGCCTCAGAGCATGCCACAGTGGAACAGGAAGTCCCTGACTCAGTAACAAGGCCTCTCAGACAGAACCCCCCTCATCTTCCAGCCTCTAGCCTCTGGCACCCCACCTTTTCCAATTGAGCTTTTCTCATCTGGAAAAGCCCAGCTGGTTTATTCCTGTGCTTCAGACAAAGGGCACCACATTGTGAAACTTTTCCTTTGTTTCCTCTTCTGCATCTTGTATTTGAGGAACATTCTGGCTTTTTGTTCATTGTTAGAAAAGTTAAGGAAGTTCAAGACCCAAGGAGTTGCTAGGAGAAAAAGGCAACGCTACAATGCAGCAAGCCCACAGGAGGCCCTGATGGGACCTGTGTGGTTCTAATCACTTTGCATATACGCTGACCACTAGTCTCACCACAGCCATGCCGGCGGGGGTTCTGGACCCATTTTACAGATCATACGAGTGAGAATGGGATGAATTAACCTAACCTATCTATAGTCCTATAGTCAGTAGCAGAAGAGCTGAGAACTGAACTGAAGCAGTCTGGCTCCAGAGTGCTGCTGACCCGGGGCGGACACGGTCAGCAGGGTGTCAAGGCACTGAGGTACAGAGCCAACTCAAAGTGCAAAGCAAGCACTGGGAATCAGCCACCACATTGGCATTGATTCCCTGCATCCTCACTGGTGTGCCCACTTCAGGAAGAGCAGAGGCTGCTAGGAGCAGGTTAAATTCGAGAGGAAGATACTTATATCTCGGGGAGATTTTTTTTTAATTTTTCCAAAGCACTAGACAACACCAGATCTCAAGATCAAATTGGTTTCCAAGGACTCCAGATAATGAATATGAACCGTGTGTGCAATCTCCAGGATTCCCCTGGGCCACTTGAGACCCTAAATCCAGTCAGGAGGCAGAGGAGATGGAGCCAGCTGAGGAGTCAACAGCTTCTGGCACTCAGAGTTGGAGTCAGTACCCACAAGCATTAGGAGTCAGGAATGCCAGACTCTCTCTAGAGATTTGATGGCGCCATTGGCATAATTTCTTGATGATCAAACTAAGACATAAAAGCTGATTATTGCCAGATATGATGGTGTGCATCTGTCGTCCCGGTATTCATACAGAAATACAGGGGAGGGGGTGCAGAGACAGAAGAGTCCATTGGAAGCTCACAAGCCACCCTGGAGCATACATAGCAACAGCAGAAACAAGAGAGATTGTGCCTCAAAAAACAAGGTAGAGTGTCAGATATGGCTCCTGAAAAGTTATCCTCTGATTGCATGCACTCATGTATTCATGCGGGCACGCGTGCATACACACACAGAGACACACACGACAGATAGAGAAATAGATAGATAGATAGATAGATAGATAGATAGATAGATAGATAGATAATTTGAAAGGCCAAATAAATATTTAGTTCTGACATCAATTAACTCAGGGGCTTCCTATATGCTTCCTGAATCCTACAATGTAAGTTCCTCAAATTTTCCTAAGCTCTTGGGCTGTTTGGAAAGGTAGCCTGGCTTCAGCTACATCTTTGGCCCCCAGAACAGTCATGATGATGGTGATGACAAGTCTGAGGGAGATACGAATCTGAGAGAACCCACCATGCAACATCCAGTGTCAGCCACTCAGGGATGAAGACTTCTGTGCTGAGTCCTTTCCAAGCATGGCTGTATTTAATCTTCCCAGCAACTGTGAGAGGGAGTGTCACCCCAGCATCTGTTTTACAGATGAGGAATCAGAGGTAAGAGCCTACCTTGCACAGAACTAGAAATGCCAGTTATAGGCACCTGCGTTTGAAACTCAGCCCCCAGTTGGTGGCGCTGTTTAGAGAGGTTATGGAACATTTAGGAGTAGAGGCATGCTGGAAGAAATGTCACTGGGGGTGGGCTTTGAGGTTTTGTAGCTTTGCACCATCTCCTGTTATCAGAATCTTCCCCCGGCCCCTCTAATGCTTCCAGTATGTGGATAAAAGAGTGATGAGCAAGTCAGCGAGCCTTCTGCCCCCCTGCCGTGGCTTCCCTGCCAGGATGTGTCTATCCCTGCGGAACTGTAAGCCATAATAAAGCCTTTCTTCCTTAAGTTGATTTTGTCAGGGTATTTTATGTCAGCAACAAAAAACAACTAATACCAAGGCCATGTTTCTGGGGCACAATGCCACGGGTGAAGTCACCAATGGCTCTGGTCCCCCTGTCTCCACAATTTCAATTCCTATCCACTGTTCAACTGTCTCTTCTTACAAGAAAACCTTATTATAGGAAGTTCTGGAAACAGGGCGTCCTGATTACTCAACTCTCTGGTAAATAGATACGTAATCAATTCCAAATACTCACTTGAAGAACCTATCAAAATGCTCATGGTCTCTTTGCTGCCTCAGTACACATAGTACACCAAATATAAATCTGCTCTCTCTTATGAACCAATGTATTTGCAGTGATCTCTCAGCTATCCCCGAAGGATTGATTCTTACTGTAGAAGTACTACTCAAATGTTGGCATGTGGCTCAAACATGGCCCATATGAAGCCCAGGTTGCAGCCCTGAGGAGATAGAGACAAGGGATCTTACTATAGCAGACTGGTTAGCCAGACTTAACAAATCAGTGGATTCTGGGCTTAAGTGAGAAAACCTGCCTCAATAAATAAGATGCAGTGTGATGGAGAAAGACATCCAACATCACTATGGCTCACTCGTGCTCCCTCCCTCCCCCTCTCTCTCTCTCTCTCTATACACACACACACACACACACACACACATGCAAACATGCACATACCACACACACATGCACATAGATGCAAAATAATAGAAATAAATATAAATTTTAATATCTAAGAAAATCCATTTTATTATTTGCCTTGTTGTGTGTAAAACTTCAGCCGAAATGATCTGGATCAATAAACTGTTTCACTGGCATGAACTGTATCAATGGCTGTCTGTGGTGTGCAGAGCATAAGGAGAGTGGATGACAGAAATCAAGGAGCAAACGAAAACAAACCTGAGAAAGTATACATGTAGAAAAAACAAAAGCAAAAACTGTGACTATAACAAAACCCAGTATCAAAACTAAAATGACCAGACTCTGAATCCCAAGCAAAAGGCAGTCAGTGTGTTTATATTTTGTGGCTTCAGGTTTTTGCAGACACGTTAAATCATAAAAATCCAAGAAACCCTACCTCACCCTCAAACCACACGATGTATTTTAAGGAAAGTGTTCCTTTTCGAAGAAACTGCTTGATTTTCAGGAAGTGGCAAAGTGGCAGGTGTGTCCCCACAATCAGCCAAAGAAACCAAATAAACACTCCTCCTCCACCGGGCAAACCTGTTCTCCCTGAGAACAGCTGCACCCAGCACACAGAGAATGGGACCGGAAGACAGCTCCTCCATGGCAGGACACTTTCTCTCTTTTTTTTTTCCTGTTTAAACTGAAAAGTAAAGAAAGATGGAAGCCTACAGCCTAACCTGTAGGAATCCCAACCCCTGCGTGGGATGTGGGTTTCAGAGTCCCAGCTGTGCACAGACAACCCGCGCCCCAGTCCTCTCCACTCTAGCTAAGCATGAAGAAGCACTGCTAAGTGAGGGGGTCACAGAAGGACCAGATTTGGCGAGAAGAAGCCATCATTGTACAATTACTAGCTAGGCTGGGAAAGGCAGAGGAGGCAAGGACTGTCCCTCTCCTACTGCTCTGTCCCTGCCATCCGTATACCCACAACAGACTGGATACACAGGGTTCCTGGGAGTCTATCGTGGATGCCTAATAAGTGCCTAAGGAAAAGTCATGCTCCTGAAGTGTGTGCGTGCCTATAATCCCAACACTCGGAAGGCTAAGGCGAGAAAGGGGCAAGTTTTAGGATAAGCATGGGTTATACAGTGAGACCCTGTCTCAAAGACAGAAACATCTGATGAATAGACTAGACGGAGGAAAGAAATACCATGATCTTCCACCAGGAAAGGCTCGCACTGAAAGCTTGACATTGGAGTTTGGTAGTTTGAGACAGGATTTGCTGTGCTGCAGATCTGGTTTGCCGTGTTGTGAGCGGGGCTAAGGATAAGTTCGTAGAAATACCAAAGCAAGGCAGAGCTGAACTGGCAGGCTGGAAATTCCAGATGCAAACCAGAGGCTGGCTAGAAAAAGGAAGCCAGCTGGCTGTTCAGCCCTGAGAGAGTCTTGTGGGGGGTGGGGGTGGGGTGCCTCCATGCCACACAAAAGTAGGGTGGGGTTCAGACACAGAGATTAACTGGTCAGGATGGACCTGGTGAAGGAGGGGTGGGGGTGGGGAGGCTGCTGTGAGTCCACATCCTCTGGAAAAGTACTCCACAGCGAAGGAGCTGTGAGCCAGAGGCCAGCATAGTAAACCAGGCTCGTCCTTTCCACTGGCTGAGACCTGAGACATGTTGCTCTTCCCACAGCAGGAGAGCAAGAAGCATGGGCCTCTCACCTGCTCCTGTCAACAGACAGTTTCTTTTGGATGCAGAGTAGGGAGGTGGCATTATGAACATCACATGACAAAGCAGAGGCTGAAAAGAGGAACTCACCTAGTCTGAGCGGGTCTCAGGGCCAGAAGAGACTCTGAGGCTCTTCTGAACCTAACCTGCTTTCCTACAGCTGTCAGAGGCGGTCTGAAGGGCACAGACCTGGACCAATCCCAGCCCTGTTACCTGCCTCCTCACACAGAGACACAATCCTGTCAGACCCTCATCCTGACCTCTGGACACTCAGCTCTGCCTGCCCCCCCCCCTCTCTCTCTCCCTCAGCATTCTGTCAAAGCAGCTCTAAGCAAAGACAAAGTGCCCAGGTCGGATTCCCTGAAGGATGACAATTCCTGGGATGGCTGTGGACACAGGGATTGCAGGCCACAGCCAGAGCCACAGCCTGAGAAATCCAGAGGAGATGCTGCAGTCTGGGAACCTGTTAGGCTATAAGGTTCCCTGTGTGACTCCTGGTTCAGCCAATGTCCAAGGTCCCCGCTATCTCCTTATGAACATTTCCTATCCACCCCTAACTCCAAATTATAATCACGCTTACTTAAGCTAGAAAGTCTGGATAAATAAAATGTGGTACATACACATAGTGAAGTCCTACTCAGCCATAAAGAAAAAATAAAATCACAACATTTGCAGAAAAATTGAACAAGAAAGTATTATATTAAGTGAATTAACCAAACTCCGAAAAAGACAAATACCATGTTTTCTCTCATATGTGGATTTTGGATTTTACCTTTATATATGTGAATATACGTAGGGGAGCATGGGTCATGAAACTAGAAAGGGGACCATGGAAGAAGGAAAGGCGTTCTTAACGGAGGGGGAAGGAGAAAAAAAGAGGGCAATACAGTACATGTCACATAAAAGGGGGATCCAGGAGAAGAAAGGGAACCTGCAGCAGAGGGAAATCAAAAGAAGTATGTGTGAAAATGTCATTATGGATCCCATGACTTTGTATACTAATTTTAAAAAAAATGAAATAAAGCCAGGTAGTTGTTCCATACATCTTTAATCCAGCACTCAGGAAGCAGAGGCAGGTAGATCTCTGTGAGTTCGAGGCCAGCCTGGTCTACAGAGTGAGTTTCAGGACAGCCAGAGTTACAATAGAGAGACTCTGTCTTGACAAAAAAGAAAGGAAGGAATGAAGGGAAGGAGGAAAGGAGAAAGGAGAAAGAGAAAGAAAGAAAGAAAGAAAGAAAGAAAGAAAGAAAGAAAGAAAGAAAGAAAGAAAGAAAGAAAGAAAGAAAGAAAGAAAGAAAGAAAGAAAGAAAGAAAGAAAGACAGACAGACAAGGAAAGGAAGACAGGAAAAAAGTCAGGAAGAAAAACAGAAAGAGAGAAATGAGAAAAAAGAAAGAAAAATTTAAGAAACTTTTCTTAATAAACTCCTAAATTTAAAATAAAGAAAATTTGTGGAGGGAAATGAAAAAGAATTGAAAAGTAAAAATAAGCAGAGGATTATTTTTGCCATGAACAGAGCAATGATGTCAGCATTTTGGAGGAATTCTTCCCAGGATTCTTTCTGCCCGGTTTAGAAAATAGCATTGTACCTGCCTGGCACTAGAGGCCTGCCCCTTCTCTGCCAGGTGCCACACGGGCCCCTTTGCCACCTGGGAGGCCGTGCAGCTTCCCCTCCGTGCATTGAGGTTCTAGGGCCATTACTGACTATCATGGGATGACAGGCAAGAGTAGCTGATGCTGAGAATCAGGATGCCAAGGGGCTCACGGCCTGTTTCTGCCATCCCTCACACTTTAACTACCAGGTCCAGGGACACAGAAACCTACCTGTGGTGTTTTGTAGGGAGGGGCCTAGACATAGAGGTGACATTCATTCCGAGGGCATCAGGTATGCACCTTCTTTCCACCCCTTATTTTAATGGGCTTGGAACCGGTGTCATGTGCTTAAAGGATCCTCTCTGGCCCAGATACCCAGACACAATGCCCCCACATACACCACGCAGAGACTCATGAGTAGCAAGACTGCGGCGAAAGTAATGAGCAAACTCCGCTCACTCAGAAACCCTCTTGGCTGCGCTCACTCCTGAGAGCCGATTACCATTCCCAGCTCTCCACCCTCTTTCCTAGCCTGCCCAGTAGCCTGTGAGACACTGAATTCAGAGCAGGACTTCAAATGAAGCAAAGGAGGATTTATCCCCCTCTTCCTCCCTCCCTCTTTCCTCCCTTCCCTTCCTTATGCCCTTCTCCAAACGCAAGATCCACGGACTTCCAAATACAGCACACTGAATGCCTGTGCTCTCTCTTGGACTGGGTGGGCCTTATTCTTCTATTACTGAGGAGCCTGTGGCTCAGAGTGGAGGGCAGCTGCAGACTCCCAGTGGTGCCGCTGTAGCACACTCTTAAGAACTCTGCTTGCCTGGGCCCCTGTTCAGACCCTAACCATGTTTTCCCAGAATGGTGCAGTCTTCTGCATTCCCGATGGTGAGAGATTTTAACTACAATGGATAAACTGTACCTGCTTCCACCCAGTTGCCACCTCTGTAGTTGTACACCTACTTTGGGAGCTCAGCAAGGAAGATAAGGAGGCATATTCACATCTTCAAACCCTGCTGGACCTCAGCAGACGGAACCACCATCCTGGCTAGTGCCAGTGGAACCCCAAGCGTCTCAGCTCAGGTGTTTTTATTCTTTCAGAACTCCTCAGGTATTCTATTGATAGCACATGCAGATCATAAGCAATCAAACATCCCCCACTGAAAGCTAGTAACACCTGAATGCAATACAAAATGCCAGGCCTATGCATCCTGTTTTCCAACAGGGCACAAAAACAATTATTTTAAACATAACTAAAAATAAACTTCCCCAACAACCTCTTCCTCATGCCCCCCAAGTTCATGTTGGGGGATTACAGCAGCTATAGAGGTTTGAGGATCCAACTAAGGGTAGGTTGATTTGGGGGTTGGGTTTCCATATAGTGGGATTTATGTATGCAGTTCACAGTTACTGTTTCATTTCATTTGACTCTGTATTGATTAGTATTACAGTTCTAGGGATTAAATCTCATACATGCTAGGCAAGTGCTCTACCTCTAAGCTAAATCTCCAGCTCTCCTTTTATTTTCTTTATTTTGAGACAGGGTTTTACTAAATTGTGCATGCTGGCCTTGACCTCACGCTGTAATCTCCAGGCTGACTTTGAACTTTCCCTGATCTTGCCTCAGCCTCCCAAGTAGCTGGGATTATAGACTAGGCTCAGCCAAGGTCAGCGACTGCTGGCTGTCCTCATAGGTCTCCCCATGGCTTCTACTAGCTCAGTGGTCTGCAAGCCCCGCTGCACAGTACCCAGCTCTGGAGCACGAGAGCACCATGGGGAAAGTCAGTGCATAAGCTCTGTGGAAGCCAGTCTGTGTAAACTGCTTCCAGGAGGAAGGTGGGCAGAAGCGCAGGAGAAGGTTGCTCGAGCTGGTGCCTACTCAGAGGGAGAAGTCGTCCCCTGCTGAGGATATATTTGACAAAATAATGTAGCTAGTTCTAAAAACACTAGGCATTTTCCTCCCTTTTTGGTGGGAATTATACAAAAGAGATTTTTATCAAAATCCCTACATTGTAGGACTCTAACCTAGAGCAGTAAAGTTAAAAAAAAAAAAAAAGTGGGCGTGTGTTGCCTGGAGTCATCCCGTACGCACCGTAGCTATCAATCATAAAGCACAAATCTTGTCAACCATGCTGGGAGAAAAACTAAGTTATCTTTTTAGTTTCCCTTTGGAAAAAAAAAATCACAAAAGCATTACCATATGAAGGAGTGATCAAAGAGCATTTGGCCAAAATATGTAAGGGGCAAATATTACGGAGGTCAGAGCAGCAAGCAATTATTAATAATAATATATGGTTGTTTTAGGGATTTTTCAGAGTTTGATACATATCAGGTTTAAAAACTCATACTGAATATGATTATTCCTATAGTCTATATAGGAACATCCTATATCAATGTTTACCGGGGTGCCTCATTTCATATTTGGAATTTTATATTCTTTTTCTTCAAGAACTCTGTGGAGCTGCATAGACTTTAGGCCCTACAAAAGTCTCAGTCTATCCCTAGGGAAGTGACCTCTGCAGCCAGGAAGAGGCAATTAAGAATTGGTGGGTGTTGGGGGCTCACCTGACTTTGGGATCCCCTGAGCATCACATATTGGCACCGAGACACCCATGGAGCAGCTGTTGTGGGAGATTTTAGTTATGGATAATGTTCCAGTAAGCTGTCCTTGAAGCACGTAAAGGATTCACATCCTACCAGTAAACAAAGGAGTAGCTATTCGGCTCTCCACAAGAATAGGACATTCCTTAGCCTTAAGGCACATGAAGGTTAGGCTCCATTTATTTGTATATTTGAGGGCTGGGTGGAGACAGAGAGGATTTGGAATAAAAAAAAAGCTAGAACAGAGAGCAGAGGACAAGGAAGAAAAAGCTAGCGAGCAGGAGGAGAACCAAGAGGAGAGCATGGGGTAAGGAAGCGTTGGAGTGAGCTCTCTGCCTAGCTGCCCGGGTATAGAATTCCCTGAGATTTGACATAGTTGGTGATTAATAAAGAACATTGGAAAATTCAACGCTGGACTCTCATTAAGCATACGAAAAAGATACTTTAACAAGCAGCCTGGTCTATAGCGCAGTGTGCTACAGGAAAAGGGAGAGGTTCACACCACTACAACTAACACGTTGGGCTTCTACCTCACCTAGGCAACCAGGTGAGAGGCTATCTGAAGACCTCAGGGTGCAGCCCGACAAACATGACTATTAGAGCCAAGAGCCCAAACTGATTCAGGGTAAAGAATCACAAACCCCCATATATCATAATTCAACCTGACTTGATTCTCCTAAAGTAGAGAAGATCCATGGCCTAAAATGAGGGACAATGAAGCAGGGAGAGCCGAATTCCCAGGGCCAAGTGACAACTCGGTCGGGTTTTGAAGAGTCATATGGCTTTTTGGTGTAGTTTCCCATTTAATTCTCGGTTCATCTTAGAAATAGGGAGCCCAAGGTTCAGAGAAGTTAAGAACCTTCCCCACTGGTTAATGCTGGGGCTCTAGCCCACACTGCTTGCTTTCAGAGGCCTCAGTCCAAGTTTGGACAGCACACAGGCTGACCAGACAATGACGGAATGATTCTCTACAAGGCTGGACAGGAGGCTGAGAAACATGGGGTCAGCTAACTCAGGTCTCTAGACAAATTATTTTTTAAAAAAAATATTTGTAATCTGTCACTGCCCATTCAGGTTTCCATCCCAGCCCTCGGCTCATGGTTGCTTGATAACGCTGTGAAGATGGAGAGTCTGAATGACTAGCCTATCTCGGAGGCCTTACCACCTGGAGCTCTGGAAGAAGCAGGCCAGCTGATGAGGTGGACAGAGACCTCAGAACCCCAAATGCCCTCACCTCCCCCCCCTCCACCCCCAGAAACACTTCTTGGGAAGGACTACATTGCTTTCAACACCCTTTGGTCCTTTTCTAGGAAGCCTGACTGGTGTCTGAGTCATGTCCCCAAACTCTCCACCCTTCCTCTTCAACTCCATACTCAGAGATGAACATTCCACTCTCATCAAGGAGCACAGTGGAGCATGGGAAACTGCAGCAGGCTGGTCTCTGAGATCCCCAGTCAGATCTCCCAACGGCAGATCTTAGTTTTTTCTATTGACAGAAGAGAGTTGGCGTGTATGTTGGGAGAGTGTAGAGTTTTAATTAAACCTTGTTAACACACAAAATCAATCTCCATTTATATGTACTTCCCAGCCTTAGAATGGTGGTATTGGGGAACAGGAAGAATGAGGGTATATGCTACCATGTCAAGAGCCAAGCTCTAGGAGTCTATTCTTCCTGAGGCCACAGGGCCAAAAGCTCTCACTCACTGCCATTAGTGTGTCCCCAACACAGTGCCTAGCAGGCACTCAGCAAACATCAGTTGAACAAGTGGGGTTCCCTTTAGATAGGGCAGTAAATTTTTGTCTGTAGAATTCTGTAGAGGTTGATGGTCCTCATCTTTCCCTCTGTCCCAAAAGACACTGGGCTGCTGACTGTCCATTGGGCTGGATGGCAGGAGACGACATTCCATGGAAAGCAAGGGTAATTGCTTCAGCTGATGAGCTCGCTATCTTGCATCATGTGCCCGGAAACCACATCTTCCTGTCCTGATTTCATTGCTCATGAAAAGATACAGATTTCAATGTATAATGGAAGGGTCAGACTCACAGAAGGTTTTGTCTGTGAGACGTTCAAAGGGAAATAGCAGGCATGCCTGGTCTCATCAGCCCTAGAGAGCTGCCTAATTCCTGATGGCATATCAATAGTTCAACAGGGAGCAGATATCTCAGGTGAATGGGAATGGGGTATGTCAGGAAAACAGGGAAGACCCAAGATTCACACCAGAGCTAAGTATTTTTGGACAATGTGAATATTGACATAAAACCAATCACTGACCCACAAAAAGCAAGATTTGTTGTAAAACTCAGTTTACCTCTATTTAAATGGTTATAAACACAAGAGCTTTTTTTTTTTTTTTTAAAGTGTGTGCTATGCACACACCTACTGAGAATAGCACATGAGCCTGGCTCTGACTTTTCCAAGAATCTAGTCAGAGACACCAAAAGGCTGGCGGATAAATTCCTTGCAAGCAGAGCTGGTACAGAACCAGCAGGTGGGTACTGAGGATGTAGCCGCTCTGCCCACGCCCCACACTTGCCTTGATGCACTGAACCGTGCATCAGTTAACAGTTCATCACTGTTCCGTGTTGAAGCTCTGAGGCTGGAAGAAGAGAAAAGAAAGGATGGGAAGTGGAGAAAAGGACCTGGATATAGACAAATGGGAGTAAGCACGGAGGAAGACGTTCTCAAGACGAGGCACTGACAAGTGTTGAGATCGGCTCTCCTCTGGTCGCTGACCACTCTGCTAGGGGGTCCTTCACACTCTGAGTCTAGCTAAGCCAATCAGCTGTGCTTTCAACGGAAAGCTGACCACTGCATAGAGAACCCCAAACTAACTACATTCCCCAAACCCACCTCATGATCTGGTGAAAATATAGGTAACAATTCACTCCGATGCTTCCCCAGACAAGAAGAAGAAGAGGAAAGCGCCCAAGCACTCAGCAGAGAGGCTCTGCCCTGAGCTCGTCTATGAGAAGAAAGCCGATGACTAGGAACTAGGCTCGTTGGAGTTTTTGTTTTTCATTTATATATTTTTTATTTTTGAAAATTTCATATATGAGTTCTGTGTGTACATTCCTCCCACCAGTCCCTCCCTCCATCCAACTCCCTCTGCTTTCACTCCCTCTCAAATTTACGATCTTAACCACTGTTACATAAGTTCGTGTGTTTATAAAAATACGGCCTGCTGATTCCATTTGGTATTGCTCATGTGTACATGTTTAGGGCTGACCACTTGCTATGGGAATAATTATCAGGGGGCTTGTCCCTATAGAAAGTCGATTCTCCATCTTTCAGCACTCATGAATTGGCTGTAGCTCTTCTTCCAAGGGCGGGGCCTTGTGAGACCTCCACATTGGCATGTCAACTGGTGTTGTCGTTGTGCAGGTCTTGTTTAGGTGGCCCTATTTTTCAGATTTTGTGGGTGCAGCTCTCCTGTCATATATAATAGGCACTGTCCCACAGCAGACATCCTGATCCTCTGGCTTTTACACTCGCAAACAGAGAGATTGCTGGCAAGTCTTCAGCAGCCTTGAGCCCCTGCACAGTGGCTCTCAAATAGGAGTAACTCCCCTGCCCCTAGACATTTGGCAATGTGTGAAAATGTCTGTGGTTGTCACTACTGGGAACAGTGGGTTGCCATGGGCATCCAGGGAGCAGAAGCCAGCAATGCTGCTCTGCATTCTGCAATGCACGGAACAGTAGTCCACATGAAGAAGCTGTCTGGCTCAAAATGCCACTGGTACCAAGTTTTGGAATGCTGACTACAGAGCCACAGGATGCTAGGCTCAGCTCCTTCTCCATAGCTGTCTAGTTTAGCAGACTTTGCACCACTTATGCTATCTCCCAGGGCTCTGAGTTCCTTTATATCTTTAATAAAGCATGTATATGTGTCTCTAAGTGCCAGGCACTATCCAAAGTAATGTGTAGATATGAAGCCATTTAACCTTCCTAACTACTCTATGCCACAGTATTGTCTCTCCTTAGAGAGGGAACTAAGGCACAGAGAGGAGAACCCTGCACAGCAGCACGAAGCCATGGCTCAAGACGCCTTGCATCTAGCGCCGCATGCTAGATGACACACCTCCGGGTACACTGTTTTCCACTTCGTTACTTCAGGTGAAGGTGTTCAGCAATGGTTGGCATCCCCTCCCTGGGTCAGTATTATTCCATGTTGTTTGCATTATCCCTGAACATGGAGACCAAGGACCACATCACGTGCTTTTCCTACTTCCCTTCACCTGCTGCAGATGGACAGCCATTCAGCTGCTTCCTCTCCAACATACAGCAATCCCCAAATGCCGATTCAGATCCTTGACGTGCATTCTGGTGAGGCTGCTGTTCTCACAGTCAAGTACTAAGTGTGCAAACACTGTAGCCCAAAGCCAGTGACCATGGCCAGGGCTACTGAGGCCTGTAATGTTCTCTGCTCTAAAGCAAAACCCAAGGCTACCCTGGATCCCCACAACTTGTCTTTTGAAGGTCCCAAGAGTGTCTATTTGGAAATAAATTGTGAAGTGTTGTCTGCCTGTAACAGATAGCCTGCCTTCCCCAGGCAATCTGAAAAATATGCTATAAGAGCACCCTTGCCGGCCACTTTGCAGAAGTAGAAGCCAACCTTTCGAGGGCAAGCAGAAGCGAACAGAAAAACCCACAGGTCTATGAGCACAAGCAAGGAAGTAATGAGCTAAGCAAACACTGGGCAACTTGGTCACTTCATGAAAGGACAACCAGTCTCAACTGATACATGCAGAAAGGCCAGTCCTGATGCAGTACAGCCACTGAAGCCTAAGGCACCCCTGGACAGTCTGCATGCATGCACAGGTCCTCAGTCCACCAATCCCAAGTCAAGGGTGACACCACCTCTTCACCCCCAGTCCTGTGTTTGCTCCCACATGCTCCTCTTGGTCTTGGACATAACCTCCTCAAACTTGGCTCTACTCTTTGGCTAGAGATTCCATCTGGGCTTCTTCCAGAGAAAAGCTTCAGGTGTACAAGATCTTAGCACATAGCCCCCGTTGACCTGGAACTTTCTCTATACTTTAGGCTGGTTCCAACTTATGGTATTCCTCGTCTCAACCTCCTGAGGCCTAGGGTTACTGGCATGTACCTCCATGCCCCAATAAAGGTCTTTACTTTTCTCATCAACTTGGTTGTGGTGGTGGTGCTGGGGATCAAACTGAGGACCTTACATATGCTAGGCAAGCACTCTACCACAGAGCTACTGCATAGCCCAAAACTCTCACTTTTAAAGAGGGTTGAGTCAACAGAGAGACTTTGAGAAGCCATCATCCTTGCTGTGGTCCTTGGGTTCCTGTCCTTCCCGGCCCCCAGGAGCCAGAATAGACAGTTTGCTGATTCTGGAGAGATGGCTCAGCAGTGAAGAGCACTTGCTGCTCTTGCATAGGACTTAGGTTTGGTTCCCAGCACCCAAATGGTGGCTCACAACTGTCTGTAACTTCAGTTCCAGGGGATCCAACACCATCTTCTAGCCTCCATGGGCAACAGGCACACCTGTGGTACATACATATATATACAGGCAAAGCATTTATACCCACAGAATAAAAATAAATATATTTTTAAAAAGTTGACACAGGAAGGAGAGAAAAGGGGAGATGATGTAATTATATTTTAGATTTTAAAAGTATACCAAAAAACCCAGGGATGTTCAGAGGGTAAAAAGATTCTATGAAAAAGCTAGAAAAATTAAACTCAATACCTGGAACAACACATGGTAGAAGGAGAGAGCCAAGTCTCAAAAGTTGTTCTCTTAATTGCTGCTAGACACTGTCTTCTAGCCACGTCGGGGAAGCTACACTCATGAAACATCAAAAGACAACACCAGCTGACATCCCAATATGGGTAGAGAAAATCTCATGAGACCCCATCCCTAGATGAAGAGCTATGTGCAATTAATAGCTTCTGAGAGAGGTAGGATCAGACAAAGAGATTTGTCTTCTCTAGGGACAAAGCCCTGATAGGTTATCCAATCCCAAATGGTCAGTCTGAAATGCATGAGCAACACTAAGTAGACTCAGTAGGTAGGGGGGTGTGTGTGTGTGTGTGTGTGTGTGTGTGTGTGTGTGTGTGGTGTTACGAAAATAATAATTAAAAAGAGCTTTGTGAATTTTAGAGGTAGAAAAGGCAACATGGAAAGAGTTGGAGGGGAAAGGGGAAATGATGTACATACAGTTGTAATATATGAAATTCTCAAAAATTAAATTAAAAAAAGAAGCTGGTTGTAAGCCAAGCATGGAGTTCATGTCTATAGTCCCAACATTCTGCAGGCTGACGCAGAATTGTGATTTTGAGGTCAGCCTGGGCTATGCAGTAAATTCCAGGCCAGCCTGTAACAGAGAAACACTGTCTCAAACAAACAAACCACACCAAACACAACATAGACAGTCTCTCACCACCTGACTCCGTGAGCAATGTCTACACAGGTGCCTCCCTCAAGAGACTCTCAGAGGTCAGTCCTGCTGTTTGGTTTCTCTGGTTCTTTCTCTTGGAGAGAGGAAAAGGTCAGGCCCAGAAAGTGTTTGTATCTCTTTAAGGGCTGTATTAAGGACTATAGGGCCACATCCTTGTTGCCAATATTCACTCAATGGGCCTCAGATCCCCATCTTAATAAAAGAGCCACTCTCCCAGGGGAGTTTAGTTTGCAGAAGGCTCAAGGGGTGATTCTTCAACTGAGGCTACGTGGACATGGTCTTGACAGTCACATCTTGTGCAGAACTGTGGCCAGGTATTTTGATGCCTGAGGTCCCTTTGCCAAGCCTCCAGGCAGCACACAGGACTTCAAGCCCTGTGGAAGCCAAAGCTGAAGAGAAGCAGGGCATAAGGATCTCAGAGCACAGCGGGACATTTCCAGGCCTCGCTGTTTGGTGTATCTGAGAGATGGAACTGGACCACACTAAAAAGATAGAAGCTCCTGTAACCCCTGGGAGGCTGAAGCAGGAGGATCACATGTGCTTAATGGAAACAAAACTTCAGCTTAAGTAGCAAAGGCCACCGCTAGTATCCAGGCTGGAAGAAAAGCTGGTGATGGAGGAAAGTACTATCCACTCGGCACAGAGGCTGCCCAGTGAGAGGGCAGGTGCCAGGACGCCAGGAAGAAGAGCGGCTGGCGAGCTGCTAAGAAATCTGGCATGCGCGTTTCAGACTCCATTACTCCTTGTCAAGTCCTTCAATAGAAGAGTATTCAGGACATGCCGCGTGCATCTATTTCTATCTACTCATCTAGCTGATTTCGCCATCCCACAAGGGAGGTTTCCACATTTGACAGGCGAGGAAACTGAGGCACAAAGAAATCAAGTAGCTCATCCAAGGTCACAACAAAGTCAGGATGCAAGTCTGGCTCCAGTGCCTGTGTTCCTCCTCCTTGCACCAAATGGTCTATTGAGAGTGTCAAACGGGTCAGCTGATGAGCAGAGTAAGTGACTCTGGCTTATTCTAGATACCTGTCCTACAGCTTTGCACAAGACATGATGGTCAGGGCAGCATCCACTGTAGCCACAGATGAGCAATCTCCTCTTGAGCCTGCCACTTCTGCAAACTAAACTCCCCTGGGAATAGCATAGGTGTCGGTGTCCACCATCCCATCACTATCCGGGATGTTTAATATTGACTATCAACTTGACAAGATCTAGGGTCACCCAGGAGACAACTTTGCGGGCTGTCTGAGGGAGTTTCTAGACTAGGTTAATTGGAATGGGAAGGCTCACTCTAATTATGAGTGGCACCATTCCATAACCATTCCAGCATGGGTCCCAGAATTAGTTAAAAGGAAAAAGTGAGCTGAGTGCCACCATCCATCACTCTCCGCTTCCTGACTTCCTGTGACCAGCTGCCTCATACGCCTCCCTCCATGCCTTCCCCCACCATAATGGTCTATACCCTCAAAATGTAAGCCAAAACAAACCCATCCTTCCTTAAGTTACATTTGCCAAGGTTGTCACAACAACAATAACAAAAAAAAAAGTCACCAACAATCTGATGTTCCTTCATAGGAGAAAAGAACCCAGTGACAGGCAGACTGGTACAGAAACAGGAAATTGGCATTCCAACATAGACCTGATCAGGTATTTGCCAAAAGGAAAGGAAACCTTCTAGGCACACAAGGACCTGTAAATGTTCCTGGCAGTTTTATTCTCAAGAGTTCAAATGTAGTAGTAACCCAAACTTGGGTCAACGGGTACATGGGTATAAAATAATGTGAGGCGGGGGGACGTAGCCCAGGTGGTAGACTGCTTGCCCAGCTCTCATGAAGCCCTCAGTTTGCTCACCATTGTAAAATACTGAGCATGGAAGCACACACCCGTAATCCTGGCCCTTGGCGGGGGTGAGGGGGTTAGAGGCAGAAAAATCAGATGCTCACGGACACTCTTGGCTACATGAGTCACAGGCCAGCCAGCTGGCATGTGCTGGGTTCTGAAGCCACGAGTGAGAGGTGTATCTATGTCTACTCTTTGCTCCCCCATCCCTCCCTCTGTTCCCTTCTCCCTCCCTTTTCTCTTTCCTTCTTTCTTTCGTTTCTCAGCATCCTTCCCTTCTTTCTTTTTCTTTCCCTTGTTCATCTCCCTCTTTCCTTTGCTTTTCTCTCTTTCGCTCCTTCCAAAGCTTACCAACCCCTTTCCCAAGCCCCGGGATCCCAGGCATTTCCAGGACTGCCATTATAAATTAGTGAGCTGATCAGATATCCAGGTTTTCTGCTTCTCAGTCTATTTCAAAGGGGCAGATGCTCTGCAGAACTGGCCAGTGACCTACAGAGAAGGCTGGCAAGCCCACAAGGCTCTCACTGGCCCTTGTGTAGCTTCTTCTACCTCCTAGGCAAAAGCTGTGTGTGAATTTAAAATAGAGGGGTGCCTTTCTAAGAATCACTAGGCATCAGGAGGGATGAAGATAATTTGTCTCTAGCCAAGTAAACAAACACTTCTTTCTTCCTCGGACCCTTGAATTATTGTCTCTTCCACTTGGGGATGGAAGAGGAGTGAGGGGTCACAGCCCTATACTTAGCAAGCTAAGCTCTTTTCATCTTAAGTTCTGGGTAGCATGGATGGAAATAGGGCTTCCTTGTCCATTCAGAGCCTATATGACCGTCTAAGACAGTCTCCTCCAGGGACATCGCCACCTTGCTTGGTGAGAATGAATAAAGATGTTTAAGGGACAACGAGGAACCAGGGATGAGAACAGAAGTGAGACTGGCATTGTTAGCTCCCCTGGGCTGCAGGAGGTCCCTGGCAACCAGGAAGTCCATCTGCTGTACCCTCCCTCCTCCACAGTAGGCTCACAGGAAGGGAAGGGGACAGTAATAAACCAACTGCCCTTGCTCAAAAGTGTACCAGGAAGTAAGCAGGAGGGCTCACTTGCTGAGAGCAAGCCAGAGCCGTCACTCATCAGTGGGGGCCTCTTGGACAAAGAATGTTTGTTATGAGGTCCCTCAGCCAAGAGCCCTGGGAGTGGAGTTCAGCCATGTGCAACCCAGACACATGGGCAAGGGAAGGGGATTGAGGATGCCAACTGACCCTCATCATCCTGTTTGTTAGAAGGTGAGTCAGTTGGAGAACTCCTGGATGCTTCCAACCTACAAAACACACAACACACACACACACACACACACACACACACACACACACACACACACACACGAAGTTGGTCCCTATAGTTCCCTAACATACAGAAACTGAAGAGATGGGGGTAGTGTGGAGGTGGGTATCTTGTTATGCTACAGTCAGGAAGAAAAGAGGTAACCATAACAGAAAAGCTAAATTATCCTGGATCTTGAGTAAGCAGAACAGACAGTCTACTTCTATGCCTGACTTACTCTATCCCATATCGTGGGGGAGGGGAAAGCTGCATTCAGGAGAAGCATCTGAGCAAAGCAGAACATTCGATGCATGAAACTGAAAATAAGTCCAAATCCACCAACTTTTTCAATTTACCATGGAGAAAGAAGAACTGAGTCCCTAGAAGCTATACTTCTGCATGTAAGGGCCAAACCGTTACTGCTCAGGATCACTGACTTCTGCCCTGGCCAGGCTCCTACCATTGAGTTTAAAACACACTGACAACTGAGCAGCCGCCATCACTGGCCCAAGAGGAGCCTGCAATCCTGCACTAGCAAGATCATACTATCCTATCTGCTGACAAGCTCGTGGAACAGACTGACCACTGCAAAAACCCTGAGGGTGGATATATATCCCTCAACAGGTTCAGCAGAGTCTTCCATGGTTGATAAATATTAAGATCTATTGTAATATTAAAGACATCCCAAAGGACTTCCATGGTGGACTGGATACATCATCAACTTACTAAGAACAATGAATACGAATGGGTATAATAGAAAAAAAAATGCCTTTCAAGATAACTAATGAGCAGAATTTTTGTGAGAAATGTTAGCAAGCAAAACAAAGTAAAAGCCGCAGCTGGACAGGCAGCCAGATACTACATCCAGGTTGAGGACATTTGCAGATTACAGTGACTTTGAGCTTCATTTTTTGTGGCCTCCTGGGAGGAGGGGACAAGAAGAGACTTTCTCCTAGTTGTGAAGATTAAGTATGAGATAGAGACATACCTGGTATACTTTGTGAAACCATGGAAAATACCGAAGAAAACACCAAACATTTAAGTGTAGCTAAGAAGGGGAAAAAAATGTAATTGTTCTCAAAAGAAAGCCAAGACTGACAATAGATTTGAGGTAGCAACGAAACAGGAGAGGATAACCTTCTTAGACTTTATGCAACAACAACAGTAAAAACCTTTCTCAAAATCAAGAGTTTTCTCGAGCAAACAAAAACATAGGGCTTGTTTTTAACTTCTCACTAAAGAAAATTATAATAAGTATATTTCAAGTTCTAACAGAAAATGTTAAAAAAAAAACAAAGCGAGTAGAATTATGTGAATATTAGTCCCTATGAGATTTAAGATTAAAAGAACCACGAAAGAAAAAGTTCCATTTTCTTATACGAAATTCAATTCACCTGAAATACAAAATTATTCTAAACTCACACAGGCTTCTAATAACAAGGGCCCAAAATATATTTTAAAAAAATAAACAAACAGAAAGACTATAAAAGGAAAAAACAAACCCATAATCAATCACGCAGGAGCCTTTAATGTACTTCTCTCAGTAACTGATCAAACAGACCAAAATCAGCGAATATAGAAAGGATCTGGACCACAGAATCAGGAAGCTGGAGCCAACGTAGTTACTTAGGGTTTGCGTAGAACAATGAGAGACTCATATAGCCTGTGAAAATAGACCACACACCTAACTGTCCTAATGCTTAAGTGCTTCAAGTCGGGCTGTAGCCCAAGCTTAGTAGAACACACCTTTAACACCAGTACACAGGAAACAGGGGCAGGCAGAACTCTGTGAGTTCAATACTGTCCTGTCCTACACAGTCAGGGCTATATAGTGAAACCTATCTCAAAAAAATTTTAATTAAAATTAAAATAAAAAGTTAGGATCCATGCACACATTGATGAATTAAGATAAAATTAAGTTAGAAGTCAAAAGCAGGAAAGTTAGCAAGCAGAACAGATACTTATAGTTTAAAAATGAAAAGCTACAGCTTTAAATAACTACAAGTTAAAGAATAGTCATAGTGGAAATTATACTTAAAACTAATTAATATAAAACTAATACATGTCATAAATGTGTGACAAAAATAAGTAGAAATGTAGACCTGATAGTGTTCATAATAAGGACAATCTTGAAATTAAAAACTGATTCGATTAAAGAAGTTATAACAATATCTCAAAGCTAAAAGGAGAAAACTAAAAAATCAATATAAAAATGCATACACTAGAAAATAAATGACAAGATCATGAAGTCAAAACCTGATTCTCTAAAAGCCGCCACTAAACTGAGAGGACTGCAGAACTAAGCAGAACCGGAAGATGCCATGGAGTATAAACAAAAAGGTGGCGCAACAGAACTTAAAAGACACACTGATGTCTTTTAAACAACTTGATGGTAAATTTTTGAAAAGCCAAGTAAAGTAGAAGATCCCTAGAAAGAAATGGTTTACCAAAATTGAGTCAAGAAAAACATTAAAACCCAAATATCCACTAACTACTGAAGAAATTGAATCAGAAATTCCAAATTTTCACAGAAAAAAAAAAAAAAGAATACCAGCCATATATATAACCCATTCTCAGAAACAGAGAGGGTTGTGCTCATACTGGCTAGCCAGCCTAGGCTACTTGGTGAATTCCAGGTACCTGAGGAATGGCATCTGAGGTTGTCATCTGGCCTCCACATGCATTCTGCATACATACACATAAACATGGGCATGCACATGCACACACACATGAACACACATTTATACACATGTGCACACATACATACATACACATGAATATATACATACACATATGCATGCATTAAAAATAACATGACATCCTTGGTTGAATCTGTGAGTAGTTTCAGTCTCTTGAGTCATTGACTGGATTTCCAGGCCAACATGCAGTAGTGAAGCTAATGAATCCTGATAAAAACAAATGCTTTGGACATTTTGAAATCTTCCTGGAGATCCAATGTAGTAGATCCTTAATAGCTGTATCTCAGACTCAGGGCCAAGCCCCACATTTGGAAATGCAGAAAAGGTTGCATTGTCTCTTCACTGCCTTCTGGATGTGGCTTCAGCTCAGACGCAGGAACCACCAGCTGTTTGCCCTTGCAGTTCGCAGCCAGAGAGACAGTTTTTCTCATGTCAGGTGTTCTGTGTCTTATGGCATCTTGGGGTGGGGAAACTGGACCTTGGAAAAGGCCCAGAAAAGTGACCCCTCTTACCTGTGGCTTTGTTACACAAAGTTCACATTTTAGATTCAGAGAAAAGCAGATAAATTGCCAGGGGCATGGCTATTAGGAGTTTATCACAAGGAGCTCAAAGAGTGAAAGTTGGCTATAAATGTCAGTCTGCTAGGGTGGCCAAAAAAATGAGCATGTGTGCCTCCCCTCAAACTGACCCAACTCCTGGCCCTCAGCACAGACCGAATACAGCATTAGGGACTGCCTCGACTCAGCCAGGAATGAGGGCACTGGATGAAGCGTGTGCTAAAGAACCCAACTGAAGCATTGCCATGGAAAGCCAGGCTGGAGAAACAGCAGAGTCACATGCTCCCTGCCCTTGTTTTAAAGGCTTCTAAAGTTGAAAAGATTTCAGAAGGCTTCTTAAGAAAGTACTTTTGTGACTGCAACATGTGCGGGAGCAGGAGCCTAATATGCTCTGGGGTTCAGACTCCACTTTCTGTGCAGTAGACATCCCTGCAAGAATGTCTCTGGAATGATGGGGAGGAGACTCTGCCTCCCCAGCACTGAGATTATAAATCCACTCCCTCCATGCCTGGCTTTGTCTTTTAACCACATCTGGGGATTGAACGCAGATCCTCATGCTTGCAAGGCAAACACTTTACCAACTGAGCTATCTCCAGAGCTCCCATTCATGTATTTATAATACTGTTTTCATTTACTGTTTCCATTATTTTTCAATTGGCTTTTCTTTGGATTCAGTTATATAACCATGACTTTTTTTTTAAGTTGACCTGGACTCCCATTTATAGGGCCATGGATGCTCAGAGAGATCCCAGGGTACCTATGCTTCTCTCCTCTTCACTCCTTAAACTTGGCTCATACCTCCAATGTCTAGGAGTAAAACTCCACCCTACTTCTCTGTTCACAAGAGTTGCAACTGCACCTGGCTTTCAGTAACACTTACTAATGAGGGGAGAGGTCCCCTCACGCATGGATAAGGTTCTACGATCTTTAACAGAACACCTGCCTTCCAAGCAAGTGTTCTCCACAGTGGCCCAAACGGACAGCCCTCTGGATAGGGGCCTTTAGTCACTTCACATCACCGACTCTGCCTTCCCACCCACCTTGGCATTTCATGGACTTGCTCTCTCCAGTTTATTACAATAATGCCTCTTCCCTTAAAGACATGGAACTTTAAAAAAGCTCTGAACGTCTCTGATTATATCCAATGACCTGAAATGGACATTTTCTTTCAGACAAGTGATCCACACAATAAATATATGCAATCAGAGCTCGGGCAATACTGTTTCATTGCTTTCAGTTAGGTCTTCTTCACAGTTTTCACAGATGGACCAAATTGAAAAAAAATGTACTCTTTCAAAAAGCATGGGCCTTCCTTTTTTTTCTTCTTGTGTTTTTCCTGATGCCTTTATTTTGGAGAAGAATTGTAACTGAGCAAATGGGTAGAGGGTTGGGCCAAGCTCTGTGCTGCTCACGTAAGTCGGACACCCTTCCAGTTCTGAGCACAATGTCTGAATTGAGTAATCGCCACCTCTAAGCCTGGGGTGGGGTCATAACATCTTGAACTCATTTATCCAATGGAGCAGCACACTGGCAGTGGTCAACCCAGATTCCCTAAAAGGGTATAAGAAACTATGCTACCAGAGACCACCTCTTCTACCATGATTCTACCAATAGCCTTCTTTCAAGTGTAGCATAATGTCCCTGGGCTAGGAGCCTGGACTGTCTCTGGCCACAAGAAGATTCATGAAAATTCCAGTATCATTTTCTCAGGATTCTCTGTACTGTCAACTGTTAAAACAAATCTTCTCTAATGATATATGGTACAGCCCTGTTAAATGCCAGCCAAAGATCACCAAGTCCCTAGCAGGATTTTATCATTATACTATGATTTGATCTACAAGTCCCTGGTTATCCAAAAACTTTAGGAGGTATTGGGAGGCAGGATATTTTCTTAAATAGCTGCACTTTTCTCTCTAAATACCATGCTAAACAAACAAAAGTCTAACCACAATTCACTTGGTTTATGCTCCCAATCCATGTGCTTTCTTAAACAGGGCACAAGAAATACCATTAAACTGTTCTTGATATACACAGACCAAAAGAAGCAACAAAATATATAACATTTCATTGAATTGCTTACATGTTTTCATTAATCTTTGAAGTCCATGCTTTGAATTCTTGTAGCTTTTAAACGTTATTTTAGTTTCTCTTGTTTCTAGGACTATTATTAGTTCTTACTGATATTTGATTAAAAACAACTTTCCCAACCCTTTTACAAAACTTTATTGATTTCTTTAGATCTGCTAAGTGCATTTAGCAAGCCTCTAAGAATTTTAAATAAACGCTGAATCCTGAAAGAGGGCCTGAAATTCCTACCAACCATAGAAGGCAGGATGAAACGCACATTCAAGGACTTGTGGTGTCTCTCTACTTTACCATTCCTGACTGTGCAGTCCAGGTTGTATGATACAAGCCTAACACCCTCCAGCTTGCAGAGCACATGTTACTTTTTAACCTGTCTCATTTCCTTCTCAAGGCTATGATGTTTCTATCCCCTTTATGGATGAAAAACAAAACTGCTTGCTTGGGTAGCTAGGTTTTCTGCCCTGCCTGCCCTGGTACAGTTAAAGTTGTAAAATGGCTCTGACTCTTCCTGGGGAAATAGACTGAAAACCATCCTGTCAGGACTTCCTTGATGAGCAGGAAAAAAAAAAAAAAACCCTGAAAGACAGCAGGGAACTTGCTGAACAGGAAGAGAGGCAAGTTGAAAGCTATCTAGTTGTCACACAGCTTTCTTAACGTTATCTTCCATCAAGTCAGATCCCGGAATCTGCCAGGACATCAAACTAAATGTATCTCCTCTTGCCTGCACCTTTCACACACTAAATGCCTCCCTGGCTCACTTGGCAGGGATCCAAGAGCAGCATACACTTCTCCACTCTGAGGAGGGTGGCCACGGCTATAACACAATGGGCGGAGACATGTGACAATTGTGTCAGTTGAGCACATCTTGATCCACAGAGCACATACTAGTAAGCCCTTAAAGCACCAATACCACCATCCAATTGCCATACCAGGGTACTGAGGACCAGAAAATAATTATAACCTTAAGAGGTCAGACTTAGTCACCAGTCAGGTAGACCAGAAGAGGAGTGTGTCCGGAGGATCTGTGTTAGAAGCACTGTGGCCTGTGGGTGCTTTACAGACCTGGGTGGAAGGGGAGAACCAAGGCAGAACAGACACCCTCCACTTCTGCCTGCAGAGCTCCCCACAGAACAGCTATCCCCCAACCTTGCAAAACCCCCAACACTGCAGTGCAACGATAGAAAGGGCACCCAGCTCCTGCAGCCCTCCCCTTCAAGCAGCAGGTGTCAAGCAGCTCCACCAACTCGGGTCTCCACCACATAGGATAGCCCAGCCCAGAGCAAAATTGACACAGGCAGGGCAGGCTCCTCTCCTCTTTGGGAGGCAAGAGAAACAGCTGAATCCCAAGTGGCCATGCTAGAGCCAGAGTCCCTTTTAAACCCTTTTGAGTTAAGAATCCAGGGACCCTGCAGAGTGGCTATACCCTTCTTCAGGGACAGAGAGGGATGAGATTATAACAGAAAGTTCAGACAAGAAGAACCTGGGCAGAAACCAGTGGGAAGGCCTCAGATAAACACCAACTAACACTGAGAACGTTGTCCTCCAGTGACTATCCTGCTCTTTGCCTGTGTTCTTGACCCTCATGTTGTTCAAATGATTCTTCCTGGTCCCCACATGCTTCCTGTTCTCATCACACATAATTACATAAAGACATTATAAACAACAGAAGCACCCAACTTCTTTAGTGCAGGAGGGCTGACACTAGCATTTGGGCACAGGGTCTGATCATTAGTTAGGATTACATAACCATGTAAACCTGGGCCAAAGAACACTTCTGTAGAGGTTGGTTCGAAAAATGCCTTGTCCTCTGCTCTTCCTTTTCCCAGAAACGCAAGACAACCCTGGGTTAAGAAATCCAAGCATCCCTGATATCTCTGGGGCACCTGGCCACTGCCTTGCAAAACCAAGGGCTGCCAGAAACTTCAAGATGCAAAGCAAAAAGAGGACCACACGGTACCACTCCCAGGGGCCAGCTGGCTCTTGTGCAACCACAGTCCCCAAAGTTCAAGGGCAGGCCAAGCCACAGAAATATTCCTGACAAGCAGTGTAAACCAAACCAGCCAGCTTCAAGGAAGTTCATACAGGTCTCTGAGTACCTCTACAGTACCACTTCTGTCCCAGCCACCAGTCCGGTTGTCCATCACTTCCCCGTGGGTCATTCGTCACCAGCAGTGTTTCCATTTTAAAATATGGTAAAATGTGGGACATATCTAGGAAGGGGCACCTGCTTTATTAGTGACAGGGCAAGAGGGCAAGACATTTCCCACCCAAATCCCTGCCTCAGTAGGAGTTTGGGGTTGGTATGGTGTGCTTTTGCGGGAGGACTGACGAAGTGTGATTTTTCTGTGGAATCGTTTTCAGGGGGTGGCGGAACTGGGGGCAGAGGGGAAAATCTCTCCCTTCAGTCGTGGCACCCAGCATCAGACCAGTATCATCCCTCAACCAAGCACCAACAGACATCACTCAGAGCCGGACCCATCCAGGAGCCACAGCGGGCCCAGGAGCCGGGTTTGCAGAGCAGCTGCCTAGCGATCGCGGGGGCGCGCGGCGCGCACAGGGTTACAGCCCAGCGGCGGCCGCGAGTGATTGACGCGCGGGGGTCACTTGAGGTTCGCGCTCCCCCAGCCAGGTCGAGCGCAGCCCACCGCGAACTGCACGGCGGCCACCCTGCCAGCCCCGCTACCGCCGCCCGCCCGACACCTGGCGTGAGAAAGGCAGCGACAAAATGGAATCGCGGCGCGGTGGCACTTCCCGGTGGCGGCCGCGGGCGAAAACACAATCAGGAAAAAAAAAATAATAATAATAAGGCGCAAGGAATCCATCCGCGGAATAAAAACCCAGAGTCCCCTACCTTCGGCCGTGGGGTGGCAAGCTGGTCCTGTGTGTTCTCTGACCCACGGATCCAGCACCCTTCTTCATCAATTATTCCGGTCAGTCGGGATATTGTGCATTTTTTTTTTCATAAACACCTGTTTCAAGTAAGGGGTAAAGACCTTATTGAAGGAATTGTCCTTAAGAAATAACCTGTGCATACGTCTGTCCGTCCAGGCGTGCATGCGTGTTTGTATACACACATATGCACACGGAATACTCGTGTACACTGGAGCACCAAACTAGGCAGGGGGATAATGGGAGAGTCGGCTGGTGGTGAGCATGCTCGCGCCGGGAACAGATCCACCCTCTGTTATTCCTCTGAATAAATATAAATCACGATCAGAAACCCAAACAGAAGCATCCCTCTTGAATTCCTGCTGGAAACACGGAATAAATTCAGCCCGCAGACACAGAATCTAATCAGCAGCTGCTTTCTGATTCCAGAGCCAACCCATACCAGGCTTGTCTTTTCCACTAGGAGTCCAGACCTTTTTTTTTTTTTTTTTTTTTTTAAGGGGTTTTAACCTTTTAAAGATACAGTACACCAATTATCACTTGAAAAGCATGGTTGGGAGTACTAGAAGAAGCCAATTACAGGCCTATAGCCACATGGCAGAATTGCAGGTAGTGACAGGGTTTAAATGTTTACTGACTGGTACCCTTTCATAAATCTGCACAGGTGGATAATACATTACATGGAGGAAAAATGTATGCAAATACAGGAGATAATACTAAGCACACATTTATTGCATGATGGGCTTCCCAGTGATGAATAGCACAAAGTATGAACACTTCTAAGCATGCATGTTCAAGGGGTCAGGCCCTCAGCAGACCTTTTAACACAGGGATCACCCCTCTGGGGTCCTTTTTTGCTGATGAAGAACCAGAAAGCCTGCCAAATGGCAGAAGGCAGTGAGACCTCTGCTGCCCCCAGAGCTTAACCACAGGGCATGCTGCCCTGCCCTGCCCTGCCCTGCAATCTCCTAGAACTGGAAGGTGTTCCCAACACAAAGCCTGATCTGGCATCATTTCTGATCCACCTTGAGGTTCAGGCACAGATCCTGTTCTAGAATAGGTTTCCCTCTCCTTAGCTCAGAAGTCGGAACAACCACCTGGCCTTCAGTGTTTGACCAATCTGATTTGGCTCTTCTTCAAATTTTTATTAGCAAGGTTTCAATGCTGTTCTTAACCTTTGAGGGTTTGGGAACAAAGTTGAACACGGAGGTTGAAGAACAGGGTAGAGGGGAAGCTGCCCCCAGCCTAAAACACCCACACCAACTACTTCAGCCATGCATATGGCATTTATTCTAGTTTTGTTTCAGCTTTTAAAGAGGTACCACTGCGATAAACAAAAAGTAACTTTACTCCAGTAAGAAAGGAAGACAGATGCCTTTCCCCCAAGAATCCCAGGGCTTTAGCCTGGTGTGCTACTCCTCCCCTTGTCCCAGACATCCGCAGCTTCCCTCCATCCTTGTGTTCCTAGGCCACTCAGGGACCAGTCCCTCCAGCTCTAGCCCCAGCTCTCACTCCCCCTCCTGGCCCTGTCTGCCTCACTCTCCCAGCCAAAACCACTCCCCCTTCTCTCCCCTCCCAGAGCTCTTTAGAGAAAAATTATCATATTTCATGTGTCATTGCCCTAGCTAGCTGAGTCTGTCACGGATTGGTTAGGCACTGGCAGCCGGAAATGTCACCAGCCACACAGCATGGAGCTGGCTCTCCTGTGGCCACCACAGACCTGAGCCTAGGAAGCTTGGTGGCAAGGCACAGACCTACCACAGGGAGCCTGTCACTCTTCACACAGCTTTCTCACTTCTACTCAGCCCCTGGGGGCAGGGATTTCAGGACAGAGGCAGGAGTGTCTGTCACCATGCCTTTGGGGAAGAGGAGACACATGTTAAGAAGAAATGGAAGATGTCTCTATCCCTATAGAAAGATCCAGAGAAGTGTTGCTTACAAAACATTCTTTCTTCACATTAAAAAAATCAGAAAGGCTCCTGAAAACAAGATTTGTATTTTTGACTGCTGATCTCCCTCTAACATCACACCACTAAGGAAGGATCATAATATGGCCAAGTTGTCAAGAATCCAGAAGGAGATTTCGGGCCCACTCCCTCTCTCTCTTAAGGGCACAGCTCTCAACTGCCCTCCATGGAAAGGGGGCATATTAACTTGGCCTTAATGCACTCTGAAGCCCACAACTTTTTAAAACTAAACCTTTGTAGTGACCCACAGGAGCCTTGTCTCCAGAAGACTTAATGCATCTCAATGCTTTTTGTATGGAAATTGTTTCTCAAACTTCTATTGTGTTTAAGCTGAAAGAAGGGCCTTTGCAGGCAGACAGGAAATAGATCATGTGGTCCAGCCATACATGGGACAGAAGCTCCAGACTCCTCCCCTAATTCCATACCTGGGCCCCTGGTTTGGGGGTTGACAAAGGGAGTTCTTACATTTCTTCCTGTTCATTCTTCTCCCAAAGAGCCACTTACAAGACCAAAATGTCAGTGGCCCTATTGGGAACCAGAAGAGTACCATCAAGATGTAGGTGCTTTTTAAAGAGTAAAAGGAAGATCCAGTCACAAAGCAGGGGAGGATTGGTTTTAGGGATTCTGCAGGGACACTGAAGAACACATCACACAGGTACCCAGAAAAGGGTCCTAGAAAGCTCAGGCTCCAAAGATGGAGAGTAGAGGAGGAGTATGGGTATAAAGAGATGTAGAGGCAAGACTAGGCATGGGGAACAAGGCTGGTTCACTAATGACAGAATGGCTGGACACAGAAGTTTTTTCACAGCTTCTATGAAAGTGGGAAGTTTGTTCCTAATACAAGTAGGAACTAGAGGTGAGGAGGAAAGGGACAACAGCTCCTTTAGGGGACCCACTAGAAATGCACGTGCACACCTACACACACAGGCACAAGCACATGCTGGAAAAGAGACTTCAGTAACCAGATAAAGCACAGGGCATGTGACGAAGGGTCAGGAGATCCAACAGGAGTTCTGAAGGAGACTGCAACACCAAAAATGGGAAGCAAATGGGTGCATACTGGGGTGCAGATCACAAGGCAAGCAGACAGCAGGGTCATTGAGCAAGCTCACACATTTATAGATGCAGAACCCCAAGAACAAAGAGACACAACCACAAGCATACTCATAGGGGAGGAGGGCCTTACTGCTTAAAAATAAATAAAATCAGAACAACTTCCTATTCCCTGTCTAAAACTGGACTCAGAGACACACATGCACAGTGCTTATGGGGGACTCCAGTGGAATGTATTGAAACCTCATTAGCTGTCAGACTAGCGTTTCCGTCTACGTGATGACAAAATAGACACATGACATCACTGGCACACCCTTTATTAATAAAAGTGTCTGGAGATAACGTGAGGATCTCTGCTAAGCAAGGGGAAAAATAGGCCCGGAAAATGAACTCAGACAAGAAGAGGGTGTTATGTAAGAAAATGTGATGTGGAATGAAGTCAGGTAAAATATAAGATTGAGTACAAAATTGATGATATGGTTATAAAATTTAATTATTAAACATTTTGAAAGATGAGAGTCCAATGATTTAAAGATTCCTGCTAATCTGTAGTATCACCTGCTACCAATTTCATTTCCCTTCAAAATAACAAAGAGAGAGAGTTTCCCGTTTATACAGTTTTGATAGAGTACTTGGGTATAAATTGATCTATTTTCTTATTGGCTATTATTACTAAATCTCTTATGGTGTCTATTCTACCTTCCTACCCACTAACCACCATCTATTTGTTTTTAAAATACAGGTGTCCAGAATTAAATTTCTATATTAAAAATTTTGAGAAATGCTCAGTGGAGATGCATAAGCAAAAAACTAAAATAATAATAATAATAAACAAGACAGAAAAGACCATTTTGTCAGGTAGACTCTTCCAGAAAGCCTCTTCTTCAAACACCATGTTAAAGTGATAATAAGGACTGGGGTTTTGGGCATTGTTGATGGGTGGATGCTTGTTTAGAGATAGTTTCTGCTATCTAGACCAGGCTAGCCTTGAGCTTGAGTTCTTCTCTCCTCAGCATCCTGAGTTCTCAGATTATAGTGTGCACAAATGCACCTAGTACAGTTGAAATACCCAATGAGAAAGAACACAGTAGGAAGGGCCATTGGCCAGAAAAACAGAGAAGGGATAAGAAGAGACTTGTTTGCCAGTTAGAAATACATAACACTTCTGTGTTATAGTAACCAAAAGAGCCTCACACTGCAGAACCTGCAAAACAGGCTGGCAGAATTGAATGTAGGCAAGAAACAATTTGACTATAGTTTGTCAAGTGAAGGTAAGAAATGAAAGCTGAATTTTAAATCAGTAGAACAAAGAAACCATTATTCAATAACATAATAATAGCATTTGACTATGGCTGGTTGAAAATAATTACTTCCTCTAACCCATGCCTTATTTAAAATCTGTTCTGTTTTCAGAAAGAGAGACCTCAAAGTATAGATAGATACTGTAGTTTATCATTAAGCCATTCAGTGCCATAAAGTTACTGTGTAATAGTATAAGGGAAAAGATGAGGTCATCCAGTCTATGCAAAATACCACTGGGGGTAAACATTGCCCCCTACAGATATGCCTGGAAAATGAAAATTACCTTACATGCAAATGATATGAATAAATTAACGATCTGGATATCGGGAGGTCATTCTAAACAAACTAGGAGGGCTCTACATGGAATCACAAGACCCTTTGTTAGAAAGAGACAGGAAGAAGGCAAAAGAGAAGCCATGGGGTTATAGAGGTTAAGATCAGAGGGATGCAGCCAGAAGCCAAGATAAAACAAGGAATAAATTTTCCCGTGGAGCCTCTGGAGAGAGTTTTTCCTTGTCCATGTCAACACCTTGATAACCACCCAGTGAAACAGACTGAAAACTTTGGCCTTCCAAACTATGAGAGGATGAATATGTCATTCGAAGGCATCAGTTGATGATACTCCTTACTCAGTCACAGGAGACTAACACAACCATCACAGTGAGAAATGCAGGGATTCCACTGAGTGTTCCCACCAGAAGCAACAGCTTACTATGTGCCTGGAACTACTCCAGGATTTACATATCATAGTCATTTAACTTGTACACAAGGGGGCAGTAGGGAGTAGCTGTTGCTAAGGCTTGTAACAGCTTTCTTGGGTGAGCTGTGTGACCCAGGCTGTGGCTTCCTCATCTGCCAAGTAGAGGTGCTGTGGTTGAACTGGAAAAGTATCCTCCAGACACATGCTTTTACACTCACTGCCAACCAGTTTGTGGTGCTACTGAGGAAAGGGGGTGGAGCTGCTGAGCCTTTAGGGGCCTAGCTGGCTGAAGTAGGTCACTGGAGAGGGGCCTCTGAGAGCCTACCCCTAGTTCTGGCCACGCTCTGCTTTCCTGGTCTGCCATGATGGGAGGTGCGTCTACCACACACCCCTGCATGAATCCCACCATGTCTTCTCAGCTGTGATGGGCTGCACCCCTCCAAGCCATTAGCAAAAAGAAATCTTTCATCTATTAAGTTGCTTCTGCCAGGAATTTCAGTCATAGCAATATAAAACTAACTAATATGAAACATAAGGGTGACACCTATCTATTGAGGCTGTGGAGGATAAAATGAGGCCAGCCATATAACATGTGTGGTTATAGGATTCACAAGTAATGGGCAACAACTAGAAAGCCTTGCATTTACAACACTGTGGTCTGTCTTCTAGAACTTTCTCTTGCCAATTCTCCTTCTTCTCTTTTGATATGAGCAAAATGTGAATCACTCCTAATCACCAAAATATCCTTCAACTACGTGAGAAGGTTGATCAAGTCCTCAGGAATCTGAGCTGACCTGGGCTCTTCGGAACTCATCTGAAATTCTCCCTATACTCATCAGTATAGGGTTAGGCTATACTCATCTCCCAAGGAGCTGAGTGTCCTATGTTTTAGATGTGACCACAGATGGTCGCCAGGCTTAAGTTAAGCAGAGATACACAAACCACAGCCCTGGGAACAGCCTGATTTGTACAGTCCACATGCTAAGAATGGATATGACACTCTTGAAGAATTGTAAAATACATAAACACAGGAAAGAATTTGTAACAAATACCCTATGTGACCTGTGAAATCAAAATGTTTGCTATTTTGTCCTTTTCTGGAAAAACTTGCTATCTCCTGTTCTAGAGGATTCTATACTTCTATCAGTATATATACTTCTATACTGATAGTCTATTCTGGAAGTAAGATTACACTGATGTACATGCTAACTTTATTTCAAACCTACTAAAACCCCATCAGTTCTCCCCCTCCCATCTTACTTAGTAGTAACAAAGCTATTCAACTAAGACTACATTTCCCAGCATCCCTTGTATGTGTGGCTAGAAAACAGGCTTTAGCTTTGAGTTACAAGCTTGTATAAACTATATGATTTCCTGGTCTGTTCTTGAATTGAAAGATCACACTCCTCGCTCCCATTTTCTTTCCTATTGGCTGGAGCATTGGCCTGGAAACCATGTGAATGAGGCTGACTAAGTAAACAAGACAGAAAGATCCTGGGTCTGTGGTGCTGGCCTTTTACCCTCTCTGGGTTTTCTCAATCTCCAGGATGGAAAGTAATTTTTAGCTTACTTAAAGTTCTTTCAGATCTCTGTGACAGATTCTAGGGATGCAAGCAATACAATTATCTCACTCTTTACTTCTAGCTACCTATCGATCTATCATTGGATAGATCTGTTTGTTTATTTATTTGTAATTGCTTGCAACTGAGCCACACACTTTCCTGGCCTACACTCACATATTTAATTTCCAGGTCCTCACAACATGACCTTACATTCATCTATGCCTCTTAAACTTTATACTGTAAGGATCAGCCCATCATTTTGCCCTGATATCTGGGACCTAATTCTGTTGCCCAAAGTAGCCTCTATTCTTTTTAATTTCATAGCATTCTTCAAAGGGCACTTCAGTTGCAGAAGTCCAACTAGACACAGTGCTCAGCAGAAGAGTTGATCGATATTAAGTACAATGCAGTGGAGAGGGCTGCTGTGTCAGTGTGTTGAAGAATGAAGTAACAGCTCAAACAGAGAGCCAAATGGAGGAGGAGGAGGAAGAGAGAACTTGCTACAATCCAGTCTCCACACTGGGAGCCTCTCCATTGTTAGCTCATTTATTAAATATTTTGTTAATTCAATTGTTTGAATATTTTTAGCTTTTCTTTTGGAGGGGGGCATGTATATATATGTGCGTGAAGGTACGTATTTGTGCAAGTGTGTGTGCAGGTCTGTGCAGGTGTGTCCAGGTTAAGGCCAAAGGACAACCTTGGGTATCATTCATCAGGCACTGTCTGCCTGTTTTATGGTCTGGAACTCGCTGAGTAGGCTAAGTCTGTTGGTCAGCAAGCCCCAATGGATTCTCTGGCTCACTGCAATCAAAAGCATCATCAGAACCCAACTATGGCCTTCCAGTGTGGACTGAAAACCAGTGCCTCTCCAGGAATCATCCAGGCCTTTGGTGCAACATTAGGACTACTGAAATATTCAGCTTTATGGCCCGAGCCACCCCCTGTTCTCAGCCTCCATAGCAGGGAGGCAGACATTGTTTTCTTCAGCCCATATCATGTATCACTCTAGAGAGTCTTCTTTTGTACTGTATATTCATCCATTGGTTCAGTTCCTCTAGAGAACCTGAGTAATGCAGATTGCAAATCAAAATCCCATGGAGTGTTAGGGGGAAGCAGATACTTTCACGGTTCTACAGGAGGACCCTGACATCTCATTCAAGTTCCATGAATGATTCTGACAGTTCCAGTGAAGAACCAGTGCAAGCATCAACTTTAGAAAGCCACAGCCCCTTATAAAACATCACTAGGTCCAATATCAGCCTAGATGTGGCACCAAGATCTCATGCCATGGACTTAACATACCAGAAGCATAGCCTCAGTAAGATCAGCTGGACTCAGAGCGAGAAAAGAGTTAAAGGCACAAAGCCTGGGTCTTTCTAGGGCACCGAATCAGAGGTAGAAATTTTTCTCAGCAAGTGACTCACAGAGGCTAATCTTGCTTTTTTCTCTCAGACGATGCTCTCTCTTGCCATACTAAGCCCGAGTTCAATATGAGGAAGCCTCTCCCACTTAGTGAGACCCCACTTTGGGCATCTCACACACAGCAACCACACTCTCCATGCCCCTGCTGCACAGAGACAGGCAACCTGGCTCTTGGTGAGTTTGCAGTCCCTGGCTAAGCAAAGTCTTGTGTGTGCATTCGGGTGGGTGTAAGGTTCTTTTGTGGCAACCACTGTCCATGTCAAAACGACAGACACAGGACACATTTGTAAAGGCAAATGCTAGACATAGCTACAGATAACTAACTCTACCGCATCACAGGAGCAAGTGTGAAATTCCAGTCAGACTGAAATAAAAAAAGTCAACAACACTGTAACAAGAAAAGGTCATGAATAAACACCACAAATTTCATGTAGTTTATCATGGGGGATCAAAATCTAGCATGCCTTTAGAGGCCAAGCGAATAACAGGAATGCATGAGCAAAGCCTGTCTTCACTGAATTTAAAGAAGCAGAAAGTTCTGTTAGCTAAGAATGGTGGAATCAGATGATGGGATACCAGTCTGCATAGCTATCTCTGATGATCAGTCAATAAAAGAAGGGGGGGATCATCTCTTAATTGGTAAGATAAAGTATGCTTTTAAAATTTTGCTTATTTAATCATAAATTGATTTTTATAGCAATTTTTAAGAAAGAAAAAAACATCCAAAAATCAAGGTGTCTCCAAATGAATCAGGCAGATGATTTGATCAGGCAATTCCAAAGAGCACAGAGTTGTAGGAAAACCTGCAAGCCCAGGGAATCTGCAACGGTCCTCAGCAGATCCCATTGGCAGTCCGAGGCTCTCCATAGACTTCTAGAAGACAGGGCAGTCTTTGCTTCTTTCATCTAGACCCATTTCATCATAAGTTCACCCTGCTCAGTTTTTATATTGAAATCATTTTAAATTCACGGAAGATTTATACAAGAATCCTAGATGCCCTTTCCCAGATTTCCCTACTGTTAGCATCTTACATAACTACAGTAACAATGATCAAAATCGAGAAAATGATGCTGGCACACCACTAACCGGGACGACAGGTGTTTCTCTTAGGTTTACGTATGAGGAAATGTTTTATGAACGTGTATACAAAACCGAAATGCTTTACAACTAACGTCTTTTTCCATCCCAGGCTTCAGCAGCTCTGAGCTGCCGTTTCTCCTGTCTCCTCTGACTCCTCTGACCTGTATTTCCAACCAGTTGTCCCTTGCCTTTCAAGCCTTTTTCGACAGCCTTGCTGAGGTATCCCTCATTGGATTTTTCTGGTACTTTCTCCATGAATAAATTGTGCTCAGGAGCCTGGGGCAGAAATAGTATAGAAGTGCTGTACCCTGGAAGAAATAAAATTGGATGGCTCTTTTTCAAAATAAAGGTATCTTGAGCCAGCTTAGGTCAAATTACCGATAAACAATGGACAGCTGCTAGCGGTCTAACCACTCTCAAAACTCTGTTCGTCTAGCTAGCCCACCCAAACTAGGAGTGTAGAGGAGATTACTAACAGCCAGACTTGCCTTCTGACCCATGACAAGGGCATGCACCTGGTGAGCTTTAAAACAAATGGGGTGTGAAAGTGGAGAGATGAACCCACACATGGCATTTGTTGAAAGACAAAGTAAGTGACACAGGGAAAGACAAAATAGGGATGCGGGATGATGTGTGAGATTGTACCTTCCTGATTCCTCAGCCATAGTGTGTGTGTGTGTGTGTGTGTGTGTGTGTGCGTGCTCAGTGCTCAGTCAGTACCCCTGCTATTCTAGGCTGATGCCCAGCTTTGCAAGGTGGTAGACAAAACTGTCCCATTTCCCCTCCTCCGGGCTGCCAATGCTCTTAGTATGAGGTGCCGATCCACGTTTCCCACACTTAGTGTATCAATATGCCTTCATTCACCCTGTCAGTTTGTCTCCTTGCCGGTCATGTCAACCCTGGTGGCCTCTGCAAGGTTTCTCCACCGAAAAGTGACTCATTTTCTCTCTGTGGTGGATTGTTATCAGGTAATCTCAGATATCTTGAGACTCTTCACCCTGCATTTCGGGCATTTGTGAGGTGAGATGCCCGCAGTAAATACGTCCACAGCATCCTGAAGAGATGTCCTCTCTCCCTCAGTCTTCTGTGTTTACTCATCAGGATCCTTCCTTAAGGAAGAGTAATCTTTTTCTCCCATGAAATAACAAGTCTGCTCAACACTTTTTAAAATCACGACAGATTCACAAACACTGACTTTGTTCTTTGAGTTTACAACCTAGCACATCCTGATTCAATTTTGATTCAAATTGTTTCCATCTGGGCGGTGGACAGTTCTTTCAAATTGGCTCCTGTACTCAACATATTCCTGTTGGTGGCAGTCAGCACTGCCTTACTTTCTGGTACAATGAGAGAGTCGGGGCCTTCCTATGTCATCTTCACCTGGTTTTAGAATGATTTTCTACCTTTTAGCATATATGTATCTTGAATGTTATAGTTAGAATTATAGCTAAGCATTTGATTTGAGATGCTATTACAAAGACATCTAAGTTTCAAAAACCAAACATTTATTTTTAATATATAGAAATATGACTGTGGCTGGAGAGATGGCTCAGTGGTTAGGGGCACTGGCTGCTCTTTCAGAGGACCCAGGTTTGATTCCCAGCACCCACATGGCAGCTCACAACTGTAACTCCAGTCCCAGGGATCTGATGTCTTCTTCTGGCTTCCAAGAGTACTGTGCACACATGGTGTAGCTATACACGCAGGCAAAATAACCACACACATAAAATAAAAATAAATATTTAAAGAACTATGTCTGACTTTATAGTCTGTCACCTACTTAACTCATTTATGAATCCTAGGGCTTCTAAATATATAAGTTCTTTGTCAAACTACTTGTTGACAGATGTGGTTTTAGTTACACTTTTTTAGTCTTCATACATCTAATTCCCTTTCTTGTCAAACTGACTCTGGATAGGATTCATGGATGTGAGGGTGATCCACTGATCACTAGGGTTGATCTGGCTGCCTGGGCATGTGTTCCCTTCCTCCCTCAGCCCTCTATCCACTCTGCACCCCCCCCCCCGAAGCTGCAGCTGCGTGCTCCATCAGTGGAAGAGGAAGACCTGCCCCAAATAGAGGAGGGCCAGTCTTTGGTCAAGGGTACGAGTAGCTGTGCTTCCCTGCTAGAACCCCCAAACAAGCTGTCAAGCTCCATTTGGATAGGAATCATACGAAAGAATAGTGTCTAGTCTATAACTATAAAGTGTGTTGTTAGACATGAGCTTTTTCCTTTTGTTTGCCTGCCTGCCTGCTATCCTTTGTAGATAACTTTTATAAGACTGAGAGAGTCCCCTTCTTATTCCTACTCTGCTGTGAATACTAACCACGAAGTAACATTGATATTTCCAAGCATTTTTCTATGCATATGGAAATAATCACATGGTTTTTCTTCCTTGGTTCTGTACACAAGTAAAATTACCTTGATTTCCCAGCACTGAACTATCTTTGCATCTCAAGATAAACCCCATTTAGTACTTATGTATATTAAATATATGTAGATTCAATACTAGTAGGTTTGACTTACTAATATTTACGTATAAAAACATGCATATACATACAATTAAGAGTTCTACATTTCATTTTAGTTAAAGATATTTTTATTACATTTGTTAATTTATATTTTGGGGAGCATGCATATACCACAGCATGTATGTGGAAGTCAGAGAAAACTTTTAAAAGTCAGTTATCTCCTTCCACTGTGTGTTTCGGGGATTGAACTCAAGTCATCCAGGCTTGGCAGTAAGCCCTTTTACCAAGTGAGCCATTTCAATGGACCAAGGTTTTACTTAGAAACATTTTCTTGAGTATTTTTGTAAGTATCTCCATGAGCAATATTGAACTATAATTTTCTTCTCTTGTATTCATTTTGACAAACTTGAGTATTGGGGAAATTCTGGTCTCATAAAATGAATTAAGAAATCTCTATCTATCTATCTATCTATCTATCTTGATTATATATAATTAATATTCCTTAAATATTTGGTAGAGTTTGTCACTGAAACCATGAGTTTTCTTTAGGGAGAAAATTTTAAACCTATGAATTCCAAGTTCTCCAGGACATATAGGATTACTCAAGACATCTGACATCTCTATTTCTTCATGAATGAATTTTCATGCTCGTGTGTTTCATGGGTTTGACCACATCACCAGAGCTGGCACTCAATTGTACATAGTACTGTCATTTTTATTTCTTTACTGTCCACAGGGTTGTGTAATGATCTATCTGATGGCTTTTCATTATCACTTCTTTTTCTCACATAAGCATCTATTATTACAAATATCTATCTGTACCCCACTCTCACTTCACCTCACATATTTGGTATGTTCTCTCTCCTTTTCAGTCATTAGGAATATTTTTAAATTTCTTTAAGACCTCATCTGACACCTGTTTTTTTTATGATTGTTGTTGTTTTAGACATGTGTTGTTTAATTTTCATATATGTGAAGATTTCCAAGTAAATTTAATGATGAGCCATGAACATATTGTCCATGATGTCTATTCTTCTGCAGTTGTTAAGGTTTGCCATCTGGCTCAGAATACAGCATTTTTGGTGCGTGTTGCATGTGTACTTCAGAAGAGTGTGTTGTTAGATGAAATGTTCTATAACCAACTGATGATGTGACTCATGTCATCTATACTTTTAGTGATTTTACTATTTATTCACTATTTACTAAAAAGGGGGCATTTAATTTTTTAATTTTGATTACAAAATCATATATTTCACTTTTATTCTGTCTCTTTGGAGAATTCCATCTTTTATAATAATTAAATTTGTATTTTTATTTCTTATAATAACTCCTATTTTTAAAGTCTGTTTTTTTCTGGTGTTAATATAAATACTTCAACTTTGCATAGCAAATCATTTTTATACCCAACAGTTTTCAACCTACCTTTCTTTACATTTAAAGTGGGCTTATAAAGACAGGGTACTTTCAAATCTTCATTTTTTATCCAATCTGACAATCTCAATCTTTCAACTGAAGTATTTAAGCCATTCACATTTAATGTGATTATGACATGACTGAATTAAAATATATTATCTTGTTAGCTGTCCTTTTTTTCTCTTTGTTTCCTCCCTTGCCCCTCCCATCTTCCTTCTTTTTCTGGGTTCTTACATTACTGTCCTTTGGGAATAAGAGGAGGAAATATTCTCAGTGTTATTCCTTAGCTCTAGTTGTAAGCAAGCACTGTATTACTGAAACTTGAAACTGTGCTCCACTTAATGACCCCATCTCTCCTCTGGACTAATTCTGAATTCAAAATAAACTCCTGCCCCTTCCCTAGGAGTCAAGCCTCTCCTCACCCCATTCCTTTCCCTCAACAGTGATTCACCAATAGCCTAAGAGCACTGCTGTTTCCCTTCTACACACATCACATACAATAGGATTTTTGCTTCCAGGAGTAAACACAGGAGCAGTGTCCAAATGGAGTATCTTGCTTTTCTCATGGACGCTTCTATTCCCCTGTCCCAGGCATTCACTACAGAAGAGACTTTCTGTAGCTTCTCCAACTGTGTCTGTGAATTTGTGGCCAGGTTCCTGTAAAAAATATCTGAAAGAATTTTTCTGCTCTGAAAGGATCTTCCTTTATTCATAGCCAGTTTGCCTTCATTAAGATCCCACCTACTTAACTACCCTAGTTGAATTCTTACAGGCATCTCTCTGGCTGGCTTGCATCCCATGGTGATAGTGTTCCTGTCTCATTTCTCTGTAGATGTCTGTCTCTTCCATAACCTCAGTATTTCAGTGAGCTCAAGAATATATAAGGATATGCTATGCATCAAGCTTTTTTGTGTCATGAGTTTGGGGGCAATGCTCTTTCCAGCTTTACATATTTGGGTACAAACCAGAACCTACACAGGTATTTCTGCATCTTTCCCAATAGCAAATAGGAGAAGATATAGCAGTTGGTCAGGGCAATTATCTTCCTCTTGGAAAGTTCCTTAAGTGACTTTAGGATAAACAGATGCTCCAGAGTTGTTCTTGAGAAATGTAAGGTATGGAGAAAAACCTCATCAGAGTTAAGTTAAACATATACCATGGGACTTTCTAAAAAGTAAAAGCCATAATCTGTGTAAACTCTGACTCAGCTGTAATCCAAGACTGTCATGACTCAGCTGGAATTCAGGACTGTCATGTCTGTAATCTAGGACTGTCATGGCTCAGCTGGAATTCAGGACTGACATGACTGTAATCCGGGACTATCATGGCTCAGCTATAATCCAGGACATGGTGCTACAAAGTAAGCACCATGAGTAACAAAAAAATAAAATAGCTTTAGAAGAATTCTAGACATTTAAATCAATTTCATATTTTTTTCATTCATGTCACTAGTTTGTGGTAAATATGATGGGTCACTGCTCAAGATTAGGCCAATATCAAATAAATATAGTTATTTATTTTATTATTTATTGTTCTTTTCCAAAGGTAAGTATTGCCATTAACCATTAACTAGTCTGTGTATCATCATTATCAATAAGGATGATGATAAAATAACCAGTTGGAGGTCACTTAGACCATTGTAGTTTAGCTAACTGAAAACATTTTACTTCATCCTTCTCACAACCCAGTAAGAGAAATGGAACTTAGAAAATTTAAGAATTATCTTAATTGGTATTTCTGTTGCTGCAATGAAACACCATGACCAAAAGCAAATTGAGGAGGAAAAGGTTTATTTGGCTTACACTTCCACATTGTAGTCCATCATTGAAGGAAGTCAGGACAGGAACTCAAGCAGGACAGGAATGTGGAGGCAGGAGCTGATGCAGAGGCTACAGGGGGGTGCTGCTTGCTGGCTTGCTCCTAATAGCTTTCTCAGCCTGCTTTCTTATAGAACTCAGGACCACCAGCCCAGGGATAGCACAACTCATAACAGGCTATGCCCCTCCCCGTCAGTCACTAATTAAGACAATGCTTACACCCAGATCTTATGGAGGCATTTTCTTAATTGAGGTTCCCTCCTTTCAGATGACTCCAGGTTGTGTCAAGTTGACATAAAACTAGACAGTACAAGAAGTTTTTTCCAATGCACAGAGTTAGTCTACTCCAGAGCCAGAATCCAATCCCAAATCAGATTCCAAAGGCCAGACTTAAAACTTCTGAGCCACACATTCCAGAATGCTGTCAAGACTTCATGTGGCACAATGAGTATTTCCCTATCATTTAAAATGCTGTAAAAGTCTACCCTTGATTAAAAACACAAAGCACTATAAATGCCTCATTGGCTGAGATCAATTGTCCAACCAGAATTACAGTGGATTTCAGATGGCAACAAGTGACTACTAGTTGCAAAATCTTGACAACTAACACTTATGAGATTGGTTTGAAAAGAGGGAATTTCTATCATCCATATTTTCTGAACATGTCCTTCCTCCTCTTCAACATGTATGTAGAAATGTATATGTTTGCCTATATAAATATTCTCTTCTTCCCTACAAAACAGGGCATTGTGATGTCATTTAGTAATATATCTAATCTTTCTAAAATGTCTCTCTCTTATTTTCTCTAACCACAACTAACACTTCATTCTTAAGAATTCTCTGTAAGATAGCTACCAAAGCATGACATGTTCTAAGGGTGTCTTGTACACCTCGGGTATTACAACCACATAGAAATGACTTTTAAAGATAATAATGCCAACAGCTATTGCTAAATCTTCAGCTAGGAGAGGCTGAGCTACACTCAAGCATACTTTGCCTCCCCTAAACAAGCCTGTGTAAAGACCGAAGATTTTATGGAAAAGATATTAATAAGCACTGATGACCAGCATCGAAAAAGGAGGAAGAGCATTTTGAAGAGAAGTCATTGATCTGGGTAGATTCTGTGTGAAGACAAATGCAAACCCCACTCTATAACCTCAAGACAGAGAACCATCCCCGATTAACTCATCTTAATGGCTAAATTATAACATAAAGCAATAACTAGTCCTTCTTGACCCTCTGCAAGCCAAGACACACATAGAAACAGGATCTATTTAGGTGATAATGGGGGAAAGTAGAGGCAGCTGATCTGGGGGCTTCTGTTACCCCATATACCACCCATCCTCCCTGAGAGATAGAGACAGAGTTAATCCATCCCCACACACTTGTGATTCGTCTCAACATACAAGGTTGCTCTGTCACCATGTGGAGAGATCAATAGCCTGTATTAACAAACACCAGGTAAAAAACTAGTCAAAGTACAGAGCTTACGTGTCTGTTCCACCAAAAATGGGACATCTATATCATCCTCCCCACAAAGCTCAGGGAACATATGTTAGGGAAGAGAGAACATAAAGACTATAACAGACAGAGGCCAGGGAGGATGGGGTGAAGCTGTCTTCTAGACTTGACATTAGTGCAACATGTATGAACACACATCAGGTGTGAGTGCCTGCACAAGACATGAACAAGATCAAGACAATCAACATCCAGCAGGGATGGGAGGGACTCATGACCGCCCATGTCTAGCCGAGGAGCTGTTGACAGTAGATGGCTACTGGAGGAGGGTTTTCTTTAGGGTTTGTGGTCCCGGTTTACAGACTATGCTCCAGTGGTGACATCACACCCATGTGCATATAGGCAGCTCAAATTGGACTTGCCTGGTTATAAAAAAGAGAAGTTATGAAGTTGCTACGAGGGATGGTGGGGTAGGGTGGATCTGGGAGGAGTTAGGGGAGTGGGAATGAATATCATCAAAGTACGCTGTATGTGAGCACGTTATCACGAAATTAATACAAATATATTTTTAAATAGTAAAAGTTAGAGGACCTAAGATTTTGATCTGCACAGTTCAAAACAAGAGCCAATAGCTCCACGAAGCTACTCAGCAGTTGAAATCTGAGTATGACATGGATATAAAGACATGCCACATTTCAAACACATGCTGTGAGAAAAATGGATATAAATATGAAATCACCACTTCATATTGACTACATGTTGAAGGAAGGATGCAGGAGGCTTATGTTACATCTCTATTCGATGATACTGGTCCAAGTCAACTGGTCCCAGTTGAAGTTTGATGAAGCCATGTCTAGTGGAATCCAAGCCAGGGGCTTCTCGGCTATGTGCATTCACAAATACTTATTTTATTTAGTCGAATTCTCTTTGGCTTTCCACCAGGGTTAGCTGCATCCTAACAGGTACTGTAAGCATAGAATCATACTGTACTTCCAAGATGCTTTTTCATACTGATCAACTGGCCCAGGGCCTTTATTCATGCCAATATTCTAGTAGTAATATGCCCAGACTTGCACAAAGTAGTCCACAGATGAGCAAATCAGCCTTGCCTCTCTGTGAATGCCACTGAACATGTCCAGGGTATGGCGTATGCTTTCTTTCCAGGCATCCTTGCTGACGCTTCCCTCAGCCTCTGCATGCCCCTTGCCTTCTGTCTGCTACATTCCATCCTCTCTTTTCACTTGCCTGACTCCCTCTCATTATCCAGGACACAAGTTAACTGTCACCTCTTTGGAGCTGAATTTCCTGACCCCGATTTCTGCCTTTCGTCACACTTTGCCTTCTATATGTGGCATGGAGCTAAATATGTGTTAATTTCTTTAGAGGGCTGTGTAATGCCCCTCCCCCACCACACTATCACTGCATTCATACAGGAGTCCTGCATATGAGTTTCTCCCTTTTGTCCCCAGAACCTGGTGCAGTGCTGAACACATAATGAGTGTTCAACAAATATCTGCCATCGACAGATGCTAAAGAGTGCAGAAGAAAGAGGAGAGCAAAGAGAAGGTGAGGTGATACGGTGAAGGACCCGGATGATTCCGTGTAAACAGGCCACTGGTGAGCATCAGTGGACTTTGTACAGCAAAACCGGAAAGAAAGTAAGGGTAAGAGTGAGTCTGACTCTTAGTGGCTCCACAGCCCTCCCTCTAAATATAAATATAAATGATCAGAGAGGCAAATGGTGAAAGCCACTGCTCAAAAGCATCCCTGAACTCTGCACAGTAAAAGTTTTATTGGAAGTTTTGTGTGCTGTTAGTGTCAACCTGGTTCTCAGGGTTATTTTTTACAGTCTGAGTAAAAACAAGGGCTGAGGTCCACCTCAGAGGTTCTCATCTCGTCCTGCCCCAGGGCAATTCACGCATGCCAATACCTTAGTTCAGTACTCATTATGGACCTGCAGTATTTTACTGGATACTGGGACAATTCGGAGCAAAGGGGTTCTACTAATGCATAATAATAACGAGGGTAAGCCAGGATGTCCTGGCCAAGCCAAGGTGTCTGTTACTCTGGTATTAGATCCTCCCACTACTTGTGTGCTTTATGATAAAGTGCATAAAGAATGAACCATGCACTCAATTGATGAGCTAGAACATTTTCCTTGAAGTCCTCTGGGGGCTCCCCTGGTTTTCTTTTTAAAGGATGCAAGCTACTACATCCATAGCTTCCAAGAACCTGAGCTTAGGGAAAGTTAGAAACTAAGGACGTTGGTTCTGTCCGTGGTGATGGTACTGAGGAGCCTGGGAGGAGACAAAGTCACCACCTCTCTGAGAAGTAACACCTGTTAGCCCTTCTTCATCTCTCTCGTCTCCGTCTCCGGGCTAGGGGGATCAGGAAGTCCTTCCCTAGAGGAAGTCAGGTGCAGAGTCCTACCATCCTGTCACCTCCTTTCTCTAGCAGACGATTTTCACATAAGATTGCAGGAAGGCAGTTCCTCACAGAACCAAAGACAGACTGGAAAGGCCAACACAGATCAAAGAAAAGCAAGTCTTTGAGCATTGCAGAAAACCTTGTTTGGAGTTGAGAAGACCTTAGGGGTAAAATGAAGGTCAGCCTTGTTTTAGAACTGAGATCGGCACAGGACTGAGATCACTCAGCTAAACACATGTCTCCAGCCTCCGGTCACTGAGCCGTCCCATTACTCATTCCTCATTATTGGCACTTTCAGGGATCCTTGTATGTATACATGCATTTATATTTCTACTTACTTCTCTTTAAAAATACATTTCACCTATGAGATACAGATCCTCACACCTTGCTTCACGAGCATGCAAAGTGCCACAACCCCCGTGGAGTGTTTTCTCTTTTAAAAAAACAGCATACATAGAGAGAGATTGGAATGAACCCTGCCTTCACCCTCTGACCTAGAGATCTACCAGAGGCGCTCTGTGATGGGTCAAATGGCTGTGCACAAGGCTCCTCGTGCGAGCACAGCTGATGATGTGATGAAGGAAGCGAGCAAATGAAAACAGCCACAAATGCCCACCCATATGGACAGGCTGAATAAACGCTGATGCACACAGTCTCCAGTACTCACATGGACACAGAAAGAATGGAGAAGATCCCGTGTGCCCTGACATGAAGGGATGTAGGTGAAAGGGTAGGATGCGGGATGTGCATCGTGCACTATCTTTAATTTTAAGAAGGAATTGAGACAAAATCCAACACAAAGGATCTACTCATAGGAGAAAGAAAATGATGGGGACGGGATTAGCATGGAAACTAGATCTGTATGGATATACCAAATTTTGGTGTTTTATCATTAAAAGCATGTAAACACATTATAAAGTTAAAATGAAATATAATAGTAAAGAAAGCAATTTATCCATATCAGAACAATATGAAACCTCATACCACCGCCTACTGATTGGTTTCTTCCCAGTCTGAATTCAAGGCCCTCCAACCTGCCCCAGACAGACATGCAACCTTACTTCCAGACACCCATGTTAATATCCCCCATCCACTCATGTTAATATCATCTGGTACCAATTTGTTTCTCCAGCTAGGACATGAATCTTTGAGGGTGGAATATATCTCTGATGTGTTTTGGAAACCTACTCCGCTCAGTCTCTCAGGTCACCAGAACAACGTCAGGTGACAGTTCTAAACTAGAAGTTATGGGATAAAAGTTATATGTTTATTGTGAAGAATTTAAGGAACCTGAAGTACTTGGCCAATATTAAACCATTCGACTTTAAAATGCTTGTGCATAGTGCTGGGAATTGAACCCAAGGTTTTGTACATGCTAAACAAACACTCTACCATTGATCTATATTCCCAGATTTAATGTGTAACTTTATGGTTACTTAAAAAAAGAAAAAGACAAAACAAAGCAATCCAACGTCCATGAATAGGAGATGAATGGATGAAAATATATGACCTCTAAATACACTGGGCTATCATTTAGCCTGAGAGAGGAATGGCATTCTGACACATGCTGTGGCTTGGATCATCTGGAAGGCATTCTGCTAAATGAAGTAAGTCAGTCATAATAGAACGCATACCATATTACTCCATCTCCATGAGGTACCTAGAATAGTCAAATCATAGAGACAGAAAGTAGAATGGTGGTTGTGGGATGGAAGAGCATGAAGAGTTATTAGTAAATGGGTACCAATTTTCAATTTTGCCAAATAAAAAATGGTTCTGGAGATGGATGCTGATAGACTAGTTGTAACAATAAGTTTCAATTGTTAATTGGACACATCTAAACACACCTGAGGAAAGAGACTCAATGAGGGATTACCTACATTGGATTGGCCTATGGCCATATCTATAAGGGATTATCTTAATTAAGCTAATTGATGAGGGAAGACCCAGCCCACTGTGGGTGCACCATTCCCTAGGCAGGGCTTTATGGATTATATAAGAGTAGAGAAACGCAGCTGAGCATAAGCAAACAAGCAAGTTGATGTGTGATGTGACCAGCTATCTCAAGCTCCTGAGGCTGTGACATCTCTACAGAGATGACCTGTAGCCTGAAATTGTGAGCTTAAATAAACCATTTTTTTTCCTACGTTGCATTTGGTCAGAATGATTTATCACATCAACAAAAACAAAACTAGAACACTGCTCAATATGAATATATTCAACACTACTGAATTATATACTTAAAATGGTTGAAAAAAATCACTTTATACATATGTATTTTACCACTAAAAAAAATAAACAAAGGGATCCAGCTATTTGGGAATATATTCTATGGTTGACTCCTTTTATTGATGTAGCAGTTTTAACCAAGGCTGACCTCTCTCTGGGGTCGTTAATAGCACCAGGGGAAGGGGACTTGGCTGTTTGCCTAACATATTATATCCCATTCTCCTTTACCCAATAGTATTTGCACGGAACTTCTCTTCACCCTGGGCTTTGTAGAAACAGAAGTTAGACACAAATTACCTGAAAAGGTCTTCCCTATGGTTCTGCTGTATGGAATTGATTCAGTGTCTGCATTTGTGTTTCTGAGTAGACTCCTCTTATTCTGTCTTTTCTTCTCCTCTATTCCAAGAGGGGAAGGGGTGGGGGATGATTTTTACTGTGAGCTATTGGTAAGAAAAAAAAACCCCTTTGGGATGGAGAGATGGCTCAGTGGTTAAGAGCATTGACTGCTCTTCCAGGGGTCCTGAGTTCAATTCCTAGCAACCGCATGGTGGCTCACAACCATCTATAATGAGATCTGATGCCCTCTTCTGGCATACAGGTGTACATGCAAATAAAGCACTCATAACATAATATACATAAATAAATAAATCTTTAAGAAAAAGCCCTTGGGAAAATTCTCCCTTTGATTCGGTTTTGAAAATGTCCTTCCTACCCTAGTAATGTGCACTAGAAATAATAAAAGAAACCATAGGAGGAGAGGAAGATGGGGAATGTTCTGCACTTTTAGGTCAAATTTTATAAACTAAAATGGCCCTAAAATAAACTGATTAACTGGCCTGAAATCGATTATTTATTCCCTGGAATATTACAGATATGCTTGCTCACTCGTGCTCATTGCTGCTTTATTCACAATAGTCAAGACCTGGAAACAGCCTGGCTGTGCATCAACTAATAAATGGATGATGAACGTGTAGTACATTTATACAACAGAATATTACCTGTAAAGAAGAATGAAGAATGAGATTCACAAGGATGGAGCTGGAAATGATCATTCAGCCCTGAATTATAAAGGTAAGCAAGTAACCGCTGAAAGGATGAGGGCAGTATCGAAACATCCCTCAAAGAATCATTTAGAATATAGATAGAAGCTCACAATTCCACCTATGATGGACTAGCTGGTATTAAATTAACCCTCCTGCAAAAAGCTTCTCTAGATGTACACAAACTCCTGCATGCAAACACCCACACACATTCACACAAGCCAGACGCTTGAAGACACTGGGAAACGACCAAAACAGCCAGAACTTGAGAGTCTGAAACCTGAGAACAGAAATATTCACTGAAGGAAGACCCTGGTCAGAACCACACATTTCCCTCAATGTATTTGATGCTAGACACTGCAAATATTAAGACCAAATAGAAATCAATAGCTCAGAGATTGTGGTCATCTTCATGGACTAGAAAGACAAACTTTGGGATTCGGAGATCATTGAAAGTAGGGTGTCTTAGTTTCTTTTCTGTTGCTATGATAAATCACCCTCCCCTCTAGACTCCTCCATCTGCACTGAAGCCAACTTATACTTTTCAAACACATATATTTCTCTCCAACACACACACACATACACCTATATACATACATACATATATGTATATTCATATACACATGGGTATACACATATACATATACACACATGTATACATATAAATTCATTGAAGACAATGTAGAAAATCTATAAAAGAATAATAATAAGAAATATTATCATTCATATTCTCAGCATTCAAAGATTTGTGCAGTGAAGGAATAACCCAGATGTCCTTCTGGATTCTTCTCTCATCATCTTCACACCACCCCTTCCCAGCGTCATAAGCTGAGAACACCTGGGACCCCCCACTTCTGTCTCTGCTCACACTATTTAACACTTGCAACTATCTTCCCTAACTGACCCAGCTTAAAACTCTCCAGGCCAGATTCAAATCTCTCACATCTTCTGGACCTTTCTTTTGTGGTACCCATCAGAAAATGCTGTGAGGAGGTGGGAAGCAGCCACTCTGGAACAATGACATGCTCACTGGATGATTTGGACCAGTTATTTCATCTCCCTTGGCCTTGGTCACATGTGTAACAGAATAAAATGTCAGGATTCCAGCAGAATGCTTCTCTGAGGATGGAGATGATCCAGGTCAAGGGTAACTCAGCATAGCACCAGATACACGGCAAGTGCTTGGAACATGTTGCTCATTATACGTGTTAAACGTTTGCGTCTTTCTCTTTGTGGTATTCATCTTGTGTTTCCATAACAAAATACTTAATGCCAGAAAATTTACAAAGAAAACATTGTCTACTTAACTCAAAGCTCTGGAGGTTCAAGGACACAGTGTCAGCTTCTGCTTGGCTCTGGTGAAGACGTTAAAGTCATAGTGGATGACATTACTGGTGAGAGAAAAAAGATCACAAGACGGAGCTAGGGACCAAGGCTGGGTCCCAAGAGAAGAATTATATTAATTCCTCCTGAGGTCATGTTTCCTGAGACCAAATAGCCTCTCACTGAGCCCCACCTCCTTTTTCCCACTTTAGGTTTTTGAGACAAGGTCCCACCATAGCCCAGGATGGCTTTAAACTCACTACACAGCTGAGGCTGGCTTTGAATTCCTTGTATTTCAGCCTCTAGCTTCTGAGTGCTGAGAACCTGCACTGGCATAACTGCAGTCTCACCTCCTCTCAAAGGTTCATCACCTCAGCATTCCTATGCTACAGACCAAGGTTTCCACACACGACCTGTGGGGGAACACTTAAAACCATATCAACCCCACAGCACCCCTGAATGTACACATCCCATAAGAGGGATTTCTTATTTACTTTTACAACCTCCACCTCTGGCTCAGTTTAGACTGCATACTTCATAAATGTTTGAGTAATTAATTAAAGACTGAAGAACGTGCCAGATCCTGATGGATTATCTTGCTCTTCTTATTTTCATAGTTCCTCCCGCCCCCCGCCATGCCCCAGAGGATGAAGACGGAAAAAAGCAGAGGAAAAAGAAAGAGGATACCAAGGGGAACGTGGAAAGACCAGGAGGAGGAGGAAGGTGAGTAGCAATGAGTCGTCACTGTTAACCTAGGGGATTTGAACCCTGTGCGCACAAAACAGAGGCACCATCACAGCAGCCCATGCTGTGACAGACCCTCTTGCTCTCATGCTTGGAAACCTAAGATTGTGTTGGTCTGACTCACGGTGTATGGAGTGATTTGTGGAGCTGTGACTCTACCCAGAGATGGGACCCTCAGACGCAGTGCCCCCCAGGCACAAATTTACAAGGACTACACATGGCCTTGGTCCAAGACATCTTGAGGCCAAGGCTGTGTGTCAAGTATTCCATGCTGGGCATCAGCTCATCCTCAAACTGCCCAGGGCTGATGAAGCACTGGGGGTGTGGACTATGCGGTGGTTTCCTTGCAGGGAGATGATCTCAGCAAACTTTTATTTACTGACTACAAGTATCCTACTTCTAGGGTCAGTGATGAATCTCTACGAACTCATTAGTAGTTCTGAGTACACATACAGAAAGCCCTTGTCTTGCTGATCGAGGAGGCAGCATTCATTTTCAACTTGATTTTTAAGAAATAAATGCCAACCTTTGCAGAAGAATCCATTTCTCTTTGTCCTTGATTAAAAACCAAGACGGCCTTCAGAGGTTTGCCTTGGTTTAGGCCAGCCAGGTGGCTTCACCCCAGCCAGTTGAGAGGCTGCCTGGGCAGCTGTTTCTACTTACAGGTCTCTTGTCATCAGGGGCTCTGAGCAGGGGCTCACGGCTCACAGGAGTCATAAGCGCACACCAACAACACTTGGTTTCAGACTTTTGCAAGATTGTTAAAGCAAGGTCTTGGGAGTCGGGCAGGCTCAGCTCCACTACTTGCCAGTTCTGTGGCCTCCAGCATGTTGCTTCATCTCTCTTAAGTCTGAGTTGCCTCGTTTGTGAAAGTGGATGATAACAGTATCTATCCCTCAGGGCTGTGGCAGGGCTGGAGAGATAGCACATACTGGGCTCGGGACATAAGTCACACTCAGTAAATGATACCTACTGTTACTGTTATTTAGGATCTAATTTCTCAGCTTTCTGACTTTTTTTTCCCTCCAGTGTTTCCATTGAGAGAGAAATAAAACGGAGGCCAGGGAGACCGAATTGAACATTATAATGGCTAACCTTTTGGAGATTTAAAATGTTCCAGGTACTGGGTGGGTGGTACTGATGTGTTTTAGCTCAATTCATCTTCACAACAACAAATCAGCCAGGTGGTACCTTGAACCCTACTTTTCAAAGGGGTGTCTGATGCCAATAAAAGTAAAATAACTAATCTTGGGGAGGGAATGAGGGAAGAAAGAATCCTTGGTGAACTGGGGGAGAGTAAAGGTGGGACAGTTGGAGGGAGATCACAGAGGGAAGGAAAGGAGAGACAAAATTAAGATTGGGAATCCTCTTTAATGAGATGCCCCATCCTCGTTCAGAGACCACGTAGGCTCAGAGGGCACAGTTAGGTAGGAGGGGTGCACTTTCACCAGAATCGTAAGCTGGTATTCTACAACAGTGAAGACTCCCATTAGACCCAACCGCAGCCAATGACCTCAGCACATTAAGTACAGCACCCTGTAGGTCCAACGTCCTAAAAGAGGACTAGAGGCAACTAAGGCCTCCAGATGCTCAGCTATGCTCAACCACAGTAGTCCGCCCCCAAGTTTCTCCCAGGGCTCAGCTCCTTTGTGTTCTTTAATTTTTGTCCTCTCTATAATAATGAACGTGTGACTCAGAGGTTTAATGAGTTACCAGGAGAAGTTAACCAGGAGGGAAGCCCATCAAGGAAACTCATAATTAAAGTTGCAAATGGACAGAGGAATACAATCACTGTGTGAGATGGAGGGTTCAGGGATTCGAGAGTTAGTCTGGTTTGAAGAGGGCCTCCAGGACTTCATGTATTTTGGATTAAGTTGTGGAAACTGAAGAAAAATTCTGGAAGCCTCCTATAGTCAAACAAAACAGGAGCTCATCTGGGCCTTCTTTTCCCTCTTAAATGAGGCAAACTGGTAGCCAAGAGTCCCTTCCCACAGAAGCTGAGCAATAGCAAAGGCGGGGTTCACCAGGGGACTCATTACCACTCTGTTGCTAATCCCACCAGCCTCTCCTGCCAATTACTTCCTGGCTTACTCATGACTCCTGTGGGAAATGGTCACAGATAGTAGAAGGCAAACAGCAAAAGCATCCACCGGGCTTCTGCTCTTTATCCCAAACCCAGAATATTTTGTACCTGTTGAAGAGAGAGACTGGCTAGGAGAGACTATGGAAGCCTGGTGAACTGCCCTTAGGGCAGTGGTTCTCAGCCTTCCTAATGCTGCAACCCTTTAATACAGTTCCTCATGTTGTGGTGACCCACCAAACATAAAATTCGTTGCTAAATCATAACTCTAAGTTTGCTACTGTTATGAATTGTAATATAAATATCTGATATGCAGATGGTCTTAGGCCACCCCTGTGAAAGGGTTGTTCAATCCCCCTATAGGGGTCTTGACCCACAGGTTGCTAGTTTAGGGAAAGGGGACAGGGGCTGTGGTAGATGACATGGTCCCCTGCCTACTTGAGACCCTCTGTCTATTTTGTATATCCTCAGGATTTGTAATGCAATGGCCCATGGGACTATACGGTTTTAGGAGAAACTCTGGCTGATCTCACACCCCCTATAGTGAGAACTTTCAGAAGCAGAACCACAGAAAATGCATTCTGCCTGTGAATCTATTCCAGGGGCCCTCATTAGGCATGCCAATAGAACAGCCCTAGAAATTAATCCCAAATATTAGATGATCCAAACAGCATGACTCATTGTCTTTCCCCATATGGTATGGTATGAATATGAAATGTCCCTAGAAGCCTCATGTGTTAGAGCCTAGGCCCCTAGACAGTGGTGTTATTTTGGGAGGTTCTAGAAATATTAAGAGATGAGACTTGGCTGGAGTAAGTATGTCACTGGGGGAGCATGCTTAAGGGTAACATCCCATGCATGGCCCTTCCCTGGCCCCACCCCCTCTGCTTCCTGTTTGCAATGCAGTGACGAAGCCCCTCCTCCAAATGTTCCTGTCATCTTGATGTTCTGCCCAAGTACATGGGGTGAAGCAACCGTGTGCCGGGCCCTCCAAAACAGTGAGCTTAAGTAAACCTTTTTCCTTTAAGCTGTTCTCTCAGGTATTTTGGTTACAGTGATGCAGAAGTCTGACTAGTACACCAAAGAGAGGTGAAGACTGAAGAGGGCTAAGGTGTCCCCAGCTCTCCTCTGAGAATGCAAAAGCAACCACTTTGGTAACAGACAGGGACAGAAATGACTCAGAACTATTTGCACTAATGGAATTAAAGAGAGGTTGGGGAGGGAGGAGCACTGGAGAGATGGCTCAGTGGTTCGCATGCTGCTGCTTTGGAACAGGAATGGAGTCTGGCTTCCAGCACCCACACTGGGAGGCTCACAGTCCACTGTAACTCCAGCTGGAGGGGATCAGATGCCTTCTTTTGGCCTCTGAGGGCATCTACACACAAATGCACAAACCCACATGCAGACATACACATCAATAAAAATGAAAACTCTTTTAGAAATGAGGAATAGCCCAAAGACCTGTAATTTGCACATGGAATTTGAAATTCACATTTTAAATTTGTTTGATTTACAGTATTTTTTGTTTTGATTTACAGCAGTGGTTTGAATGAGAATGCACACACACACACACACACACACACACACACACACACACACACACATAGGCTCATACATTTGAATATTTAGTTTCCCAGTTGGTGGACTATGAGGAACAATCTTGTTGGAGTAGGTGTGTCACTGAAGGTGGGATTTGAAGTGCAGTCTCTCTCTCTGCCTCCCGCTTATGAATCAGATGTGAGCTCTCAGCTACTGCTCCAGCGCCATGCCTGCCTGCCTGCTGCCGTGCTCCCTGCCACGATGGATATAGGCTCATACTCTCAAACTACAAACAAGTCTTCAATTAAGTATTCTCTCTAATAAGTTGCCTTGATCATGGTGTCTCTTCACAGCAAGATAAAAGTAACTGAGACAAGTATGTACGAGTTTAGGCCAGTGTTGGAAACAAATTACTAACACTACAATATGAACCATAGAAGAGAAGCAACCGGAAGGTGCTCCCACTTTGGTTTCTTGAACCTCTACATAAATTCTTCCAACTCCTTCCTCTATGCTCAGGGCAGATGGGGAGTGAATTGCTTGGGTCTAAAAGGTCTTTTTTGGGGGGAGGGATGTAAAATTTCTTTAAAATTTTCAATCAAAGTATATGCCTATTTTGTAAAAGAAATATCTGTAAGCATACATTTGGAAGTGAATTGAATACATGAAATGAATTATTTTACCATAGAAGACCGATTTGCTCTCTCCTTCACTCAGTAACATTAGGTTATATTTTACCATACTTTCTGAAAATCTACCTCCCATCAGTCTGTAAGCCACTATAAACAAAAGTTAAAAGACCTGTCCTAAGGCCCACAAAAACAAAGTTTGGTCACAATAATGTTTATACCAATAATTAGATGTTCATTTTATCAAACAAAATAGACTAAAAAGCAAAATTATTACTAGATTGATACTGATCCAATCTCTAGGCTATACTTAATTCCCTAAGACACTGCTAAACAAAGGGAGTGTCAGTTTCTCATCAATCATGTCAATAAACATAAAATGTATTTAGCATGGTCCAGTCCAACGCAGCAGAGCCAAACCACTTGGGGTCAGGTCTTGGTTCCTACATAAATAGCTTAGGCACGTGAATAGACCTCTCTGAGCCAAACGCCTCCTTAGTGTTCCAGTTAATCCAAAGGCATCTGGAAGAGTTCCGTGAGCCAAGGACAAACTGGACAGAAGGAATTAAAGTTCACGCTGCAATGAAGCCCATTGTCTAGGCAGGACACAGAGAGACTTAAAGCACTGGAAGACAGCAGGGAAGAGGAGGAGGAGGTGGAAGAGGAGGAGGAGAAGGTAGGAGAGGTGGAGGAGGAAGGAGAAGTGGAGGGAGAGGAGGAGGGAGAGGAGAAGGGAGAAGAATCCAGGTGGTTTTGCTGTGGCCCAAGTCTATTCTTAGCCAAGGGACAGGATAAATACCTAAAAAGTTATGTGCCATACAAACAATTCTCCTGGATTTAGCCAGTTCTCAGACTGAATCACTCACTGAGTCAGGACAGGACACGGTACCAATGCTTGTCCTTGAGCAATGCAGGTACCTGAGTCACAGCCTATTTTGAAAAGCCCAAACTGATCTACATCTGGCATTGCCAGGGTGAGCCAATTCCCTCGCATGCACTCAACCACAGGTGATTCTTCTCATCCTAGAACTAGATGTGGCTGTCTGTGGGGGGCAGCACAGTGCAGCAGAAGGGGCACAGGGAGACTCCCAGCCACCATCTACCTGCCCTGAGACCTTGAAAATGACTTACACTTTCCAAATTTGTTGATATGAGCAGCATAAGTAACTCCTGCTTTGAGCGGAGCTCAGAGCTCTGTCAGGTCCAGACTCTGCCATTTGGCAGAATGGCCAGGAACACCCTGAGGCAAAGGCAGTAGCTGTGCTGACGGATCCTGAAGATGCTCCACATGGAAAATTTCAAGACAGACCCTAGGATTCTGGAGCAAGTCCTGTAAGGTCTTCAGCAAAGAATGATAAAGCACTAAACGAGCTCCTGGAGGCTTCTGGGCCACCTTGATGGACACTGACCATGGGAGAGCATGTGACTAAATGGACACATGCTACAAAATGGACAGAGCTACAAAAATTTTAATATGACATTTTTGTTAATTTCTCAAGTATTTTATACATGCGTCCAATGATCATATTGTACTCACAGTGATCATATGACCATATTCACCCCCACTCTTTTCCCCTAGCAGGTCCACCTCCCCACCTTCTCCCTACTTCTTGTCCTCTGTTGTTTTATAGCCCACTGAGGCCATTTTGTGTTGCCCATATACTCATGAATGTGAGGACCATCTCCTGGAGTGTGGTTGACCTACTATGGGCCATATATTTAAAGCAGAGCTGCCGAAGTTGAGATAAGTACCATCATAACCACAAAGTCATAGTGCGGGGAGGGTCCATGACAATCCATCACAAAGCATACGTTGTACATTCCAGGCTTCCCACAAGCAGAGCTGAAGGGCACATGACTTGCAAGAGAAAGCAGCCAAAGCCCACTCCTACTGTGTTGTTCCCTGCTGTTGCAGCAACCCTTCCCACTCAGATCATAACTGACCTCACTGGGGAATTTCCCGTGCTTGACTGACAGAGGAGGGAATGCCTCAGAACGGCTTTATAGATAGGTCAGCTGGCTGGGCTGGTGTGAGCTGAAAATAGACAGCCAGTGTCATGTCTGATCATCACTGTATGTGGAAAGTAGCCCACAGCAAGGATACAAACTACAGACTCATGGACATTGGAGAAAGGCTTGGCTGGCAGCTTTGGCACAAGCAAGTCAGCCAAGAGTTGTGTGGACACAAAGTCTGAGGACCTCTACATTTTGCAGATGTGCCTGCTGGTGGACACTGACTGTGAAGGAAGTATCAACAACCACATGAGAAATAGACAGCTGTCAGCCAGCCTCTGTCACTGGCCATCCAGTACTGGGCTTGTGGATGGAACAGTCATAGTTACAGGGAGAGGCTCTCATGGATATGGGAGTGCAGGTTTCCACCTCCTGAGGCAACTCAGCTCCTGAAGCTGTCGCTGTCACTGCTGCTGTTGCAAGTTCAATCTGCCAGCAACAAAGGCCACTACTGAGTCTTTAGTCTGTTACCATCCTTAGGTGAGACCAACCAGCTTGATGACAATATGACTGACTTTTACCCTGCAAAGGACAGTATTTCATCCTGATTAGGACTGACAGATATTCCATACATGGATTATCTTCCCTCCCCACCTGTAGGCCTTAGCTGCCACTACTAGCCAAGGACTCTGGCTGGTATATTGTAAGTCTTCTCTTCCCACCAAATTCACTTCAGACAAGAAATACATGACAGCCAAAAAGGTGCCTGTGGGCAGCCCTCACCCAAGTGAGCAATGGTCTTGCTATTTACTATACCATGCTGCAGCTGCCACTGGTTTGACAAAGCATGGGAACAGTCTCTTAAAATCTTAAAAATCATGGCTAAGTACAAGCTTGGACATAAAACCCAGCACAGGTGAGGCACATCCTTTGGGAGGTAATATAGACTTTAAACCAAGAGCCATTCGAGAGGGTTGGTTCTCTAAGAAGAACACGTTGGCTTGAGGATCAAAGTTGAGAGGTGAAAAATAGGATCCTACTTACAACTGTCCCTGGTGTCGTATGGGATGTGTGTACCTCCCACACACAATACTCTGAAGGTCTAAAGATGCTACCACCGTGGACCACAGTGGCTTTCTCAAATTAAAGCTGCTTGCCTGGTTTCCATTGTGGCTCAAGTGTCAAATGTTCTCCATAGGCTCACATTTGACATTTGGTCCCCAAGTAGTGGCCCTCTTCTTTGAGATTGTTGAAACTTTGGGAGGTCTAGCTAGCGGAGCCAGCCTGCTGGGCACAGACATTGGGGGTTACAGCCAGACGTTTTCATTTGGCCTGAGTTCCCCGCTTTCTGACAATTAATGTGACGTAACCAGTCACTTCACATCTCTGGTGCCGTGGTACAAGCATTCCCAGCATCATGCCTTCCCTGTCACCACAGATTGCATCCCTTGGATCATGAGCCAGAAGAAAGCCTTCTTCCCTTAGGCTGTTTCCTTCAGGAGTTCTGTCTCAGGAATGAGAAATGTAACTGAGACAGTTACTCCAAGCTCCTCATTTTAAAAATGGACAAAAAAATAGAGTTGTCTTTTCACCAAGGGGCCCTGACAATGATCATCATGGAGGATAGAGATGCTGCTGCTTCATGGAAAAAAAAGGAACAGTGCTATGCCATGAGAAGGAAGGGAAGTGCTACGCCATGGCAAAGTGGTGATTCTGCTACATAATAAGGGGGTAGGGTGCTGCTACATTGTGTGGGGTAGAGATGATGCTATGTCATGAGGAGGAAAGGATGCTGCTGCACATGAGGACAGGGAGAAATGCACATGGCATGTGATACACGTAATAGATAGTTGGAGTGTCTCCCATTACTTCGGTACCAAGTTTTAACTGTAAACCAAATACAAGAGCCACAGCCTAAGAAAAACATGGCACCCAGGAACTCACACCTTGTGGTAAAAGTCTAGGTCCCTCCAATATACAAAAGCCAGTCAAGTACCAGAAGGACTCAGGTAGCCAGGAAGAGAGTCTAGTAAAGAGAGAAGACATGAAAGAGGATGCATCCCTGCCATGACCTTAGAACCAGCCACAGCCATGGGGACTGTAGCTTGTCTTGATAACTGGATAACTATTCCCAAGAAGAATCCTGAAGAAGCTCTGAGAAGACTGAACAACTTTTGAGTGAGCCACAAGAGACTCTCAGCAATGGAGGAGCAGACCAAACCAAATGCAATTCGTGTTCCAGCGCCATGTGCCAGGCTGCTGTACTACATTCGTCAGCTTCCCATCACTATAACAAAACACCCGACATCAGCTACTGGTGAAGCAAGGTGAGGTTTATGTTGGCCCATGGTTCTGGAAATTCAAGGTTACACCTTAAGTCAGAGTGAGAGCAGAATTCAGCAACTGCCATCTAGTGCGTACCCCTAATGACCTGAGGTTCTTCTATTTATTAGTCCCACCTAGAGTAGCTTGAGTGGCCCCAGATAGGCTCATATATTTGAATGATTGATCCCCAACTGGTGGAACTGTTTCAGAAGGATTAGGAGGTGTGGTCTTGCTGGAGGAGGTGAGTCACTGGGGGTGGGCTTGAAGGTTTCAAAAGCCCACCCAGGTCCAGTCTCCCCTATCTCTGCCTTGTGGTTGGTGTATCAACACGTAAGCTCTCAACTACTGCTCCACCGCCATGCCTGCCTGCCTGCTGCCATGCTCCCCACCACTGTGCTTATGGACTCACCCTCCGAAACTGGAAGAAAGTTCCCAATTAAATGCTTTCTTTTATAAGTTAGTTGCCTTGGTCATGGTGTCTCTTCACAGAAAAAGAAAAGTAAGACACCACCTTTTGAAAGGGGCCAATGCTGCTACCCTGGGCACTCATCCTTTGCATATAGACCTTTGGGGACACACATGAATCATACTAAAACCCTAACATGTACTCTTCTTTCTGCTCTAGCTGGTCTTGGCTACTTGTGCCTCGCACCTGCACTCTTCTCTGGAGGAGTCTCCTTCGCTGACAGGAGCCATCTTATCTAGAAATGCCTGAGAAGTATCTCAGGTGTTCTCTCAAATGACACCTATGACTCCTTATGGAACTAAACCTCCAGTATTAACTAGTTTGTCCCCTATCCTCTGCCACATTGTTATAAAGTTTTCATTGTAGCATCCCCTCAATTAAGAAAAAAAAACCTCTCACAGGCTCCGCATCTGAGGCATTCTTCTGGCAGCCGACCCAACAGCAGTTACCCAGAGTACGTTTTTGTACTTCACTGTTGATAGCCCCACAGGGAGTGCCAAAGGATCATGACTTTAAGGGCATGTTCAGCCTATAGGCACTCCCCTCCCCAAACTGTGGTCAGAGAATACATCTCTGTTCTTTGGTGACAGGCTGTAACACCATCTCTCACCCCTTAGGTGCTTTTTATAATGTGACACGTCCATCCCTCTGAGAGTCAGGATCCACGTTCCTTCCCACTGAAATAGAGCAGGTCTATGATTGTTCCAATGAACATGGAGGAAGTGATGCTGTGTGATTCCCAGAGCTCATGGTAAAAAGGATGGGTGCTTTCCATTTGGTTCTCTGGCAGCAATTTGTAGGAGTTCTAACCTGTCTTGTGCACAATGTGACAGTTCTCAATTCACCAAGCTGTTTGGAGACTCTAACTAGCCCACACAGAGAACACTGAAACAACATGAAGACAGAAAAGTCTGGCCGATCCCTGCTGTGCCAGCTCTCACCACCACTGGACTATGGTTTCTGGAGAGATCCTGAGTTGAAGCCACCTCACTGGGACCCTTCCTGAATTCCTGGCTATCAGAGGCTATGGCAGATAGTAAAATTATTGTGATTGTGTTCAGTAACTAACTTTGAGAGGAATGCTTTCCAAAGCAATGAAAACTGGTGCTTGAGTTTCACCACAGAACTTGCTTTGGACCCATAAGATTTCCATGTTCTATTTCTGCCATCACCATGCAGAAAGTACACCTTAGCCACAACCATACCAGGGGGCACGGGAAACTGAGGCTGTTGCAGTGGACCTGCACAAGATCTGAAGCCTGGGTCCACCCCTGCCCAGAGCAGCTAAATCTTGGCTAACTGCCTGCAGATGCAGGGCAGAGGCGGGTAAAGGAAGACAAGCTACTTAGCTGTATGAGGCTGTTTTCATTATACAGCATTATGGCAATGGCTGACACAGAAAATAGGAGAATAAAAGAAGGCACTGCCCATTCCCAATAATGAGATATTTCATAATTTTCAATCCAGGTGGCTTTATGATAATTATCAAGAAAAATAGTACTGGGTGTACTGGCCCTTTAATCCCAGTACTTGAGGGGCAGAGGTAGGTGGATCTCTGTGAGTTCAGGGCCAGCCTGATCTACATAGTGAGTTTCAGAACAGCCAAAGCTACATAGTGGGTCCCTGTTTTGAAGAAAGAAAAGAAAGAAAGAAAGAAAGAAAGAAAGAAAGAGAGAGAGAGAGAAAGAAAGAAAGAAAGAGAGAGAGAAAGAGAGAAAGAGAGAGAGAGAGAGAGAAAGAGAGAAAGAAAGAAAGAAAGAGAGAGAGAGAGAGAGAGAGAAAGAAAAGAAGAGAAAAGAGAGAGAGAGAGAGAGAGAGAAGAGAAAGAAAGAAAGAAAGAAAGAAAGGGAGGAGGGAGGGAGGGAGGAAGGAAGGAAGGAAGGAGAAAGAAGGAAGGAAGAAGAAAGAAAGAAAGAAAGAAAGAAAGAAAGAAAGAAAGAAAGAAAGAAAGAAAGAAAGAAAGAAAGAAAGAAAGAAGGGAGGAGGGAGGGAGGGAGGAAGGAAGGAAGGAAGGAGAAAGGAAGGAAGAAAGAAAGAAAGAAAGAAAGAAAGAAAGAAAGAAAGAAAGAAAGAAAGAAAGAAAGAAAGAAAGAACGGAAGGAGGGAGGGAGGGAGGAAGGAAGGAAGGAGAAAGGAAGGAAGAAAGGAAGGAAATAAATGAAAATAGGATATCTTCCAGTATCTCTACTTTGAAAAAATAATGTTCCTCTCCTTCCCTTCCAGGTAAACCCTATTTAAAATGTAGTTCCGTTTTTTTTGAGGCCCTGAGAGTGTGTGGCAAGTGTGCCATAGGCTTTCCTTACCAAGCCTCTAGAACAAAATGTTGCCGAATTCCTTGAGCACCTCAAACAGAAAACAACGCACAGACAGAAAATACCAGAAAACATGAGCTAGAATTAGAGGCTCTATAAGTATAAAATTAATTTGATAAGAGGTCAGAGGCTTCTGCTAATGGAGTGTTTATTGACCCAGCCAAGCAGGAGATTGAGGTTAGAAGTAAAAAAGCATCAAAAGATTCATTTAAGCCAGGATTACAGGAATCTACGCCTCTGTCCAAGACGAAAGGACAATAAACACCCCTGGACACTCGGGACAGTGAGAAGCCATAAAAAGCAGAGACAGAGCCCAGTTTCCTCGATCAAACCCAATCTCAAAATCTCAAACTGGGGCATATCCAGGGCCAGTCTTGGCTTAAGGGGCTTGGCTTTCCTGGGGTAGGGGTTTGAAAAGCATTCATAACATATATAATAATCATTACTCACTGACTTTTTTAAGTTGAAGGTAAGTTAATTAGAGAAAAAAAAGAAGGTCTACAGAATGAGTTTCAGGACAGCCAGAGTTACTACAGAGAAACCCTGTCTCAAAAAACAAAAAGAAAAAGAGAGAGATAGAGAATAAAAGAGGACTAGAGGAATAGAGCTGAGAGACAGAGCACTTGCCTGAAACAAATGAAGCAATTCCAGCCACACACACACACAAATGCACACACATGCACAGAGACATACACACACCCACATGCACACATGCATATATACAGAGACATATAGACATGTACAAACACATATGTGTGCATACACAGGCATATATACATACATGCACATACGTATGTACAGACATACATGCATGTTTACACACAGATATACACATACATGCATACTCAGAGACAAACACACACAACTGCACACATGCCTGCACACACACAGATATACACACATGCACACATACATACACACACAGCAAAGACATGCACACATATGTACCACACAAAGAAAAGGAAAAGGGCAACTACTCAACAGTTCATATTCTTATTTTGACATTACCCTCCCCACACACTCATTTGTGACCTGGGCTTTCACTGGAATCTGAGAATATGAACTTTATTTTTGCAACCTTTGATAGAAAGCTGTGGCAGCGGGGGGGGGGGGCAGTTGGGATACAGAAACTCTTCCTCTTCTCCGTATGGCTTTGGTAATACTGACTTGATGTCTATGTTCAAACTCACCTCACCACACTAACCAGAGAGTGGTGAGGGAAGGAGACCATCAGCGCCTCTTAGGGACATATACATGGGAATAGTCCAAACTCATGCTGAGGCACTCACCTTCGTTACTTCAGGACTTCTGGATGGCAGCAATATTAACATAATGAATTTATGGGGAGCCAGCCCTGTGCATTATTGAGTCTTTGCTTAGAAGTATCCTGACATCCACTAAATTATTGCCAGTAACACCCTTCCTCCACTTATAGTCACCTCAGCCACAAATTCTCCTAAAGGGCAAGGTCACGGTTACCCCTGGCTAATTGTCACAACATTGTTGTAGCCTAAGGAACCATCGTCCTAAGGATGAAAGGGAAGAAGAATCTCTGTGATTTGAGGGATAATGAATGAGACGTGCTTATGTACAGCATGGCTTCACACAGTTTCCTCTGCCTTACAGACTGGCATCCACAAGCAGACAATGTCACAGGCATATTGATATTTGAGCATAATGTAACTTCTGTACCTTTGCAAAGTCTACCACTAGCCTTAAAAGAATATTAAAATTCATATGAGCAAAAATAATGTTCTATGGATTGAGCTGTGTCCCCTAGTAAAGTTATGCTGCGAATGGGTTGTGGTATTGCATGCCTGCAATCCCAGCACTCGGGAGGCAGAGGCAGGAAGATGTGCATTCAGACCAGCCAGAGCTACGTGGCAATATAGTGAGGTCCTGTCTCAAAGCCAAAACAAAACAAACACAAGGATATGTTGAAATCCTAGCCCCCACCCCATCTTCAGAATGTGACCTTGCTTGGCAGGCATTTATGGATGTATGCAACTAGACCTGACCTATTCTGAGAGTCAGGAAAAATGCACTGGAGGGTGGTGCATAACGAATGAGCATCAAAAGATAAATAGGAATTAATTAGACAAAAGGGCAAATGTGTGTGAATGGAACACCTCATGTTCCAAATCAGGAATTTTGGTTACTGACATCTTCATATTCCCACAGGACCTGTCCCAGCCAAACCCTAAATAGTTATTGAATTTTATTTTCAAAACTGTGTTGAATGTGTTTAAGCACTGTGTTACCAAGAAGGTTCTTCCAAATCATTGTTATGATTTTATAAATTACTTTTTAATTATAAGCATACAAGTAAACACTGAAATATGATTGCATAACCCAAGCCTCCAAGTGCTCAAGGCAACAAAGACAAGCAAGAATTTTCCAGGTGAAGAATGTGTTCCAAGCAAAGCAGAAATCACTTTTTAGAGAAAGATCATGGGAGCTGCACATTACATGGTAGGCCTGAAGATGGATGGAATTTGGTCTTGGAGGAGGGCGCCTTGACAAAGGTCAGAGACTGGAGAATGTATGACCCAGAGGCTTACAACCACATGCACTTCTTTTTTCGAGTCCCTGTGGATCAGGAAGTGAGGAAGAACTTAATTGGGTCATCAATATCAGCTTCAGCATCTCTCCCAAGACTGCCCTCAAGGTCTTGCCCCTGGGCTTCTCAGAGGACCCCTAAGGAAGGTGTTTTCTGGGGCTGCATCATCTCGAGTTTGCATGGGAGTGGAACGGCTACTAGACTCCGTGGTTGTTGGCACACACAGGCTACTGTTGGCAAGGTTTGAGTCCTCATGGTCTGTTAGCAGGAGGCCACCTTGCTATGCCCCACTTGTCATGTGGGTTTCTTAACACAGTAGCTGGCTTCATCAACACATTGGGAAGGGGAAAGAGAGGAGGTGTAGAAGGGTAAGGAAGGGTGAAGAGAAGGGAGAAGAGAGAGAGAATAAGGAGAGACAGAGAGTTGGTAAGACAGACATTAGACATTTATAGCCTAACCACAGATGTGGCAAGCCATAACTTTCTCCTCCATTGTACTCATTGGGAGCATATTGCCCTGTCTAGTCCTCACACAGGAATGAACAGGGGGTGAGGTTAGAGGGCCCCAGGAGAAGAGCAGGAAGAAAAGACCGCACAGATGCCAAGCTGGAGGCAAAAGCAGATAGATAACTCAGGAAGAGAATCAAAATTCAAGAAAATCAGGAAGGAAACTCTGAGAAAAATCATTTCAAAAAAAGCAAGTATTTACCAGCACCCATGCAGAGAAGGTTACTGAAAGGTCACCAGGGCCACTGCAGGATCTCCATGGAAACTAGAGGATAGGTGTGAGAAAGTGGGCAGTGCAAGATGAAGCACAGAGAGAAAACTGGAGCCTGCCAGGAAGCGGGCAACAAGGGCTAGTAAGGGATAGAAGATCATTTAGTCCAAGAGCAGGTTCCAGCATGGAGGACAGGACTTGGGATGAAGACCAGAAATAGCCAAGGGGGTAGCATGTAGCTCAACAAGGGTAATGTCTGTGTGCTGCCTGACGGTTCCAAAGGCTCATACAGATGTATGGCAGGCACTTGGACCTGGAAGAAATGGAGATGTCATCGATATCCCTCCCATTCCCAGACTTTTCCAGTACTGTGACCAGTCTTCTGTGTTCATCCAAGGAGCACCAGGTCCTCGAGCCTTCCATTCCCTTCCCTTCCCCTCTTCTCAAGACAGTCGCCCGGTTCCTTTTGGTGTTGGGTTGTTGTTATGGCTTCTCCCTAGCCTCATCTCATTCATAGTCATAGCCTACCCCTTACACCACACACATACACACATACCCACACATACAAATACACTGACACACATACATACACACACATATACACATACATACATATACATATACACACATACATGCACACATTCACATACACACACACACATACATGAATACATACTCATATGCACATACACACATATATATACACATGCACATATACATACATACATACACACACATATACATACATACATACATATACACATATACATACACAGGTGCACACACATACACATATACATACACACACATACATATATATACACACACACACATGCACATGCACACATACACACACACACACACACACATCTCTGGTCCTTGATATGTCTTGCGTGCCTGGAATTCTCTCATCATGGCCCTTTTAAATGACCCACTCCTCTCTTCAGCTCTCAGCTTAGACGGAGCTTCTTGCAGACAACATCCTGGCTCTCCACCCCAAGTCCCGCTCTGTAGTCTATCTACATTTTGGCCTCCTACTAGGCAACAAGTCCAGCTAAGACACACTGAGATAGGCAGATGAGAGCAGAAGCAGTTTAGAGCTGGCCCCCACTCCTGAGCCCTTTCATAAGGGTCTCCTGGACACACTGACTGTAATTCATTAATTACTATCACTTCCTTCCAAGACACCATTATTCTCCTCCACAGACAGAGTCAACTAAGGCTCAACTAATCACGAGTGGAGATTTATGGTTCCAGAGGAGTAAGAGTCTATTACGGAGGGGAGGCATGGTAGCAGGCAGCAGAGCATGGCAGCAGGAAGCTGAGAGGTCACACCTTCAAGCACAAACATGAAGCATAGAGTGAACTAGACACAGGGGAAGGCTGTGGAACCCCAAAGCCCACCTCCAGTGACACACTTCCTCCAGTAAGGCTGCACCACCTCCCTCAAACGGTGCCCCTAACTGGGAACTAAGTTTTCAAACACCTGAGGCTATAGGTGTTTTCATTTACACTCAAACAATCACAGTCCACTTCCCAGGGAGACCACAGGATAAGTCCAGAGGGCTTTTGTCCATCTTGCTCTCCATAGCTGGAAATCCCACTTGAGTGGTTTTGTATTAGTCCCTGTGGTGGGACACATTTGCCTTCAGTAGATATTGACTGGGAAATCAATCCAGTCACTTGGTCCTCACTTCCAGTGACTCCTGTCCATACATGTGGAGAGGTGTGTTCAATCACTGCATTTCTTTGGGAGTAAGAGAACTTGACTTTTGAAGTATCCACCACTCTCTCTGCTGGTCTCCATTACAACACCACTATCTGAGAATAGTACGGTTGAGTTCTGCTGTGAAAAGAGAAGGCAGAATTCAAAGGCTGTTCCCAGAGGACCTTCCTTTAGTCCCAAAGACGGAAGGCAGGGCTTCTCTGCCCAGTGGTAAAAGATGGAGCCTGTGGCTGTCTATACTCTCCAGGGCACATGTAAGATCTGTGATGGTCAACGGCCATGGAGAGGTGTGCTGCTGAACTCGGACTCATCTGGAAGCTGATGAACCAGCAAGGCCATGTTTGGCGATCAAGGACCCTACTGTGGGCTTAGTATGGAAGCACACCCAGTCAGCACTCATTCAAGGGCAGCCCATTCTCAGGCCAGCATAGAAACAGCTCATACCAGACTCAGAACACTATTTTGAGGCCATTGAATTCAGCCACCTGATTGATTTTTCTCTTTGATCTGCCCTGTATCAGCTCTGCTCACTTCCCATCTGTGATTACAGCCAGGATCCACTGAGACGGATGGATAAGAGGGAAGTGTGATTGAGTCGGCCCCTCCTCCTCCAGCCCTTTCATCTAAAGACCTCCTGGACACTGACTGTTGTTCATGAACTCCTTCCTCCTCCTCCTTAGACAGAACCAACTAAGGCTCAGAAAGGATGAGCAAGGGGCTGAGCTGGAGGCATTAGATGTCAGAAGCCCAACTTGGAAACCAATGCCCCTGAGATGAGATCTAAAGAACTGGGCTAGCTTATTCCAGATTGCTGCCCAAGAGTCATGGACCAGACTCACTGAACTCCAACACCTTCTGAGTCTGCCTCCAACTAGTCACACCTAATGTATACTACCTCCCACTCCTCCTTTCTTGCTCTTTCTTTCTTTGACCTCTTTTCTTCTTCTTTTCTTTTGCTTTCTACGTCATTATGTCATTTCCATCCTTTTGTATCTGGAAAGTAAGTATGTTATTTTTTAAAAGTATAGTACAGTATTTATTTGTAAGCATATCCTTAGAAACAGCAAGTCAGATCATAACTAACACATTTTCTCGTAGTAATTCAAAGCTACTATTATATAAACAGAATCATTGCAGACGTGACTGCCTAAGATGAGATTATGGTATTGGGGGCCCCCATCCAATATGACTGGTGCCCTGACAGACGAGAAACTGGAATGCAGACATGGACACAGTGAGACCACCAAGGGAAGGGAGGAGTCAGGCTGCTGCAAGCCAGGGACTTACCAGAAGCCAGGAGAGCTGGTGCCTGCCAAGAAACCATGGCTCTGCTGAGACCTTGATTTTGGGCTTCTGGCCTTTACAACTGTAAAACAATACGTTTCTGTCATCCTAAACCACCTAGTTTGTGGTACTTTAGAGACCCTGGGAAACCAAGAGTCAGCCTGGCTGCAAAGCTCCTCCTTAGAGGAAAGAGAGAGAGAGAGAGAGAGAGAGAGAGAGAGAGAGAGAGAGAGGAGGGAGGGAGGGAGGAAAGAAGGAAGGGAGGAAGGAAGGAAGGGGGAAAGAAAGAAAGAAATTGGGTTGGTGAGATAGCTCATGTGGGTAAAGTACTTGCTGTGTAAGTGTGAGCAGAGTTCAGATCCTCAGGACCCATGTAAAAGCCTGGCAGACATGGCAACTGGCTGAAACAAGCACTACTGAGGCAGAGATGATAGACCCTGGAACAAGGCGGCCTCCTAAACTCATCACAATTAGGGAGTATTGGGATCAGAGAGACCCTGCCTCAGGAAATGAAGTAGAAAGCAACTGAGGAAGACACCCAGTGCCAACTTCTGGTCTCACACAGACCCATGCGCACCCGAACACCTGAGAATACACACTCACACAGACCCATGCGCACCCGAACACCTGAGAATACACACTCACACAGACCCATGCGCACCCGAACACCTGAGAATACACACTCACACCCAAATATACCACACACGCACACATGCAAAAAAACAAATACGAAGAACAAGGCAGCCCATCAGTGATGCAGAGAAGAAGCTACACTTTTGGGTTTCATGGTCCTGCCAGTACTCCAGCTAGAGGAAAGCCCATTACCTGTGGCCAGAAACCACACGGGACACAGAGTATTCCTAGCTCAGAGAGCACACCAAGCTCTAGCACACACAGGCCTAGCTACATAACTCATCCCCTGCTGGAATATACTTTTAAAACTTAATCACCATCATCTTGGATGGTTCCCAAAATGTACTTCTTGCAAGTCCTGGCTTTGATTCAGCACTGTGGAACCCCTCCCGGGCATGCCTCAAGGGCTCACATCGAGTGCTTCTCCCCCAGGGCCCTGAACTCTCCTGAGGAGCACCTGAAACTGGAAAGTGTCTTCTGGCTTCCACTGGGCATCAAGGGACCCAGCTGCATGCAAAGGTGACAGTTGTTAAAATAAATAATAATAAAATAATTTTTAAAAAAAACATAGGGTAGGGCTGACCATGTCTCAGAGGTTAAGAGTATTTGCTGCTGCTCTTCCAGAGAACCCAAGTTCACTTCCTGGCATCTGTATCAGGCAAGTCACAGCCTCCTGTGACTCCAGCTCCAGGGGATCTGATGTCCTCTTTCTGGTCTCTGCAGACAATTGCATGCACACACACACATACCCACATACAAACATAAACATAGACACATATCTTTAAATTTTTAAACAACACAAACCGTGGAGGGGTGCTGCTCTAAAAGGTCTGCTACAAAGGGATTCTGTTCCCTAAAACTGAAAGAGAGAGCAGGTGGGCATTTCTTGAAAGGTAACAAATGCCCTCTTCTTGCAAATGAGGAAGTGGGGGGTGATCAGAGGATGTGCGGCTGGGAGTATTTTTATCCTACAAAATCAATTTCTCTCCCAGCGTTTATAAGATTTCCTTCTCTGTTTGTTTGAATGAACAGCAAATGTCCGGCTCTGAAGGTGAGGCCTTATTAGTCATTCATGTAAAAGGGGCTCAGAAGGTACAGGTCAGCCTATGAGACGACTATCATGACAATTTGGGGGATGGAACTATCAAAGGAAACAGGAGTAAAAGCATACTTCTTGCAGTTCTCTTCTTAAACAAAAGCAGTTTCAGGACACTGAGAGACCAAAGTCCTTCACTCATCTCCTCCTTACTTAAGTCCCCGTGTCTGAAAAATGTGAAAGCCAGACCATGCTCATGTCAACAAGGGTAAGTCAGCCAGGAAAAGTCTGGTGAGTCTTGGCCACCAAGGAGAGGAATCTATTTAACACTTTAGATTTCATCTTACACAACCAGCCCATCGTGAAACTGGGAACCTGTGATTTATGTATCCAGTGAATAGAAAATTGATTAACAGGTCAGAATAAATGTCAGCTCAGGAGAAACTGACAAATGCAGTTCCAGGGGGTCGGTTTGTAACCATGCCGCTTAACATTCTAATTAATTACTTGCTGATACAATGGGTAATAGAATTAGAGGTGTATCGTTAAACTTGCCAATTAAAGCCAAGTGAAAGCACAAATAGATCTTAATGAGCTAGAAGACGGGAAGGCATCTCTTGGTATTCTCAGAACTCTGCCTGATGTGGAGCTGGTACCCCATAAATGTTGGTAGGATGGTACAAATGCCAAGAAAACAAAAGCTCAGTGTGGCTCCCCACAGGGCAAAAAGGAAAATCCTTTACAACAGTGTTAATTGGTGCCTATGATGAGTTTAAAGCCTCAAATGACAGCTGTGCAACCTAACCAACAAATGGCAAGAAGGCCTAGACACTCGGGGTGCACACAGAGCAAAGTAACATAGGTGAAAGCATCATCAAGAACATACTCATAGTTCCAAATGTGGTCCATACATTAGTTTTTCTTTTCTGCAGCACAGACATAGACACATGCAGGAAAGTGTATACACACACACACACACACACACACACACACACACACACACACACTTTTTTCTCCCTGGAATGTGAGAAGGAGACAGAGGTCTACCCACCAAAGATAAGCTGTCTCAGCAGAAGACAGTAGCAGCAAACCAGGTGCTGCTGGGGGGAAAGAATGAGAACTAGTCATGCTCAGCCAAACTGGTAGAAGCAGAAGCTGTGCCCTCCTTAGTGCTTGGCCCCAGGCAGAGCAGGACAGATGCCAAAATGACAAACCCCTGGGGTACTAGATCCACCTCCCTCCCACAGCTGAAGGGATCCTGGGAGGTGCATTTGGTTTCTAATTAGACTCAAACTATACACACACACACACACACACACACACAGAGAGAGAGAGAGAGAGAGAGAGAGAGAGAGAGAGGAAGAGAGAGATGTCCTGATGAGACTCAGTCCACTCATTCCACTCTGCCAGAGAGGCAGTGGAACTTAATCAAACTACAGTCCCATATACAAAGGGAAGACCATGTACCACTTGGAACCAAAAGTAGAAGGAAGAATTAATTGTTTTTAGGAAGAATTAATTTTTTTCAGACTATTTTTTAACAAGTAATAGATCTTGGTAATTTTCCTTAGGAGAGGCAAATGGCCAAGTTGAAAACACACAACTATTCTTCAAGAGCAGCACAAACCTTGGAGAGGCTCTGTTCTCCTGAGGAAACCCACGGGAGTATGAAATATACGTGGGGTGGGGTGCCACATCACAGAGCCTGGACAGGCTGCCGGAGGAATGAGGGAGAAAGCAGTATTACATAGGAACTGTAAGACATGTGAGAAAGTTCTAGAAGCAGGACTAACATTCAGAAAGCTAAATCTACACTAAGAAACACTCGTTTTAAATGGAAGGGGGAAAATGGATTAAAGGGATAAAGAATTAAAAAGAAAACATAGAATAGGGCAAGTGAAATTTTGATGTCTTTGTTTTTTAGAAAAATCCATTCCTCTCTAACAGTACAGCTGCAGTAGCTCAGATCATGACTGTCCCTCCAAAGCTTGCAGGTTAAAGTTTAGGGCAGGAGGTGGCGACTGGTGGGAAATCTTTGGGAAGCTGGATCTGTGGCCTTGGAAAGGGAGGGCTAGGACCCCACCCCTTCCTTCCCTTGCTGTCTTTCATTGCCTGATGGGTTTGCTCTGCTGCACCCACACAGCAGTATACAGAGTGGACTCTCCAAAAATGTGAGCCTTCCCTCTTCATAAGTTTGTTGTTCATTGTGGGATCTTGTTATAGTGATGGAAAGCTAACATCGTTTTGCTCATGCGTGGGTAACAGGGAAGAAGTCTACGAGACCACCGGATAGAACACAGTAACTACTAATAAAAGGTCATTTTAGGGTGCAGCTCATTCAACAGGTGTCCTGAACTGCCTGCCGCGTTCCCCTCTTGAGGCGTACTATCTAGCAATGGAACAAATAACAAACAAGAAAATACAGTAATTACACAAGAGAGTTCTGAGGAACAGAATCCATAGAGGACCAGCTTCCAGAGAGAGAGAGTATCAAGGAAAGCCTCCAGGATGCATTTCAAGTTGAGATGTGAAGGGCAAGAAGGAACTAGTCATATGCTGTAAGATTAGTCCCAGGCAGAGGGACACAGGCTATAGACAGCATGGTGTGCTCGTGAATGGCCTGGACTATGGTAGCACATATAAACCTAAGAAGTAGGCAGGGCTCAGATCACACAGAATCTTAAGGGCAGTGTGAAGAACTCAAACATTCTGCCATCTTAACTCAGGCTGCTGTAACAAGAATAACATACACTGTGCAAGTTAGACATACAAAATGTCTCTCAGAGCTCTGAAGGCTGGGAAGTCCAAATCAAGGAGGAACATGACAGATCTCGGTCTAGCGCAGCCAGACCAGATGGTTGTCTGTAGTAGTTAGCCTACTGTGAGGGCTCAGCCAAGAAGACAAGGAGACATGTTCATACATGCAAACTCTGCCAGCCCTCAACAGAGAGAACCGCCATCACGGGAAGAGCCAGCCTAGACTGTGGAACCTCAAGCGTCTGAGCGCCGGTGTTTTTAATGATGCAGTACTCCTCAGGTGCAGATCATAAGCAATCAAACGTCCCCCACAGAAATACATCACCTGCAGACAACACAAAGTGCCGAGGCTATGCAGTCCTTTTTCCAACAGTGCATAAACACAATTATTTTAAACACAACTAAAAATAAACTTCCACAGCAGTTGTCTTCTCACTGCGTCCTAGCATGTGGAGAGAAAGAGAAACAAGTGTTCCTGTGTCTTACCTGCAGAGGGGAGCATCCCCCTTCTGTGGTCTCCTACGGGAACACACACCTGAGACTTACAACAAGTAAGTCTTTCTGCGAGCAGCATAGCTCTCTCCTGCTCATCTTCTCTGAGGGAGGGGGTACCAGTGATAGAAGGAGCTAAATGCCCTACACCATCTCACTCGGCCACAGAGCATAGCGGCTTGGAAGTGGGGTGCTTGCCCACATCCAGTTGGCCCAAGTCTGCGTGGCTTTTCTTGTTGTTGTGACAAAATGTTGGACAGAAGCAACCTAACTGGAGAGAACTTTCTTTCCGCTTACAGCTTCAGTCTAAGGTATGATGGGAATATCTCAAAGACACAGCAGTGGAGGTACAAGCTGGGTCCATCACAACTACAGACCGGAAGCTGAGCCATGGCAGGCTAGGCCACACATCCCAAGGGACCTGTGATCTCACCAAACAGTGCCACCATCCAGGGCCCAAGTGTTCAGATGCATGAGCCTGTGGGACACATTTCATAGTCAAACCATAACAGCCAGGAAGATTGCTTCCTAGAACACTAATTCTCTCCCATGCCTACAAAAGTCAACTACCTAGTAGACTCTTCATGTAAAATTTGCTATATATTTAGTCCATCTAGTTTAAAATTAAGATCTCTGTACGATCAGAGGCAGGCATGGCCGGTAGGAAGCCTACAGTCCTTGTTTTATTTTTGTTGCTGTGATAAAATACTTCAAATAAAAAGCAATTTAGAGGATAAAGGGTTTATTTTTGCTCACATTATCATTTATAGTCTGTTATTGTGGGGAAGTCAAGGCAGGAACTGGAAGCAGCCAGTCATACCCACAGTCAAGAACAGCGAGAAAATGGATGCATAAGTGTCTACCTCGCAGCTTGCTCTCTCTTAAACAGTTCAGGAACCACACCAGAGAATGCTGCTCTCTCTCTTCCCACATCAGCTAACACAATCAAGACAATCCCCCACAGACATACCCTCAGGCCAACCTGACACAAATAATTCCTCACTGAGACTCTTTCCAGGTGATTGACAATTAATCTAACCATCACTTTCACATCAGTCATTACCCAGTAAGATCAGCTGACTCAATTATGTCTAACACCTATGTCACCCGCCACCTGTGTCTGTTATCAGACAGTGGGGATCTACAGTGTGGATGCTTAGCTACTTCCCCGGGGAGGAGAGTGGACACAAAGAAATCCATCAATACATTTGCATGATGTATCTTTTAACACTGATAAACTCACAGAGGAAAAATACCCCTCACAGAAGAAAAAAAGAAAAAAAAAAAAATATATATATATAATAGCACAATGAGAAGCAGATAAGCCAAGGCTGGTAATATCGCAATTATCAAGTATAAATTACAAAAAGACTGTACTTACTGTGTTTAAAGAAACAGAGTTACAATCTGACAATACCTACAGGGAACTAGAATCTAGAAATAACACTAATGATTTGTAAAGTAGCCAAGGAGAAGATCCAGAAACAATTGTTTCAAAAACCACAAAAGATTGATGACAGCTTGGTTTAATAGCAGCTTAGACCATGTTATAAAAGGATTAATAGAAAGATCCAAAAACTACCCAAAACAGAGAAAAACATGATAAAATATAAAAGAGATTATGTCTTAGGGAGGATGGGGTCCAATTGCATTTGCTCAAAGTCCTAGAAAGAAGAGAATAAGAGAATGGATAGAAGAAAACAATCCTCAGAGGAAATTTTCCAGAATCAACAAAGCTGATCACAGACCCCTGGACAAAATCCAGTGACAACCTATCATTTTAGAAAATGGTCAATGCAGCCCCATCACCTATCTTTTTAACAATGATAAACTCACAGAGAAAAAATACCCAAGCACCCTTCGAAACAACTCACTCCTGGGCATGTCACAGTGAAACATCATAAAATAACCACAAACAAAACATCTCAAAAGTTAGCCAAGGAGAAGACTTGCATCACCTTCCAAGACTAGCATTCAGCTTCCTGATAGCCACAGAGGAGCCAAAGACAATGCGATGTCATCTTCGATGTGTTCCCGTTTTTATGTGTATGGGTGTTTTGATTGCATGTGGGTCGGTGCACCACACGTGTGCCTGGTACCTGCAGATGTGGCAAGAGGCCATCAGATTCCTTGGTACTGGAGTTGCAGACAGTTATGAGGCACCATGTGGGTGCTGGAAATTTAACCTGGGTCCATTGCAAGAACAAGTGGTCTTAACCACTGAACCATCTCTCCAGCCCCATCCTCAATGTACTCAAATAAAACCACTCCCCATCTAGGATTAGAGTCTCAGTGAAAATGAGAAGCAAAATAAATGGAAGCAAAATAAAGGTATTTTCCAATGGAAACTGAGCTTGATACAAGCAGACACTTGATAAGGCTATTCTAAAGAATTCTAAAGAATGTTCCTTAGGATAAAGAATGGGAAACACAGATAAAAGATGAACTTACACAAAGAAAGAACACAGAAAGTGACAGAGTGGAGAATCAATCTGCATGAGCACAAGGCCCAAACACTGGCACAAAGGCCTGGAGTTTTAAAGGACAATAGCAAAATGGGTGACAACTGAGGTCCTTCTATCATTTAGGAGGGGTACACAGGTGTCCACTGAGCAAATTTAGACATTATTGAGTGAAAAGTGTGAGCTGTAACTTCCAAGTACTCCACAAAAAGAACATAAATAGAAAGCATAGATTCAGTGAGGGAAAAAAAACCTATATAGAATAACCAAAAAAGCAAGAAGTAGAAGACAAAGAAACAGAGTAAACAGAGCAAATAATTTCCCAAGTAACTGACTTCAACCCAAATCTATCACAGATAACATTAACTATGATGAACTAAATATCCCAGCTAAAAGTCATCTTGTCAGAATAAACATAACCCAGCTCTATATGTCATTTGCAAAAGACACATGAAATGTAACAGAGGGAGTTGAACAGTCTAAGACAGAGGATATATAACATAGATACCCCCAAATTGATGCAGATTATTAATGTACACACATTTACAAAGATATATGGATCATACACACACATAGATAGATAGATAGATAGATAGATAGATAGATAGATAGATAGATAGATAGATAGATATGCCATATAGAATATTTTCATTAAGATACCGACAGCTGTGTCCTGAGCAAAAAGAGGGCTGGGGTAGACAAACCGAGGAGGGAGGGAGGAGATGAGAGGGATGATGGAGTGTTGAAAGTCGATAGAAAAGAAAAACGGGTGGTACAAGAAAAAGAAGAAGCAACAGCTGGAACCTTGCTCTAAAGCAGGCAAGGGGTTTGGGGTACAGCGTCCAAATGGAGGGCCTGGCCTTGGGGAACTCTGCCAGCTTGTCACAGGCAAGAAGGCAGGCACATGGATGCAGATGCCTCCTAGATCTGATATCGAGCTCTGAGGAAACTCCCTTCTGGTACCTCTGTGTTCTCTGAAAATAGGGACCACAGTTATCTTTTAAAAGCAGGGGAGGAAAGGACATGCTGGGAATGTGTGGAGAGAAGATCATGGGAGAGAGACCCTCTGGTACCCTCAGTATCTTAGTCGATATTTGGAAGGGAATGAATGCGTGAACAGGAAACTGGGTGAGCAAATATGGTAGAATCCACCTGTGACGAGTAATCATAAGGTTAAGGAGGCTGCCTGCCTTCCTCCAGCCATCTTCTTTTGGGTGTATTACCATGAGGTAATCTGTGGCACAAATAGCACTCTAAGGACGGAGGAGTTGAAGGGTCTCTTTAAACGGCTGAACTCACCTTCTCTAGCTTCCCTTCCCCCTTGGCTTCATGTACACACACAGAAACACCTTTCATTTTCATCCGCTGCTCTCCAGGAGGCCCTGTGGCTTCCTGCTAGGGCCATCCTAACTGATGCAGCTGTGGTTACACAGCCCCAGCCTGTTTCAACTAAGCATCCTCTATCACTGGTCTCTGGGATGCAAAGTTCACACCAAGCTCCTGAAGACTCACATTTCTGTGTTCTCCACCCTCATCACATCCTCAGCCCAAATTTGCTTGTGATGTGAGCCCATCTACAGACCCCAAACCACAGTGGCCTCTGGGCAGAAAGTAAGAGGCCATGCCATGGCTCCCAGAGCCAAGCTGATGACACCTTGGCTCAGCAAACCACCCTGAACTTTCTGGTATGAAATAAGCCACTTTACCAAGCTCATGGATTTTGTGAGTCAGGAATTTGGGCATCAGGAGGGCTTGTCTCTGCCTCACTCTGTCTGAGGTCTCAGCCTGGAAGACAGGAAGTTGAGGATAACTGTAGTAGCTGGTGTCTACAGAGATTTCCTAACTTACAAACCTGATGCTTGGACTGGACTGGTCCAAGGCCTGTGTTCCCATACATCTGCTAAAAAATAAGTAGCCTGGGTTTCTCGGAACATGGAAGCTAGTTTCCAAGAGGGTGTGTCCTGGAAGGAGACTGGAGAAATTAATATGCCAAAAGAACCACACCTTGGGTTGGGAAGATGACTCAGTGGAGATGATTGTCACACAAACATAAGGACCTGAGTTGGTCCTCATTGGAACCCTGGCCAGCCATGTAAAAAGCCAAATGCTACAGAATACACCTGTGAGACCAATGCTGGGGAGACGAAGACAGGGAGATCCTGTGGCTTACTGGCCAGACTGTCTAGCAGAAGCAACAGGCTCCAAGTTAAGTGAGAGACTCTGCTCTTAAGAAAATCTAAAAAGATATAAAAGCAACCAAAGCAGACACCTGATGCAAACCTCTGGCCTCCACATACATATGTGGACATGCACCCTCATACATGTGCACACACCAAAATAGAAAACAACAAAGCCTTACTGACTTACAGACCCAGCCTTGTGTATTAGTCTCCTGCTGCTACTATAACAAGCTTCCTTGAATATGACTCCAGGACAATACAAACCTGTTAACTTACAGTATTGCAAGTCAGAAGTCTCCAGTGGGTTTCACTGGGCTAAAATCAAATTATCCAGTCTGCCTTGCAGGAGACTCTGAAGGAGAATTTGACCCATTGTCTCTTCAAGCTCAAGAGGCTGCCTGCCTTCCTTGACCCCCGTGGCCCCTTCCACCCCTTCAAAGTCAGCAGCAGAGCATCTTCAAATCTGTGCCACACTGACCTCTTGGCTCCATCTTAAAAGGGATTATATCAGGATCACTTAGAAAATCCAGTTATCTTCCCATCTTAATTTCATGGAGTTTTTGGTTGGGAGCCTAGCTTTAACAGCTGACCCATCTCTCCAGCCCTCATCTTAATTTCTTCACATCTGCTAAAACCCTTCGCTATATAACTCAAGGTAGTCATGTGTTAGAAGTCAAACACCTGTAGCAGGGGGAGAGAACCTTATGCTGAAGAACACATCTTGGAAGCCACAAATTATCACTTCTACTGCCCATAACAAACCCAAGCTATCACAGCCAGCCCTGATCTGAGAGGAGGGGCATAGACTGTGGAGCTTAGTGGAAGGGTGCAAATTAGCTTGTGCATGGTTCCCAACTGTCAGATCACCGCTCCTCTGTGGCTGGGAGCTGCACTCCTGTCCTTGGCTCGGGAGCATGAAGGCAGAAGCAGACAGTCTGGTGCCCCCACAGACATCAGAGGGGAAGCAAAGTCACACTCTGTATAGCCTTTCCTATGCAAATGTTAGTGTTATCTAAAATATTAATAGATCCTTGTGTCGTGTGTGGATGACATCAAACAAAATCCACTTTGTATATATCTATATACCTACGTAAAATTTAGGCTTGAACTGGGCAAGTTTCTCATTCAGTGAGTTCTTCAGGAGCACCCCTGGCCACAGCATGTAAATGTCCCACACCTGCTTTAATTCTGTAAGACTCAAATCAGGCCAGCACAGGAAAGGAAAGGGAAGCATGCAAAAATCTCATCCAACTGTTAGCACAAGGACTAAAGACTCACCAAATGCTCAACACACACACACACACACACACACACACACACACCCGACACCACGAAAATCCCTGTGCTGTTTGAGTTGGAGGAATGTTTCTTCTGTTGAAATCAGGCATTGTTAGTAAACATCAATTGAGGGAGCTCGACATGGCTAAATTGCAGGCTTCTTTGGAAATAGGCCTGAATGGAGCGTATTAACATCAATTGTATTTTTTATGGTTAAGCTGTTAAATATCAAACTGTGCTAAACGATAGCTCTCTACACAGTGGCTAAATCCAAGTACCTGTTATATCAGTTGAGTAAATCGTCAAACTTGGGGGAGTCAGCAATCTAATGGATGTGTTTATAAACATCCTGAGGTATTCTGGCTTAACATCAAGAAGCAAAACACCCCTTCGAGTGTTAAAAGGCTTCTATTAAGAAGAAGAATTGACAAAGGGGTGAACATAAGATTAATTTTGAAAAGGAAAGCCAAAATACTGTGGAAAGAAACACAACACATGCCAGGTTGCAGGTAAGTGGTCGTATTCTGTCTTCATTTGTTCCCAATTGTGTTTTCAACAATTTTTACCTTGTCATTATTTAGAAGACTGGACACTATGTTTGGCCCAGTTTAACTGACAATCAGTTTTTCTTCCCTTTCCTCTTTGAGTTGAATGTTTGGGAAGTTTGATTAAATTGGAGAAAATGAGCAAAGCTGACATAAATTTTGCTAAGTTTTATATAGAGAGAATCTGTACTGAGAACTTCAGGATGGAACTGATATCTATCTTTGTATGTGTAGCTATATGTGTGCAAGTATGGGTGTGCACACACGTGTATGTACATGTGAGCATTTGGCTTTGTGTGTGTTTACATGTGCATGTGCACATGTGTGAGTGTGCATGTAGAGGCCAGAGGTTAATGTCGTCTGTCTTTCTCAATCCCCCTCCAACCTGCTCTTTGACGCAGGGTCTCACTGAACCTGTGAATATTAGAATATTAGAAAATACAAATCAGGTAAATCAAAGGGCAAAAATCCTCCAGAAGAATTCTCTTAAATCCCTCTCCTGAGTGAACTCCCATTCTCATTTTTTAAACCAGAAGACATTAGAATTGGGTCAACAATAAAAATGAAGCCATGAAACACTGGCGTGACATCTCAGTGATTTCTTTGAGAAGCATCTGTTCACAAGTCCCACACCCTGGGATCCCAACCGGGCCTGCACTTCAACCAGTGTGCTCTTAAGCCAGTGATAGCAGGATCTCAAAGCCAGGATCACTCTGGATGACAAAGGAGCCACCATGACCGATTGTGACAGGGAAAAGCCAAATGAATGGTGAGTAAAATGACTGTGAGCCCAGTGAAGGAAAAGAAAGATTCTGTACCTAATCAGGGGTTCTGTGGGCAGAGTCTGAGTGGACAAGAAAGCCAATGGTGGCAGCATCTCAAAGACAGGGACCCCAGAAGGAGGGCACAGAGGGTGGAGGCAGGCTCCATGGTCAGCTGCAGAAGAGCCTCCGAAGCCCATTCTTAAATCATCAAGAGAGTCAAAGCAGGGCTGGGAGACAGCTCAATTGGTAAAGCACTTGCCTTACAAGCAGGAAGACTTGAGTTCAATGTCCAGAGACCAGGCAGGGTGTGGTGGCATGCACTAGTGCTAATTCCAGCTGTGGTATGCACTAGTGTGAATTCCAGCTGTGGTGTGCACTAGTGCTAATTCCAGCTTTGGGGAGGTGGGGACAGGTGGAACTATGGACCTCAGTGGCCAGCCACCTTATCCTAATCAGCAAGTCCCAAGCTAATGAGAGACCCTGTCTCAAAGAATACCAAGGTGGACAGTGCCCCTGAGAAAAGACATATAAGGTTGACCTCTGGCCTCCATTTGCACCTACACACACACACACACACACACACACACACACACACACACACACACGGTACCAAATGAATCTTTCTCAACTTTTACTTAGGAGGCCATACCACAGAATTCTAGAAAATCAAATGCATAAAAACACCCTTTGACTCCATTCATTGGGATTGTTTAGCCACGGTTGGTCTTGGTGTTCAAATGATGTGCTTGTGTTCTGTCTCTTTTTCTTGTTCTCCCTGCTTATACCCGCCTCTCTTTGCATAAAAACTTCATTCTTTAGCTGTAGATAGACTCTATGTACAGGGCAGGCTTTGACATTTCAATTTTCTCACAGGTTACTAACATGCATCTAGTAAAAGACCCCCACAGAGGCCTCTTTGAAAATCATCCATCCTCAAACCAGTCTAGGCAAGGAGGAGGATGTGATACCAGGGTAAGCCACATTAGGTCACATGTCCTCTGATATGGTTAGAAAGAAGTAAAAATCACCTTAATGACAAACCCCACTAGGACCACAAGAGGTAGGGAGCAACCTCCCGAGGAGGAGGAGGAGGAGGAGGAGGAGGAGGAGGAGGAGGAGGGACTTTGACTCACACCATCTGTGAATACCAGTTTCTCTCAGAGAACCCCTTTCACTTCAGCAATGAAGCTGCATCTTAGACCCCAGCCAGTCTCCAGGCAGGACTCTATAGGTAGATGGCAGTTCTCCTGTGATTCCCAATGCCGAGAAGTACACAAAAACGTGTTCGAGCCAGCCTTAAAGACCCCTGACAGTCGAGGTCCACCATACATTTATAAGACAAACTCCACCGAAATACTCTGAAACAGAGCAGAGGTTCCAACTGCTGCTCAGCCTCAGCCCCAAGTATGAAAGTCACCTGGTTGAGCTCGTGTGTGCTCGCATTAGCATATTTCAAATCTGGTCATTTAAAATTAGATCCTAACTGGAACGAGCATCCATATGGCACCAAAGATGTTCCAGGCACTGTCCCTAAGTGTGTTCCCTCTAGTAACACTCGCAGGACCTATTACTATTTCCATTTGTGGTAAGAAAGCCACAGCACAGAAAGCCACACACACACTGAGTCAGACCTGAACTCTAGAGCCTGCACACTCGACCCCAAGGCTGTGTCTCAGCTAAGGATGGATCACAAAGACAGTGAGCCAGGAAACTGAAAACAAGTGACACTCTGGACCAGAGTGATACGCAGCAGAATAAACAAACAGATGCAATAACATAATCAAGACGCTGAACTGTCAGCTCAGAAGCACACGCTTGTCAGCCTAGCCCCAACACTGTCTAGGAAGAGTGTGAGCAGTCTGGTTTCACAAACCCAGGTTAAAGACACATCACATTCTACCGGTATGAAAGTTATCTTTTTTTTCCCTCAACTGCCATGCTTACGAAGGGCAGCCTAGCTTCTTGGGAGCTCATCTCTGCACATACAGTACTGTGTCTGACACACTGTCTTGCTGAACAGCACTGTTCTTAATATAATTTTTATTCATTCTTTGACAATCCCATACATGTATATAACACATTTTAATTATAATCACACACACACACACACACACACACACACACACACACACACAACATCCCACATTCACTCTTACTCCCCGCCACTTCCTCTCGCGAATTTTTCTTCTTCCCAACAGATCCCTTGCCTACCTTCGTGTCTTTCTGTTTAATAACCCATGAGTTTAATTGAGGTTGTCTGCACGTATATTGGTGAGTATAAGATTATTCACTGGGTCATGGGCAACTGACAGTGTCTACGTCATTGAAGAAAAATGAATCCGTCCCTGCCAACAACCATCAGCTGCCAATAGTTCCTCAGCTAGGGGCAGGACCTCATGTGCCCCTCCCAGCCCATGCTGGAATGGTGACTGGCCAGATCCAGTCACAGCTGCAGTGAGTTCACGGTGCAATGGCCATGTTAGGTCCAAAAGACAGCACTTCAGAGCACTTCTCCGATCCTCCAGCTCTTACGTTCTTTCCGCTCCCTCGTCTGCGTGTCCTCTGAGCTCTGAGGTGTGACGATAAAAACAGCGCATTGAGAGTTGGGCACTCAACAGTCTCTTACTCTCGGCGCTTTGACCAGTGATGGGTCTCCCTGCGTTAGCCACTGCCCAGACGCTTCCTTAGCACAAGGGCCTATGTGGCCACCTCGTCCTAGCAGAGTCCTAGCAGCTGAAAGGCTAGACTGAGAGTCAACCAACAATCAACTTACGGGGGAAAGGGTTTATTTCATCTTACAACTCCCAGGTCACACTCAATCGCTGAGGGAAGTCAAGCCAGAAACTCAAGGCAGAAACTGAAGCAGAAGGCATGGAGGGGTACTCCTTATGGCTTGCTCCTCATGGTTTGCTCAACCTGCTTTCTTACATAACTCAGAACCACCTGACCAGGTGTGTGTTCTGGGTCCTCACACATCAGCCAGTCACTAATTTAAAAATGCATCACAAGCTTGCCCACAGGCCAATCTTATGGAAGTATTTTCTCAGTTGAAGTTTCCTCTCCTCAGACAACTCTAGCTTGTGTCAAGCTCAAACAACAATTGAACAAAAAAAAAAAAAAAAAATCAGGAAGGACTTTAAGCAAGTAGTTATTGAGCACCTACTATGTGTCTGGCCCTGAGGACATACCAACGACAAGACAGATATGGCCATGCCTACACAGCATTCCCAGAGCCTAGACTGACTTCACACTGGAGCTGAGTTTGACTAATATGTTTACCACCTTTTACTGCCATGGCTAATGTACCTGTTTGGCAAAATACTGAAGTAATTTTTAACCATTTGGTAAATAGCCAATGCCTATCTAAATCCCTCAGGCCTCCCACCCTGCTCTGGATCTCACCCAGGGTTCCCCAAAATATCTCCACAATCCATCCATCAACTAGAGAAGTAATCTAGATCCAGCAGAGGATCATGTGGTCTCCCTCTGCTATATCTGGTGAGAACCAATTCCCTGTTCCTAAGTACTAAAAGTAGCCAAGAGGCAAAAAGTGTCTGTTCTCTTTAAACAAGTTTTAAACTCATATTTTCTCTGGTCTACTGCCAATTCTCTTTAAAAACAGTAGGTCTTTATTTTAATTTAAAAAAAAAAAAAAAAGAAAAGAATCAGACACACAATGTGACAGTCAGCAACTGTCTGAGCCCAGCTCAATAGCACAGAAGACATCACACCAAGGCAGGACCAGACACCTCCCCCCTCCATCTGCCACCCACTCCAGTTCTTCTGAAAAGGCACCTTCAAGTGATCCAAGGGGAGTGGAGGATGTTCCCCAGGACTCACAAAGGCCCATAACAAAGGCAAGTAACACCAGCCATGAAGTCTCACCCATTTGCTGATAGGAAATTCCTGTGCTTGCCCAGGAGCCAGGAAGGACAGATTGGCCCTGAAAGACATCTATGAAAGCAGACTCAGTGGTAGAGGACTCCCGTCTTCACATTACCCTCAGTCTCAACTACAGCTCTATACCACTTAAGGTGCTTTTAAAATCATAGGTTCCCAGCTGGAGAAATAGATGTTAATAAACAGCTTGCCATGCAGTCATAAGGACCTGAGTTCAAAGCTCCAGCACCCAAGATTTTTGGCTTTTGGTTTTTGGTATTCTGTTTTTTAAAGGTTTTTAAGCCAGGCACAGCTGCAGGTGCCTTGTAATCTCAGCACCAGGGAGGCAGAGCTAGGAGGATCCCTGGGGCTCGCTGGCTAACTAGTCTGGCTAAAGAATTGGTAAGCTCTAAGCAGTAAAAGGCCCAATCTCAAAAGATAAAAATTAAAAAAATAAGGTTGAGAGCAATTGAAGAAAGCACCAAACACTGATTTCTAGCTTCTACACATATGCACACATGTGCATACACACACCCTCTGCTGCTACACATGCAACACAAACTACAGAAGCCACTTCTTTCTGCTGGTCCGGTGGGGCCCATGTGTCTTGAGGACTCCCAATCCATGAACCATCTCCATGGAGCAGACAGAGGAACCCCAAGAATCCCACTCTAGAACCCTACAAGTCTGCAACCCAGAAGGGGAAGGTCCAGGTTCCTCCACCCGCTCTGCCCATGTGCTCATACATGCTGTGTGTGTCTTCTACTGATCAGTGAGCGGTGCCCCTTCCACCAGGGGATGGCGGACTCTAGTCCTCCCCACACATGCACTAAAGACATTCATTCAGCTCCTAAGCTGAGATCTTGAGCTTTAATGACATCACTTGGCATTTCCTTCTAGAGATTTCTGGAAGAAGGTGTCTGCTAATATTTTTGCACATGAGTGACTGAGAAAGAAACGAAGACTTCAAAGTTGATCTGCTGAGTAAGATGATCCTTGCATTCAGGAGGCCAGACAGGAGAATCATGAGTTCAGGGATGGAGCCTAGGCTATCCCAGAGAATTTGAAATCAGCATGGGCTATGTATATATCTGTCTCAAATAATAATAAAACAAAATAAATGACTTCCAAAGATAATACCATGCAAGAGGGAACCCCCATAACATAATGAACTTTTATTATTTCCTCAACCTTTTGGCAAGTACTTCATCCTTCATTCAGCAAAGGGGTTCTTAATCCACATGAATTCTTAGCCAGTCAAGCCAGCAAAGGTGACACTGGCAAGGAGAGTCCTTCAAGCACACCATTCTGGCACAGATCTGAAAGTCCCACCCCTCCCATGAGACTGTCAGATTTGGCAAGGAACCAGACCAGAGAGCCAAAATTCTGCAAAGGGTTCCTTGTAAAGAATAATCACATTTCTTATGTGGATGACATAGAAATCACGGTGCAGGAAGGTAAAGAGACCAATTTAATGGCCAAGTGTCTTTTGAGAGAAAAAAAAATAGTCACTTCTCAACACCTGTGAGTTCAGAAAGGAGAAAAGCTCAGATATGCATCAGGGAGATAGAAGCTCCAGGGATTTAGTTAAATGAAGCAGCTGTTAAATGTGCGAGATTTTTTTGTCTCAAAAATCTTGCCACCAATAAAGGAACAAATTCATGTGATGGTCTCAGCTTCAGTACTAAGGCTAAGTAAGGTGAGAAGACAGGCCCTGTTTCCACATTGCTGGGTTAGACGAGGTGAGCACAGCCTCACCAACACTTTCCCCAGCCACGGAATAGACTCCAAGCAGGTCCTACAACAGGTTCCCTGTGTGATCCAAGAGGAAAACAAAGCAAGGAAGCAAATCAGAGAGCCAAAGAAGGAATCGGGAATGCTCCAGTTCAAAACAAGCAGAAACCACGTCTATCCATCCTGGACCTGTGGCAGAGATACAGCAGGGACTTGTGACTTCTGGTCTTCTCGGTAAAACCCAAAAGGTACCCCCCATTGGAAAAATGATTAAAGGTTTAAATGTTCTAGAAACAAGAGAGAGAAGCAGAACTTTAATTCCATGGCAGCATCTTTTCTGGAACTTAGTAACCAAGTGACGTGCGGCTGCAGCCTCTCTGGGTTCCATCTGCCTCTTAGTAAAAACGACAAGAATGACTGCCCGAAGGGCACAGGGCTGGAGCTGCTGCCCGTGGTAGCCCTATGATGCAGGTCTGTGGGACCTACCAACAAACTGAATCTGGACAAATAATAGGTGCCTTAAATCAACCTGAAAGTGCACTGTAGTGTGGTTCATCATCAGACAAACCCTGTGGTCTGCAGAGCAGTGTTTCCGACAATGGGAACACGCGAAGGCACAGCAGCAGCACTCGGGACCCTGGAGATGAGCAAACCCATCCTAGACCAGCACATGAAGAGCCTCAGAGTGCAGCTCAGGAGACTTATCTTAACAATTGCCCCTGAGGTCCAACGCATGCTGCTATAAACAAACAGCTCCTTAGGACATGAGATTCATCTGGGAACATACCTGCCCCATAGTTCTAGAGCCCTAACTCGAATGGGACCCTTTCCCTGGCCATTCTCTATATGAAGCACTGCCCCCTCTCATTCCTAGGCATGAGTTGGCTCAAACATCACATGTTTAATGAGGCTCGTTCTGTTTCCTTGAGTTCCTGTCCTCTGCTCCATTGTTCCCAAAGTCCTCATCCCCTTCTGGGGAATTATATAATGTACAATGTGTCTCTGTCTCTCTCCAGTAGCAAATAAATTGCCCTGATGACAGTCTGTAGTGGCTAGCCCATAATAGGCTCTTATGCACAGCTGTCAAACAAGTGAATGAATGAATGAATGAGTCAGGCTAATTCTAGGGCCAGCCTTTGAGTTGTACCGCCTCTGTTTATTTTATACTCTGCTAAAGGGGTTTCCTTTACAGATGGAAGTTTCCATCTCCCACAGAAGGACCCATTCTGCATCCTTCTGCAGCTACTCAAATAGTTGACAGTCTTGTTTGGCAATCAACATTCAGGAAAGAGTCTCTAGTAAAGATGTGATTTAAAATCTCTCCCAGCACTGAATGCACCCTCATCTGGCTATAGTGTCTCTCAGATACAGGCTTCTCCAAGTCAGTGCATCTGCTTCTAGATTTTAATGGGCAAGGTGAAGTGCCAAGGGCTGATCTCTTCTTGGCTGATTCAGTGAAGTAATTTGGAGGTAGGGCTCCCAATTCTTCAGAGCTGGTTTCTTTTTTGTTTTTCAGTGCCTATATTGGATTGAGAGTGGAACAGAAAGGGGGCAGGCAGGGGCAGAGGAAAAGGAGAGAGACAGATAAAAATCATTTGTGGGAAAGTACCTGCGACTATGTAGCTCAGGCTGGCCTCAAACTTGCAGTCCCCCTGCCTCAGTCTCGACCAATGCTGTGATTATCAACATGTAAACACTATGCCAGCTAAAATTAAATTGATAATATTTATTGACTCATTAAAAGAGCATTAGTTACTCTATTATATGTTAACAGAAATAACTTGTTTTATGAAAAGTAAGTATATATTCTAAAGCAAAAAGTAAATTATTAGAGGAGTGGTGTTGTTTTATACTCTCATAGATCTCTTTAATATGAGGCATTATGGAAGACAACTGGGATGGGAATCAGCTTTGGAATGAAATCTGCTGCAATATCAGAGGTCTCATGGCCTGGAGACAGCTCCATTGTATATGTATAATGAAAAGAAACCAGAAAAGGACTAAAGATGGTTTGGTATAATTATGTAAGTAGTTTTGGTCACATAACTCTCCTGAAAGAGTTTAGAGACCCCCAGGAGATCCCAGATAAAACTTTGAGAATGACAACACAACTAGCATTCTGATTCTACTCCTGTTCAGAGATGGAGGAATCGGGATTCTGAGAGGGGAAGTTACACAATTTACCAAGTCACACAGACACAAAGAAGACACTCAGCAAAATGCAGATTCTCCATGCTCTGGGGAGATGCTCTTAGAGTCTGTCAGGGTTTCTGGGTATACAGTATTTTTTGCTTACATGGAGGGGTAGGGGGTTAATTGAGTGGTAAGCACAATGGAGGGAGATGGAGGGAGAAAAGAGAGAAAGAGAGGAGGGGAGCTTTTAAAGCCTGGTGGATTACTTGTACCATTTCACTCCAAAAGTCCATCCGCTTTGGTGACCATGAGGCAAAGGATGGGTGTGCTATCCCTTCACCGGGCTCAGACACCACAGATCCCTCCAAGTGTAAGCACCTTTCAATATTTGAAGGAATTCTTTTTTATTTTATTATTTTATGCTATGTGTTTGAGTGTTTTGTCTGTATGTATGTCCATGCACTATGTGCGTGCCTGGTGCCTGAAAAAACCAGAAGAGGCTGTCAGATCCCCTGGAATGGAGTTACAGTTGTGAGCTGTGATATGAGTACTGGGAATCAAACCTAGGTCTTCTGGAAGAGCAACCAATGGTCTTAAGCCCTAGCCATCTCTCTAGCCACTTTCTTGGGTGGAATTCAGAAGATGAGGAGTACGTGTTAAGTGTGGTGTGATGTGGTTTGGCTTACCTTGGTTTGGGAAAATATAATTTGGATATCCAGGCATTCCAACTAATGTCTGATCAGCTGAATGGGGAAAATGAAAGCTTCTCTGAGCTTGAGAGAAAGTGACTCCAGCACTAAAGATATATGGAGGCTACTTGTAAACATTCAAGAATAATATTGACCTTTTGTCAACTCTGGAACTTCACCCTGTCTCAGGACTAATCTCCCTATGGAGAAGAGTTCTAACAAGAAAGCACCATCTGAGGCTGGAGAAATGGCTTGGCAGTTAAGAGCACTGACCTCTTCCAGAGGTCCTGAATTCAATTCCCAGCAACCACATGGTGGCTCACAACCATCTATAATGAGGTCTGATGACCTCTTCTGGCATGCAGGTGATGCAGAAGTTTATTTTTAGTTATGTTTAAAATCATCGTTTTAACACTGTTGGGAAAAGGACTGCCTAGGCCTTGGTAGTTTGTATTATCTGCAGGTTTGGCTTTATGTAAAAGATGTTTGGTTGCTCATGATCTGCACGTGCTATCAATAGAACACCCAAGGAGCTCAAGTATCAATAAAAACTCCTGAGATGAGACACTCAGGATTCCACTACCCAGTATGGCGCTTGCCATGATAGTGGTTCCCTCTGCTAAGATCTGGCAGGGTTTGCATCTACGAAAATACCACCGTGTCTTCTTTGCTGAGCAACACCATAGGTGTGCTGCTACATATGGGTGTACATACAGAGTGCTCATACACATAAATAAATAAATCTTTTTTTAAAAAGGTACAATCTGTATGGTGGGGATTCTTGTAAAGAGAGGCTGAGGTCAAAGGTAAAGGGAGGAGGCAACATCGCAGTACAGCAAGCTATGAACATAGTGGAAATGAGTTGCACGCCATTCACCAGTCATGCACTGCACTTCCACTGGGGCTTCCCAAGATCTGCCAGTGCGCATAGTACATTTCTATTCCAAGAATAGCATATGCACTTTTAAAAGGCAAAGCAAATAAAGAAAGCTAGTGCTAAGAGTATATTACAGTCTCATGCCCACTCCGTATACCTTAAAATCCTATATCCCAGATGTAACAAACCTGCTGGTCTCTAGTTCTTCAGTTTCCTTCATAACGTCAATGCCATTCACATATCTAGCTCTTCTGTTATCCATTAGAAAGCACAAAGAAGATCCACTTATAATCCTTCCATTTTACATCCTACACTTCAAACAGAGTAGATAAGTGTATATTCTACTCAGTAACTGTATGCCCTGTGCATTGTCTTTCGATGGATTCTAAAAAAATCAAAAATGGTAAACAGCATTTAAAATTCAGCTAACAGGACAGGACTCAAAGACCAACATAGGCCTGTGTCATGAAATCTGTGTCCCTTGAAGAATAATGTTTATGATGGTTTAAATGAAAATGACCTCCATAGGCTCACAGGGAGTGGCATTCTATGAAAGGATTAGTGTAGGCCCTGCCCACTCCAGCAGGTAGTTCCCCAGCCCCACCCCACACTGTAGCCTTTAGCCTCTGGCCTCTGGTGTGGCAGCTGCTGGGGAGCCTCTCAGTTGTTCGCTGCCACAGTGCTGTGCCCAGACCCCGGTGGCTGTTGCCACCAAGGTGCAGAGAACCTGTGGTGGCTGGTGGCACCGGCTACCGCACTGGTGAGAAAATCTTACTTGCCCCAGCCACCCCAGCCACCTCAGATGCTGCCCCACACTAGTCACTGACACTGCTGGTCACCTCACAGCTGGAGACGGTCATCTCACCCCTGAGTAGATGTGGGACAACAGTGTGGGACAGACCATCTCCAGAATCCTGAAACCCCTGTGATTCCAACCTCCTAGAAACTGTGTCCTTTCCCTCAGAAAGGAATGAGTACCCTGCCCCTCCATATGTTCTTTAAGTGTACATAAAGTTAGTAAAGTCTGAAGTTTAAGTTGCTCGTTTACCTCAGAATTAGAGTTCATTTAACAGGACCTAAAGTCAGTTCAACCACAGGTAGCTGGTACCCTCTCCCCAGATTACTCAAAATCCACCAATCTCTAAGCTCAAACCCTCTCCAGTCCCAAAGGCAGAAAAGTTGACATTTCGTGGTGGAAAAATTTAGACTAAAACCCATCAATCACCAAGCAATCTGTAAGCCTGAAAACCCACTAATCACTGAGCTTGAAAGCCACCAATCACAGGCCATGTGGCTAGCTCTGCCCCCTCCCCAGAAACCCTATATAATGAGCTGGACTTTGCTCAGTCTTTCACTGTTTCTCCTCAGAGTGGAAGCAGTTACTCTCCTGGATTCCTCCCTCCAAATAAAGCTCCTTGGTGAGATTTGCTGCCTGCTGAGACTAGAAGAGACAAAGACAAGCTTCTGGGCTGAGCACTTCAGTCCTGTTGGGATATTCTCCCTTCAGGGCTGTATCACCTCCACAGGGGAGATTTCTCCCCTTGGTGCTATGTGGTCCCTGGGATCCTGACTGCCAGGGTACCCTTCCATCTCTGTTTGCATTGGAAAAAGCCCTAACAATTAGGACATGTGATCTTGTTAGAGTAGATCTTGTTAGGCCTTGTTGGAGGAAGTGTATCACTGGGGGTGGGCTTTGAGGTTTCAGAAGCTCAAGCCAGATCAGTGTCATTTTCTCTTCCTGCTGTCTTTGAATCCAGATATAAGCCTCTGAACTGTAAGCTAGCCCCAGTTAAATAGTTTTCTTCTTTAGAGTTGCCATGATCACAGTGTCTCTTCATAGCAATAAAACCCTAACTAAGACAATGTTCCTAGTCTATAGAGTGAGATAACTCTTACTCCTCTGTCCAGGGCACCAAGCACATTTCTGCTTCCTTCATATTTGAAGTATGACTTTGCACTTTTCCCAGAACTCCAGGGAAGTAAAAATGAGTATAGTTATGGAATCTATAAGCATCATGTCATAAAGCCAAGTGTTCCTGGTTATATAGTTTCTATAAAGGATCTGCTCTCCTTGAAAACATTCTCAAAACTGGGTGTGGTAATCCCAGCCTGTAATCCCAGCACTCAGGAGCCTGGCAGAGGGAGAGGCGAGGGAGAGAGGGAAACTTCTGATTGTTACTAATTGCTTTCCAAATTTGCTACAGACTAGCTATCTGGGATTTCTTTTCATTGTTCTACTGGGTAATTGTCTGGCTGAGGAATATCATTCAGTAACTGTTCTTTTCTGGAAAAGCTACATGTAAATAAATGTCCTACATCCTTGCATATTTGAAATATTTACTTTAGTCTCTTATTTAACTGTTAATGTGGTTTGTGCACAGATAACTACTGGAGCCAGAATATCCACCTATTCTTCTTACCCACATACTTCTCACAATGGGATGGATTTTAGACAGGTCTCCTCATTCTCTGTGTCCACAAGAGGATGTGTTTTGACTGCTTGACCCATTAACTCTTACCCCATATTGGTTTAAGAATAATCATGTTCCAAATTTTTGGTTAAGAGAACACATAAGAAAAATCTTCATAGACTTCTGAAAAGCAAGTATCTTCATTGTAACACTGTTGTTTCCAGATGGACCGCCTGGAACTATTGAGCATATTGCCACCGGAGAGGGGCTTCTACTCTATGTGCAAAGCCAACAATTTGAAGATGACACCACAGAACAATGCAAGAATCATGAATCTTGATGATTACTTATGAGTATTAAGTTACCAATGTTGGTGATGCTCAAATCTGGATTTCATATGATGTGATGTAACACAGTTTGTTCTTGCTTGAGCCACTTCAAGACTTACGCTCCTCACATCAAAAGAATCCTACTTTAATACAGCTGGGTACAAAATTATTCATTTACTTCCCTTTAAATCTTTGAAAGCATCATTTCATTGTTAATATTATCTACTGCAGTGGATGACTGTATTCATATGTGAATATATTTCCTAATAAATAATGCATTCTTCTCTTGCTGACACATTTTTTTATCTTTATTTCCAAAAATACAGAAATTTATCAGAATATGTTTGACTTAGATTTCACTTTTCTGCATTTAATTGATATCTTTCTTTAGCTCAACAAGAGTCTATCACATTGTTTCTTCCCTTCCTTTATACCCATTATACAGACAGTAGACCTGTCAAACTATATTGTCTTTTTACATGTTTTTTACTCTTAGCACATCTTTTGGTTTATTTTCTCTATTTTATTTAATGTATATGGGTTTGCCTGAGTGCATGTCTGTGCACCACATGTGGGCAGTGCTGGCTGAGGCCAGAAAAAAGCACTGGCTGTGAGCTATCATGTGGGTGCTGGGAACTGAGCCAGGTCCTCTGGAAAAGCAGCAGCCAGTACTCTTAACACTGAACCATCCTTCCATCCCTGAACTTAGTATATTGTTGTGCTAGGCTCTGAAAGATTTTTCAAGCTTTATCTTCTTGTTTACATATTGGGAATTTATTAGTGCCCTTCCTGTTACTCTGACATTTTAGTGCATTTTAAAAATTCTAACAATCATTTTTAGTTTCCCAGAATTCTTGTTTCATGCATTATCACAGTTGTAAGTTGTTGTTTTGTCTACATTTAAATCTCAGAACTGCTTTTGATAGCTCCACATATCCTCAAGTGATTTCCTATTAGCATGCTTTTGTCCTTCCTGATGCCAGTTTCCCTCAGATAGCTGGAAGTCTTGGTTGATGATTTATATTTATTGGTGAAGGGCTTCTAGGCTGCAACAGGTGGTTCATGTGTGTTTCCTTGGTAGCCGGGAAGGTCTGTTTACCCTCTCCATGAGTCTTCTTTTTAGTGTACACCAGTGGGAGGAGGGAGATAGATTTGGAGTTCCCAGCATCATCAAAGCAAAAAGCACTTCAATGTACTTCCCTTCGATTCTGAGCCAACTAAAATGGCTTTCCTCTTTTCCCTCTGGCTCTCCCAGGGCTTTCTATCTGCTGAGTCTTCAAATACAGCATTGCTCCCTGGCCCCAACTTCATTCCTTGGGTTGTCCCTTAGCAAGTCTTTCACAAGTTCAGAGAATACTTCTTAGAATTCAAATTTGCTCTGCACATTTCTTAGAAAGGAAAGCAGTTCAGAGCCAAAATGTCCCAAGGGTACTTTTCTACTTCACTGCCTTCTCATCCTCCTTATGTGTCTATTCCAAGCTTGAAGCCTCTCTGAAATTCCCCACCTCAGACAGAAATCTACTGAGTTCCAGCTGACTTCCTATCATGTATTATACTCTGGAAACAACATGCACGTCCATCCAGTTTCTGCCTTGTGGAAATCTAAGCAGTGTCTCCACATACCACCGCCTCCTGTTTTGAGAGCTGCCATAGAGCCCTTGTGTTTCCACATCATCTTTCCTAGTCAGTGAGTTCTACAAAGGCAAATGAATGTTTCACTCTACCATGAACTAGAATGCTTATTACATCTCTGCTAACACAAACCAACTTCTCCCTGTGTTCCTGGGTACCACTTCACTTGTGGAGTCCTATATCTAATCCCATTTTTTCTAAGAACACCAGTTCTATTGGACTGAAGCTCATCCGAATGAACTTTATTTAACATGATTACTATGCAAAGACCCTCATCTCCTAATATAGTCACATTCTGAAATCCTGGGAATTAAGACTTCAACATCTGAACTGGTGGACATAATTCAGCTCATTTACCTTGGTGGCTTCAGAGATTTGATTTCCACTTCCTGAGCTTTGAAGAGGACCTAGAACTCAAACTCTTATAAAGGAAATCTTGAGATTTCTGCTAGTAAACATAAACAGGACAGGTGTGGTGGCGCTCACCTTTAATCCCAGCACTTGGGAGGCAGAGGCAGGTAGATCTCTGTGAGTTTGAGGCCAGCCTGGCCTACAGTGTGAGTTCCAGGACAGCCAGAGTTACAATAGAGAGACTCTGTCTCAAAAAAAAAATTTAGTTATAATAAATAAACAAACAAATAAATAAATAAATAAAGCAAGCAAACCTTGGGAGGATCCCTGACTGCTTTTCATTCCCGTTATAACAATTCCTGCAATAAACTAGTAATAGGATAAGGAATGTCACAGGGAAATTTTAATGGGTGAAGACAAAATAAAATACTATAAATACTTCAATATTTTTCTGGGTGTAGTATTATATGCCTGTTACATCAGCACTTAGGAGGCAGAAGCAAGAGGATTAGAAGTATTAGATCATCTCTAGCTACACAGTGAACCTGAGGCCAACCTAGGCTATACGAGACTCTGTTCTCAAAAATGAAACAAAACAAAATTATAGTGTTCTGTGCTAGAATGTGGTGGTTCACATTTTTAATGCCAGCACTCAGGAGGCAAAGGAAAGAGATTGGGGGAGTCAAGGCCAGAGTAGGCTACACAGTGAAACTATCTCAAAAGAGATGGAGCTCTCGCTCAGTGGCAGACAGTACAATTAGCATGCTTAAGATCCTGGGTTCGATCCCCCACACCTCAAAATGGAAAAATTCAAAACTATGCCCAATGTTATTAAAGCAGCCAGGCCACTTACAAGGAACAGATTCTCCACTGAGAGGTATCCTAACAGCAGGGGAAAGGCAAGGCATGGTGAATTCTGATGCGATGACCATAAGCAGCTTACCAAAGCCAAGCCATATTTACATGACTAATCTTTAAATGTCACATGAATTTTACATCGAAAGCCATCACATTCCTGGAGCCACATATGGCAATAGGTCTGATGAGAAATACATACTACATGAGAAATACATGTTTTGATGAGAAACACACTAAACAACTTTTCTCCAGCTTCCAGCACCATCCAGGAAGACATGCCCAGATCATGCTATGATTCCCTGTCCACTGGCATGATGCCCCATGTCTGAGAAGGGTGGTTTTCAGGGGAAGAAACCGGAAGCACATAGGTAAAGGGACTTTGTTTTCAGCAGAGAAGGATCTTCATTTTGGCACTGCCAGGAAGCCAGTCCTCTTCCACCCAAAGGACAGCATGTCCTGAAGAGTAGATCCGTTCTCTTCGCCAGCTGGAAGACAGTCTCTGAGGTGGGAAGAAAAAGGCACCCCACAAAATTAACAATGGGGCTGTCTGGATGAGAATGCACACACTGCAGGTAGGAACCAAGGGAAAAGAAAGGGAGAATCCAGGGATGGGAACAGAGCAAGGGAGTGGCTAGGTGGGGCGTGCAAGGCCCCCACAGGAAGGTAGACGAAAGAGGCAAGGGAAGGAATGTAAGAATTAGAATTTGGTCCAAGGTTGCCATGGTCTGAGATGATAATGGGTCAGTCAAGAACCAACTGAGCAGCGTCCACAGCCTGAGCTCTGCAGAAGCCCTAGGAAGCCATGCAGAAAGGTTCCCTCCATCTAAGGTCCAGTGACACTGTCCTGCCTTTATATTTCCATCTGCCTGAGTTATTGTGACATCAACTTCAATGATATCCCTCAGCACTGATGAAGCTGGTGTTTCCAGGTGATTTCCAGAACTCACTCAAAATTATGAGAATTCATAATTTAAGTCTGGAAACTACCTAACCAATCCTTGGATTAGGGCAGTTTGTTGTAAGGTCAGTACGTTAGAAAAGGGTTTTCTTTTCGGGGCTGGAAATGGGGTTAGAAAAGGTCTTAATTTGCAGCTCTTAGTTATTCAGCATCAACTGATGGCATTGCTGGCTGGATTCCCATGCAGCCCTGTCCAGAAAGGCCTCATTTTTCCCTTCCTCTGCCTGCACATGGATGGCCAAGACATGGGAAGAAGTTACACGTTTGTGACCATCAGACCTGTGTGTCCCCATCTAGGCCTAGGCTGCTGCTGCTGGGGACCCCACAAAGCAGCAAGACTGGAGGAAAGTAAAGCTGCCTCTGTGGATCTGTGCTGTGGGGATCTCTGAAGGAAATCCCCAGAGCTCATGGCCAATCACAGGAAAATCCAGCCAGCACCACCACCAAAGCAAAGGGGGAAGCCAAACCCGGGTTCTCCTTGAGCAGAACACTTACTCAGGGCTGGAACTCAGGTGTGCTCGGCACACAGCTTGGCTGCTGCCCAGCCATCCCAATCATCGTTCAGTTCTCCCTGACAGAAATGAATACTGTGCAACTGAACACCTCTCCTCCAGGCTCATCGACCCAGAGCAAAGTCTAAATCCAGGCTATTCCTTGGTAATGAATACCATGACTTCCGGCCTTTGCCCAAACACAGATGCCCTGGTTGTTCTGCTCTTTGACTTCCTGGACCTGCCAGGGATTTGCACAGCCACAGTCCTTGAGGTAGGGCACAGCCTGCCCCCTCAGAGGTCACACGAAGCAGCAGCACACCCTCCTTTCCCTCCAGTGAGCTTCTCTCATCAAGGACATCATCATCCCATGGCAGGAGGAGGGGTTACAAGGCACAAGGAAGGCAGGCTCTTAGTCATCAGGCATCCTATTGTATCTGTGCACTGAGTCCTTGGGTGTCTCCATAAGGATCGGGCCATAGGAATCCAATGCCAAGCATCGATTTCTGAATTCTGCTATGTCACTTGTCCCCGGGACAAGGAGATGATGAGCACAGAATACCCTGGCTGCCTGGAGGTGAGAAGGCACAATGAACGGAAATGGGAGAGAAAGCCCCAGAGAGTGACTGAAAACAGCACTGGCCATGTTCTCATCTTCCCTTAACCTCTGTGGCCATGGCTGCATGTGCTTTCCTTTCATGCTTTGTGCCTTCTGAACCATTCCCATTTCAAGTCCTTAGGAAAAACATCCAGTCGTGAGATTCTGTAACTGCTTGTTGCATGGAGTCTGGAAGAAAGGGCAAAGAGGTTTCGGGCTAGTCATGTTGGTGTGAGAGAGCTGCTCAGTCAGCAAGTCACAGAAGGAGCCGAGATGTAGAGGTGAGCCACCCACTGGTGTTTTTAAGTGTGTGTGGGTGTGTGGGTGTGTGTGTGTCTATATGAGAGAAAGAGAGAGAATTTGTGAGAAGAGTAAAACTTCTGGTTCCATGCTTGAGCCAGCAAGACAGCTCGGTGAATAAAAGTACTGTAGCACAAGGCTGACCACCTGAGTTGGAGCCCCAGAACCAACATAAAATTGTCCTCTGACCTAGACGTGTGTCTGTGGCTCTCACATGCTGCCCAAACACATGCCATACATACACAAAAGATACATTTGTTACACATACATACATTTATTACACAAAAGTAATAAAACTTTTTCAAAAACTAGACATGGTAGAGCATGTCTATAGTTCCAATATTCAGGAGGTAGGCAGATCTCTGTGAGTTTGAGACCAGCCTGGTATACATAGCCAGTTCCAGGCCAGCCAGGGCTACATAATGATACCTTGATGCTAAATAAATAGATATTTAAATTTTAAATTGGGAGCCAGGCAGTGGTGGCACATGTCTTTAATCCTAGCACTCGGGAGGCTGAGGCAGACAGAACTCTGTGAGTTCCAGGCTGGCCTGGTTTACAGAGTGAGTTCCAGGACAGCCCAGAGTTACAACAGAGAAACCCTGTCTCGAAAAACCAGAATAAATAAATAAATAAATAAATAAATAAATAAATAAATAAATAAATAAATAAATAATTTAAATTGGGAGTTCTATGGGTTTTTTCCCTCCTCACGCTCTATGTTGCTTCAGTTATTTACATAGGAAATCATCTGTACTCTGTACAAAAATGAAATGCAAGTCCATGCCAATGAATAGGAAATGAAAGCAGGTAGGTAAGAAGGAAGTGAAAGCCACACCTTCACAGGGATTTGGGCCTTACCACAGTTGGTAAAACACAACCAAAATCAAAGGGTCCTAATTATCATCTGATGAGTAAATCAATGCATATTTATTGTAAGAAACTCATAAAACACAAAGAATATACAGTTAATATCAGTCAGATGAGTCCTGGGCGTGTACACCTGTGATCCCAGAACCTGGGAGGCTAGGACAGGATATGGCAACTTCAAGGACAGGCAGGACTACACTGTAAGACCATGAATTAAATATAACAAATATAAATAGATTAATGAAATCATCAGTAATACCCCAAGAGACAGCCAGTGTATTAGTTACTTTTTGTGGCTATGATAAAAATATCATGACCAGCAGCAACTTCTGGAAGTTTATTTTGAGTCAATGGTTCCAGGGAGACAGTCCCTAATGACAGGGAAGGCATGGCAGCCGGCCTGAGCAGGGAGCTGAGAGGGCACATTTCCAATCACAAACATGAAGCACAGAGAGTGAACTAGAACGGAGGTGACATGATGAACGCCAACACCCACCCTCAGTGATAAACTTCCTCCAGAAATACTGTACAGTTGTAGAAGTTTATTCTCAGTTGTGTTTAAAATTATTGTTTTGTGTACTGTAGGAAAAAGAGATAGATAGGTCTGGATATTTTGTATTGCCTGCAGGTGTTGGATTTCTGTGGGGGATGTTTGATTGCTTATGACCTGCATGCGATATCAGTAGAACACCTGAGAAGTTCTGAATGAATAGAAACACCTGAGCTCAGATGCTTGGTGTTCCACCGTCTGCTGAGGCCTGGCAGAGATTACACATACGAGAATGCCTCTGTGTCATGCTTGGTGAGCCACTACAGTGCATACTACAACACTGTTCTCCTAAAGGGCCCACAACTCCCCAAACAGCTCCACCAGCCAGAGACCAAGTATTCAAATACCTGAGTCTCTGGTGAAAATTTCTCACCAAACCACCACAGACAGCCTGACATTTTGATATATTTTCTATTAATTTTAATACAGAAAACATGAAAAATGTTAATTATGTAAGATTATTTTGTGGAAATAAGTTTATTTTGTTTTCATTTAATATTCATTGGTTTTCTGCTTACAAAATAATATGTTTAACACTGTAAAAAAATTCAAATATATAACTTAGGAAGTAGAATTTCTTTATAATCTCACCAGCATTGATAGTTAGGTATGTAGTATACCAAAATTTCCTAGTAAAATACATAATTGTTTAATAGGGATCAAACTACATAAATGTTCACCAATTTCTCCTGGTCCTTTGGTTTTATCAGTTGAAACAGATCAACTGTTATCTTTCCATCAGAGACAGTTAGGCAGGCTGGACCTAATTTAACCAGTCTTACAAAATACCATCAATTTTAATACCATCCAAATGCTTTAATAAATGTCTTTACATACACACAAGCATATATATGCGTACATGTGTTTGTGTGTGCATATATATGTATGTGTACAAATATTTCCTGAAATAAAATGAGAAGAAATGGATTGTTAGGCCAAATGGAATGCATATTTAAATTTCTAAAGGGTGTTGCCAAGCTCTAGCAAATGCTATAGAAATAGAAATGTCCACGAATGGTATCATCTGGATCTTGAATGTCTTCCAAAGATCCACCAAGTATAGTCTGAGTTCCCAGTGTAACACTAACGAAACACAGTGGAACCATTAGGAAGTGAGGTCTAGTGAAAGGTCCCTAAAGTCACTGAGCATGATCCCCTTCTTCCCCTCCCCCCCTTCCTCCTTCCCTTTGTTTCCTAGTCATGAAGTAAGCACTTTGCTCTGTTGCATACTCCCAACATGATGAGCTGCCTCACCACAGGCCAAAAGCAATGGAGCAAAATAATCATGGACCAAAACCATCAAAACTGTGAGCCAAGACCCTCTTCATAGGCTGATAGTTCAGGTATTTGCTACAGCAACAGAAAGCTAAGTGGCACAAATAGGGCATGAGAATATCCTTTTGCCAAAACAACATAAGAGAGAAAGGCTTTAATTTTTAGGGAATGTGATTTATTATGATGGGGAAGGCACTGAGACAGAAGCATGAAGCAGCTGATCACATAATCTCTTCAGTCAAGAAGCAGACAATGGACAGGAAGTAGGGCCAGGCTGTCTAATAGCCTCAAGGCCCCCCTCCAGTGAATCCTCCAGCAAAGACTCATATCATCAAGGTTCCGTGGCCTTCCAGAACAGTGCCGCCAGCTGATGGCCAAGTGCCCAAGCACATGAGCCTGTGGAGGACATTTCACATACAAAACACAACATTCTGGCACTGACCACCGCAGAAATACAGCCATCTCATAATACAACATACATGCAATCCAAATTTATAAGTTCTCCCATAGTCTTTAACAGTCCTAATACTGTTCAAAAGTCCAAATTGATGGATCATAGCATCAGCCTCATTCCTTGATACCTATATCAAATATATTTCTTATTGCTGTAACAAAATACTTAACAGGAAGCAGTTTAAGGTCAGAAGGATTTTTTTTTTTTTTTTTTTTTTTTTGCTTACAGTCTGAAGGGATACAGTCTATCGTGGAGAGGAAGGCGTGGCAGCAGGAGGATGAAGTGACTGATCACATGGCAGTCATAGTCAGGAAGCAAAGGGTGGACAATAACTGAGTCCGGGCTATAAGCCTCATGGCCCCCCTCTAGTGGTACCCAATTCTTCAAGCTCCACACCCTAAAAGTTTCTACAACTTTCCTATGTGGTACCACAGCCAGGGATCAATTGTTCAAACATATGAGCCTTTGGTGGACATCTCACATATAAACCACAGCACTGGATATCATCAATCTTCGATTATATGATAAACCAATTGGGAATACATAACATACTAGGATTTTACCAACATTTTTCTCAGGCTAACATTTATGTTAATTTCATTACTATTTTAATTTTAAAAGAAAAGATTAATTGTATACGGCCTAACTCATAGTTTCTATATTATTAAAAAAAAATCCACCTATTTGAGAACGTTTCATTTTATATTTAAATATTAAATCTTCCTGTAACTCACTTTGGTTTAAAAACAAAAGGACCTGCATTTTTAAATAAAATTGTAAAATAGAGAAGACATTTATAGAAAAGACACAAAACATAAGCATACAGCAGATAAACTTTCATACAATAAATTTTCCACACTATTGAGATCAAGCAAGAGAACATGACCCATGCCCTACAGGTCCCACTAATTTTTCTTTGCCACTATTACTTCCCCAGCTGACCCTGGTTTACACCAGCACTGCCCAGTGGTGCTTCTTTGGGTATCTGGCAACAGTTGTATCAGGCCAACAAAGTATGACAGTGCAAATGTCCCATGTTCTTGGTAACACTTGGTATTGTCTGGCTTTTTAATTTAACCATCTGGTGGGCATGTAGACAGAGAGATTTTATTGCAGGTTTAATTTGCATTTATCTGAAAACTGGTGCAGCAAAATAACTTTTATTTTTAGTGAAATAATTGGCCCCCTGCATGAAAAACTAGTTCAAGGTATTTTTCTGTGCTCCTCTGAGTTACTTAATTTTTGTTGGTTCTTGTGACTTCTTTATACCTTCTCCTACTCTGTGTGTCCTGCCTTTTCATTCTTTCAATAGTATATTTTGTTGATCAGAGATTTTAGTTTATCAATTTTTTTCTTTATAGTTTGTGTGTGTGTGTTTTAATGTTTGCCTAAGATTATACAGAAATTCTCATGTTTCTTCCCAAGAGACTTATTTTTACCACTGTAAGACTGCAATGCCACCAGAATTGATTTTTGTGAATAGTTTGAGGGAGAAGTGCAGTATGAGTATTAAATTAAAACAGCATTCTTTATTTTAAATGCATCCTTTCTCAAGCACATTTCAGTGTTACATTCATTGTAAATTAGATGATTGTGTAAAGATCCCTTTTGATTGTGTTTCATTTGTGTAAATGAAATGAGAACCATGCCCCGCAATGTACCTCTCCGAGATTTAAAAAAAAAAACATTTTTTTTCCACTAAAGGAAACAAAGAAGCAATAAATAAAGGGAAAATTTCACCAGTTCCTCCACTTCCCCTCAGAAGCCTAAAACCCTGTTCCCTGCCCTGTTGTTTCTCTATAAATACCTTGTTCTTGTTGGTGAAGCACCTGAGTAAGCTAGCTCTCTCTGTAAGACACTGCTCTGAGACATTTTTCACTGATGTTCTCCTGTGTGAAACATGTTCACGAACACGAATAAACATGCTGCTTTGCCTCTCGTTTGTCTGTTTTATGCTAGAGCGATCCATCCTAGCAGAGAAGCAAGGAACAACTGTGTTCCTTCCTCAGAAGGGCCATTTGTTTATCCAACCATGAGCACGGCACTGACCTCATCACAATCACTTTATAATTAACCCAACATCAGAGAGTATGATTCTCCCAGCTTTCTTCTCACCCTTCACGATTATCTTCATTTCAGCTCTTTCTCTTACCACGCAAATGCTACAGCCACTGGATCTATGAACATGGTATCTCGATCTACTTAAAATTTCTTCTAGTAATCTCACTATGTCTTCTTGTTTTCAGCAGAGATCTCACCTGTCTTCACTGAATTAATTTATTTATTTATTTATTTATTTATTTATTTATTTATGTATTCCCATGAATTTGATGGGTTTTTAGGCTCCTGTAAGTAGTATGTTTTAAATTTCATTTTATTTTGCCATTATTGTATGTAACTGTATAGTTGGCTCTTTTAAGAATTTTTTTTAATTTTATGTGTACAGGTGTTTTGCCTGCATGTATGTCTGTATCACATGTATGCAGGGCCTGCACAGGCCAGAAAGGCGTGTTGGATCCCTTGGAACTGGAGTTATAGATAGTTGAGCCACTATGAAAATTAAACCTGGGTCTTCTGAAAGAGCAATCAGTGCTTGTAACTGCTGAGCCATCTCTCCAGCTCCTGTACAGCTGGTTTTTCACTATTATTGTTTTACTTTTTTTTTTTTGAGAAATGTCTCACTGTGCTGCCCAGGCTGGCCTTGAAATCACAAGCTCAGGTGGCCCTCCTACTCCAGCCTCTTGAGCAGCTAGGACTACAAGCACACACCACTAAGGCTGGCAAAGCACCACTGACCATTACTTATCGACCTTGTATCCAGCAACCTTGATAAACTTACATTAATTTCAATAATTTATCTATTTTCCAACCCCTGTACCTTTATTTCCTATCTGGTCTTGGGACAGTGACTAAGATTTCAAATGCAACATTCAATAGAAATGGAGTTACCAGACATCTCAGAGTGAAGAATTTTCAGTATCTCAAATTATCATCATTGACAGGATGATTATTTTTAGGTACCTATTATCAGATTAAGTAACTTACTTGGGTCAAACAAAATCATGTCATGAATAATATTGAACTTCAACAAATGTTTTTATGTCTACTGAAATGACTTTTTCTACAGCATTCTATTACTAGATGAAATTACCTTGACTTTTTTCAAGTATTATTCCTGATTTCCTGAACCTTACCCCCTTGGTTATGATCTACCAGCCTTTTATATATTGTGCTGGTTTGTTTTATTGTATTTTAAGATTTGTATATATAGGCTCATGAGAGTTTGATCTTTGATTTTCTTCTTTTCTTAAAAAAAATTTATGTGCATGTGTGTATGTGTGTATGTATGTACATGCACATGTGCATGCAAGTACCTGAAGAGTCCAGAAGATCACATGAGAGGAGGCCCCTGGAGCTAAGTTCCAGGCACTTGTGAGATGCCTGATGTAGAACTGAACTCAGGTCCTCTGTAAGGGCAGCAAGCACTCTTGACCACTGAGCCCTCTCACTGGCCCTCTCAGTTTCCTTTTACTATAATGTTCTTGCCAAGTTTTGGAGTGGGATTTGTTTGTTTGTTTGTTTGCTGAGAGAATGGGCAGTGAAATGCTCCCTGTCCTTCTGCTCTCTGGGGAGTACTTAAGACTGACGCTATTCTTTCTTTCTGATGCCCAAATTACTTCACAGGGAGGCCACCTGCAGTCTGTCTGCATATCTATCTACCTGATGTTTGCTGGGAAGATCTTTAACAATAAAGTCAATTCTTTAATATTGCTGTTCATTCTTTCTATTTCTTCTTGTGTTAGTTTTGGACATAACAGGTTTTTCAAATAGTTAGTTTACTCCATCAAAATTGCCAGTTGTCAAATGTGTCAGCCCAAAACTCATCTTGTAACTAAGGATACATCTTCTTAAGGTCCAACCAGTTTCCTCAGAACCACTCATTGGATAACAAATCTCTTATAGAATGATATAATGCTCTCTCAGTCATTTGAACAATGCATTGACTCATACTGTGATCCAAGAAGTATTCCAGTGGTACAGAGTTAAGCAAGACAACGTTCTTGCTTTGTGAAGCTTTCTTTTAGTAAAGAGAATCAACAAAGTAGCAATAAGTGCTCTGAAGGATAAAGCAGGGTAGGGGCCGGAAGAGTACAGAAGAAGAAAAGAACCATCAGAGATGGAAGAGTTAGAGATGGCCACTTTGAGAAAGTCTAATCTGATCAGAGACTTGAATGGCATAAACCATGAAAAGACAGAAGGAGGAAGAGCACAGCCCCCAAGGCAGAGACGGATTGACATTCTAGGAAGAGCATTGGAAACGGTGGTGTGCCTGCAGCGAAGCAGAGAAGAGAAGCAGAAGATGACATAGAAATTCAGGCAGGTTCGGATATGAGGGTCTTCTAACTATGTTAACAATTTAGGTCTTACCAAGCTTATTAAGAAAATAAGCTGAGTGTTAATGGTGCAAGCCTTTAATCCCAGCACTCGGAGGCAGAGGCAGGCAGATCTCTGTGAGTTCCAGGACAGCCGGAGTTACAACAGAGAAACCCTGTCTTGATAAAAAAAGAAGAAAGAAAGAAAAGAAGCCCGTTTACTGTGAGCAGGAAAGTAACATGATCTAAGATATGTTTTTAAATGCTACTTTAACATACGAGTAGAACAGACTGCTGGAGGACATGCAGAGGTCAGTTGGGGAGCTACTGCAATAATCTAAGCAAGAGGCAGTGCTGTTTGGGCTGTGCTGAGAAGTGGTCAAAATCAGGTCTTGCTATTGTCTAAATGTGGAGTTACAGGAGGGCGAAGACTCAAGGCTGACTCCAGGGTTGGGGACCTGAACAACTGGGTAGCTGGTACTGGTGTTTATGAGACTGGGATCCTGAAACAGAAAGAAGCAGGTCTCCGATAGTGGGGTTTGGGTAGAGAACATGCTACATTTCGGATCCTCCTAGATATCCCAGTGGGGATCTTCCTGGGCAGCTGATGAGCAGATCTGAATATATGAGGAATAATGAACATTAGAGCTTCAAGGAGATAGTCCACAGCACAAGGCTGGGAGCATTCACTTGGGATAAAGAAGATATCCAAGGCCCGAGTCTTGGGATAGCCCAATTTTAGAAGCCAGCTAGAAACCCAGAGCAAAGCCTTGGGGACATCTGCTGAGATGATCTACACGTGCCTCTATCAGTCTTAAATTCTCAGTTCTCCCTATGTTTCTGTCTATTCTTGCATCGCTTTTGATTCTTTAATTCTAAATGATAAAACCAACTCAAACTGGTCTATGAAATAAAAGAAAAACCAGGCGTGACCCAAACATCATCTGGATGCAGTTTCTTCTGTGGTGTGCTCTTTACCCTTGGTCCAGATGACGATGAAATGGTGGCCCCTCAGTCAGGAGAACAGTGGTTGCTAATGAGTAGTAAAACCCAGAGGTACCAGCACAATCCTGAGCCAGCAACACCTGGGTTTAGTTCCCTTATCTGAGGATACAGTGTTCAAAACTAGGGACGCTTTTATGTTCACACCACTTCTGTTCTTTCCCAGATTTTTCCCAGATATCTGTTCATATATATTCTTTTTTAAAAGGTTTTATTCTCAATTATGTGTATATGTCTGTGTGGGAGTGTGCGTGCATGAATGAAGCCTGTGGAGACCAAATGAGGACGTCAGCTCCCGTAAGCTGGAGTTATAAACAGCTGTAAGCCTCACCCACAACATGGTGCTGAGAGCCAAACCTGGGTCCTTCACAAGAGCAGTGTACACTATTAACAACAGAGCCATCTCTCCAGGACCTCATATTTATCCCTAAAGACTCTACTCATCCATCTCCTATCATTCTGGTCATACTGCCTAACACCCTACTTCCCTACAAACCACTCTTAATCCTCATACCGCACTTGGAATGTTTTCTCCCTCTTTCCCTTCCTATCCACAAAGCTACCCTCCTTCAACATCCACACCAAGTCTTCCCCCTCACAGTTTTCCAATGACAAGTGTGACCTTGTGCTCATGGGTATGCAACAGGAAAAGTATTTCCAAGCAATCCAGGCCTGTTCCCTATTTGTCAGCATCTCCTAGGTAAACCAGAAATCCCTCTGCGATGACACCCATGCTCCCTATTTCTATATAGTCCTCTCAGAACCTGCCCTATCCTAAGCCCCGTACCTGCTGTTGTTTACTTACTTACAAGAATACAGAGTTTAGGCTGTAGAGTATAAAATTCCTTTTTTCCACTTCATGGTTCATCTACATCAACATTAAAAATCCTTGACTTCTCTGTCCAGATCTCTCGATAAGGTTGCCTTCTGTGAGGTGGTGGGAAATGTTCCCCATTTTTCTTGAGAAGTGCCTTCTCTGCACATACACAAACTTCCAAGCTGTCGACTATTCAGTTGTAGACGTTCTAGGCTGACTCTATTTCCTTATTGTGAACGGAACAGCAATAAACGTGGGTGAGTGGGCATCTCCACAGTAGGAGACAGATTCCTTTAAGTGTACCCCAAAGGTGGCACAGCTGGGTCTTTTGGTAGTTCCATTTTCAGATTTCTTTTAAAGAGCCTCCACACCAGTTTCCACAGTGGCTGCATCACCCACACTCTCACAGGAAGTGAGTAAGGGCTCCCCTTACCCACATCCTCACCAACACTCATCACATCTGCTCGATGGCAACCACTCTAACCAGGGTGAGAAGGAATCTCAAAGTAGTATCGATTTGCACTTACCTGATACTTAAGGACGTTAAACATTTTTTTAAAATGTGTCTTTGCCATTTGTCTTTCTTTCTTCTTTGGAGAACTGTCTTTTTGATGCACTGGCCCATTTATTGACTCCAAGCCACTGTCAACTGCTCCCCATTTGCTGAAGGCATTAATAAACTGTTCAAAACACGAGTCCGAGTTTCTCTTTCTCTTTATGCTTATGAGACGTAAAGAGGCTGTGGGTCTGCTCGCTCCTATCACTTGATTTTTGTTCTCCTTTCATTATGTATGTCTCATTACTTCTGATTATGTAGCTCAGTAACCCTAGAAAGTTTTTGAAAGAAAGAAAGAAAGAAAGAAAGAAAGAAAGAAAGAAAGAAAGAAAGAAAGAAAGAAAGAAAGAAAGAAAGAAAGAAAGAAAGAAAGAAAACAGGAGAGGAAAGAGAAAAAAAACTTTCCTTCCGAGGACATTCACCATTCATTCCCCCAGGTATCTAGGCTTCTATTCAGGTAGACAAGTTAAAACCACCTTCAAGCCTGTGAGAAGGCTGCCCAGTGACCCCAGGACATCTTCTCTTCTCTCTGTTGCTCTGCTCATTACTAAGGCAATCTTATGTCTGTCCCTAGGGGATGGGGTGACACGGTTTCAGCTCCTGTCTCATTCTGTCCTCAGGAGTTCCACTCAAATGCAGTCAGTGTTCTAGTGAGTCTCTCTACCTCAGGCAAGCCATATCATTTGACTCCTAGGTTCATTGTCATTCAAGCCTGGCCAAACCAAAGTCTGTGTGCAGAACTACAACGGTTCTGAGTAACTTGGATGTGCTTGTGTATATCCATCTCTCTAGGTCCCCACTCTACCACAGCTTCGGCCTAGTTGTTCCTCTTTATCTTCTTGGCTTGTTGGTGCTTTCATAGAAACCTTTGTCTTTTTTTCCCAATTTTAATAGTACAGGCAACATTTTAATGTTTTCAGTGGAGCTTTGATTCAAATACCCCAGCCTTCCTCTGTCAGAAACAGAAGTCTCCTATTTGCTTTCTTCAAAGTCACTAAACAAACTGTTCACCTAGCCAGCCACAGCTTTAGCATGAGGTTCCTTGGCATGTGAGTACCCAGGACACTTCTAGGTGAGCTGCTTCAGAGCCCGAAGGCTCTACTCTACTTCCTAAAAACATGGCAGCTTATCTCTGTGACTCTTAATGCAACCTCTCCTTTTGATCTCTGAATCAAACTATACCCAAAAGGGTTTCTTCCTCAAGCCACATGTAGCCTTGGTTCTCACTGTTACAAGCAATGGGATAAAGCTTTTCATGCCCCGGTATACTCTCTACCTCAACAAATACAGTTTTTATAATAATTTATTTAATTTCATATAGGTTGGTGTGAGGGTGTTGGATCTCCTGGAACTGGAGTTAACAGTTGTGAGCTGCCATGCGGGTGCTGGGAATTGAACCTGGGTCCTCTGGAAGAACAGCCAGCGCTCTTAACCACTGAACCATCTCTCCAGCCCCTCTGGTACTTTCTAAGTGCTGCTGGGTTGGTCACCATCTCTGACAAGACTTTAAACATCAACTCAAATATAAAACAAGTCTCTAATGCAGTGGTTCTCAACCTTCCTAACACTGCGACCCTTTAATACAGTTCTTCATGTCGTGCTGACCCCCAATCATAAAATTATTTTCGTTGCTACTTCATAACAGTAATTTTGCTACTGCTACAAATTGTAATGTAAATATCTGATATGCAGATAGTCCTAGGCGAACCCTGTGAAAGGGTCGTTTGACCCCCAAAGGGCTCCCGACCCACAGGTTGAGAACTGCTGCTCTAATAGGTCCCTCAGACACCTAAGAGTCTGGGCAGGTAGTATAGAGAGCGAGACAGAAAATGCAGCCACTTGAGAGACCTCACAACAACAGCCGCCACTAAGTTCTGTTGTGAGAGCTTGTGGGTCTTGTGCTTCGAGAAACGCCAAGACTCCCACTGCCACATGGAGTCTCCTACATTTTACATGCTGACAACTAAGCCAATTTCATAATTAAGAAAAACTATATCAACTAAGTAAAACACATCTGCTGACCAAATTGGACTCGTAGCTACCCATGTAAACTTCTGTTTTATACAGTTAGCTCTAAAATAGAGCACAGGTCATCTACCACACTCAAAAGCAATGTTTCCCAGGGGCCTCAGTGTGAAGATTTCACTACTTCAATGACATTGACTCATAGTTCCCCTCACAGTGCTCGCCTCTATCTCCTCCATCAACCCTGTCAGTCTCCTACCATCTTGAGCTTTGAAGGAGAGATGGGCTGAGTGGAAATCTCCTAAGCTTTATAGTCAAAGCATCAGTTAAAGTCCAGGGCTACTTCCCGAGGCTTCTTGAACCTTGCTGATCCTCAGTTTGCTAATCTGTAAAATGGTAATACTGACTCCAACCTAGAAGACATCTACAGGTAATCAGTGTAGGTAATGAGGCTCATGTGTGTTAGTAATGAGGCTGGTGTGTAACCCTGGCACAGAATAAAAACTATAAGCAGACAAGGAGCCACTTTCCCCCAAGAAAGACGTGAAAAGCTAACAACCACACTACACAGAGTGGTCACAGCAAGCTAATACCACCTGACCCTCTGTGGAACAAGGAGAGGGTAAATGCATTCAGTAAACAGAGTAAGAATGGAGAACACAGCTCTGCAGGGGCCCAGGTCTCCACATCAACATGGCTGCCCATGAACTTGGTCTACGAGGTCAAGGTCTGTAGAAACCCATGCTAATTAAAATTCATAGACATTAATTAAATGATTATTCAAGAACACTCTCAACTCTTGAAGCCATTTCTGTGTGTAGATTACAACACAACCCTGGGTCAAGTAAAAGCATGCCAAGGCCCCCCGATGGCCTAAAGGAATGGATGGCTCTTCAGGTGAGGGAACCTCTGCTGGGAAAAGCAAGCTTGAGTGCAAAGTAAACCGCAGAGCTGGCTGTCTCTGTGGGGGGGAGGTGACTGGGGCTACACAGGGAGTCCTGCTGCTGTGCTGCCAGACACAGGGACAGTGCCAGCCACAGAGGGCCTCTCAGACTACCAAGTGCCTGCCTCTCCAACTTATGCTTCTGGAGAGGAGCCGCTCCATGGGAAGCCATCAGATGGGAGCCAGAGGCTACCCTGAACACTCAGCCCTCTCCGCCCATGCACACCTAGAGTAGAAACAGGAAGGAGACACAGTAGCTATGCTGTCTCCAGAAACACAAGCCTCTGTGGCTAGATCTGTACATGGGATTCTGCCAGGAGAGCATTCCAGGTAAGCTTCTCTAGCCAGGGGGTTCAAAAGAAATGAACTGTCTCTGGCAGCTTGTGCTCACTCACCAAGAAGAACTGAGCCCCACCCCCTTACACCCGGGCCTGATTTACCTAAGCTATTCCAATTCCAGGCAGGCCCTCGTGGCTCCTCTAATTGTGACATATCCATCCTTGGTTTTCCTCTAGGGAGACTGAAGCATCCAAAACCACTTATCTTCTTGACTGCCCAAGCAGGGGACCAGCAGCTCTTTACTCTATGTCCACGTCTCAGAGAAGGGAGGGTTCGAGAGTCTAGGGACGAAGCTCAGTAGGAGAGCTGCTTGTCTAGTATGTGCAAGGCTCTTGGGTTTGATTCCCAACACCAGGAAAGGGAGGGACAGTCAGGGATGGTATGTAGGTCACATACAGTTAGGAAGTGACAGTCCCTGAAGATGGGCAGCATAGAGATTGGAGTTACACTATTTTCTCAATTTATATATATGTTCAGTTTTTTTTTTCTGTAATTAAGAAGGAATGTTCAAGGGAAGCAGGGAGAGGGCAGAAACAATCAGAAAACAAGATAATGCTGTTGGCTGTCTTCTCGGGACAATTCAGAAAGTGCAGAGGCCTTCAGATCCATTGCCTTCTTGAAGGTCATGCACTGCCAGAGCAGAGATTGTATCTTCTAAGCACCACATTCAATATCCTCAACAAAACAACCTTTGAAAAATTCTCCAGAACTTTACAGAACCATTCTGGTAGGACCCGGCTGCCCTTCTCAGCATGTAAACCCTTCTGCCTCCACAAATCATCCCTCCGGCCTCTTGCCACTACAAGGGCCTCCACTTCCTGTGCCAAACTACTGAGTTGAGCAATCAAGCTATTGAGAGAGCTCCCTGGTGGCAGACAGCAGCCTGCTGAGCTGGGTCCCCCTTTGAATGTCAGACATGACACTTCTAACAGGGAAAGGGACACTTGGCTTTCTTCTCCTTCCTCTTCCTTTAACCTCAAATTGCTCCTGATGAGAATTAGCATAATCACATATCCTGAAGTTTTCCAGCTTTAAGATTATGTCATGTTGGGCTGCGTGGTTCTTTGTGGTGGGAAAGACATGGCATTGTGTGTCCTAGAATGGTCAGCAGCATCTCTGGTCTCTACCCATTAACTTCCAGGAAACATATAGGCCATCCCTAGCAGTAACAACCAATCATGTCTCTGGGTATTGTCAAATGTTGTGGGGATACAAGAGGACAAAATCAGAAGTTGTTGAGAAACACCAGCCTAACAGATACTGAAAAAGCAAGACCAAAGTCTTCATGAAGAAAGAGAGGAAGGGAGGGAAGGGGAGAAAAAGAAAGGGAGGGAGGGGGAGAGAGGAAAGGAGAGAGATTTATACAGTTTTTCCTCACACAATTAGACAATATATTTCGACCTATGAATTTATAAATACGAAGATTTAAGAAATATTGCATTCTAAGCCAGAAATATGTAAGAACCAAGAAAAAAGTGAACTCAGCATTCCCAACTGTTTCCTCTCTGTCTTTGCGGTTTCCTGTGTAAATCTCATTTGCTTCCCCCACATTATCCTGTTTTCCAGTCAGTGTGGTCATCCAAACATCTCGCTCAGCCTCTCAGAGCACCACTGGAAAGAAAAGCTCCCCACCGACTTTCCCAGAACACCCCATGACGCACACTGGCTCTCCAGCACAGGTTTAACAGGGTCGCTGGAGAACAGAGTCTCCCACAAGAACATTCTCCAACCAAATCAGAAAAAATAATCACCAATGTTGCTAATGGTTCCACTTCAAAACATTCATATCTAGACCCCTTCTCTGGGAAATAACATCAAAATAACAGCTTCTTATACCCCAAACTCTTGGTGGCTAGAGTGCCTACTTCTATCATCAAATGGGGAAGTGAGGTCCCTACTCTGGTGCAGAGCCTACCCTCTGCCACCTCCCACACTTCAGAGACTAGAATAACCAGTGTCGGCTTAGCCAAGAAGTACAACAGCCAGCCAGCATCAGAAACAGCAGCCCCCACAGGGGATACTGAAGTTTCTTCACTACAAAGAGGGAGTTTCCCACTGGAGCTAAATGGTACCCTCCCTCCCTTCTTGCAAAGAAAAACAATCTGATTTCTGTAGAGGGTTTTCATTAGCCTCGTTTTATCACACAGCTTTGGGGATACACACACAAAACGGCTTCTTGGACTTGTCAACTCCATCAGTGGCTCTGGCAATACTCTGTCCTCTGGTATTCCTAAGACAGACTGCCTCTCTGGTGTTATGGGAAGGCAGTGGCTGTGTGCACTGCTTGTCATCTGGGGTCTGTTTCTTCTGGGATCCATCCTATGCCACTGCCTGTCTCAACCTAGATGTCCTCATCCTAGATTCTAGCCTTAGCTTCCTAATGTCTCCCCAGCTTAGCATCTCTCCTCTAACCCCCTCTTCTTTTGCACTGACAACAGACTGTCTTTCAAGAGCACAAACCACAATTTCCCATTCCTTATCCCTGGATGTAGTCGTGTGTGCGTGTGTGTGTTTGTGTGTAAGAGAGAGACAGGGAGAGAGACAGACGGAGAGAGAGAGTGATGGAGATCACTCTAAATCTCTCTATCATTCTTTCGTGACACTGGAAAATTGCGCTAGGCAAACACTCAGTCTCATCTCCTTTATGTGTAGATCTATGAAGCCCTTTGTGTCCTGGAGGTGTCCAAGCAGGAACACAATAAACACATAGGCCCCCACATTTATCTTTGGGGCTGATGGTAGATGGAAAAAAGGAAGCAAGACTGGTAAACTTGATGGATTTAGAGAGGGGTTGTACATGCATGTGTATGCGTGCGGTGTGGCCATATTCATGTGTGAAGACAAAGGTTGATGTCTGGTGTCTTCTTTATCACTGTCCATTTGTTTTGATATACAGGATGATTTTTTTTAGATAGAGGTTCTCAGTGAACCTGGAGCTCCTCATATTGGCTTGACTGATGGGTCAGGAAGCCCTAGGATCCACCTGCCTACATTCCTGGTGTTACCAAGATTACAGATTCATGCCACACATCCTGTTTTTATGTGTCTACTGGGTAGACTCAAAACTCAGCTGTTAATGCTTGCACAGCAAGTATTTTACCCACTAAGCCATCTCCCCAGCCCCCTAAATGACCTTTAATGTGTCCTTCCAAATCTATATAATATTATTATAATATAATAATAATAATAATAAATAATAATAATTCTGGGAACCCATTGATGTGCAATTTAGGTCCTGCCATCCTCTGAGTCCTGCAAAATGATGCCAATGCCAAGGGTTTCTCACAGATGCCCCCAACACAGTACTACACACACCATCCCAATTCTATAGAATTTCCTCTCTTCTGGCTTTATTCCTTCAGGATTTTTAAATTATTATCATCATCAACATCATCATCATTATTATTACTATTATTATTACAAAAGTAACAATGTAGGCCAGTGGAATGGCCCTAAGGCAGTTGCCACTGAGACTGATAATCTGAGTTCAACGCCTAGGACCCATGTGGTGGAAGGAGAGAATCAACTTTCAAATTGTGTTCTCTCTTTCTCTCTCTCTCTCTCTCCCTCTCTCTCTCTCTCTTCCTCCCCCCCCCTCTACCCCCCCATACACTGCCATAAACACTACATAAATAAATAGATGAAATTTTTAAAAATTAGCAATACTTGAACACGGTGAAACGTCTCATCTGCTGCAGCCCCTGGGGAGCCGGTGGCAGCAGAGTTTACCGCTTCCCGGTTCTCGCCCCTCGCACACACGCACACTCACCATTCATACCGGATCTCACGCTATGCCTTAGGGAAGAGGACATTCAAATCTCATGTGCACTAGCTGACCTCTCCAGTTCCCCGGATGGTAAGGGCAGTTGGCCCGTCTGCTTCAATGACTGCTATCCCATTGGTGAAGAGACGGAAGAGAGGAAGATGATGTTTCATCATCAAAATCACAGAATTCTGGTGGCAAAGTGAAGAGCAGTGTAAGAACTCCTACCCTAGTGCTGTGTGACACTGCAAAGCGCCCTTCTCCTCCCTGTGGTGCAAACGTAACCCTGTGTGAACAGCAAACAGAAATCAATACCAGTGGAAAGAGGAGTCTAGAGAGGCAAGACCACACACTGGTTAAGGACCTGGACTCTGAACTCGGGCTACCTACATTAGAATCTGTTGTTTATTGTCTGACCTGAGTTATACAACTGGGTCTCAGACTCCTTGTCTGGAATGTGGGTACTCGCTGAACCCTCCCAGTAGGGAAATTGTGAGAATTACATCAAATACCTGTAAAGCATTCAGAACAGCACAAGGTTTTTTTTTTTTTTTTTTTTTACTAATAAAATATATTATCGATATCATTGCAGCTTTAATATAACCCTCTAAATATATTTTTTAATCTTCGTTTTGATGTAAGTTGACAAAACAAAGCCAAATGCTATTATTTCAGAGTCTTTATCCAAAAAAGTTATCAATATGGAACATAAAACTCATGATTTTTGTCTAAATAAAATCAAGTTACATACTGACCAACACCATTTCTGTTAGGACAAACAACCTCAGAAAGACCTCAGAGATCAAAACCACTGTAACACCTACTGCACCAAATATTAAAAAGAAAAATAACTTATACCCTCTAGCAGTAATTATCTAGGTAACGTGGGTTGCAAATCTGTTAGAGTGTTTTTGCTGTGACAATATTTCTAGTAAATTGCTGCTTCTAACACAAAGTCCTGGTGTTGCAAGGCCAGCATACTAATAGAAAGGTTATTACAGAAACACTATTAAAATGAATTAGGTATTATTAAAGATTCGGCACTACAACAGCGCCTGATTACAAAGGATTTCAAGGTCCATTGCTTAATGGGCAGATGAAAGTGCTAATTAAGCCTTTTTGAGAGGATGTCCCTAGGCGGGTCTCTTAAGACTACAGGTAACAAGAAGTCTTCAGACTGAAAGGGGAACCAGTCGTGCCTACCCATCTAGATACAGCCTCCCTGGGAAGATGGAAAGGCAAGGGGAAGAACGGAGGTTTTCTGCTCAGGAGAGGTGGCTTGGTAGCAGACATAGGAGAAGAACTTACTTGAACCTCCGTTTTTCCCTCTACTGCTTCCTCAGCACGCGTCCATTTCCTCCTCTGCTTATGTTTAGAAAACTAGAGAACGTTCCTTAGACCTTAGAGCCTCGATATACAGGGAAAGCCTTGCGCTGAGTACATAAGCCCTCTGGAGCAACCAGAGACGTCGGGCTGTCCTTGGCCAAAAGCATCTCTCACCGCCAGTAGCTCTAGGTGGCTTTTAAGGAGTTTCCAAAAGCATTGGCCATTAATATCAGGGTCTATCTTGCTTTTCCCACCTTGCTAATTAACTAATCAGGCCTGGCAAGGCACCTCACAAACAAGGTGTTAGGGAAAAGCTAAGTAAATTCGCCCACCGCGTCTAAATGTCCACGCTAAATTACGAGGAGGGGCCAGAGCGCCGACCTGGGCTAACGCGGAGACGCGCGCCCCGCAGCAGTCTCAGACCCCGCGCAGCTCTCAGCAGGACTTCTGGACCCGAGCCACGCGGGCCACCCGGCCACGGCCGCGCTGCCCGAGGCGCATCCCCGCGGCTCATCCACCCGCTCCCCGTGGCGCTCAGATGTCAACAAACTTTCCCCGCCCGGGCTTGCCTCCGGTCTCCGACATCTGCCCGTAAGCTCAACGTGGGGATAGGTGTGGGACCAGAGCCCCCCACCCTGCATCCCCGCCATCGTGCTGTCAGCCCCGGGACGCTGGGTCGGCGGGGCTTCGTGGAGGAGGGGAGGCCGTGGGCCCGCCCCCTGGGCGGCGCGGCGCTGACACGGCCCGAGGGCGCGGACAGCGGGTCCCCAGGGACGCGATGGCGCTGCAGCGCGGCGGCCTTACCTGCGCTCTGCTGAGGCGGCTCCGGAGGCCCGGCGTGCGACCAGCCCAGGCGGCAGGCGCCGACTGACAGCCCCAGGACCCGCCTCCAGCCCGCAACCACGCCCCCTACAGGCCACGCCTCCCGCTCCGCGACCGGGGTCAATCTCGGTCCACAGCGCCGAGGGCGGGGGCGCTCGCTTTCAATTGGCCTGGGGGGACCCCGGCCCCGCCCATTGCCCCGCCTCCTCGCTGGGGGTTGGGAAACCGCGCGTGCGTGAAAGCTCTGAAAGCAGAGCGTAAACCAGTGCTGGCGGTTCTGGAGCTGGGCGCTAGGTTGCTTCTTATCTCCCTCAGCTGAGATGGTTTTGAGCCATAGACTGGACTACCGGAGAAGCAGTAAAGGAGTCAACGTGAAGAGGCCACCCCTGGCCAGGGAAGACCCTAAACGAATCGGGCCGAGGGGCCCAGCTCCACACTTCGGATCCGCTCCCTGGCCAGCAAGTGTCCCTATGAAGCGAGGTTTGTGTGAGTGATAGGGTTCTGCTAATCAGAGTGAGAGATGCTGAAGGAAATAGCCTTGCTCGCTCCCAGCACCTCCCTAGGCTCCGTAGCTCAGCGTGTAAACAGGATCATGTGACTCCCTACAAAATCGGTGGATACCCAGCAGTTCTTTCCTAGATAGATGTTCAAAAGAAATGTCTACACAAAACATTTAGACTCAGATGTTCCCAGTAGCACATTAACAAGAGAAGGAAACTGAACTATCGGTTGATGGATGAATAATAAGCAAATTTTGAGGTTGTTCTCGCGATGGACTAGTGTTTGGTAATAAAAAGAAATGACATGATGCATGGTACGACATGGATGAACCTTAAATACATCCACAGGGTATGGTTCTATTTGTGTGGAATGTCCAGGATAGGCAAACTCATAGAGATAAGAGACAGACTAGAGGTTTCCAGGGACGGGGAAGATTGAGAAGGGACTGGTAAATGAGTAGAGTTTTTCTCACTGGGGTTTGGATCTTACACTCTGTATTGAAGATTTGATCCCTAGCAGATGGTGGTATTGGGAAGAAAGTAGATGGGCTTTGTAGAAGGAAGTAAAGTCTCTGGGGACTCGCCCCTAAAGTGTGTGCTGGGACTTGTGCCCCTCATTCTCTGTCTCTTCCTGCCACCATGATCTGAGTGGCTGTATTTCCCATGCACTCTCAGTAGTGTTGTTTGGTCTCATGACAGCCCCAAACCGTGAGCTGAAAGAAAAAAATTCTGTCTTTTAAGTTGTTGGTGTCAAATGTTTTATCATAGCAGCAGAAAACTGACTGTCTTGGTTAATTTTCTAATGCTGTCATAAGACACTATGACCAAGGCAGCTTACAGAAGAAAGGATTAATTGGGAGCTTACAGTTTCAGAGGGTGGGTCCATGACCATCATGGCTGGGAAGATGGCAGCGGTTAAGCAAATATCTTGATCCACAAACGCCAGATAGAGAGAGTTAATTGGGAATGGCTGAGGTTTTGAAACCTCAAATCTTACCCCAGTGACACACCCCCTAATCCTTCCCAAACAGTCCCACCGACTGGAGACCAAGTGTTCAAACATATGAGCCTATGACGACTATTCTCATTCAAACCATCACACTGACTAACACAGAATATCAGTAATGAGGAGTGGGGCTTAATGATGTGGTCCAGAAGACATTGGAATTATTGTGAAAATCTTTTGGGGAAGTTTGGCAGAGATGGTGTGGGAGAAAGCTACAATGCTATAAGTGGAGCTTAAGGGGAAATTCTAGATGGAACCCGAAAGCCCAGCACACTAACAGGGATGTAGAAAGTAAAGGCTGTGCTTATGAGGTCTCAGATGGAAATGAGAACTCTGTTGGGAACTAGACTAGAGGCCATTTATGTTACTCCCTGGCAAAGACCTTGTCTGCATTTTGTCCATGTCCTTAGACAATTGTGGGATAGATTTAGTTTTTCTGGTGGAAAAAAACTTCAAGGCAGCCAAGCATTCAGGCAGTGGCATGGGCATTGCTGGCTGGTTTTAGCCAGATTTGTAGTGAGAATTGGAATTAGAAAGCAGAAGAGGAGGATCTGAAGAAGCATATAGCTTTTCCAGAAAAAGAGCATATGAAACCAAAAGAGATGCTGTTGCTGGAGAGAGAATGCTGTTTAGAAGAAGCCAGGGGGCGGTGGAGATGGCTCACCTGGTAAAGTGCTTGGCTTGCATACACAAAGACCTAAATTCAGTCCCCAGAACCCATGTAAAAACCCAGGCATAGTGGTATATACTTATAATCCCAGCCCCAGGGAGGTGGTGCATACTTGCAATCCCAGACCCAGGGAGGCTGAGACAAGTAGATCCAAGGAGCTCCTAGACCAACAAGCCTAGTCTACTTGCCAGGCTCTAGGCCAGTGGGAGACACAGTCTCTAAAACAGGAATGGATAGTGCCTGGCAAGTAATAGTTAAGGTTATCCTCTTGACTCTACACTCCACATACAAACATTGACAAACATTCACATATGTGCATTGTTCACACACAAGAGGTCAAAGAGCTAGTATAATGGTGCAGTACTGTAATCCCAACAATCAGAAATCAAAGACGGGAATCACTGCAAGTTAAAGACCAGCCTGGTCTACATAGCAAGTCTCAGCCAGTGTTACGTACAGAGAAGCTGCCTCAAAATCAAAATACCAACTGGGCAGTCATGGTGCTTACTTTTAATCCCAGCACTTGGAAGGCAGAGGTAGATGGATCTCTCTGAATTCGAGGCCAGCCTGGTCTATAGAGTGAGTTCCAGGACAGCCAGACTACACAAAGAAACCCTCTCTCAAAAAAAAAAAAATCCATGGTGGAAGGAAAGAGAAGCCAGGGTCTTGACTAGCATGTGAGGAACTCTGGGTTAAAATCCCAGTAAAACACACGCACACGCACATGCACACGCACGCACATGCACACGCACGCACATGCACACGCACAGTATCTGATGCCTCTAACAGAGATGACACCATTTTGCTGTAACTGTAAACTTGGTGACTTTATTTTCTTGTATTCCTATAAAAACTTCATCAAATGCTTAGCACTTTGGGATATGGTAACTGGAGTAACCTGAATCTATGCTCCTGGACCATGGCCACTTATTTTGACCCCAGAATAAACTATCCCTAGTTCCCTTTGAGGTGAGAGCCCCGTTTCTGTATTGATATGGTGCTTCCTGGCATCTCTAAGTTCTTGGGGTCTCCAAGGTGATTTTGGCTTCACTCGTGTGGCTTCACACTTAGCCCCCTCAAGAGCACCTTGCAGAGACTCTAGTTTTGTCACATGCTACCAAAGCTTCCCAGGAGTTCTTTGGAAACATCAGAGGGAGCTCTCAATGATCTCCTAAGCTTTTGCCTTCTGTGTGCCTGTAATGCCAGCCTCAAACAGAGGCACAGATTTTTGCAACTGACTTGAGCAGTAGCCAGACACTTTAAACTGTGTTGGCCTGTAGGTGACTAGGGGGTTGAACACAGGACAGTGATTCCCCAGCTCTGTGAAGGAGTTCCCCACAGGACCCTGAGTGGGCCAGGAACTCAGGGCTCTCTCCTCAAACAAAACCCCTTGAATCTGGAAGAGATGGGGTCTGGCTGATTCTTGAGACGATTCCAGGGAATATTTTCTATTTTCCCAATGCAAAGTATTTAGCTGTGGAGTGTGTGTGTGTGTGTGTGTGTGTGTGTGTGTGTGTGTGTGTGTGTGTTCATGTGTACCATGTGTGTACAGCAACAATCAGAGGCCAGAAAAGGGTGTTGGATCCCCTGGAACCAGAGTTGCTGGCAGTTGTGAACTACCATGTGAGTGCCGAGAATTGAATCCAAGTCCTCTGCAAGAACAGCAAGTGCTCTTGAGTACTGAGCCATCTCTCCAGCCCTTTTATTTAGATTTATTTATTATTATTTTGTGGGGGTCATGCTTAACTGGATGTGTGCAGGTACACCACGTGCATGGCTGTTGCCTTTGAAGTTAAAGATAGTTGTGAACCATCTCAAGAATGTTGGGAATTGAACTTGTGACTCGCATGGTTTTGCTGTTATTCAGCTCACCTCAAATTCCAGGAATTGGGTCTGACTGTCTTAAAACCATTAAAAAAAAAAAAAAACTTTAAGATATGCCAGGCAGTGGTGGCACACACCTTTAATGCCAGAACTCGGGAGGCAGAGGCAGGCAGATCTCTGTGAGTTTGAAGCCAGCCCTGTCGAGCAAGTTCCAAGACAGCCAAGGCTACACAGATAAACTCTGTCTCAAAAACAAAACAGAAATTTAAGATTTATTTTATGTGTATGAGTGATTTGCCTGTATGTGTTTATGTGCACCCTGAGTGTGCCTGGTGCATGCAGAAGTCAGAAGAGGGTGTCAGTTTCCATTGAACTAGAGTTATGGTTGGTTGTGAACCACTATGTCAGTGCTAGGAATCAAACCTAGGTCCTCTCCGAGAGTAACAAGTCCTCTTATCCAATAAGCCGTATTTCCAGTCTCAATCTTAAAAACCAATTTTTAAAATTAATTAGTTTTTTAATTTCATATTTTAGGGCATTGTTATAATATTCTTCTATGTATACATCATTGTACTTTGCTCGTATTTGCCCCATTATCCTGCCTTATTCCCCTCCTTCTCTGTTGTTTGCATTCTACCCCTGAATGGTCCCTCTTCTGATTTCATGTCAGGTAGATAGAAGATAGATAGACAGATAGATAGATAGATAGATAGATAGATAGATAGATAGATAGATAGGCAGACAGACAGATAGACAGACAGACAGATAGGTGTGATATAGATAATAAACAGATATAATAGACAATTTAGAAAATAAACGACGGGTGATATAGATAGGTAATAGATTATAGATGCATAAATAATAATCAGAGATAGATGATAGATTAGGTAGAAAACAGAAGATAGATAGATAGATAGATAGATAGATTCCACACAGAGACACCGTGGAATGTTGTCTTGTTGAGTATGCGTTGCTTCCTCTTGTTGCCCCTCCCACTCCTCCTAGACACCTTCTTTCCTCCCAAAATTCCCCATCTATTTTCATCTTGAATACACAGAGAGAAGCTATAAATATATTAAATATGAGAGAAAGCGTGATATTTGGCTTTCTGAGTCTGGCTTAGTTCACTTAACAGGATGATCTCCAGCTCCGTCCATTTTCCTGAGAACGTCATAATTGTGTTTTTCTTTACGCTGAGCAAAACTGCATGGTTTATAAACACTACTTTTCCTTTATCCTCTCATTCTTGCTGGGCACATAGGCTGGCCTCATATCTTGTTAAAGCCATTTTTACTCCTTTTCCCTGTTATGCGAGGCAGTAGACTGTCCAACAGGATACCAGATCAAGGCAGTGAGAGGGAAACACGTCTGACTCTGACAGAGAAGTGTACCCTTTGTCACTCCTATCAGTGATCTGGAATCAGAGAGGCCACGTGAGGCTACAAATAGAGGCTAGATTTCTAGGGATGAAAGAATACTGAAAAATACAGAATGAGAACTTGCAAAGGGCCCAGAGCTTTGGTTATGTGGGTGACCAGTGAGCAGCTAGGTCAAGCCAGACCTGAAGCTGATCCTCTATACTCTCGAGACATACAAGCCAATACATTCTTTGTTAGGGTGTAATTTTCTGTCCATAATATTGACAGTTCAAATGATAAAACTCTGGCCTTCCACTGTCATATCCAACAGACCCAGGTAATTTGGATAACTCTAAAGGATTCTGCCAGTTCTCACAGCTTATACATCTCAGAGCTGTAAACACATTCATAAGAATTTAAAGGCATCGCCTCTTCAGTAAGCATTAAGAAAAGCACCACTGTCTAGTTTAAGGAAAGATCACTGAGGGTAAAGACAAGCCGAAAACTTTAACCCTTACTAGCAATCACAGTCATCTCCACGTCCCCACCACACCCCTGTACTTCAGCCACTTGTCCCCCATATTGTCAGAATAGTTGGGGGATCAGGGACAGTGGTCTGGGAAGAACTCAGAGAAGGTGGGCCTTCCTTATAGATGGAACAAGGGTTCCTGTCACCACTGGTGCCCTCGGGCCTTGGTGCTCTTGTTTGGATTCTGACCCCTTCTACTCAGACTCTTTGGTCTGAGTCTTCCCTTAGCCCTCTTTCTGCTTTCGCCCCAACCTAACCCATGAGATCTGACCTCCAAACCCTGCACCTAACTTTACCAGCATCCTCTCGCGTCTGCACTCCCAGCACTGGCTAGCTTCAGCGGCTAGAAGTGGTCATGTACTAACCAGTAACTCCAGAGCGCAGGTCAGTTTATCTGTATCATCGACGCACAGAGGAAAGAGACTGTGGAAGGTTATTTAGTGGCCAACAGTCACTTAATAAAAGGGATTAGGTTCCACGGAAGCCTGAGGTTAGTGTAAATTGTGTGACAAACCACACTAGTAATTTGGTGGGAACAGTTTTCCCATACCTGCCCCTGCACGATACCCAGTCCTGGTAAAATAATGCACATGGACACACGGTCATCGTCAGCGTCCTGATCAGAAGCAGCATTCTGGGGCAAGGGGTTGGCAAGTGTTGCTCAGTGACATCTGTATCATATCCTGAGGCACTGGGAACCTGGGAAAGAGGTGGAATGGAATGGCTCCTGGTTGCTTTCCTAGAATAGAGAAACAGGAGCACAGAGCTGGCTAAGTCTGTACTCTGTCCTGGCTTTCTCTGATTCATGGAAAAGGCAGGTCCTCAGCCCAGTTCTTAGTCATTGTATGCCAAAGACTGGACAGCCTTTGTGCTCTGAAATGAGTGGGACACTCAGTTACCCCTTACTGGAGTTGCTCAGGAGCTTAGGGGGAGAAAATCTGGTCCCACAGGGAACAATTTGTCCCATATGACCCCCAATGAAGAGACTTCAGTGACAGGGCACTTACAGAGGTCTGGGCTGGGGAGACAAGACCCGGAGTAACCAGCAACAGTGTAAATCTACCCCTTCCCAAGAGGAAGAAAAGATGAGATGAGCAAGACTCAATTTCAGCCTTCAGGTGACCTCAGGGTAGGAGCAGTGTGGGGGCAGCACTCAGGGCTCTGCTGGCCCCTGCTCTCCAGTTCCCAGGAACACCCTGTAGTTAGCTAATGCAAACGTACAGCTCACCCTCACAGAAGTCCACATGACTGAGCCCATGGGATCAGCTGCCTAGAAAAAGCATGAGCAGAGGGAGAAGATCAGGAGCCAAACCTGCTCGGTTCAGTCAGTTCTATATGCCTTCAGCTTCCAGGTTTGTTTTTTTGTCTAAATGGTGAAACCCTTACACCATGCTTAAGGAGATGCAAGCATCCTCACACTTCAGATGACCCAGCTGAAAGCTAAATTTCTAGACTGGCTACCCTCAGTATTCTTCCTATAAAGCAGACATAAAAGAGCACATAGCATAAGGTAAGTATGGTTGTGGTGATCTCCAGACACCAGCCATGAGGCCAGAGCCAATAATCGTGGCTTTCCTCTCTCCCCACCCTCTTTAAACTCACCTTATTCTCTATCAAGCACCACAGAAGATAGAGACAGCCAGGCTATCATCCCCAATCAGCTGGGTCCTGGTTGAAGACATTGCAGGGATCCCTGAGAGGGCTATCCCTGGACACTGAATTGTGATCCACAGTAGGGCCAGGGAGGTGGCATCAGAATCCGAGGAGTTCCTAAAGCACCATCTGAGATCTTCCATGCTTAGTGGAGAATGTCAAAGGAGAGCTGCCCTGGAGGAGATTTGACTACAGCTAGAGAGCTTACACAGACTCCCTCTGGTGAACTCAGTCCTGCCTGGTGCAGGATCACTTCACAGCCCACCAGCTGAGTCTCCCAGGCAACCTCTGTGAAACCTTCTGCAGAAGAGAAAGAGGCTGACACTGTCAGCTTTGAAGCCTGGGTGACAGTGACGGCAGAGTTGCCTACCCTCCTGACCCTCTCTAGGGAACTGTCCAATGAGAAACAAGTACCTGCAGATTTATTTTTTTATTTTTTTATTTATTTATTTAATATGTATGAATGGTTTGCCTGTGTATATGCATGTGCACCATGTGTATGCCTGGTGCCCACTGAAGTCAGAAGAGATTATTGGAACTCCTGAAGTTGGTGGTAGAGAAGATAAAAGCCACAATATAAGTGCTGGGAAACAAATCCAGGTCCTCTGCAAGAGCAACAAGTGGCCTTAGTCACTGAGCCACCTCCCCAGCCCACACCTAAAGATTCTTGAAGCTGTTGTACTTGGAGGTCTCTGAAATGTCCTGTCACCCTAGCTAATATTTCTGTCTTGGCTGCTAGCACAGCCTCAAACTGTATTCTTTCTTAGTTAAGCTGCTGAAAGACCAGAGAGAGAGGAAGGTCCTGTTACTGCCTGCAGGTGTCACTGCCTGAGCCTCAGAAGACCAGGTACTTTCTCAGTGTCCTTCCTCCAGCATGGAGGGCAGAGTGGAGGAGGCAGGACATAAAGGTCAGTAGTACAGCCTGTATTTACCTTGTCCCTGCCCGTCCTGACCTGGTAAAACCCCCTTGAAAATTTCCGAACTGGGTACTGATGCCACATGCCTTTAATCCCAGCACTCAAGAGGCAGAGGCAAACAGATCTCTGTGAGTTTGAGGCCAGCCTGGTCTGTAGAATGAGTTCCAGGACAGCCAGAGTTACACAGAGAAACCCTGAAACCCTATCTCAAAAAACAAAAACAACAAAAAGAAAAATGTTTTCTTCAAGTCATCTCCTGCTCTGTGGTTAATCACACAATGACCCCCATTTACTCCAGGGAGGGAGGGTGTTTGCACATGTGTGCTGGGGTGGAGACCAGAGGAAACCTGGGGTGTCATTCCTCAGGTGCCTCTGCCTTTGCTCTCCCTGACCTAGAACTTGACAGGTGTGATAGGCTGGCCGGTCAGCGAGCCCTGGGAGGACTGTCCCATACCTCTTCATCACCAGGAGTGCACACCACTGCATCCAACTTGAGTTCTTTGGCTCTATCTCCATTCCTCATGTTTGCAAGGCAAACACTTTATTGACTGAGCCATCTCCACTTCCTGCCTGGGGATTTCCTTAGTCCCCTGATGGTTTTGCTACCTCCCTTCTCATCTGTGATTCTTAGGGAAGGGCCTAGGAACTGGACTAACCCCCTGAGCTGTGTTGTGTGGGGTGCTGAGTGGAGAGGGGATGGGTCACAGAGCACCTGTAGCATGTGGGGTGGGGGAGGGGACATGACAGTAAGGCAGTACATGTTGTCCAGTTGCATCTGTGTGACGTTTCCAGAACAGGCAGATCCATGGTGTCAGAACTCAGAAGATCGGCTTCAAGAGGCACCAGAGGCAAGTGAGTGTTTTGGGGTGCAGATTTTGTTTTAGGATGATGGAAGCATTCTGGGATGACACAGTGGCAATGGGCACAAGACACTGAGTCTACTAAATGGAACTGAATAGCACACTCTAAAATGGCCAAAATGGTGTCACGTGACCTTTATCACAATAAAGCAATAGTTAGCATTTAGAAGACACTCAGTGTCTTTAGGAATGATCCTGGCAGTGACAGAGGTAAACAGAGGGGAAATCCTTTGACTCGGCCCTGCTTCATCCATCTTCTCTTCTCTCTCAGAGGGAATGAAGTGAGCTGGCAAGGCAGAGCTCAGGTGCTAACTCCAGGAAGGGACAAAGGCTGAGCAGTTGGCAACAGGCCAATTCGAAATTTCCCTGATGGCCGGACATTTCTTACTTTTTAAAATTACCCAGCATTCAGACAGCATCCTATCTAAAGAAGACACAGAGAGACAGATTCTCCTCTGTAGTTCTTGGTTATGCTGGGGCATCTCGCCTCCACATCCTACCATCACCTCCACTGGCTCTCAGATCTCTGACCTGGGATACTTGTGCTGAGGCTCTGGACCAGTGAAGCAAAGAAGCAGGGGAGACAGGAGAGAGCACTCAGAGCAGCTGAGCCACCAAGGGTCGGAGCCGGATGGCAGCAGCTTTGTGTAAGTCTAGGGAACAACTTTCCCTGAAGCGTCCTCACTGCTCCCTGACCTTGGCTGGGATTTTCCAAGCCTGCTTCACCCACTTCCCTTGCTTCTCCAGCTCCCTGGTGACCTTCCTCTGAATCTTTAATGGCTCAGGTCCACCCAAGCTCTTTTTGTTGCTTATAGGTAGGAGCCCGCTGCATGGATACCTCCCCAAGGTGCTCCTTTCAGGACCACCAGTCTGCTCCTGGCTGCCTGTGCATGTAGATATGAAATGTATCACCAGGTGCTGTGTTAACTATGTTGACCAGCAGACAGAATGCTGCCCTAGCAATTAGAGGCCACGCCAGGGCTCACTGAGCAAACTTGAGCAAGCCAGTTCCTTCTCTATTCAGACCAAGATGAATTATGAGCCCTTCCTCGGTGCTTAAGATTCCGTGATTCACGAAATGAAAAATCACACTAATATATATTAGCGACACCCCTCGGGAAGCACACCATTCTCTCTCAAAGAGAGTCCATCTGACTCAGAGTCCTACAGCTAAGACCATTTGAGTTTTCAACCTTCAGTAATTAAACAGTGCACACAACCTTGTAATAGACAGCAACACTCAGTACCAGCCACATCTCCCCTGGGACCCATCATCTGTGATTTTATCAATAAGAGGTTGTCTTAGTTGATGCTTACTGTATGCAACTGATTTAGGAACTTTGCATACATTACCTCACCGATCCTTACACCAACCTCATGAGGTAAATGCTGCTATCCCATTTTTCAGATAAATAAACCAAGGCACAGAGAAGCTAAGTGATTTCTCAAATGCAATCAGTCATCTCTGAGGCTGCTTGGGACTCCAAAGTTTCATTGACTATTGTACCTCTCCATTCAATTTTTTTTTACTTTTAAAACTACTGGGTATGTATAGGTTTGCTGGCTACATGTATGTCTGTGCATCATGTGCATGCCTGGTGCCCAGGAGACCAGAAGAGGGTATTATATTCCTTGGGGTTGGAGTTGCTGACAGTTATGAGCTGCCATCTAGGTGCTGGAAACTGAACACAGGTTCTCTGGAAGAACAGACCACAGATCCATCCCTCAGACCCTCAACATTTTTATGCTTTTCATTTATGATGTGTGCAGAGGTGTCCATCTGTAGCCACACGCATGTCACGATGCACACGTGGAAGTCAGAGAACAATTTCGGTCCATCCTCGATCTCCACCCTCTCTGAGACAGGGTCATGTGGTGTTCACATGCGGCTGTTTATGCCAGCCCCGGTTAGACTGTGCAAACAAGGTTCTCTTCTCTCGGACTCCCACCTCACCATAAGACAACTACAACATCTGGTTTTATGTGGGTGCTGAGGATCCAAACTGAGGTCCCTATGTTTACACAGCAAGCCACCTGAGCCACCTCCCCAGGCCCTCAATCCAACACGTCCTAAGTGTGTCCATTCTGTCAAAAGCGCATGGAGATGAGCTACACGGGGTGGACATGGTCCTCACCCAGATACTCGGTGTAATCGACGCAGACAGAGGAGTGTCCCTATAACCCGAGGACTGGAGTTCAGAGGAGCTCTTAGGATGGAATATTACTCCATACTGTAGCTTTCTTCCCTCAGAATAAATGATTCAGTCCCTTTCTTTATCGGGCTCCTGTTTCCAGACGACCCTGCGCCACCATGTAACAGAACTCAAACATACTCTGAGCTTCTCCCATCTACCTGCCTTCGCATTTCAGACGCAGCACACGTCCCCCTTGGGGGGCCACCCTGCAGCCCGGATCCTGCCTGCCCACAGCTCTCTGATGAAGCCCATCTTAATGAGGAACTTGGTTCAGGCACCAGTCCTAGAACATTAATATTCATAGTTAGTCTTTGTAAGAACCTTTATTTCCATCTTTTGTTGGGAGGAGGGTGTCTTCAAGTGGCCAGAAATTCCCAATTCCGGTTTATTCCGGCCAGGCCTCTATTTCAGAGTATTTTCTTTTGGGCCCCATTACCTCCTCAGGGTTGGCAAGGAAACTCCGTTCTGATCCTGCCCAAGTGTTAAATGGGGGCCCATACGTCTCATTGCCACGTTGGTATCATTAATTTCATTGCAAATAGGATTTTTCTTCTCCTCTCTGCATGCAAATGTGGTTCCCTTTCAGTGTTTGCATAATAGCTGTAATTCTTTCATTTGTACAAAGGGACATGCATTATTTTGGCAGATAGATAGAGCTTTGATGGAGAGATTATTACATTTACAAAAGCAAGAGAATAAATCAGGGTTTAGCCAGAGACTCTGACTAACATCCCCCACTCCCAGCACCACCGATCACAAGCCAAGTGTCTGAGTTTTTTGGTGTTTTTGTTTTTTTGTTTTTTGGTTTTTGGGTTTTTTTTTCCCCCAAGACAGCAAACCTCACAGGACTGAGGGCCTCGCTGGCACCTCTCCACTCGCCACCCTTGGCCTTGCTCTGGGACCACGTCATGTGGGCTCACCTGCTGCAGTGGGGTAACCAGTGAGAGGTGCAGGTGTGAGCATGGAGGGAGGGAACAGAGGAGCTGAAAGATGCAGTCCCTGGTTTCCTCCCTGCTTTGCCTGAGGCAGGCAGTGGCTGCGCTTCTCCCAGGTTGAGTTCAGTCCCTTAGACCCCTTCTATCTCTCCAAACTCCACCAGTGACGCCCTTCTTGTTGCTCAGGCCAGGCACTAAGTACATCACTGGCCCTTGCCCAACCACAGAGCGTGTCAACAGTCCCCATGTTCGGTGCCTCTGACTGCCATTTCCTTCCTTCCAGGACACTGGGACCATCATGATCCCAACACTTCCCAGAGCTCACTAGATCTCCCCATCCCGCAGCTGTGCCTTCCTATCCATAGCACTGATAAAACCAAGAGACACCTGAACATCCCACACAGCTCTTAGAAAGCCTACCGACCAAGCAGACGTCTGTCTTGCCTCCCTGCAGCCAAGCCGATGTCAGGTGCCTGATGGTTTTCCCGGCCTACCTCCAGGTCATCTGCTTCTGGACAGTGTCCTGATTTCCCTTGAGAACCTACCTCTCGACTTCTCTTGGTACAGATGAACTCAGTAGGGCTGCTCCCACCCTCAGCTCACAGGGAATACATAGAGAGAGACAGAGACAGAGACAGACAGAGACACAGAGACAGTGAGAGCACTACTCAGAACACCACTTCTCCCAGACCTCAGGGATGGGCATGGGACCTAAGCCAGGCTGATGAAAATTAATTGGATAAAATTCTGGGACCTTGGCTAGATTACCCTGGGAACTAAATAATTACTGAAGAAGTGGAGCCCAGAAAAGAAAAGAGGATACCAGGGATCTGCATACACTGTGGGAACCTGAATGGAGCTGGCCATGACTTTTACAATCATATAAGAAAATGAGTTCCAAGGTTTCTGTTTGGTTCTGTTTAAGTTGGGTTCCACCACTGAACAAATCTGACCTAGCGTACTGAAATGGACGACCATAAACCAGATAAGGGGAAGCAGAGAAGGAAAGAGGGTTCGGTATCATCAGAGCATCTATTGTGTGCTCTGGAGCAGCGAACATGCAAATGTAGGTTAAGTTATTTGGTTCTCAAAATAACTTTGCTCAGCTTACATTGAGGAACTTGCCAAGCACTGCAGGATGAGCGACCGGCAGGGTTAAGGCAAACCAAGGACAGTGGCTTTCAGTGCCATGCAGCTGCTTAGCTCTCATGAGCTGCATTTGTCACCATCTTTCCCAGTTCCCAGCACAAGTGTCTGTGGGAAACCTATTGCAGATCTGGACCACAATAGTAGGGCTTTTCTAAACACAGACCAGAAAACAGGTAGGTAAGTAGGGAGTGCCATCAAACAGGAGCAGAGAGCATGCTGGGAGAACAGTCACTCCAGTGGGAGGTCTAGACTTCCATCCCTGGAGAACAGAACCCAAGGTCTGAACAGAGGCATCCATGATGGAACAAAGGTCCATTTCCTGCCTGCACATTTACAAACAAGTAAAGTTCTCCTGACCCTCCAGGGCTCTGTCCTTGGCTCCCTTCTTGATTTTCTCTTGACATTCTTCCTTGGCAATTAACAAGGCTGGAAAGCTGATAACTCCGTTTCCCTCTTATCCACAGGGCTTGGCAAAGTCCCTCTAAAACTTCAGGGCTGACAGGAGAGAGCTGGTCATCCGCCCAGCATCCCCAGATGGATTCACCTAATCTTTGGTGGAGTTCACCTTGAAAGCCCAAGAAAGAGCAGCCTACTAACTATGGCAGCCAGCGTTTACAGTGAACTAGAAGTCTATGAATAGATCCTTAAAGTCCCAGCACATCGAGGCTCCTGAAGCCCCAAACTGCATTCAAACACTGACCCTTATCCTAAATGTGGGGTGAATCCAGTCTTAGGAGACATGGCCCTTTTTCTCCCTTAAGTAGAACCCCGCCCTGGCCTCTCCTCCCCTCTTGCTGTCTCTCCTGTGAAGGAGAGACAAACCTTCACATCTGCACCTTGCTTCCTGTTAGCACATTCCTCCCCACACTTGCTAAACCAGGTGGGCACGCCAGCGCCATCCCCAGTCAGTGTGTCTGTCAAGTCAAATACACAAGACTCGGGGCGTGCTATTTTTAAAAGCAGGCTAAATAAGGCACATTTAAAAACTGAATCCCTAGGCTTTTTGGTTTTACGAGCCCAGGGGGACCAAAAGGTTAGCTTAAAGCATTTAACAAGGCTGCTTGAGTCACCCAGCCCTGGTCTAACAGAACAATATTTATAGGAATCGCGTCACCCCAAAGTTTTCAGATTGACATCACCCTCAAGTTTGTCAGGACATCTTTGAAACTCAGGAGTGAAGGGCGAAACTGTTTGTTAGTGGAAAGTGCTGGTAAAAAATGGGAAAGTAGAAAACATAGAGATGGAAACTTCTCCATGATGTGAAAGGTAAGAGTTTAATATTCTCACTTAGCCAGATTCTTGATTCATAGCTATGGAAAATCTGAAGATGCTATTTCAGCCACCAGAGGCTGGGGCAAATTTGACTAAAAGTATTAGTCTGGGAAACTTAAATTGAGTCAGATTCCCTTCTTGTGGTCTGAGATAACTCAGTTTGATGCGGCTTCCATTGTTCAGACCATACAGAACAACTGTAAAAAGAGCAAGGGGGTTTTGTTGTTTTGTTTTGCTTTGGTTTGTTTTAAGATGAACTTTCTGTCTGTGTATGAACCTCATGGTTCGGCTGTTGGATTTACCAAAGCTAATGACATATTAGAAGTGTGATTTAACCATAATGATAGCTATGGCTAACATTTATTGGGCACTTACTGTGTGCCAGGTGCAGTGTGTAGGCACTTTAGACATGTGGTATCATTAATCCTCCAGCCGTCCTATCGGTCTCTTTTATTACCACCATGTTAAAGATGAAGAGGGGCCCTGGAAGGTTGTGTAACTTGCTATAAGCAGTCATCAAAGGGAGCCAGGATTCCAGGCCAGGACTGAGTGGTTCCCAGGAATTCCCAAGCTTCTTGGCCACTGTGTGAGGCGCTGGCTGTGTTCCGGGGGCAATGGGTTTTGCTCTGGCTGAACCCAGGTTAGCATTTGAATCCTGGTGTCCTTAAGGTCGCTTGGCTGAGGGAGACACCAAGCCCTTAAGTAAGGAGCTCAGAAGGCCTCTCCCTCCCCCGAAAAGAGCCTCTTAAGATTGCTCTGTTTTAACTAAACGATGCAGATCCTTAGATACTGTGATGTCTTTCTGAATAAGGGACAGCAATAAAAATACTCTAAGTACCTAATATGAGCTAAAATTATGAATTATCAAAGCAAAAGTCTGTACAGTGACTTGGACTTCCAGTCCAGGTGAAGCACCAGAGGTGGACACTTTCATCTGCCCACTTCACTCCAGACACGTGGCCCTGGCTGACAAAATATAAGAAGGGAAACAGAGGGATTGGCGTTTCTGCTAGTGAGAACTAGCAATGAATCCAAGTGCAGAGCAGGTCTGAGGCACGGACTGATCCATTCTAGGACACAGGCGCCCAGTGGCAGCTTCAGTCATGACTCCTGCCATGCAGTGAGAACATAGTGTGCTTTGTTCGCAATCACGGATCAGAGCCAGACTTGCAGCTTGAAGCCAGGGGCAGGGATGGTGCTCTCCTGCCACAGATGGACATCCACTGGGATGCAGCAATCAGCAACTTCTGCAGATTCCGGTTTGTCAGGAGACCCTTGCCCTAGGAGGAAAACTAAGGTTACAAATTCCTGGCCAGGAACCGAACCCCCGTGAGCTGCTGTCTGTGACAAGACTACTAGCAGTCCCAGAGACAGCACAGAGCAAATCCCACTTGGTGCTACATCTAGCAGATGTTCCAGACTAGTAGACAAGCAGGGTGAGCCCAGAATGTCAAGTGCGCACACATATGTACCTGAGCACACACCATACCCTCACACTGTATATTTCACACTATAACCATACAAATGAGGAAACCTCATATTGAAGAACACAGCCTAGAAAATCATCAAAATCACTCACTGAAACAGGAAATAGCCATGTATTTCAGCCTACAAAGACCTTATCTAAAACGTTCACAGGCATACATTAAGGAAGTGAATCCACTGACTGTGACCAGGGATTATGAAACACAAGGCAGACATAAGAGAAGCAATACTAGATGGGCTTTAAGGAAAGAAAGAACAAACAAACATATATTGGAACTAAAAGAAATTTTTTAAACTAAATCTCACCAGGTGGTGGTACATGCCTTTAATCCCAGCACTAGGGAGGCAGAGGCAGGTGGATCTCTGAGTTTGGGGCTAGCCTGGTCTACAGAGGGAGTTCCAGGACAGCCAGAGTTACAACAGAGAGACCCTGTATCAAACAAAACAAAACAAAACCAAAAAAAATTAAATTAAAATTAAATATCAAATGAACAAGGCAAACCCTAGACGCATTCCAGGGAGGATAGCAGTGAGCTGATAAACAGTTGTGAGGTTTCCACACAGGGCTTGGACCTGAGTGATGAGGGGATTTTAAGAGCATCATTAACAGATAAGGAGCTATGTTAAGAAAATCCAGCGTGTGGCTGACGTTCCAAAAGACGAGACCAGAGAGAATGGTGGAGAACGGAGAGCTGAAGAGATCAGAGCTGAGAACTTTAGAGCTGACCACGGTGACCCACATCTGTAGTCACAGCACTTGGGATGCTGAGGTTCACAAGTTCAAAGCCAGCCTACAAAGGGAGATCCTGTCTCAAACAAGCAAACCAGGGCTTGAGACTTTTCTCTTTGTCCTTGTCATTTAATTTGCAAAGCTCTGATAGCCTGTGAACATAAGCATCCCACCGTGTGGTTACCAGCTGTGTGTATTTCGTCTGTAAACTGGCTTAAGTACTTAAGTCTCTTAGGTAGCATGTCACTAATTTTTAGGAATTTTTTTTTATATTAAGCCTGTTGATGGTGTACTTATTTTTGTGTACCTACCTCTGTGTGTACATGCGTGTGTGCATACATGTGTGTCTGCCTGTCTTTGCACTCATAGCATGCCCATAGTGGTCAGAGGACAACTCGTGGGAGTTGATTCTCTCCTTCCACTATGTGGGTCCCAGGGATTGAACTCAGGTTGACAGGCTTGGTGGCGGGTGCCTTCACCCACTGAGCCACTTTGCCAGTCAGAGCTGAGGATTTTCACAGATACGGGAGACACATACCCTCTGATGTGAAGAACACTCTGCGGACAGGCATAGCACATTGCAGTCAGAGTGTGAGTCACTGGTGGTAGGAAAATCCTAAAAGAGAAAAGGCAAAACCAGGAGGAGCAGGGTCACGGTGAGCTTCTTGTCTGTAGCAACTGCGGCCAGAAGACAATGTCGTGATATCTTTAATATGTTGGGTGCCATTTTAGGCCAGTCCTGGTGGCTCATGCCTACAGTCCAAGAACTCAAAAGACTGAGGCAGGAGAATTGCTATGACTTAAAGGCTAACCAGTATATGGTTCACCTATATATCAACCTTGGATACAGAAAGAATCTGCCCCCAAAATACACACACACACAACAACAACAACAAAATTATATCCAGTTTGGTTGCTGTTTAAGGGAAAGAAGGGACCCCCTTCCTTGGCTGGCTGAGAGCCCACTGCCATCATGAATGACACAGAAAGGATACTTGCCAAGAATTTCACCATCATCCTTCTAAGGAAACAAATGGCAATCCCTGTCCTCCGCCTTACCTAAGACAGAAATTGAGGCGGAAGTAGACCCCGTGTCAGAGACCACACCATTCATGATCTTTGGGCTTGGATTCGGAACTGTTTGATGGTGGCAAGATAACTGGCTTTAGCATACTCCATGCCACCCTGGGTACGCAAAGGAAAATGAGCCCAAGCACAGACTCAAAAGACAGGGAAAGAGAAGGAAGGAACTCAGTGAAGCAGTGCTGTCACTGGGCTGGCCAGCAGGACTGGATTCTCTGAGATGACTTGGTCTGTCGTGACTGTGTGAAACTTTCAGGAGAGAACAAAGAAGTGTGAAGACTCTTGGTGGCCCACCAAGATAGCTCAAGGGTAAAGGGACTTGCTGCTCTGCAATGCAAGCCTAGGGACATCAATCCACAGACTCTACATGCAAACGGAAGGAGAGTCCTGCTCCACACAGTTGTGCTCTGACCTCCACTTGAACACGAACACACATTCATACACACACATACAGAGACAGACAGACAGACAGACACAGAAACACACAATTTAAAAAGGAAAAAGGATGCCATTTCAGAACCGTGAGGATGAGATGATCCCCTGCAGATGAATCCACATTGACACAATTAGTAAAGGCTTCAGTTAATGGACAAAGAGTAAAACCACAGCAAAGGCAGAAACAGAAGAAGCAATATAACAACAGTTAAAATTAATCAAGTACGTTTGTGAGTTTAATTAAATACTGACTGCACATGACAAAACTCTATGCTTAGAAGGACCAAAATGACAAATAATGATGTGTTTGTTAAAAGGCATTTAATTCAAGTCAGATGTTTTAAAACTGAAACACAAGCACTAAAAGATAGATTAGCAACCAACAGAGAATAATTTTTAAAACAATATACTAACTTAGTGAAAAACCCAAAATGTGTAGTAGAAAACACAAAGAAAATGTCAAAAAGGAGAAAATGCAAAAAAAATAAATAAATAAGTCTATCAGTAATCACAATAACAGTAACAGGACTAAATGCTTCTATGTGAAAGATTGTTAGCATATTGGATTGAGTTTAAAATCCATCTACTTGCTAAATATATAATATACTGAAAACAGATCCATACAGAAATATTGAAAAGTTCTAACCAGAGCCCTGGGAGACAGCTCTGCAGGTAAAAGCACTTGCCACACGAGCCAGAGGACCTGAACATGAGCCCAGGTAAAGAGCAGGCAAGGCAGAGTCCATCTGTAATGTCAGCACTCCTGCGGCAAGTGGGGATGGAAGCAGGAGAATCAGCAGGAAGCAGGAGCTCACACAGCAGCAGGAATGGAGTGCATCAGGCAGCTACAGAGAGACCTGTCTGGGCCACAAGATGTGGGCCACAAGAACTGACTCCTAAAAGCTGCCCACTGACCTCCACATGCCATGCCATGTGCACCTACATTCACAGAGAGAGAGAGAGAGAGGTAGGTACACACACTTACATACACAGACACACACAGAGACACACACACACACAGACACACACACACACACAGACACACAGACACACAGACACAGACTCATATACAGACACATACACACACACACACAGAGAGAAATATGCATATATACACACACAGACACAGATACATACACACATAGACCCCCCACACACCGTACACACACAGAGACACAGACTCATACACAGACACATACACACACACACACAGACACACACACACACAGACACACACACACACACACACACAGAGACACATGCATATATACACACACAGACACAGACACAGATACATACACACATAGACCCCACACACACACGTACACACACAGAGACACACAGGGTGGGGGGGAGGAGACCTATAGATAATAAATATTTTAGAAAACACAGAAGGTCTAACCAAATAAAATACTAACCAAATAAACAAAGTTATTGAAGTAATGGTAACTTCATACAAAAGCTAGGGAGAACATGACATACAATGATAGAAAATCTACAGGAAGATATAAAATCATGAACTTATATCTCCTTTAAAAATGTGGCTTTAAAATCTACAAAGCAAATACACAAAATTATTCAGAACGCTGGAAAATCTATAAGTAAATTAAAGAAGTTTTTTAAACATTTCTATCAGAAACTGACAGGTAAATCAGGTAAAAAATAGAATAAAATAAAATTAGTTTGGTTAGAGTAAATCTGAAGAACAAAATTTAAAACCATGATGTAATACATATTTTTTTAAGTTTTAAATGCAGAGCCTTTATGAAATGTGTCTTTATTTTTAATATGAAAATATTCTGTATTAAAATCCAGCATAAACATTTATACATGCATGTGTAAGCAGACATTTAAGTAGGTTGTCTGGTAGCTAGGAAGCCATAAGAACATTTAATAAGCAAGACCTACTTTTAATACGAGTAATGAATCTGATACTATTTATTTTATTCCTGTTTTTTAAAATCACAAGTTACTCTAAACTAAATTGATTTTGCAGCACAATGATGACCTATAGTCTCCAAACATCTTGCAAATATATACGAATGCACCACCCAACGGTTAAAAGTTGTACATTCTCAGGGCTGGAGAGATGGCTCTGGATTTAGCGCTCTTTCAGAAGACTGGAATTAAGTCCCCAGCACCTACACAGAGGCTCACAACTGCCTGTGACTCCATCTCTAGGGGGACCCATCGTTTTCGTACATCCCCCTCTGGTACCTGCACCTATATGTGCACACACACACACACACACACATAACTAAAAACAAATTTCAAAATCATTTGTACGAAGTTATGCCTTCTCTCCTGTCTAAAGGAAATACCACATACAATGGTAAAATCTACAGAAGCCGTCCCAGTAAAGCCGGGTGCTTGCCGGCCATGACTGAATGTAACAAATGTCAGCTGACTTATTTTCTCTGTAATAGTCTCAGAGAACTTACAAACTTGCAGAGTAGGAAGAGAGGTGACGGAGGTTCTGAGCAGAACACTACGCATCTGTGGTTTTTCTCAACACTGATAGAGATCAGTTAGAAGGTGGCACAGAAAACAGGTTACTTACCAGGACCAAAACCCAAATCAGAAGGTGCGCAGGGCCTCATGGAGAGCATGGCCAGGCACCATGGAAAGAAACAGGGAACAGAGAGATGAAAATGCTCAAGGGTGTTGGAAAACTATACAGTGAAGCCAGGGACCCGCTCCAAGACGATCTTGGATGAGGCCCAAAATTCCAACAGGAAACCAATCCTGAAACTCATTGGGAAAAATCAAAGAGACGTAAACAAATGAGATTGTTTTGAAGAAGCAAGTCAGGTGACTTGCTTACCAGAGAGCTGCTCATCGTGGTCGATAAAGACCGAGTGAAACTGAGTCAGAGATGAGCAGGAGCATTGTCGGAGTGAAAGAGCTCTGAGAGGTTGACGTGAACCGTGCAGCAGGGAGAGCTGCTTACTCCTTAAAATCGTGACACACTCGAGAGGAAAACTCACAGTTTGATCCTTCACTCGGGCCGTTTAAGTGAACCTCATATAAAGACTTAATATAAAATCCAAGCCTCATGATTTCATAAGAGAATATAGAAGAAAAATGAATGCTTGCTCGTAAAAAGTTGTCAAATGGCAATGTGGGCCGCCTTAGTTGGATTATATGCATGTATTATTCATTATATGCATCATCAGACACTGCTCCATAAATACATGTGATTAAATAATAATTTTAGAAAACAGTCAAAGACTCCGAGAGAGAAATTTGGTTTCATCTAGAACAAACTGAAGATGGGCTTCCATGACTCAGCAGTTCTGTTCCCACTTTCTAGGACAGAGATATGCTCGTGTACACGTTCATGTGTGCATGTGTGTGTTCATGTGCGTGCGTGCGTGCATGCGTGCGCGTGTGTAGACTTGAGTATCCATTATGTCATCATAGGAAACAAAGCACACAGAAATGGCCTAAGCAGGCATAAGCAGGAGAAAGATGCAGCATGTGAACTACAGAACAGACAGACAGGCACAGGGACAGAGCAGGAACTGGAGCTGCCTTCTCCACATGGGCAAATCTTCAAACAAGTTGCTGAGCTCAAACAGGACAAGACAGCTGGCAGTAAGTAAACCTGCAGAAATGCTAATCAGCATGGTATGTACACATGGCGAGCACAGAAAACACGCCTAGGACACCGACCGTCTCTACATAAAGAGAAGGGCAAAATGGGATAAGGAAGAGGTTCTCATTTGATTTTTAATATTTTATGATAAGTAAAGTTGAACCTATTAGGTTAGTGTGTGGGTGTGTATATGTACACACACGGGTACGCGTTAGTGCAATTGTGTGTGTATGTGCCTGTATATGTGTGTACTGTCTTCCTCAATTGCTCTGCATCTTGTGCTTTGAGGCAGGGTCTCTCTCTGAACCTGGAGTCCATCAGTTTGCCCAGCCTGGCCAGCCAATGAGCTCCAGAGCTTCACCTGCCTCCCCTAGCAGCAGAGTTGGAATTACAAACTGCAGCCATCTTTTATGTGGATGCTGGGGATTTGAACTCGGGTCCTCTTGCTTCTACAGCAAATGCTCTTCCCACTGAGCTATCTGCCCAGCCCCACGTTTATACTTTTTAAACAGGAAGACCCGATGAAGAAAACAGAATTCAGAAGAGATGATAAAATTATAAAGAAATTTGCCCTTGCGAACCAGTGGGAATTATCTGAATCCAAGTGACTGAATGAGGAGACAGTACAAATTTCCATGGTAACAGCATCTTTTGAAGGCAAAATAATATTTGAGAGCAGATCATAACAGAGCTATTTTATTTTGTTTAGATTTTTCACGGTACAAATTCAGAATTTATTTATCCAAAACCATAGCAAAAATATGCAAACAAACGGAAGGAGAGGGGCAGAGTTAACGCCACCAGGAACACGATGACATACACTCAGGGATGTGTGAGTGGCAGCAAACCGCTGTGTGCCCTGACCCCAGCTCTGCCAAACCCAGCAGCTCTGGGCTTGGGGAGAAGGCCCGGTTTGTATGGTGTTTGCTCATAATCGTGAAAACCTGAGTTTGAAAACCAACTTTCATATAACATGTTACCACTTCACGGGGCGGGGGTGGGGGGGGAATAAGCAACCTATAAAACAATTAACCCAATTCCTCCCTCTCGTCCTTCTCCCATGTAAGTACGTGCGCATATAAAACCTATATTTATAAAGTATATGTAAGACATATGCTCATTATTGCTGTCACTGTTTAGAACACACTGTCACGTACGAGATCAATTAAAACCGAGAAAAGTGAGTTCTCTGAGCTTGATGTACTGTTTCTCTCTCGACTGTGTGTTTATAGATTTTCACATTTCAGACCTGGCCGTTTTCCATCTCTCTAAACACCTTCCTAGCACCACCCCACCCCCACCCCCACCCCCACCCCCACCCCCACCCCCACCCCCACCCCTACCACCTCTTTCACATCTGGGTTTTGCTCATCAGAAAGTCGTTCTCCTTTACTTTTGAAGAATTTTACAGGATGTGGATGTCTAGAGAGCTGGCTCTTTCTCCTCAATGTGAAACCCCTCGTGCTTTGTGGGGGAGCGCCCCTATGTCTTCATTCCCGTGTGGGCTGGGCGTTTCTCCTCCAGCCTGTCTTTGTTTCCTGTCGTCCTCTTGGCCTTTATCCTGCTCGGTGTCCTCGAAGCCCCCTGCTCCTGCGGCTCCATGCCTGGCATTAACTTGGGGGGAAATTCTCACTCCTTTTTGCCTCAAATATCACACTTCTGCTTTCTCAGCCTCCCTGTCTGCTGTCCCCATCATACGTCATTGTATCTTTTGTAATGTCCAAATCTTGGAGATTCTTTCTTGGGCATGGGTTCCCATTCTTTTCCCCTGGCTGCTCTGTCTGGAAGTTTTTATTGCCATATCATCAAATTCAGCAATTTTTTTTTTCTGTCTGCCATGTCCAGAATTCCAAGCTCATTACACTCTCTGCTTCTGCTCCAGAATTTTCATCTCCAGCCTGCTCTGCGTGTCTTCCTTGGATCACATCCCTCTGCTTACATTGCACGCCCTGCCGTGTTGTCTACTTTTCACCTGAAAACGCCTGTCTTGTATTATTCATAGTGTTAAGACAACTCCAGGTCTGACAGCTCTAAAGTTTACTCTGCGTCTGACTCTGGTTCTTATATCTCTCTATCTCTTCAGATTGTTTTAATGCAAATTATTATTATTATCATCATTATCCCTTTTCCTTCTCCTCCTCTTCTTCCCTCTCTTCTTCCTCCTCTTCTTCCTACAGTGCCAAAAATCACACAGTCTGGACCTCTTCCCTACAGGCAAGCGTTTCACCAGGAAACAGCATGCCCAGCCCTGTGCCCTGTTGTTTGAAGAAGGCAGACACAGTGGACGTGACAGGGTGATGGACTTAATGATACGGTGGTGAATCTGCAGAGGAAGGAGAAGCCTTTATAGGCCCATGGTTGGACTTGATCTTCGGATGCACCTGAGCCCTGAGCTGTGAGCTCTGAGAGCGCTTCTCTTGTCACCAGCTCGGATCTAGCAGGGTTGGTGGGGTCTGGAGTTGGAATCTCTCTCTCTATAACAGGTTTCTGATAAAATGGCTCCCAACAGCCAGTGGGTGGGGTGCACAACCTTTAATCCCAGCACTTCAGAGGCAAAGGCAGGCATATCTCTGTGAGTTCGAGTACAGCCTACAGAGTGAGTTCCGGGACAGCCAGGGCTACAACAGAGAAACCCTGTCTTGAAGAAAAGTAAAATAAATTAAAAATAAAATGTTTCCGCCTGAAGGTAGGTCTCCTAAGCACAGAGTGCTCTGGTATTTTCAGATCGTTGCTTTCCCCTCACCCTGCCAGAGCACAGGAACATTTCCTCCAGTCCTCCACTGTGAGGACCTGCGCTACGGCACTTGAAGATAAAACTCAGGGAAAAGATCACAGGGTTCACTTCAGCTGCTCCTCCTTAAGTCTCTGCCTGCCAGATCTGTGCTCGCTGGGCCTCAGCGACAGTGACTTTCCAGTCTTGGGGCAATAGTTTGGCCTGTGACCTTAGAGCTAAGAAAAGTTTTGTTTTTGGTTTCTTCTGTTTGTTCAGCTTTTTGTGAGTTCTGAATGGCAACATTTTACGTTCCTTACATACTGGACCAAACCTGGAAATCCCCTGCTGCGGTGTCTTAATTAAAAGGAAGACTGATGTCCTCGTGTAGGCACGAGCAGCCCTTAATGAGGCCTTCAGTACTCTCTTAACATTTCAGATATAATAAAACCTTTGGGAGCGATTGGCCCCGTTCCTAAGGCCTCCCCTTCCCTTCCTCTTGGACCTTCCTTTTATCCCGCCAGGGCTGCTGTGAGCCACATCTTTATTGTGTGACTCTTACAGGACAAGGGTGGTTGCCTGTCCTGGTGACAGTCCTCTGAAGGGTGCTGCGAGGCCCAGCTCTCTACAGCCCTGTGCTCAGTGTCCTGTTCTTTCTCTCATGAAGGGAAGGAGAGGATGTGGAAGTTCATCTCCAGACAAAAAGATTAAGACAGAGGGGATGAGACAGAGCTCAGACACTTGGGACGTGGCATGGGGAAGGGGGGGGGGCTGCTTTCAATTATTACCGAGGAGGCTGCATTCCCAATCCAGAGGAATCCAACTGGACTCCATTACGAGCAACCAAAAGTGACCTACGCATTTTTCAACCCCAAAGAAAAGAGCGAAAAGTCCTGATTCAATGGAGCCAACACCTTCATGCACAGCTTTCCTCGAGCATCCCTCTCCCAGCAAGAAAGCATAATGGACGGAGAAGAGAAGGCAGGAACCTCCCTGGTGTCTTAGCTTCACAGTACAGGTTTACACGGCTCCCTGTGAGCCCATTGGGCTTCTGTTCTTCCCATGATGCAACAAAGAGGACTTACTGAGCTTTCTATATGAAACCAATAGGAGTTGGACATGTTTGGTTTCTCACATTTAAAAATGGCAAATAGTATTCGACGGTATGTGAAAATTCACACAGGGGATATCTATTTTCCCAGTACACCTACAAGAGAACTGGAATGTTCAGCTCCACAACCCAGTGAAACACAAACTACAAATCTGAGACTTTTTTGGCAATTTCCCTACCTTTAAAATTAAGATTCGACACTTGCAATAAATTCTGAATTATTTTTTTTAAGTTACCAAAGAAGAAAATGAATTAGTAAATGTTATTTTCCAGAGTCTGTTCAGGAAAAATAAATAATAGCCTCAGCTCCCCTTCTTCCAGGGAATTCAGGCAAGGTGGCTCAGTGGTTAAGTCATTCCTAACACCCAGGAGGTTAATCACAATTTTCATTGCCAATTCCAGGGGAGCTGATGCCCTCTTCTGGCCTCTGTGGGTACTGCACATAAGTGGAGCATATACTTGCAAGCAAAACACTCATATACACAAAATATTAATATTAATTGATTAAAAGCAAGTAAGTAAAGAACAAACTTTAGTTCATGGTTTGCCAACCCTTCAATTATATGAATATCCTGTAATTCATTTCTCAGTCCCATATCATAGTAAATTTAAACAAATCCATTTAATATAGTGATGAACAACTTTATGGAAAAATATTTGGTCCATCGATGCCTATTACAGTCTGAATCTCTACTGATGGAGTTCTCTATGAGTATGTGTCAGGTTTTTGCCTCAGAGGGCTCCCCAGTGTCCTTCAGACTGCTCCACACAGGCCATCATCACCCACTTTGTCTTGGACAACAATTAACACCAGTCCTTAATAAACACTGTTTGTTCCTTTCTCAGGAAAGTTCACAAAGTATCTATCCTAATTATCTCTTTTTTCGACTTGACATAAGCTATAGTTATCTGGGAAGAAGGAAACTCAATTGAGAAAATGCATCCATCAGATTCCCTGTGAGATTCTCCCTGTATGCATTCTCTTGATTGATGATTGATGTAGGAAGGCTCAGCTCACTGTGGGTGGAGCCACCCCTGGGCAGGTGGTCCTGGGTGGTATAAGAAAACAGGCCGAGAAAGCCATGGAGAGCAAGCCAGGAAGCAGCCTTCCACCATTGTCCAGAGAGGAACCTTCCCTCGGGGATAGAGTGTGATCAGGACATGTAAGCCAGTAAACCTTTTCCTCTCCAAGTTGCTTTCCAACGTGGTGTTTATCACAACAACAGGACGAGAACTAAGGCTGTGATGTGAAGCATGGAGAAGTCTATTTGCATCCATGCGTCCAGCATTTCCCAGTCCCTGAAGCCTGAGCACAGGGGAGAATTCAGGAAATGTGTCCTGGCATGAGCTCAGAAGCCATATGCCCCTTTTAAAGGACAGTGCAAAACAGCTGGAACATATTTGTGCAACACTAAAGAAAGAATTCATAAGATAAGTAGAGAAAGCCTTTAAAGTATGAAGCTACAGTAAGAGCAAGTTGTCGTGTTTGCATCAATCCTCTGGTTCAAGAACCATTAGAACAGTGTAAAAATGAGGGAACCAGTGTGGGAGCAATGAGCTGTCAAAGACAAAGCATGGGGGCAGCCCCAGTACCTGGCTGCCCTTTTCTTATCGACATGGTTGGATTTTTTTTTTTTTTAATAGCTGAGAAGCCAAGAAACTTGGAGAAAAGCATCATGTGAGAGGCAAAGGAGATGAGCAGAAGTCTGCTCAGTCTGTGGACTGAACTTGTGCTAGCCTAAAGAGATGCCTGTCCAGGGTGCGGAGAAGGGTGCTGGTGAATGCCACAAACTCTTAGTCAGAATACTGCAAGGGCTTCTGGGAGTAAAGCTGAACTAGGGATTAGTGGCATTTCCTAATGCCCTACGGTAATGCTTTAATCAGTGGGCCCCATGATTGGGTTAAAGGAGCATCTTCCTGGGCTGGACCACAGAATAGAATGAAGATTAACCCAAGAATGGGAAATAGCAGCATTCAGGGCCTCCAAGTCGCCTACAATTGTCATACAAGCTGTCAAGCACTCAATAAAAAAAATACTGGACATACAAACAGGCAGTAGTTAATTACCAACAGACAACATCCATAAACAATAAAAACGCCCACAGCATGCCCAGATACTGAATCATTAAAAAACGTATTTTTAAAATACCTAACCCAAAGCATGAAGAGGCAAAAAGATATGGAGGGTAAAAGTAGGAAAAAAATTCATAAGGAAACAGGGTGCACCGTGAAATTTGATATTCTAAAAGTTGTATGTAGATGCAGTCAAGGCAATTTTGAAGAGCAGAGAGAGATCAGAACTCAAGGTCTTAAGAAATCAGATGTCAAGATTCATTTGGAAGATACCGGGCTCAAATTATGATGATGTGATGACTGGACCAAAAAAAAAAAAAAATGAGCAAACACAAAGACTCGGAGCCTCTAATGTGTGAGAACATTAGGTTTAGGGACAAACTTTACCAATGGCAGCTGGTAAGAAAGCGGGGGCTGTCGTCCCAGACAATAGCACAGGGAAGATCTTCACAACCCAAAGATTAGGATAATAGTCCTTAAATTTGTCCTTGAGGGAATGAGAAATGAAACCACAAGCCTGGAGGTGACAGAGAGCTCACCCCATAATATCTGGAGGACTCCTGTGAATCAACAAGACAGATATTACAGAAAAATGGGCATTTCAGAAAGGACGGCAAAAAATAGCTCCCCCATGAACCCACAGACATCACCCAAGATGGACGGAGAAGCACAGTGAGTCACCACCCGTGCTCATCACTGGCACCAGCGGAAAGGACCAGCATCCCAAGTATTGACAAGCACCTGAAGAACACTAGAACCCTTACCCGCTGCTGGTCCAGCTGCCAGCCATGATTCTACATACCTGAGATTCCAGCATGCAGGAGGCTGGTGCGGGAGGATCAGAAGTTCGATGGCTACAGTGAGACTTTGTCTCAAACAAACAAACAAACAACAACAACAAAAAAAAACATAGAAGAGGAGGGAGGGAAGTAAGGAAGAGGTGGGGGAAGGAAAGTCAGAAAGTCAATTCTGTTTTAGAATATGGTTACAGTGTCCAGCAAAGTTGAACACACGCATGTGGTAGGGCCCAATCATCCCATTTCAGGCATTCCGCCAATAGGTATGTGCACAGATGTGCACCAAGAGACATGCCCAAGAAAGAATCTGTAGAATGTGGGCTGGAAAGATGCTCTGCAGTTCAGAGCACTGGCTCTCCTAGAGGACCAGAGTTTGGTTCCCAGCACCCACATGTTGGCTCACAACCATCTTTAAGTCCAATCCCAGAGTATCTGACGCCCTCTTCTGGCCTCTAAGGGTGGTGCACACACTTAAAGGCAGGTAAAACACACACATAAAAGAAAATAAATCTAAAAAAGTCTTTAAACTAAAAATAATTAATCTGCAGAATTATTTTTCATTTCTTCCAACTCGACCAAAAGCAAATGCCTATTGAGTAAATGTGGCAAATACACAGCAATGGAGATGATCGAACTGTACGACAGCATAGATGGGTCTTGTGGAGTCCAGGGCCCAGGCCGTGGAACGACGACACAGTTCCTCCTCCTTGGAAGCACCTCACAGACCCGCTCCATGGTCCACCAACACCCTGGACACTTCTTAATCTAATCCATTCAACAGTCAAAATTAACCTGCCTTCTCTTGCCCCAGAAGCACTCTGAACCTGTGGCTTCCTGTCTCTCCCATCCTGCTTCACGGCCTAAGACCAGGCCTGATTCCCCGAGATCCATCTGAACTCACCGAGTGTCCCCTAAAGCCTGTAGCAGTCAGTCAGTTCAGCAGCTCCGAGAACGGGGAGGGGCTTAGGAAACAGGACCTAATGGGAGGACTCTGGGTGACTGGGAGGCTTCTTTGAGGTGGGTGTTGGGCTCCAGTATCTTCCTCACTCTTGCTCTTGCTCTCTCCACAGACCCCAGCCCCGGTCACTCTGAAACCACCTAAACTGTGAGCCCAAGTGAGCTTTGTTTCTTTACAAGCCCATTATCTCGGTAGGTATTGGTTACGGTGGCAGGAAGGTGGCTGGCCTAGTCCACACTCCTGAAAAAGGTTTTCACTTGTGAATTAGGAGGGATTATTATGTAACCCATTCCTCATCTCCTGAAATAAAAAAGCCCCCTATGCTTGTTTGAATCCCATCTTGGTGATTCGCTGGTGTGGACAAGGACTTCAGATAAGTCACCTGACCCTCTGAGATTAAGAATTGAGATTAGGACCTGCCATTCACTTACGTTTTAAGGACCAGTGGTAACGTATTGAGCACCAAGGACTAAGATTTGCACTTTGGTTAATAATTACATTTTTAGGAAAAATAAATAAATAAATAAATAAATAAATAAATAAATAGCAGAAACCAAACACACACCTTTTCTAAAGCCTAGCCTGCTCCTGGCTCTCAGTGGTGACTTCATCACAAATCAGGTAAACCACACTAGACTGGAAACTGGGGGACTAGAAGGCAGAAAGGAGATGGGGTACCATGTGTCCAACCTTCCCAACACTGATGGACCTTCTGAACATCCACCCAGGGAGCTAACAGCTCCCATCCCTCCCACCATGGGAAACTCATCCCACCCAGCCAGAACCACCCAGGCACACACCATGCACTATGCCAGGAGCTGAAGATGCCATGGTGGGTGATGCCAAACCAGCCTGTCCCCCTTGGGACAGGACCTGATGGGACAGGACATTCAGGCACAGTGTGTGCTGCGCACAGGGGTCCTGCCCACAGCAACTGTGTGCCTCTGCTGTCCATGCAGGTCTTCTTTGACTTTTCTAGGCATCCTTGAACACACACTGTCAGTGTGGTCACCAGCATATCCAGAGTTATCATCACCCTGAAGACCTCTGAGTACCACAGCGGTGCACTCCTATACTGGCCGCAGAACCAGGCAGAAAGCCACGCACAGGTTTGATCTGCTTTCTGCTTCTCCCACTGTCTGGGACTGACTCCTGTGTCCTGGGGTCTGAAGCGAATGGGAGGGGAAGAGGAGTCCAGAGAGCCAGGAAAGTTCTTACTGGTTGGCACTGTCCCTACCAGCTTCGGGCTCTCCATGTCTGTCTTCCTTTAGTGTTTCTAGTTTCTGTGGGGAGGGTCACCCTCCTCTCGCTGAGTGACTCTAAGTCAACCCACCCCACCCCCACTTCCCCACCCCCATCAGTGAGTTCTCTTACCTCCTCCAGCAAACCTGCTCAGCAGGGACTCAGTGTAACCCCAGCCCATGCTTCTTGTGCCTATGCCCCAAAGCTGGTCCACTGAGCATAGGTCAATAGCTTGTGCCGATTGGCTGAGGTGCAAAGCTACCCCACCTCACCGCCATTATCCCACCTCCAGTGCCAGTTGGTCAATCTACCCCATCCCTTCGTACCCTGGTCCACTGTCCCCCTAAATTCAAGGCATACATATTTCTCAAAAGTCTCTCGCAAGGAAAATGATGGACCATATCCACAACAGAGTCCTGAAGTAGAGAAATAGTGGGCCCGCCCTGCCCGGATCGCAGGCAATGAGGAAACACACTGCTGGTGAATTTGAAAGCCCGATGCTATCAGCTATTATCAGAGTGCCCTGGCCGTGCTCAGCAATATCTGCACTGATAAAATCGTGCTCCTGGAGAATATATCAGGCCCACCGAAGTCTTTCTTCTCACAGTGCAAGGTGAGATCCTCACATCCCTGCAGCCTGCTCTGAACATGTGGCTGCTGGTGTCCTTGGAGGGGACGGGTATGAAGAACTGTGAAGCCAGCTCATCCATATCACCCGGGATCTTTGTGGCCTCTCTTGCACATACTTCACACTCCATTTTAACAAGCTCTTGCCCTTCCAGATCAAGCGGGGCTTGCCTTCCTGCACAGCCTCCTTTCCAGAGATGATATCTGTGGGCAGGAGTCCTGGGAGGATTCAGACATACAGCCGGTACCTGACAACTCTTGATCCCTTTCCCACCCTACTGTGTCTGGGGACCTGTGGGGTCATCTTCATCTTTGCTAAGAAGCCACCCAACATCCCACCTGTCCAACCAGCTCCCTACATCTGTGGCAAGTCATTTCATCCCCATCTATGTAAAAGGAGAAGCTGATTCTGGGAGAATCCACTGCTATATCAGCATCCACGAATCACCAGCCACCACCTCGCCACCACCTCAATGATAACAGTTTGAGGACCCCAGTCTCTGTGCCCCAAACCCCGTTTCTCAATAGCAACCACACTTTCACCTCACGGTGGATTCAAAAGGGCACAAGGAAGCCATGACAGGCAAACACACACTGGAAACGGGCACCCCTTCCCCACCCTCCCTACTTCTGAAGGGACAAAACCTGCTCTCAGTGACTGAGAGTTCATAAAAACAGGAGCGAATCACAACCCCAGCGTGTGGTGCGATCGCCCAAAGCCATAGATGTCCTCTTCCTGCTCGCAAGTTCGCCCACACCCTCTGGAGAGCCTCAGTGAGTCCTCAACCTCCCCTCCATCCTCTCTCACACGAGGACAGAGAACCTGGAAGCTTCACAGTACTATGGGGTGAAATGAGTCCCCCTGGGTGCTGACTATCCCATGGCACGGTGTGAGCAGATGCGATTCCTCCAGGATCTGCAGTTCCAGCAAAGGGCACAGATTATCTGCCATGTCTGTGCGCAGTCTCCCCGCAGTCTGTCTGACCCTCTGTGTGCAGTGTTCTGCAGAGTCCCTGGTCTGTCGCTGCAGTCCTCTGAATCTCACACATTCCAGTTCCTGTTGATTTTGCATCCCATGCTTTCCCAGAAAAAAGAATGCTAATTAAAAGAATTGGAAAATACGGCAAAGGACTGGCTGTAGATACACTGAAATTATCTAACTCTCTGGCTCTCCAGAGGGTGTGGGCGAGCTTGCGAGCAGGAAGAGGACATCTATGGCTTTGGGCGATCGCACCACACGCTGGGGTTGTGGTTCGCTCCTGTTTTTATGAACTCTCAGTCACTGAGAGCAGGTTTTGTCCCTTCAGAAGTAAGGGGTGTGGGGAAGCGGTGCCCATTTCAAGTGTGTGTTTGCCTGTCATGGCTTCCTTGTGCCCTTTTGAATCCACCGTGAGGTGAGAGTGTGTTTGCTATTGAGAAGGGGACCTTGGAGCATCAGAAGTGTGGAAGGGATGTATAGAAGTTAAAGTGAGACTCTCTCAGAAATCAGCATGCCACTGGAGAGCTGGTGGATGGTGAACAACACTGGCAGAGTGGGCGCGCAGTGGGAATCGGGATTCCATTATTTGCCTCTTTTTTATGATGTAAATATGGCCACCATAGCTTTTTTAAAACATTTTTTAAAATACGTCATTGTCGATTCGTGTGCACGTGTGTCAGTGTGAGGGTTTGTGAGTGTGAATGCAGGTGCTCATGCGCAGCAGAAGCTGGTGGCAGATGTTCTGAGGCTGGAGTTACAGGTGATCATGAGCAACATGGCGTGGGCACTGGGATTCAAACTTGGGTCCTCTGCAAAAACAGTATGCACTCTTAGCCACTGAGCCATCTCTTCTGCCCACCAAGTGGCTTTTTTAAAAGATTTTAAAATTTGTACTTACTTGTAAGTGTGTGCACATGCGTGCAGGTGCCCGTGAGACCAGAAGAGGGCACTGGATCCCCTGAAGCTGGACTTAAAAGTGGCTATGAGATGCCCAATATGGGTTCTGGGAACTGAACTCAGGTCCTCTAAAAAAGTAGTGCATGTTCTTAATCACTGAGCTGTCTCTCCAGCCCCTACCTTGGCTTCAAAACTCTCCTGATATCATCAAATGAAGACCTGGAAGTAGGTCTGAGCCAAATGTAGTCCCACCTCTGGATGCAAATCAGGTAGAACTGGTATTGGCTAATTCTTCATTCTCTCTGCCTTGTATACTGAGTGCCTGCTGTTCAAAGCTGAGCCTCTCACTGGCTTGTGCTTCCTTTAAAACAACTAACTCAAGTCAGACATGACAGGGCACACCTTTAGTCCCGGCACTCAAGAGGCAAAAGCAGGTGGATCACTGTGAGTTCAAGGTTAGCCTGATCTACATAGTGAGTTCCAAGACAACCAGGACTACATGGTGAATAGATACTGTCTAAAAATAAAATAAAGATAACTTTTTATTCATTCCATCACAGGACTGAGTTCCTGTGAATTCTTGACCTTTGACATTTACTATCTTTCCCTGACATTTCACACGTTCAGAATTTCCTAATATACATAATAGTCATTAGCTACTGACCCACCTGCTGGAGATAATGACACTGAAGTGAGCCTTGTCAGAATCACACCGACAACAAGCAAGAGCAGCTGTCTGAGCAAGGAAGCGAGCCGAGGCCGATATTTCTCCTCTTTGGGGAGCTTAGCTAACCCCACCTTAAAACGGTGGTCCTACTGTAGATGGAATGGAATAGAAAAACTATTGACCCTTGATGAATGCACAGCTTCTCATGATCCTTCTCATTTGGGGTACTGGTCTGTTTCTCCAGAACTCTTAGTTCATTCATGTACATTTGTCTTTGCTCCCCCCCTACTTATACTCTCCTTGATTGACATGATAATGGGCACAACGTGCTTCTCTGTCACGGGTATACCTTGTGTGGTGATTATTTCTAGGTAATTAGAATATCCATCATCCTAAACTCCATTTCTTTGTTGGAGGACATTCAGAATCCCCTCTTTTAGTTATTTTAGGACACATAACACATCCTCGGGTATCTTAGTTGGGTTTGTATGGCTGTAACAAAACACCAAGAACAAGAGCAAGTTGGAAAGGAAAGGGTTAATTCAGCTTACACTTCCACAGCACTGTTCATCACTGAAGGAAGTCAGGACAGGAACTCAAGCAGGGCAGGAACCTGGAGGCAGGAACCTAGAGGCAGGAGCTGATAGAGAGGCCATGGAAGGATGCTTCTTACTGGCTTCCTTCTCATGGCTTGCTCAGCCCGCTCTCTTATAGAACCCAGAACCAGCAGCCCAGGGATGGCCTCACCCACAATGGGCTGGGTCCTCCCCCACCAATAGCTAATTAAGAAAATACCTTAAGGCTGGACATTATGAAGGCATTTTCTCAATTAAGATTCCCTCCATTCAGGTAACTCTTGTTTGTGTGTCAAGTTGACGTAAGACTAGCCAGGTCTCTGGGAAAGGGAGGATGGAAACAGAGGAAGAGAGGTAGGTTTTACCCCTTGCAGCTTACACACACTGAAAACTAAGTGCACATGTTTCATGGTCAGCTGATACTGCCTGTGATCCCAACATTTGGGAGACTGAGGCAGGAGGATCATGGGTTGGGAGACAACATGGGTTACATATGGAGATCCTGTCTCAAAAAAAAATATTCTGCTATTAAAAGTCACAGAAGGGAGTCCCTGAGTGCATCAGCCATGTTGTGTCCAGAAGACAGCGTCCCGCAGCACCCTCCCATCCCCTGGCTCTGACGTCCTCTCCATCCTCCCCTCCGGTCTGTTCCATTCTGTGGTAGTATGTGGATACGGCTCAGTCTCGGAAGCTCACAGGTGGCCAAGACTTGCAGTGTAAACATCATAGCGTACGTAGCGCCCGAGTACACCGTTGAGACTGCAAGCATCCGAGCAGCCTGAGTCAACATCAAGTCAACAAGATGTTCGTATGAAATGAACAGTTCAGTTATACGATGTTAAGGAATAGAGAAATCTAAGTTGGAAGGGACCACGGGCCTTTGAGAAGGATAGCCACATGCTATTGCTAGTTGGCCACAGTCTGAACATTTTCTTTGACTGAACTAAAAACACTCAAGCCTGATCGTTAGTGCTGGCTTGACCTACTGAACTAACAGGAAAATGTACCTGAAGGCAAACCTTGGTGATTTTGTGTGTTTGAATCTGAACTACAGCAATAAAGTAGCTAGGAAGTTTTGTTTTTGGCGCATATGAAAATTTATGCCTGTAAATAACATTTTTGGATAATCTTTATTTCGTGTGCATGAGTATTTTGTCTGCATATATGTCTGTGCGCCGCATACATGCAGTGCCTGTAGAGTCCAGAAGAGAGTGTCTGATCACATGGAATTGGAGTTACAGACAGTTGTGAGCCACCGTGGGCTGGAATTGAACCCAGGCCCTCTGCAAGAGCAGTCAGTACTCCTAACTGCTGAGCCATCTCTCCAGCTCCCTGAAGACAATATTTTAAAAAGAAATTAAGGGACTGTGTGTGCATGCTCTAAGTGTATTACTTTCACCTTCAAGCAAAGACAACCAGACAGGCCCTAACTCCTAACAAGCAGTGCTTGCTGTCACCTGTCACCTAAAAAAAGATGCCCTTAAACAAATATATCCTACTTTAGTTATAAAACTTTTTTAACTTTAAAAAAAATCTAAGATCTAGAGAGATGGCCCGGCATTTAAGTGTGCCTTCTGCTCTTGCAGAGGATCTGGGTTCAGTTCCCAGCACCATATCAAGCTGCTCATGATCCTTGTAACTCTGGTTCCAAGGGATCTGGCGCCCTCTTCTGGACTCTGTGGGCACTGCACTCACATGCAGATACATACAGCACATAATTTAAAACATAAATCATTTTTTAAAGACAAAACTAAATAGTGATTTACACCTAAAACTAACCTATTGTTGACAAAAAAAAACTATGTCATTCTCTAAACTAAAACAAAAATGTAAATGTATTCCTGAAAAAAAAATTAGGGCACCTTGATAGTCCTGACACTATGCTGTCAATCATAATCATTACACTGAAATGCTTTATGCCATGGCATTTAATTAGAATGTTTGTCAGTTGCAAAGTGTGACCATGTTGATCCTCTGTCTTCTGTCATCCCTCCCACAATGAGAATCACTCTGTAAAGCCTCATAGAAAATGACATTACTAAATACTTGGCTTTAATTTTTTTATTACTCTTCAAAATTGTCCTCTGACCTCCACACGTTCTCTCCTGCCAACATGTGGATACCAGGGTTCAAACTCAGGTTGTCAGACTTGGTGGCAAGCCCCTTCACCTGCACAATCGTCTCGCTGGCCCAGTACTTGTGCTAGTTATGTTTTCTGGATATTTCCTTTGGGGGGATATGGGGTGTTTGTGTGTATGTGTGTGTGTGTTTCCTTGTAAAACTTTATGACTGGTCTGTTAACATTCTGCAGAAGAACAACAAACCTGAGGTTTGCCTTGGTTTCCAAAGCTCTGACTCACAGTTGCTAAACAGTCCCGTCTTATGTATCTGGGTTGCCCTGCAGCAGTGGGCCCCCTGCTTCCCGGGCTCCCTCACTCCTAATGGAGGGTTTGCCCTGATTATTTTCTGAGGCTCACCAATACTCCTCTCCCCGAAAGGAGAGAGATTTATTCAGTGTGGTCACATTGGCAAGAGAAACAGATAATGGGGTCCAGTGACCCCAAGTCTGTCTCCTTGTGGGTAACTGGCATGCACTGTAGGCTTAAATGGAGGAAGAGTTGGGGCAATGAGCAGGTTGGATGCAGGACTGAGAGGGTCTGGGGTGGTCTGGCTGGTCGTCTTCTGTCCTCAATTCTGATCCCCACACGTCTGGGGAGGAGGATGCTGTGGAGCTGCTTCAGAGAAGGAAAAGCCAAAGCCACCTGGCTAGGAATTCTGGGTCCATAACCTATGGGCAATAAAATCAGTTCACACATGAGTTGCAAATCAATCCACACATGAGTCACGCTAGCTCCCTGAAGGGCACACAGCCCTCTTTGGAGAAAGGCTTCCCGAGCAGCAGTCTGCGAGCCCAAGAGCTGCAGCTTGCTTTCGTTAAATACGTTTAAGGTAATTAGAAGAATGAGGAAGAGAACCAAGGCAAGAAACAGTGGAGTCAGCAAAACACAGAATATTAATTCTGCGGCATTTTCTAGACAGCTACCACCTTGGCGCAATGAGCAGTATGTATCCGCAAACAGGCAGAGAATAAGGAGCGGGTGGGACTGAGAGAAAAGTCAGTAGACACTACAGGTAACCCAACAAGAGCTGTGAGGGGTTTACAGTTGGGTGCATCGGCAACTCTAAGGTAACTGTGCTTTGACCGTTCTTCAATAAAAGACAAGGCCGACAAGATATATGTCGTGGAAGGAGACTATAGAATAAATGAGGAGATATTAAAAATAGTCTAATAGAATTCCTTTGATGTTGTGGAAGTTTATTTTTAGTTATGTTTTAAAATGTTTTGTGCACTTTTGGGTGAGGGCTGCCTAGATCTTGGCATTTTATATTGTCTGCAGGTGTTGGCTTTTAAGTGAGGGGGGGTGTCTGATTGCTCATGATTTGCACGTGCTATCAATAGAACACCTGAGAAGCTTAGGCATCAATAAAAACCCCTGAGATGAGACACTCGGGGTTCCACTGTCTAGTTCCACTTGCCATGATGGTGCTTCCCTCTGCTGAGGCCTGGCAGGGTTTGCGCCTGTGAATATGCCTCCGTGTCTGTCTTGGTGAGCACGCACAGTGGCTTGGAACTACAATGCACAATAACGACAAACAGATGAACTACAGCCACATACAGTAAGATGACTCATGATGTTGAATTAAAGACGTGGTGGCCCCTTCCTGTATTTAAGTTTTCATTTCTTCACAGTTTTCATGTATAGTGTGATGCGTGTTTGTGTATGCGTGTTCACACGTGTGTGGGCAGCCATGATGGAGTGTGCATGTACAGGTGTGTACAGGTGTGGAAGCCCAAGGCTGATGTTGGGATCTTGCTCGATTGTTCTTCCACTTCACTCTTTGAGGAAGACTTTCCCAATCAAACCCAGAGCTAACTGATACAGCTTGTCTCACGAGCCAGCTATGCAGCTATCTCCCTATCTGCCCTCTGAGGCTTGAATTACGTGGGTTCTGGGGATCCAAAGTCTAGCCTCTTGCTTTAATCTCTAAGTCACCTGCCAGCCCCGTACGGGTAAGTTTTTTAAGCAAGTAAAAATGATGTTGTAGAACTTCGAATATGAAGATGAGTGGTAAAAGTTATGAATAAAGACAGAGGGGTTATTGTACAAGTCAAGATGAACACTTTAGGGAAACAGAAGAAGAGGCAATGGGGGAGGAAAACAGTGGGTTTTTTTTTTTTTAAGAGAGAGACTAGGCTACCCAGAAAATCTCTGCCACAATAAAAAAAAAAAAAAAAAAAGGAGTATTAACAATGTGAACTGTCTGCCAATCTTTAATTATTAGCATCAACCAAAGCATGGGTATTGATGGAGAATTTCACATAAAGGTCATTGACCTTGACAATGTAGAAATCAAAGTATGCACAGAATTCAGGGGATAGAAGAAGGGGGGATTAAAAAACACAGCGTCTAACATACTCTTCCTACAAAGAAAAGACTCAAAAGACAGTAGGGCCAGCGAGATAGTTCAGTGGGTAAAGGCACTTGCCTCCTTGCCCCCAAGCCTGACACGTGGAGTTCAGTCTCCAGAACTCACATGGTAGACAGAACAAGTAGTTCTCTGACCTCTGCACATGCGCTACGGCAAGCACTCCCCACCCCCACACAATAAAGTTTAAAGAGTGTTTAAAGACATTGTTTATATCTGACAAAGAGCTAAAGCTATGGCCCTCTACCACCTGCCCTGCCCACTTTTTCACCCTTGTCTTACTCCTCCCGTGCCCCCCTAACGTTCTTCCATGCCTCAAACCATCCACACCACCTCCATGGGAAAAGTCTTTGCCCAGACCACTCTCTGCCTGAACTTGTCTGTCCTCTCTTTCTTTACTCATTTAACAGTCTTCATCTTGACCTCACTGTGAGCATCTGTTCTTCAGAAAAGCCTTCTCCTAACCCACAGACTCCATCAGCTTTCTCTACTAAACACTTAGTACCTGCTACACCTTTGTTTTCATTGACCCAGTCAGAGTTATGCATCTGCGTGTATGAGTCATCTGTACATAGTTATGCTGGGTAACAAATAGTACCAAGCTCTAGTGGGATTAGATATTTGTTCTCAGAAGTCTCTGTATTCTGATGTTCTGCACTGAGTTCAGTGGGACTTGCTGGGCTAGCTAAGCAGATTTACTGAGATTGGTTGCTCTCTCTCTCTCTCTGTCTCTCTCTCTCTCTCTGCCTCTCTCTCTCTCTCTCTCTGTCTCTCTCTCTCTCTCTCTCTCTCTCTCTCTCAAGTCTGGGTCCTGCTAGGACAATCTCCTTCTCAGCTGACAGCCCAGAGTCATTCTCAGGGCCACACTTCATGAGGAATCGCTGGTAGACACAAGGCCTCTGGAGACTGGGCTCAGAACAGGAGCAATGGTGTTAGCTGTGTTCTTTTGGCCAAGGGCAAGGACAGGCCAGATTTAAGGAGTGGGAATCTACCTTGTTGGCTCTTGGGAGAGATAATAAGTCATTGGATAGGATGGGGATCCAGGCAAGGAGAGCCTGTGCTTTTATGCAATGAACCTGTGTAAGCTGGATTATTTGACTCCTGTCTCCCCAAGAAGATTGTGAAGGCCTAACAAGGGCAGGACCAAACTTTGTCTGCTAAGTCTTTGCCCTCAAGTGCCTGACATAGCACTTTTCCAGTCTGTACTTGATTCTAGTGTCTGAACACCTGTTCCCAGCACCTGCCTTTTCTCATGGATGTCATTCATGCTTATAATACCTCCTCTGATGTGCTAGCTTTCATACTGTGTCAAAACGCCTGAGACAAAGGTATTATAAGAAAGAAAGGTTTGTTTTAGATTGTCGAAGGCTTCAATCCATGCTCAGTTAGCTTCATTACGCGAGGCAGAACATCATAGCTGGGAGTATGTGCCAAAGCAAAGCAGCTCCCTAATAGAGACCAGGAAGAAAGCAGACTGAGTCTCAGTTACTCCTTCAAGGGGATGCTCCCAGTGACCTAGCCTCCTCCCATTAGGCCCCACCATTTCCAAGGACGCTGGGGACCAAGTCCTCAGCACAAGAGCCTTTGGGGGATATTCAAAAGCTAAGCGGTGACACCTGGTGGGTTTTGGTTTCCTGTCAGATGTTGCATAAGAAACAGTACTTGCAGGAAGAGCTTGAGGCTCAGATGATGATGTCTTCTCTGGGAGACCTCTATCTGGTCTAATCAGATGTTTTCGATACAAGAGGATTAGCAACGCAGGACTGTGCTTTGGGTGGCTGAGTTGAGAATTTCTGCCTCACCTAGGTGAGCTGCAGTCTGGACAGGGGCTGGTTTCACTCTCAGAGCCAACAACCCACTTCTTAATATTCCCAGCTTTCCTTGTCCTTGGTCAGAGGGGTGAGCTGTGAGGAGACTGAAGACAGCCACGATGATAGAGGTAGACGTTCTCCTCAATAAATACCTGTTCGGCGAGATGCCAGCTACGTGCAATGGTCTCTGTCACGGGCCTCTTTGCAAAATGCAATACTAGGGGAGAATGAAAACATGGTTTTCAAAGGTGCCTGCAGCTGTTTTTGCATTCCACACATGGCAGCAGAACTCATCTTTGGAGAAGACTGCTGTTTTGTTGGGGAAATGATTTAACGAGGCTCTTGAGGACGTAAAGGTGAGGCTGAGAAATTAGTCTGTGGGGGGAGACAGAAGCATGAAGAATAAACTGCACTCTAGAAAGTGTTAGACGGGTGTTCCCGGTGCAGAGGGTAGAAGGGGACAAACCAAATTTGCTTCCAGGGGTGGGAGCAGCTGAGGACCTGGGATCCCAGGCCTTGAGGCAGGAGTGGAGGTGGAGGAAGAATCTGGATTTGGCAACTGTGCAGCAGGAAGGAGCTTTAGCCTCCCTGTGGGAGGCACAGCTGGTTCTCGGCTCAGATCCCGCATTAGCAGGGCAGCCTGGGATCTTGGAGACTGAAGGGCATGAAGATATGAACTGTTTCCACACTGCAATGGTACAGTCAGGGGAGCATGACCTCCCTCATGCCACCCTGGGGTAGTGGAGCCTCACAGCATCTCAGTGGAGGAGGGTGGTCGCCAAGCTGCAGCTCAGAGCAGCCCTACAGGCTGCTGGCAGCAAATGGTACCCAAGCCACAAGCAGCAGCTACTGACAACTCCTGGGCCCTTGTATTTGAATGCTCCCTTAGTCCTGGCCACTGTCCTCCCTGTACAGTTCTGAGGCTAGCTGTTGACATGGCTGCCAGGGTGATGCTTTCCAAAGCCTGGGTGCACTCTCGGGTTCTCTGGGACAGGATCCTTCTACGATCACAGGGTGAAGTCTCAGCTTGGGCAGAAAAAGCTCTTGACCATCTACTCCTAAGGCACATGTCAGATCTCGTCTGGCACATCTCCTCCTCTTAGACAGCTGTGCTCATGGTACGCAGTGACTCTCCAGCCCCAGAGCGAGGCTGCCAGAGTCACTACCCAGCCCTGCCCTCCACTAATCAATGCTGCCAGCATAAGCAAGCGACCCCATCTCATACGTACGCAGGGCTGTGAGGAGAAGGTGAGCCAGTAGACCTAAATTCTAAGAGCAGTGTCTGATGCGCTGCCAAGTCTCGGCTTCGTTGTCGTCAGTGTAGGTCCACCCTTTGCCTCCTCTCTATTATCCATCTAGTCTTTTTCCTCTCACCTCCTTCCACCCCAATGCCCTTCCCATCGGTGTCCCTGAAAAGCCCTTCTTCACCTCTCCCAGTTGCTGCCACCACCTCCACAAAGCTCTCAATGAGCCTTCGTACCCGACTCCAATCTCCCAAGAACACTTGACCTTCAATCTTCACTTGGAATCACAGGTCTCTGTTCATACGCCTGTCTCCCTATCAAGTTGAGACAAATAAAATGCCCTACCTCTCTTTGAGGCGCTGGATGAGTAGGTGTTAAGTTTTGCTATAGCGCTGTTAAAGTCCGTTAAACTCATAATCAGTAGGAACGGTGCGTTCTTCAAGTCCTTGTTGTGAGCACTCCTGAAGCTCATATTCCTCTAATAAGCAAAGACCATGGGGCATGGGCAATCTGAATCCCTAATCTGCAGCTGCTGGACTCTCCCTAGCTGCCCTAGGTGGAGGTGTGGGGGGTGGGGGAGGTGGCCAACTAGCTAGCAGGACCACCCTTAGGCCAGTGACAGTGGTTTGAACATCTGCAAGCATCTTGAAGAGACTACAACAAGCAGTTGCTTGCTCTGGCTCCAGAAAGTGAAGCCACCACTGCTTCAATTCTTGCTGACTTTTCTACAGCCAGAAAAATGGCTTTTTCTGTAGCCATTTCCAACTAGGCCAGAGAGAGGCCATGTCCCTGGTAGCTGAACAGAAAAACTGCTGTGAAAAGAGCTAACAGGCCATTGCAGTGATCGGTGAAAAGACAAACATTCTGTGATTGGTCCAAACACACCTTCTCTGGCTCTCTAAGCAGCCTGTCCAGGCTCACATGAACCAGCGGGGTGGTACTCTGCTGAGCTTCCCCTCCTAGAATTATGACATTAGGCCCAACTTTCTTTCATTTCTCTTTCTTTCTTTGAAATACCATTTTCTTTGGGCCAGAGGCCATCTGTGTTGCATTACAGCAAAGAATCTACATTGTGTTCTACATTGTATCTGTGTCCTGAAATTTTGAGTAAAGCTAAATTCAAAAGTAACAGACTAACATTTGTTTAATAGGAGAGGTTTCATTCAATACAGCAGAACACTCAGCCTGTGGCATGGTTGTTACTGGCTGCTCTTCGCCAGATTTCTCATGGGAATTCAGAGCAAAATGTGGAACAGGAAGATGTGGAAAGTGTGGAGTTTGACGAGGAAAGGGGTGTGGTGTTTAATCTCGATTGTTACTTTGACAGGATTTAGAGTAACCATGGAAACAAATTTCTGGGAACATCTGAGAAAGATTTTCTATGTTAGGGGCCCAGCATACTGAATAAAGTGGCCAATCAGTAATCTTCTCTCCGGCTCCCTATTTCCTATGGATGCAAGATGACGAAGCTCCTCCCAGCCATGGTAGACTGTACCACCATGGTGGACCCTCAGCCTGAGGGCCAACCCAATGCTTCATTCCTTTTGGATGACATTCCTAGGATGAGTGCCGTAAGCTGTTCTAATGTGAGAGTGTGCCCCCTTTTTTAAATATATTTATACTTCAAATTTATTTATTGTGAGGAAGAGAGGTGTGTGCATGCCACAGACCTCTTAGAGGCTCAGAAGACAAATCTGGGGAGTCCGTTTTCTCTTTCCACCACGTGAGTCCTGGGAATTGAACTCAGGTTGTCAGGCTTAGTGACATCAAGTGCCTTACTAACCCTCTGAGCTCTCCATCCAGCCCACCTGCCCTCTTTATATGGGAGCCATCTGTTACAGAGCATTTGCACTAAATAAAAGATGAAGGACGCAGAGAGTTTAGAGACACAAACATTTTACTGTTGGGAATCCATGTGTGAGAATGCTAACCTGATCTCAGCATCCACCTTTACATCGGCCATAAATCATACGAACTGGAAGTGTTACATGAGAAGTACTTTTCAAACCACAAAATGCACCACACTCTTTTATCTGTTGTGCAAGTAAGTGTCCTGCTTCAGGGTATTGATTCTAATTTTCTGAGAAAAATGTCCTCTCCTTGCCTTTTCATCCTTGAACTGAGAGAGTTCTCCCTGCCCTGAGGTAGGTGCTCAGCTGGGCTAATGGGGGTTTTCATCACCTGAAGTTTGGAGTTTGATCACCCAGCTCTTTACAAAATCAGTAACTCAACATTTCAAGTGTCTCTCCCCTGCACAGAGTGAACAGGCAGAACTTGAGTTGGGAGCATCATTCGTCAGAGAGACACAGACACCAAGAAAGAGCAAAAGAGAGAAGCAGCCACCCTGGTCCTGGGAGGAGACTGCACTTTTGAGCAGTGAGCACTCTGGTTATGGTCTCAACCCCTGCTGACGACAGTGTGGTGTGAACACAGACTCTCAGGTGGGATCATAGAAAACAAGGCCCCAGAATGTAAGCTGGAACACAGTGTGCTCATTTCCAGGCACGGGCCTGGCTTCTTGGAGGTTCTAGAAGGCACATTAATGGAATGGCAGGTGTTACTCGTGCTTCACCTGGATCTGAGGGCTGGCTTGGGCTTGCTCCCACCTCAACAGCGTGACTCAGTTCCTCAGTCTAGTGAGAGGGGCTCCCAGTGACCACCTCTGCTTGCTTCAGCCAGGACAAGGTGAGATGGGACCCTTAAGTGCCTTGTGAAATGTATACCTAACTCTTAAGAATAAATAAAATCACAGAAAGGTTGGCTGAGGAGGCAGCTCATCTGGTGAAATGCCTGTCTTGCAAGCAGGACTTGAGTTTGATCTTTTGGTTTTTTGATTTTTTTTTTGTTGGGGGAGGGGCTAATGTGGCGGAGTGTGTTTGTAACCCCAACACAGGGAATAAGGAGACAGGTGGACCCCTGGGTCTCACTGCCTAGCCAGCAGAGGCTACCTGATGAGTTCCAGGCCAATGAGAGACCCTGTCGAAAAACCATGGTAAATGACCTCTGATACTGTCTTCTGACCTCAGCGTGCCTGCACACGTGTGGACACACACATACACACACATTCTTTCTCTCACAAACAGATACACAAACACACATACAAAAAACCCCATAAACACACACACACACACACACACAGACACTCCTACCTTTGTGAGCAGCTCTGGGAAATGCCCACTGCCCAGGCTAGGAGGCTGTTCCGATGTTTGCAGAGTTCAGAGAGGGACTGATCGCTGACCACCAGGGCCATGCCTGACCAGAGCTTTGCCGAGTTCCTGACCAGCACCAGGAAAGCAGAGCACACGGGGCATTCCCATGACAACATTCATGCAGCTCAGTCCTGGGTCTCACCTGTGAAGTTCCCATCCACAAATAATGCCTGTCCTAACAGAAACAGCCAAGGTATGTGTGGCTGACAGTGCAGGGCCCACTCCAGAGCCACGGGGAAGGTCCTCTGCAGAGGCTGTGGGGATCTGTACAAAGGACACGGCAGCAGGATGAACAGGCATCTGGAACTGAAGTCGGGCTGCTCGAGAGGCCGGCCGATGCCCAGAACCTTGTCAGAACATTTCTTTCCACCTTTTAGCCCCTGCTGGTCCGCCAGCACTGGGCGTGACCTCCCCGAAGGCAGGAACTCGGAGTTCCTGTATTCACCCTTACATGCCGGTGCCCGGTCTGGACATAGCTTCCCAGCAAATGAACGCCTCACTGGGTCACCATCAGGAGTCAGCAAGAAAATTCAGGACAGCTGTTTTGCAGATGCCCAACCACTGTTGAACAAGAAGCAAACATCACCTTTTATTGTGATGACCATTGGATTATGGTAAAAATGTCAAGGTGACTCTGTTTACCTTTTTTATTTAGTTGTAGCTTTTTTTTTTTTTTTTTTACACATACGGGTTCTTCCTGTGTAGTGCCAAATAGATTCAAAATAATCCTCCTGCCTCAGTCTCCCAAGTACTGGGATCACAGGTATGTAGCCCAGCTCCTTTCTGTTTGTCTCTCCTCCCCCGCCTCCACTTCTCTCTCCTCAGTTCTAACTTTTCTTTAACCATGAATTGCAGATATTATACATAATCTTAGGACAATCTTGGTGACTGGGGTTTGTGGGGATACTGCCTGTACATGCTGTATTTTTCTTTATATAGCTAATAACAAATACTGTCACAGAGACAACCCTCCTCTTTTTTTTCTGACAGGATCTCACTATGTAGCTCTGACTGGCCCGGAACTCACTATGTAGACCAGGCTAGATTCAAAGATAGAGATCCACCGGCCTCTGCCTCCTAAGTGCTGGGATTATGGGATTAAAGATGTGTACCAAAGTGTTGAAAACTAGAGGCTGGCATCCCTGGGTGGACACCAGTTCTCTTTTTATTTTTTTAATTTGTTGCTAAAGCATGCTAGAAATACATGAAAGCATCTGCACGCCTACCCCACTCATCGCCGTCCAAGGCCACTGCAGCCGGATCCTCCCTCCAGCCACACATGGCTCCTGTCCACACTTGCAGATGTCAAACCTCAAGCTCACTGGTCCAGTTGAGTGGCTGGGTGGCATCACTTCTCCAACTCAGAAACTGGTGTGAGAAAGTCTTTGTTGCCTTAAATACCGACGTCGTCTGTCAGAGATGCTGGTGACGTGTGAAGGCCAGTGTGAACGCTTCAGTGCCAAGGGCCCATCTCTGCTGGAAGGTCCCAGGACTCCTGTGCATGCAGCCACACAGCTAATGGCCTTTGTGTCCTCTCTGCAGTGGGGATCCACCTTCATAAAAATGGCATAAGAGCCTGGAGATAGTAAAGGACCCACAACAGGAAGACTGGGGAGCTGTGTGTGTGTGTGTGCAGGTTCATGTCTACATGTAGATATGTGGGAAGACTGGGGGAGCTGTGTGTGTGTGTGCGTGTGTGTGCAGGATGTGTGCATGTACGCATGTGTGCACATGTGTGAGCATGTGTGTGGAGGACAGAGGACAACACTGGCTGTCTTCTTCCATCACCCTTCATCTTACATCTTTGAAACGTGATATCTCACTGAACTTGAAGCTCACCCATTCAGCTACCCTGGCTGGGCAGCAAGCTCCTGGGATCTTCTTATACCTTACCCTGCCCCTGTGCTACTGTGCCCAGCTTTTTTAGCATGCTAGGGATCCAGGCTCAGACAACTCTTTGCATACTGAGCCATCTTCCCACCAGAGCACCTGTGGAATTATTCCTTCACCACACTTACTCAGTGTTGTAACAACATGCTTAGGGCAAAGCTGTCTAGTCTCTGCCTGTACAATCAGCTGTCTGTCAGGCTAAGCAGATGCTAAGGCTTCAGACTGTGCAGAGGTTCCCTGTAAGGGAGTGAGTGGGTGAGGGAAAGCCTTTCCAAAGTGTCAGAGACAAGAAGGATCCAGGAAAGCTTTACAAGGTTCCTCCTGGGGAGTCTCCACACTGCAACTAGGCCACCATCTCTGACCCATGCTGGGGCAGCACCCATCCAAATGCAAGAATTTTCTAGGTGTCTTCAAGATCCCCCAAACCTAGCCCAGAAGGCAGGGGCATTAAGGTTCTGAGGGGGAGGCCAAAACATTCCCACCCAGTTCCCGCCCCAGTCAAACGGAAAAGCTTTCCCCTTTCATACCCTTGTCCATCACGCTAGCAAGAATCCTCCAAGCTTGGATTCTCACACATTCAAATGTGGCCTCACCCCTTCCAAGAGCCCTCCTCGTTCCAAAGCTGGCCTTCTTGTGCTAGGATCCACAAACTTTTATCTGCAAAGGGCTAGATTCAAAATATTCAAGTCTGTGCAGACCTCGAAGTCACCGCCATACATCTACACGAGTCTCAGTTTCCCTGCAAATCAGGGTAACGTGGACAACATGCAGACAGATGACTCACTGTTGCCAGTAAACTTAGCTCACAAAAACAACGAAGGAGGTCATGCCCACCTGCCGGCGTGGCCACTGGCTGCTCAGTGCAATCGTCTTTCTACAGATTGCAGATCTGGCTTGAGGTCCTGGCGTGTTCTGTTTGAAGAGGTCTTCTCATTGCTCTTCCCTGGAGCACAGCTCAGCCTCCTGGCCCAGCCTTAATGGTTGTAAGGAGGCAAATTGCTAAGAAGGGAAAACGAACTGGGACTTTTTCCAAAATGTTATCCTGCAATGTGTCAAAGCCTGGGGGAAAGTAGTTCTGGCAGAGACGATGAAATCCTACCTGGCCTTCCAGAGTGAGGCTCTCCTGGACAGCTTGGGACTGGCTTCCATCTTCCATTCCTGTCTCTCCTCACCCCTCTCCACTCTCCTTCCTCCTGATCTTACATGTGTGTGTGTGTGTGTGTGTGTGTGTACAAACACACGTCATAGAAATTTGAGAACAACCTTGGGTGTTGGTCCTCTCCCTCCACCTCGCTTAAGACAAGATCTCTCTCACTGCTCACTTTTGCATAAGCCAGGCCAGTGAGCCTCCAGCAATTCCCCTGTCTGTCTCCCAAGCTGGAGCAGAGATGTCCTGTGATTACAGACAACTGTTCTACTGCCTTGACTTTTTAATGGATTCTGGGATCTGAACTCCAGTTGCCAGGCTGGTGAAGCAAGTGGTTCAGGGAGCTATCTCCCCCATGGGGGCTTTTAAAAATATAAATCTAACTTGCCACTCTCCTCCCCAAACCCCTGCCACTGCTCCGACTCTCTTAGAATAAAGGACTCTGCTAGACAACGCCACCCCCTTTCCATTTATTCCATTAACGCCCAGTGTGCCTGTCCCCGGGAAAGTCACGACCGGCGGGGGCTGACCCCAGCAACCCTGTGCCAGTGACCAGTCTCAGCCATGACACGGTGGTGGCCAGCAACTCAAACAGAAGATGGCTGGAGACTGGGAGAAGTTCTCCAGAGTCCGTGTAAAAGGCAGGTGTGACAGCCTCACCTGTGACCCGGGGACTTGCGAGGACACAGGCAGATCCTGGAAGTTCATCCGCCAGTGAGTCTAGATAAATGGTGAGCTCCAGGGTCAGTGAGAGACCTTGATCAAAAAAATAAGGTGGAGAGTGATTGAGGAAGACACTGACGTCAACCTGCCTCTCCCACGTGTGCACGCACATGCACACCCACGCAAGTACAGTAGTGTGTGTGCATGCACACACGCACACAGAGACAGGGAGAGAGAGAGAGAGAGAGAGCGCACCAAAAGAGGTAGCAGCATCTAGGGCTGAGATTCTGGGGTCTGGATGGTTCTACTCTTAAACTGACCTCAGAGAAGAAAGTAGATCCAGAGTCTCTGGGACCCCAGAAGATTCCTGCATCCTCTCCCAGGATGAGCACAGTTACTGATCACCTCAAATTCTGCCTTGACTGAACAGGGAGCAGAGCAGTGGGCAAATACAAATCTCCTCAGCTCTGGGTTACTGGGGCTCTCCTCGCCTGCCCTGTGCACAAAGCATGAACCTCACCAGGGAGGGAACAAGCTTGGCTGGTGGTCCCCCCTACCCCTGCCCCCAGCAGCAGGTCAGACCAACAGCAGCACTGTTGCAGGCTTCTGGTCGGGTTAGCACGCAGTCCGGTTAGCAGTCCCTAGTTCTATTTACTCTGCCCGGCCCCCAGAAGAGTTCTCAAGTGCTGAGCGCTTGTATACACATGTAAACTTCCGGGCAATTCTCAACATATCCTGGACGGGCCTTGGCGCCCAGCGGTCACCCTCCAAGGAGAGAGGTTTGGAATGTGCTCAAAGAACTTAATCAGGCTTTCTCCAAATATGTGCATAAAGCTGAGGAAGCCGACCTCCTCTTGCCTAGTCTCTACGTGGGGTGCTTCCTGGGCGGGAGCAGAGGGAGGCTTGGTTTTCTTGGCCTCCTTGCTGGTGTGGTGCCTCTCTCTGTCCAGGTTGGCTTTAAAAGGAAGTAATGCTGGGAGCAGCTGGGAGTGGTCCAGCGTGGGTGAGAAGCTGGAAGAGGTCACCAACAGAGCTCCCGCTGCGTGGCCCTGGCCCCCTCTCCCAGCTCCTGCCTGTACCTTCGCCGGACCCTGGAGTACAGGAGTCCAGAATGGTGCCTGGGCTGAGATCGCCTCCTCGAAAACCGTCTGCATGGTCTCCACTGTCCACTGTGTCAGGTCTTCTTAGTGATGCGCCAGCCTTTAGCGGAAGTCCAGCCGAAGTCATCAACGCCAGGCCTCTTAGATACCCCAAACCAGGAAGCCAAGTGGCACCTGCTAAGATGTACGTCTTCTCACTGAAGTATTGGGAGGGGGGGCTGGAGGGTAAGACCCACTTGTTTCTGTCACAAAGCATTTCTGAGCATTATTTAAAAATCTCCCCTTACGGGGCTGGAGCGATGACTCAGTAGTTAAGAGTGAGTGCCGTTCTTCCAGGCGATCTGAGTCGGGTTCCCAGCATAAGTATGACCCATACGCATCGCACGCATGCACACACACTTACGAACACAAGGTAATTAAAATGTAAATACGTATTTTAAACTCTCCCCTCGAGTTCACGCGGGGAGCCCACAGTTGTGAGCCAGCACACAGCCTGACTGGTTTGCCACCTGGCTCCATAGGAGCTGAGCTGCAGCACACAGGATACAGCCTGGGTCTGCCCTCCAGGGCACACCTGCCTCTCTCAGCTCTTTCCGTAGATGGCACAGCTAACTGAGAGCATCTCTGAGTGTGCCTTTCAACACCACCCAGAAAATGAAGAGAGCTAAGGAACTCTGTTCGTTCACTGCCTAAAAGGCCAGAACAATGAAAAATGAGCCTGAGATGAGAAAAGCTCTCCCCAAATGCCCTCTGAGGAGCCAGGGCTGATTCAGGCCCCTTGGGGGACAGATATACACACAAGCTCTGCCCTGTTCTGAGAAGACAAACGGAAGTGCGTAGTCCAGGGCCTGGTCTATACTGGAGATTTCATTTCGTTTGTTTGATTTTGTCTTCCTTATTTGCGTTAGCGTGTACACAGGCACACGTGCAGCAGCACCCATGTAAAGGCCAGGGCACCACTGGCAGGAGTCAGTTCTCTCCTTCCACCAGGGATCAAACTTGGGTCATCCAGGCACAGCGGCAGGCACCTTTACCTGCTGAGCCTGTCGTACCCCGGGCCCTATGGGTTTCATTTTTAGATAGTTGTGTAGGAGGTGACTGGAATTGGAGTCTCCCAGGCCATTAGCAACCAAACTCCTCCTCACTCTGCACAGGTTTTCAGTTGTCACAGCTTTCTGAGAAACAATCTCTACACAGCCCCAAAGTCAGTCAGAGATAGACTGTGGTGAGTCTTTGACACAGTCACAATGCTGAATTTAACAATCTGTCTCATATTTTTTCAGTCCATGTGGGATCCTTCCCTCTCTCCCCGGACCTAGGCAACCACCCGTCTAGATACATCCATGAAGTGCCTACGTTCTTTTTCATTGCCGAGTAGTATTCCATGGTGTGAATAGATGCAAATTTGTTTATCCATTCATTTGCTGAAGAAACAAATTAACCTGCAACGAGAACTCATGCTCAAGTCTCTGTGGAGACATGTGTTTTCACTTCTCTTGGAGAAGTGCCTCGGAGTACCCACGAAATAGCTGAATCAGAAAACAACTGTAAATTTAACTCTCTAAGAAATTAATAAACTACTCTCCAAAATGTCCATGTTGTTCAACCTTCACTTCCAGTCTGCAGAGGACTAAACCAGTCACCTGGTGCCGTGAGGCCGCACAGCCCACAAACTCAAGCCCCCAGTTGCAGAAACAAGAAACGTCTCGGGAGGCTGGGGCCTCTGGGGTGAGCTTGCCAGGCTGGCACACGCTGGGAATGAAGACTGCCCAGATGGGGCTCTGTGCTGGTGAGCTGTAGTGATGGCCTCCTGAGAGACATTTGGACATGCCTTGTCTCACAGCAGGGAGAGACAGTGCTGAAGCTGGGCCCACTGCGCCTGCCCTTATGGGGAGTTTCGAGATCGCGTGCAGTGGACGTGGTGGTGGGAACAGTGAGCCGACGGGCCATCTGACACGCCCTCTGTCACTGGCTCTACCCAAATACCGTCCGACCTGGATCCTCCCTTGTGATTGCCATCTCACAGAGCCTGACACCCATCAGTAAAGAGGCTGCAGAGGTGGCTCAGCAGTTATGAGCGCTGGCTGCTCTACCGGAGGACCCAGGTTCAATTCCCAGTACCCACATGGCAGCTCACGACTGCTGTAACTCCTGTTCCAGGGGATCTGACACTCTTAAAACCAATGCACATAAGATAAAATTAAATTAGATATATCTATATATATTATATAGATGTATCTATAGGTATAGATGTATCTATAGATATAGATATATCTATAGATGATACAGATGATACAGATGATACAGATGATACAGATGATACAGGTAGAGACTGCCACCTCTCAAGCTCTCCCAGTGCAGCAGGCATGGGACCAAACACAGCTGCAAACCTCCCAGACAGACAGCTGCCAGTCAGCGATGGATCCTCTTCAGGATGAAAGGGGACTGTGGAGTAGACATAGAAGTAACCTGCAACCTCTGCCCGGAGTGACTTAATGCTGACCTAAATTCCCCGAAGGAATGGGGGGAATTAAAGATTTCTGCATCACAGTAGAGCAGGGACAGAGGGGGACAGCAAGCTCTCTCTCCCAACCCGAATCCCAGCGGGATGTATCCAAGGGGCACAAACCGTGTCTACAACTCCAATAGAGAGACAGAGACCGGCCACTTTATAGTGTCAGCTCCACTCTTGGTAGGATGTGATGGATAATCTTAACTGTCAACTTGGTGAACAGGATATAGAATCATCATGGACATGTCTAGGAGGAACTTTCTAGATTAGGTTAATTAAGGTGGGAAGACCCACTTCAAACATGGAGTCCTGCACTGGATAAAAAAACAGCAAGCTTCTCTCTCTCCCTCTCTCTCTCTCTCTCTCTCCCTCTTTCCTTCCCTCCCCCCAACTGTGTGTGCCATGACCAGCTCCTGCTTCCTGCCTTCCCCGCTATGATGGATAGACGGCAACCTCAAACTGAGAGCAGAAAAGCAGCCCCCCCTTCCCCCCTCAAGCTGCCTCTGTCAGGTATTTTGTCAGCAATGAGAAAACCAAGACTCTTCCCCTACCGCAGACTCCCCTCCCCCTTGCTCGGTGCTGATACTGCCAGATGCACTTGGCAGTCAAGCCACCCCAGTTTCCCAGGAAGAACCGGGGAGGGGGATTCCCAGCAGGCTCTGCCTGCTTCCCTCTCTGCTGATGCCCCGGGAGCCCCCTCCTCTGGGAAGCCGCTCCACCTGCCTGTCAAGCCTCTCTCCAGAAAGCTACACTGTGTGCTGTGCAGTGAATGTCAATGGTCCCCACCAGGGGAAGGGGTGGCAACCGTAGAGAATTCTGCTTACAGTTCAGATTCAATATTTGGGAGGGACAACCCTGAAATAAGAGCTTGCCTGATTTCCCTCCCGAGCCCATGAATACTTCATTAGCTGCTGCTTGACATTTGATGGCTTAGTCTGATTGGCTTCATTGTGGAGTCGGACTCTAAGAAGTCCCCAAGACAGAGCAATCAAGTCTCACAATGATACAACTGCAGAGCTGACAGTGCACACGGCAGCTGTGCCTCAGCCGGCTCCTGTAAGTGCCTGGGAATGTGTGTGTCAGCCCCACCTACTGTGCTCAGGCTCACTTGGCACCCAGGCCCCTGACTCAGCAGTTAGAGGGTTTCCTCGGGCCGTTCAGACCCGGTGCTGTGCACAAAGAACTCCAGCCTCCAAAGTCAGCAGGAAGCTGTGTGTTGTGGGCCTTGGTAGGGTTGCCTGGATGCTGGGGCCTCTGAGAAATAAGAAAGTCTGACTCCACCTAGGATAGTCTTACTGTTGGGGGTGGGGATCCCATTGGAAATGAAGACTGTAAACACAGTGGGTGATACTCCGTTCCATGGGAGCCAACACTGCTAGAATTCCCAAGGGGCACCTGGGAATGGGCCCACAGTCTCAGCTGGCTTTAGACTAGGCTCAGAACAGAGTGGACCCCAGAACCCCAGGCCTGAGACGTCAGTTGTGGCTGGAGAAGAACTGATAGCCTTGCTCCTTTCCATTGGGCTTCCTGCAGCTTCCTGAATATTCCCCCTCAGCATGCCCCGGCACCCGTGTAGTTGCTGCTGTACCTGCCATGCCTTGTCCTCATCTGACAACCCCCGCCCCACAGACCACAGGCCTTTGCAGGCACAGGGTGCCTTATCCATGCCTGAGCCCTGCTGCCAGACACAAGTTCAGAGCCTGATACACGTTTGCTGACTGAATGCAAAATGGAATCTGACCCTGTCATTCGCTGGTGACACGAGAGTCACATGAACTGACATCTCATGTGACTCTTGAGGCTCCGGGAATCCGGGTCCCGCTGTGGGGCATATTCGTGGATTAGAAGGAGCCCCTTCTTCCCTCCCTGGTGTGTGAGCCCCTAGAAGGGACATCTAGAGGGTAAGGGGATTCGGGACAGCTGTCAAAGATCTAAGAGCCCAGCAGGGAGGGCAGGGCCCAGTGCCATGGCCACAGCTGACTGTGTGACCTCCTTGTGGCTGTATCCTCCTTACAAAGGGGGCGGTTCCGTGCCACCCCTCACCTGTGAAGGATCTTGGGCTCAGAACAGGACGCCCCATGAACCCTCCATGCAGATGGTGCTCGCAGCCCATCCCCCCCGCTGACCTGCTTCCCGATCAGGTGTGCCGCTTCCATCTACCACCATCAGAGGGAGCTGATGCCCAAGGAAGGCGAGGCTTACCCATCACCCCACGGCGGTGGGACTTCAGCTCTGCCTGATGCCAGTCACGGCCTCCAGACAGCTGCCTGGACAGGCAGGTTAGTTGGAGAAGAGAAGGGAGGATGTTCTGGTGGACCATGAGGTCTACCAGGCCTCCCGCCAACTCACTGGCTCCCAGACCGTGGTGCCAGGCCTGTCTGCTCCAGCTCCAGCCCCCATCCTTCACACCATGCCACACCATCAGTCCTGCCTCAAAGCTTCCTGTGTACTGGACACCTGTGCTCCCACCTATCCCTCCGCTGCAGTTCAGCATGTGGCCTCACCTCTAGCGCCCCCTACAACCACACACACAGACACGCTAGTACACAGACTCCAAACACATTCCTTATACACTCCCCACTCACACAATATCCATGTGCTCACACACGCCCACGCTCTCACACATACAGACAGGGACACACACGCTCCATTCCCACACAGGCATGAATACACACATTCCCATATACATGCATGCCCCATACTCTCACACACATGCTTGCACATTCCCATACATGTTCCCACAAGGGTTTGGGCATGTACACACATGCTCATACACAGATGCAAGCCTTCACAGGCAACACACACACTCCATCACCAGCACCACCACATCACATCTGCCAACTGTCACAGGGGAGGAAGCCAGAAACACTAGAAGAAACTGAATCAGAGGCCCTCATTGTCACCCCAAGAGGGCAGTTCTCATTAGGCAAATCTGGGCTCTGGGAGAGACATGTCACCCCTCAGTGAGGTTCACTCCACTTAAACTGCCTTTAGCTGCCCAGACTCAATTTCAGCATCAGGTAGCCAGTGGCCTGAGCTCAGCCTCTGCCTTCTCCATGGCCCAGGCCAGCTCACCTAAACCCAGTGTCTACCACCTAAGCTTTAGGCCCTAAAGGCACCATCAGGGACTCCCCCAAATAATCTCACTCGCTTCTTCTGACAGCATCTTAAAGGAACAACACAATGAAGGCTGCCCTGCTGGGTAGGACACCAGGGCAGAGATGGCTTTCCCCCAGAGCCCCCTACTGCAGTAAGTCAAGGAGACACTACCTCAGCCATTCTCCTACAGCGGTTTGTGTTCATCACAAGGGGGCAGCCTTGACCTGCTCCCTGTGGTTGCCAATTACCCGACCCATCCCCCCAACTGGGACAGAGACCTTGAACCTGGAGAGGCTATAAATAAAGCTGAAAGGTGTGTGTGTGTGTGTGTGTGTGTGTGTGTGTGTGTATGAGTATGCATGTGTTTATGTGTGCATATGTGTGTGTATGTATCTGTATATCTGTGTGTATGTGTGTGTATTGTGTGTGTGTGTGTGTATGTGTATACATGTGTTTATGTGTGTGTATGTATCTGTGTATCTGTGTGCATGTGTGTGTATGTATCTATGTGTGTATGTGTATACATGTATTTATGTGTGTGTATGTGTGTGTATGTATCTGTATCTGTATGTGTATGTGTGTATTGTGTGTATGTGTTGTATGTGTATATATGTGTATGTATATGTGTGTATGTGTGTGTGTGCCTGTATGTGTGTGTGTGTGTGCGCCTGCATGTGTATGTGTGTATGTATGCATATATATGTGTATGTGTGTATGTATTTGTATGTGTGTATGTGTGTGTATGTGTATATATGTGTGTATGTATGTGTGCATGTATGTGTGCATGTGTGTATGTGTCAAGATTAACACAAGAAAGACAGTCTGCAGGAGAGTGAGTCAAAGACACAGACTGAATGAGGTTCAAGGAAACTACTAATGTTGAGGCCAGAGTTTGGTTCTGGGTTTCCTGAAAGTCATGACAAAAAGAAATCCATATTTTAGGTCACCCACTTCTCTGAGGGGCTGCTGGGAAATCTGCCACACCATGATTTCTACAAGTCCCCTTCAGGGTCTTCAGGGAAACTGAGTTCAGGTGTTGGACCCATGCTACCCCACCCACTTTACCCTTTGGTTTGAGTGTCTAATAAATGCTCTGCTCCTGCTTCTGCCTACATCTCTCCTAAGCACATTCTAATCAGGCTTCCGTGCTGGCTGTCCTCTGAATTGTCTTCTAAGGTCACCAGGACTTCTCAGTCATCACTTTTCCTCATGTCAGCCACACCTTCATCCCAGCCAGTACATCCTCCTTAAACCACGTTCTTCTGGGCTCAGCGCTGAGGCCTGTGCTGGTCTCTGCCACTCCTGCTCCCTGACCCTACTGGTTCTCCTGAGCCTCAGCTCCAACATCAGGGGTACCCTCCTCTCCAGCCAGTTACTCTCTTTGATCTGGATTTAGGACTCCAAGCAGCAGATACACCCTGCTGACATTTTTTCTCCACTCACATGTCTGGCATTGACTTGACATTGTCAGGACCAAACTGACTCCTGAATCCGCACTGTTCATACCCACTTTTCACCTCTGCCAAGGCCTCATTCAGTGTCTGACCTAGGATGGTCTTAGTTTTGTCCTGGGCTCCTTTCTTTCTTCAGTCTTTATAGCAGACACACAGAAAATCCCATGGACTCTGACTTCAAAGTCTGGCTTCTGGCACCCAGTCTCCCTCGCCATTCTCTGCCTCTCTGCCCAGGTGGTCACTGGTTCCGCATCGTGACTTTGATCCCAGGCGTTTGTCACAACTCTTAACACTGTTGCTGCCATTGGGAAATGTTTGTCATTAAATTATTGAGTGACCCAAGTCTTCGATGCACATGACCTACAGAAAGGATCAGTTTCTGGGAATGAAATAGGTTTCACAAGTATGAAAATCATAACAGACAGTTTCTGAACAGTCACCGTGTGCCAGGAAGACGCCAACTGTGGCTCCTGAGCGGTGAGAAACTCCCAAGACTAAACACACATTCGTGGGTGGAATTGATGGTTGAATTGTATGTGTTTATTCATTCGGTGCTTCAAGTATTTGCTGAGCACCACTCATGTGCCACGTGTTGTTTTAGGAGAACACAAACAGGCAAATTACTAATGCTAACAGCTTGTGTTGCAATATGAAGACATTGTAGATGGATGGATGTGGATGGATGGATGGCTAGAGAGATAGACGATGGATAGATAGATAGATAGACAGACAGACAAAAGATACTACAAGTAAATTCAGGGCATGTAGAGTAAGGGAAGTTCTCAAGATAGGAGGATCAAGAAAGATCTCTTGAGGGAGTGGTATTTGAGCAGAAACCTGGGAGAAGAATAAAGACCCTAGGTAAGAGAACTTTGGTAGTTTTGGGGTTTTTGTTTGTTTGTTTGCTTTTTGTTTTGTTTTTTTACAAAGTTCAATGTAGTAAAAGCCCTAGAAAAGCCAGAAATAGGAGCTGATCTCCACAAATTAAAGGCTACACGTCAAACTTACAGCTAGTGTTATATTAAACGGGGGGGGGCTCTGAGGACATTTCCTCTAGGATCTGGGATTCACAGGATGCCCAGTCTCTCTGCTCAAACTCACTGCAGTATCGAGAAGGGACCAGCGAGGTAAGAAAAGAAGCCAAAGGGATGCAAAGAGGGAAAGGAAGAAGTCACATTCCTGTTTGAAGATGACATGGTCCTATACTTAAAAGGCCCTAAGACTTCCCCAGAAAACTCTTAGACCTGATAAACACTTTCAGCAAAGCAATAGATACAGAATCAATATACAAAAACCAATAGCGTTTCTATGGAGCAATGGTGAAGTCTTGGGGGAGGGGAGCAACCAGAGGAGAAAACCTCATTCACCATAGCTTAAAAAAAAGAAAAAAAACCCAGAGGTGAAAGACACCGGCAATGAAAACTAAAAGCTACTGAAGAAAGGAATTTCAAAAGATCCTAGAACAGTGGTTTCCAACCTGTGGGTCCTGATCCCTTTGAGAGTTGAAGGACCCTTTCACAGGGCTCGCCTAAGACCATCCGCATATCAGATACTTATATTACAATTCATAACAGTAGCAAAATTATAGTTATGAAGTAGCAACAAAAATAATGTTATGGTTGGGGGTCAGCACAACATGAGGAACTGTATTAAAGGGCCGCAGCGTTAGGGAGGTTGAGAACCGCTGCCTAGAAGACGGAAAGAGCGCTCATGCTCATGGATTGGCAGAATTAATATTGAGAAGATGGCTGCATGGCTGAACACAATCCACAGACACACCATAATACCATCAAAATCCCAGTGGGATTCTACACTAAACCAGAAAAAAACAACCTGAAAGTTATATGGAAGCACAAAGCAATCCTCAGCAGACACCAGTGCTGGAGGGACCACAAGGCCTGATCTGAAACTATACCCTATGGCCATAGTAACAGGCAGCATGACGAGGACGCAAAACCCAGTGCAGACGAAGGACCCAGTAGAGGGCCCAGCACTAAACCCACAGTTATAGACACCTAATTTTTTGACAAAGCTGCTAAAAATACATTGGAGAAAATACAGCTTCCTTAGCTCATGGACTTGGGAAAAGTGAAACCGGATCCATCTCTCTCACCCAGCACAGAAATTAGTACAAAGTGGATCTCCATGTAAGGCCTGAAATTTTGAAACCTCCTGAGGACAACAGATGAGTAAAACATTTCAGGATGGGAAAGGGGGGACGGCACAGGAAATCGTCCTAACAACTGACAAATGAGGTTGAAACTGAAAAGGCTTAATTCATGGAACTAAGAAGCTTCTGCACAGACAACAGCCAGAGAGAAGAGACAGACTACAGGATGGGAGGAAAGCCATCTGCTCGGCACACTAATGTCCGGATAAATACATCACTGTAAAAGTTAAACATTCACTGGGTGTGGGGACGCATGCCTTTAATCCCTGAACTCTGGAGCAGAGGCAGGTGGATTTCTATGAGTTTGAGGTTAGCCTGGTTTATGGAGTGAGTTCCAAGCCAGCCAGGACTGTATAGTAAGACTCTGTCTCAAAGTACACACACACACACATGCACACGCACACGCACATGCACGCACGCACACGCACACGTACACACACTCACACCCCAAAATAAAACTTCCTCTAAATTAATAAACAATCCAATGAGCTAAACAGACATTTCTCAAAAAGAGACACAAATGGCCAATAAATACTTGAAAAAGTGTTCACCAATATGAACTATCAGAGAAATGCAAGTCTACACTGTTTGGAGAGTCTCTCTCACCCTACTCAGAACGGCTATGCTCAAGAAAGCAAACGGCAGCACACGCTGGCAAGGCTGTGGGAAAGAGGACGTCTCATCCACTGGTGGTGGGCGCGTGCACTGGTGCGGCCGCTGCAGAGGTCAGCACGCAGGCTCAAAGCACAGAAACTGGATCTACCGTGTGACCCAGCTGTACCACTCTTGAGTATATACCCAAAGGACTCAAGTTCAGCACACCGCAGAAACGCCTGCCCGTCTGCTTTCGTAGCTGCACCGTTCACAGCAGCCAGGAAATGGAACCAGCCGTGATGAGGACACAGAACGATGATACTTGTATCTGAAGATGCCGTGGGGAAGCCCATTGTTCTGCGTACTAAGATTTAGTAAAACATAGTTCTTGACATGTTTGGGGGGGTGGGGGAGACATGGAAGTTAGAGGGTTGCTGAAGAGTAAAAGGCAGAATTTCGGAGCTGAAGTCAAAGATGAAGAGGATGTGCCCAAGGAAACCCATAGATGGAAGGAAAGCCTTTGGGTTTTACTGGGTGTGGAGTGGGAAGAAGCCTCATGCAGTCGAAGCAGAGACAGCTAGGCTCTGCCTTGGATCTTCACAGGGTCGTGCTGACTGATGTGTGGAGAAAGGCCAGCAGAAGGGCAGGCGTGGACTCAATGCCCTAACGTGGCTAGGCTGCAGTGTGCCGTGGCTTTAGTCAAACTGGTCTAGAGGTTGCTCTGAAAATATCCTTTCAGATGTGGTTGATATGTATATTCTATATGCCTTAAGTTAAGCAGATTACCCTCCCTACTGTGTTGGGGGCAGGAGGCTCCAGTCAGTTGAAGAGACTGCACAGGCCTCCACCTGTGCTTCTGGACGCTGCCCTGTCCTGAGATGTTGGATTCCAGGCGACTTCCGTGTGTGGGTTTCATGGAAAACAGCTGCTGACTAGGAGAGACAGCTACAAGATGGAAACTTGCCATCTTCTCCCAAAAGCCACACACATACAGGTGGAGAGAGGGCTGGAAGAGAGAGAAACAGACAGAGGCAGGAAGAGACAGACAATCTCTCTTTAAATGGTGTGTTTCAGGCAAGAGCTACAGAGCGCTTGTACCTGTGGTCCGAGCACTCGGGAGACAGAGGTATGAGGAACTGTGAGTTCCAGGTCAGCCTAGTCTACATAGTGAAACTCAGTCTGATATAAAACAAAAACCATAAAACTCAAAAGCAGGCACAGGCTCCAGTTCCAGAAGGTGACATTGACTGACATATGGCTACAGTGACATCTATTCTGTCCACGTGGGGTGTGACGGTCAACAGAACCAGCCAAGCTATATTTAAACCATTCCCTAGGGAAGGGGCCACCGGGGAACAGTTACCTAAGGCAGACATGTGAATCGATCACACCGAGGAACTGAGCAAAAGTGAGTAAAATTAGCAACTGTCGCAGCCCAGTGTGAAAACATCCAGCCTGTATTTAAAATAGACACAAAGGCAACATAAAACGATAAGAATTCACTACAGCCCGCGACAGCAACTCTTAGCCAAACCGTCAGCCTGTCAACCTGCCCCATGGATTTCAGACCTGTCAGTCCTCATAGTCACATGAGCCAGTTCCTCAAAGTAAATCTAAATAGAAAACAGATAGATAACAGATTGATTGATGTTGATTGATTGGCAGATAGATAGATGAACAGATCTTGCAGGTACTGTTTCTCTGAAGACCTCTGACTAACACTGTTGTTACGATAATTCGTGAAACCAGGGATGGGAGCTTGGACCTTAGGGAGGAGGTGAGGCCTGATTGGTTAGAAGCTAAGAATATTCTGAAGGTCAGTGCAACTGAATCTGTGAATGCTTTGAATTTGGCAAATGAAAAAAGAGGTGTCAAGAATGGCTCCTCGAACTCTGACCTGACCACCTGGGCACAAATATCATCAATGGTGACGGGGGAGGCTGGGGAGCTGGGTAGGTTGGTGCGGGAAAGTCAGGCTAGGCAGCCCAGAGGCTGAGGGCATGACATTCCTTGAAGCTGGGTGACCTACCTAAGTAGTGGCTGCAGGAAGAGAACAGAGGTCCAAGGAAGAGTCCTGGTGTCCCTGGTGAGTTCTAACCTTAGGGGCTGAGCAAAAGGAGGAGGACTAGCCAAGGAAACTGAAGAAATGGGGGTACGGCGCCAGAAAACCTGGAAAGCCCATACCCCCCAGAGGCAAGTGTGCAAAGGACCCTGAGAGGTGCTCCTTGGGAAACTGGGGTGCCATAAATGTGGGTACCAAGCAGGGACTCAACATATGAGGAGGAGCAACTAAACCTACAGGGACAAACTGTCCCCCGACCTCATCTGTGTGAGGTTCCCATAGACTGACGTGGTCGTGGCTTTATGGTCCCATGTCCATAAAGAAGGAAGTGCCGGATGACACCAGGTGACGCAAATGAGCTGCTCGGGGTGGCGGTGAGGATTTGCATCTGTGGCCAAGTTGGCTTTGATGGATTGTGGGTCATTCATGAAGAGATTAGGAGAAGATGGGGCTGGAAAATTTGAGTCTTGGCAGGCAGAAAAGGAAGTCATGACTCTTTCCCAGGGGATGATGGCTGCGTGCTAAGCCCCAGCTGGGAGAGTCAGTGACCAGAGAAAAGGGGGCGGGGGGGCGGTGACCTCCATGGTGCCTTCAAACTCTGAAGGCTGGCTCCTACCCCTGGATGTGAAGGCCAGTGGGCTCAGCTTGTTCCACAGAAAAAGTGGGAAAGTGCCAATCAAGCAGGCCAGTGACAGTTTCCAACATTGGGAACCAGTCATTTTTCTATCAATCAAAAGCTGAAACCTCAGAGATTGTATCACTTGCCTGAGGTGACATAGCCGAGTAAACCCAGAGCTCTGGACAGGATGGCGCTGAGTCCAGCGCCAAAGACTGGAGGGGCGGGGGTCAAACCTGCTACCACCTTGGGTTCAGAAACAGGGCTTGTCTGGGAAGATTCCCTGGAAAAGAACAGGTAGGGAAGCTATCCTTGGCGTGACGCCCCCAGACACGCGCTGGTGAAATGATCTATCACTGGCTTCCCGGATAAGGGCTGTTATTTTTCACAAGCACTGCTGGGTTATTCATTGAGTTCTTGACTCCACTCATGAGGAAATTGAGACTCATCGAGGGTAAGTAAGGTCACATGGTGGGCAGCTGCTGGAGAACAGGGTCTAAGCCCAGGTGTCCCTGCCTCCAAGGCCCGTGCTTCTGTAGTGACACAGGCTGAGTGGAGGAGGTGGACCGAATACCTGCCCATCCCTCCTACCCCTCAAGGAAGCACAGACAGAGTGTCTCGTCATGCCTGGTGTTACTCATAACCACGCATGCGGGTTCCTGTTCTCTGACGGCTGTTAGCATCTTACAGAGAAGAGAATGTGAGACTCCAAAGACTCCAAAGAATAAAGGCCAAAGTCTGGACTTAAAAGCAAGACATAAGAAACTCCAAAGTTCACGTGAGCCTTTTATCTATTTCGGTGAAAGATAAGAGCGAAGTCTAGGTGTTCTGGGGGAAATGAAGGGTATCGTACACGCACGAACAGGACTGGTCTGATGGAGCACACAATAACATTCATTTAACCACCAAATCTGAGTGACCCTAGGTGCCCGGGTAGGCTGCGGTGTTTTCAGCTCAGGTTCATGCAGGGGTACCTGCCACACGTCAGTCTGTACCTGGCCCAGCTGAGCCCTGGCAGGACCGCTGTTTAGAGTTGCTGGGCCTAGCTGTGGTAATAGCACCACCAGAGACTTTGCCCTTTTCTCTCTGATCTGACTGACCTTCACCCACTGGGGAGGTGGGCAGTGAGATTAGGGGACCTGTTACAGATGAGTCACCCAGGGAATGAAGGTAAGCTCAAGGGCCTGTAGCCCATCATGCCCACGACCATCTTTGTGGGTGACTTCTGATAGGCTTGTGTGAATGAAGAGTAAAGAAACCCTCAGGCAGACATGATGTGATTCTCCTGGCATACGCAGCAGCTGCCCGGAAGCTGGTATTGAGCCCCTGTCGCCTTCTATGAGGGCTGAGTTCTTTTTTGTCACACCACGTTGATCTGCTGGCTGCTAAGATACACAGACATTGATATGGGTCATACACAACGCAGGTACTCAGGTACAGATGGGAAATGGCAGGCAGAGCGCTGGGCAAGGCTGGTTACCTATGAGGCTGGTCCTTCTGTAGTTCTGTGGTGGGAGCAGGATGCTGGACTTGGGAGAAGTGAGTATTGCAAAAACCTCACGTCATCCCTGTGTGTCCGCCTGGCTCTGATCCATCTGCTGCGCCTTTCACTCAAAGAACTGTGGACTGACCCAGGCTAGCGACACATGGATGGAGTCACTTTGACAAATCGCTTCAACCTGCTGTCACTTTCCTGACTCTTCGCCTTCCTCTCCTCCCAGGTGTGGAGGAGAGAATGGAAAGCAAAGTGGTCCAAGGTCCTCCCACAGAGCCCTATTCATGGCAAGCCCTTGGCAGACCACGTTTCCACATGCTCTGGATTCCCTATCTCCATCACCACCCCAACCCCCCTCCTGGGAACCAACTCTGAATTTGTCAAAGAGCCAGGCTTCTGTCAACCCCACCCCGGTCAGACAGTTAATAAGTGACCAGAGCTCTGGACCCTGGCCTATAAGGGGCTGCTGGCCAGAAGGCAGGCGGCAGCCAGGTGGACAGCGGAGACAGCAGGAACCCAGAGGCACGAGATGGGAGGCAGAGCCATGTCGGGGAGCCAGCTGCGGGCTGCCGTGGTCCTGTTGCTGTTGCTGCAGAGCGCACAGTGTGTCGTCATCACGGTGAGACCCTGGCCAGCCCACCTTTTACCTGAAGGACCTGGGCTCAGCCCAGCAGCCAGTCTAGACTGAGACACCTGCTGGGTAGAGGCCTCAAGAGTGTCAACAGAGACAGCGAGAGAGATGATGAGAGCGACCTGTTTATTCAGCCAGCATAGTCGCAGTGTGGAAGGAGATAGAGGTTATTCCTAGAGGGGTATAGAGAGAAGGAGACCCCTTTTGTGCCCCTTTCTTTGTGCTCACCCACATGGGCAAGTCACAGAATGGTTTCCCTGGCAGGGAAAGGACACTGAAGGACAAATGCTGCCAAGCCGAGGTGGACATGTTCTAGGCAGAGCAAAGGCCAGAAGAAAAGGAACACAGATTCCAGTGTCCTTTCAGGGACCGTAAGATGGGTGGGGCATAGACTCAGGCCTGGCCACAGTGTGGCAGGATGCTGCTGGCCTTGCTAAGCCTGTGTGACTGTAGTTTGGCATCTTTGATCTGGCGGGATACCCTGGAGAAGAGTAAAGGGGTCTAGGAGGAGTTGAAAGAGAATCAGTCTGGCCAGAGTCACCAGGTCAATGCAGAGAAAGGACCTGTTAGCTGGTCTGTCTGATGCCAGGCTCCCACAGGGAACGGTTAGGTCAGATGGGGAAGAGACAGACAGCTAGTTGGAGGCAAAGATAGGATTTGAGCAAGCAAGGGTCTTCGTGTGTCTGCTGCTCATGCGCTGACCTGCAGTGCTGACCTGCAGAGCTCCGCGGCCTTTTGTGAACAGCCTGCGACACGGACGGCTTCTAATGCCATTGACCGCAGGAGGTAGCTCTCCACTCACCTCCACACAAACTGCTTTCCAGCACGACTTGGACTCTCCGTGAGCACAGATAATATTCTGGAGGACCCACAGGATCTTGAGGACCCCAAGTCTCATGGCACTGCCTGCTCCTAGCCAGGGCCTGACGACCTCTCACCCTTCCCTTCTCCCCAGTACCATGGCTTCCAAGTACAGCTGGAATCGGTGAAGAAGCTGAGTGAGTTGGAGGAGCAGCAGATGTCCAACCCCCAACTGCAGGCCAGGAGCCTTATACCCGACGTGTGCCGTGACCCAGCCTTGCCCCAGGATCTCCAGCCCGTGTGTGCCTCCCAGGAAGCCGACAGCATCTTCAAGGCCTTGAGTAAGCACTGCGCCCCTCGGATCTTCCTCTGCACCCTCCCCCACCTTCTGTGTCCTCTTCCACCTCTCCACAGTCAATTGCTTCTATAAGCGACCGAGTAGCTATGGACAGGGAGCATGGAGGGACTTGGTCTCTGTCCTCCCCAGAACTGCCCCAGTTTGGGAACATTGAGTCAGGAAGAAAAGAACTCCATGGTCCTGGGAAGTTCCTCAAAGACTCAGGAATAGGGTGGAGGGACTCTGAGAAGAGTCTGTGAGACACGTGTAACTGAAATATCTATCTGATGATAGCAGGCTTGAAATGGCTCTCCGGGAAGGTGACAGCTGAGCTGAAATCAGGAGGTGGCAGAAGAGCTGGGCGCATGCTGTACAACCAGCAAGCATCTGTGTCCCTGCTCTGGGCAGGCCCTGATCTGTCCCTTTCCGATGACCCTTCCTACAGCATTCAGGATAAGCTCATCAGCCCATGGAGCAGATAGGAAGTCTCAAACCAAGAGAGGAAGTACTTGCTCAGGCTCTGGCACTTGAGAGAGGAATCTAGACTCTGTCCCCGGCTCCCACAGAGTTCAAGGCTTCCTGTTCTCTGTAAGGAAGACACCAGGCCTGTTCTCTGAAGCCTCTCTCTCTCCAGCCTGGCTGACAGCATACTGTGACCACAGGCTCCCACGTTCCAATTTCAACTAACCTGCCTTCTCTCTACACAGGGACCATCGCCACCGACGAATGTGAGCTGTGTATAAATGTCGCCTGTACAGGCTGTGGCTGAAACGCCCCTGGATGTCTTGAGCCCACCTCAGACACCTAGCCCCCCCAGCCCACCCCATCCATACTCACGCACCATTGAAGTCATCACCACCCTCCCAGCATAGCTGGATCCATGACGAGGCAATGGGACACAGGGCTGACATATTTGGCCCCCAGGCAGCTTCACCTGAATAAAGATGTTAACCATAAAATCAAGTGTCCGTGTGTTCACTTCTGTGGGCTGTGCGTGGGGCATCTTGAGAAAATGGGTGGGAAGAAAAGACAGGCCAAACTGAAGACAGGGATTCCCCACCCATGTTCCCAAGCCCAAGGAACTGACTCATGGTACCCATTTCCCAGGTGAGGAAGCCCAGAGTAGCCCAGACTCACAGCACCTTCCTCTATGGACTATTTTAAGGCTTCCATCTCCAGTGCCAGGGCTCCTGGCAGACTGTCCAGGCAACTTCTTCCCAGGATGCTACAGTTCATGCTCTGGCCACCCGGCCATTGCCTCTACATATCCTTGGCTGTGGATGATGGTGCCACAGGCAAGGCCCAGTGTGACCATCCTACATCTCCCCTGGGTGATGGGAGTACAGCCTCCCGTAAGGTCAATAGGAAATGCACTTAGATGGGAAATACTCTTCCCCTGGCAGAGTCCCTACAGGACGCAAGGCTGTGACTGGAGCTCTGTGTGGCCTGAGCCATGGTAGAGGGTAAGAAGTTGGGGCCTGGGGAGCTGAGGCCTGCACTCCAGTGAGGGATATTGCTGGCCATTCCTGGGAACAGGGTTCCCACAGGGTAAGTTTGCTATTTGGCCTTTGTCCTGAGCAGCTGGGAGGGAGGAAAGCTGGGTGCAAAGGGCCAGCTGAGTCCAAAGACAGCAGCCAGACCCTACTGCCCCATTCTGCTCCTCCTTCCCACTCCCTGGGCTAGTGCCTCAGGTGTCTCCCAGTGGAACAGTACAGCCCTGCTCTGACCGTGCCTCTTACCCTGCTGTGCGCCACCATGCCACCTCTCTGTCTGAACTGAGCCAAAACTTCACCTGTATGCGTTTGTCATTGACCCTTTTCAGGGGCTGTGCCCCCACCCACTCAGGGGAGCTATCCAGGGAACTGCCACTAGAGAATCACCTAGAGCCTGCACTGCTGCGCGTGCACTCACACACACACACACACACACACACACACACACACACACACACATACACACACACAGTACAGTAGGAAATGTAACGTGCACCCTGTATGCCTGGGGCTTTTATCTCTCCCCTTCAGGAAGTGGTCAGTTACTCTCACAACGTTCATACCACTGTCACCTCTCCATCCCTTCCTGCTTCTCCTTCCTCTCCTCCTCCTCCATCCTCCTTCTCTTCTCCCTCCTCCCCATTCCTTCCATCTCCCTCATCCCTAGTCCCTGACAGCCAGCCACAGTTCTCTCTGCACGACTAAGTTGAATCTTTCCTAGATCCCAGTCCTAAGTGAGGCTGTGCAGGATCTGTCTCTCTGTTCCTGGCTGATTTCACCAGTACGACATGCTGTTTCCTCTCTGCCACTGGTGACAGGATTCCCTTCCACTTGGGGTTGAGCAGTATCCCACTGTGTATGTAACCATATTTTATATATGCCAGGCCTTGGCTGCTGAGAACACTGCCATGCTAAACACGGCAATGCAAACGGCTTTACAGTGTTTGGATGTCATGTCCTTCGGCTACATACCCAGAAGTAGAACTGCTGAGTCAACGGCAGTTCTGGTTTTAATTGGAGGGAGAATATACTGCTTCTTCCCCCTTAGTCATTCATTTGTTTATTTTTAAGATATAGGGTCTCATGTATCCCAACTCATTACATCCGTGATCTCCTGATCCTCCCGCCTCCAGTGCTGGGATTACAGACCTCCACCATCATGGCCAGTTTATGCAGCGCTGAGAATTGAACCCAGGACCTTGTGCATGTGGTTGAGCATTCTACCAGCTGAGCCACATCCTCAGCCTCGTCATATTAACATCGCCTTCCCTTTACTCCACATCCTTTCTAACACTATTATCTTGATTTTTTTTTTAGTAGATTTGTTTACTTTATATGCATGAGTGCTTTGCCCGCATGTATGTCTGTGCACCATGCACATGCTCGGTGACACTGGAGGCCAGAAGAGGGAATCAGATCCCCTGGAACTGGAATTACAGATGCTTGGGAGCTGCCTTGTCGGCGATGAGAACCAAACCTCCGTCTTCTACAAGAGCAGCCAGTACTCATAACCACTGAGCCATCTCTCCAGACCCCATGTTCCCACATTTTAAAATATCCCCATTCTTAGAAGTGTGAAGCGGTGACTGTGGCATCGAGACCCTCTCCCCACGGCTTGTGGCGCTGAGCACCTTCGCACACCTGTTGGCTATTTGCATATCTTCTGAGAAATGTCTCCTGGGACTCTCATCCATTTCACAATTCCATCTTTCCTTTTCTGGACTCTTTTTTTTTTTTCTGTTTTAGGCATTAATCCCTCATCAAATGCATAGGTCACGCACACTTTATTCTGTTGACTGTTTCCTTAGCTGTCCGGAGCTTCTGAGTTTGGTGTCCTCCTGTTTGTTTGGTTTGGGTTTTGTCTGTGTTTGGGGGCTCATGGCCAAGAACAGTGACAAGAAATGCCCTTTTATCTGCTGGCACAAACAACTTGGTCTTACATTTTAGTGTTTACTCCATTTTGAGCTGATTGTGTGTGCGCACGTGTGTGTGTGTGTGTGTGTGTGTGTGTGTGTGTGTGTGAGTGTAGTGGTGAGAGTCTAGGCTCATTCTTTTACATGTGGAGATTCAGTTTTCCCAGCCCCATTTATTGAAGAATCCACCATTTCCTTGTTATGTGATTTGGGTGCTTTTGCTAAAGATCAGCTGTGGATTTATTTCTAGACTCCCTGCTCTGTTCCATTGGGTTTTTTTTAAAATATATTTAGTGTTCATACATGCACACATGCATCCATGTGCTTGGATCCAATCCGTCCCCATTCCCTCTCCTCCAATTCCTCCTCTATCCTTGCCCACACTTTCCTACCAACTTCTTGTCTCTCTCTCTCTCTCTCTCTCCTCTCTCTCTCTCTCTGTTTTTGGTTTAGTACCCACTGAGTCCATTTACTGCTGTTTATATGTACTGAGTGTAGGTTAATCTATGGAGCAAGGGTAAGCGCTCAGGGCTCTCCCTTCCCCAGTAGCCATCATCTGCCAATAGATCCTCAGCTACGAGTGGGACTTCATGAGTTCCTCCATGCTGAGATTCTGGCTGGCTTGATCCTCCACAAGGCTTGTGCATGCTGTCCCAGATGCTGTGAGTTCACATGTGCAACTGCGCTGTCTTGTCTGGCAAATTCTGTTTTGCTACAGGCATCAATTCTCTCTGGTTCTTACATTCTTTCTGCCCCTCTTCTGTGATGGTCCCTGGGCCTTGCAGGGGCTGGGGATGGGACTGTGATGTAGATGTTGCATTTAGAGCACTCTGCATTCTCTTATTCTCTGCACAATGACTGGTTATTGGCCTCGTATTAATCCCAATCTACTGGAAAATAAAAGAAGTTTCTCTGATGGGGGATGAGAGATACACTTATCTATAGGTAAAGATAACTTCAGGGGCAATTATGAACTATTTCCATTTAGCAGAAAAATAGCATCAGGTTGTTCCCCTGTGGGCAATGTAGTCAGTTATGAGGTTTGGGGCCCAGTTAACAGTACTAGGCACCTTATGGAGTAGGCTTTATTTTTTTATATAATACTTCTATAAATAACTTGAGTTTCATACAATGTATCTCAATAATACCCTCTTCCCACTCTTCTCTAGTCTACCCCCACAATCCTGTGCCCTCAAAAACAAATAAACGAACAACAACAACAACAACAACAAAACAATCAAAAAAAAGGAAATTAAGTCCAGCTGTGTGGTAGGATTATGGATCATGGGCATTACCATAGTTTTTGGAGGCAGCAGGCTGCTCTGATCATGGACACTCACTTGGCCTAGATTAGCCTGAGATTAAGTATAAGGAAGTTCAACCTTAAATTGAACCTCACTGCCCAAATCCCCAGGCACCCAGACATCACAGGGGCACCCAGACATTACATAAGCACCTGGAACATCCCATAAGCACCCAGACATTCCCCAGGTACCTAGACACCATGCAGGCACCTGGTCATCCCGCAGGCACCAGGGCCTCCTGCAGGCACCAGAACATCCTGCAGGTATCTGGTCATCCCTGCATATCACTTGCACATGCACAGGCACCTGGGCATCTCACAGGCACCTGGTCATCCTGCAGGTATCAGGGCCTCCTGCAGGGACCCAGACATACCACAGGTATCAGGGTCTCCCACATGAGCTCAGATATCCCACTATCACCCAGACATCATACAAGTACCCAAACACCAAGGAGGCACCAGGACATCACACAGGCACCTAGACCTGTAGGCATCCAACCATCCCAGAGGGACCCAGTTATCCTACAGGGATCCTGTTCTCTCACTGGCACCTGGGCATCCCGTAGTCACCCAGATGACACATAGGCGCCTGGACTTCTCAAAGGCACCCGGACTTCAGGCAGGTGCCGACAGCCCTCCAGAACAAGTGCCTCATGAAGCCATGCTCAAAACACCCAGTGAATTCTGATGATGTCAGCAATGCAGACATCTCTAATTGTCCTGGTCCACATGAGCACTTTGAGGTTTCTAAGAAACCCTCCCAAAAGGAGCAGACTCAACCCTGAATATGGAATATCCTTCAGCTAGAACATCTTGCTGTTGCTCAGGATCAGGGTGATCCCAAGGTTTGGCAGTGCATTCAAAGGCAGGACTTGCTCGAGCTCCCCTACCTTTATCACCATTCATTCTGCTGCCTCAGTCTTTGTGCCTGCAGTCCATGGGTAGCACCACAGCCCATTCACTTCCCACCCCATCAGGGAAAGCAAAAAAAAAAAAAAAAAAAAGTAGCAGTCATGGCCATGGGAGCAGCAGTATTGGCCTGGCAGACAGTGAAGAAGCCAGGAGGGTCTGGTGGAAACAAAAGAACAGGTCTCTTGTGTGGATACTCAGTCTAAGAAATGAGACATTCTTCAGCTGGGATATCTTGTTGTTGCTCAGAGTCACAATGATTATGTGGTTTGGCAGTGAGTTTGGGGGCTGGACCTGGTTGAGCTCCAGACTACTACATCCTACCCTGCCCTCATCACCACCTGTCTTGCTATCTGGCCTTTGTGCCTGCCGCCTTCGGGTGCTTTGGGAGAAGCACATGCTCTCTCCCACCCCATCAGGAAGAGGAATAGAAGCGGTGGCTGCAGCCACAGGAGTGGCAGTACTGGCCTGGCAGGCAGTCAAGAGGCCAGGAGGGTCTGGACCTGTCCTTTGTCTGCTCTGGGTGTGCACCCATGCCTGTCCCTGCCTCCAGCCCTATGTCTCCTAGCGGTGCTCGCTGCTGTTCCCGTCTGCTGTCTGCTGAGTCCCCAGGTTCATCTCTCTTTGCAGAGTGCAAGTTCATTCTCTGAGTGGTAGCTCCAGCATGGTTTAAGTCTTGACAGGGTGGTGAGATCGTGGCCTCAGCCTCCTGACATCCTGAGCACCCGTCCCTCTTTGGGATGACTAGCTCCCTTGTCCTCCATCCTGTTCACACCACTTCAGCTCTGTCTCCAGTTCAGAGCCCTCCAGGCACACAGGCTGAGCCTATGGGCTAACTCTGCTATACCCTATCCCTCCTCTCCACTCACAGCTGAACTTCCAGGTGTGTCATCACTGTCGCATCCTTCCAAACACTTAATTCACAAAATTTTTCCTGCCAGACTAGGCACTAGCGTAGTTCTCCCCGTCCATAAGGGCCCAGGGGCTCCCTGAGCAGAGGCGGTGAGGCAGTGGTCAGAGCCCTGTTGGATTCTGTCTGCTGCCCTGCTGCCATCTTGAGTTCTGTCCGTGGCTGTTTTTCCATCTTAGATTCTCCTCACAGCCTGTCTCCTCCATGTCTCAGGCAGCACCTGTCCAGCCTGGCAGGTAGTGATAGGGCATAATGCACCCTCCCAAAGGAGGTGCTGCTCTGCCAGAATCCCCTCCTGGCTTGTCTCCATGCTGCTCCACACTGCAGACTGAACTACCCCAGTGTCTCTATGTGTTCCCACCATCCCTACCTTCTAGAAGCTTCTCTTCTCCCCTACTTCATATTGGCTTTGAAATCCATCTATCCCACTGTAGATACCAGGATGATGAAAAGACCCTCCTCCTTTGCAAAACTTCCTGGACTTAGGAGGGCGTCCTCTGAATTCCAGACCACAAGAAGCCCATATGAAGCTCCCTGTGGCAGTTCCCCTCACCCACTCCCCAGGACAGACCCCAGTGACCTGCTTTCTCTGTCTCCTGTATCCTTGCTCACTGGTCTGACTCCTGTGTTGTACCGTCATCTCCTGACTGAACCGTTCTCAGCCTTGACCCTTGATTTTGCTTTCTTTTGTTTCTTTGTCTTTTCCCTAAAAACCATTTAAAGAATTCCTTTTGTGTTTATATCAGGCCTCAATTGAGAGCTTAGAATGCATCATTTCACTTCACACAGTCTTGAGCTAGATATTGCTATAGAGAAGGAAATTGAGGCACAGAGAAGGAAAAGGATTTTTCTAACATCACACAGGATGTGGAAGACCAGGGCCTGGGACCTGGAGTCCTAGATTTTCCTCCCACACTGTTATCCTTCGAGCAGTCATTATGGGGGCAGGGTAATACTTAACCCTGAGGGCTGGGGTGGAACAACTTCCTCATTCACAGAAGTCATCAACAGGGTAGTTAGATCCCAGGGGACAAGCATTCCTCTTGGGGAGGATCAGGAAAGGCCACAGGGAAACAGCCATGGAGCCTGGGCCGGTAACCTAAGTAGGCATGCAGGAAGAAGGTTGGTGAGGAAGACAGGGCTTCAGGTGCTGTTTTGAATGGGATCACGGGAAGGGCAGAAGGCAGCACCATTGGTCAGAGGGAGCCAGATCCTGAGTGGTGGGTCAAATGCCCGTGAGTTTGGGACACACAAACCAGCTCAGACAAGTTCCTGTTCTCACACATGACTTGGCTTGGTGACTACAGGAGGAAAGCCGAGACTCCACCCTCAAGGGCGGTCCCCTGTACCTGTGCATGGTGGCGGGAACTCAACAAGGAAGTGGTGCCATCTACTAAACCCCCACCTCTGAGGGCAGGAGAGTGTCCACAGCACTGTGGGAGTGCTAGACTGACAGCCACAGAAGGAATGAAGGCAAAATGCACGGAGTACTGGAGTCTGGTTTATTGGATGAGGGTTATTAGCACAGCCCCCCAGACAGGGCTTCCCCGGGTAACGGTCTCCTCAGCCTCCTCCTCGCCCTGGGCCGGGTAGGTTGAGATGCTGGGGTGGGAGTTTGTCAGGCCCTCTGCTTTCAGAAGGTAGAAGGGGCTTCCGAGTGGGCCGAGAAGTCAAGCAATGTCATCCTAGCATCCAGTGCAGGCAGCGTAGGCACAGATCTCACATGTGTTTGGATCCTGAGCAATGGCTTCTGGTTCAAGAGAGAAGGAGCCTGTGAGAGACAGCCACCCCTCTCATAGCCCCTGCCTCTCTTCCACTAGACATCTGTCACCAGCCACCAGGATAATTCCAGCAGCTCTGTCTTCCCTAGCCCTCTGGGCTTTCTGCCTCAAACAGGGCATATTAATTATTGAAGCCAGCCAATCAGAGTGTAGTTACCACCTAGAAAGGAGGTGGAGTTATTATGACCCAGAAGATGGGACATAGGGTTTCCTTTTAACCCATGTCTCTGAAAGAAGGCCTTTTCTTTTTTTCATTCATTCTTTCTTTTCCTTCCTTCCTTCTTTTTTTTGTTTTTGTTTTGTTTGTTTTTTGTTTTTGTTGTTGTGTTTCTTTGTGTAGCCCTGGCTGTCCTGGAACTCACTCTGTAGACCAGGATGGCCTCAAACTCACAGAGATCCACCCGCCTACGCCTCCTTTGTGCTGGGATTAAAGGCGTGTATCACAACCTGGCTGAAGGCCTTTCTAAGAGGCTTCAGCAGTTACCACTTAGAACTAACCAATCAAAGTACACCTCCTCAGCACACCAATCAGAGAACACCCCAGCCACATTGGCCAAGAGGCCACTCACTCAGCTTCTGCAGGATCTCTTCAGCGTTGGGTTTCTCGCAAAGGGGCTTCAGTGCTTCCGGAAATGCAGAGAGGCTGCAGAGCCGTGGTGCCACAGGTGGACGAAGCCTGGGAGCAAGCTTCTTGAGACTCACCTGCCTGGGCTCTGTTACCTCCTGGAGGTCCTTAAGCTGTTTCACTGACTCCAGAGGAAACGAAAGGTCTCCATCCTAAAAGAGACAACAAGAGCATGAGGCCAGGCTGTGGGGCAACCCTAGCCTGGGCGGCTTGCTTGAGTTGGTCTGTGGGGGCAGCATGAGGTCAGACCTCTGTGCCCCTGGGCTTGCTAGAGGCCTGCAATTTCTGCAGGCTATCATGTGAGGAACGGAGAAGCAGCTGTGGAGAGCAGGGATGCAGGTGTCACGTGATGTGAGCTGTTGTCCTGATCTGCAGGCTGGCTAGACCAGGATGTCTTCGCTCATCTGAGAGCCTCCACCTCCAGTCTTTCAGAAGCAAAAAAGGGATCCCAGAGGTCTCCCTGGGCAAGTAGGACCCCTGCTTGCTGACAATCCAGCTTGTGTCTGGTGTCACCGACAGGCATTCTCAATCATCTGGATCTCCATGAGGTGCAATCCATGCCAGGGACCATGACTGGTGGTGCTCCAGGCAAGTGCAGAATGAAGGACCGAGGGCTAGATCCGAGTCCAGCCACCTCCCTTCCCAGCCACCAGCTTTGGCTGTTTTGGAACCTCTGTGAAGCTCACATTTTTGTTCTGTGCCACCAACAAGCACCTCTTCCCCAGTGCTGCTGGGTCGCAGTGGGGCACAGGAGCAGCCAGCCATGCGGGCACTCTATCGCTGACTTTCACAGCTGTTTTTAGTTCCTGTCTCCCTGAGTGTGTGTGTTTTTTTTCTTTCGTCTCCCCCATGTTTGAAGGAGGAAATGTGCATGGCTAGCAGGACTCAGGGGTCCCAGAAGAAGCCCATCCCTCATTCCAGCCCTGTTCTTCTGGGGCCCAAGGATGGGCCAGATCAAGTAGGATAGGGCCATACCTGCACAGTGACCCCCTCTGTCAGGACAGCCAAGGTGCCCAGGAGGCACAGCACAGACAGCAAACAGGCATTCATGACAGCAGTGTGCAGTGCAGAGAACTGGCCCGGGCTGGGTGTCAGGGTAAACAGTGGGACTTTTAAAAAGAGGCCAGGGTTACTGAGTAACCCTGGGACCTTGTCATCCTCATCTGCTGCCTGTCGAGCCCCATCAGATAAGACCAAGGGAGCCTGGGAGATAAGAGATCAACAGAGCCTGGCAGAGCCCCAGCCCTTCCCTAGGTACTACTTTGACCCACAGCTGGGCTGGGTCTTGCATTTACTCTGGGCCAGGCCCCGCAGACCCAGCCCTGCCCTTGAAGAAGAGGCCCAGAAAGGTGACTGTGATGACAAGGACAACAGAGACAAGGCCATCAGCATGAGGGCGGGGAACCTGAAAAAGGCATCTCCCGTCGGGGCAGGGAGGTCTGGAGGCAGTGCAGAGGCCTGGGGATGGGGTACTTCTGTCTGTAGAGGGCTGTTAGCAGCAGCAAGAGGTGAGCTGGTCCTGGAATGTTCAGTGGGATATGGAGCGTGAGAACAGGGAAAGGAGAAGGGGAGGCTGGGAACACAAGACCAGACAGACTCCAGGCTTGCTCTGCCATCCTCAGGCATGCATTCAAATCCCCACCATCTGTCTGTTTTTGATGTGAGCATCATTGGCAGATGCCCCACCCCCACCCCGCATCCCCCAAGTCTCATTGTCCCATCAGGTTCTCTATATAGACCAATATGAATACCTCCCTGGTTGGCAAATGCCTTCATGCTAGGGAGTCTATGAGGATTCAAGTGTTCCTGGCACACAGAAGCCCTTGATGCTGTTACCTGAGCAGCAGCAGCTTCTAGTCCCCACTGTCTCTCCTGATGGCCACCTGCCTAGTCCAGTCACGGCAGGTCCTCAGGTGGTATGGCCCCTGCCCTGCCCTGCCCTGCCCTACTCTCAGTGGCTGAGGCGGATCTATGTGGATGTGGGCCCCTCCAATCTGACCCTTGTTGGGACTGAGCATGTCTGAGGCAATGTGTGTTCACTGAAGGATCTAGGGTATATGAGCCCTAGGACCCTAAAGAAAGCTCTCTTGGGGCCTCCTCTTCTTCCTGACGCTCCACCACACTGGCTGTGTGCCAGGACAGCCAGGGTGAGGGACAGGATGGGAGAGTCAGTACTGAATAAGGGACTGGAGGGAGAGGAGCCTGCTAAGAAGGGACTAGAAAATACCTAACCCAGGGGGCAGGGGAGAAAACATACGGTCCTGCCGCCCCAAGCTAGACTGGACTTCTGTCCCCCAATACTGTGGGGTCATGTGCAAATGTCTGCATGCACTGAGATGGATATTGTATATGTATGCCAAGGTGTATGTGGTGTATCTTAAAGGAATATGTGTGTTGAGTACATATTCAAGGGCATTATGTAGATATTCTGAAAGGTATATGTGTGAAGGTGTGTTTGTATGTGCACTGAAGTATGTGTAGGCACAGGAAGTGAGCATACACGGAGGTCTGAGTGTGTATATGCTTGATTGTATGTACTAAAGAAGTATATGTATCTATGTTAAGGATGAGTGTGCTGAGACACATGTGTACATGGGGATATATGTATGCTAGGGGTCAAGTGTGTGTATATGTCCTGAAGTGTGTCTATGTTTATGCACGTATGTGAGGAGGTGCGTGTGTACTTTGGGGAACAGTGTGTCTGTGTGCCCTCAGACAAGTCCACACACAGCCCATGTGCTCCACATTGGCCTCTGCTGAGTGTTAGTGGGGTTAAAGGCCTAGCAAGGCCTAGCAAGGGTGCAATGGAGCAGGGAAGCACAGTTGCAGGGTCAGTGAGATGGGTTGGAGGTGAGGTCACTAATGCTGCAAAGGGGAGGACTGACTGGGGGGACAGAAAGAGCAGGGGTCTGTTCAGGGGTGCACTGGGGTTGCAGGGGTCAGAGGGGCTAACATGAGGGCTAGCAGCAGTCAGGTCAGGAGCTGAGTCAGGGAGAGTTTGATGTAGCATCTGGAGATGGGAGTTCCTGTTAGGGTTTGAGCTTTGTGGACAGAGTGTGTCAGGGTTGGATTAGGAAGGATTCGAGATTAGGATAGAGCTTGAGGTGGAGACAATGAGCCTGGAGGCTGTTGGGCTGGGTTTGGATTCCTTGTGGGGTTGCAATTGAGTCTGTGGTGAGGTCGGAGGTAGGGTGGGGCTGGGTTTATGATTTGGGTTAGGTCTGGGATGACGTGGGAGCCTGAGGCTGTGCTGGGATTTGGTTTGGCTTTAGGGTGGGACTGGGCTATAGGAACCCTTTTCTGACTCAAGGTGGGTCTTGACTTCCCTCCTAAGGTGTGGCTGTGGTTGGGGGAGGAGAAGGGGCTTCCATCCTTGAAGCCTCTTCTGCCCAGGAGCTGTTCCATCTCACTGTTGGGGGTGATGCAGTTCCACGCTGTGAGAAAGAGGAAGTAGCTATTAGGTCCTGTCCCTTTGGGTCTGGCCCTCCCAACCCACCTACTCTATTCTGGGAAGTAGGAACCTACTCTTCTTCCCTTTCCCACTACTGCCCTTGCCCAACCCGGGCCCAGGCCTGACTTCAGTCCCCTGCCTCCTTTGTATGTATGTATGTATGTGTATGACCTCCTCAGCCTACAGTGAAGCCGCTAGAAGCTGGACCTTAGTTGTCCTGGAGCCCCAAGCTTGCACCCTGAATCCCAAGGCTTGTCCTCAGTACCTGGCACACCTCATCTCATCTTCAGGATTCTGAGACTGCTCAGGCTTCCCATACTCCAAGACCACCTCTTCTGGAAAAACAGCACTCTTCCATGGCCTCCCAAGCCACAGAAACTCCTAGACCTAGCCGCATCTAGGGACAACCAGCTGCTACCCAAAACCTCGGAAAGCCTGACTACCTGGCTGGCACGAGGTCGTGATCTAGCCCCTGCTGAGTATACCATCCAACCCAAGATCTCAAAGCACTTCACCAGAGTGGGAGGGGAGGCCAGAGCTCAGGCCCTAGAGCTAGACTTGGTGGCAGCTTCATCTTTTAAAAGTTATGTGACCTCGCTGAGCCATAGCTTTCTGTTCTGAAGATTGGTGAAGAGCAGTTCCACTGCAGATTTCAATGCTGTCTAGCGAACTTTCAGGGGCCCTGGAGTTAAGACCACTTCTACTACGGAAGTCTTATTACACTCCGAGCCGTACAGCCTGCAAGAGGCTGGGCGCCATAAGCCGCATGCTCAATGCTCAGACAAGGCCTGGAATGTGGTGGATCCAAGCATAGCAACTGTGGCTGACAGTTCTGAGATTGGCTGGGCCATGCCCAGGCAGAGTGCTCTGCTGCTGTGGGTATCAGACTGACACTACCCTAACACAACTGGCCCTTATCCCGCTGCTGGAAGCTGGGGGGAGGGGTGTTTCTGCCTGATGCAAGGGAGCATCCTGGGCTTTCCAAGGAGACCAACACTATTCCTTTTGGCCAATAGATTTGGTTTAAGGGTTGTGTCTGGGTGACCTCATTGTGATTCCCTAAGTGCCCATGAAGGTCTGGTCCACTGAGACTTAGCCTTCCCACAGGACGCAAGCTGGAAACCCACAGGCTTAAACCCAACAAGACCCATAAAGAGCCTGAAGACACAAAGCCTGATCTGTGTGACCTTGAGAGAGGTGTGGTCTGTGTTTCAATCCAACCTGTGACCTGTAAAAGTGCTTTAGAGGGCGTAGCAATCTCTAGTTGCCAGGGGAACCCCAAGAAACCATAACTGCCTGAGAATTCCAGCGGCTGTGAACCTCCTAACAGCATTGGGAATGAATAAGAAATAACCATATAATCCCATTTTAAGGAGTGGGGGTAGTGAGTCAAAGCTCAGTGACGTCAGGAAACCATGACCTCCCAAGGGTACTTACATACCTGACTGCTGGGGACAGCTGTGCTGACTGCACCCTGCAGCACGGCACAGGGCCAACAGCACACGTGTAAAAACAAGCTTCGGGCACCCTCAGCCCAGAGGAAGGCACAGTTTTTCAGATTTACTGCCAGGTGCATTCCGTGGCAACTGTGGTCATATAGCTATAAATTCCAGAACCGAATCCAATTTTCTCAAATGCCAAGGAAAAACCTGAACTTCCAGTCGGTGCGATGCGGGACTTTCTGTATTGTACTGGCACCACCCTTGCCCTTCAAGGGAAGAAAGAGAAGCAGCCCACCAAGAGTCAATAATGCCTACATTGCAGAGGGGAAAAAAAAAAAAAGACGAGTGATCCGAGTGCTCAGTGTCACACAGGAAGTGACAGCAAGTGGGGTTCAGAGGCCCTGGCCAGGGTCCAAGTCCAGTTTTCCCTCTCCTAGGGCCCAAGTTGGTGGGCGCTTTCCCTTGATGCTTCAGGGGGCAGCTGGGCAGTGGAGCGGGTGTGTCTGCTTGTTTGCCTGGCCGAGTCATCCCCTTGTGGCTGACCCCGGATGAGATGATGGGTACCCATTCACCATCTGCCATTCACACACAACAGCTGTCTCCTCCTCCGCCTTCCTGGAGGCATCTCCCCAGACACTGGAGGGCAGGAAGGACAGACTCCGCTGGAGTGCACACCTGCAGGAGGAACCGTCTCAGAGGAACCGAAACTGAGATGGGACCCAGACAAGACTACAACTGGACTTCTTGCGGGACATGCTGGGATATGTGGGAGGGAAGCCTGGGGCTCAGGTCCCTGAGGCCAGGCCACAGTATGACTGGTGGTGGAAGTGATATTTAAAGTGGTCTCTGACTGAGAGAAGATGTAGACCTTGGGGCACAGGGTCTGGAGAGCTGGTCTGAGCTGAGCACCAAGCCTGGGCATTTGACAGTGAGAAGCAGCTTAACACTTTGGCAGAGCCAGTATGTACAAAGATGCTGTGGCAGAAGCCTGAAGGTAGATGGTGAGCATACAGGAGGGAAGGGGGCGTTCCATCTCTGTAGGATGGAGGGGAGTGGGGGGGGGGGCCGGGGACTAGCTGTTTTTGGCAATTTGGTCAGAGGAGAGGGATGAGGAAAGGAGGAAAACCCCTTTGGATCTAAGTGTAGTCAGTACCCAGCTGCTATGTGCCTTCTAGCTGGCTTCTCAACACTCAGGTAAGGGGTTCCGTTCCCATGTTGAAGAGGAAACCGAGGCTCAAGGAAGGTAGTTATCTTGCTCACAAGAAATCCTAGAATCTCATCCCAAAGCCCATACTCTTCCCATGCCTTAAGCATCACTCGTGCTGTGCCCTTGAGGCCTGAAGTGGTCTTGACTACAGGCCAAATGATAAGAGGTCAGCTTCTGCTAGGATGTGGAAGCCAGGCAGGAGCACGTACACATCTGCTATCTAGCTCAAAGAAACACCCCCTGGGAGAGCAGCAAGAGGAACAAGCCAGACGTGTGATGGAAAAAAAAAAAACACTATAGGAGACTCGCAGGGCCCAACTCCAACAGTTGCCCGGGTATACAGCTGATCCTAGGTGAGTGTCGCTTAGGATATAGGGCCTTCAAAAAAGGAGAGAGAGAGCCTGAGGGGCCTCCAACCCACCCCCCTAAAACCTATCCTTCTACCTCCAATCTGCTGAGCAACCCTAATAACTAGTATTTGGATCCCCAGAACCCACATAAATGTTGGATGGGTTAGCAGCCTTAGAAGGTAGAGATGGGATCCCTAAGGCAAATTGGCTAGCAAAACTAGCCATTATCAATGAGCTGTGGGTTTGATTGAGAATACCTGCCTCACTGACCTGACCTCAAGCTGGGGCCTCCACAAGTGTGCACATCCACATGAACATACATCTACAGCGTGCCCACATACATGCAGAAACATGAAAACACACACACGAAAATGGCTACACGGTGACACTCAGGCAACCATCAGGGTGTCTGTCACTCTCATACACATACAGAGCCACAGAGGCCCACGTGGCTTCAGTGAACCAGGGTCATTCCTGCCTCCCGGCCGGGGAAGCTGAGAAGTGTCCTTTGACATCTTTATTATTTGTCTGAGACAGGAAGCTGCCCTCTGACCTTTTGGGGGCTTGAGGGCAAAGAGGAGACATCCCAAGAAAAGGACTTGGACAGACTCTAGGGTAGGGTGGGCTGGGGAGAGGGAGGTCAAGGGAACCTGGGACTGCTGTGGAAGAGGAAATCAGCGTGCATGGGAAGCACAGACCAAATGAGGCAGATCCCAGCTGTCCTCCTCACACTGGCAGTGACCTTTGGGCCAGCACTTCACCTCTCAGAGTGGCAATACCCAGCAGTAAAAGGCAGATAATGGCACTGACCTCATGAAGTGGCTGGGAGTGCTGTAGCAGATAATGGCTGTCAAGTACCGGGCAGGGAGCTGGCAAATGGTGGCAATAATCATAATGCACTGGATGGAGAGGTACATGGGGCACCATCCAGCCCCACTCAGGCTCAAAGGCAGGGTAGGGAGGGCAAGGTGTGGGGCCTGCCTGAGCCTCGCCTGTGGGAAGAATGTCAGCCCTCTCATCAGCTGGCCCCAGGGGTGGGGATGGAGGGTGAGGGGGAGATTTAGGGCAACATTCCTGGGGGTTGAGCAGCCAAGGCAGCTATGGAGTGACCCCACATGATGCTTACGCTAAGAACTGCAAGAGCTCAGGCTTCTCCAGTGAGCAGAGATGCCATGCAAGAAGAAAGGACACAGAGAGGGAGGGTTGGCTCCTCTTTCCTTTGTAAGCTCTGGGGCAGCACAGCTCAGAGTTGAAGGAACCCTGCCTGAAAGAAGAGGCATACAGCTGGCAGTGCCACCCCCTGGTGGTCACGGGCATTCTCTGCAGCCTTTGCTTTACATGAGTCTAAAGATTTGCTTTTATTATTTTTTATAAGCCACTAGTCATAGGTGCTGGTAAAGGAATCGGGGTCCTCCACAAGAACAGACCACACTCTTAGCCACCAACCCATCTCTCTAGCCCTGCCTTTTTGTTCTTCAGTCTACTCAGACAGACCAGGGACAGCACAGCAACCTGCTGAGAATGGAGGTCTCAAGCTACATGGACTAGCTTTGAAATGTGTTCATCTTGCTATTATTACCAGTTCTGCCACTTACAGCAGGAGGATGACCCTGAGCAAGTAAGTTATCTTTCTGTGCCTCTCATGCTTCGTTTGTTTTGAGACAGGGTCTCTCTCTATAGCCACAGCTAAATTTGGAACCAGCTACACAGACCAGGTTAGCTTTGAACTAGGAGATTCTCTTGCCTCTGCTTCCTGGGTACGTGGATTTAAAGACATGTGGCAGCACATCTGTCCCAGATGCCTTTTAAGGGGTTGGAAATACTAGTATCAGGTCCCAGAGGCTTCTAAGAGTAAATACGATGATCTACACCTGGTATTTGGGAGAACACTGGGCAGCAAGTACTCAGAGCTGTCCGTCCTGTACTCCTGGATACACACTGTTTGGATACTGCTCAAGAGTTGGGGACTTGCAACTGTCCCGATGTGGGGCTGCAATCTCTTTTCAGTGTAGCCAATTGTTTCCTCATGTTGACATGTCAATTTATCAGACTTAGGGGGAAGGCAGGGAGGAACTGAATTCTTTATTACAGAAGGCATCAGTGCAGGAAATGTCTCAGTAAGCCACCATGCTGCCTATTCTACTTGGTTATAGTCTGTTTCTAAGCTCAGGAAGAGGCTGCTGATTGGCCTCCAAGGGTAGTGCACACACTACCAGCTACTGGCACATATTCATAGTGAAACACTCCACTCGTGTTAATGTTCCATCGCACACAGGCCCCCTGTTCTCTTTTGCAGAGTACACGACAGCCTAAGTGTTAACACTTCTTCAAAGCTGTCTCCTCTTCCACACAACAGGGGCATGATACCACTATACCATCAGGTCATGGTAGATCAAGTTAGACAATGTGTACATGGAGAGGTCACAGGACGTGTGAGAGTTGGTTCTCCTTCCAGCACTAGTTGTGTGTGAGACCTGAACTCAGGTCATCAATCCTGGGTAGAAGCAGTTTTATACCTCCTGAGCCATCCCTCCCGCCTGTGTACAGAAGCCTGAACTGCTGCTAGGTCAATAACTCTATTCTTCTCTTAGTTTTCCCTAAGTAGCCGTGAGAACTCGACCAATCTGCTTCCTTTACTAGGTCTGAATTATCTCAACAAAATATGCTGGCTGCATTAATCATTTTTCTAAGGCCTTTACCTGCAACACCTTCTATGAAGACTGACTGAGCTCACATGGTTTATCCAGGATGCTTTACCCAGATGGTAAGGGTAGCATGTAAGAACAGCCCTCAGAGTTACATGATAAAGCTGAGAGAAATAAACATGAACATGTGCGCACACACACACACACACACACACACACACACACACAATAAGTAGACCTGTCATTGGCTCTGGCAAACTGTGAAGTTGAAAAGAGCTTTGGAGTCTGCCCCAAACAGAACCACCCTAAATCCACGACTAGAGGGAAGATCTGGGGCAAGCTCTCCTTTCTGAGCCTGTTCCCATCTGCAAACACAAGACACTGATGTTCCTTGCAGTGCTGTACAGGACAACTTTGAAGCTTTGGATAGGCTGCCAGAGTGGGAGGAAGTTCTCCTTTCTCAGATGAAACAAGACTCCACGTCCATGTGCAGGCTTCCAAGCTTCTGACCTGTCCTCTGCTGAGTCTTTATGGACCTGCTCTCACCTCAGCCTATAATCTCCACTAACCCAACCCCCAGCCAGGGCAGGTGTGTGCGGCTTGTCTCAGGCCCTCTGGAGGCTGACCTGCAATGCCTCTCTGAAGGGCTTTCCTGAGTCACTGTTGTGGTTCTCACCAGGGAACTTCCAGGGTGGCCCCTCCTGGCCAAGTGCTGCTTGCCTCTCATCAAAGGCAGGAACTGTGGCTTTCTCATCTCCGGGTTTCTCCCTGGAGGGCTTGCCCCAAGAGTCTGCTCAGGAAAGTGAGGTGCTGAGATTAAACAACTTTAAGCTCAGTGCTAAGGCAGCAATGCATGGGCACAGTCTTCCTCAACTGCAGCAAATGACACAGACCATCAGGCTGCAAATACAGTTATCATCATAATATATTTATTTTAAGTGCCATCCATGCATATCAGTTCTGGCAGCGACAATCCTAATGACACTTGGAATATTTCTTTACAGCACTAAACGGTTACAAAGAATGGGTGCCACTCACCATTGGCAGAATATGAAATCGTGCAATAGGAAAACTGTAGAAACATTAAAACACTGACTGTCCAACAGCAGCACAGAGAGCAGGTTGTTTCTGCACAAAAGCCAATGCATGTCACCACATATATACAATATAGATATGTACACATCACCCTCTCGAACATATCAAAATACTCTATTCCATTTGAAATTATCCCAAGATCGATCCCCTCCCACTTCAAAGAACATTTGAGAGACACGTATTAAATATTTACAGGAACACACAGGAATACATTTACATTTCAAACACTGCCACAAATGCCAGTCGGACTCTTCTCCTGGACAGAGTGCCCCATCTGTTTACATACATTTATTAGCCTTACCCCAAAATGTCCAGTCAATTTAAGCCCAAGAGAACTTGCTGTGTATCTTCAATTAGCATCAGAAATGGCCACTAGAGGGATTCTGCACCCACCAGGTAGCCCTGAGGGAACGGCCCACTCAGGCCTGCTCTGAGCCCCTGGGAAACAGAGATCAGAGGAGTCATGAGTGTAGGTGGTGACTTTACCTCAAGTCCCATTCTTGGTCAGTTTAAATATTCATAAATATATTGATCACTGCAAATCAGTAAATGATTGCCAAATAGGAAATTAGCTTCACATAATTTGTAAAATCATCGTCAGTGGTTCCACCCAAGCCATTCTGTTTCAGAGACTGCAGTACTCCGACACCCAATTATTTAAAGTGCACACCGCTGCCAAGCAATCCTAGTCATGGAACAGCTGTTTTGGTGTCTAGAAAACATTGACTCGAGTGGACTACTGGGAACCCACCTTCCCAAGCATTTCCTCTGCAGGCAGCCACCTCATTTGCCTGGTCCTTCTGAGAGAGGCCTGTTGGCTCCTATTTGAGAATCCTCTGATTTTCACTATCTGAGGGGCTGTACCTGAGCTTCCTTTTCATGCCAAGTGGGGTCCAAGCAACAGAGAAGCTCTCCCTTCTTCCCAGTGATTCATTCAAGGCAACACTCCATTAAAACATACAGATTCATATACCCCCAACACACACACAAACAAACACACACACACACCTTTGTTCAAGTAGAGATTGCTCAACCACAGAATCGCTCAGCCCAGAGACACTAACAAGCAACTGGTAAGCAGTTATGTCTCCTTGATTTGACAGATTCTAGTTCCTCATTAAACCGATTTTCCTCTGCAAAGAACCAATTCACTGTGTGGAGGAGAATCTCCTTTCTTCTACTTTCATTATAAAATCAACACAATCAAACCATGCAAGCTGAAATATGACATGATAAAAAGCAACTGATGAAAGCTCTGAGGTGCTTCTTTGTCAGGTACAACAGACCCAACAGCAGGTCATGCAGTTTTTGCACTCAAAACTGAAACAGACACACTCTGGAGCTGCAGCCACTTCCAGCGTTACCTAACATAATGAGGACTGCTGTAAAAACCCTGCCTCCATGTCCTGTTGCCTAAATAAATGGATTCAAATTCCAGGAAATTCCTATGTAGCTATTAAGTTTCCATCAGTAGAAAGGCTAAGTCAGACAGGAAGCATACTCACCTGGTACAAAGAGTGACGATAAAGAGAATGACAAATGTTTGATTGTCTTTGTCTGTAAACTTTTATCCAGAAAAAATAACTGTGCTTTCAGACAAATTTCTCCCCGTGAACCCAATAGAGCATTCACAGAAAGTAGCAATAAATATTAAAATAACACTTTTGAATAATAAATACGTGAGTGAATATGGAGACATTGATTTGTTGAAAAGCCAAGCCACACCCAGCTTCAATCAGTCCACACGATTCAGAGCTGTCATATGCAGCTGAGGAAACACGCTGACGAGGTACAACACACACCCTAACTCCCTGCATTTCAGAACCTCGCTCAGAAACAACAGACCCTCTGCACTGCTGAGAGGACCAACTCCAGGTTCCTAGACTTATCAGGTGGAATTCATGATTACTCCTATTTCTGAAGATTACATAAAGGAAACTAGGCTTTGGAAAACTGATTTCCTTTCAGCTCCCTACATCATCTGAAAGCATCCTGCAGAAAATACCCTAACAAGGAATAAAAACTGACAGTAACTTTCTTTTCAAGACACAAGAACCCAATTAGAAAAAACTTGAAGCCTTCCAGTAATGTTTGTACACATATTTACACATATGTATCTATAAACTGCTTGCAGCAAAATAGGCTCTGTCTGAAAAATCAGTCTGGCACTTGTGGTTAACATCAAACTGACACAAATATGCAAAAGCTGTCCAAATCACAACAGTTAGGAGCTACAGAGGGCACTGGTGGGGAGACAAACATGTAGTTCTTGCTTGGGTCAGATAAAAGCAGTTAAGTTACCCAGCTAGAATCTCTGATTGTCTTCAAAAGGAATTTAGATAGCACTGGTAACATCATTTTGTTTTCTCAATGGGACTCTAATCCTTTCACTGCAAAGAAAGGACGCTGGCGTCTGCTGTCTTGTAGAAACAAGCCTACACTATTGAATCCCAATCAAAGTCATCCTGGATGTCATCTGCAGGCAGAGAGCGCCGCATCTGGAAGGCTTGGGAAGGCATCATGTGCTGCTGGTTCATGGCTCCGTGATGGCCTGGAAAGAAGAAGGCAGGGTCAGCAGTACCCTGGCAGGAAATCAGGAAGAGACTAACTACTCCAGAGGATGTCCTTTGTGTGAGGACATAGGCACAATGCCTGGGATACACCCAAAACCTTCAACAAAGTGGTTCTTCTGGTCCTTATTTTATAGTAAGGAGGATTGGGTTAAAACAAGTTGAACAAGAATCCAGGAATAATGAAACACATGTAATCTCTATTCTAAATACACAGGAGACAAAGGCAGGAGGATCACAGATTCAAGACCAGTCTGGGCTACACAGACTTACTTAAAAAAAAAAAAAAAAAAAAAAAAAAAAAAAAAAAAAAAAAAAAAAAAATCAACCAACCGAACAAAAAACCCCCACAAGATTTAAACTTAGTTCACTTCACTCCAAAAATGTTCTTCCGGTTTATTAGCCTGCAGTAAGGTAGGCACAAGAAAAATGCTGACAACATTTCGCTATTCTGCTCTACTTTGTTTCAATAACATCAATCAAGAATGGTATCAGAGGACTGGGGAGATAGCTCAGCTGTTAAGAGCACTGGCTGTTCTTTCAGAAGACGAGGGTTCTATTCCCAGCACCCACGTGGAGGCTCACAACTCCAGGTACAGGGGATCTAATGCCCTCTTCTGATCTCTTTTGGCAACAGGCACTCAATCAGTACACAAACAAATATTTAGTCAAAACACCTATATACCTAAAAAAAATTTTTTTAATTAAAAAAAAAAAAAAGTCATTGGTATACCAGAGAAGTCAGACTGGGACATTAACAAAATTTACTAACAGCAGTCCTTTTATTAGAACTTAAACATATTGAAATGCTTTAAAATTCTTACCGCATTATTACTATTGTTGTTTGTACTCTATAAACAAAGTTTCAAGCTACCCACTAATTAATTTTCTCATGAATCCTTTAACATACAATTTTACCAAATCCTAAGATTTTCAGTATATCACACTATAGCAGAAATGCTGATGTGTCTTTATTTAACAAAAAGATAAACCCCTCATGTGTGTCAGGCACTAATTTACAAAATTCTCATATAGCTCTACTCAATTTTAATAATCCCAAGAGTTATGCAGTATCCTAGCCCTTTTCAATGAGAGAAGTCAATTCAGGAGACTGTCAATCTAGCTTGATTTCTAACCATGGAATCATGGCACCTTTAAATCACAATGGGGGGTGTGTGTGACAGCAGACAGATTCTGTCCCCTTCAACCAAGGACACAACATTAAGTACAGCCCCTCCCCACTGCCTGGCACACAGCTCTCTTCCAGGTTTCACACACCCTCACTGGCAGACATCACTTACTGTCTTTGTTTCAGATTTGTAAAGTAGAAGGCAGTATCAGGACCTAGTTTTTGGTTTAGCCACTCAGATACCCGGGAGTTCTGGGCAGTTTCTCTCTCCCAACCACAATTTCTCATCTAGATGATCCATAAGACACCTTCCTGTTCTAAAAGTGTGCCCTAGTCTCCTGGCTAACTTGCAACTTACTGGACTTTTTAGCCTGGAAACTACAGGTGGATTACTTCTCTAGAATCAATAGAACAGAATCCACAGAAGTTAGTCAAGGTGGGACCCTGAAAGCTGCATTAAGTCCTCTCAAAGTAAAATTCTCAAAGATACTCAAAGATATTCTGCACCCTAGGCTGTAAAAGGAGAGTTCATGTCTTCTCAAAGCATGTCTTCTCAATTTACTGCAAGCTTTTCAGTGTTAACCTCTACGTCCCAAACGTAGTACACAGACACTACCTGCCATCGTAGTTCCTGGAGTGCTGAGCGCCTGTGGGATATGAGGATAACCAGGGGGCGGCATCACCGAGGGAGGAAGATTTTGCCTGGAATCTATGTACAAATTACCTAATCAAAACAAACAAACAAACAAAAAAAATAAAACAGAAGAGAAAACGTGTTACCACTATCAGCAAAACAAAGCAAGCATTGGAATCTGAATGGAATGGCTACCTACATGAATCCAAGGAGATAAAAAGGCAATCAGGGTGAGGAAGGAAAATTATTCCTTCTAAAATGGAGTCGGTGTCTGGAACAGGGTGCTATACTAGGTGTTGACAAGAACATCTACTGTTGTCAGTGACTTCATTGAAAGTTCAAAATTATTTCCACATCCATGATTTCACTTGATCTTCCCACTACCCACACGTAAGGCCAGACAGGAATCACTCCCTTCTTTCTATAGATGTCAAAGGAAGCTCAGAAAGTTAAGAAGACTTGCGGAAGAGTAAGAGTCTGGCAGGACCAGGACTTAGAATCCAGATTGCCTGGTTCAAAGGCTCTTTTTGCTGCTGCACATTTCTCTGCTGAACTGAATTTCCCCTCGGCTGCCTGTAAGAGTGAGCCTGGGCTGATTATGTGACCAAGGCACAAACTAACAGTAAAGAGATGCACAAGGGCACAGCTAAGACAAGCAAAGGTGACTTTAAAATGTATCACGAATTTGCAGATGAGGAGTACAGACCTCATTCAAATGGGACTCCAGAGGATTCTTAATGCATTTTCACTGACAGAGGCCATCAAGTGCAACAACTTGAAAGGGTCAGGTACATCACATCACAATGCAAAATATTGAGGGAAACGGCATCTTGACCCCTCCCCCAGTAACTTAAGGGAAGAAAAGCAATAAGCTGACTCTCACTCTATGACTAAATAACTAAACTACAACAACAAACTAACTACAACAAAACTAAATAGCAACCACCATGTTTCCCGAGAAGAGAAGGAAAACCGGTCCCTACTATTAATAAGGTAAGGCACATTGGATTTGGCTGCTCCCAAGTTTTCACTAGCTACAGGAAGGCAGATCTGTGCCCAGGCTTGCAATGGCCTCATCTAACCCCCTCTACTCACACATGGGCAAACAGGAGCAGACTATAAGGTCTCTGAGCCCTGGTCATTGCCTCCAAGATAACTTAATGAAATTTTGTCACATTCCTAATACTTTAATTTTCAGTTTTTTATAAAAAGGCACAATTTCTCATTTTTCCATGCCCTCCTTAGAGTCCACACAATGACAACGACATTATGTGCATTCTTCAAATGAACCTTGGACTTTTAGTTTTAACAACCTTAGAAGATAAAAACATTGTGATATGCACTGCAGATCTACCCAAATTTAAAATGTAATAATTGCATAACTATTGCTTTTAAAGTATAAGTACCTTTTAGATACTTAGTTCTGTAACAGCAAGAAAAAGTTAAAGCTCATAAAGGATAATTCACACAAATCTCAACAGTAAAATAGCTTTTTACCTCAATTTTTCAAAGACACACTTTCAATATAAATCATCTGCCATCATTCATTTCGTACAAACAACACGATGTAGAGGTATCAATGTCACCCTGAGCGACACAGCACATCGCATATGGCCTAGAACAGTGAATTCATGTAAGTGTATGTAAGCCCATACCTGCCCCGATGTGTTGGGAAGGCTTTGTTGGGTGCATGGCACCATGACAGACGTTCTGCTGAACATTGCTCTGCGAGTGGATAAGGCCAGTCTGTGTGAAGAACTGATTAAGAGAGGAACAGAGATCAGCGAACTGAACCTGATCTAATGACCAGTTCTTAAGATCCGCCTGCCTCATACTCTCCATCAGACCTACAAGGAAAGCATGTAAAATACAGTGAGCACAACTCTAAGCACTGCAGGGAAACAACAACACAAGTCTTCTCAACTCTCAAAGTCTCTCTTCACTCAGTTCAGATTATGTGGCGATTTGCTCATGCAATGAAAAGTGGCATTTTAAGATATTAAGATTACCCAAGGGGCTCAAAGTGCTAGGTTTGATGCATTCAAGATATGAATTCAATCCCCCAAACCCACCAAGCCTAGTTGGTAAGCTCTAGGGCAGTGAAAGACATTGTCACAAAAGAGGGTGTTGGAGCTGTATGAGGGCCTGTGTTTGGATCCCTAGAATCTGCCTAAAAGCCAAGTACTGTGACACATGCCTGTAACCCAAGCACTGAGAAGCTGAGGGTGCGGGCAGGAGAGAGAACACAAACAGGGGATGGGAAAACATGAGGAGGAGCACATGAGGCCAGACACTCTAGTCAAAACAGTGAGTTTCACGTCCAAAGAGAAACTCTGCCTCAAGATAAAGGGAAGCTGCAACAGAGTAGAGACATTAAGCCCTGGCCTGCACATGTGCAAGCACAACCACATATGCCACACACATAGAAAGCAGGCCAGAGAGATGGCTCGGCAGGTACAAGTGCTTGTTGTGCAAGCCTGATGACTTGAATTCAATCCAGAGTCTGTGGTAGGACAGAATCAATTCTTAAGAACCAGCTTCTGATGGCATGCAGGTGTGTTCTGGCACTCCTCACACACATACCAGACACATACAATAGATGGAAAAACAGTTTAAAGTAAAGTGTGGACGGCAACTGTGGAACACCACTCATGATATCAAAATCTAACTGCATATGCACAGGCAGAGAAAGAGGGACGGGATGGGGAGACAGACTGTGAAAAACTTGATACTTTTAAACACGGCCAATATTTCTACAGAACTCCTATATGTAATGTTTTCCTATATCAACTGACCAATTTATTAGGAATTTTAAGTGTCCTTTAAAGAACACTACCACTGCAAAAACTGTGCCTTTATGTAAGATGGTACTTTTTTTTTCTTTCTTTTTTGAGACAGAATCTTGTTATACATCCCTGGCTGGAGGAGTATATGCTATGTAGCCCGTAGCTTCACTCTTGGCAATCCTCCTACCTCAGCTTACCAAGTGCTAGATGAGCAGGAACATACCAAAACATCTAGCAGGAGATGTTAACTTTAACTACAAAGAAACAATGTTCCAGAGAAAAAAGACTCATGGTATTTGGTTCTATGCTAAAGGAACCAACCCTCACCTTGGAACTGTGAAAGGTCTACATCTGACCAGTTGACACTGCTGGCAATTCGACAGCTTTCCTTCAGCATATCAAGTGTTGCATACCAATCGCTTGAAACACCTAAAAAGAAATGTTGTCAATACTGTTAACTCTGGGATAGTGACTACTGGAAGAATACATAAGAGAAGACACTGAATGGCCCTATTCCTGACATTGACTGATCCCTGTCCAGTCTTGAAAAGGGATATTTACCCATTGTATCAGGCCTTGGGTCAACTTCCTCTGAGAGACAGGCAGATACACTTTCCATTTCTCACTATTTTTCAAGTAAAAGAAACAGAACCCAGACAGGTAGTGTAAGATCCAATGAACTTAAGACTTTAATGCTGATATTCTATAATTTTAATTCTGGAAGTTTGCAAATTGCCATATAAGCAAAACTTGGTACCAGCCCCTTCTATCTGTACAGTGTAAATAATGACCAGGCAGGGAAATGCTCATGCACATGAGTGTTCTTGTCTCTTTCAAGTTTCATTCTCCTATTTTGTTATGACCTTAGAAGATACACTGTTGCTACGGATAAAGCTCAGTGGTAAAGCATTTACCTAACATGTGTGAGGTCATAGGTTCAATTTCCTACACCACCAAAAAGTTAGTCTCTTCATAAGTTATAAAAGACAGTTCCTATTTAGAAGCAACACAATATAAGGAAATGCTTTAACCTAAGAGATATGGATCAGCTCGTACAGTGAGAGGGGATGTTAGCAAGCTTTGGCAACCTTAAGAATGAGAAATGCCTTAACACAGTCTTCTAGAGAAGTGAATAAATGCTACCCACTGTATAAACACTGCTGGTTCTTTTGAATACCTGGTATTATGGGTGTCAAAGTCAGGTCAGGGTATGAACCCAAGTTCCACCACCCATTGGCAGTGTGATTTTATGCAAACTGCTTCAGCTCTTTTGAGCTGTGCTTTTTCTAGCTATAAAATGTGCTAAGTTATACTTGATTTGGAAGGATGATAATGTATCTGGGTTGTTTAGTAGACAATGACTATTCAAGTAACTTCCATTCCTGCTCTCATCCCTCCATTCCTCTCTTAAAGAAAATATGTTTTGTCTCACACACATGGGATGGATAAATCACAGGAAAGAGTATCAAGAGAGCCACAGTGATTACTTCTGACTCCCCAGAGTGTAAGGTGCCACTGGCAAAGAAGCTTGACAAGGGTAAATCACCAATTGTTTCAGTTCTAATTTTTCTCCTTGGCACCACAGACTTCTGTTTCCTGAAACACCTAATCTGTTCATTAACCATTCCCTCAGAACATATGAAGAACGGGCTTAAGTTTCTGAAGAATCTACTGATATTTATAAGACATGCAATACCATCTGCCTTGTCCCTAAAGGAGTTTTAATTCATTATACAACTTTCTCAAGGCACATATCTGAAAACAATTGCAAAATGTTTAGAAAATATTCTATCAAAGCAGAAAAATTTCAATTCTATCATAGAATCTACTTAAAATTATTAACTAGGTAAACAAAATCAATCATTAGAGCCAAACAAAAATTTTAAAAAGTATCTGATAGATTTTTAAAATATTCATTAAATTTTTTGTTCTAGTAAAATAAAACAAAAGGTAAATCACAGGTTTGAGACCAGCCCAGACCACCTGCTGAGAAACACCTCAAAAACAAAAGAAGAAGAACAACAACAAAAAATCCACAAGTAATTTACTCAGCGTCATAAGAGCCATAATGAGGACGCAAAAACAAGTCTTTATGATGCATAATTCCTGCTACTTCTTTTACACTTACATGGAATAAGAGATTGCAAACAGATCATGCATTCTAATTTTCAAATCTCACTAGAAGCAGTGGTCAGAGCAATACAAGAATTTAAACTATCTGGGCAGTGGTGGTGCACGACTAATCTCAGCACTAGGGAGGTAGCAGCAGGAAGATCTCTGTGAGGTCAAGGCCAGCCTGGTCTACAGAGTGAGTTCCAGGACAGCCAGAGCTACAACAGGGAAACCCTGTCCTGGAAAACAAACCAAACCAAAGGGGGCAGGGGAGAAACTCTGTCTGGAAATACTCCCCCCCCCCAAAAAAAAACAACATCAACAAAACAGAACAAAATAAAAAACCCATAAGGTTGAGCTTGCCTATGTTCCCATTGCATTTTAGTAAAGGAAAATTTTCAGGTCACCTATTGATTGAATGAGATATAACTAACTACAAGATTATAGTAAGGAATGATGAAACAGTAAAAAAGGCTTTAGAAGTTAAGTATTTGAGATCCAAATAAAAGAAACTTACCAGAATTACAGGGTACCTGCTGTGGGGGCGGGGGTGGCTGATGTGCTAATGTCTGATGCTGATGGTTTGGATGGTGCTGTATGTGCTGGTGTGGAGAGGGGTGTTGGGAATGAGGTGGCTGGAGCTGGCTGTGCTGCTGTGGGTGTGATGCTGGGTGCTGGGGACGCTGTGGGTGCTGTGGTAAACCATGTGGTCGATGGGGTGTATGTGGAGAGGGCTGTGTGTGCATCTGGGGGTGGGACAGTGAGACTTGGGCAACCGAATTACTGCCTGTGGCACTGAGGCCACTGTGACTGTTGGGCAGGCTGCTTTGGTTGCTGTGTGGGTGAGAGCTCACTGTACTGCTAGGAGAGTGCTGATAGGAACATGAAGTGTGGGACTGCTGGGAAGATTCGGAAGGGATGCTCATCAAACCTAAAAACAGAGTAAGATCATTTATGGTCAGATTTCCTTCTATGTTATGACACTTGCAGTAGTAGTATTTACAAATCAGGCATATGTAAGGAAGAAGCAACACACACACATACAAACATACACATTTATTTTAAAGTGCCATAAACAAAACCACAAACTTGGTGCTATTAAGCTCCAGTGGCTACTTCATTATTAATGTCAGTCAGACCAAATCCAAAATCCACATATTCTTGTGATATAATCCCTACCACCCAATCATCCCACGTGCCACAAATGTGGCATGAGAATTCTTCACCATGATGCTCCAGGATGCCCTAGGAATTAAGCAAACTCTACATGCATGTTGAAATTAATGTGTTGTTCCTTTGCCACAACATAAACAAACACAAAAGCTTCGTAAGTCACAGGGGGCACAATATAATCTCATCAAAACCTCATCGTAACTGCTTTAAAATTAAGCAAGCCTAATAGCTGGTATGTGAAATTAAAACATTTATGTTACAAAAAAAGGATACTTAGCCATTTGATGGTGGTGCATGCCTTTAATCCCAGCACTCTGGAGGCAGAGGTAGAGGCAGGTGGATCTCTGTGAGTTTGAGGCCAGCACGGTCTACAGAGTGAGTTCCAGGACAGGCAGAGTTACAACAGAGAAACCCTGTCTTGGGTAAGGGGGATGGGGACACGACACATTTAAAAATAAGCTCACCTTGTTGACTAAGTGACTGCTCAAAAACTGACTTATAAAGACTCCGAAATGAGGCACTGAGATCTTCAAAATTGTATTCTGTGAAAAGTAGCTGTTTATCTCGTTCTGGAAGGTTGTACTGCTGCTGCTGCTGAGGTGTTAATGATTGAGAGACTGATTCTGGATGGTTAGTCACCTAATAAAAGAAAAAAAAATATAATGGCTTGTATTAGTGCCAACTCTGGAATTCAAGCCAATAACCTCAGCCTGTGGCATTCCCATTCTCTAGCCAGGCACACCTTCTACACCTTTTAACTGTACATGGAAAAAAACCATTGACATGGATTGTGAGGAACCATAGAAATCCAATCCAATTTTATACCAATGAACAGTGTGTTGTGGAACTCTTGGGCTCTGTACTCTGTTTACCAGATCCTCTGAAAAATATATGATCACCCAAGGGTCTTCTTGTAAGAGGTAACAAGTGAGTACAAGAGTAAGAATATTTACACACAAGTCCCTTTTTAGCAAGACTTTTATTTTCCAGACTGAAATAAAAAATAAGTCTGCTCTACAGGCTGAATTGATTAATTGATTAGTGAGAAATACACATCTTCATCTTTCACTTATTTTATTTATATGTATGTGTGAGCAGGCATGTGCCATGACACACAAGTGGAGGCTACAGGATAACTTGCAGGAGTTGGTTCTTACCCCGTACCACGTGCATCCTGGGGATGGAACCCACAGAACCACCTCTCTAGCCCACATCTCCATTTTTTTTTTTTTTGGTTGCTGTTTTGTTTTTTGAGACAGAGTTTCTCTATGTAGTCCTGGCTGTCCTGGAACACGCTCTGTAGACCAGGCTGGCCTCGAACTCACAGAGATCCACCTGCCTCTGCCTCAAGTGCTGGGATTAAAGGAGTACACCACCACCACCCAGCTACATCTCAATTTTTTTAATTGGAATTTCAAATATGCTTGGCTGAATTTTTGTACTAAATGAATATCCAACAAAGAAACTAACTTCATTAGGACTTACTGGTGTATAACTATGTACACTTCCAACACTGTTCAAATTAACAGATGCCAAACTCTGGTCTGAGAGACTGTTGTTAAGGCTGCTTCGTGGGCTATCACTACCGTCCTGATCAGTGTTGTACAATGTTACCTGGAACGAAAAGAAAAGCAACACCTGAATACATAGTACCTACAACAAAGAGGATTGCAAAGCAGTACTACAAGAGCACAACTGAGCCTGCGCCAAGAAACAATGCCAGTGGTCTTTCTTTCAGTGTCTGTGCCAACTCCACCTTCAAATGTTAATTCCTTGTTCACCACGAATCAATTTTCTTACTGCTCTAAATCTAAAGTACATGCCTGTCTAGAACATAAACTAAATTTAGCAGGTGTAATCAGTAAACATTTAATAGAAGGTAATAAAAAAAAAACTATCGTGTAATTTTATATGTGGGGATATGTATCCATGCATGTATACAAGTGCACGTCATTAAAAATCATGGTACTATAGTGTTTCTGATATTAAAAACATATATTCATAAAACCATGGACATGTGATACAATTTTTAAAATTGGTAGATCTGGCATATTGAATATTATAATGTAACTGTAATTGATTAATTCATTTAAAATTGCCATAATCCAACTGCACGTTAACATTAAAATTTTCATTCCAGTAAACAAATAAGAGTGATTTCTACATTTTTTTATAAATTCTTGCTGTCTGGCATGACAGGAACAGCAAGCTTCTCATTAGCTGCTTCCACATGCAGTCTGTCACTCTGCTGCCCAAGTGTAAGCACAAAAAGCATTAATGAACTTCTGTAATTGTGGATAGATACAGCAAAATATGGCAAGTATCAGGTTTTTAAAAACTGACTGCAACATGGAATTAGAAACCATGGCAATAAACTTCTTACACTTAGTTAAAATTCACCGTGTTCTTTGACCTGACCATTTATCTACACATGTTATAATACCATCTGGAAAATAATGATTTAAGTGATGATCTTCTGAGTGTTGACATATTTCCCTATACAACATAAAAAAAAAAAATCACATCTGTTAACTTCACCTCAATCGCTTTAGAAACATCTTAGTAGTTAGAAGCTAGCAGACTCACTGTAGGAGTCTCCTAAAATTCTAAGCTTTTGTTTGAAAGCTCCAATTTTACTATAAGAACCAGATAATGCTGGTTGTTATCCATGAAGCAGCAGAATCACTGTGTTCATTTCTAAAAAATTATTTGCCAACACTCAAACTAAATAATCTCTGTCAGTTGTTCTTTCAAGTGAAAACAGTAATCCATGAACACAGTAGCTTCCAACTCAACCATACGTGATTTTCTTTGAACCCTCACTGTACTCAGTACACAGAAGTGTTTTGCATCCTCACCGTGGAATACTAAACAGACGTGTGCTCTGTGGTAACAATTTAACAAAACTATTTTTCCTCTGTATCAAAGTAAATTTGGTATTAAGTTTTGTTGAGCTTAAGATCTGTGAAATGAAGAATTCAAAGATCTACTGGTACAGAGAGTGTCACTGCCTCAATTGGGCTAAAATGCCAGGAGGCTTATGTGACCCACCACACACCAGTGAAGATACAAATATAAAAAAACAATGTTATTATGACATCAGGTCTGACTTCATGGACTCACTACCAAAGACCTCCACAGCTGACTGCATTTTGAGAACTGCTGACACTAACTCAAAGTGCTCCCCAAGCCCTGCTGGTGCTCCTCCTAACATTCCATACCAGTAGCCACCCTCATCTCCTGTTCCACTATATGGACATCCATCACTACTTGCTGGAAACGGCATGGCTGTGCAGACGGCTGCTTGACACAGTTCCAGCCTCCTGCATGCCACCTCTGCAGAAGATATCTGGCAATAAATGCTCTACAAATGGGCCTGCTATTCTTTATATGCTGCTCTTTTCCTTTTCTCTCTAAAGCTTCCTTTGTTCTTGTAAAAGGGACCCAGGCCAATGACTCCATGGGAGCCTACCCTCTTGGTAGTCCCTTGATAAGGAAGAAGAAGGCTGAATCTAATGACCCTGAGGTGGAAGCCTTTGTGAGTGTCCTGAGGGCTATTGCCCCTGGGCCAGCCTCACTAAATGCAAGTCAACTAGGAACAAGATAAAGTTGTGCATGAACTGTTCCTTAAGAACTTTTTGGAACTGTATGGTGTGACCAAATTCTATGACAGGAATTATACTCCTGAGCCTGTGTTTCCTGAACCAACTGGGGTTTACAAAGAGCCCCAGAAACAAGAAAAGTAGATAGTCAAGGGAAAGAGGAATAGATGCTGTTAATGCTAAAGAAACATATGACTGAAGTTTAGACAGATATAGGGAAGAAGTAGAACTAGAGGTTCAAAATCTATAAATATAAAACTTTCGTCTAGTACCTTTTTGCCCTTCTGTCTGTTTGATATACTGAAACGCCAAGTAGGGCACCCAGCAAATGGCCAATGAACCACTGTGTTAGAGGTTTTCAAAGAAAAAAATAAGTTGAAGATTAAGCTGTTACAATGAAAGTTGTTCTTGCTTAGTGTATCAAGTAAGCATGGGAATCTAGAAAAATGAACTATACGATTTTTCTGTGAAGCTTTGAATGTGCTTGACCTTGATAAACTGTTAGATTTGCGATATAATTTTAGTAAATAAAAGACTGGGCTGCTCATGCTCAAGAGAAGCAGAAAAGCAGAAAAAAGAAGGGGAGGGGAAAGGGAGAGAGGGTGGGAGAATATGAATGAGTCTTAAGTTCTGGTGCTGTCCTGCAATGACTGGCTGCCAGCTTGTTTCAGCTTTTGACTCCTGAATCAATTCTTCGTGCTTGAGAAAGGCATCCCTTTCTCAAGACCCTAACCTCAAGGAGAGGCTGGACCCGGACAACTACTGACAAGATTTCCTATTTTAGAATCATTTATAGTAGTCTTTCATAAAGACTTGTTTCATATTGCATTATCTGCTCTAATTATTACTGTCTTCTTCCTCTTAAAAGTATTTTATTTGATTGAGAACTTTATCCTAATCTTTTATAATTTAGACTTCAGATCTACCTAAAACTGATTTTTCTACATTAGGTAGTTTCTACAGTAAGTAGTTCCTTACACTACTTACTGAAGACATTGCTGGATTTATTCAATGAGTCTGTCTATTATGTTCCTGCCTAAGATTTTTCTTGCTTAATGTTTGGAAGAATAAATCCTCCTTTAAGTGTATGTGTGCAGGCCAGAGTACCTCAGGTACCACTCTCAGCAAAGATATCCACCTCTTTGTGACAGTGATTCTCACTGACCTGAAGTTTACCAATTAGGCTAGACTGGCTGGCCAACGAGCCAGGGATCCATCTTTCTTTCTCCACCTCCCCAGTGTGAGGGTTACAAATGCACATGTCAATGCATAACATCTTTACAAAGGTTCTAGGATTCACTCAGGCACTCATATGTGCAAAGTGCTGTGGTTTGTATATGAAATGCCCCCTATAGACTCAGATATTTTACACGTGGTCCCCAGTTGGTGATGCCACTTGGGAAGGTTGTGAGCTGTCAGGGGGTGTGAACACTGAGATTCTACAGTGCTGCACCACTTCTTGTTCACTTTCTGCATGCTGATGCAATATGACCAGCTGGCCTTACTACCATGACATCCCCACAGTAATGAGTGCAAACCTTTCCTTCCTTAAACTCTTTCTAGTCAGGTGTTCTGTCACATGAATGAGAAAGTAATTACTACATAGGGCAATTGCCTTGCCAACTGAGCCATTTTCAAGGCTCATATTTTCTTCATGAATACTGGCCGTCTGGCTTCCCACATTTCTCAGTCTTTTTTTTTTTTCTTCCCATCTCCTCCTTCCTTCCCAAAAGCACATCAGGATTTTGACTGACATCACATAAGCATCAACTAGGAAAAACTTACTTCTTTACAACAGTCTTCTGCATAAAGACTGTGTGTTTTCTTAGTTATGGCTTTATTTTCTCTCAATAATAAGGTTTCATGTAGAGTTATCTTTTAATTCTAGGTAGTTGGTATGTTTTAATGCTAACTTAAATATTTCCCTTAAAATTTTCTGGGCCAGTGAGATATCTCAATAGGAAAAGATACTCGCTGCCAAATATGATGACCTGAGTTTAATTTCTAGAACCCCAACAGTGGAAGGAGAAAAACCACTCAGGAAAGTTGCCCCTTGACCTCCACATGTGTGCAGTTTGGCATGTGTGCCCATCCTCTTCCCACAGTTAATGTAAATTTTTTAAAAATCACCTGTATGTGGCTAGTATACAGAAATACAAAAGATCAAGTGCTGGTGTAATATCAAGAAATTTTACTAAATTTACTTATTAAAATACTATGGTGCTACTAGTAGATTCTCTTGAATTTTCTACATAAACAATCAAGTTATCTTTAATGACAACAAGAGTTTATTTCCCAATGTTTCTATATAATATATTCAATGTGTCTTCAGCATTTCTGTGAACAGGAGCCGTAACCGTCTTCATGATCTTCCCTAGACTAGTTCTACCATCCATGTTGATTTTCTCCACATGATGGTTTGTGTCTTTCTTCCTAACTTCTCTGCCTCCTGGTCCTTTCCGTTGCGTTGAGAACAATGCTAGGGCTGCAGGTGCATCACTACACCCAGCTGTTGCCTGGTACTTTCTTACCTAATAACAGACATTACGACTTTCACTTTGTTTTCTGACATGTGTTTTTGTGTCCTTATTAATGTTCTCTGGCTTCTCGTTGGTTGATTGTTACGTAAGATGCTTTCTGCTTCAGCGACTTCTCCTTTTATTACCATCATCCTTCCTTGCATTTGTTTTGCTAGTTTCCAGACACTTAAATAATTAATATTTAATGTTTGTGAAGTCTAGTACATTTATCTAAGGCTATTGCTTTATATCTCAAAGGCTTTGAAGTCCTTTGTATTTTTCATTGACTTAAGGTGTTTTCTATTTATATCATATTTCTTTGCTCCATGGGCTAAGTTAGGAGCATACTGTTTAACTTAAAAATTGTGGTGGAACTTTGTGACTACTTTTTTGCTATGACTTCTAATCCCACTTCCACTGTATTGGAAAATACATTCTGTATGTTTTAACATGTCCTTAAAATATTGCTGGGACCTTCTCTATAACCTAAAAGAAATCAACATCATATGATTGATTTTGATAACTATTCCATATACTGTTCAAATATATACTCTATTATATATAGTATATACTACTCAAAATATATAATCAAATATATATTCTGCAGCTGTTGCATACAACGCTGTATATAATTTAGATTTTCTATTTTGAGTTCAGGTTTTTTACAACTCTAGTGGAATTTTTTCTATTTGTTATTGTGATCTTGATTTTCTTGTTCTGAGTTTATGGACATGTTAAAATCTACCATTATGAATAATAATTTGTCCATTTCCTCTTTCAATCCTGTCAGTTTTTGAGGGTATGCTATTAGGTGTATAAAAATTAACTTACAGAAATTATGATTACTTAGTAAAATACAAATACTCCCTTTTAAAATATAACTGTTCACTTAAGACGTATCTTTTAAATAGTGCATAACTGGATTTTTTCTCCTCAACCAGTCTAAAACTTTTTTAAGCCAAATACTGTTTTTGTATTCATATTTCATGTTATTCCTGGCATAACTAGATTTAAATACTATTTGTTTTCTTTCTTCTCATTTCTTCTTTGTTCCTTCCCTTCTTCCAACTTTGAATTTATTATATTTCTTTATTACATTGGTTTGTTTGTTTGTTTATTTACTTATTTATTATTTATTTTAAATAACCTAGAGCAGTGGTTCATAAGGCATGGAACTTTGATCAGTAATACATGGAAAATTAATCTCCAGATGATCTTTAAATGCAATTTAGCTGTCTTCTTAGAATAATACTTACCCACCACTTTACAAACAGCTGAGGCTAGTCTGTCATGGTCTGTCCTTATGCACAAGACAAAGTCTACCCAACATAATCTGGCAGTCTGCAGTATTCACCACGGTTCTCACTAAAGACTGTGAAGTTCAATTTCTGTCCAGTGTTCAGAAAGACTGCTAGATTCTGCCTAGTGGGAAGTCTACTTTATTTATATATGAGCCCAACCTCACAATATTAGGATTTAATAAATACTTAAAAGTGGATATTGTTTACAAAAACCTCAACTCCTGTTATTCCTCAGGATCCATTCAATTCATTGTGCCTCCCTCTGATTTCTGTAGCCCTCACTCATGCTTGCTCTAGGCTGCTCTCTGGCCTCTGTCATGGATTGACAAGTCCCAAAGGAAAATTTTATCTTGCCCCATGTATTTGCCTGGTCCCTGAATCACTAGCTGTCTCTGTCTCCACTGCCTCCTCCTCCTTTGGCCCATCACAACATATGCAAATGTGGGGAAAGACAGGCAGAATGGTCTGTCTGATATTAGGTATCTGAAAAAGAAATCTAAAAACTGTAGCTCCTTAGGCATCATGTGACTTGATCAGAAAGTCTTAACATTTCTTCCTGGGTCCTAATAACTTCAGCTGTCCATGTTTAGGGCCTCAGCACCTCTTAAACTACTGAAAAAGCTGACCTAGAGATTTCCAATTTCAAACTATACATGCCATCAGAAAATTTTCAGTTTAGCTGCCCTTCATTATAGATGATATTTAGATGTACAGAGGTCTAGGCCCTATTCACAAGATAAGAGTAACCAAACTGTTAGGACTTCACAGAACTCCATCACCACCAAGAATCACACACAAACACTCCCTTTCCCCTAAGTGACTGTGATCATTCCACATGCTGCCACATTGGAAGAGAAATAATTATACCTCCATTGCCAGTGTCCTTTTAAAGTTGAAATCTGATTATGTCATGAATAAAATCTTGACACTTTTATACCCTTACCTTTTCTACAAACAGATCCCATAAGTGCAATGATGTATACCTATGTATACATATACATACACATACATAAGAAAAGTGAGAAGCAGAACCAGTGTAGGCACAGGCTATAAAGAGAAGAGGGCAAAAGCTACAGTGACAAGGTGAAAGCAAGAGTGAAGAGTGTGAGCACAATTACCAAAGACGTATGGTCTCAAGATTCCTGTGGTCCGTAAGAAAGGCCAACTCATGAAGCTGCCAGAGCATTTTAGACTTCTGACACACAAAAACTGTCTTACAAAAAAGAGACATTTGCATTCCAATATGTATCTAGTTGCCCATATCAGCCAAAAATACAGCACAGCAAACTACTAAATATAATTTTGGGGTATATCTCTAGACTTGAATTATCACAAGGCTGTTGTGTTAGAATTATGCAAATTGTATTTTATTGGATTCCGTTGACTCCTGTGATGACTACTGTTGTCATCTTGACAGGATCTAGAATCACCTGGGAGATGGGGCCCTGAACATACCTGTTAGTGATTATCTTGGTTAGATTAATTGATGTGGGAAGACCCATCTTAACCATGGGTGGGATCATTGCCTGGGTGGAGGTCCTAGACTATATAAAATAAATAGTGAAATCAAGCTAAGCACTGACATCCATCACTCTGTAATGCTGATTTCCCTGCCATGATGGACTGTACTCTTGAATTACGAGTCAGGATAAGCCCTTTCTCCCTCAAGTTGCTTATGAGAGTATTTTATAAAATCAGCAAAAAAAGAAACTAAGAAAAATTCCATAGAATTTGACAATTTTTTTTCCTTCAACTATGTATATGGAAGGCCAAACTTTAAAAACAAACTGATAAAGAAAATACTAGCTCAGAAAGTCTATCAATGGAAACTGGCAGAGTAAAGAATTTAAATTAGCACATAAATTCTCATTAAGTACCTTCCAATTTCTCTCAACAAATAACTGTTTTTATTTATTATTATCATTATTGTGGTGGGGGGGCGCACTATTAGGAATTGAACTCAAGCCTTACACATGGTAGGAAATCACTGAGCTATATAAAACAGATTTTAAGGGCTAGAGTAAATCACATTTAGTTAACTTATTTTTCTGTGTAGGGGGGCAATCAAGCGAGCACATAGAAAGTCAGAAAACAACTTGAAAGAGCCAGTTTTGCCCTTCTACCATGTGGGTCTTGTCTCAAGAATCAAACTCAAGTCCTCAGGCTTGGCAGCAAGCACCTTTACCTATTGAGCGTTTGTTGGCCCATACATTTAAAATAAACAAAGAAACAAACAAACAAGGTTTCACTAAGTTCAGGCAAGCTTTGAAGCCCAGGCAGATCCTGAAGTTGTGCATTGTGATCCTCCTGCTTAACCTCCTTTGTAGCTGGAGTTACAGGACAGCCCTACAAGATCTGGCACTTGTACATACTTCAAAACATTCTAGGTTCAAGTTTCAAGTGGTCACATATAGATTGAGCAAATTTAAATCATCTTTGAACTTCACCATATACAACTCTATTGCTATTATAGAAGTAAACTAAATATATTACTCAAGGACATTTTTTAAAGTCTTTAAAAGGTGGAATTACTTTGTTAGTCACAGTGTTGATTGCCAGAGTTGGAGAGGCACTTCCCGAAATAATACATTCCATTCCCAAAGAATCTGAATCTATGCTATATGGAGTTGAGGCCTAAAATACAAGAACAAAATAAACAATTATTAGCTCATATATCCAGCAATTTTACACAGTTTGAAGGGATTTTTATAAAATTCTCCAACATCTAGTTTTGTGCTTTTTAAATATGAAAATAAGTAGCTATTAAAATCTTTTCTATATTTATTCTCACTATATTCTGGAGTGCTACTCACCTAATCTATCAAGTCTGTTACTCCCTTACAACTTCAGTGAGTTGTGATCACAAGGTGTAGGGTGGAGCTGGACTCTAACAACCTTCCCCACTTGTCCTTTTCAGCAACAGTTAATTACTCATAGCTGCAGGCTATGGACTACCTTTCCCAGACTTATCTGCAGTTAGCTGTAGCCATGTGACAATGTCATGGTCAATGGAATGTGAGTAATACGTGCAACTTCTACAGTGCAACTTCTGCAGCATTTCTTTGAGAGGAGTTTGCTGCCTGCAATCTCTTCATCACACTGTGCACTGCAACATATAGATGGTGGGAAAAGTCTTGTTTAGCCTGAAAGCTGAGTCAGGCAGTAACTGAGAAACACTGGAAAAGCAACATTACAAAGAGTCTAAACATCTGAATGACTGTATCCAACAAAATTGTGTATCCCTCCAACCCAATTTATATCTGTCTTTCACCTAATAGAGAAATGTAAATCTCTAGTGTAAGCCTCTCTCATAGTATTACTGTTATTGCTTGCACATTAAGAAGTGACGAAATGGTATCCTAAATATGTCCCATGCACTGTTAAACATAAACTTCCAAAACAATACATATATGTCTGCATTTAAAATAAGAGAGTGTGTGTGTCTCAAAATTTCAAACTCAATGTTAAAAGTGTAAGAATTGAAAATACGAATAATTTATGACCATGGTGCCAGTTTCTTTGGCACCCAGTTTCACCCTTACATGCCACAACTGAGCAGAAACTCTTAAAGATTCACACCTGGGGCTAGCAGCATCATTTAGTAACATTAACTGTGGGCTCGAACAAGGCCCAAGGCCCTGGATTCATCCTAATCCACCCTCAAAAGCAACAGGAATGCCTAAGAAAAATGAATCTACATGCTCATCTAAAATTAAGATGTTGAAATGATACAGATCTTAAAGTGTCTATTAATATGCTTATGAAATAAAGAATATTTGAATAAAAATAAGGAAAAGCTCAGTGAATAAAAACATGAAAAGAATAAAATAAAAACTAGGTAAATACTATTTGTAAAAGAAAAATAAAATTGTGAAAAAAAATAAAGATTATAAGCAATCTTTATATAAGAATGGAAAAGAAAGAGGAAAGAATTAGTAAACTTAAAAGGTTTATCAATAAGAACAATGTAACCTGAACAACAACAAACAAAACTAGAGAAAGCAGAGAGCTTCAGAAAGCTGTGCCTAATCAGAGACTTCGCTAAAATATTAGAACTGTTAAGTGTTTTTTATAAACTAGGATACATTAAAAATCGGTAGCTTTTCTATACTCTAATAATGAATTTCCATGAACTAATGAAAGTTGTTTTCGTAAGAGCCCCCTCAACCCCAAATCTGTTAATCAAGCTAACCTAAGTGGAAAACTTACAAACAATGAAAATTACAAAACTTTAAAAAGAAACTGAAGGAAATACTAAAGAGGCAAAAAGACCTGTCACATGCAAGGGAGAATTTTGTTAAAATGTTCACACTACCTAAGGTAAGTTATAAATACTCATCAAAATACAAAATAGCCTTCTTCACAGAACAGGATAAAAAAACAAAACGTAAAACTCATATGGATGGATGGATAGATGGAAGGAAGGAAGGAAGGAAGGAAGGAAGGAAGGAAGGAAGGAAGGAAGGAAGGAAGGGAAAAAAGACTCTAAAGCAGGGGTTCTCACCCTGGAGGTCGTGACCCCTGGGGGGGAGGGTCTAAACGACCCTTTCACAGGGTCACCAAGAACCATCCACATATTAGATATTTAAATTATGATTCAAAACAGTAGCAAAATTACAGATATAAAGTAGCAACAAAAATAATGCTAAGGTTGGGGGTCACCACAACATGAGAAACTGTATTAAAGGGTTACAGTATTTGAAAGGTTGAGAACCACTGCTCTGGATTAACAAAGCAATTATGAGCCGAGGTGGGGGGGGGGGGGGGACAGGGACGAATGCACAGTACCAACATAAAAACATACACTTGAGTCAATGGAGTAGGACAAGTCAGAAATAAAATTCACCTATTCCCAGTGTGCCAGTTAATCTTTGTCAGCTTGATACAAGCTGGGGTTATGAGGGAAGAAGAAACCCCTGTTGATAAAATGCACCCAATCAGACTGGCCTGCAGGTACGCCTAGGGGCATTTTTCTCCATTAATGATTGATGGGAAGGGGCCCAGCCCACTGTGGACAATACCACCACTGGGCATGTGGTCCCATATTGTATAAAAAAACCACCTAAGCAAGCCACAGAGAACAAGCCAGTAAGCAGCATTCCTCCATGGTTTCTACTTGAGTTTCTGCCTTGGCTTCCTGCAATGATGGACTGTAACTGGGATGTGTAATCCAAATAAATCCTTTCCCTTTGCAAGCTATTTTGGTTGTGGTCTTTACCAAAGCAATAGAATGCAAACCAGGGACATATAGCTATCCAAATCTAAGCAAAGGTGCCAAGTACACCAGACCAAGAGCAGTTTTCTTTAACAAATGGTGCCAGGGCAAACTGGATATCCAAATGCAGAACAGTGAAACTGAAGACTCCTAGTTCTTATTCCCAACAAACATTAACTCAGAATGGATCAAAGACTTTAATATGAGACCTAAAACTGAAAATTCTAGAAGAAAATCATAGGGAAAACGTTTCAAGACACTAGCATAGCCAGTGATTATTTAGATAGGACTACAGAAGCACAGAGAACAAGCAATAATTAAGAAATGAAATCATATCAAACTAAAAGGCCTCTGAATAACAAGCAGAACAGAGTGATGAGACATCCCTACAAACAAACAGAAGAAAATATTTGTCAGCTGTTCATCTTATGAGGGCTAATATTGAAACAATTAGTCTAATTAAAAGGTGGTAAATAGTCTAAAAATACACTTCTTAAAAAGAATCCATGAAAAAGTCAGTTGGTGGTGTATGCCTTTAATGCAAGCACTAGGGAGGCAGAGGCAGGAGGATCTCTGTGAATCCAAGGCCATCCTGTTCTACATAACAAGCTCTTGGCTAGCCAGTGTGCAGAGACCCCATCTCAAAAACACAAAATAAAACAAGAAGAATATATAAAAACAATGATGGATATGACTAGGCATGAAAAATGCAAATTAAAGCTATAAAACAATATATATACACCAATTCACCTCACTCAGAATAGCTACTTATCAAAACACAGAAAACAAATGCCAGTGAAGATGTAATATCAAAGGAATGCTTATACAATGTCAGCAGTCATGTAAGTAAAGCCACTACAGAAATCAGTATGAAGTTTCCTCAAAAGTTAAAATTAGGGGACTGGAGATTTGACTTAGAGCTCTTGTCCTTCTGGAGGACCTGGGTTTATTTCCCAGTACCCACATGGCAGCTTACAACTGCTGATTTTAAGTCTAGGTCCCAGAGGAAATCTGATGCCTTCTTCTGCCCTCTGTGGGTACCAGATATGCATATGGTGCACAGACATACATGCAGGTAAAACACTCATGCATGTAAAATAATAAAATAAATAAATCAAAAAATCAATTTTTAAAAATTAAACTCAGAACCACATCACTCCATTCTCCTACTCCTTGGTATGTAACAACGAAGACAACATACTCTATATGTGCCCATATTTACCAGAGTTATTCTTAATAGCTGAGATGGCCATCAATAATTGTCCATAAATATAGTATGCACTTAAGTGTGTGTATATACATATATGTATATATTCATACATACACAAAATGGAGTATTTTTCAACCATGAAGAATGAAATCTTGTCATTTGCAAAATCCTACCCAGTTGATAAAACGAGTTCCGTGTACATGAAAGCTTTCACTATGTACAGGATTTCTCTATTTTTAAAACCCCTAAGAGACTTTATTTACAAATATACATTGGAGGCAACATGCAGTAGTACACACTGACTATTCTTGCACAGTTTAAATATCTGTTCCATTCTATAGGTAGGAGAAGGAAGGTAGGTTGCATTCCTTCCTCTGCTCACTTTCACCTTTTCCTTTAAACACATCCTTACTCTTTCTCAGATTCAACAGAGAAATTGACTTACAAATAATAACATGACAACCATTTTAAAAATATGGCCAGATACAGACTATCCTCTAGATGAAGTCCTTTTTGGGCCAGTGGGATGGCTCACCAGATAAAAAGCACTTGCCACACAAACCTGATGACCTGACTCAATTCCCAGATTTTGTGGAGGAAGGACAGAACAAATCCCGAAAGTTGTCTTCTGACCTCCACATACACACCATGGTACATGTGAGCCTGCTCTTGTACTTGTGTGCCCTGCCCCCCTATACATACATGCAAAATAATGAATAAAAAGTGATTTTTAAAAAAGATTATCCTTTTTCTAATTATCCATCCACCTTCCACTTCTTGCCTTTAATTAGATGTAAATGATCTCTAATTGCATACAATTTCGTGTTTTTATTCACCAAAAAGTACTAAGAATTTCAACTCATTGTGTTTCAAGAAAAACTAGATAATTACAGACTCTTGTTTTTTGAAACAGGGTTTCTTTGTAGTCCTGACTGTCCTGGAACTCACTTGTAGGTCAGGCTGGACTCAAACTCAGAAATCTACTTGTCTCTGCCTCCCCAGTGCTGGGATTAAAGGCATCGCCGCCACTGTCCAACTAACAGACTCTGTTTTTTAAAAAGTCAACATATTTCAAATAGTTCATATGCTACTACTTGGCCTTTTTTCCTTCAAATAATTTGTATGATAATGTTTTAGATAATTTAAAACAAACTACTCACAGCAATTTCCCCTAAATGGTCCTACAACTTTGTTCCTTGAAAACTTATACTTCACACAGGAGCTAGAGTGACCCTACTAACATACGCTGTCCATTCCCTGTAACAGCCCCCGCCCCCGCCCCGCTGCCATATTCCCTGACATATAACCTAGCTTTACAATGGTTATGAAGATCTCGGCAACCTGTCTCCAGCTTCCACCTTCAACTTCTGCTGTCAAGTCCTACTCCTTCCTTATTACATCACGCCATTTCCTTAAATACAATCCAATGGTTACTTAAAAGCAACATATACTACAAAACCCTGTGATGAAAAATAGTTTTACTATACAACCAGCCCCCAAGAATATTTCCATATGAAAAATACAATCACTTCAGTTTATTAGAGCAGGAAATTATTTTGACTTTAAAGAACATTTCCTTCTAGAATATTTATTAAACATGGGTTCACCTGATCACATGTATCCTGCTCTCAGCTGACCTCCTCACATAGGCTCTTCTCTCAAAATGCTAACAGACAACTTAACAAAATAAAGCATCAGCAGTACTGGGAAACTATAGTCCATGTGGATACCTTGTTTTTGAAATTTTTCCAGTTTAATTTTAAAGGGAAAATTAAAAAGCACATAGTAGAAAATTGAATTTACCAAGAACTATGTCTAAAATGCACATCCAAGAGCATCCGCCTCTCCACCTTCAATCTTGTGATTCTTTAGACTCTGACTATACAACTGTCAACAGTCTAGGGGAAGTCTGGGACTCTCAAAAGTAAGCAAGGTTCTCTAAGAATAACAGAGTAAAAGGGAGGCTTGACATAGGGTACATAGCGGAGAATCCAAATACCAACTCCAGCTTCCAAAAATAAAGTCAAACTCGGGATCTTCCAAAGAGATGAATAACAAAGAAGAACATAATTTCTCAACCCCTTCACCTTACCCAACCAAAATGCTTGATGATATCATGGACTAAACACTGTTTAGTGAGAGGAACCTCTGTGAGGAGATGAGCAGGAAAAATGTGGTCAAGTGAACACATGTTTAATAAATATTCTGAAAGAAAATGTTCTCTAATGTCGTAACTTCCTGTCCTGATTTTCCCTTCCTTCAAATTTCTGGCAACAGATATTAAATGTTTTGTATTATACATATCCAGGCATTAAACCTACCTTCTTAAACTCTGGTTCATATAAAAAGCCAACAACTGGGGCCCCAAAACTAATTTAATTTTATAAAGTTGATTCCTGGCTCCAATAAAGCTGCCTATCTAAACTCTTCAATAACCTTGCCTCATGTGGTCCTGATTTATTTTTTTTGGTAAGACAAAAAAAATTTATATATATATATATATATATATATATATATATGGATATATTCATGTTCCTCATCTAAAAGGCTTAGAAATTATAGTCCTTTACCAGGAACAAGCAAGTATATGTCAAATTTATTTAACCACACATTTACTCAGTTTTCCTCACATTACATCTCTTCTTCCTGATCTACTCTGTAAACATCTAATATCCCTTATAGGCTATATAAAACAGTAAGCTAGAGATATGAATACTACTTTCTTTGTCTTTAAGAAGAGATTAGTCTAGTGAAAGAGAAAATATAGGTAAAAATTAGTATAAAGTACATGTGATTTTATAAAAGAATTTTACAAAAGTTCTATAATACCACAAATGCATATACAAGGAAAGACTTTAACTAAGAAGTAAACACCTGGAGAAAGTCCAACAGCAGAGGAGGGTGAGTATGGATGTTCAGCTGAAATGCTACAACTCTAGAAAGGGCGAGGAAAACTGAGATGGAGTCAACATGTGATAGCAGCTGAAATGCTGACATACTTGTTATAACATAACATAATAACTTGTTATAATCTGAAATATCAACCAAAGGCCTTTTCTCTTTTATTCCTGAAAATTAGCTTTAGCCATAGATTCATACCAACACAGACACACAGATTGCATACAAAGTGACAACCATATGGGTGAAAGTAGGGAAAGCTCCATGAAGACACTGAAGAAAGTTTGATGTAACCAGGAAGAGCATCTGTGAAATGCGTTATTCAAAATCAATCCTCAGTGTTGCAGTTGCAGAGCAGAGCTACCAGACGAAAGCTCAGAAGCCTGGAGTGTGAGCCTCACACAGCAGGTGTGTCCTGACAGAACAGAACCTTCAAGTAACTCCTAAACTGCCGCGCTTGCTCAAAGTGTGAAGATGAAACAAAACAAGTCTAAAAAATGCTTTGAAAATGCACAACACTACACCTTACTTTGCTTGTGATTAAACCTGCTCTACTGGAAATGAACTGTTAAGAGTCTACATTTCTGATATGCTCAACACTCGTGAACCACAGTAACGAGCCTTACCCGTTCTACAGATCGTGCCCTCTTCTTTGGCCGAGTAGGCAGCGTATCTTCCTTCGGATTGGTGTCTATTGCCCAGTAAGAACCCTAAAGACAGAGAAATAAATGGTATTAATTGCATAGTACAGTGAACCTTAAAACATTTAAAGAAACACTTATAATCTGCTCCAAAACCAAACATTTCGCAAACATAACAGACAAAAAGCATGAGATGAAGCACAGCTGCTCATTCATGTTGCTGGTAGTCCCACAGCTGAGCTCCAGGTCTCACACTTGCCAGAAAAGGTTTCCCACTCCCAGCCCATTTTGGAAGTTCTTATCTTGAAAAAGTAAGTTACCAAAATGGACCTCATTCTTATAGTCCTCTTGCTTCAGCCTCATGAACAGCTGTAATTACAAGTAAGTATAACTGTGCCCAGCAAAACTCTAATTTTAACTGAGGTGTCCCCTCTATCACGCCTCTCATAGACCCAGAAGCTCACTGCTTCATAGGAGTAGGCTGGCTCTGAGCTCTCCAGATCTGCCTGTCTCCATCCCTCAATGGTGAGGTTGTAAGGACATACAACCATATCCAGCTTTTTATATGATGGTTGGGATTTGAACTCAGGCCCTCATGCTTGCAGATTAAGTACTATCACCTCCTAGCTATCTCCCCAGCCTCTGTAACTAACTGATTTTTAGTAATGGTTACATTATGTGAGATTTACACCTTAAAGTATTTTACTATTAAAGATGCTCTAGTCTCTATGGCCTGGGACCCCACACATCTAAATGTAAGAAGAAAAAATTATAAAGACAACTACTTGAACACATTCTGTCTACATAAAGAGCACCTTGAGATCCACACATAAATCTTATTGCTTATTCTGTCATAATTCTGTCACTATATCCTTTGATAGATGTTTTTCCATTATTCATTTACAAATATGTATCAGGTACCTACTATGTTTCAGACACTCAAAAAGAACTATACAAATCATGTAATCTGCACCTTATACAGATGAGGAGACCAAAGCTCAGAAAAAATGTAGCTAAGCTTTGATCCTTAGTTCTTCATGTGTGCTTACACATCCATCTTGGGGAGGAGCAGTATGAGAAGAAATTAGAAAGGGAAAGGGGGAGAAATGCATTTCAGAAAGGGAACACAATAAATATGTATTCCAATGTGCTGGTTAGTCAACAAGACACAAGCTAGTATCATTTGAGAGGAGGGAACCTTGACTCAGAAAATGCCTTCATAAGATATGGCTGTAGGCAAACCTGTTAAACATTTTCTTAATTAGTGGTTGATGTGGGAGGGCCCAGAACATTGTGAGTGGTGCCATCCCTGGGCAGAGATCCTGGGTTCCATTAGAATACAGGCTGAGCAAGCTATGAGGAGCAAACCAATCAGCAGCACTCTTCCATGACCTCTCTGTCAGCTCCCACCTGTAGGTTCCTGCTCAATTTGAGGTCCTGCCCTGCTTTCAATGATGAACTGCTACATAGAAGTGGGAGTGAAATAAACCCTTTCTTCCTATGTTCTTTTGGTCATAGTGTTTCATCACAGCAATAGAAACCTTAACTGATACACCAGATTTACACACAGTTAACTAAAGTAACAGTACTCAAATTCAGTCTTGCTTTTAGTATTTCATTTATCTTCCTGGGCTGCTTGTTGTGCAACATTGAACAAGTAAGGAGAAATAGCTCTCCTCTCAAGCTCTCACTTCAGCCTGACATGATTACTGTACATATGGCATGCTGGTGTGTGAGCCATGGTGCATGTGTGGATATGAGAGGGCAACTCTGTAGAGTCAGTTCTCGCCTTCCACCTTTATGTGGGTAAGCAGGTGTGAAACTCAGATTTGAATGGCAAGTAATTTACCTGCTGAGCCATCCTGATGCCTGGAGACTTTGCGCATGTTAGGCAAGCACTCTACCAAGAGAGCTGTATCTGTAGCCCAGATCAATACTGTGAACACAACATGTTTCATGCATCTGCATCCTTACCTGGATGGTGACTGCACTCTCTAGAACACCCATCCTACCACTAACCAACCCACATTCTACCTTCAAATTTTATCTAAATATTAACCAAGGAAATCCTGTTCTTCCAGCCACACTCACAAATTTACCATTCTCTCTTTTTAACACTTCTGTATTTTTTCCTGTAGGCTACTGACTGCACTTTATATTACAGTTATTATAGTTTTGTCTAGGCTATGTGCTCTTTGAGGGCAAGAGTTACTTTACTTATTTCATTTCTGTATTAATCACAGTGCCAGGTTCAACATAAGTCACAAAGTAAGTACTAAAAGTAAACCTATACTGAAATGGAAAAAAGAAAACATTGTTCAACAAACTAGAGCAAAAATATCAGTGTAGAGGGTTATAATGGCCGGCCCAGATACTAGTACATGCAGGCACCTGACCTTATTAGCACTGGTCTCATCTTCCACCTGGCATGTGTCTCTGTGCTAACCTTTCAAGTGAGTCTACAGAATCTGATATAAACGTGACAAGAACCATGTAAAATACGGATGCTCCAGAAAGCATGAACTAGTACCTAACTGGAAGCTATCAATGATTAAAAGCATGACTTCTCAGTCTTAAAAAATATAATGTATCAATATAGTACTTTTTATACTCTAGAATCTCACAATGATTTTATGATTTTATGTAGTATTCAGCTAGCATTTCAAAATCAAAGTAGGAAAAAATGAGTTATATAAACTGAAAATAACAGAACAGTGTTTATGGAAATGATAAATGTCCCTGTTTGGTCTTAGATTATTGTGTATACAGGTATTAACCTGGAGAAATCATTCAATGTACAAACTGTACATTGTACATCACTACAAACATTTGAACACAAATGCAAAAGCAGGGAAAGAAGAGATGGCCCAGTGGTTTTGGTTTTTGCTGCTTTTTTGAGTATTTTTCTTTGAGTATTTGTTGCTCTTATAAAGGACCCAAGTTCAACACCCATACTGTAGCTAATAACCATCAGTAACTCCAGTTCCAGAGGACCTGACACCCTCTTCTGGCATCTTCTGGGCACTGCACACACATGATGCACAGACATACATGCAGGCAAAACACCCAAACACACAAAATAAAAATAAATAAACCTACTAAAAATACATAAACAAATGTTTTAACAGTTCTAATACACAAAATACTACACAGAGACTAACAATGGGTAAAATCTGTTATAAGCACTTTTACTTGCTGAGACATCTCACCAACCCAGGTTTTATTTTAAAAATCAGCTTCCTTGAAGTTTGTTTTAACTAAAACACAAAATGCACTCATTTTAAGCAAATAATTCAGAAAGTCTTGATAATTACACACTCTGTAACTACCATCAAAATAAAAAACAAAGAACATTCCTATCACCCTTGAAAGCTTCTGTGTAACACAGAAAGTTATGTTCCGTTGCCCAGCACACCTCCATCACATCCCAGAAGTCTCCGTCCTAGTTCTGCCTTTTCTGGGATTTTATATAAATGGACCTAAACTGTTAGGCTACTCTTCGCTCTTCTCAGTAATGCATAAGACTCCTGCTGCTCCATCCTTGCACCACCTGCTTTTCTGTTCTAGCTATTTGAATGATGTGCAATTATGTCTCTGTGGTTCTAGGCATAGTTTCCAGATGAATGGTAATATAGGTCTCTCTTGTCAATTTTTCAATTTGTGTTACAAATTTTTCACATTATCTATTTATCAACTACCTACCTACCTAGTTATTTTTGTTTTTGTCAAAACAGGGTTTCTCTGTGTAGCTCTGAAGCTCTGGCTGTCCTGGAACTCTCTCTGTAGATCAGGATGACCTTGAACTCAGAGATCTACCTGCCTCTTCCTCCCAAGAGGAAGGTTTTTGTTTTTTTGAATTGCTGAGATTAAAGGCATGCATCACCACTGCCCTGCTAAAATTTTCATACAGTCTAAATAAGAATCCTTTGTCAGATGTATGTATTATGAATAACCCCCAATGTTTGTATAATGGTACTTTCTAGAGACCAGAAGGTTTTACTTCAATAAAGCCTAGTTTATCAAATTCCTTTCAAAGGAAAAATATAACCTTTTCTAAGTTGAAAATTATTTTCTGCAATGCTTTCTTCTAAAAGTTTTATACTCTCAACTTCAATACTTGGGTCTCTGTTTCACTTGATTTCCAGTATAAGTAAGGATCAGTGTTTTTTCCACCATGATACACTGGACAGTCTTGAGATGACTGTTATCCTATCAGTAGAATACATTAATACCTTTGTCAAAGTGAACTGACTGTATATGCGAACCTGCATTTTCAATCTATCTGTTGGATTCATCTAGACTATGTACCAATGCCATGTTGTCTTAATTTTTGTAGCAATACATACTCTTTTAAACTTTGGAGTTTTTTCAGGTCTTTTGCCCATAAAAACATGTGAGCCAGCTTGTCAATTTCTATAAGCCTGGCATGACTTTAAAAAAAAAAAAAAAAAGAAAGAAAGAAAAAACAACACCCAGTATTAGATAACCATATATAATCAACTAGCAGCAGTGAGTCCACTTCTCTGCAAACATGCTGCTAATTCTCCATTTGTGTAGTAATGTTTTCAGTAAGGAGATCTGCATATATTTGTTAACATAGTTTATAATTGTGGATGCTGTTGTTAAATGGAGTGTATTACTGAGGTCAACTTCCAATGTCTTGCTAATCCATAGAAATTATACTGCCCTTTGGCCTTGAATCTCATGATCTTGCTAAACTCTTCTAGTTGTTTTCACACAGATTCTTAGAGATTTTCTACAAAAACAAAAATATTTGTGCAGAGGTTAACTTATTCTTTAGATGTTTTTCTTTTTCTTTCCTAATACTATCAACTATTGAATGAAAGTAGTGGATTCAAGCATCCTTCCCATATTCTTAATCTCAGAGTAAATTTATTTACCATCTTGTTTAAACATGATATACTACAGTTGTGATACACACTCTTAATAAGACAATTCCCTAGTTTGTGGAATATTAAATGTTATCAAATTATTTTTCCTCAGCTGAAATGATAAGATTCTTCAGCTTTCACTTACTTGTACAGTGAGTCACATCAACTGATCACAATTTTCTCCATTTTATACAACAAAAATTTTAACCAGCAAGCTTTTAGTTGAATATAAAGTTGTACTATATCACTCTGAGTGTCTTAAGAGTCACACAGCTCACAAATATTCTGGAACTACTGGGTTATATGATCCAAGACAAAAGGTAATAGTATACAAATCATATCTAAACAAAAAGGTGGATTTGCAAGGAGGATGTGGTGGTTTGAATGAGAACAGCACCCATAGGCTCATGTTTGGGAAGATTAGGAGGTGAGGCCTTGTTGATGGAGGTATGGCTTCACTGGAGGGTGTGTCACTAGGGGGTGGGCTTTGAGGTTTCACAGTGGATCAGGATGTGAAGCTCTCAGCTATTGCTCCAGTGCCATGACTGTCTGCTTCCCACCATGATGATCATGAACTAACCCTCTAAAACTGAAAGCAAGCCCCCATTTAAATGCTTTCTTTCTTAAGAGTTGCCTTGGTCAAGGTCTTCATGGCAATAGAACAGTAACTAAGACAAGGAAAAAGGAATCAGAGACCTCCTGATTTCCAGTTGAGTTCTAGCTTTCCTTTAGGCTATGCGAGCCACTAGAGTTCCTTCTAAGCTCACAGAGACCAGAAGAGGGTGTCAGATACTCTTAGGACTAGAGTTACAGCTGGTAGTGAACTGTCCAATGAGAGTGCTGAGACATGCAATTAAGAGTCTTTGCCACATATACTCCAATGCCTTGGGTTAGACTTTAGATCACACACAAATCAATTTTTTTAAAAAAGGGACATTTCATAAAAATAAAAAAAAAATTCAAAAGGATAATTCAAAGTACTACAAATAAATATTAATTTGAAATAAATCATGTACATAAATGTAAACCATCAAACTTGTAAATTCTATTTCATTAACATTTTTATGACTATTTTTTTCACAGCAAAATTATAGAAATAAAAAGGCAAACCTCAGCCTGAGAAAATATTTCACAATATAAATCTATCAAAAGACTTCCATGCAGAACACATACATACACACATCCTCAATAACGACACCAACATCTTTTTAAAGATTTAAAAGAACCTTCAGAAAAGATATACTAATAGCCATGAAAAGATGCTTTTTAAAAAACCAACAGTGACTAGGATTGGGCAAATCAAAATTATGGTAAGACACTGCTTCACACTCAGTAAAAGTTAAAAACACTGCTAATGACGAACTACTAGTGGAGTCTCTGGCATTACTGTGAGAGAACAAACTCGCTTAGTCACCTGGAAAAAGGATGAGTGCTTCTTACAGTCTTCTACTTATCCTGTGACCCAGCAATTCTTTCACTCAGTAGTTCCAGAGGACTCAAAGAAAACATGTAGATGAACTTCCTAGTTGTTTTTAAATAAGTCCCAAACTTATTTAAAAGACCCCAAATTGCCTACCAACAAATGAAGGGATAAACCATCTTTATATATTCATAAACTAGAACATGGCTTAATAATAAATAACTGGTGAAGAGCAGTTGACCCTGAAAGTGAGAAAGCACACTCGCATGCTTGACAACTCCATTTCTACAAGTTTCCTTATGTGAAAAACCAACAAAAAACTCAAAGATCACCAGCTAAAGCAGCAGTTCTCAACCTGTGGGCTGTTATCCCTTTGGTGGGTCGAATGATCATTTCACAGGGGTTGCCTAAGACCATCTGCATATCAGATATTTACATTACGACTCATAACAGTAGTAAAATTACAGTTAAGAAGTAGCAACAAAAATAATTTTACGGTTGGGGGCCACCACAACATGAGGAAGTATATTTAAGGGTTGTAGTAATATTAAGAAGGCTGAGAACCACTGATCTAAAGCCAGGTTTGACCAGATTTCATATTGAACCAAGAACATGTGAAAGAGCTCTGGGTTCTGTCAAGTAATATACAAATGTATAAATCAAGACATATCAACAACACATACAGTAAATACATGCACACATCCTGCCCACCTCATACATATCCCTGAAAAGAATGCAATGGCTTAGCCTCTATAGTCCCAAATATCACAAACTGGAATCACAGTTACAACTACATTTTCCAAAAAACCAATCCACTAAAAACTTCAAGCTACACTAAAATGAAAGTTAATTCCAAAGAGAAAAAAAATACAACACCCAAATTAAAAAAACTCCACAGTATTTAACAGAAAAGTTCAAATAGTTAATTCATAAACTTCAAGAAAATGAGGATTTCTTTTCAGAAATGAAACAGCCAAATATAGTGGCTCATGCTTATAATCCTAGCACCCAGGAGAACTTTGGGCAGTAGGACTGCTTTGAGTTCTGGGCCAGCTTGAGCAACAGTGAGCGTCTGTCTCAAAACAAACAAAAAACGGGGGAAAAAAGATATCTCAAAGATCAACAAGTAACTTAAATTAACTTTATCCTTCTTATAAAATATACATCTTATATCAACTCAAAGTATCCTGCTTTATCACACAATAATGTGATCTTTCCTTAACAAGCTTCAGATTGAAAATATTAATAAGCATGTTCTTATCTGATTAGGTAGAAATAATCCCAAGAGGCTAATAATAACTTTATATTCCAGGGAGAGCAATTTCAATCCTAAGTAGCTAGCAAATATAAATGGCTAAATCTGTTAATTTTATATTTTAAATAACCCCACTGCCAAGCATATGCTTACTGTTCCTGCTTTTCCTTGGCTCTATTTAAAGAACTTCAGAAATGATACCAGGCCCTTTCCATCCCTGACTTCCATAGTTTTACATTACATCTTAATCTTTTCTTTCTCAGTCCTAGTTTATATATGGCCATGCATCTTCTCCACAGCATCTTACTGCAATCTGCGTGTTCCACATAAAAAACAACCCACACTTGCCAGTTTGAGTCTGATTTATTCCCATTGCTTCAGTGTAACCAACACCATCTTTCTCTCCAAAGTATTTAATTTAAGCACCAGAGCCACTCTTTTCAACCACAAATAGAAGACTATTAATGATCAAACACAGTAGGCACTCAAAGTCAGGCTGCTTGGCTAGTTGAAGGAATGAATGTATAAACAACATTCCCAGTGCCAACTTAGGTTCCTGGAACATCCTTTTGGAACAAATGCAGATTTCATCACTTTAAATGCAAATTAATTATCAAATTAAGTAAACGAAGCCTAGAGAGAGCTAAGTAATTTACTCCTAAATTAATAGATTTAAAATATGTAATTACCAAATTGATTTAATAAGTGACTTTTCTAAATGTTAAAGGTTATGTAAAGTATCTTATTACGTGCTTTTACTTATTCAGTACACTAATTTCTTTTTGAAGTTTTTATAGTTGAATATGAAGTTTTACTATATCATTCTGAATGTCTAAGAGACACACAGCTCACCTATCTTTAATATGTAGCCTACTAAAAAGCAGCATAATATGACTAGTAGTTGCTTTAGCTTTCTTAATCTCATTTTTTATCATCATCTGGTCTAAGCCTAAAAGAAAGGAATCATGATCTAACAGCAACAACTCTTAAAGCCTTCAAATGATTATTTGGTGTGGGATACTCACAAGATGGAACACATGCAATAAGATGGGACAAACTGCTATGCCATGACAGATGAATCTCAAAAGCATCATGCTAAATGAAAGAAGGCCTACTAAAAAGAACATGTACTATAAGAGTCCTATTACCAATCTGGAAAAGGAAAAATTGTAAGAAACAGAACACATCAGTAGTTACTAAGGCCTCATAAAAGGAGACTGACTCCCAAAGGAGAGAATAAAATACATCTTCACCACAATGGTTACAATAAACACTTCTCAAATTTTCTATAATTATGTACCAAAGTATATCATTTACAGGTATAAAAATTAACTTTCACATTAAATATTTTATAAAATGGTTAGATATAGAAAGAAGGGACACAACAAAGTGTTACACCATATTTTCAAATAAAAGGCAACTGAAAGGAAACTACACAACACACTGTAATGCTGGCCGAAGCTTTGTCTTATGAGTCTTTCAAATTATTAGGATACCTATTATCATGTGGGTTTTGATTTTCAAAGATTCTATTTTATTTGTGTGTGTGTGCACGCACACACACACGCAAGCACCATAGGATGCCCATGGATGCCAAAAAATGGTGCTGGATCCCCTGAAGTTGGGAGTTATTTAATGGGCAGTTGAGAGCCACCAGTTCAGCTAGAAACTGAACTTGGGTCCTCTGCAGGAACAGCAAGCACAGATGGCAAGTCCAGCTGAGCAATCTCTCCAGCCTTTTCTTGTTTAAAGAAATATCTCACTGTGTAGCTCAGGTTGGCCTCAGCCTCCTAAGTGCTAGAATTATAAGTACATGCCACCATGCCCAGCTTCCCTTGGTTTGCACACTTCAGTGTGTCTAATGACTTATCTGACATTCATAACTGACCTTTGCCTTGACATTCACTCATTGGCAGCAAACCATTTCTTTACTTTTGGACCTTGTTATTAATTCCTTTAATCACTGATTCACCTTAACTGTGCCTTCAATTAAACTCAATTATATCTTATGTCCAGATGGTAACTGGGGCTCTTAGATGCAATGATTTAAAACCATTAAGTCTACTCAAAAATATCAAAAAACAACAAACTCTAAAGCATCTTTTGCAAACCTGTGTGTGTGTGTGTGTGTGTGTGTGTTTGTTTTTTACCTACTCTAATAAATATGATGTCTTCATTTTATCCAACCAAATTCTCAGTTATCCTTATGTCCTATTTTCTCTCTGGCTTTATACAAAGTAATGATAAGCAGTCAACTTCCTCACAAATTATATGTACTTTAAGACTCGTGTTAAAGTATACTTTTGCCTTCTTTCTTAGGGACAAATTGTTAAAACAAATTGTAACTGCAAATTGTTAAAACTCCTAATGTTCATAATATGTTCTCAAGTCTTTCTCAACATCTTTTTAAAAATGAGATGTTCTAAATGGCATTATCAATGAATAAAAACAGTCTACATCACCTACTGACACCCCCCAGAAATTTCCTTTGAAAATAATCCTAAGAGTTAAACTGTGTTATGGTCCTTTATACTAAGTCAGGCTAGAATTTAAAAATAAAAATCATAATCTCATAACTTTCAAAAGCTGCTTCTATAAGCAGCTAAGTTTGTTTCTTTCCCAAACAAGATGAGACCAAAATCTGCAGAGCCATGGTATTTTTTACACAGACCTCCATTCTCAGGCAGTTTTTTCCCATCATCATCCCACACAAAGCTCCTCTTATGAATTAGCTGTATGTAGTTAATAGCCTAATCAGGCAAGTGGACTCCCAACTTTTGAACTATCCTCTCAGTCATTAGTCCATTATTACTCATGCTACATGTTGAAGCTACTTCTTATAATCCTTTGATTCTTTTCAGATTGGAGTATTCCTCTGAACTGGAGAAAGAACAAGTTTGAAAGAAGATAAAGCCAGGAAACAGAAGACAGCTATCATTTTAAACCTAAATTTAGTCAATTGTGTTTTTATAATGCAAGCAACGCTTTTCTTTAAGATTATAAAGCATATAAAAACTAAAGAATAAAACAATGTTTACAAAAAAAGTTTTTGATCAATAAATTAGACAAAAATACAAAAAACAAACATAATAAACAGATATTTAAAAAAATATGTATGTTATTTAATATGGTACTTAAAAGCAGAGAAAGGAGCTGGAGAGATGGTTCAGTGATTCAGTGTACTGGCTGCTCTTCCAGAGGAGGCTCATAATTGTTTCTAAAACCATTCCCAGGGGAACCAATACCCTCTTCTGGCTTCCTTGGGCACCAGGCACAAACAGATTTTAAATTGTTTCTTATCTTTTAAAAATATTTCAACCTGATTCATACACCATGGAAATAGTCAGGTGTGGTCATACAGAATTTTAAACCCCAGCACTTGGGAAGAGAGGCAGATGCAGGCAGATCTCTTGTGAATTTGAGGCCAGACTGATCTATTTAGCAAGTTCCAGGCCAGACCTGGCTGGCCTGGAAGATCCTATCTTTAAAAGAAAAAGAAAAAAATTGTGAAGAACATTAAGAATTAACTAGTTCTTTTTAAGATGAGCCTATTTCAAAGGAAAGAAATTTTTTATTATCAATGCCTACTCACAATGCTAGAGTTACAAGCATAAATAAAAAGTTAGACTATTCAACCTTACTGAAAGCCACTGGGAGAGCCAATCCTCCAAAGTGCTGAGGAACATCACTACACAAGAGTGTGGCATTAAAGAACGGCATAGCTATCCATCTCCATCCTCAAGTGGTCTTGAAGAAGTACAGTAAGTATGCTTACCAACAAGGGTGCCTCCTCAATGCCACTGTTCACTGTCTAAGAAACTAGGGTTTAATGGTGAACAAGATAGACATGATAGACGCCCTAAAAAATTTAGAATCTGTAGATAACTTATGAAGAGTAACGATTGGCTTGTGGGGTCAGCATTTCTGAAAGACTGCTGGCTGCTTTATGAAAGATCCTGTGAACAGAGACAGCAAGTCCTAAAACAGATACCAGATAGGAGCTGATATAAGACGACAGTGGCTACAGGAGAAAACAAGCTCTGTGAAGTATTACTAGAGCTCAAGCTTGAGGGATAAGCAAGAATTAGCCAAAAGGAGGAGAGGGAAAGAACTATACAGGACCATGTGAAAACATGCTTAGGAAACTTAAAGATATTCTTTACAGTAAGCCATGAAAAAGCAAAACTACAACTGAAACTACAGAATAAAACTCAAAAGGATATTTTTTAACAAAGAACAGACACCAAACCACTCAAATAAGAACGTTATCTTGCCAATAGGCACAACTGGCTCACAGTCAAATCTAGCAACTTATGATGACAATCAAATATGATCCAACCTAGCAACCTAAACTTTAGAAAGAAACTGACTGTACCAAGCTGTAGCTGCACTACTGTTGCACAGCTACTGAAACAAAACCGAAAGAATCTCTGGATAAAACACTGAAACTGTAATGCTCTCAGGAGATAATAAAGTAACTGTGAGAATGGAGTAGAAACAAACTTTTATTTTAATATTAGAGCACCTTTCTTCTTGCCAAGTGCACAGTTCTATCCCAGACACAGTTAATCCATTATAGCTCCTGACAAGCAGCTTAAACTCAGATTATATTCCACACATGACACTGAGAAAACCACCAAGCAAAAGCAAGGTAAGCTCTAAATGATAAGCTCTAGCTATCTTCTTTATCGCTTTAAGAGAGCTCTCAAGCCGGGGGAAGTGGCAAGGCATTTAATCACAACAGTCCAGAGGCAGAGGCAGGTGGATCTCTGTGAGTTCCAGGACAGCCAGGGATACACAGTGAGACCCTGCGTCTAATTAATTAATTAGTTAATTAATTAATTAATTTTTGGGAAGAGCTTGTCCATGACAGTTATGACCTAAGCCAGGGTACACAGGAGTGCTTGCTGTTTCACAAAAACTCCTATCAAGGAACTAGATATGGTCTCAATTTATAAGTGTCAAAAGACATATCACTTCAATTTAAGAAAACATGTCCTACCTTTCCGGGATCATCCTTGGATCGAGGCACTTTAAGAAAACATTTGTTCAGTGACAGATTATGTCGTATGGAATTCTGAAATTAAAGAAGAAAACCATTGTTGGGTCAATGGAATATGAAAAAAATCTACTCCATCTTAAAAAACTTTTTTAAAAATGCCTACATATTTCTATGAATTGGAATACCATTACAAATAGAGCTAACTTTTAAAATGAGTTTCAGGGGCTGGAAAGATGGCTCAGTGAATGAGAGTGCTTACTGCACTCACAGAAGACCGGAGTTTGATTCTTAGTACCCCCATCAGGCAGCTCACAACCGATTGTATCTCCAGCTTCAGGGGATCTGGCACCTGACACCCTCTTCTGGCTCCAAGAGCACTCACCTCCAAATGCACATACCTATACAGACCCACATACATACACATAAATTTAAAGTAAATATATAAATAAAGGGAGCTTCAAAGTTAAACTTTTCTGGTTTTCAAATTAAGCATAGCACAGTGTAAATAAAAACAAGTTATTGGAATAGTTGATTCCTAGAAGGAAGATTATTGCTAAAGAACTTTAATGGTGTTAGGAAGATGCCTATAATGAAATGCTAAACACTAATATCAAACACAAAATTGTACATATACCATGTTTTAACTGTGTGTAAGATTTATCTTTTTATGTGTGTTTTTACCTACATGGATGTCTATACACCACATGTATGCATGCCTGGTGCATACAGAGGCCAAAGAGGGCACCAAATCTCCTGGAACTGGAGTTACAGATGGTTGTCAGACACAACGTTATTTTCTCTGATGGCTCTTAACCTCTGAGCCATCATTTCAACCTCTTAACTGTGGCTACTTGTGTGTTCCTTTATTCTTGGAAATAATTAAGAACACCAAATGTTAGATGTTACTCTACATAGGTTTTTAGGTGATAACTATGTTTTTCTTTTTACTTTTCTGCAAGGTCCAAATGGTTTGAAAGGTACATGTATTATACCATTTTAAAATGAGTTTTTTAAAGTGTTAAAGGCCAAGGATATATATAGCAGAACAGGAGGGAAAACACTAGCTTTGCATGCATGAGTTAGATTCACTCTCCAGCAATGTAACAAAGCAAAGTTTAAAATATTCCACTGAGCTATAGGTAAACTCAGAATCAGAATGTTTTAGGAGGAAACAGTTTAGGTCAGTGGTTCTCAACCTATGGGTCACGGCCCCTTTGGAGGTTGAATGACCCTTTCACAGGGGTCACCTAAGACCATCTGCATATCAGATATTTACATCAGGATTCATAACTAACGAAATTACAGTTATAAAGTAGCAACAAAAATAATTTTATGGTTGGGATCACCACAACATGAAGAATTGTATTAAAGAGTCAAGGTTTGAGAACTACTCTTAGGAGAAACCATAGATACATATTTCAGAACTTTACATTAAATAAATTAGGCAATTACAGATATCACTTAAATGATAATACTGTGGCTTTCACAAATAGTTATAGCCATCTTGGAATAATGTTTTCTGAAGAAGATATAAATATATTAGTTTACCTATATCCCTATGAACTGAATCACTTTCTTTCACCTTGGAAAGTTATTTTTTAACTGAATGGTTAGTACACAGTAGGCATGGCTGGGTTCAATCCCCAACAAGGCCCCCAAAAAAGATAAAAGAATTCCTCAGATGGGCTTATAAATAAACTGGACACAACTAGAAAAAAAGCCTGAGAAACTTTAGGACAGATCAGCAAATGTTTTCCAAACAGAACCAGTATGTGCCCACAGACTTCACACAAACAAACAAAACAATTCTTAAGACTGTCAGGACAGAGAAAATTCAAACAAGTAGAAAATCTTACAAAACATAAGATATCAACCTGCATGATACAAGAATTTCATAGAACATCAAGCAAAGTTAAAAAAAAAACATACTCGAGAGCTGAAGTGGTAAGAGTGCTTGTGTGTTCTTGCGTGATGTATGAGATCCTATGATTGACTCCCAATGTGCACACCAAGCGTGCGTGTGCATGTATGTACATGTACATGTATACACACACACACACACACACACACGCACCTCAGTTGGGCCTGGTAGAACAGACCTATAATCTCAGCACTTTTGAGGCAGAAGTGGAAGGATCAGGAGTGCAAGGCTAACCTAGGTTATAGGCTACCTCAGAAATGAGGGGAGAAAACTATACTACTACATATAACACAGTATGTGTGTGTGTGTGTGTGTGTGTGTGTATATTTATATATATATTTATATTTATATATAATAGTGTATTATAGCCTGACAACCTACACCTAAACACTGGAGCCTATATAAAGTGGACAGAGAACCAACTTCACAAAGTTACCTTCTGACCATGGTGTACACAAACACTACACACACACACACACTGTGTATACACGCATATACATATATGTATATGTATGTATATATGTATATACGTACACACACACAATTAAAAAATTTAAGTAAAATGTATAAAGGAACGAGAAGAATACAGTTTCTGAAGTTCTTACACTATACATGGCATAGCTTAATACTATATGATGGTTGTAGTAAGTTAAAGACAAACTACGTTTGAGTCATCTTAAAATTCCTGTGTTGAAATCTAATTCCAATGTGGTAATATCTGGAGGTAAGGCCAATAGGAGGTGATTAGATCATGAAGGTGGCTCTCATGAAAAAGACTTAGTGCCTATATAAGAGGCTGCAAGGAGCTCATTAGCCCTTCCACCACCAGAGACTTAACAGGTCAGCCTCTATGAGCCCAGGAAGCAGGCCTCAAGCGAGACTTGAAGAAAGCTTCCATCACATCACTCAGCACCTTGATCTGGACTTCCCAGCTCCGAGACTTCTGAGAAATAAAAGACTTGTGTAAACCACTTGTCCACAATGGAGTTTGTTGTGTTTGTTAAAGCAGCCTGAATGGACTATGACAGATGAATACAGTAAAATGTTAAAATAATTTCTAAGAAGGAGTAAAAGAGATGTAATTTTAAAATGTTAAGTAACATGAAATCAAATGCTGAATCCAACTCTCAAAGATACTGGTAAAAACAAAGGCCCACCAGACAAGCTCGAGTTTATCTACCCATCTTAAGACTGGAATGTAAAACCTTCCATCATGGTCAAGCTCAGGCATAAGGACACAGACCTACCGTCCTGGCAGAGGCAGGAAAAACATGATTGTGAGGCCAGCCTGGGCTACAAAACAAGACCCTGTATAAAGAGGAACAACAATAAACAAAAAACAAGGTTAAGGAAAAAAAAACTATCAAGTGGTTCTGAAAGGACTTGCTCTCTCTAGGAAAGAACAAACTTCTACCTGGTCTTCCTCTTTATAAAAAGCTAAAATGCTGGAAATTCTCAAGTTTCTACTCCATCCTTTCTTCATCTCTGCCCTTGTTGTCTAATCAACCTTATCTACAGCTATGGCATCAGTGACTATCTGTGACACTTTATCTAAATTTCCTAACATGTATTTCAAGTTCTCAACTAGGCTTTTCTAGAAGCCCTTTAAACTCAGAGTGTTTAAAACTAAATTCAATCTTTATATCTAACATGATCTCCCAGTTTCCCTTCAATTTAAAAACATCAAATTTACATTACTGTTCCCATTAGAAATACTAGACTTCTTTAGTTGTAACACCTCTTCCTCACCACCTAAAACAATCTATCACCAAATCTTAGTTCACTTACCTGAGAGTCACCTACTTCACCATCTAGTGTTATCCAAGACACTAGACTCACTAACACTAGTGTAATAGCTTCCTACCTCAGTTATGTCTTAGCATTACAAATCAGATCCCAGTCATTTACTTAAAACCTTCCAAAATTTTCCGTTGCAAGTAGATTTTATAAAAATCAATATTCTTAAAAGCATCCAAAGACACACTCTAAACTACCTCACTGTCTACATTCATCCACTCTAATGCTGTGTCTCATTTTCTAGGCTTTCCCTAAGTTGCTGAGACTGCAAAGATTACTGCCCTAGCCTTACTTCTCTTCTTCAGTTACATTAATCTACTCAAATTTAAATCTGCTCTTAGTTTAAATATCAGTTCTTTTGTAAACATCATTTATATTCATGCGTATGTGTCTGTGGGTATATGTCACATGTGTACAGGTGCCCATGGAAGCTGAAAAAAGAGTGTTGCAGCCCCTTAAACTGGAATTACAGGAGGTTAAGAGTTGCCCAACATGGATATTGGGATCTGAACTCACATCCTCTAGAAAATCAGCACAGGCTCTTCACCACAAAGCCATCTCACCACTCCCCCAGAATCAGTTCCTCCTAGAAGCTCTGGTAGACTTTCACCAGTTAGGTCAGATCTCCTAATATCTTTTATCTTCATAGATTTCTCATCATATTACAACTATGTTTAATAGGTTTTCTAGTTCTACATTGTATTCTTAAAATGTAAAAAGACCTCATATAGATTGTGACACTGTCCATCAACCTTAAACTTAGACTGAAATGTTTTTACATAGTCATCAAAAATGTGCTCAAACATGTATCAAAAGTGGTACATACACCACACATGTCATTGCTTCGGTGCTTTCCTGCTTCAGGCTTAAATATTAGAGAAAAAAGGGTAAATAAATATTTACATACTACTTGGCATTCAAAATCCCCTCCCTGAAAAAAGTTTATCAAAAAAAAAAAAAAAATAGAAAAAAGAAAAAGAAAAAGTTTACAGAGCTGGAGAGATGGTTGCTTTACCAGAGAACCCAGGTTCAATTCCAAGCACCCACAGCTATCTGTAACTGCAGTCCCAGGGAATATGGCACTCTCTTCTGGCCTCTACAGGCACCAGGCATACATGTGGTGAACAGACAAACATGCAATCAAAACACCTATACACATAAAAAAATATTAAATATAAAACACTATACTCTATATATAATATATATATACACATAAAAAAAACTGTATGTATTAATATAGATTCCTGGGTTCTATCCAAAGTAATTAATTCAAAATCTGAGTTTCAGCCCCAGGAATCTAATCCCCACTCCCACCCCCCGATAGGGCTTCTCTGTGGTAATTCTGGCTGTCCTGAAACTCACTCTGTAGACCAGGCTGGCCTCAAAATCACAGAGATTCGCCCGCCTCTGCCTTGAACGCTGGGATTAAAGGCTGTGCCACCACCACCCAGCTAAGGGTCTAAATTTTAAAAACACTATACTGCTTTTCATTTTATACTGGTACTTCTAATCCAATCAACATTAGACTTGTATGTTTCTTTTCCCATTGTGAGTGTTCTTCCCTGCGGTAAGCAGGACAGACAGAAAGAGGGAGGAATGGAGGGAGAAGTATGTTGGGGGGAGGTGCTGTGGGCTCATCTATTCTAATCTACCAGGGCACATAAAAGTTTAAGAATTGTTCCCAAGTTCTTCTATCCAACTTCTGTGTTGGGAGTTAGTGGAAGTACAGAATGTCTCTAATCAAGTACTATCACCACACACAAATCTACTGAGTAATCGTCATGATTCCTCTGTGTTAAGGTGTAGCCCAAGAAAGTATGTCATTGTTCGATTACTCTGTTCAAAAGCCCAATGGCTGGAGAGGCTGTCTGGTGGATAGTGTCTGTTGCAGAAGTTTATTTTTAGTTATGCTTAAAATGATGCACTGTTGGGAAAGTGGCTGCCTAGGCCTTGGCATTTTTTTATTGTCTGCAGGTGTTGGCTTTATGTAAAGGATGTTTGATTGCTCATGATTTGCACATGCTATCAATAAAATACCTGAGGAGCTTGTATGTCAATAAAACCCCCAAGATAAGAAGCTCAGGGTTCTACTGTCCAGGATGGCGCTTGCTATGTTAGTAGTTCCTTCTGCTGAGGTCTGGTAGGGTTTGCACCAATGAAAGCACCTCCCTGTCTTCCTTGGTGAGCTGCCACAGTAGTGTACTGCTACAAATGGTTCCTGCAAAGTGGGCCATGACATCACACCAGCTAACCCAATGTGGAGATAGGAAGAATGAGAAAGAAACTTCAGACCTCGCAGGTCTGGTAAAGTAAGCTTCTAGCAGCTTCCAGAGGACAGAGATTATATGCATGCAAAAAATGAGTAGAAGTTTCCTGAAAAAAGAGGAGAGTGAGAAAGGAAGTAAGCCTCTATGAAGAGAACAGGTTGTGAAATTAATAAATAAATGAGAAACAAAGCATCAAGGTGAGAACCACAGAATAGAAGCCTTAGAGAAAGAAATTTTTGTGGTAAAAACAATGTCTCAGCTGAGAGCAGGGAAAAAGCAAGGTTCCTGACCATGGAGCCAAAGCTCCTTCCCACTGATAGAGTTAGCCAGGACACCAAAAACAGAAACCAGAGGATACTGTTCTACCAACTGAGTTTGCTGGTGGCTTTTTGTGTGTGAGGCCCAAGCAGGCCTTGTGTTTGAGATCTATGAAGAAGGTTGCATTTTTCTCCATAGTGGTGGTGGAATACAACGGCAAACTGCCAGAATGTTTCACAAACCGACAGAATGCTTCAACTGGAGATTCTTCCCACCGTCCCAAGATCCCTTGCTGTGGAAACCAAGCCTTGGAGCCAAGAACCCTTTTTAAAACTGAATAGTTCTTGTTTGTTTTTTTTGCAAACCTGACTATAAGCAGTCCAGATACTGGTGAGGTATTCCTAACAAGACACATCTGTTATGGTGATGAGAACTCCATACCACAAGGGAACCCTTCCTGAAGACAAGGAACATTTGTGATGATGCTAAGAAAAACCCTTGTTAAAAGAATCAGGATTAACGGTTGCTGCGCTATGGAAAAGTCTTTGGAACGTTCTACCGAACTCTGAACTCAAACATGAACTGACCAGTTTTTTCCCCTGCAAACCAGACTCCATCTTAAAATCAGGAAAGTGTTTCCTCAAGGTCAGCACACAGAAGCTGTCTTCCAGAAATAGCCAAGGTTGTGTCTCATGCTGGCTGTTGAGCTTGGTACTATAAGAGTCACCCAGGTGGTACTGGTTTTAAAGGCATGAAGGGATCATGGAGAGCAGCTGAAACTTGGCACTGTGAGAGGTCAGGAGAGGCCACTGGTAAAAGTGCAGCCTCAGCGGCAGTTAAGGTCCAGATTGAAGAAGTCATGTAAAGAAGTTGAAGCTTGGCACCATGAAGAGAGCTCAGGAAAGTGAAAATTGGTGAAAGTGCAGCCCATTTGCAGCAAGGGACCCCAACAGTTTTGGGAGATGCCAGTACCATGGGATAGCCACCCAGGACAGCAGCAGCAGTGGAACTGAGCCAGCCAGAACCTGGAAGACAAGCTGTGTGTGCTACAGAAGGCAGAGCCAGAAAAGTGATCCAAGCCCTATGAGCCCAGAAGATCATGAGTGAATTTCAGATAATTTGACAATGATGTTTTTCTGCTGTCCAAAGACATTATGAAAAGCTTGATAGATGTTTGGTTTCGTTAGTCCTGTGAGTAACAACCCTCATGATTATTCCTCTTGTAAATAGTTTTGCTGGTGTAGTGTTAAGCTGTGTTTAAAGCTTTTTTGTTGTTGTTTTTTGGGGTTTTTTTGGATTGTCTTATACAGAAAGGGGGAAATGATGCAGAAGCTTATTTTTAGTCGTGCACTGTTTAGTGGTGCACTGTTGGGAGAAGGGCTGCCTAAGACTTGGCATTTTGTATTATCTGCAGGTATTGGCTTTATGTAAAAGATGTTTGATTACTCATATCTGCATATGCTATCAATAAACTCCCAAGGAGACGAGGCATCAATAAAAATCCCTGAGATGAGAGGCTCAGGGTTCCACTGTCCAGGATGGCACTTGCCATGATAGTGGTTCCCTCTGCTGAGGTCTGACAGGGTTTTACACCTATAAAAGCACCCAAGTCTTGCCACAGCAGCATACTGCTGTAAGTGTCTGCTGTACAAGCATTAAGGACCTGAGTTTGGATCCCCAACATGCAAATAAAATAGCCAAGTACAGCCTGAACTTGTAATCTCAGCACTGGGGGCCAGAGACCAAAGGATTCCATGGGACTTGCTGGCCAACCAACTTAGCCAAAACAGTAAGCTCCAGTTTCAATAAAAAGACCCTAGAGAAGTGATTGCGGAAGATACCTAGCCTCCACATGTATCCATGTGAGCAAGAACATCCACACATCCATGCATACATATGTATAACATTTCTTCAATGTTTTTCCCTCTGATTATTAAGTTATGTTTAGCTACATTAGGCATAATTACTACTGCTTACACTTAAGGTTCCCCCCATCTTTGTTACCCTAAATCCTAACAATTTATAGGGTTAATCTTCCTGAGCAAAGTGATTAACACAAAAAAATTAATTATTTTTCCTCTTATTTCAGATTATAAAATAATTATAGAATATTCAGAGTTATATTTAATAATGGAATCTCCTTCAAAATCCTTACATGAAAGGGAGTTTTATCTAAATTTTAAGGTTCCATATGATCCGTTAATAGTGAACACGGCAAGGTTTTCTACTCTGGGTGTCGACATTTCTGAAACACTTTGTGGTTGCTTTAAAATTTGTTTCCTACCCTCTGTTCAATCAATACAGACTTCACAAGCTGTAATTGTCCTTCCATTTGCCCCAACTTACTTCTCCCATACCAGAAAAGAAGGAAAGCAGAAAGATATAGAATTGCTTAATAAATCTAGGGAGAATGGATGGGAATTATAAAAACAAAGAGGTCTACAAAAGGAGAAGAATCAATTTTCTTTGGTGTCTTTTGTTGTTTTTAAAGATGGGGTCTCACTGTAGTGCTCTGGCTCTCCTAGAATTCACTATGTAGACCTAGTTGGCCTTGAACTCGAGAGATTCTCCTGCCTCCAACCTCCCAGTGCTGGAATCAAATGTGTGCCACCACACCCAGCTTTTGGTCTCCATTTAAATGCTCTAAATATATCTATGTCTACAAAAAAGAAAATTAAAGTAAGCATAGTAAATTCTAGACATTCTGTATTCTAAAACTCAGTGAAAGAAAAGTTTCTAATGAGTATGAAATAGTAATCCCTAGAGATGCTGAAGGTCTGCCTGAAGCAGATGGTGCCAGATAATCTTTCTGGGAATCTTTTAGTTTTAGGGAAAAAACACACTTGCAACGCACTCCCACTGCCTGCTCTACCTACCATCTCTTAATATAGAGGTGAAAATGCATCACTACTTCTAAAGAATTTCTGACAATGATTTGAAATAATAATCACCAAGAAATTCCAACAGATTTACAATTTACAAGACACAGAGGACAAGCAGGTTGATAAGGAATATAATCAAAATTTATATACTGTTCCTAAAAACTCAAATAGTTCTTCAGTTGGGCTTTCACATATTTTAAGATCTCTATAATCTGGTTCATTCCAACTCTTTACTAGGAGCTCCTATAATCAAGTGTTTAAAAATACACTACAATACCCCTCTAAATCTTCAAAATAAATTGTTATTTTGCTTCCCTTAATAGCTTTCTAATGAGTCCCATATCTTTTACTCTGGTAACACTTTATTCTTTGTACTGATCACATTATATAATCTTATGCTCCCCATTAGTTCTCAATAACTACACCCTAAATTTAGTTAACACTTTTTATCTACTATGCCACAGACAAAATGAGTATGATTATATCTTACATACAGTAGCTGTGAGCAACTATGTCAACAATAGCACAGTATTCCACAACCCTCTGAAGAGCTTTTTATAACTTCATAATTGCTTGGCATGAGTCTTCATCTAATAAAGAAGATGAACTCCCTTAAGGACCCGGTACTAAGTTTCTTAGTGTTACTAAACCCACGCACAGTGAAGACAGAATAAGTCATTTCCAAATTAATGAAAGGATTGTGAAATTAACTGAAAAGATTAATAGCCCACAGGTTGAACAAATCAAAACAGATACATTTATTATATTGCCGATTAAGAACCCTGGAATTATAAACATCTGGAAATTGGGAAATTCTACACACACACAAAAAAAAAAAAAACAAAACAACAAACCCAGATTTCTCACTCATCTTAGGCGGGAAATGTGAAATGTCCACATGCAGTATAACAGGAAACACATAACCAAAACATTAATTAGAGATGCAACCATTGGCTTGGCACTACTGTACTTTACCCACTATGCAAACCATCTAGAACCTTAAGAAATTCAGGTTTACAGCCATTGATAAAGACCCACAACTCTCTGGTAGGCTTTCTTACTCATATTTTGGCCATTTTTTTCTCTACAGACACCTATGTTTTCCTGCTGCCAAACAGATTTATATCTCCCCCACCCAAACCTTGACAAAAAGCACCTAGAGCATCTGGTAGTAAAAACAGAAAACATAGTTTCAATAAATTACTACCACTTTTTTACAATGATGTTTTTATTCTGAGGTTAAACTTTTGTTTTATTTTGGTTTTTTTGGAGGTAGGGGTGCTGGAGACCAAAGCCAGGGCTTTATACTCCCTAGTCAGTCACTTACTACTAAGCTACATTCCTAGATTTTGTGGGTTCAATTTTAAAATACACTTCTAGGCTAGAGACATGACTCAGGAGTTAAGAACAGTGGCTTCTCTTCCAGAGGACACAGCTTCATTCAATTCCTAGCACCCACATGGTGACACACAACCATGTGTAACTCTAGTTCCAAGAGATCTGATACCCTCTCTGGCCTCCATGAGTACCAGGAAAGCACGTGTACAGACACATATGCAGGCAAAACACTAATACACGTAAAATAAAAATGTGCTTCTCCCACTGAACTAATGTTAAATCAGATTCACTCAGAGCATGCTATTAAAAAATATTTTTCATACTAGTCAGTCAGTTAAGAGGGATTTTATATATACAAATTAAATTCAACTATTTATGTAGTTTTTGCAAAATTATAGGCTATGTACTACTGGTTAAGAACAAGTGCTGAATTTTCAAATTACCAAGTCTGCTACTGAATCCTGAGATTCTACCGCTCTCTACCTGAAAAATTCTGGAAAATTATTTAATTTCTCTAAGCCTCTGTTTTCTTACCTTTAAATTTGGGCACAAGTATCTACTTAATAAGGTTGCTGTGTGACTTAAAGAAATAGTGGTATAAAAGCACTGAGAATAATGTCTAGCACATAGAAAATTAAAAATACAGCTATCATTTAAGTATTTATGTACAGAAAAAAAAGTAATAAAACACAGGCTATCCAAACAAAAGTTCTGTAATATTGCTATCAATTAAGCATGTAGAAACACAAAAAGATTCACTTTATAGGAAGGAAAGGGAATGTAAACTGAAGTAATAGGATAACACCAACCAAATAAAGAGCAAGAGAGAAATAAAAGAAAAACAAAAGCAAGCAAGAAATCATGGTTACAGACACAAAAATGAAAAGATGTATGAAAGGAAGGTAGAAAGGAAAGCTGAAAGCAGGAATCACACTTGAATTCAAACTGCATTAACTGATAGAAATTAATAGAAATTCTGTGCAGTGGCATGAGAGACAAAAAACTACAGTGTGGCACAACCTTTTCCCTCAAGACACGAGCATTTCCCACAGTGCATGGCACATTACAGGTACATGGTATATGAGCAAAGATCTTTAAAATTTTGTGAGAATTTAAAAAGGTAAAGCATGAACATTTACAAGAAACTGAAGAGTAACTACCGTCTAATATAGACCTAAAACCCTATAAATCTCTTTTTGAGCACACACACAAACACACACATGCATGCACATACGCCACATAGTAATTCCTACGTAAAATACAGGATTATGTTACATAGGATAATAATGTTACATATTATTTACATAGGTAATCAATAGGTAAAAATGTTACATAGGAAAATATGTTACAAATTATTTACATAGGTAATTACTATGTAAAACATTAAAAAAAATTAGTAAATGCACAGAAGAGAAAGCGAACTGGATTACTTGCTATATAACATTTACTAGGCAACTAATGCAATGGTATATAAAAAAAGCTCCTTAAGTTAGTGGTTGATTCCAGAGCTGGCACAAGGAAGGTACAAGATGACCCTGGAAACAAAAGAATGAAATCAACCTATAAGTCTTCCCAATGTTCAAAGCTGCAATGATTTGGAGGACAATGAGGGTTGGGGATGTAGCTCAGTAGCAGAGCATTTGTCTGGTTAAAATGTTTGAGATCCTGGGCTCAATCACCAATAATGAAAAAGTGAAAATTCCATATAAAGTTTTTGCTGGGCATGATAACGCACACCTATAATCACAGCATGTAGAGGCTGAGACAGTTCAAAGCCAGCCTCGTTTACATAGTGATCACAGTGAGCTGGAAACCAACCCAGACTGCACAGTGAGACCCTGTCTTGAAAAACCAAGGACTGGGATAAGTTCAGCAGAAGCAAAAAAGCAAAAGGGATGATAATGCCAGACAAAGAATAAATACCCCCACACACTTACTATTATGAATGAATGACTGAATGATTAAGAGACAGAAAACCTCTTTCTTTCTAATGTGCATTACAAGTATCCATCTGTCTGTATGTATGTGCACATGAATACAGGTGTCCATGGAGAAGAGGGAGTTGTATTCCCTGGAGCTGGAGTTACAGGTAGTTCCTGAGATACAAACTCCAAACCTCTGCAAGAGCCTCAAATGTTCTCTTAACAAGTGAGCCATCTCTCCAAGACAGGAAAAGTCAGTGGGTTTTTTTGGTTTTTTGAAACAGGGTCTCTCTACATAGCCCTATCCTGGAACTCTCTATGTTGGCCAGGCTGACCTCATACTCACAGAGACATGCCTGCCTCTGCCTCCCTAGTACTGGGATTAAAAGTGGCATGTTCAACCATAGCCAGGGGAAAACTTATTCTCATTGAAGAAAACTAATAATATTCTTCATTATTACAGGAAAAAAAAAAGCACTATTAGAAAACAGCAATAAATACTAAAATTCATGGGCAAAGTTTAAGAATAGTGTTTTCCACATTCTCAAGATATCTCCCTGAAATTTTTTATTAACAAGACAATGAACAGCAGCCTTATAGTGGAGAGCCCAGAGATATCACATAAACCAAGGAACTATGGCTATGCTGACATTTTACGCCGTCTGATAAGCAGAGGGGCCTGTTATTCTGTTATTCTGCCCCAAATGCACTACTTCTAGCATGAGAAAATCCACCAAAACAAGGAAAGTTCTACATTTTTGACAAATACTCTTCAAAAGTGTCTAAGTCACAAAAGACAAGAGTATAGGACATTCACAATTTAGAGGAGAATGGAGAAAAATGACAAATGAATTGCAATGTGGCATCCTAAAACATAAAGGACACTGAAGGAAAAAAATGATGAAATCTGAAAAAAGTCTACATTTAATAGTATTGTGTGGTCAATAGTATTCTACCAAAAAAAATTGGTTTTGATCATCATACTATGGTTATGTAATCTGTTATCGTTAGAAGCAGCTAATCAAGTATACGGAGAAAAATTGTGTGCTGTTTCTGTACCTCTTATAAATCTCGAAGTCAAAACAAAGGGTTTTTAAAACTCAGATGACAATGCAGTCCTATTTCACTGTTTTCTACCATAGCTTCACTGTCAACCCATTTACACACTAGGTGTCTTTCTGACTGCTGCACCCTCAGTGTTCTTATTCCATGTTATATCAGTCCCATGACATAATAAAGCTCTAACGTGCTACTTCCAAAAATAAGTCAATCACTAACTTTACAAATTTCCAGGGCCAGCAGGATGGTTCAGTGAGTAATTACACGTGCTGACAAGCCTGATGACCTGAGTTTGATCCCTAGCCAACCATAGTGCAAAGAGAAATCAACTTCCACAAGTTGTCCTTTGGTCTTCATGTGTACGCGATGGCATACACACATCATCAATCAATTGAATTAAAAGTTTTCCCATTTCTGATATCCTAAAAATGACTGAATCAGAATTTAATCCTTAATTTTATGGTTTTCCACAAAGCTTTACTTTCAATAGTAATTAACACAATTATCATTTCACAAAAGCTGTAATTTAAATAAAATACTTACCTTCCAACCACTGCCAGCCTCTCTATAATACGGGAAGTTATCACAAATCCACTGGTAAATCTCACTTAAAGTCATTTTCTTTTTGGGTGAGCTATTAATTGCAAAAGTGATGAGGCTGGCATAACTGTACGGAGGTTTTCCATCTTTGTGCTGTTGGACTTCTTCCTGGTCCAGGGTCGTGTTTGGGTCAAGGAGTGCATTCTTCTTAGAAATTCCCGTTCCATGTGCATTTTGTGTAGCATCAGATTTTTGTATAGCTGCTCTCATGGTCAGCTGTGGTAGCCAGTCCATAGATGTTAGGCTGCTCTCCAGTTCAGATGTCATCCTGAAGGTAAATAGACTCCTTAGTAAATATCAAAGAAACAACCCCTGCTTCTCAAAACAATCAAATATTCACAAATCTAGGCATTCCAAAGTGAGAGAAAGCCTGAGTTAAATCTGGAGGGAAAAAACTAAGTTATAATGACCAAACTAAGTATTTAAGGGATCAACATTTCCTATCTTTTTTATTTTTTTCTTTCCAAATCATAAATGGTTTAAAATACAAAATAATATATGTATATATACTGACTTCTAATGCCACTCTTTCTAAAAAGAAGAAGAAGAAAAAGAAGGGAAGGAAGAAGGGACAGCAAGACCTTGGTATGAAAACTCCATGGGCAGTCCAAGTCCTTACTTGCCAAAACACACAAACCCTTAAAAAAGTTGAAACTATACATCTCTATCTCAATTTCTTTGACACAACTTTTAGAAGCTATACAAACAAATGAGTGGCAAAACTGAGGTGAAGGCGATATGTCAGAGACCTGAGAAACAGATGCAGGAATCTGCATGAGGAAAGGTAAAGTTAAACAGGTGGAAGGTATGCAGAATAAATTGGGGCAGACAAGAATAGCAAGAGACAAGCTAGCTGGAAGCTGCTGAAGAGAGAATGCAGTCAAGGACACTGTGGAGAGAGAGGGCAGGCAGTATCAGGCAGTTATTAAAATACAAAGTCAAGAAACCAGCTTAAAAAAATTGTAACATATAAGAGAATACACCACAACTGTTCAACAAGGAAAGCAGCACTGCAATCTCAGGCTTCAAGACATACCCTACAAGTTGAAACTTCTAATGCATTTTTCTCCGAGGCTAAAAAGTTCCTACCATTACCACCCAAAGCAAGGAAAACAGTTCCACTAGGTTAACACATTTTTGAGAGAGAAAGAGAGAGAGAGAGAAAGGAAGGAAGGAAGAAAGCAAGCAAGCAGGAAAGAAGCTGCTGTAGCAATGAAAGATGAGAACACAGAAAGGATGCTGACACTTCACAGTGTAACTGTTGGTGTTCAAGCAGAGCACACAAACATTCTGTCCTGGGATCACAAAAGCAAGACTAGTGACCCAATGGCAAAGCAGATGGAAGTGACTTCTAAACAACAAAGTAAGAAACAGCATTACAGTCAAATGTCTAAGGCTGGAAGTGCAGCTCGGTGGTGGGGCACTTCCCTAATATATGGAAGGTCCTAGATTTGCTCCCCAATACTACAGAAGAAGAGAAAAAAGGCCTGGCAGCAGAAGGATCTTGTGGTAGGAAACGTCCCAAACAGGCCCTTCATCCCAAGTAGCTCCTAGCAAAAAGCAACCTAGAATGGCGGGGCAGAGGCAATTTCTGAGAGACAGCACAGGTTTGGGAAATCAGGAAGGTCAAGATTCAAGTTCTGATTCCAACAGTTTCCAGCTGTGAACCTGTGAAAATGTTCACTATCTGAAATTCCAGCTTCCTCGTGTATACAAAAAATAGAAAAAGTACTTATATTTAAAATACTATCTGATAAAGCATACAAGCATGTACAGAGAAAATATCCAGTGTTAATACTGTTAGTCTAGGAGTGTCTTGGGAAAGTACTAACACGCTTTTGGGTTCCAGGAAGGGAGTAGTGGAAATGGAGAGAGAGAAGGAAATGATAGAGGAAGAAGAGACAGGAAGAGCCAGTTAGAGAAGGGTAGAAGAAGGAAAGGAAAGGCAGGGAGAAGGGAGACAGAGACACAGAGACCTACAGCCCTACTATCATCTTATTTTCCTAATGGTCTGAGCCACTGTTTAATCTTGCTTCTCAAATTTCCTCCTTTTCCGCAAACCAAACTTAAATTCCCCTAAATGGCACCTTCAGAGATCTTAAAACAAAGAAACAATCTCATATTATCCCACTATATACTGCAGCAGCCAAAAATGTTCCTGCCCAGCATGAATACCTTATAAGGACTGTGGAATAAGGAGATGCGCTAATTTCAAGATTATACTATACCAAAAACCGAGTAGTGGAAAGTACTTGGAGCTTACAGCCTCTGACCTTCGATTTAAAGATGAAAAACTAAGGGTCCACTGTCATTAAAGGTTTTCACACAGGTAAATAACAGAACTAAATCCAGAGCCCAGGGCTCTTCATGCCCAACTCTACTGTAAAATGAGGATGCCAACTACAGCTGTACCTATGTGACTGATCTAAAGCACTTACAACGTCAGGCAAAAAATTTAAAAAAAAAAAAAAAAAAAAAGGTCAGCTGCTGCTCATCATAAAAAATGGGAGCTATAATTATTGTTCAGTCACCACAGAAGCATTGGCTATTATGCCCCTACATGCTGTTGCTCTAGCTGTCTCAGGTCTCTCTCTGCACACAGCTTTACCTTGTTCAAAGTTTAAGACAGCCTTTACACACATTTCCCACGTTAACATAAAGGAGTGCTTAAACTGAAATGTAACTGGCACCAGTGTCAGTAGTAAAAACTTAACACTCTCATGTCAGCGTGAAGTAGGTATTTAAAATGTGTGGCAATACTTAACAAGAATTCATAATTGCACATGTGTATGAGACTATGCTTGAGTAATAAACACACAGAACCACTAATGATTTCTTGCCTTCTAGGAACCGACAGATTAATCAAGATCAGACATGAAAAAATTGGATGAAAGTGTAACGTTAAGGCTCAGTAAGGGACCACACACTACAGTCCTGGAAGCAGGAAAGGAAGAACTTCATCTGTGCCTTAAAGGAAGTAGCGATCTAAACAACATGGAAAGAAGGACATACTGTGTCTGAATTATGTTACATTGCACTATTATCTCTTGTGCTATAGAGCAAACACTAAGTACTCCATAAAATCTCTCAAAAATAGCTGGGTGGTGGTGGAGCACACCTGTAATCTCAGCAATCGGGAGGCAGAGGCAGGTGGATCTCTGTGAGTTTGAGGCCACCTGGTGTACAGAGTGAGTTCCGGGACAGCCAGAGTTATAGCAGAAAAACCTTGTCTTGAAAACAAAGACAAAAAAAAAAAAATCTCAAATATAAAGTCTGAAAAAGTAGAATGGGGTTGTTCCTAATTTATTAAAGTTTATATACTCTTGGTAGTAAGACTAAAAGTGCCTCCATTATGATACATAGCCAGAAGCTGCAGTGATCTCCATTAAGCAAAAATACAAAAGATGGCCATTAAATTTGGCCAGATCATCAGCACTGACAGAAGTCCACTTGTACAAGAGACAGATGGTTCTAAGTTTTAAAACAGCATGGAAGGCTCTGGGGAATCTAGTTATGGAAATCTGGCTAAGAAATGTCAGGCCACATCACCTCACCCCTTTCCAAAAGCCTCCTCGACGGCCTCCCAGACTGACTTCTCACCATCCCTCCCTCCTGATTACCTCAAGTCCAATGCATACACTCCAAGAGAAGTTAGCAACACTCTTCTCACAGCCAAGCACTTTCAATGTCTCTCTCTAGACACTACAACTAAACATTTTCAAGAGTTTTAGCTTTTAATATGGTTTTACTAATTCCTCTCTAAATTCATAGAGCATTTCTACATTTGGCATTTAACATACTACACATTAAGCGCATCATATGCCTAAGCTTTCTACTTTTACCCATCTCTCGCACATCCCTACTGACAACAATGACCACAAACTAGTATCTCTGATACTACCTAATAACATGTCATGTACAAATTATCTGAACAAGTAATAGTAATAAATAAGGAATAAAAACTTTATCTGAAATTGCCTCTCCTTTTCACTCTACCTGGTTTTTTTCTTCAAGACTCAAACCAAACATCTCTCCCTCTACAAAGCTTAGTCAATTTCTTCTTCCCATTCTGTACCTCCTTAACTGAATGAGATCCTGTTCTTACAAGGCACGGATCAAGTACAGGATTTATATCCACGTTTAATACCCTGTATCATGGAGACCCTCAGCTCTTTTGAAAGAAGTAACTTCAAAGATTAAAAGCATGACTATCCAATGCAGATGTGTATAAGCATGAGCACATGCTTAATCAGACCAGACCATCTGTCAAGAGACAAAATACTTCTTTAGGAGCTAAAAGGAAACGGCAAAGAGTACACTGGACAATATATGGAGGGATACTCAACAGGCCCTTTATAACCTGTGAAAAGTACAACCCAACACAGACTGACACAAACAATTCTACTAGAATGCCAGAGAAAATTGGTAAGATGGAAGCAAAGAGAAAACAAACTCGTTGCTTGTGGGAGAATGCAAAGAATGGAGAACTAAGGTCTAAAGTCCTGAAAATGATGTAGCATCTATTTCACTTAAAAGAACCTCCAAAAGGAAAATTTTCACAAGTTTTAAGGCATAAAGAACATCAAAGTATGGCAATACGGTGTTGTAGTTCATACTGTAATCTCAGAACTTAAGAGGCTTTGGCATAGCCAGGTGGTGGTGGTATACACCTTTGATCCAAGCACTCAGGAGGCAGAGGCAGGTGGATCTCTGTTAGTTTGAGGCCACCCTGGTCTACACAGAGAAACCCTATCTTGAAAAACAACAACAACAAAAGATGCCAAGAAAGGAGTGCTGAGCTAGCTAGGTCTACTGAATGAGATCCCATCTCAAAACAAAACAAAACACTACTCAAAACTAAGTAATGACATGGGTACAGAGATGAACTAACTTCACTTTACAAAAAAGCCTGAAATGACCTCACATATGCTTTTAGTACCGTATCACACTGAGCTCTGCTTCCACACTCTGCTACTACTCCCTGCTTCTCTCTACAGTTCTGGAATTAAAGGCGTGTGCCTTTATCACACTCAGAACTCTTTATCACTCCTTTCCACCTACAATTTTCCTCACTCCTAAGGAATAATACGCTTACTCAGAAGCTTTCCAATTTCAACAAGGAAGTAGAAAGGTAGAGAAACTCTATCCCCAATAGAGTAAAAGGAGAATACAAAGTTAAGGGTAAAAAAAAAAAAAAAAAAAAGAATAAACCTAATAAGAATGACAATTTTGTGACCCAAATAGTACTGAGCCCTTCCACTTCATTCTTGGAACTTGGTATTTCACCTAGAGATTTAGCAGCAGATAAAAAACTGCACAACAGAGACCTGAAATGAAATCTTTGTGAATAATACACTGGCTCCTTTTTGTCATATACCGCAATGCCCCCAAAGAGAATTAAACTAACTAGAGTTACAAGAAGAAATACAGATCCTTAGCTTGGACAGCAGGCCTGCCTTATGTGTTCTATAATTTGAAGACTGAAAAACACACTCTTGCTTCTGAAATGCAATCTGAAGCCTTAGCTAAAGACATGCTGCCAAGCATGTGGCTCCTATATTTAATTCCCGCACTCAGGATGCAGATGTAGGCAGATCTCTATGAGCTTAGGGCTCTGCTTCCCTTTGAGATTTATTCTGATGCAGTCTATGGACCCTTCCTAGAATAATCTTCACAACTTCTGAAATATTGAGAATTACAAAGAAAGCCAATTATACTAAGCATAAATTTTAAATATTTCCACTCAGTGATTTTAAACATATGCAATCTATCTCACACAAATTATCTAACAACCTCAGTGAAAATGAGTCCTTCATTGAACTACTTGTAGAGGAACATTTAAACTTTTAGTCCAGCAGCATGGCTGCTCTAGCAAAGGATTACACTGAAAAGCCTATGTGATAGACATATGATCTCTGATTGGGCAGCATGGCTGCTCTAGGGTAGAAAGAATGTTAGTATATGCCTTTAATTCCAAAGTAGCACACACCTTCAAACCCAACTCAGAGGCATCTTTAATCCCAGCTCAGTAGAGAGAAGCAGGGAGTAGAAACAGTGTGGAAGCAGAATTCAGAAAGAGGTGAAAGCAGTGAGCACTCACAGTAGAAGCAGAGTGTAGAAGTGTGTTGTAGAAGAAAACAGCAGAGCTCAGAGAGGAGCAAGGATGGAAGAAACAGAAGCAGAGAACTCAGAGAGAGAAGCAAGGCAGAAGCAGATAAGAAGCAGAGGGAGAGTTAAATTCAGTCAGACAATCTGAGTGTTGTCACAGACAGTGAAGTTCAAAAGGAGAAGCCAAGAAGAGCAAAGCCAGTCTAGAATAAGCTTAGAGAGAAAGCAGAGTGTCAGAAGCAGATGATTTACAGTTTGGAGTCAGAAGACAATTGGTCAGAGTGAACTCAGTCAGCAGTAAGTCTTGGAGGCTGAAATGTTCTAGGTTAAGGCTTGAAGATTAGATTGTACAGAAACTGAAGCCTTCCAGGTCTAGGTTTAAGATTACATTATACGGAAGCTGAAATCCTCTAGGACCAGGGATTGAATTAATGAAGAATAAACTGTCCTCTGCCATGAACCCACAAGAATAATTAAATAAATCAATGTCTACAACTACTTATTCAAAGTCACCAAGGAGGCAATTTTAAATTTTTGTAGACAGCATATGAAAACTGAGAATATACTTATTCCACAAATAAGATCTTACAGTAATGATTCCTGAAGCAACCCACAAAGACCTTCCTTACTCCACAAAGGAATTCTGAATTCACAGTTCTGAGGTATAAAAGCCTTCACTGATTATTTTACAGCAGAAAGACAAAGGTGTAACAAGGAAAAGGAAAATGTTTCCTTTTGCCTGGTGCACCATCTGCTTAACCCTAACAAGTATAGTTTGTTTCTAACTGCCTTCTATATTGCACTTTCCTTAACACTTTTTCAAAGCAGTTGTTCCCTGTTTCACTGAGAAGGAACAGCATTAAACTACTAAGGCATGAATAACTGATCTGTTGAAAATTTCCTTTAAGAAATGACCTTTTCAAAAGACAACCCAAAAGAGAAAAAAATCCTTGTTGGTCTGAAGTGAAAATATAAAGTAAAGGAATTATATTTAAAGATAGGGAATTCAGCAATAAATAAATAAATAACAGAAGGTCACGCACCAAAACTCAACTTTCATAGTTTTTCTTTCACCTCTGAAGTTCCAAGAATTTTTATAATTTATAACAGAGTATATAAAACTTTTTAGTGAGATTTGGTGAAAAAACTGCCATAAGAAAACAACAATTGTAATTTCAGAAGCATTTATCACCAAAACAGATGGAAAAGAATCCCATGGGGTTATTTTGTAAACTCATGATATTAACCATTTTAGAAAACAAAACAAAAAGCTCACCACAGGAAGACGGGTATGGTAATGCACACCTATCATACTGGCGCTCAGGAGGCAGAAGCAGAAGCATCAGTTCAATGCTAGCCTCAATTCCATAGCAAGTTCATGGGCTACATGAGACCCTGTCTCTAACCCCCCAGAATATTTCCAAAGGAAGTAAATTCACAACAGGATCAATCTTTTCTGGATTAGGCAATTCAATATGCTTTTAAAACACTTTTTTAGGATAATCTAAGTCTCTCCTACACTGGAAAGTACAGAGGAAAATGTCTTTTGCTAGAGTTCTCGTCATAATTTATGATTCCATATTTTATACAAGTTAATATCATTTGGATTCCTTCTTCAAGTTAAATCTGTAACTACTATTCCAACTCTTCCTACAGATTTAATAAGCACAACACATTTTACTGTCCTTCTCTAGTCGCTCTCTAAATTACCCTTCAATTATTTAATCTTGGATTCATAAAATTACTTATTCATGCAAACCACACTCTTAGTTAGAACCCTGTTAGGGTACAAAGCTACTGGCAATAGAGCCAAAGCATTTTTTATTCATTTCATTATTTTCATATGTATGTGGTATATTTATGTATATGTGCTCATGTGTACACAGGTGTATGTACATCTGGGTACATGTGTGGAGGCCAGAGGTCAATGTCAGGTGTCTTCCTCCATTGTGCTCTAACATTTTTCCCCCTAAGATGGTCTCTCTGAACCCGGAGCTCATTAATTCAGATAGACTGAGTGGCCAGGACTCTCCATGGACCTGTCTCTGCCTCACTAGTGCCAATTACAGGTGCTTGCCACTGCACCCACCAGCTTTTACTTATGTGTATATGTGTGGGCCTGTGTGAGTATATGTGCACTATGTACATTCAGGAGTCCAAGGGCACCAGAAGAAGGGCATCGTATTCCCTGGAACTGGAGTTACAGGTGGTTGTGAGGCACCATGTGGGTGCTGAAACCAAATCCAGGTCCTCTGCAAGAGCAGCTGGTGCTCTTAACTGCTGAGCCATCTCTCTAGCTTCACCAGCTTTTTAAGTGGGTGCTGAAAATCTAGCCTCACATACTCATGCTTGATCAAAAACAGTTTATCCACTGAGACATCTCCCCAGACCCCAAAGTAATTTTTATTCTATATGCAATTCTCATCTGAAAATTATTTTACTCTGGGCAGGGTGGTACATACCTTTAATTCCAGACAGAGGCAGTGGATTAGGGCTACATAGCAAGACGGAGCCCCCCACCCAAAAAAAAACTTTACGAAGAAGAAAAATAACATTTGGGTACATAAACTAATCTATCATTATTAATGGCATATACTCTACACCTAAAACTCTACCTATGAAATTATATGAGTAGATAAATAGATTAAACATCAATCCCTTTCACATATCATCTGCTGCTGCTATTTAAAAACCAAATCAGAATCTTCTATTAATACTTCTTACATTAGGTTACTTGTGCCCACACAGTCATTTTGTTACATTAAATTTTATCCCTGCCTGTTTGAAACCTTGGCTCTTGGTTCATCATCCAACATCTCTTACGTATTCTGCCTCCATGGCATTATACCAGTACAATGGCACCAATACTAGCAAAGAGGGTAGAGGGATGATGCCCTGGATGATGCCCTGAAAATGGTAAAGAAACAGCTTATGGTGCTGCTTTTAATTTCCATAGTTCAGCAGTTCTCAGAATATGGTCCAGAGAGCCTCTCACGATAGTGTATATTAAATTGCCAGAACTAGCTCATAAACTAATACTGCTATTTTCATTATGATCATCACAAAATATGTAGGAACACAGTACAAAGTGACATATGCAACAAATAACAGGTATTCAGTAGATGTCTGCCATTATTACTTAGAAGGTAGATACTGATTAGATATGCTTGCTCATTGTTCTCAGTGTACAGCATTAACACTACACTATGGATTTTAAAACCAAGGCAAAATAATCCTTGCCATCTAACATTTCCAGCCATATGAAGTCATTACAATAGCAAACTTATCACAAAGTACACAAATCCTGGAAGGTTGTTTTTAAATCTGTAATTTACAAGTCTCAAATAGGCAATGTAACACACAGAATGTGACAATAAGGAGGGCTTTTATTATTTACTATCATTTATATTATAATATCAATGCACAGAAATATCATGATAAATATCTGTTTAAGAGAGTATTCCCAGAGGATTACAAATGCATTCTATAGTATCTATTTTTATATTCCTTGTTATAATTTCAAGACTAGTTTAAAAGAAAGATTAGATAAAATTTAGTCTACTACATAAAAGTACTCTTTTTTTTTGTAAGACACAAACCAAAAAATTAAAAAGGGTAGATAGACAGAAGAATCAAGGTAGAGAAGATAGTCAACTAAAACTAGAATTTTAAAAAATGTTAACTATAGCTTCCTTGAAGCACAGAGATGAGTAAGTAGTTCCTTCAAGACTGTGATGTTTTAAGGAAGAAACCACCACGTTAGATGAACAGGAAAACAGAGCCAAGCACAGTAGCACACCACCTAAAATCCCAGCACTCAGAAGTCTGAGGCACATCTCCAATTCCAGTTCAGCCTTGGCTATGTAGGGAGACACTTTCAAAAACCAAAAGCTGAGGATGCTTGTCAGTGATAGAGTGCTTGCACAGCACAGGCAAGACTCTGGGTTCAATCACTCTGACTTAAAAATGGAAATGAGCTGATCTGGACTCCTATAAGGCTATAATTTAACTAATGAGTTTTTAAATTTTGTAAATATAAACATTAATCTAAAACAAAATAAACAGACCTTCTGCTCTAAAAGCATATCAGTAGTTACTAATTTACATAAAACATTAACTCATTACCATTTTAATTACTTTGTGTGAAAAGTATGGAAGGAAATTCCAGAGCTATCTGGAGTAAAATGGCTACCAACAAACCATAGGTAGAGATGCTATAGCTAAAATGTATTTGATCCTAACAGTCTCTGCCTGGAGACCTACCTTTTAAAGACTCTGTTTTGTTTCTTGCCACCATTTCAGAGCCATTCTGACTTTATCCTTGTGTTTTCTGACTGATTTTATCCTTGTGTTTTTTGTATGTGCAGATCTCTGTGAGATGCAGGTCAGCCTCGTCTACATAGTTCCTGACTAGCCAGGACTACATAGCTATACTGTCTCAAACCCACTGCCGCCACAATAAAAGAAGAAAGAAAATGTGTTCACTGGAATGCACACGCACACACACACCCCTACAAACCAGTTGAAGGATGGGAAAAGAACAAAGCCCAGGGAGATGGTATTTTTTAATAATGTTACCAAGTAGTCAAAATTCTGTAATATACTAACATTGCTGTAAGAAAACTGCACAATGGACAGATAGTTTTTAAATCAAATGTTAGAGCTACAAAAAGCTTCTCTTAAATTTTCTGAGTAGGCTTTTAAGTTTTTCTTTTATTTCAAATCAACCAGAGCGTACATATTTATGGTACATACAATGATCAAATCAGGACAATTAGCATATCCATCAACATTTACTTCTTTGTAGTGAAAACTCTCAAGACTAGCTACTTCCCAGTCTGTGATCCCTTGGCCCACTTGAAAGACCCATTTCAAGTGCTTACTATAATCATGCAGCACGCTCCAACACTAAAACATATTCCTCCTATCTAACTGTAACACCCTACAACCTCTCCCTGGCACCCACAAAAATCTTCTGGAATCCACTACACAGTCCAGACTGGCTTCAAATTCAAGCCGTTCTCTTGACTCAGTCTCCTGGAGCTGGGATTATAGGCAGAAATCTACCACACACACCTAGCTAAAACGCTCGCGGAAACGTCTTCATCTGCTCAAGGTCACTACAATTATTATCTAATTTTCAAGTTACCACTGGGCAAATATGAGATATATTGAGCTCTTGCCCCCAAGAGTTTTCAAAGCTTACTCTAAATTATAATTTAGATAACTATAGATATTTAGATAGCTTTTCAATAAAAAGTTCCAAAATAAGTCACTGAATTTCAAAAATGATATTGAAACAACAGGCTCATCTGTATGAGGGGGTGTAGGGGAGAAATGACCTGACATCATATGCAAAAATGTGGGAAAAAAGATGACAGACCTAAATGTGAAATCTACAAGTTATAAACAGTAAGAGAAATCTTTGTACTCTTTCCTACACACACACACACACACACACACACACACACACACAAAGTTCATAAGATGAAACTGATAAATTTCATCGAATTTTAGATTTTCTGTTCTTCAAAAACACTGTCAGGAGAATGAAAGCATGACATGGACAGGGCAGGGGGTATCTGTGAAAAAAAAAGCATCTTTAAAAGAACTTGTATCTAGAAATATAAAGAACACTCACAAATCAGCAAGAAAACTAATTTTTTAAATGACAAAATATTAACAGACCCTTGAACAAAGAAGTTGCACAATGTCAATTAACTACCTGAAAAGATGCTCAGTGCATCATCAGACATTGAAAAAGCTCAAAAACTACAATGAGATATTTCTACACACCTACTAGGATAGCTAAAATTTAAGTGTTGATGGTAGGAATGTAAAATGGTACCAGTGCTTCAGTAACATTTAGCAGTTCCTTTAAAAGTTAAGTATAAATCCATCACATGATCCAAACGTTTCATTTTTATGTATTTACCCAAAATAAATAATATATTTAGACATATACATGAACACAGATTTTCACAGCATTTTTATTTATAATAGAAAGAACTGGGAATGCCAAACACCCACCAACAGGTGGATGGATAAATAGTGAGTATACATATCTAAAAACCAATAGCTACTGATGTACCCAGCAACACAGATGTACCTCAAAATTATGCTAAATAGAATGACCTTATTTATTTTGCTTTAAGAAAACCAAATTCTAAGTGTACTGCTGCATTAGGTAAAAGAAGTCATGTGATATACGCACATTTGTCTATAGAGTAAATGCTCAAGGATTTGTTGTGAAGTTTCCAATCTTGCTAAATCTGTCTCAAATATAAAATATATGTACATCTCAAAATTCAAATCTGTATTTTCCAAACCCAGAAACCAAAAAGAATATTTGATAAGAATGAGAAATGTTTAAGATCTGACTCTAACAGAAACTGTCCACCAGGATTTGATCTCCACCCTTGCCATCTCATACTCAGGAACTGAATGGATGCTGATGACCTGTTACCCCTCACTATTCAGGCTCTCACCCAAACTCAGGATATAAATGAAACAGACTCAAACTACAGGAGTACTTGTTAATCTTGAGGGCTTTTTCTTTTAAGGTTTTCACACGATTTACAAAATCTACTAAAGTTTTTCAGCAACATGCAGGCATTCTACCTAATCATATTCAGGTGAGCTAAAACAGGTCTTAGAAAACATCTTTTTAAGATTCATTTCTGAATAGTCTTCTAGAACAAGTATGGCAATTATTAAGTCATTGCCCCTCAGCTCAAACTCCAACACTATCCCACTCTATTCTACTATGCCAAACTGGAGCTAGGATTCTCTGCAAACCACACTTCTGCTTTGCCAGCTGGCTTCTTTAAAAATTCTACCAATTAAAGGTGCCCCCCTCCCCCACAAAACCAGATTGCAAGTCTAGAAATGGGAGGAGTGAATTGTACCTTCTGGTCTATTCTTTGGGATTCAAGAAAGTATTCTTAGGGCCAGTTTGGCATGTGCTTTTAATATCAGTACTTAGGGAGGCAGATCTCTGAGAGTTCCAGCCCAGCCTGGTCTACCTAACAGATTGAAATAAATATAGATGAGTGGATGAGTGGATGGGTGGATGGGTGGGTAGATGGATGAATGATGAACAAACAAAGTAGGCTGACAAACAGACAGGCAGAGATGCACACACTCTCCTAGCAAAGGCTTCTTCACCCAGGTCCTTCCCAAAGCACCAAGTCAATCCAGTTCTCAGAGTTTCCAATGCTTGAGATTTAGCTTTGTCATGCTAAATTCAGAAACACCAGCATCCTCCTCAGAACTCTAGGTCTCAGTCTCATACAGTCTCTCTTGCAAAGACACCTGCAACAGTCATGGAACAACTTTTCTCCTGTACTTCCATTTCAAAGGCCATCTTCTAAGTTACTAAATTCTTCTGTAGCTCCCAAGTTCTATGAGTAGCTTAGTGTTTTCTTAGGTCTCTCTTCACAATACCTTAGAGTTTTATTTTATCATTCTGTTACCTAATTAACAACTTTATATCTAGTTAGATTATTTCAACTAAGCTATCTTCTGTCCAAATATCTGGAATGGTTTCTGCATCCCAAATAAAAACAAAGCTGATAAAACAATTTCAATATCCAGAATAGGATATCATCATCATAAATTTTTGCCTTTTTTTTTTTTTTTTTTTTTTTTGAGACAGTCTCATATAGCCCAAGCTGGCCTGGAACTATATAACCGGATAATCTTGAACTCCTGATCCTCTTGCTTCCACCTCTTAAGTACTGGGACTACAAGCATGTACCACCACCATGATGGAGTGTGATGGGGCTTCTCTGGCAAAATCAGGAAGCATCCCCTGAGTCCTTGTGTGTCCCCTGGATGCCTCTGAGTTAAAGCCAATCTGGGTGGTGGGGGAGCAGGGGTAAATGCAGTCTTGTAGGGTGTGTGATGTGAGGGGAAGTCATGGTCACAGAGCCTGGCAAAGAGTGAGTGTTCTCTGTCTTCTGTGAATGGCACACCCCTGCCAGGTCACTGGACACTTATGAAGACCTCTTCCTTGCTAGACGCACAGAGATACTAACCCTCTTGGGTTGATTGCTGGGGGCGGAGGGTAGGGTTATGAAAATCAAATTAGACCATATGTGAAGAAAAGTAGACCCAGATCCTGTCTCATGTTCGATGAAGTCTCCTCACCGATTCATGAATTCATACAACACATATCATGAAGGCATCAAGAAAGCAGGCATCAGATGTAACAGTATGCTACAATCTTTTACTCTCAAGTTAGAGAAAGGAAAGATAGAAAGAAATCTTCATCACTTTACAATTGGCCTTGATATAGAATGAGAGGAAGGTAGAAATCTTCACAGCCTCTTTTTAGGCTGTCCTAAGCTTGAAAAGAACTAGCTGACAGCAAGTCAGACTAGCACCTCAGCTCACAGTCTGTAAACTCAATCCCTCCAACCTTTGTCCTTTTAGAAATTATCACACTTACCACAGCAACCCAACCAACTACCAACCAACACCTACCCTGACTCAGGGGTTCATACTTTTTATTCCCTAAACCAAAAGTTCCCATAAACCCATGCAGCACACAATCCAATCCCAAAAACAAGCTACAGGTACCAGAATGCCTGCACCCAGCCAAATTATAGCCACCTGCATCAAGCATTCCAAATCCAACTCATAAACAACTATACCACAGTTGGGGTGGGCACACAAACCTAATACATTGTATTTTTAAAGAAACCAAAATAACAAAAACTTCTTCCAAGTGTTCCACTACACTCTGGCTCCTATTTGGGAGGTGATGGTAATATTGCCAATGATACTTAGAATCACTATAGAAACAAGTCTCTCCATTGCTTAGCGGATTTTCTAAATTAGGCTGAGATAGAAAGACACACATAATGTAAAAGGCACCTGGGCTAGAGTCTTGGAATGAGAGTAAGAAGAAAGGGAGCAACAGTTTTCTTCACTGCTTCCTGTCTGCAGATTCAATGTGAACAGCACCTAGAGCCCCTCTATGAGTCCAAATATACCCTTCTCTGTTTTGTTTTTGTTTGTTTGTTTTGTTTTTGTTTTGGTCAGGTATTTTGTCACAACAAAGACAAGTACTTCTGGTTTGGGGAAGGGCATGGGAAGCAATTATATAATCAAATTTTTCACATCCCTCACTTCCAGGGAGGAAAAAAAATCTTTCATTTCTTATCTGAAAACAGCTTCCACTTAGAAAAACCAGTGGGGGACAACAGTCCTCTTCACACACAGATCACTGAGAACAGAGGTTTTGAGAGGAGTCACACAGAACATTACAGAAATCAAAGTATTTACTGTTACTGATGTTACTGGGCTTCTCTGCCTGAGTTGATAGATTTATAGCTATATTCAAGATTCTGATACTAGAATATTATACACAAGAAATACAGCACACTGTGGGTAAATTATAGCACTATCTCAGTTCTGTAACCTTATCAAGCAAAATTTAACGAAGTATGCAACTTAACTGAATATTATATACTTTAACTTAAACATAAATACTCAAACAAAGCAACTTAAAAATACCAGTTAATTGTTCCAGCATACCCTATTATAAAATATTTTTAATGAAATCTAAAGATGGACAGTGGTGGCGCATCCCTTTAATCCCAGCACTCCAGAGGCAGAGACAGGTAGATCTCTGTGAGTTCAAGGCCAGCTTTGTCTACAGAGTGAGTTCTAGGACAGCCAGAGTTACCACAGAGAAACCCTGTCTCAAAAAACCAAAAAAGGAAAAAAAAAAAAAAATCTATTCAGTGGAAGATCAAAGTCTATAAAACAACTTGATATAACCATTCCCAAAGTTTCAAATATTAAAAAAAAAAAAAGACTCCTCCCATCACATGAAAAGAAATCACCATTAAGTCAAATTAGTTCTAAAGCAGTCCTAAGATAAAAGAAATCAGCAGGCTTTTTTCCCCAAAAAAAATTATTTCCAGAACAATACAGGTATCCCTTGCCTTCAATGGGAGGAAACCACTCAAGCTAAATAGGTGAAAATGTGTTCCTTTTCCAGAAAATAGCAAGGAGCTCTGCTCTGATGGAACACTACTGCTGAAAATCTAAAAAGACAAACTTACAGTTCACTTTCCTTTTGTGTCATTCTCGAAAACCAGACTCTCTCAAACCTACATATTCCTTACCTTTACATTCACATCTCCTCCAATGTGCTATCTCTCCCCTTTGCCCTCTAATCATCATTTACTGCTCCAGTCACACTGGCTAGCATGATGTTCCTCAAAAATACAACAGCCCCCTACTTTGGCAATTTCTAGATTCCTCTACTTACCCATTCTCCATACACCAAATATATATATATGGCTCATTTCATCACCCTTCCAGCTCTTTACTCAAATGTTTCCTTTCCAGTGAAGCTTTCCCTACATTATTTTAATCTGGTTCAAAATAACACCTATTCCTCTTAGTCTCTTCCATTTCCTCTTCAGCCCTCCTAAGGTAACTTTCAGTATCACCATCTAACAAATAGTTCTACTTATTTTGCTTAAGAAGCAAAATAGCAGCAGTGTGTGTTTATGTGTGTGTGCGTGTATATACATGTGTATATATGTACTTATATATATGTATGTGTGTGCATATATAAATATATAAATAAATTACATATATATATATATATATATATATATATATATATATATATATATATATAAAAATATATCAGCAAAGATGATTTGTACTTCACTGGGAAAATGAAGAGTGATGCTATTCTATAACCAAACTGTTTTACAAAGTTAAGTGTTATTCTGAGCCTCACTTTGAAATCCACTGCACCATGACATGAGCAACCTCACTTTTCAAATATCAGACATTCCAATAAAGAGTACTCACCTTAATGAAGTTACAGATGGACAAGCTTGTCCATACAAACCCATCTGGCCACAAAGAGAATCTAAAAGTAAAGAAGAATTCATTATTAGATATTTCAAAGTAAATTAAACTATAGCCCAACTACAATTCTAATTAAAACACTGAACAAAAATCAGAATCTTTTAGATTTTTAATTTTTTATTAAAATATGTAAGAATGAAAAATATTACTGATAGTATCAAAGACACACATATCAATCACATAAGAAACACAGACACTGTTACTCTGATACCCAAAGGTGCTGAGACCTCATAATATTTAATAGATGAGTCATAGCAAAGGATGTGTCCAAAGTTTCAGTAGAATCCTAAACATTCCAGCAAGGTGCCTGAAAGCTACCATTAGCACTGATCATGCCAGTACCTCTGCCCACATTATCTCCCCAACACAACTAGTCTTTAATGAAAAGTGCTATCTTTATTGATTTTGTGTATTAATATCTCTAATACTCCATCTGAATAAGTAGTTGTAGTGCTTTAAAATCAGAAAGGTTGTTGAATTCCACGGGGTGTTTCCGCCTCTCCTCCTCTGCTCCCACCCACCTCACGCTGGCCAGGAGAAAAGGGGGCTCGCGAACCAGAGCTGGGGAGAAACGGGAGAGGAGGAAGGATGCCCGCTAGGACCGATGCTGGATTTGAATCTCAGCGCAGAGAACCGAACGAACGAACGAGACGCAATGAGTCAGGCCTCGGGATGCTCTTCTGGTGGAAACAGAGATCACACTAATCCGGGGTGTCTGTTATATATATCTGGGGCCAAAAGCAGGGGAGGGTCTTGTACCCTTGGTACTCAGGGTGGGGGATCCATTGGCCCTTACAAGGACATTGGGGTAGCCTTATTTGCATGTGGGGCTCAAGTCTAAGCACCAGGGCCCTGAGAAGACATCCCCTGCACAAGGCATGGTCTCACAGAGAAAAGGAGGAAGGCATCCTATCAGCGAATGGGCCCAACCCTAGGTTTTCAGCCACAGGGCACCAAGTCACATTCCTTTTGCTTCTGTGAAGAAGACACTATTTAATATTTAGCTGGGATCTGGCCAGGGCCAAAGTGAGGAGCAGCTGAACACCTGCCTACTGTTCTCACCTCCTGGGATGGTGTGGTGATTCCTAGCCACTTCAACCAGCTCTTTAGCTCCATGACTGTCCCACAAAAGGTAAGAGCAGAGTAGCACTTGAGTAAAAGGGGATTTGAGTAGTTCAGATTCTGATACACTACTAAGACTTATTTCTTCATTAAAACTTGGGGTTCTAATTTTATGTATTAACCATTACAGACTTGTTTAAAATAAATAAATATGAATGTGTCTATTAGCACTACTACATAATAATAACAGAATGCCAACATTTTTACTAGGCAGATAAAATAAATCTACAAATGCTTGGGGGTAACAGGTACAACAGAAGATTGGAAGAGGTAAAGTGCACAATGTGTAGAGTGTACATGTAGTGAGACATGAGCACTGAAGGTAGTGCTTACTCTGAAGAGCCCGCTCTCATTTCCAGTTCCCATCCAATGCTGTAAAGAAGCATTTTAGACAGTGCTGTAAGACCTTCCACGTTTCCAAAAGAAGAAATTCAAAACCTTACTTGAACTCTCTTATTTTCTAAACACTACAAAGGCAAATAAATCACTAGATTTTGTTCTAAGTTTATAACCTTTGATTAAGAAACTTAATGGGCTGGGTGGTGGTAGCGCATGCTAGGGCACCTGGATGACAAGGGCAGGTGGATCTCCATGAGTAGGAGGCCAGCCTGGTCTATAAAATTCCCAGACACTCAGGGTTATTACACAGAGAAACCCTGTCTAGAGGTGAAAAGGAAAGGAAAGGAAAGGGAAGAGAAGGGAGGGCAAGGGAAGGGAGGGGAGGAGGGGAAGAGAAGGGAAGAAGGCAGGTAGGCAGACAACAGACAAGAAACTTAATAGGTTCTCAGCAACTAACTTCTGTTTCTGTTAGGATGACAAAAGCAATGGCCTGATGACCATAACCACTGAAAATAACTAAAATGCTGGCTACGTATGTTAAAACCGTTATAAAACAATCAAAAACTTGGTATGAAAGGAGATAAAACTAAAACTAGACAACAAAGAGGAAAGTAGAAACTAGGCAGAGTACCAAAACCAGCCTTTCTTGGATATTTTGACAAACAAAACTTGCAACTCTACATAGATCTTACCCAAGAAAATCAAGGAAAACTGCTTTTTAAATCCTTGGCACTAAGTGCAGGTAACAAAATGGGGCTAGTACAGCGGTGTAGTGACATCTCCTTTAGCACATATGCTCAGAGCAAGAACTTTGCTCAAAGTCCTGCCTGTAGGATGCAAGAGAAACTCACCTTGATCTAGGTCTGGGGGGAAAAAAAATCCCCCATGTAGAGGGGGTTCAAAATTAATGAGTGTGAATAAATGAATTCACAATCGAAACACAAGAACTAGAAACAGGACATCCGTAGCAAGATAGAGCAGAAATACAAGCACAGTCAAACCCCAGAGTTCAGTATGAGGTTACCTTTCTTAGCTGTTTTATTTCACAGGTAGTTTATCTAGCACTGTATTTTAGATGCCGATATGCAAATTAATCTGATCTGTCTCCAGCAGGGTGCCCTCATTTCTCCAACCATGTACAAAACACTGCCTCCTGAAAATTTACCATTCCTAAAAATGACCCATCATCTTGGTAAAATAGTAGTCTTTTCATGTTAGATGGCTCCCAGGGCTCTTCCTCAACTTTCTGTTAAAGCTAACACTTTTTTCTAACTCTTGGTTTCCATGAAGTACACTTCCTAAATCTCCTGGCCTTTTAGTCTACTTCTCTCTAAAATATAACTTTGTAGGTGGGTAGAACGTAATAAAAGACATGAACATCTAGGATTTGGCCTCTTTCCTCTCCACCAAGGAGTGGTGTGAAGCAGTGATCCAGGTGTATTTATCACCCACTGTAGTCTATACCATGAGGGAGTAGCAATGAAGAGCTGTGGAGTTAGCCAAAACTCATTTTTCATTCTTTTAACTCTTTAGAAGTCACATTCTACAGGATCAGCTTCATTTTTTAAAAAAGCAAAGGAGACTGAAGCTCAGTGGCAGAGTGTTTACCCTTCATGACCAAGGCTCTAAATTCAATCCCTAGAAACACACACACACACACACACACACACCCCTTTCAAAAGTTCATTTACCATAGACTCAGCAATTCTATTTTTAGACCTATGTATCTCCAAAACAATTTATATTTCTATAAAAATTTGTACATATACATTTCATAGCATTTGGCTATTCATAATAAAAGAGTAAATGACTATCAGCTGATGAATGGGAAAACAAAATGTGTATATCGATATATCAATGACAACATATGTAACAATATTATTCCACCATAAAAAGAAATGACATCTTTTTATGTATTACAATTCAGATGCGCTTTGAAAGCCTATGCTAAGTGAAAACCCATACACAAAAGGCTACACCATTTACACAAAATGTCCAGAATAGCCAAATCCTATCTAGGACATGACAGTAGATGGCAATGTTGGTTGCCAGGAAACTGGGTATGGAAGACAGCAGGTAAGGAATGAGTGCTAAGAGATTTCTTTTAGAAGGAATAAACATATTATGATTGGTGGTGATAATCACTACATAATCTTGTAAATATACTAAAAACCATGAATTTTATTTGAACAGAAAATTAACTTTTCAAAAGATACTGTATCATATTTCTTCATTTGTTGATTTGCGCTTTATTTAAAAAGCAGTTTTGAACTCAGACAAGGGAAAATGATTTTCCTTCGCATCTCCAATTACCAACATCCTCAAACTCCTGGTTATGAGCTCCCATTTACCACCAACTCCAGTTTCTAATATGCTCTAGCCTCGATGACTTAACAGTTTTCACCATTTTTCATCTAGATTACTGCCTTAAATAGTGTCCTGAATCTCAAACTTACTGACTAAATAATAAACATGTCAATCTTCCTAGCCAAGTAAATAACCAGCAATGTGGAAAGTTCATCAAGTCTAAAGTTCGCACTAAAGTCAGGCAATCTCATTGCTAGTGTCCTCCAAGCTACAAACTCATTTCTCTCTGACACCAATTATAGCTGAGCAATTAACTCCTTAAATTACATCCATAATTTACATGGTTTAAGTTGGTGCTAACAAGTCAAGCATGGAAGATCACACCTATAATCTCAGTGCCTAGCAGGGTGAAGCAGGAATACTGCAACTCTGAGGCTATCCTGGGCTACACAAAGAGTTCTAGACCAGTCTGAGCTACAAAATAAAATCTTGTATAAAAAACAAGAATAAAAAAGTTTGACACCAACAGCCACAGGTAGCATTTTCTCCAAATCTCCTAAAAACCAACATGTGTCATTAATTTGTACAGAGAGACAAAAAAAAAAAAAAAAAGTAGTAAAAAACAGTCACTGGCTAATGATTATGATCTAATACATGTTCTTTATATAGTACATTACCTACAAGAAAGGGTGCAATTACTTTACATATAAGCAGCCCTAAAGTATATAGAAACCGAGTTACAAACACATTTAAGATGCAGTTGTTAGTACAAACATCCCTGTAACAATTCATGATTTGGGACAGAAATAAAGCTGAGCTCTTAACTTCAAGACCCCCTCCTCCCCCTTATAATTTACAAGGAACTTGTGGCTAAAGACCGCAGGTGGAACTCCCAACTCAGAAAGTTACTGTGTGACTCTGAATACACAATTAACTTCTGAGGCTTAATTTCTTCTACTGTAAAGAAGGAAAACCTCACCCCTAGGTTACTATGACAGTAGCCTGAATGAGAACAATCTGAACACAAAGATTAAAAATTAAAATCTGGCCAAGTGTGGTGGTTCATACCTTTAATCCCAGCATTTGGGAAGCATTGGCAGCGGATCTTTGTGAGGTCCAAAGCCAGCCTGGTCTACAAGGCCAGATCTAGGGCAGCTAGAGCTACATCGAGACATCCTGTCTAAAAAAAAAAAAAAATTAAGTCTGTTAAAAATAAGTAATACAGTATTAGTTCAAAAAGCTAGTTCTTCATTTTTTTAGTTTTAAATTAAAAAGCTTTGCAAGAATAAAATTCACTAAGACCCCTTTAATGTGGGTTATTTGAGAACAGTAAATTTGTCATAGGTATTAACTATTAAAGCAGTCATGGAAATCATCTGTATTTTAATCAGCCAGTATAGGAGAAATGTACCAAAGAGAGTACAAAGAAAAAGAATTCTGCTGAGAAACAACCAACTCTATCCATCCCAGATTCACTAGCCAAGCTTAAAGGCAGTATACAGCCTAAACTGTGATGTCATCTGCTTTCATAAGAGTCTATGGGGGGGGGGAGGTCCTTAATTTATCACAGGCATAGTAGAGGTCTGAATAATTACATAATAATTAGTTTAGATTGCCAGAGGGGTTAAAAAGGTTAGCTACAAACTGTATACAAGTGAATAGTACAACTAAGCAGTCACAGATTAAGAAAGGTAGGGAATAATGTATAACTTTCATCTGCATTGCTTAAGTCTTCATAGCTCTTATTACATCTGGTATTTTTATTTACTTCCTGTTTCTCCACTAAAATGCAAGTTCCACTATAAAAGGAATTTTTGTCTGCTTAATTTCCTTTTATCACCAGAATCTGACTATAGTCATATTTGTTCAATGAATCAACCCATCATTTCTTCCAGAGTTAAAAAGAAAGTTAAAATAAAGTTAAAAGGGCTGGTGAAATGGCCCTGTAAGCCTGGCATCCTCCTTCAATCCCCAGAACCCACATAAACTATCAAATCCACAAAATCAGCCTCTGATCTCCACACATGGACATCTGAACACAGACTGTACACACACACACACACACACACACACACACACACTCCTATATATATGTGTGTGTGTGTGTATATATATATACATATATACATATACACACATAAATATATATGAATGTCTATGTATATGCATTTTTTTTCAAGACGGGGCTTCTCTGTTGAACCCTAGCTGTTCTGGAACTCACTCTGTAGACCAGGCTGGCCTCCAACTCACAGAGATCCACCTGCCGAGTGCTGGGATTACGCCACTACAACCACTGGACATTTTTTCTTAAAGCAAGTTAAAATAAGATCTGTTTGAAACTGACCAGATCTCAAATCCAGTCTTTGTGTCTATTACTTCTATATCCACATAATTCAGGACCAATTAGAAGAGCAAGTCATAACCAGAATATATACAGAATCTTCAAAACTGAGTAATTAAAAAAAGCAATCTAATTTTAAAACGGCAAGGATTTCAACAGCTTTAGCTAAAAAGACAACAGGCAAGTATCTTACAAATACATAGATATTCAGCAGTACAAAAGAAATACAAATCAAAATCATAATCACAGCAGGCAAGCTGGCTTAGGGGAGGAACTAGTCATGGAAACCTGACTACCTGAGTTTGATCCCCAGAAGCCATGGTAGAAAGAGTAGGAACACCTGTACCCACACATAACAGTTAAATAATTTATAAATTTTAACTTTCTTAAAATCCTCTAGTTGCTAGTATAGCCCCTCTGAAAGTGTGCCAGTCCATCGAAAAGCTACACACTGACTTACCATATAATCCAGTGATTCCATTCCTAGTGGGAAAAAAAAAACCTCCCCAAATATATAAACCCACAGGAAAAACCTGAACAGAAGATTAAATCCTAACATCAAAAGAGTAAAACAATCCATATGCCCACCAACTGATGAATGAACAGTATGCAAAACATAAATATAAAAGTAGTATGTCCATCCAGTACTGAAAAGAGAAATGATACATAGTACAATATTTACATCCCTTGAACCATTATGCTAATAAGAAAAAAAGACCAAAAAAACATACAAATGATTCCATTTATACAAAATATCCAAAATTGGCGAATCTGAATTAGTAATTAGATTCTATTAGTAGTTTCTTAGGGCAGCAGAGAGAGGAAAGTTAAAAGAAGGATAGGGACTGGCTGCTAGCAAGTATGGAGTATCTTAGAGGGGGAGGAAAAGGTTCTAAAAATAGATTGCTGTGCTGGTTACACCTGTGAACACACTAAAAACGGAATTTTACTCTTTGAATGGTGAACTATATGATATGTGAATTGTATCCCATCATATCTGTTTAGGAGTAAGAGGTCAGCAGCTACACACAAATGTTTTTTATTCTGCCAAGTTCCTGCTTCTTTCAGTAAGTAAGATCCAATGCTAGAATGGAAGAGAGTAAGTCAATTACTTCGTTAGAAAGCAACTCTGCCCCTAACAATCACATTCAAATTGATAACCCCTTAGGCCATTCAACAGTGTCTGTGTTCTGGGGTACCCACTATTTCCAAACCATACCCTTTATGCACTAAACAATGATACATACACAGCCTATTACAAAAATTCATACATGTGGGAGGGGAGAGTTGGGTGGGTATAAACAACGTACACATGCATGAAATTGTCAAAGAATAAATAAAAACAATATTTTTAAGGTTCATACATGGAGGAGGAGGAGGTGGAGGTGGAGGTGGAGGAGGAGGACGAGGAGGAGGAGGAGGAGGAGGAGGAGGAGGAGACGACCACTCTTTTATTACCTACAGATCAACTACATGGTATATATCCCTCTCCCAAAACAAGACAAGGTCCAAGAAGAGAAACAAGATGAGTTGGGGGAAGGAACAATCATCAGCTTCAGCTATTTAAGATTAAAAACACAAAGTTTAAGACTTGCCTCTTTTCTTTCCTCTGCTTCAGACCAGGGTCTTAAAGCAGGTTGTAAACACAAGGCAGAGGGCTTCCTGGCCAAACACCACATAGTTCTAACTTCTTCCAAACCCCAAACCTTAATTCCTGCAATTATTTATATAAACAGATCACAGGCCTCCCTCTTCAAACCAAATCATAACCAAGCAAAGAGCAGAGGATTCTATTTCTGGGTCTGTCGTTAACTCACAGATAATCCTGAAGCTTCTGTCTTTCTCCTCTGCTCAATAACTTAACCACAACATCTGGACTCAAAATCAAATCATGTGGTCCAATAAAAAAGTCCTTTCTCTGGTTTATATATTTATTTTCATGGAAAATATGACAAAAGTATACTAAATTAAATGTTATTTGTTCAAATCATCTTTATTGATATACATGAAATATTCAAAATCTAAAAAACTATCCACTACCAATATACTAAGCCCTTCCATTTTAATTACTTTTAAAGGTACTCACTAAACAAAGATTGAATTAGCTTCAGAGAGCTGACAGGTTCTGAGCTTTAAATCTGAGCTCAGTTATATTTAGAAAACTAAGATGCCATTTCTCTGGATCCTGTATCTTTATCTTGGGCTTTGGATTCATGTGCTTTGCCTAGTGTAATTCAAAGCAAGAGAATCCATCATACCCCCAGAAAGTATAATGAACCTATCAGAACTTTCCAAATGTTAAGAGGAATAAATGTTGTTAATATACCCCAAATGACAGGTCTCCAATACCAGAATCAATAAAGTAAAAATTATCTCCCTGCTACCTAAAAATCAGTCTAAAAACCTGCTGACTTTTCTGTTTTTTTTGTTTTTTGTTTTTTTTTTTAAGCAAGGTTTCTGTGTAGCCCTGGCTGTCCTGGCATTCACGCTGTAGACCAGGCTGGCCTCGAACTTGCAAAGATCTACCTGTCTCTGCTTCTGAGTGCTGGAATTAAAGCCACGCATCACTATCACTCCAACTATCATTTATATCCCATTCCTAGAAATCCTAATTTATTAATGTCGGATGAATACTAGGTGTCTGTTAATTAAAAGTTCTATCAGGTGATTTTGATATGTAAGTTATTTCAGGCTTATGGCAAAGTCATCAAAAAGTTTCAACTAATTTTCAATCCTGCTTAACCAATGGTGGCTGCTGAGGTCATTTCTAAACAGAGCCAAAAAGTAATAGATACCCACAGCTACACTGATGGGGAAGCAGTTGACATGCAAACTGTATACCTGTCATCCCTGAATCAGATCACTCAATGAACAAGAGACCCAGGTCAGGACATTTTCTTTGAACTGGCAGAAACTCTGGATTCAGGGAGGGCAGGAACAACAGGCTGAGTGCATCGACCAGGATTCTCTGAATACATATTATTACAATCACACACATATTCTCTCAAAGATGTTTGTGAATTTATTGAAGAAAAATGCTACACACAGAGTATAAACTTGGTTTCAGTTCCACTCAAGAAAGGTGGTGAGATTCAGTGAGAATTGAGATAGACAGTTCAGTGGAAGAACACAGGCTTATTAGCAAGCATGAGGCTAAGGGTCCAATCCTTCAGCACCACAAAAACAAAAGTGGTTTGGTTTTTTTGTTTTTGTTTTTTAAACAGCCAATAGAAGCATGAATCACAGAGCAGACCAAAAAGAGTCTTTGGATTCATTCACGAGACAATCAACCATAGGTTTCTGATCAGGACATGGTTAAAGGGATGTGTTCAGATGAATCTAAAACAGGGCATGGTGGCACACGCCTGTTATTTTATCATTTGGGAGCTGGAAACAGGAGGATCAGAAGTTCATGATGGTTCCAGACTATATATTGAGTTTAAAGCCATCCTGGACTACATTCAGTCCTATCTAAAAAAAATAAGTGAAAAAATAAATTAAGATAGATTCCACTAACAACATTTGCAGGAGGGGCAAAAAAATCTACCCTGTCCTGTTTCACTATGCACCTGCCTCTACCACTGGAATGCTGGTTCCTGGTGGGTTGATACGTGTCAAGTAACTTCTCACAATGCCTGTGATATGTTTTGTACTTAAGATCCCAAAATACTTGTTAAACTAATAGAAAAAAAAAGTCAGCTACAAACGTAATATAAAACAATTTTGTATAGGAGATAGATAAAAGAGTCAAGAAAAAGTCAAATGATGACAAAAAGTAAAAAGGAGGAAGGTCAGGCATGGCTCATGCTTATAATGGCACTTGGAGCAGCTGAAGCAAGAGGATACTAGACTAGCTGGGCTACATTGAAAGTTCTAGTTCAGTATCTGTGCTTCCTTCCCTACTGCTGTGATAAAATACCCAGACAAAAGCAACTTAAGGGACAAGTCTTAATTCTGGCTAACAGTTCAAGGAACAGTCCATTATGGCGGGGAAGTCAGGGAGACAGAAACCTGAAGCACCTGGTCACACAGCATCCACAATCAGGAAGTAGCATAGTTGCAGGATCCCAATGCCATCCAAGTAATAGCATCAAGATACACCCTCCCACACAACACATACAGGCATACACAGTGGCCCATCTCCTTGCCAGCTAATTCTAGATTCTGTTAAGGTTGACAATTAATGCCATCACAGGCAACCTGGGTGCCTGGGCTACATATAGTGAGGACCCTGTCTCAAAAACAAAGGGGAAGGGAGCTATGGTTTGAGTAAAATTCAAAAATCACAACTAAATGCAATGCATGGACTTTGCCTGGGTCCTCTTTCAACTTAAAGCCAACTGTAATAGGCATTTAAAAAAAAAAACCAACAGGATTTTGATTATGCACTGGAAATCAAATGACATCCATGAAATATTGTCAATTTAAATTCTGAAGGAGGAAGAGCCACACATAGAGAAATAGCTAAGTAGTTAAAGCACTTGTTGTGCAACCATGAGGATCAGAGTTTGAATCCACAAAACCCACAAAAAACCCAGACAGGAGTAACTGTCCATCTATAATTCTAGTACTTACAAGGAGACAGAATTTCCCTCAAGCAAACCTATGGGAGTGTGCTGGGTTCAACTCAAAGACCCTGCCTTAATGAGTAAGGAGGAGAGTGACTAAGAAAGACTCAATGTGAACCCTAATCTTCCATTCATATACATGTGCGCATGCACACACACACACACGAATGCACATAAATACACAGGCACCCCACATACACACAAGAAGAAAAAGAAAAGCCTATCAATTTTGTTAAATACGATAATGACATGTATAAAAATATAGGAGTTTTGCATTATGGTGCAAGCCTTTAATCTCAACAGAGACAGGTGCAACTAATGAGTTTGAAGCAAGCCTGGTCTACATATCAAGTTCCAGGACAGCCAGAGATACATAGTAAGACCCTGTTTCAAAAAATATATATTAGTAATAATAAGAAAATAAAAATAACATCAGCATAAGAGAAAAAAAAAACACTTGAGATACATACAAAAATCTTTTCAATTGTTGAACCACAGTTAGTGAGGATTCATTATATTTTATATACTGGGGGTGGGTGACAGTATGCAGGATTAAGCTCAAGACATCACTTGTTTGGCAGGCATTCTTTCACTAAGCTGTATCTCTAGACCTCTTAACACCTTTTACGTTGAGAAAGGGTCTCACTATATTGCCCAGGCTGGCCCTGAACTCATTCTATAGCCCAACCAGACCTTATATGTGTGATCCTCTTGCCTTAGTCTCCCAAGCAGCTGGAATCAGCCCACAACACAAGGCCCAGCTTTTATTTTATATACTCCTGCATATACTCAACAGAACAGGTTGGCTGAAGTCTTTGGATATTATTTATTCAACTATAGCGTTTGTACAATTAATTATTTTTCTTTTATTAAATTGCAGAAAGCAAAGAAAACAAGATATATGCAATCAGAAGAAAATAGGCACTTATTTGATAGCACTACTGAAAAAAGAATTCTCTCTGAATCTACTCAAAGAAATTCTTGTAAATCAAGATGGGAACTAAGTATGAACCAGAGTTGTGCCTCAAACACTACAAAGAAGTAAATATATATAGTCTTGGGCTTCACTAGAAAGCTGGTATCCAGATCAAGGAAGGTAACAGCCTCATAACTCTTCACTTAGTTCACACTGGAGTATTGTGTTGTTTTGAGCAGAGCACATTAAGAGCACTTACAAAGCTGAATGTTCACAGAGAGAGATTCATAATACTAGTGAGGGGTTTAGAATCAGAGGCTCTATGGATTTTTATGAGTTTGAGGTCAGCCTATTCTACAATACAAATTTAAGGGCAGCCAGGGCGGTGTATTAGTAAGACCCTGTCTCCACTTTAAAAAAAAAAAAAAGGAATTCATGTCAAGTGTAGAATCATTGAAGGTCTTTTTAGCTTGGAGAAAAAACATTTCCTAGCTTTGCAACTCTAATATGTGGACCAAGAATACTATTTTCTTGAGGCTTCCCAGCTATTAATGAGTATTCAAAAAAGTGAGAAAAAAATTTTCACTCCAAATGACATCAGAATGTCCAATAAACCTTAACTATTTTATAAATGTAAATGAAAAGGTAGTATTTTTTCAAATGTGACAATTTATTGATTTCCCACAATTATGTGTCAAGCTTCAAGTATGAGGAAACTCCGAAGAGTATTTTAAATATCCTGGTTTAGTTTGAGAGCTTGTTTTCCTCTAACTTCCATTATGCCTCACCTCTTAAGTTTCTGATTATTCTCTCAGCCTAAAATGCCCATATCCAACTCATTTAAAATACTATCTATTCTATGAAACTTTCATCACTAGAAGCAAAACCATTACTTTTTGGTAAATCCATAGCTCTTTATCTATACCTGTCACTGGGAACAGACTGCCTTGTAACTGTCATTTGACAGTGTCTTATATACATAGTACTCAAAAACTCTGTTGAAATAATAATTTTTAAATATCCAAGGGGTTATCTTGTGAAAGAAGGTAAACAATGGTCTCTATTGTTCTACAGAGGAAAAAGAGATTGGTTAGAAGTACATTTTGCTTCAGTTAGAGCCTACTAAAACAAACAGGCTATACTTTTTACCCCCTCTTTTTAGACAGGGTTTTAAGTCTGGCACCTATTGGCTTTCAACTCACTACATACAATAGGCTGACCTCAAATCTACAGCAAACCTCCTGCCTCTGCCTCCTTTCCTGAGTGCTGGGATTACATGTGTATACTACACTATCCTGGCTGCCTTTCAACTACCACTGACTACGGGCTTAGGAACTAAGTAGCTAAATGGTCATACCTTAAGTATTTTAGTAGGAAAGTTCACTGGCCTGAATGACTAACTCAATATTCTAGGAACTACAATTTTATCTCATCATAGTAAGTAAAAGGTAATGATACACAATCTATGCAGCAATATTAAAATTCTTAAAATTAAGATGAAACACAAAATGTCTTTTTATATACTACTTTACTGAATATGTAAGAATGCCTACATGTTCTGCAGGTACGGTCACTTGCCATTTAGCATTTCTCAGATACCCAGTAGTGGTCTCACTGGATTATACCACCAGTAACATCACAGCCATCAATGTTTTCATAGCACACTCTGAAGGTCCCCAGTGACAAACATCTAATATTTCTCAGAACATGTCCCTTTCATTAGGTAACAGAACTACAAAGAGGATAAAAAACAAAGACATTATCTCATTCTTTAAGAGTAAAAATTTTTTAAGAGTAATATCTGTTTTGGGGGGAGTGGTGACCAATTTGGCTTTTAAAGCAGGATCTTACTATCTGCAATCCTGCCTCTACTAGAGTTAGATTTCTTAATCATGGTATCAAAACAAACCTGATAACCTCACATAAATCAGAATGCCTAGGTCATCTAGCTCAGTAGCAAATGTTCCTTAGAGGATCAAGTCTGGTGGCACATACCATAACCCAAGCACCTGGGATACTGAAGCAGAAGGAAAGTTCAAGACTAGCCTGGGCTACATACCAAAATCTTATCTCAAAAATAGGGAGGGGGAATGAAGAAATGCTCCTTAGATAAGGGCATTCTTGGGTGTTTTTTTTTTTTACATTCATCATTTTATGGGTATGAGGTGTGTGTATATGTGGAGCTCAGAGGGTAATTTTCAGGAGTTGGTCCTTTCCTTCCCTCTACTCCATGTGGGTCCTGGGGATCAAACTCAGGTTTGAGCTTGCAGCAAGCTGTCTTTACCCACTGAGCTACCTCATAGGTCCAACTGCATGCTTTTGGATCAATGGTTCTCAGCATTTTATAGTAAATAAATAACCATGAGGCCATCAGCTCCTCTTAAAGTCATTCATCCCCACCCCTAAATGCATTAAGTTCTTCAAACATGTTAAGACACTGCCTTCCCAGTTAAAACTAATCATCAGAAGCAACCAGACACCACTACTATATGAAGGACAGTTCTGTGCCATCTCTCCCCAACTAAGCAACTACGTTCTTTGCTGGCAGAGACCTTGTTTTTCACTTGTCTGGACATTAACAGATAACAAATAAATGAGCTATCAAATAAGAAAAATGAATAAATTAAATGTTCCTGAACTGAAAACAGTACCTTTAACCAACATTAATAATTTGGTTTTCTGTATTAAAAATCTGCCAGAGAATGGAAGCAGGTAAGTAAATCCTTAGGTCTCATTTTCATTTCAAGCTAGACTGCCATTTCAGGTCATTTAATAGAGAAATAATTACCCTAAGTAATAAACCTGAAATTTTTAGTTTACTTCTGAGAGAAAAAATTAATTTCTTGAAATAGCAAATTCTAGTACAAAGAAAACCTTAAATCACCTAATACACTCACAACTTAACCCATAATACTATAATTAATTTATCAAACCACTTTATTTATATAACTTCTTAGCAAATACTGGGACAGTATCAAGTATTTAAACTGTTCTAAAGATTCAGTTTCCCAATTTGTTATTTGAAACATAAAAATCAAATTTTTTGAATGAAACATGCTCACTGTATAGAAAGGGTCATAAAAAGAAAATTTAAAATACCCACTGTCATACTTTTCTCCCAGTATGCTTTTTGGTTGTTGTTTTGTTTTGTTTTCTATTCAGTAAAACTTCCTTGTATACTATCAGTCTTCTTACCTACCAGGAAACAGACAATAGGTCTCAATCTGTGACAGTAACCCAGACACCTATATTAGACCATACAACTACAAGTACAATTTCTCTAAAATGTACTGGTATATACTTCATTTTGAGAGAAAGGGGGGTGAGAGGTCAAACTGCTACTTAGTGATTCTGATTCTTCCCTATCTCACCTCCAGAATACTAACAGCAGAGATGCAGACTCATATGAGAATGCTTCCGATGACTAGAAATGGACCTAATTTCACAAGAAATTGATCCCACTAATTTTACATGAAGCTTTACAGTATAAGATATACTCTGGTCTAAAGAACTGGATCATTTGGGATCTCCTTGGCCTTTCACTTTCACTTCAAAAATTTTAAACCTGTTCCTCACTATAACTTCAATAATTTTCTACTTTAAAAAAGTACAAGCCCAGAAGAATTCAGGAAATGGGTTCCAGTGTCAGCTCTACTAAGAGTAATTAAGTGACACTTACTCTTGTCAATAGACTTTATGAGTTACCCTACCTGTATCACAGGGCTGTTATAAGGCTCCAAAATCCAACATCATCATCCAAACATAAGGTGGAAAAGTTTCAAAAGTACACACGCTCTAAAAAATATGAAACAATTTCCTGACACACAAAGGCAATATTTCTGATGGTGTTTGTTATTCATTTATACATAAAATAAAACCATCAGTCTAGTTCATACTTTACCTGTCTACCCTACATAAAGTGTTCAATTCACAAACCCAAGGAAAACAGCAGAAACACCATTCACTTCCTTCCACAACAGTATGCCCCACCTTCATTCAAAGAACCAAGCTACTCTTGACTACTGTGTGTAACTGCTGTGACTATAACTCATTTCCAAATGTTCTAAACCAAGTAACAGAAACTTTAAAAATCTCACAGCAACTCAACCTTAGGCAAAAGTAGATTCCAATTTCTGGAGCTCCTAAAATGTGTACGCTGGCACTAAAACTCTGATAATCAATCAGAAGACTGATCTAAATTTGATCCTCTTCCCCTAAGCCAGACTCTTACTGACTATAAGAATTCGGTTGTAGCTCTTAGCACTGTACTCCAAGTAAAAATTCTGAGTGAAAATCAGTTGAGTAAGTAAAGTCTCCTTTAGATACAGTCATGAACGAATGATGGCCAACTCTTCAAATGAGCTCAAGACTCTCCTCTACATAGGATTTAAAAATAATGAAAAACAGCACAGGCAGTTTGTGGTAACTCTAACAATTCTCTCGGACCATACTCTGTTATACTTATTTTGTGTATGTGGGGGAGGATACAGGCATGCCATGATGCCTTTAAGATGGTCAGAAGATAATTTGAGGAAATCAGTTATCACCTTCCACCATGTAGGTTCTGGGGATCAAATGTTGTCAGGCTTGGCAGCAAACACCTTTACTGACTAAACTACCTCTTTTTTTTTTTTAATTCATATATAGGTGTCTGTGTGGGTGTATGCAGCTGTGTGTGTGCACAAGTTCATGACTTAACCTCAAACAGATGCCAGAAGGTGTTGAATCCCTTGGAGTTGGAGTAAAGGCATTTGCAGGATACCACCAGGCCTGTTACATGGGTGCTGAATCCAAATTCCAGTCTTTATAACTGCACAGCAAACATTCTTAATCTCTGAGCTATTTGCCAGCTAAGGCTATATTCTAACAGTTCCTCTTATTACATTTCATAAGTCTGAATGTGTCACAGAGTACTTCACTCACTGAAGATGGAAAATAAAGACAGTTGGTGCTAATATGGATCCAATCACACCAAAATAAAATCATGTTAGATTTATGGCAAAATTTTTAAAGCAAACAAAGCAGCCTAGAAAGTATTAGGAATCTATAAAGGGTGTCAGAGTAAAAGTTCTTATCTTACTGTAGTATTAAAGTTTGGCACCATAAGTCATTTGTTTTGACCTGACTGTATGAGTATTCGTTACTTTGAAAAACATCAAATTTTCAAATATCAAATAGAATGGCTGCCAAAGTTACCTATCAACAAAAGGTTACTTAAAATAAGTAGAGTGCCATTGTTATAAGTACAACATCTGGTTCCTCGTAACAAAGCTATTTCTATATCCCAACAGATGGCTCACAGTAATAATGCTTTGCTGATCTGGTTATAACAAATTTTATTAAATCAAAAATCCTGTACAGCAGATGCCTTTCCCAATTTCAGTATAAGTCAATCTCTTTAGCCAAAACACTGTACTTTGGTTCTTTTTTGTACACTGAAATTCAGTTATGCCAATTAAGATGGTCAAAAATTTTGAAAATTATGAAATGCCACTGTGATGTTTTCCTGAGTTTTAAGAAGGAAGAGGTAGATTAGCCCCCTTTCAGACTGAAAAGCTAACTGTTCAAAATGAAAACAAAATGTGAGTTAAGAGAAGACTGCGGAGAGAGGTACAAATGAGCTCTGGTTCCCAAGATGAAGTTCCTAAATACTGTAAATGAGGGAAGCTATAGGACAGAAAAGACCAGCAGTGAAGAGCTCTCAAAGCATGTAGTTTTTAGCTGAGAAGCTGTCAGGACAAACAAAACACAATGACGTCTAAGCATCTATCTTGTTTTAGGTCTACATTAAAAGAAATGTTCCTGCAATGTCAAGTAATTTTCACTGCTTCTCCAACTATATTCAAAATCCAATCTGCATATTCCAGTCATGCTTCCCCTTGAAATGTTACCTATTAATCCGTAATCAGTAAGCAAAAACAGTGTAGTGATTAATTCTAAGTTCTGAAAATAGACTGTGAAGCTTCAAAACTTGGTTCTTTCCGCTCCTAGCTATGTACCCTTGGGCAAGTTATTTCACCTTTCAGTGTCCATTTCCTCATCTGTAAAAATCTGATAATAAAATCTACTACACTTAGGGACTGCTATAAGGATCGTCTAATGAATGTATTCTAAACACTTCTTTCCTAAAATAAGACCTCAAAATGTTAGTTTAGTCATTACTCCTATCACCTAGTATCATCACACTGAACACCATTAAAGCTCTAAAAAAGGCAGAAATATAAAATCACTTGTCTAAACAGAGCAAACAAGTAACAAAATTCTACTAAGTCTTCCCTCTTTAAGTCCTAAAGAGTCATCAGAAAAACTCAGTAATTGCTAGGTTGGGTGTAGTGGCTCATACCTATAGTAAGTCCCAGCACTAACAGAGGTAGGGGCAGAGAATGGCTTTAAGTTCAAGGCCAGCCTGGTCTACATAGAGGGTTCCAAGGACAAAATGACAGAGAGACCCTGTTTCAAAAAAAGAAAAGGCAAACAAAGAAGGAGCCGTTAAAAGTAGAAAGTAATTATCTTTAGAACATTAGTTTCTTTTCAGAAGGAAAACTCATTTTTCAATAACTGAGTAATTCTGATATGATCAATAACAATACCAGAGGAAACCTTAGGAGAAAATACTAAAATATTACCACACTAGCATAAAATCTCTACAGATTTTGTGAAAACCTAATTTGTCATCTGTTACCTTCCTTCAAAATTCCTTTTGGTCTAGTTCAACCATCTTTGCATTAAGGTTGTTGTCTGTGAACTTAAAACTCAATTAAATACTGCTAACAATCCTACCTTGTAGAAAACCTTTCTATTCTTGGCTTCTGTGGCAAAAATTACTTCCTGGTTCATCTCAGAATGCTTTATTTTCATATTAGCCTACTGGATAACCCCAAATTCCTCAAGTTTCCCCCACTCTAACATCCCTCCTGACAAACATGTACTCAAGTGCTTTACTACCACTTACAGGCCCATCACTGCAAGTCTACATCTCCTCTGCCTACACACCATGAATGATTCAATGCATGAGGTTAGGAACCTGCCCTAAGTAACTTCAAGATTATAAGACCTTAAGATGAAGAATTAATAAATTAAACATATATAAAGAGCTCACAACAATTCGTGGAATACAGGAAGTGTTCAATAAATGCTATTATTTTATTTTCACAACCAGAGTCTTATATCAGATCATCATATTCCTGAAACTCTCCAAGAACAATCTAGTTAGTTTCCCTATTTCCTGCACACTCAGCAGACACAACAGACACCATTTCACTATCTTGAGAAAGCACTATGGCACCCTATCAAACCAAATCCTCTATAACCCTGACAGATCCTCAACCAATGTACCCTAGCCAATCTTACAACCACGCATTAGTATTTGCCACTACAATGCTCCATGACAGTCAAGCTACTTTATATCTAATGTAACCAACCACTTTTCTGCCTTTAAAAATTCCTTCAATCTCCTCTTCACCACTAGAAATTCCTTTTCCACAACACTTACTTGGTTGCATTATTTCAAATGTAAATCGGCTGTCGTTTAGTACATATGAGTGATGTTATTATAAAGCTGCTTCTCCAAAAGTAGAATATCTATTCCTTTTTCAACAGAAGTTGAAGTCTTCAGACTCCCGTATTTTAGGCCTTGTGTCTCTCTATATAGCTTACTTCACGGAGCAGTGCTTTACAGAAGTATACAAATGCTGACTGTCTTACTTTTAAAACGTGCCTCAGAATACATCAGAACATTCTATTTTTCACAGCTCCACCCATCCTTAGCATAATGAAAGCAGATAGAATCTTTATTTAAATACTTTTATGCTACACAGAAGGAAAAGGAATATACTGACACTTGCATCAGATAAAAAGAGAAAAGGCAGTTTCAAAAATACATTTTAAGGCTACAATGTAGCAAGTTATAGTAGTGACACATGCCTGTAAATCCAGTACTTGGGAGGTGAAGGCAAGATCAAGAGTTTAAGGCCAGCCCTCCCTACAGAGTTTGAGAGCAGCCTGGTCTACATAAGACTATCTAAAATAAAAATAAATTTAAATTAAAAAGGAAAAATGTAATCCCAGCACTTGGGAGGCAGAAGCAGGCGAATCTCTGTGAGTTCAAGACCAGGTCTACAGAATGAGTTCCAGGACAGCCAGAGTAACAACAGAGAAACCTTCTCTCGAAAAACCCCCCAAAAAAGGAAAAACGTCAGTGTGAAAAAGAAGAGAATACTTGAAATTTTCACATCTAAAGAGTGACTTCAAAACAGTTAAGTTTCATTTCACACAAACTAATAAACTGAAAGCCAAAATAAACATTCTTGATCTCATCCACAAAACACCTAATAAAGGCATAAAAAACTCCCCAGCAGCACAAAACAGAGAACAAGATTCACTTCAATTCCAATACAAAACCAAACAGGAAAGAGCAAACTTTAAGCTCATCTAAAAAAACTCAAATTCAATCACATCTACATACTCCTTCCTAACATAAAAATGGGAATCACTTGACCCCAAAGGGGGGGAAGTTATCGTTTTCTCCCTAAATATGTCTTATGATTTAAAAGGAATAAAAAGAGTCTGTCACTGCTACTATAAAAAGAGAGCAATCTGTGGTCTCCAAAGAGCAAAACACAGCAAGATGGAAACCTTAACCTGGAAGAGATATTAAAGGAAAAAACAAAACAAAACAAAAAGCACGTGTCTCAAAACCAATAGTACCTAGAGCACCTTAGGAAAGTAAAATAAAAGAACGTTAAGAAAAGCAAGTGGAACTTATCTAGTCCTGCCAGAGAAGAGCTAACGTATATAACTAACGCCCAATAGAACATGCACGCTTTTCCACTAGGAAACAAAACACAAGGGAAAAAAAAAGAAAGACAAAGAGTGAAAGGCAAAAGAGAAGCCCACACCAACCTCGAGCCCCCAGACACGACATTCGGGAATCTAGCTACAATCAGAACACTGCATCAACACAGCCTAGGAAACACTAGGCCACAGAGACATCGAAAGTAGAACAGAGAAAGGAAAATCTTGCGCCTCAACACATCAGTAGCAAGCGCTTGCTCTCTGGAGGATTAGGCAGTAGAGAAAAGAACTAGAGCTACTGGGATTGAAAAGATGTCAATGAACTAAGGTCTGGTATGGCCCCTACTGGTCTCAATTTCGTAAGAGTGCAACTCTTGCTTCTTCCACCAAACAAGTCATCTCGGCAAAACAAACTGACCTTAACACCTTCCACGCTGTCCGCAAGAAATCACGGAGGCCGGGGTGTGGGGTGGGGTGCGGGGGTTGAAGCAGGGAAAACGAAAAAACATCCCGCTAACTCCCTCTTGACCAACTGCAAAAATGGAGGGGGTGGGAGGGACGGGACACTACCACGTGGGCAGGATGCAACACACGCAGGACAGCGGCAACACGTCCGCAAGCCAAGGCTGCCTCTGCCCCAATGCCGGAGAAGGACGAGGCGACAGCATGGGCGAGAAGGCTGGGACCCTCGCCCCGGCCTCCTCAGCCCCGCAGGGCGTTCGCGACTCCGGAGGCACTGGCCGCCTTCCCGGCAGAAAAGCGCCCGGGGCGCGAAGGGAGGGCGCCGCATCGCGCCAGGAACCGGACGAGCTCGGGCCAGGCGCAGGTCACCGAGCGACGAGGGCGCGTCCGTCGCGGTCCTCCGCGGCCCCGGCATCCGCGGCGCGGGCCCACCTGGGGGAGGGGCGGGCGCGAGCGGCGCTGAGCTGAGGGGCAGCGGCAGCTGAGGAGCGACGCTGCGGGCGAGGGAGGCCCGCCTCCCTCCCGCCCGGCCCGGCCCGGCCCGGCCCGGCGCTCACCGCCGGCCACGGAGAGCGTGCGCTGAGGGCAGCGAGCGCCGCTCGCCCAGGGCAGCCCCCACCCGCGTCCCGGGAGATGCCCCAGCCCCGCCTCCCCGCCCGCCGCCCCAGCCCGGACGAGATCCCGGCAGCGCGTGCTCACCTCAGGCTGCGCAGGCCGGGACGGCCCGGCCGAGCCCCCGGCCGCTGCGTGCGTCTCCGTTCCCCGCTAAAGGTCCCAACAGCGCCCTCAGAGAGCGGCCCAGACCCGGAGCGGCGCCGAGAGCGACGGCGGCGGCGGCGGCGGCGGGAGCAGCCAACATCCGGGGCCGCGCACCCGGAACTACTTCCCGGCCCGCACCCTCCCACTCCCGCCTCCCACGACGTCGCAGCGCCGCCGGACCGGCGTCCTCCGCGCCACGGCCCGCCCCGTCGCGGCTGCAGCGATGTGCGAGGAATCCCTCCGCAGGGACAAGTAGTGCCCTAGGGCTCGGGTGGTTCTCCCTCCTCGCAGCCGGCGGGGACCGGCGGGGACCGGCGGTGGGCAGTGCGGAGCGCCTTGCCGTGCTTGCGCCTTAGACCTGAGGGCGGCCGAGGCGGCCCGGCCCTTCTCCCGAGATTCCAACTCCTGAGGAATGCACCTCGTGACCTCCCCGCCCTCCAGCCTCCGCCACCGCGCGGCCCCGACAGGCACACCGCGCGGATTTTCCCGGCCGCCACTGGGGCGCTCTGGACCTTGCTTGGGGACACGCGTCCTTCGGAATGTCAGGAGCCCGGGTTCGAGGCCCCTCCCTGCCCAGGCATGTCATCTTGTCCTTGCCCCTGCCGCGTCATCCTCTCCCTCTCAAGTTCGCTGACCAGGTCGTGGCTTTGCTATCAACAGGTGGAGCGTTTAGCAGGGTTATTCAGACTGCTGGTAAACTTTGGACTTTCCTTCAGTCTTCACTGATCCTACTTCTGAACTATTAGCATTGACAATCTGCCCTGTCATTTTAGACTTAATTACCGTGGGAGGTATGCCTTGCTGTGGCAGACGTTGCGTTAAGTCACGTACTCTCCCCGAAGCACCAAGTACAAATGCGAAGTGACAGCGGGTGCTCAGTATTTGGACATTCGATTGTTCGGTGGGTGTCAGTGACTTTGGTTGTCGAGAAGGCAAAGGTCTGAGAGAATTGGCCCTGGAAACATTGCTGAGTTTCAGGCTGCGTGAAGCCCTCCATTCCTTCCTCAAACATTGAATGCTTTAATAAACCAAGCGTCTCCTGGCAATGGGAACTCAAAAGCATTCACTTTTCTCCAGGAGACGTTAGTGAGATTTTGAAGATTGATCTACTCATTAGTCCAACAAACACCAGTCACTGTACCAGGCACTACTACTTTAGTGCTTGAGACAAATCAGTGAACAGAAAGGAAAAAAAAAAAAACAAACCTATCATTCCCTCTTGGACAGAGAGAAAGGTGATAAAAATGAAAAGAATGTAGTATGTTAGAAAATGTTGAATGATACAGGAAGAGAAAAAAAACCAGGTCAGGACAGAGCTGGAACACTAACAGGATGGTCTTTTAAGAGCTGCCTGGCTGAGCCACGTTGGTAAGGCATCTTGAATCAGAGACTTGAAAGAAATGAAGAGATTCGACGTAGTTGTGGTTAAAGTGTTCCTGTGAGCATTAGAAGTGGTAGTGAGGCCAGGAGAGGTGAAAGGTAAGGACTGAGGGGGACCTTGTGGGCTACTGTCAGGATCTTGGCTATAACAGTCTCTGCAGAGCTTTAAACAGAAATGAGTGCTCTACTTACAGTACAGGGTCAAAAGTCAGAGATGGTATTACCCAGGGAGGGACAAGGCGATGACCTAGACCAGGACAGTACAACTCAGGAAAATAAGATAATAGCTATATAATTTTAAGAACTCACTCTGAGGGCCTGCAAGATGGCTCAACAAGTAAAGGAGATTGCTGCACAACCTTGGTGACTGGAGTTCAATCCCTGGAACCCACATAAAGGTAGCAGAAAAGAACCAACACCACGGGGTTGTCTTCTGATCACACAAGTGCTCTGGCAAGTGCATGTGCGTGTGTACACACACACCACACTGTTTTAAAAAAATAACTCATCTAGATGTATATTTATATATAACCTCAGTTCTAGGGAGGCTATGGCAGGAGGATCATGAGTTTGAGGCCATCCTGGGCCACATGGACCCTGTCTCAACAACAAAGAACTCAAAGTCTAGTGGGAAATAAGTAGATTGATTACTTCTCAATCTACTTATAGTGATGAACACTGTGATAAGGAAAACATAGTCCTAAAGATGACACCACCCCAACCCCACCCACCATGGCCACCAGCTTTCCTGAGAAAGGGGAGACCATCCGAGAGCTCCAGTTCATCAAGGGGATGGGAATTTCCTGGTTTGCTGGTCTATTGGGTGGATCCTCAGTTAAACGTAATTAACACTAGCCTTCCCAGCCTCTCAGGTCTCAAAGCCCACCTTCCTCCACCTGGGCTATAGACAGAAGAATACTAAAGAACAGCATGGATCATGTATTTTAAGAGATGGGCACAGCTGTTCCCATTTGTCAGAGGGGGAAACTGAAGCGAGATCAGAATCATGAAAGACCACAGTCGGGAATCTCCCTGAGACACTTGAGTCAGCCAGAAGATGGAAACACAACATGACCTGCCCATGCACAGCCTCCTCTTACTAGTCATGGACAGAACACTTCTCACTGGTTTCCAATTCTGAGATGCTGCCCAGGAATGTTCATTCCGGTTTGCCAGGGGCATAGAATTGGGAAGAACAGATTTACATCCCTGCTAGGATGGGGTGGTGAGCCACTGCCTTTGAGGAACAGAACAGAATTCACAGAGATTTAAAAGGTAGAGGGCCAGTGAAGTTGTACTTTATGTGGGATTCCTCTACATGAGCAGAATGTAGCTGGTCTGGCCTCAGAAACAAAAAAATTAATAATGGTAAGAGAACAGGTGTGTCAATTTGCTTTGTTGTAGTAACCTCTTCACCATGGATTTTCATCCTATAACGTTGTGTTGCACACCTTAAACATCCACAATAAAATTAATTAAAAATTAACATTGGAAAAACACATACACACAAGATTGCAAAGACCATAGCAACAATAAAGGCTCTGAGACCTTGCAAGGAAGAAAATTTTAAAATGGAGGTTGGAAGGGCAGGTCTAGGTACAAATCTAATATTTTTTAACTATCTGTGTTGCCATATCAAATTTATTTCCATCTCTGTTCCTGTATCTACAAACTAGAAACTAGTCACAGAGACCCAGCCAAAGAGATCATGCACAGGCTATCATTAAGTCAAAGCCCCCAAAGACATCTATGTACAAAGACATCTATATATACTAAATACAGTTGAGTGTCAGCACAGAAAGAAGTAGTTTGCTCTCTTGGAGATGTGAATAAGTGGGGAGGGAAGGTTGGAGGAGGCCAGCCCTCAAAGAGAAGATTGTAAGTCTTGGGGTAGATGCTTAGGAGACAGATTGCACAAAGCAGAGAGATAAAAGTGTTATTCTTTATTGTTTCAGTCTTTCTCCAGCTTCTTGTGGATTGTAAATTCCCTGAAAAGGACACAGTCCAATGCTGAGCTGTTAGAACCCTACAAACCAAAGATTGGGCACAGGAAGTACTTCAACGGCGCAATGTTTGACAACTGTGACCCCACAGCCATCTCCACAGACAGAGGAGAGTCCTTCTGGTCCTTTTCTCTGTTGCAAAAGAAAAGGGGAAAATGAGAATGAATGAGCCAAGATTTGCCAGAGGGAGAAGAGGGAAACATGAGGCAGGACCTTCTAGTTACCACCGACTGAAGAGCCTTCCAGATTCCCTAGGTATCTTTATATAATGCATAATTTCATGTATTAGATGCAAAAAATAAAAATCTACACATAGGCCGATGGAAAGCTCTTAGCACCACTTATAGCTCCTTAATGACAACACTTGAGTATTAGTCCCTACGCATACTTAAAAACCGGTCAACAATCATTTATCAAGTGCCTACTCATTCCAGGCATTGTGCTAAATATCAAGGAGTTAAACATGAATAGATAAACAATTCCTTTCAATGCAAGTCGACAAACACTTGTATTTAAGCCATGGAAACAGGGAAGAGACAAGACAAACTGTTCAGTTTGGTGCAGGAAGCTGTAGGCCTAGGGAGACAAAGAAAGCTTCCCATTTAAAAGGTAAGGGTGGGGTCCAGTCAATAAGTGAGCAGAAATTTGCCATCTAGAGACAGCAGCAAGATTGGGTATAGAGAAAAACCAAAGTGGGGAGAGAAAACAGAAGAGCTTATACGAAGTGGGAAAGGTTGGCTGGATACAAGAAGAGCCAAGCCACAAAAATAGAGTCCTGTAAATGGTCCTTAGATACTCATGGCTGATGGCACTAGCTAAACTCCTGGAGCTAGACCACATTGCTCTATGTAAACTATCCTTAAACTGAGTCTGGTGGCTTGACTTTAGCCTCTGACTGTATTAGTAAAACAAAAAGCAGTCTTCCCAAACAATATGGGCCAGGCGTTTTCTGTAGAAAGGCCCAGCTTAGATTCAAGTCTGCTACCACCAGTAAAAGGCCAAAATAATTGGCTAATCTGACAACAAATTTGCAGTAGTATACTATACACATACACACACACACACACACACACACAAATTTCTATTTCTTGTAACCTGCCTCAGACTTTGACTTCCACCTTCAGAATCAACCAAGCTAATTAAAAACATATTAAGAGACACAAAGGCACCAAGGCAGCTGAGCAAACATGAGCAAATGCATAGATTGAACGAAGTATTTACATTTAGTGTAAGCAATGAAATGGTGGTGCTCGGAGAGTGAGTCAATGGATGTTCAAATAGGGTAGCCGCAAGGGAGATCTCTTACCAGTTAGTGATATTTTAGGGAGTGTTACAATGAATGGAACTAGGTTAGCAGAGAAATGTCAGCAAGATTTGCAGCTCAAGGCAACTGAACCATATGGGTGTAAAATTGGATACTAAATGATTAGCTTCAAGGAATTACATTATTGGCTGATTTTGTGCCTTATGAGCTAAATAGGAATCCTCAAGATGCTGAGGGAGAGTGATGAAGGAATAGTTACCACCTGTCGAATATTTTTGTGGACTACATAAGTGACCCTTTTGCATGTTTTTGTTTAATGTTTACAACAAAATGGGAAATGTTCGTCTCAATTTTGAGAAGAGCAAGCAGATTCAGCATTCAAACCTAGAACCGTCTGATTCTTAACATTTGCTCCTCCCACTTTCAAAGCCTCTCCAAACTCCCAATCACTGTTTTTATTGATATGAAAACTGCAGCCTCCTGTAACTAGCCGCTGCAAGATGTCATCTTAGCACCCAAGTACCACTAGTAAGGACAGCATGGTTGACTGTATTGCCATTCCCAGATGTCTATGGTGCCTCTCAAAGTTGTTGTTAGACCTTCCCATTTGAGAGCAGAACTGACCATGTGACCTGTGTTCTCCAATAGAATGGGAATGGCAGTATGAGCCAACCTTCAGGCAGTGGTCCGTGTCCTGGTGTCCTTTTCCTGCTGTCCCAATGACCATTGTTGCTCAGAGTGAAAGCTATTCCGTCTGCCTCAGACACAGAATGGAAACAACACACAACAAAGCCACAGCTGACCTGGGGAGGACCCAGCAAATGAGAAAAACAACTTCAACTCATTAGGCCCCCGAGATAGCCACTGAGATCTAAGGATCATTGGTGCAGGATGACAGCTTATGTTGACTCATGCAGACATTATCTGAACCTTTTTCTGGAGTTTCTCAAGGCTCTTGTATCTTTTCCAGGTAAAGAGATTGCATAGGGAGTATGAAGAAAAAAAGAAATAGCAAAAGGCTTTATGTACCGGATTTTAAATTCAATTTTGATCTGTGGACCTAAGCAAGCCTCTTTAAGCCTTGTCGTGCCCCAGGTCCTGGGGAAGTTATGAAGGAGGTGAGAACTCAGTCCCTGTTTTGGGGACATTTGTTTCTAGACATGGTACCATCATTGTACCCGGCACCCGCGAGGCATTTAGTAATGTCCATATTTTTGGCAAACTAATGTTGTGAAATGATCTAGCACTGTAACTTGGATCTCCTAATTCACCACAAAGGCTCTCACTATAATACAGTTTGTTGCCAACTTGGGTTAGGGGATTATTGTTCATTTTTAAGTCACACTTTTTATTTTATTGGGGTGGGGTACATACCTTTGATCCCAGCACTTGGGAGACAGAGGCAGGTGGATCTCTGAGTTCAAGGCCAGCCTGGTCTACAGAGTGACTTCCAGGACAGCCAGGGCTACATGGAGAAACCCTATCTCAAAAAACCAAAGATAGATAGATAGATAGATAGATAGATAGATAGATAGATAGATAGATAGATAGATAGATGAGTGATTGATAAAATAAAAGCCATACACGTGAAGAGTGGAGCACAAGTTCTTAAGGGCCTGGAGTAAAGTAGGGATTCATTAAAGGCACACCCTCTTGGGGCAGTTACAGACTTGTGGAAAACACAGAAGGCTCCAGAGGGCTTAGTAATGAGAAATTTAGTTTGGTCAAATTGATAATGAGACTAGACAAAAAAAAAAAAAAAAGCATGTAGATAAATGCTAAACTCAGGCAAACATCAGGGCAGAGAATCCCAAGGCTTAACATTTTCTAGGCATCTTCAAAGAGTAAAGAGCAGAATTTAATGACCTTTCTGGTAGGCTAACCTGTAGACTAGCATGTGCGAGGCCCTTAGTTCAATCCCCAATACTGAGATGGTCTTGATACAACCATTGGGGAAAACACTGCACTCTGAGCCTGGCCAAACCTGTGGATGAAGCCTCCAAAAGCAGGAAGAGATTCAACCAGTTTATTACTGTTCCCTTAAAAAATTAAGATACTACAAAGATAAAAGCAGTAGCTAGGGGGCAGTATAGCATAATTGCGATCAAGAACATGGACTCCCATCTGCCCTTAAAACCTACTCTAAGCTCAATAACATTAGTTGGGGCAAATTTCTTAATTTCTCTAAGCTCTGTTTTCTTATCTGCAAATTGGAATAATGATAGTAGCTTCTACATGGGTGTTTTGTGAATTAACTGGAACCACAAACACTCAAGGTACCCATAAGAGCCATGGATATTAACTGTTTCTAGTGCACTGTTTGATTAATAGAGAAAAGAGAGTGAAGGAAAGAATTTAATCTGATTAGAGATTGAGGTCTTAAGAAAGTGTTTGTGTATATCTGAACATTTGAGCTTAGTGTCGAGAAATGAATCGGGGCTCGAAGCAAGACACACAGGAGAGTGGTTCCAAGAATGAAGGCCCAGCCCCGTTCTTCAAGGTGAAAGGTACTGGTGAAGAGGTGGGTGAGACTTGTATGCTAACGACATCAAGCTGAATTTCCTCTGCCCACTCTTCTCTATTTCATTCCTCTACTAAGGGTGATCACAAAAGCCCTCCCTCCCCACAGACCATACCACTTGCCTATAGAATTGTTCTCCGAGTCTGTTTTTCAAGGCATCTAACAAGGTGGTATTGTTTATACTTACAGTGAAGAAACCTCCCTATGAAGAGCTAGCAGGAGGATCCAAAGTTCAAGGTCATCTTCAGGTACATATCTTGTACTAGGGCATCTCAAGTATGAGGCCTTGTCTTACAATGAATGAATGAATGCATAAAGAAATGAGCTAATGAAATGAACAGACTCTCTAAAGAGATGAAATACAAAAGACCAATAAACATAAGAAAAATGTTCAAACTCACCAGTGACCAGAGGAACACAAAACTGCATTGAGATTCCATTTTCCTGAAACTTTCATAATTCTACTTTTCTGTAAGTAAATATGAAATTCAATATATGGCCCATTCATTTTCCATTCATCTGTTGATGGACACCTAGGATGATTTTATTTCCTTGCAATAAATGGAATCGTATGCAAATGTCTCTTTGGAAGAACATAGATCCCAAGGACAGTAGAGCCTGGTCCTACAGTAATACAATATTTTTCAAAATCTGAGAACCTCTGCATTCATTCCCTTACTGTCTACACTTCTACAACAGTAAGGATTAGGGTAACTTTTCCCTACATCTAGTATCTGTTGTAATTTGTTTTCTTGGCTGTTGCTTTTCTAACTGGGATGAGCTAGAATCTCAACGAGGTTTTAGTTTGCACTTCCCAAGTGGCTAAGGATGTTGAACACTTTTAAAAATATTCATTGTCCATTTGAATTTTGAATTCCTTCTTTTGAGAACTGTCTATTCAATTCAGTGGCCTGTTTATTGATCGGCATATCTGAATATATATATATACACACACACACACACATACACACACACACACACACACACACTCACACATTTATATATAGTTTTGTAGTTCTTTATATATTCTGGATATTGATGCCCTGTCAGTCTCTGCACAGCCTGTTCCCTCTGCTGACAGCTCCATGTTGGCTTATTTGTCATAAGACATATCTTGATCATCCCTCTCAATACTTACATATCCAATCACTTTGTGGGTTTCCTAAAATTTCGTTTGAAACAAAATTCAAATAAGATCCACACATGAAAACTGGTGTGTCCTCTACACCTTTTTTTTTTTTTTTACATTAAACGTTACTTCCGTGTCGGGCATACTGGCACACTTAACCCCAGCACTCAGGAAGCAGAGATGGCCAGATCTCTGAATTTGAGGCCAGCCTGGGATACAGAGTGAGTTCCTGGAGATCCAGGGCCTCAATCCCTGCCTAAAAAAAAAGTTACCTCTTCCTGGGATGGGAACATGGTGGTGCATACCTTTTATTCTAGCACTCAGGAAGCAGAGGCAGGTCACCCTGGTTTACATAGTGAGTTCCAGAACTCCAAGGCTACAGAATGAGATTCTTTCTCCGGGAGGAGGAGTAGGAGAACAACTCCACACAAGTAGAGAACAAGTCCACACAACTAGCAGATGGCAAAAGCAGAGAAGAATGAAACCCAACTCTGGCTGGCTCCTAAGGTCTGCTTCTTTCTCCTGGCTCCCACTAGCTTTCTACTAAGTCACTGTATAGTCAGTACAGTTTGTTGAGTCCTTAGAAATGCAACTCAATTGTAAGAATGACCCATGCAAGGGGAGTACGTCTTTTGAAAGAAAGTCATACGTTACAAAGATAACTAAAGACTAATGAAACAGGAAGACATTATGTAGAACAAGAAAATATGTGCATTTTGCAAGCAGTGACTACTGTAAATGCATGGAAAGAAAGAAGGGGAACGTGTTAACTGGCATGCCTGGGAGATAGACTTCATCAAGCAATGCAGAAATTACTGCTAATGTGAAAGCTTTACCAATGAGCATGGGGTCCTTTGTACAAGCATCCTCTCCCGTGGGATCTATGTCACACTGACACAAAGATTTTGTTGCCATGGCAACTGGTTATTGGACCAATGAAATACTCGGTTGTCATGGTAACCTGATCTCCATCTTACTCCCACAGGCTCCCGTTTTAAAGCATCACACCCTCTGACAACTTTGTACCACCTCACTGTTCCTTTCTTCTTTCCCTTAGTCACCCTGTAATCTCCGGCCACCTATGTTAGACCCCCTAAACTTACATTTGGATCCATACATGAGACTTCTAACACCACAGCAAACAAAAGTGATTTTGTAGCACAGAGCCAAGACTACGGAAGGGGAAGCCTTCTCAAATGCAAGAGCATTTGTATTTTGCACTGAACAAAGTGTGTGATGACAGTCTTCCCTGCGTTTCCCTGGGAAAGACACTTGGATTTTTAGGTTTTGAGACATTGTGCTATCTGGATTATCCTCACGCCTCTGTCAATTCCTTCACTGGCTCCTTTCCCTTCTCTTATCTCCCAAATGCAGGTGTCTCCTGTCTCGCAAGACTCCCGTTCTAAATTGCACTGCCTGACACAGCTGCTACGTCAGCAGCATGAAGGTTACTGAGCCCTTGAAATTAATTGTAGACGTGCGGGATTCAGGTGTGTTCCAAGTGTAGGGTAGACAGGAATTTTAAAGACTTGCAAAATTTTATGTCAAAGAGCTCTTTGGTAATCTTTGTGCCACTGAGGTGTTAAAATGACAATCTGGACATATTTAGTCTAATGAAATGTACTATTGAAGTTTAATTTCACCTGTTTCTTTTTTGTATTTTTAATATGGTTGCTGACATATGTGTGTGTGTATGCATGTGTCTATGTCTGTGTGTGTGTGTCTGTGTATGTGTGTGTGTGCATGTGTCTGTGTGTGTGTCTGTGTCTATGTGTCTATGTCTGTGTCTGTGTGTGCGTGCATATGTCTGTGTGTGTGTGTGTCTGTGTCTGTGTCTGTGTGTGTGCATGTGTCTGTGTGTGTGCATGTGTCTATGTCTGTGTCTGTGTGTGTGCATGTGTCTGTGTGTCTTTGTGTGTGTTTGTCTGTGTGTATGTGTCTATGTCTATGTCTGTGTGTGTGTGTGTGTGTGTGTGTGTGTGCCTGTGTGTGTGCCATGGTCTCTCTGTTTTTATGCTGCACCGTGTGCTCTGGGTGAATCCTCCTGTCTCTGCTTCCCAGCTCACAGTAAGAGGGCTGAGATTACGATGTGTGCCATGGAGTCCAGCTTTTTATATGGGTTCTGGGAGTCAGACAGGTCTTCAGGATTGTATGGCTAGCATTTTACCCGCTGAGCCATCTCCAGGCCCAGTCGATGGCATTTTGAAAGGCATATGTGGTTTGCATTCGCTGCTGCAGTTCTACAAGACACACCGTTCTGAACTTACTAATGCTCTCTTGCCTACATTCTAGGTGTCAAATATTCCCTCCATGAAATGATTCTGAAATCTTGAATTCCAGCCTCTCTCCTAGGATTTTCTAGGATTCAAATCTACATTTCCAATAACCAGCAAATAACCACCAGCTCTTCAGCTCACTGTGGACAAAACTGTGAGCTTTCATTCAAAACATGTTTTCTGCCTGGCTTCCGTACACTCCGCATGAATTCTTATTGCTGCTATAACAAATTGTCACAGATTTGATAGCTTGAAACACCACAAATGTATTATCTAATAATCCTGAATGTCAGGAGTCAGAAGTCAGTCCCACTGTTCTGTGAACGAGCTGTCACATGACTGGGTTCTTTTGGAAGTTGTAGGAGAGAATCCCAGACCTGTCTCCTCATTTACCACCTACCAGAAGCTGCCAGCATGCTTTGGCTCGTGTCCAGAGCCATGTTCAACGCCAGCAATGGTCAGTGTCTGATACACCTCACTCCAATAAAGCTCTTCTTCTGTCATCTCCCTTTCCTGTCTGCCCTTCACTGCCATCACAAGGGACCCACCCACAATCCACAATCCAGGATAATTTTTCCATCTCAGTGTCAACTGATCAGTAGCCTTAATCCAACCTTTATTTTTTTCTTTTTCTACTTTTCTGTGTGTGCAGACACATGTGTGCATGTGTTGATCAGGAATCTCCCCCTTGTTCTTTCCATGCTACTCAGTGAGGTAGACTCTCTCAGTCGAACCCACAGCTCACAGTATGGCAAGTCTCACTGGCCTTCTCGCTCTGCAGATCTCTCGCTCTCTCTCGTCCAAGGCTGACACCATGCCCACTTGGCACTGGCTGGGGCTCTAAACTAAACTCTGGTCTTCATGCTTCTGGTCCTGGGGATTTCATGGTAGTGAGCGCTTTAACCTCTGAGCCATCTGCCCAGTCCCCAACCCGCAATCTTAATTTCTCCTTGTAGCATAATGTAGTCAGAGCCTGAGACACAGACTTCTCATCTGAAAGGGCTGAAGAGGGAACAAGCGACCTCATGCAAGGTCAGCAGGAAAAGACTTTATAATTCAAGCAGATTCCAGAGTAGTTTTCTCTGTGACTTTCAAAGTGACTGATGACAGAGAGGAGTTAAGACAGCTCACGGGTGTGGAGAGATGGCTCAGTGATAAGAGATGAGCTGCTCTTTCAGAGGATCTGGGTTAATTTCCCAGCACCCACATACTGGCTCACAGCCATCGGTAACTCCAGATTCAGAGGATCCACTGCCCTCTTCTGGTCTCTACAGACACCAGGCACACACATGTTACACAGACGTACATGCAGGCAAAACACCCACACACATAAAATAGTATAAATAGTGAAAAAAATAGTAGATAGCACTGTTAATTTTCCCGATTTGACCACCACACACTAAACATGTGTATCAGAACACTTATGCAGCCCACAAATGTATCTAATTTTTTGTTAGCTAAAACTTTACAAATTCAAATACTACTCAACCAATGCTGAAACAAAGATAAATTATGAACATCAATCTGAGAAAATTTTGGTTTGTTTATTGACAAGGCTAGCCACACAAGTTTATTATAAAATCCTATCAATCATTAATAAATGTGAGACAACAGGAAAGGGACAAAAATAAAAAGCTAATTCCTAGAAGATTTCTGAGTGGCAAATAAATATGCCAAAAATGTGCCTTACCCCGATCAGGCAGCTGAAGAAGGCTCTTGGGACACCATTTCACACTCATCTAAGTGGGAAAGTGGAAAAGGGTTCAGTACAAGTGTCAGGTGGGGAGCACCAGGCTCTCACGGTGCTGGGCAGAGTGTCAGTTCTTTCTACCGCATTAGAAAAATAATTTGACAGCTGTGTGCAGTGGTGCATACCTGTAATTCCAGCTGCTCAAGGCATGGGATGAGAGGGTCACACACCTAAGGTGATTTAGCAAGATCCTGTCTCCAGAAGAAAAGAACAACCTGCCAATATAGTTCTGAAAATGAAAACTGGCATGCCGTTTGACTCACAAATTCCATTTTGTTTGTTTTTGTTTTTATTCTATCAGGCAAGAGAAACCCTTACATATATGTACACAAAGTCGCACATATGAGTGATCAGGCTGGCGGTATAGCTCATGAGTCGAATACATACTGAGCATGCATGAGGGCCTGGGTTCAAGCACCAGCACCACATGTGCGCGCACGCACACACACACACACACACACACACACACACACACACACACACACCATGGAGCATTGCAGTATTATTTGTAATACAAAAAGAAAGGAAACAGCTCATATGTGTAACAAAAGAAAACGTGCAGTTTTAGCAGTACATTCATAAGATAGTATACTGTGCAGCATCAGATGAAGTAGTCAGGGTGATAGATATCAACAAGGATCCGTGTCAAACAGTGAGGAGACAGAAAATCAAGTTGCGGAACCATATGTAGAATAAGATACCTACTATGTATTGAGACAGCCATGTTTAAAACATGTTTATGGCACACTTACAAACGTATCAATGACACACGAATTCATGATAATTGTTAGAGATGGGAGAGAAGAATTAAGGTGAAGTCACAGTGTATAAAGAATGTGACTCTACTTACAATATTTCTTTTTGAAAAACCTGAAGTGAGTATGGCTATATTAGCATCCATGTAGATGAATATGGGAACAGGCATCCATTCCAGTTTTCTCTTTGTATGTTAGCGACATTTCCTTTTTCTAAGAAGAATCCTTTGGGAACATGTAACAACAGCTGAAGTACGAGGAAGTTTGCTTTCTGTGCTGCAGTAAACACCATGACCAAAGGCAGCTTGAGGAGGAAAGGGTTTATTTCATCTTGCAGTTCTAGTCTAACACTGAGGGAAGTCAGGGCAGGAGCTTGAGACAGGAACTGGAGCAGAGACTGTGGGGGAATGCTGCTTACTATCTTGCTCCCCCAGGCTTGCTCAGCCTGCTCTCTTATGTTACCCAGGGGCTTCCTGCCCAAGGGTAATGCTGCCCATAGTGAGCTGGACATTACATCAAACATTAATCAAGAAAATGAAAGTTGGTCATGGTGGTGCATTCCTTTAATCCCAATGCTAAAAAGGCAGAGGCTGGCAGATCTCTGTAGAAAAGCAGAGAGAGGTGGGGGAGGGTGGAAGAGAGAGAGAAAAGAAAGAAAAAGGCCAGGAATGGTGGCTCATGCCTTTAATCCCAGTCCTAGGGACACTGAGGCAGGTGGATCTCCATGAATTCAAGACCAGTCTGGGCTACTTAGTTCTAGGACAGCCAAGGCTACCTAATGAAACCCTGTCTCAAAAAAAAAATAAAACGTAAAATAAAATAATTTTAAAAAATAAAATGGTGTGTAAACTATTCACATTCCCTCAAAGCTTTAGATCATCTATTGATCACTTACAGCACCTGATATAAGTTACTCAGACCTGTGTAAGGTGAAACCAAATACCTGACAGAAATGATTTAACATGTTAGCCATCAGTTGGCTGAAGTCCTCTTGCTCTGCCTGGGTAGAAGTCATGGGTAGGTGAAGAGAGAGAAGCTCTTTAAGTACCTTTAGCAGCTTTTGTGTCCCTCAGTATTTGACAGTAGCATGTGGGAACAGTCAGGAGTAGCAGTGTTGTTACTCTGGTGTTACAGTTCTCTACAGGCCTTAGGAATTGGGACCCTTAACTCTTGTGCAAGACCTCGAATCCTAGTTTGTTTTTCTGTTGGTGTGATAAAACACCCTGAACAACTCAACTTATAGAAGGTAGGGTTTATTTTGGCATATGGTTCTGGAGGAATGAGAGTCCGTCATGACAAAGAAGCCTGGCTGCATGTAGAAGGCATGGTGGTGGGAACAGAAGCTGAGGGCTCACAGCATCAAACACAAGATTGAAGCAGAGAGAACAAACTTGGAGTAGAGATGCACTTAAACCCCCAGTGATATACTTCCTTCAGCCAGGACACACCTCCTAAGCCTTCCCTAGCTTAGGACCAAGTGTTCAAATACTTAAGCCTATAGGGGACATTCTCATTCAAACCACCACATATAGGAGGTTAGGATTCCTTAGGCATCACAGCTCCTGAGCAGGCCTGTGCATTGGCATTCTTCAGCATTTGACAGCAAACAAGGTTTTGTCTCCTGGGCTAGGGGGTTCTGAGATACTTGACTGATCCTAAAGGCTTGACTGTTCTCTGAAACTCTTCCAACAACTAGGACCTGCAATTTTTCTTCTTTGCCTATTTATAGCTTTCTTTAGCTTCAGTACTTCATTTGCTCTATTTCTTCCCCCTAACTCCCACCCCCACCCCCATCCCCGCCCTCATTCCTGTCCTGGCCACAGTCTTGAACTGGTCATGTGCCTCTCCCTCAGCTCTTAAGCAGCTAGCCAAATCACAGTTGTACAGCTTGGGCTGTGTACCACTCGGCTCTGTCTCTCCTTCAACTGTCAAGCTGAAGGCTGCCTTCCCACTTTTGCAGGCTCAGCCTGGCAAGTCCTTAGCTGGCATCACCACTGCTGATAATCCTAGAGCACTACTTCTCTGCTGTCTCTGCTGTCTCCTCCTCCTCCTCCTCCCCCTCCTCCTCCTCCTCCTCCTCCTCCTCCTCCTCATCCTCTTCCTCTTCTTCCTCCTTCTTTTTCTTCTTCTTCATGTTATCAGCCCATCTCATACTGCTAAAAGTGGTCAGGGGAAGATAACTGGAGATAACCTTTTGTTTGGGTCTTAAGTTGCAACACCAGGGAGGCAGGCAGTATAGGGAGTTATATGGCAAGCCGGCTAAGTAGACCTTAGATAACCACAGAATGGGTGCTTAGATCAATCACAGCACAACTCATATGCAAATGAAGGTTTTTGCTTCCACCAATCACAGGGCACTTTCCATAGAAATGGAGGAAAATTAAAAGCTGGGTTTGTACAAATCATAGCCTTGCCTCTTTAGCTCCAGTCACAGCCCTCTATTAGGCCACCAAGGGAAATGCTCCTCCTCTGGTGGTATAAGTGTACTCTAATTGGCTGCCAGCCCTTTCTTCTATGTAGCCAAGGCATCAAAGGACAGTCTAACAGCTGCCAATAGAGGGTCCCATTGTCCCACCCTTCAAGAGTTTACTTATTGACAGGAAAATGAAACTAGGAACTTAAGAGAATTTATCATATTAATATGTATTAGTAATTTTAATAGATTTGAACAACATAAAGAATTTATTTGTTCATATTGGGGAGGGGGGATGTTTTGCCTGCATGTGTATCTGTGCACCATATGCATGAAGTACCTGAAGAAGGTGTCATATCCTCTCAAATTAGAGTTACAGTTGTGAGCTGCCATGTAGGTTCTGGAAAGTGAACCCTGATCTTCTGGAAAAGCAGCAGTCCTTTAACCTCTGACCCATCTCTTAACAAATCTTAACACCTGCCCAATGGCCCAGAGAAAAGAGTCTTCTTCTGTCTCAAAGGAGGAAAGGCTTATTTTGTCTTGTAGTTTGGGAGTGGTGCATGGCTGCTTGGCCCCGTGTGGTTGTGTTCATAGTGTTGGGAGCTTGTCTGGGAGATGGCTCTCACCTCATGGATGACATGAGGCAGAGAAGGGAAGAGATCAGGGCAGAAATAGCCCCCAAATACACCCTTCTCAGTGACCTGCTTCCTCCAAGTAGGCCCCACTCCTACCTCTCACTTCTCCTAATTCAGACCTCATATTATGAATCTATCAAGAGATAAATTCATTCATGAGGTCAGAGTCTTATGAGCTAACCCTGTCTGAAAAATAGCACCATCACAAGATACATCTAGAAGTGATCTCCACTAAGAGCCAAAGGTGTTTCTCAACCTAATACCATTGACATTCAAAATTAAGTAGCATACTTTCAAGAATAATGGAAGGAAAATTCCATTATACTTCAGCACACATGCAACTTTTTTTTCTGAATGCCTTCCATTTAGGTTGGCAGGATCCATGTACACAGTCTACAGGCACAGAGGACTGACTGGACAACCCTGAGGACAACCGTTTGAAAAGTCTACAGTGTTTAATTTTGCTTTTGTTTGGTTTGCTTTTTTCTTTCATTTTCTACATGAAACATCTGCTGGCCCTCTGTTTTCTGGTATCTACTTCCTTGGGGTTGCTGGTAGGAGTTTCCCATCATCCTTCCTGCTGTTCTTGCATTTATGGGCTAAAGACTTTTTGGATATGATGTGGCATTCTTTTACTATCCTAATGGATGAAGTTTGCCAAAGTTTCATTTAAGACCTTGAATCTGTGCTCAAAAGTGTTTTGACCTATACATGTCCTTTTTAAAATGTGGGCTTTGTGTGTGCGGGAGAGGACTCAGCACATGACTCAGATGTGCAAAAGGAGAGAACACTTGTTACTTCCTGTAACCAGTCCTGTCTTACCCCATCTTACCCAGAGAGAAACGGGTTAAGTGTGGTTTTAGAACTATGTATTTAAATTGAATTTCATTCTAAAGTTATACTTTCTGGAGCTGGAAAGACGGCCCAGTGGTTAAGAACATGTATTGTTCTTCCAGAGAACCTGAGTTCAATTTCCAAGTGAGCCACCTGTGACTCCAGCTGTGGGGGATCTGACATCTCTGGTTCCCATGGGCAACCAAACACACAGCACCCCCTCACATGGCATACACTTGTATATACACTAACACACGTACACATGGCCAAGGTCAGATTAGTGGTAGTAGTGGTTCTATTACTAGAAGAAAGGCACCATGAAGAAGGAGGATTACAGTCATGCCCATCACTGTATCCAGTGTGTGATGCCTCCTTCCTCATTCTAAGCCATGTGCCTAAAGAGAGATACAGTTCATATTTCTGTTGTAGAGTAATCCAGTGTAAGCAGAAGTCACTGGGAAGGGCTTCCTAGGAAGATTTAATTGTCCTTCACCTTCTCATCCTTTTTGTTGCTGCTTTTGTTGCTTCTCATCTTAGATGAGAAGACTCCAGCTTCAAGTCTATATCTGATTATGAGTGAAGGGCAGCAGGCTGGCTCCATGCTGGAGATTGTGGGTGGGTACACAGCAAGGAGGAACCCGGAAGTCCCATGACCAAGGAACCACCACAGCAATCCTGAGCTGTCACATGTTGTGGAAGTTTATTTTTAGTTGTGTTTAAAATAATTGTTTTTGTGCACTGCTGGCAAAAGGACTGCATAGGCCTTGGCATTTTGTACTGTCTGCAGGTGTTAGATTTATGTGCGGGTTGTTTGATTGCTTATGATCTGCACGTGGTAGCAGTAGAACACCCATGGAGTTCTGAATCAATAAAAACACCTGAGCTCAGACACTTGTGCTTCCAATGTCAAGTATGGTGCTGCCGTGATGGTGATTCCCTCTACTGAGGTCTGGCAGGGCTTCTACCTCTGAAAATGCCTCCTTATCTCTTCCTTGGTGAGCCGCCACTGTAAGCCTACAACTACAGTCACATTTCTTTATTTTGAGGGAGAATTAAGGTTTTATATTTAAGTTGCTTCTTAAAACAATGTTCAAGTAAATGTTATTCCTATCAATTCAAAGTATTCAATCAAATAATATATTTAGGGGCCAGAGAGATGGCTCTGAAGTTAAGAGCACTTGCTGCTCTTGCAGAGGATCCAGGTTTGGTTCCCAGAACCACATGGAAGCTCAAATCCATCTGTAACTCCAGTTCCAGGGGTTCTGACAGCCTTCTCCTTTGGCTTCTATAGGTACCAGGCACACACATGGTACACAGACACACATGCAGGCAAAACCCTCAAGCACATTAAAACAATAAATATATGATATAGTCAAAATCATACACATGTTAAGATGTTCACATTCAGATGTATCTCTTCTTGTCTTTCCAGGAGAACAGTTTTCATTTACATGATGGGGATAGTATCCTTTTGTAAGGCAGCTCTAGTCTACTGATGAAACAGAGGTTGGCTCCGGAGTGGTTAGGGAAAGATACTTATCTTTCCTGTCCAAATTATAGAGTGACAGAGCACTGTGAGTAGCAGAATGTTTCTCCACTGGCTGTGTACAGCCTACAGTTACAGGAAAACACTGTGAGCTGTTGAACTGCATGTGATTTGTTTCTTGCCTCCAGCTGAGACTGAGGCCTCCCTGGCCTTCCAAGTATTGTAAGCCCACACATTCTCTTTTTCCTACATTGGTTTAAATTTGTTTTCTGTCATTTGTAAATGAATGACTTCTAAGAAACCTGGAAGAGGTATGGGTACTTGAGCAGGTCAATTGGGTCGTATCTTTGTGACCCATCCATCTTCAGTTCAGTAAGAACACTGGAGCTAAGGCTACAGAGAAGGCTCAACAAACAGTTAAGAACCTGGGCTCTGTTTCTAACACCCACAGCAGGCAGCTCCCAGCCAGTTTAACTCCATTCCAGGGGATCTGATGCCCTCTGGCATCCTCTGCCAGCACCTACACTCATGTGGTACACATAAACTCATGCAGGCACGTAGATAGATAGATAGATGGATGGATAGATAGGTAGCTAGATGGATGGATGGATGGATGGATAGGTAGATAGGCAGGGTTGGCGGTGCCCACCTTTAATCCCAGCCCTCAGGAGGCAGAGTCAGGAGGATCTCTGTGAATTTGAGGCTAGCCTGATCTACATTGCTAGTTCCAAGGCAGCCAGGGCTACATAGAGAGACCCTATCTCAAAAAGCAAACAAACAAAAATCTAAAAAACGAAACCTCCCAGAGATAACTGCTTCTTCATTCTTTGGATATTGCCAAGGCCTTTTAATGCTGACTAAACTGATATTTTAAGGTGATATCTCTCTCTCTCTCTCTCTCTCTCTCTCTCTCTCTCTCTCTCTCTCTCTCTCTCTCAGACTGTAATTTAATTACAGCGTTTTTCCTCCCATATTACCCCTCCCAGTTCTTCAAAATCACAGCCTCTTTTTTCATTGTTATTGTATGCACATATGTATTTGTATACATGTATATATTCCTAAATATAATCTGTTGAGTCCATGTAATGCGATTTGTATGCAGGTTTTCAGGACAGACTGGCATTGGATAACCAATTGGTATGCTCTTCCTTGGGGAGGACCATCTCTTCTGCTCCCAGATTTACCTAATTGCCTGTAGTTCTTTGTGTAGGGTTGAGGCCTCATGGGCTTTTCCCCATCCAGTTTGACATCAGTGTCATCCTTATTCAGTTCACATTTGGGCAGTCATGCTGGTGAGACTTTACAGGTATCGCTCCTGGTGTTTCTAGGAGACTCAATCCCACAGCAACCTCTCTGATCCTCGGGCTCTTGTGTTCTTTCCATCCCCTTCTGCAGTGTTCCCTGAATCTTAGGTGTGGGAGTGTTCTGTAGATGTTTTGAGACTGGGCCCACAACCCTCTTTTTTCTGGCCCATGGTTTGGCATACAAAAGAACAGATCATATGGCTTCCTAAATCGTCCTTCTGACTGGGATTGGGGCCTGGATGATAGCTAAAATTATGTTGGAAGCCAGTATCAGAGCTCCTCAGAATAGGTGCCACATTATGGCTGACACTCTAAATCTGGTAGAAAGAATGCAGAGGGCAGAGGGCAGTGGGCCACCGGAGGCAGAATCTTATACTTTTGACACAGATGGGAGATCATCTTCCAAGGAACAGCTCCTGTGGACTGACTGCCATTCCCATGGCTGTGCCATCATCAGAGCAGCAGTACGCAGACACATTCACACGAGTCCAAACTTGGAGAACACTCCCTGGTTGTAGCCAACCATCAGCAAGCTTTATGATATTTTGGCACCCACAGCAGATGTCAGCAGTGATAACCTTTCAGAGAAGGAGGCATCAAGAAGTTCACGGTCAGCTGTCAGTGAAGCATCCTGACCCAGAGCTGCGTGGCTGTGATGGACAACTCTTCACAGCCTTACTAGCAAAAAAAATGAAAATAAAAAGGTAAACTAAGAAAGGAGATATAGCCAGAGAGGCTCAGACTCTCTGTTTCTTTTTGTCCAGGATCCCCAACCTACCTCCTATGAAAGAAAGGAACAATGCTGCCTGCCAGTTTTACACAAATGGAGTTCTCAAGGGTACAAAGATGTGCTAACACGCTCGTGGACTGGATCAAAGCAAAGGTGAGTGCTTTGCAAGAACAAAGGATTTGGGGATGGCCTGTGGGTTTTGTAGACATGTGCTTTGTGGTAAGAATCCGGGTGTATGTGTGACTTCATCGGGAAAATCAGGAGAATGTTTCCAACCTGGTGATTGATGATGCTGAGCTGGAGCAGGTGGTTTACATATACAAGTGTGTCAACACGACATTGCAAATCAAGGGCAAAATTAACTCCATTACAATACTGACTGTGAGAAACTTGGTCTGCCATTTGGTGATGTGGTGGACACTTGGAAATTCTCAGCAGTGAGGGTGTAAGAGTTCAAGTAGTAAGTGACAGGTCAGCTATTCCCATTAACAAAACCAGGGGCTACCGCACTTGCTGAGCAGGGACTCCCAGGGTTGTGAGATAGTCAGTATCAGGACTTCTATAAGAAGTATCCTCAGTCCTGTGGGGGCGATGACTTTACAGGTCCCTGAGCATGTCAAGACCCTGTGGAATGGGTAGAAGTTGGTCACCACAGTGACAGAAATCACAGGATAAGAGATTGCCAGCGGGTCCTGTGCCCTCTCCCTTCACACCATGGGATACAGGTGTATTGAGATGGTTCTTTCTAGATTTCCTCTACCTTTCTGCTCTTAAACTGCTTCTCTGCTCTGAGAAGCCAGTTACCTGCCTTCACTGATATACCTCAGGCTGAGATTGGGGTGGGATAGCAGGTCAGTGGATCTTTGGCAGGAAGGTGCAGCTTCTCCACACCAGTGGAGCTGTACTGCAGTCTGTGCTTAAGGAGCTGCAAGTCCAGACCAGGGCATTGAAGCTTTCAGCTGTTGGGGGGCATTCTACCAACAAACAGTCCTTTGAGGATAAGCTATCCTGGAAACAAACAGATCAGAAGGCATACTAACCTTCTTCTAACTGAGCGCGGGGGTAGCAGGATCTGATGTGATTCCATAAGGGTCTTCTAATCAACCTAATTTTTCTGTGTTGACAAGGGAGGCCAGGCTTGCCATCTGGCATCCCAAGCCAACTTGTTTCCTAAAAGCATTTCTTCATTCTGCATTCTGTCCTGGGAGAAACAGGGAAAGGCCCTAGAAAACTGTAAACATCTTCCTGGTTCCGGGAAAACAACGTCAGCTCAGGTTTACAAATATTACCAATGACCACAAACATCTCAATATCTTCCTCACTCTCTACCTTGCAAAGCTAAGTTGATTTTTTTTTTCTCCAAAAGAGAAATTATATCAATAAACACTGGATGCTAGGCATTGTGTGCTTGATCCCAGTAATGCAAAGACTTGTTTGACCCTCCAGGATGCAGGTAGCATCCTTCAGTTCTTCTGTGCCTTTTATCATGGCCTTTCCATGCCCATCCATCCTTCCTTGGCTGTATTTCATGTGGCTAGTTTGCTTTTCTTGAATCTCTGTATGTGTGGTATTCTGTGCTCCTTAAATATACCACTTTCCATTTATTATAATATGTCTTAACGTGGTTGAATTTTGATCCTCTGTACACTTAGCAAATCCTCTTGCTTGGGATCATTGGTAATTTTTATAAAGACTCACTTTCCCTGCTTTGTCTGGCTCCTCAACTCAATAATCCTCTTTGACAATGTATAATGGACGCTGGAAATTAGAGAGGAAATATTGCCTAGAATTTCTGATTGTGAAAATTCCTGGCCCCAACTCTTCATAGGAGTAGATTCTGGACCAATGGAGTCAGCCAACTAGGCATTGAAAATAATGGGGAAATAGTTTTTGTCTTTATCGAACAAACACAGACATTTTTGTTCACTATTTCCTTAAACAATATAAAATAAAAACTGTTCACATTGCACTTACAGTGCCATAGGCAGTGTATATAATCTAGAGATGATTTAAAGTATACTGGAGGTTGTATGTAGGCTGAATGTAAACACTATGTCATTTTATCCTTGAGGCTTGAGCATCTGCAGAAGCTAGATGGGTTCTGGAACCAATCCCCCAGAGATTATAGGAGTGACTGTGTATTTGTATTGATCACAGTTTTGTCAACTTAATTTGCACTGGTATCATGACATCCCTAACTTTTATCAACACATGTCTGGGTGGCCACTACATGTAGAAACAGTATGCAGATACATGGTTCATGAGAGAGTTTTCTAGGGGGTAAATGTTCAAAGCACACACATTTGTGGGAGCATAGCAAGGATTCCTCTGTCCAATGTGCACACAAGCCAACCCCAGGGTCTGGATTCTTGCAAAGAAAGAAAGCAATAAAGAAACAAAAAAAAGAGAGCTTTACTTCAGCTCTTTACTGTAAAGAGGCCAAGAGCAGTGAAAGTAACACAAAAAAATTAAAATTCAGCCTCTGTCAGTTGGCTTTGAGGACACTTACAGGAAGGGAAAGGGAAAAGCTGCCTGCTGATCCTGTAGTAAGGAGGTCGGATTCGGAGTTCCTTAGCTCGGGTGGCCATCAAGCTCTTGTCAGGTCTCAGTTTTCTGTTTGAGGGGAGTTACCTCATTCTGTGGAGAAGGTTCTGAGCTAGGGCTGTCAGAAGGCCATTGACTGGCTCACACCTGTGCTCACTTCTGCACTTGAAGAACAGGTTTCAACCTGCACTGAAATGGTGACTTTTCCCCCAAAGACAGCTTAAGAACTTGTAATTTTAGGAATGTGCCTGGTGTGTCTGGTCTGGAATTCCGTCCTCCTGTGCCCTCTGCACTTACTGACTGCCAGAATCCAGGGCCGCGCGTGCGTGCACTGTTTTTCCTCTCCCTCCTCCTCCTCTCTCTCTCTCTCTCTCTCTGTGTGTACTTGTAGCTGGAGATAAAAGTCTGTGTCTCATGCATGTTAGATAAGTTCTTGGCCACTGAGCTACACCTCCATCCCAGACAGGAAGTTCATTTTATGTAGAGTGTATGTTTTTTTAAGAAAAGATTTATGTGGGAGCTGGAGAGTCTATAACTCCAGTCCCAGGGGATCCAATACCCTTTTCTGACCTCCATGGACAACAGGCATGCACACAGTACATATATATACAAAAAGACAAAATACTCATATACATAAAAACAAAAAACTAATTTTTATGTGTGTGTATGGGGTCCTCATAAAGGCTATAAAAGGGATTGAATCTCCTAGTGCTGGAGTTATAAATGGTTGTAAGCCACCTGGTGTGGATGCTGGGAATCAAACTGTGGTTCTTGAGCCATTTCTCCAGCACTTCAGGGTTTCATGTAGCCCAGGCTAGCTTCAAACTCTGTATGTAGCTGAAGATGACCTTGAACTCCTGATCCTATGCCTCTACCTCCCAAGTGCAAACTTACAGGCATGCACCAAGCCTGGCTACGAAGAACTTGTCAATCTGAGTGGCCAGAGCACTGTGAATGGCTTTTTCCTGAACTCACATAACTTTTCTGTTGTTTGTTTTCTGATGTTGTTTATTTTGGAGTCAGGATCTGTCTAAATAGCCTAGCCTGCCCTTGAGGGCATAAGCCTCCTGCCTTGGCCTTCTTCGTACTAGGAAGACATGTACGCACTATTACTTCTAATACTACATGTGTATATCTGTCCTACAGCAAGCAATTACCCAATTCTCTGTGGTCATTATATGGCTAGCTCACAATTCAGTTCATTCCTAACACTATTTACCTGACATTAGGATTAGATCCCACAGGTTAAGGGTTCAGCCCCCAAGATTGTGATCTCATCAGGTGCCAGTCACCTCCTGTACTCTTGATTCACTGGCTATCAACTGTGGATTCCCAATCATCCTCTCATCTGATCTGATAACCTGCAAGAATGGTCCACTGAACTCTTGGAAATGTCTCGTTCACGGTTACCAGTTTATTATAAAGGATCCAATTCAGGAGCAACCAGGGGGAAGGGAGGCATATGCCTGGGGCAAGAGACATGATCTTGTGCCTTCTCCCAGTGTGTTTGTGTTCACTCAGAGCGCTAGCAATGTCTGTGGGGTCTTTCAGACTCTTCACGGAGCAGGCATAGTTGGTTAGCCACTGATCACTCAACCTTTAACTCTTTCTTCCTTATAGAGAAGGATGTGGATGGAGTTGCCTGGTCCCACCTTCTAACCATATGGTTGATTCCTCTGACAACCAGCCCTCCTTTGGGCATTCTAAAAGTCACCTCATAAACATAGGTTAAAATGCGGTTGTTATTAACAACAACCCATTTTCTTTTCACTTCTCCCACTCATGAGGCTGATTCCAGAGTCTGGGGTCATTAAAAAAAAAAAAGTCAAATATGGCCAAAGATGTTCCCACCACTTAATTGGTTATTTAGGAAGTGTATCTGGAGTCTACAACAAAGACTAAAGTAGGAGTTGTTTGTATTATTATTACATGTATGTGATGTGTGGAGCATGTGCGTGGCATATTGAGCATGTTAAGACCGGAGGACAACTCGCAGAGTAGATTCTCTTGTTCCACCATGTGGGAAGTTGAACTTGTATTCGTCAGGCCTGGGGCAGGTAGGTGCCATCACCTGCTGAGTCATCTTGTCGGCCTGTAAAGTATGACTCCTATGGCATCATCACAGAGGACTTACCTAGTCCACATTTCCCTGGGAGTTGTTGTCACTGTGTTAAAAGGCGATTGCCCATTTCCTGCTGCGTAAGCCCACTCCAGTCTTTCACAATGCCCATTATATTGTAAACTGTCTTGCACTGTTTGAGCTCACTGAGAGGCTGACTCTGGAAGCACTGCCCACTGCCACTTCAAAACTGAGAATATGGGTATCATAGATCATTCTCTGTACCACACAAAATGGGTCTCCAAATAACACAAGCTCAGCTGAGGAAAGCAACCTGCTCTGGTAGGGCATGGCAGTACACTATGCACACATACCAGGCTACCCTGGAGTCAAGGTGGGAGAGTCTCATCAAATCCAGGAGTCTGAGACTAGTCTGGCAACATAAAAGGCCCCACATTTCAAAAACAAGCCAAAAAGCTGGCCTGCCTTGCAAATCTGCTAAGCATCCCTCTCTTCTACAGGCAGACTAAGTATACTGTCTCCAAATCTGCCGTTTGAGTGGACTCAGTCTTTTGGCTGAACTCTGTCCTACAGGTTATTTGCTATTAGCTAAGCTGAGGATAAGATGATCTTTTGGTTTCCTTGGTGCATGTGTATATTACAGGCATGATCCCACTACTGATCAGCATGGAAGTTTTAACCTGATCCATTTCTGACCTGGGCTGGTTCAGTCCTCCTTAGGCAACCTGGCGGTCCCCTGCTCCCAGGAAGTCACCATATTGATGCCAAACTTAGTGCAAATACCTGGCCGGCATAGTACACTACATCCCAGAAATTCTGGGACTCAAGAGATCCTCCTGTCCCAGCCTCCCCAGTAGATGGGACTATGGGCATGCACTATCACACCTGGATAAAGACTTTTTCCTAAGGTGTGGAATGCTATGGATAAGTGTTCCCTGGAGACCCATGTGCCTTAAAGTCTTAATCATTAGTTTGTCAAGCTATTGGGAGGAGGTAGACCATCTAAGAGATGGATACTAGTGGGAAAACTTAGGTCACTGGAAATGGGGTCCTTGAGACTTCTGCCTTTCCTCAGCTCCTTTGTTTCCTGTCTGCCGCGTGTTGAGGAGAGCCTACTCTGCCAAGTGTCCCAAATAAACTGTCTTGTGATAGGCCCCAAAGCAACAGACCAACCCTAGACTGAAACCTCCAAAATTATGATGAAAATAATTTTTCTGCTCTAGGCTGATTATCTCAAACATTGTGTTATAGTAACATCAATTAACACATTATGTGTGTAATTTTTCTTTATAGACGATTTCCAAATTCAAATCTATCCCTGATGTCTCCAGAGCTTCAGCAATATAAAAAAAGACACTGTACTACTCACATGTTGGTGTTCTTGCAGTTAGAACCTCCATTCCAGAGTCAACCATCTTCAACAAAAAGGGAAATGGATTATCTCAAATAAAACAAAACCGAGGAGAAGTGACCTCTAAAGTTCATTCATTTAACTTCTCAGTAACATCAGGGACTCAGACCTATTCCTATCTTTTTACTTCTGATACTCTTGGATGATGTCAGATACATAGATAGATAGTCAGTCTGCACTACTTCTGTGCTTGAGGAATTTTGATGATACAACAAAACATTACACCCATAATTGAATATGGCCGTTAAGTGAATAAGGTCCTGGAACAGGAAATCACACAGACATTATTAACTGCCTGGTGAGGGGAGGTCATGAGAAGGGGTTTGAATCATCAGAGGCTGCTTTGCTTAAGCCTGGGTGGTATGGACCTGGGTAGTGTGTTGATGCCTTTGAAAATGAGTTACGAGCAGCTTGAACTTTAGTGATTCTCATATATTGTCCAGCAAAGTTATCATCCCAGCTTGATTCTTACCAGCTTCTAGTTATCGTTGGAGAAAGGCACATGAAGTACTTGGGAGAAGCTGCAGCCATGCTGAAGATCCCATAGACTGCTTGACGTTGGCTGAACAGAACATCCAGGTGGTTGTGAGCAGTGGAATGTCACAGGCTGAACGTCAAAATCACCTTGATCTATCTCAGTCTCTCTAATAGCCATTTGCCTTCAGGTCCTGTGACTGACCTACTGGGTAAAACTCTTGGAATACATCACGAGGCTTAGCAGACCTCTACCAATCCTAACGCTGAGAATCTTTAAGATAACACAGGATATCTAACTGGAGGGAAGATAGTATGATCAAAAAAGTGGTTTCCCAGTGCAAGACTTGTCCTCTGCACCTGGGATGTGCTGATCCCAGATTTCTCCAAATGCCAGAAAGTTGACTGCATTTCTTTGTGGTAGACAACACATGAAACCAATAGAAAATGTTTCTCTACTTGGCCATAGCTCACTATCTGATGCCCTATTTTATTTATCAAATATATTGATTTATGATTTTCTTTGTCCTGTGGCTATGAAAGTTTGTTGATCCTTTTTCATGGCAGACTATGTCATTCAAGGTAAATTGAACCCATGCTTCCAGGTCATGGTCACTCATCCTGGGCTCAGAATAAGCAATTTTCTCATGGCCTTTTACAACAGAGTTCTTCTTTTATGCCTACTGCTCTGATCTGATGCTACTGATTAATGTGAGGAAACCCAGCCAGGTCTGTTCAGAGACTTCACAGACTCTCAGTGTAGCAATTCTTCCTCCTGGGTTGGGGCAGGTCTTCCTGGTCTAAGGATCATATGACAAGGCAGATCAGGTCTTTATGGCCCACACTTACACAGAGGAGGAGGGAAATTACAGGAACTTTCTTAGGTTTTACAGCTGACTTCAGGGAAGAGGGTTTCCAGGTTTTATAACCTGCCCTGGTGTCTATACCTCACCTTGAGGAAGAAAGGACAATAAGAGTAACAAGGTCAAGTCTGAAAAAGAATTTGCCTCTGCTTTCCTTCCATTCCAAAGCTTTCTGAGCCCTAACAGTGCCTAATAGGTGATTTTGTAGAAGCCCTGTAGGGACAAAGGCTACACAGAATATATAAGACCAGGTGTGGTAGCCCATGCCTACAGACCCATTACTCAGGAGGTGGAGGCCAGAAGATTAGAAATTCAAAGTCATTCCTGGCTGTATAGCAAGTTCAAGGCAAGTCTGAGTTGCAAGAGACTATCTCCAAAAACAATAAAAAACACCATGGAAGGTGGTTTGGGCACGGTGTAACACACTGTCTTTAATCCCAACACTTACATGGCTGAGACAGGCAGATCTCTATGAGTTTAAGGCCAGCCTGGTCTACATAGTGAGTTCTAGCCAGGGCTACATACCAAAACCCTTTGTACCTCCCACTCCCTCCCCCAAAGCCACACAAGCCTCAAGGAGATAGCAAAGGCAGCATAGAGTCTCTTGCTTCCAAGTGGAGCTATGGTTAGACCACCCTCTTTGAAAGCACTAACCACAAGGCTGGGTTACAGCGCCGTCACTTTAAGAAAACTCATTCAGGTATGAGGGAGGAGATAGTTTTTGCAACCTAACTGCTGAAAAAAAATTTTTTTTGAAAGTCTATCTATACAAAATGTTTCCAGTGGTGTATCTTGGTGGACAGGATATTCACAGTGGGACCTGCACCTGAGACATCTTGCCCTTTTATAGTTGTCATTGCTGAGCTGAGCTTGAAACTGTAAAGCTCCTTTTGCGTGAATAAATAGAAAGAAAAAGAAAGAAAGAAAGGAAGAAAGGAAGGAAGGAAGGAAAGAGAGGGGGAGAGAGTGAGAAAGGAAGGAAGGCGAAAGATGTTTTAGAGACAGCAAGATGGCTGTGCAGTTAAAGTGTTTTGTTGGACAAACCTAATGACATGGATTCCATCTCAGAAGCCCACTGTGGAGACAGCCCTTTCCCAAAAGTTGTTCTGTGAGCCCTACAAGCTCCTTGCGGCATCATGGTGCCCCTGCACTCAAACACACATCATAGACGCATAAAAAAGAATTTAAAAAAGATGTTATAATGAGCTGGAAACGCAAATGGTTAAAGTCAATCCCATAAGTATTTAGAATTTACTAGCTAGGTGCTGGTGAGAGAGGTCTGAGGGTAAAAGTACTTGCAGTAAAGCCTGAAGACCCGACTTTGATCCCTGGAACCCACTTGGTGGGAGGGGAGAATCACCTCCTGAAAGGCTTCCTCTGACCTCCACATGCAAGCTGTGGTAGCATGCCATCGGCTCACCTTCAGCATAGTAAATAAATACAAAATATAATTAATTTATTTTCAAGAACGGAATACCATTGTTGAATACTATTGTTTGTCGGCAGAATTTGCAAACGACTAGGACCAAGGACAATATGTACTCGGTTGTAGAGCGCGTGCGCGGGGGGGGGGGGGGCTGTCAGACGTGGACCTAGAAAGGGAGACATACGCCCGTGGTCCTCCTAACTCAATGGGGTCTTGGGCTTGTTTTTACGATACTGAGCTTATGACAGCCCGGAACTGGTGCAAATCGACCGGGAGAGGATGCCCAGTGAGACCCCAAGAAAAGCACAAGCATCTTCGAATTATCTGACCGAGAGGCTGCTAAGACCCAACTGCCTCCACCTCCCAGCCAGGCTGCAGGCCAGGATTGCGGCAGGTGGATCGCTCTTCTAAGTGTAAAGTCCAGCTGCGGAGCTGTCCTGTGACCTTGCCAGGCTTGGGGGGGGGAGGTGCGGGGGTCGGGGGAGGTCGTCTTCGGAAGAGGCTGGTGGAGCATCGCTGACTCGCACCTCTCTGGGGAAGCAGCGCCGCGCCCACCCTGCCTGAGGCACACAGACTGGGGGACGCCCCAGCCCCGCCCGGCCGCTGCAGGCTGCGCATCTCCGCAGGCTCCCAGCCTGCATCGTCCCTGGGCGCCGCACCGCGCTGATTGGCTGAGCGGCGGCGGCGGCGGCAGCAGCGCTCTGCGATCCGACGCGTTCGCCGGCCGGGGCTGCAGAGGCGCCTGGCGCACGGCGCGAGCGGAGCCGCGGTGCTCGCCCGGGACGCGCCAGGAGGTCACGCAGGCGGTCGGCCGCCGCTTCGGTCGTCATGTGCGCGCAGGTCTGGCTGCTGACCGACAGGCTCATCCGCGAGGACTACCCGCAGGTGCAGATCCTGCGCGCGCTCCGCCAGCGCTGCTCCGAGCAGGACGTGCGCTTCCGGGCGGTGTTCCTGGACCAGATCGCAGTCACCGTCGTCGGCGGCCACCTCGGTGAGCGCGGCCTCGGGGAGGGCAGGGGGGGCGCCGGGGATCCCGAAGGCCAGCGGCTCTCCGCCTTGAGCCCCTCTCGGTGGTAGCCTCTCTTCGCAGCACCATGAGGCCAAGAGTAGAGAAGATGCTTAATTCACTTAGGAGACAGGTTAGTGAGGCATTCAAATTCACCTGAAGCTAAAGGCATCAAACCTCAAACTGGAGATTTTCCGTGCACGGGTACCCTGCCAGGCTGGACTCTGAGATTTAAGGAACCCACCCAGAATTCACCAAATTGCTCTTAGGGCAGATGTTTAGGAAACTTTTCCAGCGGTATGTATGCACCACTGATGAACGCCCCAAGTAGAAGAACACTGCTCCCAAACTGGGAGCCTAATGATGAGAGACAGCTGAGCAGGATTGGGATCGTCTCTGAACTGTAAGGGCTGAGAGGAGTCGTCTGATGATTGTCATTAACTCGTCCTCCTTCCTAAACATGTTAAATCCTACATCCAAAATAGTCAAGTACAAGGGATATTCATCCCTTCAGTGCCAGGTCTAGGGGGAATTTTGGAGGTGGGGTGGGGGTAAGACGTGGTTATCACCCCTGCTCCCATCTCAAAACGGTCTGTTTTCAGATAGTATCCTCAGTACAAGCCTCTTTTGTATAAGCGCTCATGACTTTGGAAACTCGTATCCACTGGCTTACAGTCTGTGTTCTCAGCAAGCCCCCTGAGGTATCCAGCTATTTTAGGGGGCCAGAGTTGAAGAGGGTTTGGCCCTCTTGGGCGCTTCTTGGAATGCTCTTTATATTTCGTCTTTATCTGGATGAGTAGGAGTCTCTTCAGCTACGGAAGGTATTCCCAATTCTGAACAGATTACTTACTAGTGAGTTTTGAGTATATGTCCCCAAGTGAAATAGCTTGGTCATAAGTGTATTTAAACCGTTTTATGTAGGATCAGATTGCTTGTACTTTTGGAGAAATATACGCAAGGATTGAACACCTCACATTTCAATGTTGTGTGATTTAAGTGTAAAGAGTACCATCTCTGAAGGATTGATTGCTAAAACCCTCCTAAGTGGTTAATGACGAACTACATTCCTGAACAGAAAATCTGAAGTGGATTCTTCAAGCAGCTTTTCTGTTTCGAGGTGTGTTGGCTTTGCTTTGTGCAAATCACTTTGATTTTGATTTTAGGGTTTGGTTTTGTTTTTCACGTTAATTTTATGTGTCTGGGGTTTTTGACTCCACCTGTGTCTGTGCACCATGTGCCTGCAGTACTCTCAGAGGCCAGAAGAGGGTGTCGTATCCCCTTGGAGCTGAAGCTAAACAGCAGTTGTGAGCCACCACGTGGGTTCTTGAAATCCAACCCAGGTCCTCTGAAAGAGCAGCCAGTGCTCTTAACCACTGAGCCATCTCTCCAGCCCCCATCACTCTGAATCTTGTGTCTCAAGTTGAGGTTCTCCACACTTGAAAAGTCCATGGGTTTGATTCCATATTTAAGTGGAATGACCAGTTACATTTTGGTGATCTAAATTAAGTCATTAATATATACATCTTCCCCTCCCAAGATGAGTTTGATTGTGTATTTTACAGGTTGTAAAGATGTCTTTTTTGAGATATGGTAATCAGATTTTCCTATTGTTTGTTAGCCTTTACAGACACATCAGCAATTCTGAGAATGCTCTATCTAAATCTCCCTTTTAAAGAATCAATTGTAAGAAAAGTGAAAGTTAAATCATAGTGATTCAGAAAGCTCTTAAACAATTAAGTGGAATCCATGTGTGAAAATATCTATATTATAAACCAGGAATTATTTCCTTTTAGCTAAGAAAATCTTTATAACTACTTGCTTGATGGATGGAGAAGTTGAAGACAGGTTGTTGTTTATTTTTTGTTTTTATTCCTATTTATTTGTTTTTTGAGACAGGGTCTCTCTAGGTAGCCTTGGTTGGCTTGGAACTTGCCACATAGACCAGGCTGATCTCGACTCACAGAGATCCACTTGCCTCTGACCCCCAGGAGCTGGGATTAAAGTCACGTGCTGCCACACCTGGCTCCTTGGTGGTTATTTCCACTGAGCGATCCTCCCTGACCAACCTAGATTTGGGTGAGGTGGGGCCCCTGTGGGAAGAGCAGTGACCTTCGGGTGACTAAAGCCGTCCCATAGAAAACGCCCCTTTACACTCTGCTGGCTTAACATAATGAAAATCATATCTACCTTGTTTTTCCCTTTGAGACTCTGCAAATTCTTTAGTCATTCTATAATGAATCTAAAGCATCTATAATGATTCTAAAATCATTCATTGCTTTCCTAAACACAAGTCGTGAACAAGACCAAAATGTATATAGCTAATAACAAGAGCAGTAATAACATAGTCATAGTAGTAGGTACTTACACACGTATATGTGGCTTATGCTAGGTTCTTTTTAACTTATTAACTCCCACAAACACCAGTGAGGTCATTCTGCACGCAGCACCAGCTGGGAATTACAGCCATACTCAGTGTGTCTTTCTGTCTTTCCATGCATTAGTCGACACCAGCTTTACTGTTGCCCAGTGTGATTCCTGGGCTTCCACTAAAATATCGGTCTGAGGTCCCCATCTGGTTCCTCCCAGATGGTAGAATTCATTCATCCCTCAAATCTATCTCCTGTAGTCTTTCCTGAGATCCCTGCCCAATCCCCTTGGAGACACTCTTCCCCTGCTACCAAACAGCACCAGAGTAGCATTCATTGGATTTTACTGTAATTTATCCATGCACAAGGCTTCTATCCCCACGTATCTAGGATTCTTCAGATGTTTGTTCCGGAACCAGTGCAAAGTAGGCCTTCTGGTAATGTGTGGTGGCTAATTTGAAGAATGAGGCCCGGACTGTATAGTACACAAGGCTTTTTATGTAGTTAGTGCCTTGTGTTTATGGGATCATGATTAGATGTGTGTGTTTTGTGTTAAGCTGTTATGTTTACTAATGATAGGTTTACTAATGACACTTAAGTTCTCTAATGACCCTCAGGTCAGAATCATTAACTGACTCAAGAAAAAAAGATAGTTATAAAGTCATAAACCAAGACAGAGAAAGTGAGCTTGGCTCGGGAAAGGGGGCCATATTAGCGTTTGTCTCTTAGGAGCAGAATGATTCAGCATCCCTTCTGCTTTCAGAGCTCAAGCTTTGGTGGCCATAGCTATTTATTTATTTATGTTTATGCAGCCCTGGGGATTGAAGCTGGGGTCTTGTACATGCTAAGGAAACGATCACCCACTGTACATCGCTGGTTCTGTGAAGCACTTTCTAGGTCAGGTTCCTTTTTATCGGTAGTATTAAAATTGAGCTGAGGGTTCTATTCATATGTTAGGCAAGCGCCCTGCCACTGAGCTACATGCCCAGCCTTTTGTTTTTTATTTTAATACAGAGTATTACTTTGTTTCCAATTTAGGCTGGCCTCAAATCTAAGCTCTTTCTAACCTGAACCATATGAAACACATGTTAGAGGGGCAGGGGTGGGGGGGAGACTGAGAGAGAGACTGAGAGAGGGGGAGAGGGAGAGGAAAGAAAAGCTCATCATGCTGATCTATGCCATTAATCCCTGTGGCTTGGGAGGTAGAGACAGGTGGGCCAATATGAGTTTGAGGCCAGCCTGATCTACATAATGAGTTCCAGGCCAGCCAGGGCTACAAAGTGAGATCCTTTTCCCAAAAGAGGTAACTCCAAGACTTCAACATCAGCAAGTGATAATCCAGTTACTCTGTGTTGAGGGTGGACAGGAATGTCTTTATCCTTGCACCTCTATTATTAAATTCTAATATGTGTCGCAACAATCCGATCTCTCCATTTTACACATTTTGTTCAGCAGGGGTTTGTTTACTAATCAGTGTGCCAAAGCTACAGAATGCCAAATAAAAACAGACATGGTCTTCACCCTTTCTTAATTCATGTGTGTGTTTATTCTGTCACTGAGTGTCTGCCGACTGTGTGTAAGGTGCTGTTCTAGGTGCCTGAATAAAAGTGCCAGGAGCCTCCGCCTCTCCAGGAGATTACATTCTCTACTGAGGTAGAATATAAGCAAGGTAAGTAAATTGTACAGAACTTTTCTGAAAAAGCTGAAGGGGAAGAGAGCGGGAGGTAGAAAATGGCTGTGGTATTTAGGTGACTGCGGTGGTCCTCACCCGCAGGTGTGTTCTAGTCAAGAGCTGAAGGAGGTCAGGAAGTAGATTGTCCATTTTAAAGAAGCCTCTTTGATGGCGGGCGAGAGCTGCAGTTATCTGTGGGTATAAGGATAAGTATTCAGAATGCAGTTAGAAATTACACTGGTTTAGGAAGATGGTGTTAGTGGGTCCTCCATCTAGAGTCCATGACCCTCTCCAGCCATAGGGAGTTGGCTAGGTTTATAATACTAGTCATGAATTACCTTCTTTTCAAGTGGGCCTTAAGTCCAATTAGATAGTTGTTGGTTACCCCGAGCTAAGAGTGGCGCTATTGCACCCTTGCTGGGCTGGTCATCGTTGTGGTTCGCAGCTTTCCAACTGGGTAGGACTGTTGATTGCGTTAATCCCTTGGCAGCTTGCATAGCACCTTCTGATATTATGAGAGCCAGTCCGCTGGGACAGTGCTTACAAGTCTGTTCAAGCTCTAGTCCTCCAAATCCTGTGTCAGAAGTATGTGGACTCTTGAGCAATCAGGTCTTACCTTCAAGTTCTGGGAGGCAACCAAAGGCGATGGTAATGGACTATATTGTTTAGAATTCCCTGACCAACAATTTGAAGGAAGGTTTCCTGTGTCTGGCACTGGAGTTTTGGCTAGTCTATGGCTCTTGGGGGTGGGGCATTATCACTCCATGTGGCGTAACTCCAATTGGAAAAATGTATGTGTGTGTGTGTGTGTGTGTGTGTATGTATATGTGTGTGTGTGTATCTATGTACATATGTGTGTATGTATGTATATATATGTGTGTATGTGTCTGTATGTGTATACATATATATACATATATATGTATATATATAATGTAATGTGTTTAGGTAAGCTTGTAAACTGTAAAAATAATTGAAGCATTACTTATGGCTTTTTCAAACATCCCTAATGGCATTTAACCCTCCTTCCTCCCTCTCCCTTGGATTATTCCCCCCGAGAAGTGCATTGTTTAACTGTAGAGAGGAGAGTTGCCCAGGCAGGAAGGAGCATTGTGCAGGCCAGCGTGGAAGAGCAGAGGGAAGGAGTGGCAGACATGAAGAGAGGCAGAGAGGCAGACTGGGAGGCTGGGGGCTGTCGGGGATGAGCAGCTACACAGGACCTTGTGGTCCAGTGTTGGGCCTTGGTTTCACTCTGGATGATGTTCTGACAGTAGAAGCATGGCATCAGTGCATGGCAGTTCTCATTGAAATCTGCTGTAAAGTCTTGAGCTGAGTGGGGTCAGACAGTGAGGATGTGCAGTCTTGAGGACTTTCTTATAAAGGGGAGGTGGAAAACAGGAAGGAATCCCACAGGGGGACCTAAGGATGAGATGCTTTTCCATGAAAAAGAAATTGTGGCTCGTTTATATGCTGGTGCTCGTGGTCCACAGAGAAGGAGTACTGTGTCTCTCTATACCCATCAGGGGGCAACTATAGACAGAAAAAACAAAGGTTGGAGGAGAGGCTCTGGGAGATGTCATTCTTGGGCCACTCGGGTAGTAGCCACATTGAGGACAGACTAGTAGGAGTAAGCGCGGAAGTGGAAATCACCTAGTGAATAGAGCTGTAATGTGGGTGAGAGGTGACTGTTGGGTTGGGATGATTTCTGGGAAGGAGGTGGAAACGATGGGGATTGGATGGATTGGGAAGGCAGAGTTGGCATTTGCCTACTGGACCAGATATTAGAGTGATGGAGATCCAGTCAGGGAAAACTGCCAGAGCAGCTGGAAGAACAGATGAGCTGTTTACTTCCACAGAAAGGAGTGAGGAGTAAGTTCGGACAGATGTGAGTGTCTGGTGGTTCTCTCGAGTAAGCAGTTTCGAGTAGAGGCTGGAATTCAGAAGGAAGGCCTAGCTTGGAGATATCAAAGTCCATGACTCTGTCTACACCCTTCGTTGGTTAACTGAGGTAGAAAAGAGGTTCACAGAGAGAGCTCTGGGGTGGGGGTAGTGAAAGGGAAAAAGCAGGGAGAGGGTGGTTTCCTGGGTTGTTCAAAACAGAAGTTGTACTCAGACCACATCAAACATTGCTGCAAATCAGATTTAAAAAAAAAAAAAAAAAAAGGAATTGAAAAAAAAAGTGTGGGCCTTGCGTGAGCCACTCCAGAGGTACTTTTGTTGTGTGATGAACAGTAGTGACAATGCCATCTTAAGGATTTTCTTGTAAAGGGAAGGGAGCATGAAACTTCAGGGGTGAAGGGAGTGAGAGGGTTTTCTTATAAAAGATTTTTATTATTTTTAATTATGTGCACACACACACACACCTGAGTGCAGGTGCATTGGAGCCCCTGGAACTGGAGTTACAGGCGAGCCACCTGCCCTGGGTGCTGAGAACTGAACTCGAGTCCTCTGGGGGGGAGTGGGGTAACCACTGATGCACTCTCTAGCCCCACAGGGGCTTTTCTTGGAGAAATATTGACACTCGTGTATGCTGGTGTCAATGACTCAGTGGAAAGGAAGAAACCAGAATTTGGGAAGGCTGGGTAGTGTTTTAATGGGTGAGAGGGGTGGGGTCCACTGCATACATCCAGGGGTTACACTAAGCTAGGAGCAAGATGTGACAGTGGGAGCTTTTAGAGAAGTTAGTTAATATAAGGACTGCCAGCCAGCGTTAAAGATGACTTTGAGAATAGCAGGCTTGCGTGTTTTTCTCTGTTGAAAAGGATCACACAAAAAGTAGTCAGAAACTCAGCCTGACCGGGGTAGTTATTTATCTAAGCAAGCAACAGGTGCTGAGGGCACGTGCAGGAGAGTGGCTGTGAGTTTGATGAGGTTAAGAAGGGAGTGATGGTAGGAAGGGGTGAGGGGCAGCGAAGGGAGGGAAGAGCTATGCACAGTGGCTCCCACTGTGATCAGAGTGTGGTTCAAGTTGGGGCTGTAGGAGTTGTGATCTGGGAAGAACGAAGGTGGCTTTGGGATGGTGGGAGCTGCAAAGTTGGACATATACTGTGAGCAACCATGTTAGATGCTGGGCCACGTTCTTGGAGGAAAAGAGTTCTAGAAACCAAAGTGTCTGCCTGGCCATTGGAAGGATCTTCACAGGGACGGTGACAGCCCCAATAGTTATTATACTGTGGGAGTCAGGGAAAATGGGGGGGGGGGTGACTCCAGGGTGATGTGTTGTGTAACCCAATGAGAGTCATGATGACTGTTATGGCAGGAGATGGGCGAGGAGGATGGTCTAGAAGCTAAAATGAGGAGCAGGGAACACATGAACCCGTGTCTAGGACCAGTGATCAGAGGGGAGAGTGTGACAAAACAGCCTGGCACAGGAGGGCAAATGGGGAGGTGCTCACTGGGAAGAGAAGGGATTCAGTTGGACTCAGAAGAAATAAAATGTCTCAGTTTGCTTTCTCTTGCTGTGATAAAGACCATGACCAAAAGCAACTTGAGGAAGAAAAGGTTTGCTTGGCTTATACTTCCAGGTCGTAGTCCATCACTGAGGGGATCCAGGACAGGAACCTGCAGGTGGGAACTACAGCAGAAACCACAGAAGACTGCTTCTTTCTGGCTTGCTCTCCGTGGCTTATTCAGCTTGGAGTTTTTGTTTTAACATTTTTAAAGATTAATTTTTATTGTTTTTAAGTGTGTGAGTGCGTGCATGCACTTGCATGTCGATGTATACATGTGAGTGCATGCTCACAGAGAGGAATTGGATTACTCCGGAGGGACAGTTACCAGCAGCCGCCTGATGTAGTTGCTGGAGATGGAACTCAGGTCCTCTGGAAGAACAGTGTGTGCTTTTAACTGCTGAGTCATCTCTCCAGCACCATCAGCTTGCTTTTTCTACAACCTACAACCGAGGACCACCTGCCCAGGGGTAGTACTGCCTCCAATAGACTAGGCTCTCACACATGAATCATTAATTAAGAAAATGCCTCATAGGCTTGCCTACAGACCCATCTGATGGAGACGTTTTTTCAATTAAGGTTCCCTCTTCCCAGGTGACTCTAGCTTGTGTCAAGTAGATAAAATAGTAACTGGCACAAAAAAGGAAGGCTCACCAAAGAAAGGATCACAATGGAGTTTAGAGCCTGTTGGTGTGGTTCAGGAGGATACAGCAAAGATGAGAAGAGGCAGATGGGAGGAGCAGAAAAGACACTCTAAAGGGCTGGGGACAGGACTCAGTGGTAGAGTGCTTGCCTAGCATGTGCGAGGGGGCAGAGCTGGGGTGGAGGTGAGAGGCAATGTCAGAGCCGCGTGGAGTCTGGAGTCCAAGGAAAAGGTATGCCTGAGAGACCGGAGCCTTGAGCAGCTGAGTGGAGGACTTGATAAAACTTGTTTCTAGAAAGATCGTGTTGGTGAGGTGGTGATGTCCATGTAAGAAGTGAGATGGGAAGGCTTGCCACATCCTGGGACTCTCCCATTTTACAGAACAGAAACCAGATCTGGAGAGTCAGCAAACGGTTCAGCCAGGACTCTGGTGCAAAGGCCAGGATTGTTCTTCCTCCATTTCAGCTTCTTGGAAAGTCTTCCGAGCCCATCCTTCTGCCCTGAACATGGCACTGTAAGATGCTGTGTCCTTGATGCTGTTTTCTTTTTGGGGACGGACAGCATACATGCATTAGCTTCACACCTTCCTTCTGAGTCCAGACACACTGGGAGGCAGCAGAACCTATCTGACATGTTCCTCGTTCTCTCCCCAAGACAGGGAGAACCATTCCCAGCGCTACCGCCTCCTCTCTGCACACATGCCCTGCACAGGCCCCCAGGGTATTAATATCACTTAGGTGATGCTTTCCTCTTACAGCCCAAGGACTTTGTCTCACTGCCCTCGTTCTCCTGTCCTTAGAACAGTACCTGTGCTTGAGCTGTCTAGAGACCTCTGTGTCCCCTGCCCTTTAACCATCTGACTGTCAGATTCCATTTCTGCCACCAGCATCTATGACCTGTCCGATGGCCCACCGTTCTCTCGGGACCCCATTCTGCCAACAAACACGTGACCCCAAGAAGGGCCAAGGAATGAAAGCCATGCCCTAAATTGCCAGCTCCTCCCACTTAGGTGGGTGTGTTTGTACTCAAATGTTGGAGGATTCCCCTCAGAGCAGATGATTCACTGATCACATTCCTAACTCCCCACACTCCCTTCCCAGACCTCTCATTCGGCATTTCCTAAAATTACTGCCTGTTTGATTACAGGAGCTGAAATTGTGGTCTCAGGGTGTCCTGGGCAATCCCAAACTGAGACTGGCCTAAAGAAGCCGCCAAATAAATATCTGCTGAATGACTGCAAAACAATCCAGGCACTGAGTCCGACTTCAGCTTCCTCCTCAAGGGGACTGTAAGCTCCTGGTGGGCAGAGGCTGCCTGGCTCACCTTTGTGTCCTGCTTAGCAGATGTGTCTGCCTCAAGCCAACAGTTCAATAAAGGCTGTGTTGAATTAAGTGCCCTCAGAAAAGCAGTTAGTTGGAAAGGAAAAGCGGCCACATACACTGTGGGTTTTAGGGAGACAGAGGTGAGGTTTCTTTGAGCATCTTCCCTCACAGAACCTCAAAAGGATAAGCACAGTGGTGGCAGGCTCTACTCTGGAATCAAAGTAACTTCCTCATGGAGGTGGGGGTGGGGGTAGAGCTGAGCAAAATGGGGAAAAGCTACAGTGGCAGGAGCCTGCTGTGCTCTGATGACACAGCTTCTTCCTAACAGGCAAGCATCCAGAGGGTGACAGGGGTGGCCACAGAGACTATTGATTCTTTGCTGGTACCTTCCAGAGCTGCAGTGCCAGCCACAGTCACAGGCTCCTGCTGAAGTACCACAGCCCTAAAAGGTGTCTCAAGTGAGGGCCTCGGTTGCTCTCATGCCGCAGAGTCTTGCTATTTCTGGTGCTTGCTCTGTACATGAAAGGCTTTGACTCCCAGTGTCCTGGAATTCAGATTAATGTTGGAGTTTCCTTTAGTGAAGCCAAGGGTGTGTGCACACAGTGAATGACTTGCAGGTTGAGAGAGCCCTAACCCCCAATTCGTATAAATGTCAGGCCTTTACAGTCAAATCCCTTCCTAGGATCTGTATCATGGGATGTCTATAAATAAGATAATAAATGTGGAAGTTCTTAGGAGACTACCCAGCACAGAGCAGATAACTGCTCAGTAAAAACACCAGCCAGAGTTGGAACTGACTGACAGCACCTTTTATGGCCGTGCTTCCCTCCCTCTGTGTTGGTGATGGAGAGCTTTTTTACCTTGGCATCATGACTTATTTATCACACAATAATGCTATATCTATATTGTAAAGTACATTTACCTGCTATTACACACACAAGTGCAAAAGTCTGTTGCATTTAACTCATTCTTATGCAGGTTATGGAAACAGATTTCATTCTTTGGAGAAGTTATTTTATTTCTCTGTCCTGGGTTGCTATTGCTGGGTCTTGTTTCTTTTTGTTGTTGTTTTAAGACAAGGGCTCACTATGTATCTGAGGCTGACCCCGAAGCTATGATTCCCCCTGCTTCAGCCTCTGCAGTGCTGGCATTACAAGTATGCTAGTTAATTTTATCAACTTGACTCAAGGTAGAGTTGTCTGGGAAGAAGGAAACTCAATTGAGAAAAGGCCTCTATACTGGTAGAAGTTACTAATGTTGTTAAATGAGACTCTGCAGACAGGTTTGCCAAAGAGCCTGCCCCAGACGCAGACTGTTCTTGGCCACATGTGACTGCTGCTCTTACTGAAGCCAGAGTTAGAAGCAGCTTTACCTGAAGTCACACTGTAGCAGCGAGATGATGGCCACGGTGTAGAGAGTGAGCAGGGGTGAGTGGAATTGCCCAGAGCAGGAGTATTAGAACCGACAGAAGACAAAGACATGTGGTTATCCCTTAGTATTTGCAGGTGATTGTTCTAGACTTTTATTTCCCATACCAAAATCCAAGGATGTTCCAGCCCGTTGTATAATATTAACACATTCCCTAAACATATCATCCTGTACTTCAGCACACCTCTGGGTCAATAGAATACTCAGTGAAGTATAATAACGTATAAATAATTGTAGATTCTTTGCAGTTTCTATGAGTGTGGAGGGGGGTTGTACTCAGGACCTTTTCTATAATTGGCCAGTGATCTACTACCATACTGTATACCCTCAGCTCTGGAAAATAGTTCCTATATTGTACTCATATTGTATAAGGAATAATGTCAAGAAAAAAAGTCTGCACGTTTTCAGTACGGATACAAATTAAGTTTTTCCAGTACGTTCATTCGTAGTTGACAGGATCCATTGATGTGAAAGCTGTGGATACACAGAGCTGGGGTAACCCCAAACCCGACGTGTCCCTCTGCACAGGGCTCGGCAGCAGCAGAGTCAGGCACCAGACCTGTCTTTGTGCCTACCACAGCCCTTTGGGTTCCACTTTAACCCGTTGCATTCTTCATTTATAAAGGTTTCAGTGGGGATGAGCCAGGCCCAAAGATTTACCTTTGGAGAAGAGAGATGAAGTCCTGGTAAGACTTCCTAGGTGTGTGTGCCGCTACTTGTAGAGGCTGAGCTCTCTCTGTGCACTGTGGTCGGCATTTCCAGAAACAGACTGAATCCTGTAATTCCTGTGTGGAAGTCTGTCTGTCTGCGGGCTCCTGCTGGGATTTGAAAGCTGGATGTTGCTCTTGCGTCTTGCTTCTCTAGGCTGCTTTTCTGTTGCCAAGCTGTTTTCTCATTGAGTAGTTAAAAAAAAAAAAAAAAAGTTGCCCTACGCTGCTCATTGGAATGTCTGTGTCATGATAGTGTCAGTGCCTTGTGTGTGGAGCATTCTGTTGGTTTCCAAGCGCTTTTGGCCTCTCTGTCGCACTGTGCAACGATGTGCTAGACATTCTGTATTTATTCACCATTTTGATCAACATTTTGATGCCCCCCACCTTTATTTTTCTTCCAGTTTTGCCTTGTCCCCACTTTCCTGCTGCTGGCTCCAAGGGCTGATGGGAGAGGGAATAGTTCAGACCGCAGGAAGAGCGGCTTTAAGCAATCCTGTTCCTGGTGGCAAAATGAAGCTAACCGTGTGCTTCTTGTCTGCTAGCCCTGAGACTGAGCCCTAACGGCTGGGCTCGCAGCATCAGCAGGAGTGCTGGTGAACGTGACTTACTAACTCTGCCTCTCCATCCACGGCCGGCTCGTGAGTTAGAGCCACACATTCCTCTTACTGAATGGCATGCTTTTTGTTTGTTTGGTTTTTGTTTTAGAAATCTTTCTTCTTTCTCAGCTTAGAACTTTGATTTGATATATCCACCACTGTCATTGCCCTTGTAGCCCAAGCAATCTCTGAACTCCTTATCCTCCTGCCTCAACATCCTGAGGGCTGAGATTGAAAATATGTGCCCCCATGCCCAGTTTAGGAGACAGATCCGTTCCCTGGCTACACGGGCTTAGGAGAACTTTGGAGTCAGGCCCTCAAGCAAGGTAGGCGTGCACTCTACCACTGAGCAGCACCGCGCACCTGAATTCCTGATGGAGAAGTTACGACTTCATTAGCACAAGTCATAACTTCATGAGCACTTTTGTTTTCTGTTTAGTGTGTGTGTGTGTGTGTGTGTGTGTGTGTGTGTGTGTGTGTGTGTGTGTATACACACACACACACAAAATCCTGTGAGGTGGGTCTGTAGATTTACTTAAAGGTTTTCTTCAGAGCATTTGGAAAATTCCTTTGAGCTTAGTTAGGATGGAGACAGACCCAGGAAGTCCTGGAACTCGGTTCTCATTGCCTCATGCATCCCCTCTCTCCCCCCTCCATCCCAGGTGCTGGGTGCACCATAGAAGTCAGGTGCCTGGAGTCAGACAAACCCTAGAGCGTCAGGGCTGAGAGACACCAAGCAGTTTGTGGGGGTGCCTCCCCTCCTGTGTTCCCGCTGCACCGCCTCCGAGTGCCCACTCCACTATAAGGAGTGGAAGAGTATCTGAACTTAGTGAAGCCAAAATCCATCTTCCTGCCACTTCCGTGCAGTTCAACAAACACCAAGTGCCTACCAAGCATCGGGCACTCTTCCAGGGACTGGAGTCAGCACAGAACACACAGACAGAAATCATTTCATGGCTAGCTCTACCTGTTGGTGTCATGGGAGGCAAGATAGAGAATTCTTCTGCACAGAAGTCCTTTGTTAAATTAAGGTTCAGGCGCTTAATGGAGAGTCCAGCATTGAATTTTCCAATGTTCTTTATTAATCACAAATCATGTCAAATCTCAGGGAATTCTATACCCAGGATGCTAGGCAGAGAGCTCACTCCAAGGCTTCCTCACCCCATGTTCTCCTCTTGGTTTTCCTCCTGCTCCTAGCTTCTTCTTCTCTCTCTGCTGTCCCTCTTGTCTGTCGTTTCCTTGTAGATTCTGCATCTGGACTCTCCTGTCCTACATTGTCTCTCTTTTTTGTTTGTCTTCTTTCTTCTTTTCTTCTTTTCTCTGCCTTTTCCCTGTAGACTCTCTGTGTCTGGACTCTCCTGTCGTGCATTGTCTGTCTTTTCGTTTGTCTTCTTTTCTTCTTTTCTCTCATGTGTCCTTGCCACACTTTGGTGCGCCAAATGTTAAAGTAACTTTTCGGTCGCTTAATTGAGAGTCCAGAGTTGTGTTTTCCAATGGTCTTTACTAATCACAATCGATGTCAAATCTCAGGGAATTCTATACCCGGGCAGCTAGGCAGAGAGCTCACTCCAAGGCTCACCCCATGCTCTCCTCTTTCCATAGGAGGTCTTACTCTTTATTTATTTATTTATCCTGTAATTGCTACACTTGTCCTCTGTCTTACGCACTGCTCAGGAGCTACTCTATCTCCTGAGGTAAGAAGAATTAGTAATTACCTTTAAACTACTTCTTTCTTTCTCTTAACTCTGGACTCTTTAATAAGCATCTGAACATTAACTTAACAGTCCTTCAGTCATCCTAGGCTGCTCAGGGTCCTGGTCTCCACATCGAGTTGAGCCCCTGGCTATCCCAGGGTAAGGCAGATAGCCTCAGATCTTTGCACTTGTGTGTGTCACGGTTTCTTTCACTGAGTATCATTTACTGAGCAGTGAGTTCAGTATTTTTTAAGTATTGAGTTGATTCCTCGTAGGGATTTTTAACTTTGATACTCCGCACCTGAAGAGAACTCTGGGAGATTCAGATAAAGAGGAGCTGGTCATAGGAGCTCACGGCGATGTCCTGTCATGCGGGGTGCTGAGGCAGGGGAATGGCTGTGAGGTCACAGCCACCTGGGCTACACAGTGAGTGCCAGGCCAGCCAGGGCTGCACAGCAGGATAGGATCCTGTCTCAAGACAGAGATTACTTCTAATCCTATTCTGTTTCTTTTCTGTTTTCCTAACCCGCATCTATTTACATAGTGGAAACCATAATGCATTATTTATTCTGGATCCTCGGGTGGGTTTTTTGGGGGGTGTGGGCATTGTCTCCCACCTCAAAAGTTCAGATTGAGCTAGAGGTTAAACCCAGACCTCACACACGATAGGCAAACACGTTATAAAGCATCTCTAGAGTGCTGCTTCTCCATCTGATGTTGCCATTTCATATACGAAATGTAATTGATTGATCGTGAAGATTATTTAGCTGGTGTCGTGTAGCCTGGGCCTGGAGTCTCAGCCCTCAAGGCAGAGGGATCTTGAGGTTGAGCTAGTCTGGGCCACATCATAAGATCTGATTGCAAATGAAAAGCAAAACACGATGACAATGTGGAAGAGGTTGGGTAATGCTTCAGCCAGTAGATTTCCTTGAGGTTCAGTCACTGAAGTGTGTAGGCATTCCAAAACTGGCTGGCACCCCCTTTGACTGAAGTCATCAGCCTCTCCTGAGCCACTGGCCCCGGGGCAGTCCCAGCCCCATGGGAAGGAGGTCTGGCCACAGCTACACTGTGGACTCTTCTAACTGGCATCACTCTTGGTGCACTGCGTTCTCTTCCTCTCTGTTCATTCCTTGAATCATAATCACTATCTGCCCGTTCGTTGGAGGGCGGTGCTGTCTACTGCCTTCTTGTGGCATTCACCAGCACATGCCAGGATGCCCATGTGGCTGTCTTGAGGCTCTCTCCTGAAAGCACTGGCAAGTGCTGAGCTCACTCTAGCCCTTGCTTGCAGGCCTGCAGCTGAACCAGAAGCCCCTGACCACCTTCCCCGATGTGGTGGTTGTCCGAGTATCCACGCCCTCTGTGCAGTCAGACAGTGAGATCACCATCCTGAGACACCTGGAGAAGCTGGGCTGTCGTTTGGTCAACCGTCCCCAGAGCATCTTAAACTGCATCAACAAGTTTTGGACATTCCAAGAGCTGGCTGGACATGGGGTCCCCATGCCAGACACCTTCTCCTACGGTGAGTCTCCTGAAAATACATTTGTAACTCCTTCACCAAACACTGGCATCTTCCTTTTCTCCCCCCAGAAACCCACCTGTGTCTCTGGTTGCTTTTCCCTGTGAATCTGTTTACCTTTGGGAAATTGGTATCTGGAGTGCTGGCCAGTCCTTCTGTGTGAACTGCCTTGGCTGCTTTCTGTTTGTGGTCATTCCGTCGTGTGCACTTGCCACCTAAAAGGCTGTCTTAGTCACTGTTCTCTTCCTGTGAAGAGTCACTGTGACCCAGGCAATTCTTATAAAAGAAAGCATTTTATTAGGGGGCTTGTTCACAATTTCAGAGAGTTAGTCCATCATCATCATTGGGGGAGCAAGGCAGCAGGTGTGGCAGACACAGTGCAGGACAAGCAGTTGAGTTTCATCCTGATCTGTGGGCAGGGAAAGGGACTGGGCCTAGCATGGGCTTTTGAAACCTCCAAGCCCACTATACACTTCCTCCACAAGGCCACACCCCTAATTCTTCTAATCCTATCAAAGAGCTCCTTCAGCTCCCTGGTGACTAAGCATTCAAATATAAGAATCTTATTCAAACCACCACAGAAGCTCTGGGCTAGAACAGCCTTGCCTCCCAGTCACCCCACCCCCAGGCATTCCTGTGGCATCTGAAACAAAAGGCCACAAGTATACATGCAATTTCTGTGCAGTAAAGTCAGTGTTCAGGTGAGAGAATCACTGCTTTTGGCTGGCTCCGGAGTTCATAGGAGAGCTCCTTCCGCAGTGATCAGACACCAAGGACCACTTCCTTAAAGAGGTGGCATTAACTAAGCTGAAGATAGCCTGTGAAAAGAAGATTGAGGAACTAGAGAGCAGAAACAGAGCCAGAGGTAAAGAGAACATGATTAGCTGGTGGTAGCCCCATTACTTGCAGAAGGTGAAGGGTGCAGGAGAGAGAGTTGAGGCCTAAGATTGGAAAGATAAGACAATATCACATGCATCCTGCCAAGGTGATAGCCCTCTCTCAAGACTAACAGGGGTCTGATCAGGAAGTGCCTAATCAGAGTCACCCTGCAGATCATTTGGCTGTCACACGGAGAGGGAGTTACACAAAACAAAGTAGAGACGGGGTAGGCAGGAGTAGGCTTCTTCAATGAGTGAGCAGCAGTGTCACAAACTAGTAGACACGAGAGCAGATTCAGGAATTGTGAGGGCAGCAGACGTAAAAGAGCTGAATGACTGATGGTGTACAGAGGGTATGGAAAGGAATCAAGGTGCCAAGGTTCTGGCTTGGGTCACCAGATGTCAACACAGTCATGGACTGAACATGAAACGCAGGAGGCAGGCTGGTGGTCAGGGTGAGTGGCCAGTAGGGGAGATGACCTCAGTGGAGACTTGGTCTGTTTGAGACTTTACAGTCTGTGTATGGGGAGATGCTTGGGAGGAGGTGAGCTTCTGAAAGGCTGGGACAAGGATTTGGAGGCCCCTCTTGTGCTAAGTGAAGTGAGAGGCATAAGAAGAGCAGAGGGCTAAAGGGTCTACTTAAAGGGTTTAACGTGGAATGCTTGTGTCTTAGACATTTACTACAGTGAAAAGAGAAAATTGAGCTATGTACGGTGATTCATGCCTGTAATCCTGGCACTTGGGAGGCTGAGGCAGAAGGATCATAAATTTAAGGTCAGCCTGGGCTACAAAGTGAGATCATCTCAAAGACAACAAAAGAATAAAGCAAAGTAAAATCGAGGGAAACAGAGGGAATCTTTTAGGGAACGGTAGAAGGAGAGCATATAAATGGAACTAGGTAGGTGTCATTTGGGAAGTGAGAGGAGAAAGCAGAGAGGGCAAAGAAGCCCATGGGAAGGATGGTGTCATCAAAAACAGGAGATTCCCAACAGGAAGCTGCTTCCCCTCAGTGGTGGAGAGAAAAGCCACCATAGGAGTGGGGAGTGAGATGAGAAAGCCCGTAACCTCCAAGCAGCCTGCCACTGGGTTAGAGCTGTAGTTGAGGGGTGGTATGGGCTCAGCAGCAGGGCGCCATTTGTTTAGGTGGGAGAGAACTGAGCACCTGCAGAAACCAGAATGGAGAAGTAGAAAGTATAGCAGAAAAGGAATGTTGGGACGTGGACGGCCTCTGAGGAGGTGACAGAGCAGGTACCCACTCCCTGTTAGCCAATCATAGGGCCTAGAAGCTGTTCCCTGCTACATGGCCCTCTCCCCAACATGACGCTTTGCTCCTTCAAGGCCAACAGAAAACTCTCTGAAGTTTTGTTTCCTTGTAAAGGGTCATCTGATTAGGGCAGCCCCACCAAGGATCATTACCCTTCCAGCCTTTAATGGACTCAGGTTAACAGATCATTAGTGTACCCCAGGACTGATCACCTGTGTCCCAGTACTCACTGGCCTCTCTCCCATTCAAGAGAGGGGACCGAATAAAGAATGTTCACCTAGAGGGGTGGGTGACTGGCAGGCCATCCTGGCATTCGGCCCCCACAGCCATTGTGAAGGAACCAACTATAAGAATGGCACAGGGATTACAATAGCTGCTGTGCCGTTTCTGTGGAGACAGGGGCTTGATGCTGGTAGAAGCCTCCCTCCATTCCCACCTGCAGGTTTAGATGGACATGTGTTGATTACCCCGAGCATTCCCAGGAGACAGGTGCTGAGCAGCCTCTGCCCCATTGCCAACCATGTATTGATTCTCACTATTTCTTGGCAGGTGGGCATGAAGACTTTTCTAAAATGATCGACGAAGCAGAGCCCCTGGGCTACCCAGTGGTGGTGAAGAGCACCCGTGGAAACCGGGGTCAGTGGTACTGCTGGTTTGCTGTGTGGTCAGTCGCTGTTCTGTCCACTCTGCTCAGTCTCCTCTGTCCATGGAGATGGAGACTCCCATCTCCCTTGGACTATTGCAACAGGAGCTCCCCTGAGCAGAGTTAGATCCCCACGTCCACAGCCGACATAGCTGCTCTGTCTCCCTTACTGAACTCCTAAGTCCCCACATGCCTGTTAGACCAAGCCCGTGTTCCTTATCATGGCACCAAGGCCCGTGCAGACAAACGCCCTCCATTGCAGGCTGCTCCTCTCTCTCCAGAGAGACTGTGTGCATTCTGCCCCGTGACCATCTGTTCTCTTCATGTCACGAGTACTGTCTTTGCTCATCTTTTAAGACCACCCTTGAGGTCATTTCTCCTATCAACACAACCTTGGTTTCCTTCCCTCTTTCAGACAAAGTCAATCATTCTTCCCTTTTGTTTCTGTAGCACATACCGTACACAAGAATGAAAGCCAGATGGATGTCTGTCGCAGGTTCCCTCCTGTGAGCCCACAGGTCTGGCGTGTGATAGTACCATGAACCTGTGGGCCTCTCACTGTGTCTTGGTTGTTGTTTGAAACTCTCTCCATCCACACTTGAGAGTCCTCTCAACAATGTTCAATTAATTATGTTCTGTGAACACAAACGAGTGTCTGCACTCTATAGTAAGCCCAGTGTGGGGTTTAGAGCAGGGAAGAGGGGGGGGGGGGAGGCGTGAGAGCACTAGATACAGGCCCCATGACACTTTGGGGTGTCAGGAAGCGCTTACTGCTTAGGAGCCTCAGGATCTTGTTTTGGCCCTTTATCTGAGTTTCTGGAATATATTATAATCTCAGCACTCTGGAAGCTTGGATTGGAGGACCAGGAGTTTAATTTTAGGCCAGCATGGGTTACAAACAGAGTCAGACCCCGTCTCAAAAAACAAACAGAAAATGGGTATGGGAAAAGATCCTGTGGGTTAAAACCTGAGGAAAATAAGGTTTGGTGCTCTTTGATAAGAAGAATCTCATTAGAGAACTGGGAGGGGCCATTACAGGGAAAGTTCCAGAAAGCTGGTACCTGTTTGGGGCAGGGAGGCAGGCTGGGGAGGTAGAACCGCAGAGACAGGACAGCAGCTTCCTCAGCATTCTCTCTTGCCCTTCGTCTCTCTTCTTGCAGGCAAAGCTGTTTTTCTGGCTAGAGACAAGCATCACCTCTCTGACATCTGTCACCTGGTCCGCCACGATGTGCCCTACCTGTTCCAGAAGTATGTGAAGGAGTCACACGGGAAGGACATCCGGGTGGTGGTGGTGGGCGGCCAGGTGATCGGCTCCATGCTGCGCCGCTCCACAGATGGCCGAATGCAAAGCAACTGCTTCCTAGGTAAGTCAGGGAAGGCCTGGCGGGGCCGGGTACCTCACTGGGCGATTTGACCCGCTCTGAGAGCATGCCCTGATCCTTACTCTTGGCGGACCTTCTGCTGATTGTGGATCTCCCAGAGACTGAGAGATGAGCCTTTGCTAGGGCCTGAGCAAGAGGGGCAGGAGGTCAAGGCCTGGGCCAGAAGACACAGTCCCGGATGTGTAGACGCTGAAGTATGGAGCCTTGTTGTGTAGATGTTAGGATTCGCCGGTCAGGAGGCGGCAAGGGAATGGCATGGGGATCAGTGTTTGGGAAAAACTCTAAAGCGTGGAAGGCATAGGGAAGACGGTGAGGAAACAGCTTTGAAAGCTCCTGCAACCGCTCAGATGGATTTCCAGAGGTCCTTACAGGCGTGTCCACCCTGCTACCTGGTTGCCCCCAGAGAGCTGTGAAGGCAGCCCCGTGCAAAAGCATCAACTCACTTAAAACATCAAGACTTTTTCCTTGCATTTTTTCTGGGGTGTGTGTATGTTACCTGGTAACACAGTTCTCAACTGTGAACGTTGTAGATTGCAAGGTTATGTTGCAGTGTGAAAGATTAGGCATAGCCAGGTCTTAAACCAAAGCTGTGGCAGGAGGAACGTTGTATTTGCTCTCACATTTTAATTGAAGGTTTATTTCATCTTCTTTTCACGTACAAAACTGCCAGAAAGCCGTATTTATATTCTGGCTGAATGCAGAAGGCCATCCCATTAGCCCTCTCAGAAAGCAGAGACATTGCAAGAGGGACGTGCACCCTTATTCCCATCACAGAACGCTCGGGTCAGCATTTGTGAATGAGTTTATGTTGGCAATTTGGAGAAAGAAAAAAGCAAAAAGCCCTATAGTTGTTTCCTGACTCCGCAAGTGCATGCTCCAAGTTCTTCAACTAATAAAGAGGCTCCTTTCCTGCTGATTGGCTCCTATTTCACTAAAAGCACCCGGGCAGTCCCCACAGCGTCTGCAGTGGGGCCCGGAGGAGAGAGATTGAGAGGCAGCCTTGTCCCGGGCTAGCACATGGCCCAGGAGCTGTGCAGGCAGACAGTTGTGAGATACTCTGCCACACAGGCAAATTCTGGGTTAAGTCTGACACTGTGCTCAGCACTTGAGGGATTATCTTCATTTGCACAATAACCAGAGCCACAGTGTAGAACCCTGTATTTGGGGGTACACGCAGTGTGTGGAGGCCTGAGGTTGGTAGTAGATGATGATGATGATGAAGAAGAAGAAGGAGGAGGAGGAGGAGGAGAAGAAGAAGAGGATGATGATGATGATGATGGCGGTGATGATCTTTTGGTTTTTGGTACTGAGGACCGAACCCAGAGCCTTGCAAGTGCTGGGTGGGTGCCCTGCCGCTCATGCTCAGCTCAGCATCATTACTGATGATAAAGCATGCTGTTCCTACCGACTATATGATAAGTAGATTATAATTTTTCATTTCCCTAGCAACCGTTTATTGAAAATGCACTGTGTATCAGGCACTGTGATTTTCCAGTATTTATTTTTATTTTTTAATTTTTTAAAGGTACAGGTATGTGTCTGTACGCCATAGATGTGTGGGCGCCCATGGGGACCAAAAGAGGACATCGGATCCCCTGGCGTCACAGGCAGTCGTGAGCCACCCGAAATGGGTGCCGGGAACCAAAGTAGGGTCCTCTGGAAGCTCAGCCGATGCTCTCACCCCTGAGCCCCAACTCCCTAAAACTTTAAGCGACATTGAATAAGAGCACCTGTCTCCCCGCCCTCTGCCATCAGTCCCGTCTCTGTCTCGGAGGGTCGCTAGCATCTCAGCAAGCGGCATGCGTCCCCCTCACATCGCTGTGCTTCCTCCCCAGGTGGTGTGGGCGTCAAGTGCCCACTGACGGAGCAAGGCAAGCAGCTGGCTATCCAGGTGTCCAACATCCTGGGCATGGATATCTGTGGCATCGACCTTCTCATCATGGACGACGGCTCCTTCACGGTGTGCGAGGCAAACGCCAATGTCGGCTTCCTAGCCTTCGACCAGGCATGCAACTTAGACGTGGGGGCCATCATTGCAGACTATGCCATGTCCTTGCTGCCAAACAGACAGATTGGGAAGATGGCCACCCTCCCGGGACTGTTGACTCCCCAGGAGAAGAATGAGCCAAACGGCTGTGCCTCCGATCAGGTGGTTGCAGAAAGTGTCTATGCCGTCAACAACGGGTCTACCTCTAGTGAGAGTGACCCTGAGCTGGGAGAGATCCGGGATTCCTCAGCAAAAACAATAGGGGCCCCGCCTCCCCATGTTGCCCGAGCCTGGTTACAGCATTGACAGGACTGCTTCAGAACTCCAGTGGATCCCTGCTTTTTTAGGCAGCATTTAAACCAAATCCTACTGCTTCCCTGAGTAGTGTCCCATGAATAAGATCTGGACTAAGGTGACTTCATTCGCACAGAAACTAGAAAATTCCATCTAGGCACTCGGCATTCTTTCTAACAATGGTTTGAACAAACAGCCTAGCTTTGTGGTTTTTATGAAGACTCACAAAAAAACAAAACAAGCAAAAACAAAAAACACACTCACCAAGAACAACATCCCAAATGATCAATTTGAAACCAACGTCTACTGCAAGCACTTGGGCGGAATGGTAGGCTTTCAGGCGCTGACTCTGTGCTGCTGTCCTTGGCTGTTAGCAGCAGTGAACAAGAACTTGGCTCCTGGGAACCCTGGTCTCAGGAATGCAGCTAGGAGATGGAGGCGTACGCAGGCAGGAGGGGTGCTCAGAGACCACTGTTAGAGGATGCCCCCCCCAGGCACCATCTTACCGCAGTCCTCCAACATGTAGGAGTTTCCGCTCTGAAGCACTTTGTAGAAAGCAAGGTGAGATGGCCTTTGACCTCTCCAGTTGGCATGTGCCCCCCTTGTAACAGAGGGTTTCTACAGATTGCTTTGTCTCTCAGAGTTCACGTCCCTGCCTCGCCTCATGCCAGCTCCAGCAGCTCCACGCACCTTTGCTGCCTTTGGCCTCAACTGAAGAGCATCTGGGTGAGCTGTGGCCACACACAGTTCCGTGTGCACTAGAACCCGACACCATGGACTTTTCTTTTTAAGAGACTCTTCTCTTCTGTCATCCGGAAACCAGTGAGATTTTACCACAGAAAGTTACTGGACAATAACTGTTCTCCCCCTCCCCCTTCTTCTGGATGTGCTACTCTTACCCAGACTCCAGGAACCTGTCCTTACCTATTTTCCACATTGGGAAGACTCAGGTATTTGTGGAGGGCCAAGTGGGGCTGTTGTAGATGCTGAGTGCTTTCCATTTTGACTCTTCAAGCAGTAGATGAGATCTTTCCCAGGGGAAGATCGTAGAGATGGAGTTCTGTGTTTCTGCTTATAGGAAGTCTTACTAAACAAGCAATGACCAAATACACCTGAACAAATGCACCCCGGAGTATTTCCTGGGGAGACCATCCTTTTGTGCTATTTTATTACAGGTCCCCAAAACATTAAGGGTTCCCTTTGGGATTACCTCAGAAGCCATCAAAGTTAAAGAGGCCCCATAACTTTATCAACAGGCCTTGTTTAATTTTTTTACCCTCCTCCACTCCTGCTACTTGCCAAGGCAGTGCCAAGTTCCACCACCCATTGTATCTACCAGATATAATGCTCTCTGGCTATTAAAAATTATAGACCTACCCTTAAAGGAAAAAGATTTGCCCGCTCTGAGGAAGTATAAGATTCATCTTACAAGAAAGCATATAAGTTGACAGTTCCCAAAGAGGGTTCTAGAAATGTGAGTTGGGTCAGCTACACTGGAATAAATGTACACTTTCCTTAAGGTATCTACTCTGAAAGCAACACTACCCAGTGGGCACATAATTCCTGTACTTGCTCCACTGTAAGTGTAAGTGTAAAGTGTGTATAAAGTCTAAACTACATTTTTTTACAACACATTTAAATAGAAATGGGCCTCTAAAATATTGTAGTTAAAATCAGATTTCACCAACCAATGGTTGTACAACTGAAAAATGTTGGTGCCGTCTCAGAGATGTCACACCTCACAGCTGCAGTTTCTGGACAGTCTCACCCGTGGGTGCATGCCACTGAACTGTAACCCAAGTAGCACGCCTGTACAGTTGAGAAACAATAACACTTCACCCCTCTAGACTAAGCGTCTCTTCTCCTTACCACTCAGGGTGGCTTTAAAAGACTAGTTCTGCTCAGTTCCTGCTGGAAGTGCCCAGATGCGAGCCAGGGGCTGGCCTCTCAGAAGCTGCACACGCTTCCTACTGTTCAGTGCAGACTCTTCTGTTGATCTGAGTCCACTGAGGCCCTGTCTGAACAGAGCAGCTCGGAGTGTTTCCAGATTCCTTTGCCAAAGAAGGCTCATTTCCCAGCTGGCAGGGATGCCTGTCATTGGTATTATTGCCCCAAACTCACCCTGCCTAGAGGCAGAGAAAGCCAACTTTCATCTGGATCCTAGACCCGCTCTGGGATTTCCATACCACAGCTGGCCATGGACACTTACTTGAATCTCAGCTCCATGGCCCAGCCATATGAGCCATAGCTGCCAACATTTGCTAGAAAGAACACAGGCATGCAGAGCCAGAGTCTGGTTCTGGCTCTCCCAACACAGCTGACCGCCTGAGCCCTCTGTCTCCATTTTCCATTCTGTAGACAGGGAAATGGCCTATTTCATTTACCTCCTGGTGCACTCTGAGGTTGAAGTGAGTTAGTAAGTGCAGTTGTGCATTTTGTGGGAGGTGGTAACAGACAACTCCCACATATGGTTTTATGTTTCTCATCACTCCTCTAAGAGAGTTAAGAAAGGAAGAGACTTTGAACTTGGCATTAGCAAAATCAACAGTAATAGGAGCCTGCAAGAAAACAATGTGGCTTCTTAGAGGCCTGCCTTCTAGCCAGAGATACGTCACAGCTTGAAAGGAATATGGCTCTCAGGGTAGCCAAAGAATCTTCTGATGTATCTTGTATAACCTGAAACCCTTGACTCATGTATGCCAACACCAAGTCTTCCTCTGTAAAATAGATTCAAAGTGTGTATGTGGTCTTCCCACTGTCTGGCAGCAACATCATGAAACTGGTCAAAACTTGAATGTCAATAGCTCAGTCTCAGAATATACATGATTCTGCACTTGGGAAAAATGTCTTCAGGTGTCTTGTCTGATTGATTGCGTGTGGGGCAGAAGGAAAGTGGATTAGAGACTTCAAATTTTTGGGATGTGAGAAAAGGGGAGCTCAAGCATCACGGTTGCCGGCTCAGCACTCCCCATGACAGCAGGCCAGGATGAGGAGGAGAGAGAAGGGGAAAGGCCGGGCATAGTTTTGTGGCTGAGATGAAATCAGAGTCACTTGGAACTCTAGAGGAAAGGCGGGAAATTGTCTTAGGTCATGATGAGGACACCTTGCAAATACAGGAACGATGGAAGCAGCTAATTTGGAGGACAAAGGGGACTCTAGGACAAACCAAGTTTCAAAATACCAGGTACAAAGTTTAAAGTGGGGAGTGATTCCATTGTCCATCAGGCAGAGGTGGACACTGCCTGCCCCTGGTACTCACAGGCACGACTTCTGCTTGATGACAGTCTGGGCAGATGTCTTGAGATGGACACTAGCAACAGCTATTTGTCCTTGCCCTCAAAGTTCATGTTCTTAGATCCTGATAAAAAAAACCTGGTGCTGTGACTGGAGAGATAGCTCGGCTGTTAAGAGCACTGGCTACACCTCCAAAGTGCAGGGGTTTGAGTCCAGCTCTAGTCCGCATGAGGGTTCCTAGGTCTCCATGAAGGAGGATAAACAACGAAAGTTATGACAAGTGAATGCAGTATTTCACTCTTCTTTAGGACCCCATATGACGTGCTTTTAGTGCTTATAAGATACGCATAGGACATGGCTTATGTATGATGATTAGTTTCTTTTAATAATAAAAAAAAAAGAAATTAGAACTTAGAAAAATTAAGAATTAGAGAAAGCAAAAATAACAATGCGCACATTGGGGAAAAATCACAAGGCTCCCTTCCTGACAGAGACCTTGCTCTAGCTAAAATAGCAAGACTGCTAACTTCTTATCTAACGGAATGCAGGTGTTCAGGCATACATCACTGCAAGAGCGTTCATCCCCTCCTAGCTGCAGGCCTCTAATCTTCAAGGTTAATTTTCGTGGGTAGTCTTAACACAACAGTCTATTAATGAATAGCTGATTTTAGGCCTGTATACTTACTATTAAAAGAGGGCAGGCATTCAGGGGTGAATTATCTACTTGCTTTTTTAAGCTTGCTGACCTACTGTTTAGACTTCGTTTCTGATCTTGACTATGGCTCTGTCTCTATGGGAAAGTCAGTTTTACCAAGAATAATTTTTATATATCTACAGAAAGCATGAATAGTTCTCACACATGCCAAAAACTTGAAGGCCAGTAAAACTGTTACAGTTACTTAGAGTTGAGATGTCAAAGTCCCTCTCCCAGCCAGCCCAGGAATTGATTTGGGTTTTCACTATTAGACCAAATAGACAATATTATTGATGAGAGGCTTTTTTCACCATACAGTAAAGATGAGAAAGGGGCAAAGCAGTTGGTGGGCTTCAGATTCCTAGCAAAGGGAAAACCCAGGATCTTTGTCAAGATGGTTATGTCCACAGCCTGGGTATCATCAGCCCTCAACACCAGAGGACCCAGGTTCAATTCCCAGCATCCACATGGTAACTCACAATTATCTATAACTCCAGTTCCAGGGAATCTGACACCCTCTTCTGGCCTCCACAGGCACCAGGTATGCACATGATGCACATATATACATGCATATACACTTAAAAATTAAAATAAAATATACAAAAGAGTTATTGAAAAAGGGAAAACAAAACCTGACATCGCCGTTGCTTTAGGAACTCCAGGTTCATGTGGATAATTGCTTTAAGACATGTCCTAGTTACGTTTATGTTGCCATGATAAAACATCACGACCGGAGCAACTTACAGAAGGGAGAGTGTATCTGGGGCTTGTGGCTCGAGAGGGACCACAGCAGGGAAGCCTGGCAGCAGACACGGCACAGTGACGGGAACAGACGGGGCATCACATCTTGAACTGCAAACAGGAAGCAGAGAGAGTGTACTCAAAATGAAACCTCAAGGCCCACCCCCATGATACTTCCTCTAGCGAGGCCGCACCTCCTAAGCCTCCCCAGACAGCCACCAATTGGGAACCAAGTGTTCTAGTGCCCGAGACTTACGCAAAGACATCTCATTCAAGCCGCCACAGAAAGTTTTCCCTAAAGGACCGTCCTCAAGGACTAACTGTTCTAACCCTTTCCTACACCAAGACATTAAGGCTTATCTGGGGCCAGGAAGAACCCAGTCCCCAGCACTGACGTATTGGGTATTTACTATGTAGGGGGCACTCAACCAATCCCTGCCTGACATGGGGCTGTGTGTTCATGCAGGTGACGTTTATAAACATCCACACACAAGTGCAGGGAGCTGGGTTCTTCCCTTGTCAGCCAGAAGTGAGGCCGATACCAAGACACACAGATCTGTTCTCCAGCCTCACCTTCCCCTCTCCATCCCTGCAGATTTTCAGAGATCACCGGTGGCTTTGACCAACTCCCCAATGGCCTCCGTGCCAGCCTGAAGCCTGGCACCGTCCATCTGAGGTCCAAGGTGGAAAGAGTGGTGAGAGACGGGACTAAGGCCCAGGTTTTGTACCGCACAGGCGGGCCTACCTCTGCACTGCGCAGACTCACTGCCGATTACGTCATCATCTCAGCCTCAGCCAAGGCTACACGCCTCATCGCCTTCCAGCCCCCCTGTCCCCAGACAAGACACACGCCCTGCGCTCCGTGCATTACACCAGTGCCACCAAGGTGGCTTTGGTGTGCAACATACGCTTCTGGGAACGTGACGGCATCCGGGGCGGCAACTCCATCACAGACCGGCCCTCACGCTACATTTACTACCCCAGCCACAGCCTGCCAGGCGGCAAGGGTGTCCTGCTGGCCTCTTACACCATAGACGATGACTCCTCCTTCTTTACTTCTATGAAGCCCAACCAGGTGGTGGATACCATCCTGGATGACCTGGCCGCCGTGCACCACATACCCAAGGAGGAGCTGAAGTTCATGTGCCCAAAATCGGTGGTCAAGCACTGGTCTCTAGACCCCCTCACCATTGGCGCCTTTGCTGAGTTCACACCTTACCAATCTGTGGACTATTCGAAGCAGCTCTTCCAGCCAGAGGGCCGCATCCACTTTGCTGGAGAGCACACCTCCCTGCCCCATGGCTGGATAGACACTGCCATCAAGTCTGGCATCCGGCTGCCAGGAACATTCAGGCTGCGGTGGACAAGAAGGCCACGTGGGGACAGGTGGCTCTGTAGAGGCCCTTCACCAACCGTCAGTATGGTTTCTTCACCAAGAACAATCCATGGGAGAGTCTGGCAGGTGAAAGGAGGCAGGGACCCTGGAGAGGGATCGCCACTGGTCCCTTGGTCTGCAAGCAGGAAGCTCGCTGGGGAGTCAGCGAGAGACATCACCCCATGTCCTGTCTCACTCCCTGGCCAGCTCTCTACAGGAAATGGCAGAGTTGGGGTGTACGGAGGCCAAGGTGGGAGTCAAGGCTGAAGAATCCTAGAATCAGCCTTTAACTTGAAGGAAATTGTCTCCTACTCAAAAAAATAACAAGCAAAAAAGAAAAGCTTCAACACCAGACTTGTGTCCCTTACTGCTAGGAACCCCTAAAAGAGCAGACGCGCCCCCGGGTTCTGTCACACTGAATGTCAGCCTGACACACACGCTCACACCCACAATACACACAAACGCCATCACTGTGTGCCTGAGCCAAGGGCCTCTCACCTCGGCCTAATGTTACACTCCTCCGTTCACCCCTCACTAAAACCCAGCCATCTTTACAGAATCAGCCGACATTATTCCTCCTTAGCCCCTCCCCAATCCCAAGTCCCTCTCTCCTCTAAGCCACAGCTTCCCGCCCCCCCCACCTCCCCCACCCCCGCTTTAGAGCGCCAAACGGACTGAAGACCTTACTGAGACTGTCCCCACAGCCGGGAGCCCCTAACAGCTGAGTCCTACACTTTATCCTCTTTTGTATTTTTGCGTTGGTACATGCCAACTTCTTCAGCTTGCCAATACTTACTAAACATGCCATATGCCTGACTCCATGCTGAGCACCGGAAACACAAAGAGTAAGCAACAGTGTGGATCAGCCCTCCTCCCACCTTCCCACGTGTTATTCCTGAGTACTGGGGGGAGGGAGGGGGTGCGACTAACTAAAAGGAAAGACAAGTTGGGTCACAAGACCTCCCCATTTGACAGACTCCGGAGGTCCCAGGCGGCAAGCGTGGTGAAGTCCTGGTTGGAGTCCTGTGGAGGAGTGGCATGTGGGAGAGAGAGGGAGGGAAAGAAAATTCCGTCTTCTAATGCAGCGCGGGCCATTGTCAGATCCAGACAGGTCTTCTCTGACACCCATTTGTCACTGAGAGTCATGACATTTTAGTTCCAAGCGTAGAAATCGAACCGGAAGCTCAGCGGGGGAGGGGCCGCCCTATACCCAGGAGCCCGGATGAAGTGGCTCCTACCAGAGCGACTAGGCTCCAGAGAAGACAGTGATGGGGCCCAGAATCTAGATTTGGATGGGTCCTGCCCTCTTCTCCATTACAGACGAACACCCGCATGTGACACACCAGGACACAGGAGAGTGGGGTCTCCGCCAGGGCCAACAGCCAGAAGACTGGTGCAAACAAGCCAGGTACATCCAGGGTTAAGCTGCTGTACATGGCTACAGGCATCTGCACAGGGGAATATCTAGGGGGTGTCTTGGTGACATTAAGCAGGCACCCATTCCTTGGAAGTCCCCAGGCTGAGCTTAGATTGGTCCCATTTACGGATGTTAGTGCAGGAAGGGGAGCTTATTGTTTGATTAGTTCCAATCCTAGCATAATATGGGGGTTTGGGATCCAGGCGTAGTCAGCAGTCCTTATCTATGTCAGGTTGAGAATGGCTAAGAAACGGATACCCTCCTTCTGGCATCACAAACGCTAGGGGCCTGGCTTCTGCTGTCTCCTTGATTTTTATCCCCAAGGTTACTGAGGGACTCCTGGGAAAACTGAAGATTTAAGGCTTGCACTTACCACCTTAGTTGGGGGTCATATCCCAGGGTTGCCAAGATGGGCCAGTGCAGGCTGATGGGCCGGGTGACCCTAGGCGCAGGTGTCCTTTGAATAGTAAATTTACTGCCGAGGCTGGGCCATTCGGGTATCACCTGACTCCCCAGGTTCTACCAGTTTCTCAATAAGGACCTTCAGCTTCTTGCCAGGCCCTAACCTTTATGGACATGGGATTGTACTGCGTGGCCACAGGTAGGAGATGGTGGTTTCCTTTCTAGGACTATGAAGATGTCAGCGTGCCCCCAGGAGGTCTTGGTTTTGCAACCCCACGGAGCACAGTGGTATGCTTCTGGGAGTTGGGGCGGGTAGGTCAGCCAGGCAGACATAGTACAGGATCAGAGCCCCTTCTCGTCATCAGTGGACCCACTGCCCCGTCGTATGCTCCTCCCAGAGAGCGAGGGATGCACCCACCCATCCTCTAGCAGCCTCTGGACGCAATGTTTTACAGAAATCTAACTGGAAGGTGGGTTGGGTCTCAGTGGGTAGCTCAGTGGCTATGAGCTCTCTGGTTCCGGTCTTTCTAACTCCCAAAGCCAGTTCCTGGCTTATGGGGTCTCAGGGCCTTTCTCACGCGGAGACAAAGATGACAAACTAAGGCAGCCATATCTGTAGAGCGCTTGTCAGTCTTATCCTTAGCGGGTCAGGGGACCTGGTGATGACCCGTCTGTCAATATCTTCTGCAGCCTCCTTCAGCGGGGTGGGGTGACAGCTACACACATTGCCATCAGGGTGAGGACCACAGGGTGTGGGCCTTTCTGCATTGGCTCCAGGCTCCGGGTCGGCATCCTCTTCACCCACACAAGGTGTGCAGGCTGGAACTCGTGGGCAAGCTCAGACACGGGAAAGGGCACAGCCTCCTGAACTGTCTGGTGACTAGTCCTCGGGGTCTGCTGCAGGGCCTGTAAGGACTTGAGGAGGGAATGGCTAGTTATTTCTGCCTTATGGCTAGCTTAAGGAGGAGAGGGAGGCAGCCTCCCAAGTGGTGTCAAATAGGGTTATGGTGCGCCCGGCCCTTAGAAGGCATATAATAGGAGGCTGGCCAATTTTCTCTGGTCTCAAGGACATATTTAGTTAAAGTCTCTTTTAGGGTCCTAGTCGTTGTTTCTACCTGCTCTGAGCTTAGTTTCTGACCGACATTTAGGACCTTTGCCAGATTTGTGGAGACTTTGGCTGTGAAGGCCAGGCCGCTGTCAGACTCCAGGGAGAGGGGCAACTCGAACCTAGAAAGTCAATGCGGTGACCACTGAGCTGTCTCCATTCGGGTGAGACAGGCCTCCACCCTTCCAGAGAAGGTATCTCTAGAAACTGAGAAATGCTCACACCTAAGAACCCTGGGTAAAGTCCACTTCGCGGCGATCTCTGGGGCGCTTCCTCGGGTGTGGATTCCGTCTGGGGCTTTTCCTCCTCCTTTGGGATTTACTGTAACACGTGCTACATCTGGGCACCATGACTTTAACAAGATTGTCTAGTTGAGGAGCCTGAGTAACGCAGCCGTTGGGGATGCCCCCAGGGGCGGCCTGGTGGTGTGGCGCGCACTTGTCTTCTGAGAGCAGCAGGGAATTCGGGTGCCCCATCATGTATGAACCGCCACCCACGTGTGTGCTGCCTGGCTTCCTCCCTTTCTACCCGTTTAGTTCCTTCCGGTGTATAGTTTGGGCATTGGAGAAATTCGGGTTCAGGCAGGGTGACGGGGATCTGGAGAGGCCCCGCTGGTTCTGGGGCCACCTTCCGGTGACTGAGTCTGCTGTCCTGTTTCCTTGGGCCTCTGGGGGTTCACCTTTTTGATGTCCTTTGCAGTGGACAATGGCTACCTCTTTTGGCAGCCATATGGCCTCTAGTAGGGCCAGTTTTTCTTCTTGCTTTTATTCCTTTTTGGCTGAGGTGCAGAGCCCCTCTCCCTGTATTGGGCCCCATGGACGTGAGCTGTGGCCAATACATGCCAGCTGTCTGTACACGGTGATAGCGTTGCCCTTCCCCCAGTGAAGTGCCTTTGCTAATGCCAAGAGCCGCGCTGACGTCCCTCAGCCGAGAGACTGGGCCCGCACTGTCTTGTCCAAGGTGGACAACTGCAGTCCAGCACACCTGATTCCATCTTGAACAAAACTGCTCCCGTCAGTGTACAGTATCTCTGGCTTGATGCAGCGAGGTCAGACAGGTTGAACCGCATCAGGCACTTCCAGACAACCGTGGAGGGCTCTGCTGGGTTATCGTCCGGCAGCTGAAGTTTTACAGAATTTACAGAATTGAATACAGAATTGGTCTAGAAGTGCTCAATAATGCATTATTATTGGACATCCACCTCCCTGGGGTCCCCCACAACAAGGCCTCTAGAGAATGTGGGGTAGCAGGGAACAGCTCTTGACCTAACCAAAGTCAGTCAGCATCTTCTTTTACTAGCATGGCTGTAGTGGCCAACAGGCAGAAATGGGGTCAAGTCTTTCGGATAGGTAGGCCACCGGCCTCTTCCACCGCCCCAGTGCCTGGACAAGGACCCCCTTTGCGGTCACTTACATGAGACAGGTGTCTTTCTCCCCTCCTCTTCCCCAGTGTCTCCAGCCTCCTGCTCCGGGATCTGTTATGGTCCCCTGAGCGCTGCCACTGCTGCTTGGCTCAATCTGTTCTGTTTTCTTCTACAGAGTCACGGTTATCATAAGCCTTCTGAGCAATCTCCAATAATCGAGACCTACTCGTGCCCTCAACCCCTTGAAGTCTCTAATATCTGAGGCTGACTGCCATGCTGGGACATGTGGAAAGGGGAACTCAATTTTCTCCAGCAGGGCTGAGAGAGCAGGTGGAAGTCTGGGTTGTTTTTTTCTGGTTGACCTGGTGAAGCCAACTAGATTCTGGTCCCCAATAAGGGACACAGACCCGCCACATGAGATTCTTAACCACAAACAATGGAAATAAAATCTGAGCTAGAAACTTAAATTAGGTAATCAAGAAGCTTGCAAAGTCAATAGGAAGGCTCAAAATGGGTCTTAGGGGTGGGCAGAAACCAAGATAATCATGTGGCAAGCTGGAGGAGCACCCTGAAAGATGGTCCTGTGGCCACTGGATACTGGCTGTGGCCACCTTGCTCACCACCATGGACAAGGTATCCCCACTGCTAGCACAACTGGTGGACAACTGTCTACTGCATTTTTAAGTCATTTTCCACATGGAAATATAAATGACTAAGCCTGGGTTGCCTGTGGTGATTTGAATGAAAATCACCTCCATAGGCTCATCTATTTGAATATCTATTCCTTAGGTAGTGGAGTGTTTAGGGAAAAATTAGGAGGTGTGGCCTTGTGGGAGGAGGTGTATCACTGAGAGTGGCCTTTGAGATATTAAATGCTAACACCAGGCCTGGACTCTCTCTCCCTCTCTGTCTCTCTGTGTCTCTCCTTGTCTCTGTCTCTCTGTCTGTCTGTCTCTCTCTCTCTCTCTTTCCCTCTCTCCCTCCGTCTGCTGCCTGCCCATCAGGATCTGAAGCTCTCAGTGCATGCCTGCCTGCAGCCTCACTGCACACTGAGACGGTCACGGACTCACCCTCTGAAACTGTAAGCAAGCCCCCAGTTAAGTGCCTTTGTCTTATGGGTTGCTTTGGCCATTGTGTCTCCTCACAGCAGTAGAACAGCAATTAAGACAGTTCCCACGGAATCAAACAACAATGTCCTTTGACTTCAGAGCTGTAGGGCGTCGCTACAACAAAATACCTGACAAAAGCATCAAAAGGAAGATTGACTCCGGCTCGCAGTTTCCAGGGTTTTATTCCATGTTCATTCGGGTCTGCTGTTTCTAGGCCCTTGTAAGGAAGACCAGTATGGTGGGAATCATGCGGCGGGACGAGCTGCTCACTCATGACACAGAGAGTGTGGGAAGAAGGGTCCAGAGATAGGACATGCCATTCAAAAGCATGCTCCCGCGGCCCACTGCCTCTAACTGGGTCCCGCTGCCCAGTAACCCATTCTGCTCTGAAGTCATCAATGGATTAGCCATCAGTGCAGTCAGAGCACACACTAGAACCACCATCCTGGAACACACCTGCAACACAGGAGCTTTCTTAAGGGCTCCTCGTGTATGAACTATCACAAGGAGTCAGGAAGCGACTTCCGTAAACCCACAAGCACAGAGAACTGATACTGATGCCGAGGGTGCGCTGGACATCGTGGTGGGCCACGAAAGGATGGGAACAGGCGACTTTTGGCCCACTAGCCGTTTAAACCCTCTGAGTCGCCACATCATCTGAGCAGTAAGGAAAATATATTGTGTGTAAGATGTAACAGTGCCCAGACCTGAGTAGGCTCTGAGACCTTAGCACAACTGATTCCATAATGGAAGTACCATTCAGGCTGCAAAACTCATCACACAGACGGCACCAGCTGCCAAAACTAAAACAAAGGCCTACTCCATCAAAGCCCATAGCTACAGGATAGTCTCTAAATGTATTGGCCTTGTCTTTTTGCTTCTGTAGTTCTGCTTCTGGCTAACTGTTCTTCTTAACTGAAGTATGTCAACCCAGAATATGGTGTGCATGTGTGTGTGTGTGTGTGTGTGTGTGTGCGCACATGCCCACAAAAGCTCACCCTGAGAAAGGCTTGGGGCTACACTGGGATCCAGAAGACCCAGTGTAGATGCCAGCCGACTAATAAAGACTTCCTATGGTTTACACTAATGTCCCAGCAGTCCTCTCTGGTGGATACCTCCCAACACCCCCCTTCACTAGTCTCCCTCAGACTGTATCCTCTGGCCCGTCCCCAAGGCCACATGTTTTAGGGCAGAGATGCACACAACAGGTGGTAAGCAGTGGCTGATACTCAGGTGATGCCACATGACCCTCTCTGTCCCTCTGTGAGGAGATGGAAACAGTCAGCTATCCCCGCTGGGTTGATCTTTCACAGTGGCTCAGCTGAACTCCCAAAGATGGCGGTTGTTGGGCTCAGAGGATAGTCACCCGCAACCCCTTCTCAGAAGAGCATCCTGGCTACCCTGTCTGAAGTCACCCTCTCCCCAGTATTCATCATCCCTTGTCCTCATTTCCTTTATTCCCCCCTCTTTCCCCTCATCACCCCTACGCACACATCACTGTAGGTCTCCTTCTCGAAGCATGACCTTTATGATTTGCTTTGTTCACTGCTGTTCCCAGCTCCTAGAACAATAGGTGTGCAACTCATGGTTGTTGAACCACTCAGTGGAATTGTGGTTTTGGGGCTGGGCTGATCTTGAAGTGTCAAATCCCAGGTCTAGTTATGTAATTTTAGAAAACCTTTGAGGCTTCTATGGCTATGTTAAAATACCACTGAAGGGAGTCAGGGCAGGAACTCAAGGCAGGAATCTGGAGGCAGGAACTGATGCAGAGGTCATGGAGGCATGCTGCTTAATGGCTTGCTCCCCATGACTTGCTCAGCTCGCCTGTAATTGACACTTAGGACTACTAGCCCAGGGATGGCATGACTCACAGTGAGCTGGGCCCTCCCTCAATCTCAATCAAAAAAAAAACGCCCCCTTGTGCCTGCATGGTTCCTGGGAGTCTGCAGGATTCCCTGAGCCTGGGGGTAGTCCTGGTACCTTTGGGATGTCTGATGCCTGTGGGATACCTGGGGCCCCCAGGGGGTCCTGGCAATCACAGGAGGCCCTGATACCTGTCGGATGTAGGAATGCCTGCAGAAACTTCAGGTGCCTGTGGGAGACCCTGGTGCCTGTGGGAGGCCCAAGTGACTGCCAGATGACCAGATGCCTGTGAGAGGCCCTAGTGCCTACAGGATGTCTAGGTGCCTATGGGAACTCAAAGGGCCAGTGGGAGACCCTGGTGACTGTCAGATGACTGGGTCCCTGAGGGATAGCTGTTTACCTGCTGGATGTCTGGGCACCTGTGGGATGCTCTGGTGCCTGCAGGTGCCCCTGATGTCTGTGGGATGTCCAAGTACTGACAGGATGACCAGATGCCCACAGTTGCCTATGGGGAGACTGGGTTCCTTCCTGATGTCCAGGTGTCTGCAGGGTTGCTGGGTGCCTGTGTGATGCCTGGATGTCTGCAGGATCCCCTGGTGCCTGTGGTAGGTCCTGGTACCTGCAGAAGGCCCTGGAGCCTGTGTATGTCTGGGTGCCTACGGGAGGCATTAATGCCTGTGGGAAGTCCTGGTGACTGCCAGGTGACCAGATGCCTATGTGAGGTCCTGGCCCTTAGGGATGACCAGTTGCCTTCAGGAGGCCCTGGTTCCTGTGGGATGTCAGGGGGCCTGTGGGATGCCCTGGAGCTTGCAAGATACCAGAGAGCCTGCTCAGTGTCTGTGTTTGGGCAGTGAGGCCCAACTTCAGGTCGACTTTGTCATGCTTCGTCTCAGGCTAGTACAGACCAGGTCAAAGTCCACAATCAGAGCAGCCTTCTGCCTCCAAAGACCATGGTGAAGCCCACCATTCATGCTCCTGCCACACAAGTTTGACTAATTTTCTTTTGCTTGTTTGTTTGTTTTTCTTTCTTTTTTGAGGGCACGGGGTGGGAAGGCAGAACAGGGAGGAATGGGAAGAGGATGTTTTCAAAATACACTGAATTAAACTCAAATTCTTAATAAAAGTATTACAAAAAAAGAAAGGAAGAAAGGAAGTAAAGGAAGGAAGGAAGGAAAAAGGAAAGAAGGAAAATGCCCTATAGACTTGCCTATAGCCCAATCCAGTGAGGCCATTTTCTCAATGGAGGTTCCCTCTTTCCAAATGACTCTAGCTTGTGTCATGTTGACAAAAACAAACAAACAAACAAAACAAAAACAAAAAACCAAAACTACCCAGGACTTGTTTGGTGGTGGGTCTGGTGTCTTCACTTGTAAAATGGGGATAACAAGGCTCAGTGGATGGTCATGAGGGGACTTAAGTGACGGAATCCACTCCTTTTCAGTGACTTGGCAGTTAGGGGGTGGGATTTGAAGCCGGGTGTCTGACACGTAAGTCTAGCTCATTGCACAGCACGATGCTGCTTCTAGTTAGAGACAAAAAAGCCTAGCCTGAAATAAAAAGAACAAATTCCAGATTTGAGAACAAATTCTTTATAATTTTCCAGATTTTTTTTTTTTGAGACGGGCGCTCACTATGTATCTCTGACTGGACTGGAACTCACAGAGACCCACCTGTCTGTCTCTCTCAAGCGCTGGGGCTAAAAGTCTGCACTACTACGACCAGCAAATATTCCAGAACTTTTCAAAGTTAACTGAACTCACAGAAAAGACAAAGAACAATGCTTCCCAAAGTTCATCAACTCTCCGTGCTGCTCCTAAATTTAATCCCTGAGTCTGGTTCATATTTTAGCAAAATTCTCAGAGAACTGAGTACAGAGGGCCCATCCAGGTTCTAGGAAATACAACACGAGACAATTAGTCTTGCCCCCAGGAAGCACATGAACAAGGAAGACTCTGGAAGTTTCTATTAACAAGCTAATGATTAGATCAATACAAAACAGTCAAGTGAAACACTGTGTGTTCAAACAGGCTCCATGGTACACACAAGCAAATGGGAGAGAGGAAGTTCACAATTCTGGAACACAGTAGAGCCTACTGTCCAAACTCAGCCCGCTTCCTCAGTTCCTCTACCAGCTCTCAGAATTCTCAAATTAGGCTAAGCAAAAACATTAAAATTAAGCCTTTCTCAGACTTAATCAGCTCAATCTCCTCTGATGTATATATCAATAGTAAGTACCTTTGTCAACAGCACACAGCTTTCCAGTCATTTTCCCATCCTTTACATCCACACGTGTGACCTTCACACATGACTGTCAGGAGGTTCTTGTGTTGTCCTTCCTTTGGCTGATGAAGAAAACTGAGGCACAGAAAAACCTTAGTAACTCTCTGTCTTCATCAGTGTTCTATTGCCGTGAAGAGACACCATGACTAAGGCAGCTCATAAAAGAAGGCATGTAGCTGGAGGTTTGCTTACAGCAACTCTTATTTTTAAAAAGCATTTAATTGGGGGCTGGCTTACAGTTTCAGAGGCTCAGTGCATTATCGTCATGGCAGGGAGCATGGTGGTATGCAGGCAGACGCAGTGCTGGAGAGGAAGCCGACAGTTCTACACCAGGCAGGAAGAGAGAGTGACACTGGGTCGGACGTGGGCTTTTGAAACCTCACAGCCCATCTCCAGTGACACGTCTCCTCCAACCAAGCCACACTTACTCCAGCAAGAGGACACCTCCTAATCCTTCTCAAATAGTGCCACTCCCTGATGACTAAACATTCAGATACCCGAGCCTATGGGGACCATTCTTATTCAGTCCACCACAGTCTCCATATTAGAAAGGAAGACACAACATTGTCTCTATCCACAAGCAACTGGAGACAGTTCAGCAGGAAGGAGCATGGCCTGCTTGTAGGGAGGATCACGAACGCCTGGGACCCCAGCTTCAGGAGAGCTGATGCTGTCTCCAGGCCTCCAAGTGCACCTGTGCTCATGCCCACATTCCTACACACACACACACACACACACATGCATACATACACACACACACACACATACACACACACACATACATACGCACACACATACACACACACATACACACACACACATACACACACACACATACATACGCACACACATACACACACACATACACACACACACATACATATGCACACACATACACACACACACATACACACATACACGCACACACATACTTCAAAATAATAAAAACAAATCTTTTTTAAAGCAAGCAACACTATCTTATTTGGAAAACTCTAAAGATGCTACAAAAATTTTTTCTAAGAATAATAAATGAATTCAGCAAAGTTACAGGATCCAAAATCAGCACACACCAACCACTTGTGTTCCTACGTACTAACAATGAACAACCCAAAAGGGAGGTTAAGGGGAAACACCCCTTTACAACAGAATCACAAACAAGGAAAACGCTTAGAAATAAAGTTAGCCATGAATGTGAAAGACTTGTCCAAACTGCAAAACTCAGTGGCTTTCATGCATATGAATGCTCTGTGTTCATGGGATAGAAGGCATAATAATGTTAAGATGTCAATACTAAGCCTTACAAACAAACAAGGGTGGGGCTTGAAATATGGCTCCATAGTTAAGAGCACTGGCTGCTCTTGCAGACAGAGGACTCAGGTTCAATTCCCAGCACCTACATGAGGGCTCATAACATCCACTTCTGACCTCAGCAGGCGCTGCCTACTCGTGGTCCACATGCGTGCAGGCCAAAGACTCATACACATATAAATGAACACATTTTTTAAAAAGATGTCAGCACTAAAGAAAGCAGTATACAGATTTGTAGCAGTACACCTGCTGTGACAGCTCAGCAGGGAGACAAGGAGGCATATTCATAGGTACAGACCCTGCCAGACCTCAACAGAGGGAGCCATCGTCATGGCCAGCGCCATACTGGACAGTGGAACCCTGCGCGTCTGAGCGCAGGTGTCTTTATTGCTCCAGAACTCCTCAGGTGTTCTACTGATAGCACATGCAGATCATGGAAATCAACCCCCCCCCCGCATAAATTCAACAGCTGCAGACAAACAAAACGCCAAGGCCTACACAGCCCCTCACCCAACAGTGCACAAAACCATTTTAAACATAACTAAAAATAAACTTCCCGAACAAAGATCCTGTATGATTTTTACCCAGACCTCAGTAGTTTTACAAAACTAGAAAAATCAGTCTCGGCCAGCCACCACGGGCGAGGCCTGCGCGCTGCAGATGACGTGTGCTGTGCCACCTGTTATCAGCCGGCGACCCTTGGGCAACTTCTCTCCCAGCGCCAAAGGCGTGAAGCAGATATAGACGGCGTGGGCATCGAGATGAAGGCTTGACAAGGCCGTCAGTGAGCTGATGGAGAAGACATTGAGGATGTCGTCGCCGGGGTGTTGGCAAGCTGGCCGGTGTGCCGGCTGGCGGAGCTGTGGCTGTTTCTGCTGCCCCTCACTCTGCAGCCCCTGCCGCTGGTTCTGCCCGATACAGCACAGCGGAAGAAAGAGGAGTTGAAGGGGTCCGAGGGGTCGGATGATGACACGAGATTCCGCTTGCTTGATCAAAGTCCTGCTCCCCTGCAAATAAATATAAGCAGTTTTCTTCAAGGCAGCTTCGAGGAAAATGCTAAAATGTGTCTGTGTGTGCCGCCTTCTCCCACCCTCCAGTCTGGAAACCTGTGATGCGGACAGCACGTTGCTCTCACGACACCCTCGCATGAGGTACAGTGAGCAGTGAGCAGAAAGCCGTGGGATCTGGAGGACTCTGGGAGGGTGAAGCCATCATGCCGGCCCTCTGTGGTCTATCTCAGGACACTCTAGGCTGTCGTGTGGTGGTCCCTCCCAGCAAGGTTTAGAATGCAAAAGAGCAGACTGACTCCAAGAGAAAAGATACGGGACTGAGCAAAGTAGCTTGAAGGGCTTGAACATATGTCCATCTTAGCCATTCCCCCCCCCCTCTCTCTCTCACACACAAACACACACACACACACACACGGACACACACACGGACACACGGACACAATGAGTAGTGGGGTCTGCCTGGTGCCTGAATAGGATTCTGTATCTCATCAACCATCCAGTCTTGCCTGTGACTCCTTAATCTTCCCCATTTATCCACTTCTTCCTTTGTATTTTTTTTTAATTTTTAATTTTTCCTTTATTTTTATTTTTGTGTATGAGTATTTTGACCACATGTATGTCTATGCACCGCATGCATGCAGTGCTTAAGGAGGCCCAAAGAGAGCATCAGATCCCATGGGATTGGAATTACAGACAGTTGTGAGCCTCCATGTAGGTGCTGGGAATTGACCCTGGGTCCTCTGCAAGAGCAGCCAGTGCTCTTAACCATTGAGCCATCTCTCCAGCCCCGAAGCTACTTCTTTCTCTCTTCTCTCCATTGTCTCTATTTTACGCTGGGAGGATGAGAGTGTAGATTTCAGATCAGTGGCCTGGGCTTTGAAACCAGGCAGCTGGATTCGGAAGCCAGTTCCTGAGCCAAACCCCGTGGTAATTGAGCAAATTACTTCTTGATTTAAACCTCCATTTCCTGATCTATAAAACGAAGATAACCCAGTCTCACACTGTTGTTGAGAGCAGTAGAGGCCAGTGCTCATAAAGTGTTTAGATAATGCTTCCCCACCCCACCCCACCCCACCCCACCCCACCCCACAAGGAGTGGTCGCGTGGGCTCAGGCTCCCTCTCTCCCTCTCTCCCCACCCCAAGACTGAAATATCCTCCTCCTGACCTCAGCATATCCACATTTCCTTACTTACTTCATATTTCATGCTATTGCCAATGTGGTTTTGTTGTTGGTGGTGGTGGTGTTTTCCTAAAATCGAGGCTCCTGCCTCACCAGCCTGGGGCGAGCTAGGGCTACAGTTTGTACCGCCATGCCTGCCTTAGAAGGATATTCAGGTAGAGAGTGAAAGTCAGAGGCTAGAATAATCGCTTTAGTAATAGCATTTACAAAAGAAAAGGGAGGGAGGGAGGGAGGGAAGAAGGGAGGGACGGAAGGAGGGAAGGAAGAAGGGAAGAAGGAGGAAGGGAGGGAGGGAGGAAGGAAGGAAGGAAGGAAGGAAGGAAGGAAGGAAGCAAGCAAGCAAGCAAGCAAGCAAGCAAGCAAGCAAGCAAGCAAGCAAGCTGGGCTGGCACAGTGGCTCAGCAGGCAAAGGTGCTCGCTGCCAGCCTGACAACCTGAGCTCCATCCTCAGGACCCACATGGTGAGAGGAGAGAACTGACTCCCACAAATTGCTCTCTGGAAAAAAAAGAAAGAAAAGAAAAGCTGGGCATGGTGGCGCACGCCTTTAATCCCAGCACTTGGGAGACACAGGCAGGCAGATCTCTGAGTTCAAGGCCAGCCCGTTCTACAGAGTGAGTTCCAGGACAGCCAAGACCACACAGAGAAACCCTGTCTTGAAAAAAAAAACAAACAATAACAGAAATGTTCTCTGGCCTGCCCAGGTGGTCTGTGGCGTGCGCATGCCCACACATGCACACAGCAAATAAATGTATTTTAAAATACCTGTATGGCTCTCACTGCCTCTAGGGGAAAGCTATACTCCGTAGCATCACGCAGTCCTTTACTATCTGAGCCTCTTGTCTCATTTGACTCCTTCGCGCTGCTAACTGTGGAAAGAAGCCTCCTGGGGTGACGCGGCCCTGCAAACAGCCCAGAGCCCAATCCCCAGCATCAGGGAGCTCAGCGGTTACAGCAGCGACTGGCTACTTGTTGCTATGGATATTGACACTACCGTAGATGCTATCATTAAACAAAACGTGTGTGTGTGTGTGTGTGTGTGTGTGTGTGTGTGTGTGTGTGTGTTCAAGCAGGGACACCATCCCCGTCTATAGCAGGGACAACGTGGCTCGTTTCACCCAGAAGTACAAAGATGATCAACACAGGCCACAGGAGCCTGCACCCCACACTATCAACTCCCTCAAGAAATGCAACCACACCAACAAGCCCCGCCCCAACAGAAAGCCAAGTAAAGGAGAGGGTGGCCAGATGGCCATCGCCCCAGGGCCCCAGTAAAGTCCCTCTCCCACTCACCGAAAAGAAAAAAGGAAGAACGCAGCACTGACTCAAAACCAGGACTGGATAGCCTGTGGGATGTGATCAGGGCCGGAAACAGACCCACGCAAGACAGCGGCCTCAGTTTTTGTCAAAGGTGGCAAAGGCATACGCCAGGGAAAAGAGTCTTTTCTTTTTTTGTTTATGTTTTGTTTGTTTGTTTTTCAAGACAGCGTTTCTCTGTTGTAACTCTGGCTGTCCTGGAACTCGCTCTGTAGAACAGGCTGGCCTCAAATTCACAGAAATCTGCCTGCTTCTGCCCCCAGAGTGCTGGGATTAAAGGTGTGTGCCACCACCCCTTGGCAAAAAGAGTCTTTTCAACAAATTGTGCTGGGGAATTGGATACCCTCGTGCAAAGAAAGATTAGATTTTAACTCTCACTCAGCATAAAAATCAACTGAAATGCCTCGAAGAGCTTCTCGTAAGACTTGAAACATCGAGAAGCCGTGTCCCGATATGGCAGAGACAAGATGAGAACTTTCTGGAACAGACACCAAGAGCTGTAGGACTGACCCCAAGAACTGATGAGTAGAATTACAGGAAATCACGAAGCTTCCGCACAGTGCAACAAAATCATCAGGGTAAAGACACAGCCCACAGATGCGGCCAGCTGTGCAATCACACATCCAATAGAGATCAATACCTACAAGGACCTCAAAGTGGAATGTAAATACAACTCAGTTAGCCTGAGTTCATTCCCAATACCACGTAAACCTGGTGTGGCGGTGCACGCCTGCTATCCAGCACTCTGGAAGTGAAGACAGGAAGATGAGCAGCTCAAAGTCATGCTCAGCTATATAGGAGTTTGAGACCAACTTGGGGTACCTAAGACCCTGTCTCAAAAAAAAAAAAACCCTCAAAAATTCAATGCTAAAACAAATAAAGAGGCAAATCAGAGTTCTCAGAGGATGACAGAAGCAAAAATGGCCAACAAATGTTTGGAACGTGTTCAACATTCTTAGCCATTTAGGAAATGTAAATCAAAGCCACTTTGAGATTCCAGCTCCGGTCAGAACGGTCACTGCGCTGGCTAGTTTTATGTCATCTTGACACAAGCTGCAGTCACTTGGGGAAAGGAACCTCCGTCATGAGAATACTCCCAGCAGATTGGCCTGTGGTGCATTCTCTTCATTGATGACTGATGTGGGAGCACCCAGGTCTCTGTGGGTGCTGCCACCCCTGGGCTGGTGGTTCTGGGTTCTATAAGAAAGCAGGCCAAGCAAGCCAAGGGGAGCAAGCCAGTAAGCAGCACGCCTCCATGGCCTCTGCATCAGCTCCTGACTCCAGGTTACCCTGTCTGATTTGAGTTTCTGCCTTGGCTTCCCTCAGTGAACTGTGACTCTGCATGTATAACCCTTTCCTCCCCGAGTTGCCTTTGATCATGGTGTTTTATCACAGCTGTAGTAATTCTGACTAAGACAGTCGTCAAGAAAACAAAATAGAAGCTGCAGAGACGGCTAAGCAGTCTTGCAGAGGATCAGAGTTCAGTTCCCACATGAGGGGCTCACAGTGACCTGTTACTACAGTCCCGGGGGGGTTGATGCCCTCTTCTGGCCTCCGCAGTTACCCCAACACGCGTAGCATATAGTCACACACACACCAGATACACACAAATAAAAACAAATCTTCAAAGAAAAAATAATAATAATAACAGCAAATACTGGCAAGGATTCGGGGAAAGGAAATCCTTATACACCTCTGGCGACTCAGTTAGCTTGAACGAAATAGGGGCTAAAGCAATGGCTCAGTGGTTAGGAGCACTTCCTGATCTTCTGGAGGACCAGGGTTCGATTCCCAGCACCCACATAGCAGCTCACAACCATCACTCCAGTTGCAGAGGATCTGGCCCTTGGTTCTGGCATCTTCGGGCACCGGGCCGAATGGTGAGCACCGTATGGTGCTCAGACAAACATATAGACAAGCATTTATACACACAAAATAATGAAATAAAATTTACTAAGATGAATGAAATCATGTCAGTTACAGGAAAACACAGGAGTAGAGGTCAGAGGGCAAGAGAGCAGCCTGTAGGCATCCGTTTTCTCTGTCCAGGTGTGGGTGTGGGAGGTCAAACCCACCCACTGAGTCATCTCACTGATGGCCTGAAGACTGATTTCTAACCAAGCATCTGTGTTAGTCAGCTCCCCATCTTCCTGTCACCGTGACAAATTCCTGGGAGAAGCAATTTACAAGTAAGAAAGGGAAGGGTTTGCAGGAGCTGCAAAACGTCACTGACAGATGTTAACGACCAAATGAACGCTCAACTACACCACGCTCGCAGACTGGAATGTCCAACATCATAAAAACGCCATGGTTCCTCAAATCAATCGATGCATTTGATACAAATCCAATTAAGATTCCAACTGTCCCGTTTGATTTGCAACTTCTCACTCGAGGAGTCTGTGGGAGATGGAAAGGGAGCTCCTGGAGTGGCTGACTAACTCATGGAGAACCTAAGTGGTGTGTAGAGGTTGGAATGTTGCAAGTCCAGACCTCAATTATCTCGAGGAATCTTTAGCCCTTTTAATAGCCATTTGTCACCCTCCTTTGTGTGACCTAACAGCTTTGTGACCATTAGGGAAACTTTTCTGTTGTACAGACCCCTAGGCCCCAGGCTTCCAGTAACCCAAAGGCTCAGAATGCCATCTGCAGCATGAGGCTTGTAGCCGAGATTCCTCACCTGCCCGGTGTTCCCATCGATGTATCTGAAAAGTGTCTCCATCTCCGACTTTAGCTGTTCTGTTCCTACAGAGCTTCATGAACCTTCCAGTCACGCTGGACTGTGGTGTTTGGGGAACCTGACTGTTCCCAGGCCATGGGCACTCATACCTGGTTCCATCTCTTCTGTGCCTTTGAGGTGAGGGCTGTTTCTTTCAACAAAGAGCAAAGCAACAAAGTTGCCAAGATATTCCTGACCAGAAAATGCCTAGCAGGAGCTGGAGAGAGGGCTCCGGGGTTAAGAGCACTTCCAGAGGACCTGAGTTCGAGTCTCGGCACCCACATGCAGGCTCACAACCATCTATATCTCCAGTTTCAGGGGACCTGATGCCCTCTTCTGCCTCTTCGGCCACCAAGCACACATTGGTGCACAGACATGCAGGCAAAATACCCAGACACATACAGAATCAAATCAAATAAAAGATTTTTTTTAATTAAAAAAATTGGAAAAACAAAAAAGCAACACCTGGAGGTAGGTGGAATCAACATCGTGATAAATTAAGGAAGCATCTTGAATTTTGCTCCTGGCTTTCTCTAAATTGTAATTAGGATTTTGTAACAGCGCCACAAGACTAGGCAAACTGGCCAGCAATTTGGGTAAAAACCAGCTGCACACTCACACTGAACGGGAGCTGCCCTGGGAAGGAGCCGGTGTCACAGGTCAGCCGGAAGGAACTTGCGGGAGAGTGACTCGTCACTCCAAACAAAAGTCTTTTACATTGAATTTCCTCTTTACACTTTTCACATCCTCGGTTCAGGGAAGAGAGCAAAACTCAGCCAGGCGCAGTGGGACATGGTGCGCATGCCTGCAATCCCAGCACGTGGAGGTGGAGACTGGGGTCAGCAATTCCGTGAGACCCTGTCTCAGAGAAGAAAAACAGTGCCTTACAGACTCTAGCTCTGACCTCCGGTGGGAAATGGTCTTCCCCCACAAGCCAGCGTCTATCCAGCGGTGTCATTTCAGAAGCAGTTCCTTCCAGGAAGATGTGAGCAGACACTTACAAGACTTCGCACTGTCTGAATCCCCCGTCCTAAAGCGTCACTGTAAAAATCAACAAAGCCTCTTGCTGCCGCTCTGAACAGAAACAGTTTACAGAGGGGCCTGGTGTGTCACAGGAGGCGTCCAGGAGCTTTTCAAAAACAACTCTGACATGCAGGAAATCAACCAAAACCTGTGGGATTCCCAACAGGATGGTTCGCTAAATCAAAGCAGGAACCTGTGCTCTTCTGAACACCGCCACCTTGATGTCAATCAGGAGACCCACGTAGTGTGAACCTCACACAGTCTGCTTCAAGGGTGCCAAGGTCCCAATCAAGACTTGATTTCCCAGGTGGGGACGCATGCCTTTAATCCCAGCACTGGGAAGGCAGAGGCAGGCAGATCTCTGCGAGTTCAAGGCCAGCCTGGTCTACAGAACAAGTTCCAGGACAGCCAGAGTCACACAGAGAAACCTGTCTCAGAAGACGAGTAAGACAGCTGAGTGGAACAGGTGTTTGCTGTGCAAGCCTGATGACCACGGTTTGACTCCAAGAACGCACAGCAGAGGGAGAGAATGACTCCCACACGTTGTTCTCTGACCAACACACGGCCACACTGTGGGACATCACACACAGTCAATTAATAAATACATTTTAAAATTGTTATTCCTTCTGTGTTGATCCTTATTTATAACACTTTCCCATATATTATGTAGAGTGCTCACTTGTCTGCTACTCCAGTTGTATAAAATATCTTGTCATATTATCATCTTTGCTTTTGCTCTGGATCCTACAATGCTATCTTCGCTAATTTTAGCCTTTCTCCAAACTTTATTTTACTTTGAATAAGAATATTCACTTTGATAGGTTGGCCACTAGTCTTTTTCCAAATATTTCCTCTTCCTAATTTCCAACTTTTAATTTTAATTTGCAGTGGTTTTATTTTACTGTAACCGCTAACAAATATATATAAATTTATTTTTATATTTAAAATATAAAAAATATAAAAAAAACAGTTTTCCAGCTACCGTAGGGTCACTAAAAGTACAGCACCATCAGGTGTCCCTTGACAGTCCCTCAGCTTTCTGTGGTCTGTGACTGAACAGCAGAGACTTGCTGGGTGTCCCGGGGTTGTTTCCAGTCTCAACAGCGTGTACAGCTTCTTCGGGAAACTTCTCTTCTTCCTTTGCAGGGGACTTTTTGTTTTGTTTTGTTTGTTCAAGACAGGGTTTCTCTGTTGGAACTCTGGCTCTCCTGGAATGCACTCTGTAAACCAGGCTGGCCTCGAACTCACAGAGATCCGCCTGCTTCTATCTCTGCCTCCTGAGTGCTAAGATTAAAGGTGTATGCCACCACTGCCCAGCGGTAAGGGACTTTTAGAGCTTGTTTTTGTTTGTTTGTTTGTTTGTTTTAAAGTTTTTGAATGGGTGGGTTTAACAGAGCCTTGATAGTACATCTCATATTTTTGTTTTGGTTTCTGAGACAGGGTCACTCCATGTAGTCATGGCTATCCTGAAACTTATGTAAGTTTCAGGCTGGCCTTGAACTCACAGAGATCCACCTACCTTTGTCTGCCAAGTGCTGGGATTAAAGCATGTGTCCCCTTGCCCTGCTGTGACCATCTCACTTACATCAAGCACTGTTCCTATTTCCTGAGCTACGGAAAGCGCAGAAGAGCTCACCCTTTGGACTCTATTTGGGGTAGTTTGTATTTTTTCCAGGGGTCAAAAATTCTTGAGCCAATGTGGAACAAAGAGCAGACAACTACTGGAAAAGCATTCTAGGAATGAGGACGGAATGTATAAAGGCACACAGTACCGAGAGGACGTTATGTCTTTAGGAACAAGAAATCAGTACGATCAGAACAAAGGTCTGAATGTGGAAAGCAAATCAGAGACAGAGGCAAGACTATGAATTATAAGGCTTCCTGCTTTGTCTGGTGGGAACACACCCTCCTCCACCCCTTGCCTTTAAGGTACTTCTGGCTCTGATCCTGGCTATTGATTCACATCCCTCTGCACTGGGCTGTAAACTTGACATTCCACAGATTTCCTCTGGGTAGATCGCTGGTCTCTGGCACCCTGCTGGGAATATTCTCCCTCGGTCTCCCCAGTCTTCTCGCTCTGTCTCAACTCAGGAACACTGCCAGCGTTGCACAGGTGCACCTTAGCATGTGTCGAACCTTGTGAATGTCTGCAATCGCTAAGCGTAGACAATCGAGAAAGATCCGTCCTTTCTGTCTCCCCTCTAGAAAACCGCTCTCATGTTGTCTCTCACGTTTAACAGCTGAAAACTTCTGTTTCAAGCGTGTTTTCCAGTTTTCCAGCTGTTTCCGATGGGAAGATGTATCTGGCCACTGCATCATCCTGACACTCTCGTTCCCATGCCTGTTCACGCTTCCAGTGTTGTATTAAACCCTTCGCTCCCAGAATGCGTGGTGCGGCTTCTAACCAGACTCGGAATGAACTCTTCCATATTGAACGTGTTCTGGAATTCGTGTGCGTCTCTTGTGCTGGTAAGGAAACAGTGGATGGTAGGATTGTGATAGGAATGTTGGGTAAATTTCAACAACTTTCAATTCCCAAATTGTATCGGTCAGTGTTCCTTCACCAACAAAAAAAACCAGCCCTTCCACCTAAGCCAGGAGCGGTGATGCACAGCACTGGGGAGGCAGAAGCAGGTGGACTTCTGTGAGGTCCAGCCTGGTCTACAGAGTGCATTCTAGGATAACCAGGGCTACATAGAAAGACCCTGTCACAAAAACAAACAAACGAAGTCACAGTCTCCCTTCACAATGGTTCTATAATCACCTTGTCTGAGGTAGCCACCTTGTCGGGGCATACTGACTGTTCTCCAGACCCACGCTCAAGTCCCAACACTTCCAGACACGCAGCAGTGCCCAAGTCCTAGCAGAGCCAAAGGGAAGGACTAAGGAGTCTGCCTGGAAAGCAAATGCCAGAAATGACAACAGACTTCAGGCTTTACCAGTTTATAGCAGAAAACCCTGGGGGATTTTATGGAAACAGCTTCCGAGAAGGTTATGTCAGGGAGGGAGAAATGCGTATTTCACATTTATATTTATTTGTTTGTCTCAGAGTTGGGAGTATGCAAGTCATAGCGCACATGTAGGCAGGAGAGACAGCAATTTGCAAGAGTCCAGGGATTGAACTCGGGTTGTTAGCTTTGTCCCCTGACCTGCTGAGCCACCCAGAACATAGTTTTTGTCCAGAAACATGATTGTGCAGAATGTATTGGTTACGTATGTTAACTTGACATAAGTATGCTAAACTATAAAAGATTACTGAAACGGTTGGCTGAACTTATAACAATGGCCTACGCAAGGTAAGGAGAAATGCCCAAACTTCCTTGATCCACTGAAGAACAAGATCTCCAAAGGCTCCGTTCCGGGAACAAGGAACCCCACTCATCAAGAAGCTCCAGCCTCAGAGAGCGATTACCTGGGTTACCTTACACCTCCAAGCTCCCACCCGCTCACCGGCCCTCTGTCAAAGTCCACTGTTCACCAATGCATAGAGCTGATGCCGAGCTGCATACTGATAAGGCTAATGACAGGACTAGCAGGCAGTGCTTCACACCCTGCTAAGACTTCTGTGTGTCAGGAAGTATTGGGGGGAGGGGCGTTCCACGGAAATTAGTTCACCTAACGCTTTGTGAAAGCGCTTGCTTCAGTTGTGTCTGATACTTCAAAGCAAGCCCTCCGAGGTGAAGGAAGAAATGCGCATGCTTTGGTTTCAGGAAGCACTGGGAGTCTATCCTGGGGCACAATGCTACAGCCTCATTGTAACCCCTGAGGGAGCCACGGTGTGGCGGGGGAAGCCTTCTCAAATGCAAGAGCATTTGTATTTTGCACTGAACAAAGTGTGTGATGACAGTCTTCCCTGCGTTTCCCTGGGAAAGACACTTGGATTTTTAGGTTTTGAGACATTGTGCTATCTGGATTATCCTCACGCCTCTGTCAATTCCTTCACTGGCTCCTTTCCCTTCTCTTATCTCCCAAATGCAGGTGTCTCCTGTCTCGCAAGACTCCCGTTCTAAATTGCACTGCCTGACACAGCTGCTACGTCAGCCGAGTGAAGGTTACTAAGCCCTTGAAATTAATTGTAGACATGCGGGACTCAGGTGTGTTCCAAGTGTAGGGTAGACAGGAATTTTAAAGACTTGCAAAATTTTATGTCAAAGAGCTCTTTGGTAATCTTTGTGCCAATGAGGTGTTAAAATGACAATCTGGACATATTTAGTCTAATGAAATGTACTATTGAAGTTCAATTTCACCTGTTTCTTTTTTGTATTTTTAATATGGTTGCTGATGTGTGTATGTGTGTGTGTGCATGTGTCTATGTCTGTGTCTGTGTGTGTGTCTGTGTATGTGTGTGTGTACATGTGTCTATGTCTGTGTCTGTGTGTGTGTCTGTGTATGTGTGTGTGTGCATGTGTCTATGTCTGTGTCTGTGTGTCTGTGTATGTGTGTGTGTGCATATGTCTGTGTGTCTGTGTGTGTACATGTGTCTGTGTCTGTGTGTGTGCATGTGTCTGTGTGTGTGCATGTGTCTGTGTGTGTGTCTGTGTCTGTGTGTGTGTCTGTGTCTGTGTGTCTGTGTATGTGTGTCTGTGTATGTGTGTGTGTGCATGTGTCTGTGTGTGTGTCTGTGTGCATGTGTCTATGTGCATGTGTCTATGTCTGTGTCTGTGGATGTGTGTGTGTGCATATGTCTGTGTGTCTGTGTACATGTGTCTGTGTCTGTATGTGTGCATGTGTCTGTGTGTGTGTCTGTGTGTCTGTGTGTGTGTGTCTGTGTATGTGTGTGTGTGCATGTGTCTGTGTGTGTGTCTGTGTGCATATGTCTATGTCTGTGTATGTGTGTGTGTGCATATGTCTGTGTGTCTGTGTGTGTACATGTGTCTGTGTGTGTCTGTGTGTCTGTGTATGTATGTGTGCATATATCTGTGTATGTGTGTGTGTGCATATGTCTATGTGTCTGTGTGTGTATGTCTCTGTGTGTGTGTGTGTGTGTCAATGAAGTCGTGTGAATTGTCAATGTTTGTGATCAATGTGTGTGCGCGTGCGTGTGTGTCTGTGCGTGTGTCTGTGCATATGTGTCTCTGTGTGTGTGTGTGTGTGTGTGTAGACATGTAAATACCATGGAACGAATGTGGCCATCAGAAGACAACGTTCTGGAGTCAGTTCTCACCTTCCACCTTGTGAGCCAGGGTCTCTCTGTTTTTATGCTGCACCGTGTGCTCTGGGAGAATCCTCCTGTCTCTGCTTCCCAGCTCACAGTAAGAGGGCTGAGATTACGATGTGTGCCATGGAGTCCAGCTTTTTATATGGGTTCTGGGAGTCAGACAGGTCTTCAGGATTGTATGGCTAGCATTTTACCCACTGAGCCATCTCCAGGCCCAGTCGATTGCATTTTGAAAGGCATATGTGGTTTGCATTCGCTGCTGCAGTTCTACAAGACACACCGTTCTGAACTTACTAATGCTCTCTTGCCTACATTCTAGGTGTCAAATACTCCGTCCATGAAATGATTCTGAAATCTTGAATTCCAGCCTCTCTCCTAGGATTTTCTAGGATTCACTCTACATTTCCAATATCCAGCAAATAACCACCAGCTCTTCAGCTCACTGTGGACAAAACTGTGAGCTTTCATTCAAAACATGTTTTCTGCCTGGCTTCCGTACACTCCGCACGAATTCTTATTGCTGCTATAACAAATTGTCACAGATTTGATAGCTTGAAACACCACAAATGTATTATCTAATAATCCTGAATGTCAGGAGTCAGAAGTCAGTCCCACTGTTCTGTGAACGAGCTGTCACATGACTGGGTTCTTTTGGAAGTTGTAGGAGAGAATCCCAGACCTGTCTCCTCATTTACCACCTACCAGAAGCTGCCAGCATGCTTTGGCTCGTGTCCAGAGCCATGTTCAACGCCAGCAATGGTCAGTGTCTGATACACCTCACTCCAATAAAGCTCTTCTTCTGTCATCTCCCTTTCCTGTCTGCCCTTCACTGCCATCACAAGGGACCCACCCACAATCCACAATCCAGGATAATTTTTCCATCTCAGTGTCAACTGATCAGTAGCCTTAATCCAACCTTTATTTTTTTCTTTTTCTACTTTTCTGTGTGTGCAGACACATGTGTGCATGTGTTGATCAGGAATCTCCCCCTTGTTCTTTCCATGCTACTCAGTGAGGTAGACTCTCTCAGTCGAACCCACAGCTCACAGTATGGCAAGTCTCACTGGCCTTCTCGCTCTGCAGATCTCTCTCTCTCTCTCGTCCAAGGCTGACGCCATGCCCACTTGGCACTGGCTGGGGCTCTAAACTAAACTCTGGTCTTCATGCTTCTGGTCCTCGGGATTTCATGGTAGTGAGCGCTTTAACCTCTGAGCCATCTGCCCAGTCCCCAACCCGCAATCTTAATTTCTCCTTGTAGCATAATGTAGTCAGAGCCTGAGACACAGACTTCTCATCTGAAAGGGCTGAAGAGGGAACAAGCGACCTCATGCAAGGTCAGCAGGAAAAGACTTTATAATTCAAGCAGATTCCAGAGTAGTCTTCTCTGTGACTTTCAAAGTGACTGATGACAGAGAGGAGTTAAGACAGCTCACGGGCGTGGACATGAATAGCCCGTTTCTTTTCCGAATCCCTCTCCATCCTGAGTTATGTTTTCACTATGGTATCTGTGATCGCTACTGTTGTAGGCGCCCGTCTGCTCCCGCCTCTCTAGGTGCGCATGCGCATGCTATGCTCAGCCTCAACTCCAGCTCCCTGAGCCCCTTCAGCCACCCACTGCTGCTGGGGCTTCCCATCTCCGTGTGGATGGAACGCCTTCTCAGCCCACACGAGTGCCCAGGGCTCAATGAGCAGGGGCTCAGGCTCTGGCTGGGTGACAGCTGAGTGATGGAGATTCCTCCAGCTCAGCCGGCCTTCTCTGGGTGAAGGTGCTAACTGAGCCTCTCAGTACTTACTGCTCTGAGAGGAGTCTGTAAGCGCCCTCTGGCAGTGGGCGGATCACAGCGAGGACTGGGCTACTGACTGAGACCGCCACCAACTGTGTTTCTTCCAGGAGTAAACCCAACTTTTCCCAGAGCCCTGAGCCCTCCTGCTGTCCACTCCTTAGGCTTCCCTGCTGGGGACCCCTGGACCTCAGGCCACTGTCCCCCATGCCTGCCATGAGCCCCAAAGAGCAGTGCCAAGGACCACTGGGAGCTGGCACATTTCCCTTTTGTAGGAGTCTGGCTCTGCGGGACCGGACCAGGGAGTTCTGGGGCTTGAGAATCTCCTTAGAAAAGCCCCGCCCCCACACCTGGGACTACCAGGGACCCCACTCCTGGCCCACTGTGGGGTCCCCCCCCAACCTGGCAGAGTGACACAGAAGTGGTCCAACTAACACATGTGGTCCAGAGCTGGACAACTCCCAACTAGGATCCCGTTGACGTCATCCCCAGACTATTCAAATAGGGTAAAAAATAAAAATAAAAAGTCCCACTAACCCCAGGTCATCCTAGAAATCCCTACCTCCCCCAAATAAAGAGCTGCATTCTGCTCAGTTCTCAGCACAGCCACTGCTACTGCTGCCTTCCTCCTGAGCAGAGGCAGCCATACCCAATGAATCTCTTTTGATGAGATTTGCTGCACGGAGCTGTCGTTGTCATGGGTAGAAGTGAAGTGAAGAAGCAAAGAAGAACACCTCAGCTCAGCGGGGCATATTTCTCCCTCAGAGGGGCAACACTGAGGAAACTTCTCCCCTTGGAGCAGAGCAGAGGAGCATAGAGCTGTTACACTGGAAGACTCCAACTCAGCTGGGGGTACCTTCCCACCTCAGAGCTGTGTGGTCCCTGGGCTCCTAACTGCCAGGGCAGCTTTCCTCTCGGAGCTCCACTATAAAGACACCTTCTCCACTTCAGAGCTATGTGGTTCCTTGGCTCCTGACTGCCCGGGTACCTTTCCATCTTCATCTGATCTGAAAATATTACTAACAGTTGTATGCCATTAAAGTCTTTCTTACTCTGGTTTTTTTTTTTTTTTTTTTTTTTTTTTGACATACTTGAACTGAATATTTCTATCAGGTTGTAAGGCATGTTGGCCACCTTTGTGTTCACCCACCCAGATCCACCCCCATCCAAAGCTGGAGTTTTAGGTGGTTATGAGCTTCTAGACATAGGTGCTTCTGGTTCTTAGAGGCAGGTGCATTATGATTTAGGAGGCAGGTCCACTATAACCAATGGTACCTAGCATAATACTTGATGTATGGTAGTTTATCAATACCTATTCCTTGAACGTAATGAAATAGAGGCAACTCGTGCTGACCTAGTGTGCTTGTCATTACAGCCGCTGGTGTCCTGGGTCACTGACATCCACTTGACTCAGACTCTGTTCTAACGGTGACCGTCAGTGTGAGGTCTTGTAGGGAATGGGCTGTCGTGCCCTTGAGATGTGCTCATTCAAGAATTGGCTATATTTTATGACATAAGCTATGATGTCATGAGTAGTCAAAATGACAGTTTTATAGCTCAATTTAAGTTTATATGAATCAGTTTCAATGCTATCAAGGCAAAGAAGTGAGAAGTATTTCTATAAAGACCGAGTGGAGGGTCCCCACGAGACAAGGAAACGTGGCAACCTCAGATTTGCTGAAGGAGTGCATAGCTCTGACCGATTAAGGGCTGAGGTGGTTTCAATAAAGGCAGAAATCTAAACACTTGAGAGGCCGAGGCAGGTGGATCCTTGTGAGTTTGAGGCCAGCCTGTGTATAAAGTGAGTCCTAGGGCAGACCTAGAGTACACAGAGAGACCCTGTCTCAAACAAAATTTAAAAAAAAACAAAAATCTTTAAAACTGTAACAGAAAGTCTCTTGTAGAATTTGTTTAATCTAATGAGTTTACTAAAAGTTCAGAAAAATTACTGCATTCAACACTAATTGTGTTTTTTAAATTAAGGTTAGGAAAAAAATCTGTCCTTTACACTTTTCAAAGAATCATCATCATCATTATTATTATAGTATTGGTACATGTGGTGTGTGTGTGTGTGTGTGTGTGTGTGTGTGTGTGTGTGTGTGCACGCGGGTGTGTACGCAAGCTATTAGTGCCCACTGTAATAAAAATCAATCTGAAAGAAAAGATTATTGGAATTAATCTGGCAAAAGTAGGTAAGCTCATTGTGAAGGAAATCAACATCAGTCTTCTAAGCATACAGCAGAGAAACACACAGAGACATCCTCAGGAATTTAGAGGGTCACAGGTTCATGAGTTGCAGGAGTCAGTGTCAAAAGATGTAATTTCTTCCCTAGATCTACTCATGAATTCAGTCACATTATAAAGAGAATGCCAAACACGATCTTCCACAGAATGAAACGATCTGACCTTAAAGTCCAATCTGAAGCAGAGGGACAAGACAGCCTGAAGGTGTGGAACTAGCCAAAAGAACTCCCTCGCCAGTGTCCACTTACCTTAAAGTTACCGGATTGAGATGCATGACATTGGCATAGAGCCAGACAAACTGGTGAATGAAACAGTAAAAAGACTCCACAAAGCAGCCTCTGAATGCTTGTAGACTTAACACTTCAAATGTGGCATTGGAAATCTGGAGTAAAGAGCTAGATATGGTGGCACACTCCTTTATTACCAGCAGAGACAGGCGGATCTCTGTGAGTTTGAGACCTGGTCTACATAGAGAGCTCCAGGACATAAAGAGATCCTGTCTCAAAAATGAAAGAGAAAGAAGAGGAGGAGGAAGGGGAGGAGGAGGAGGAAGGAAGGACAGAGAGAAAAACAAACTATTCAATAAATAAATGAAAAATTGGTTCCAGTGGGAGAGTCTGGCTTTGGGGTGGTCTGTGATGCTCTCAACATAGCAGGACACACCACGGTCCTGCACCGCATGCTTCTCTCACAGCAAGAGCTTAAAAAGTTGACCTTGAAGTAGAAAACTGTAGAAGAGTGGTCACTAGAAGCCAGAAAGTGTAGAGGACAGGGACCGCAGGTCAGGCAGCAGGTGCCAGGCAGAATGGGAGGAGCGGTAGGGTCTCGTGCTCTATAGCCTAGCGAAATGACTGCTGTCACAACAACCTGTTATGTATTTGAGAAGAACCAGAGGAGGATCCCCCACAGAAGAAATGGTGAAGGGCTGGAGAGCTGCTCTTTCAGAGGATCTGGGTTAATTTCCCAGCACCCACATACTGGCTCACAGCCATCGGTAACTCCAGATTCAGAGGATCCACTGCCCTCTTCTGGTCTCAACAGACGCCAGGCACACACATGTCACACAGACATACATGCAGGCAAAACACCCACACACATAAAATAGTATAAATAGTGAAAAAAATAGTAGATAGCACTGTTAATTTTCCCGATTTGACCACCACACACTAAACATGTGTATCAGAACACTTATGCAGCCCACAAATGTATCTAATTTTTTGTTAGCTAAAACTTTACAAATTCAAATACTACTCAACCAATGCTGAAACAAAGATAAATTATGAACATCAATCTGAGAAAATTTTGGTTTGTTTATTGACAAGGCTAGCCACACAAGTTTATTATAAAATCCTATCAATCATTAATAAATGTGAGACAACAGGAAAGGGACAAAAATAAAAAGCTAATTCCTAGAAGATTTCTGAGTGGCAAATAAATATGCCAAAAATGTGCCTTACCCCGATCAGGCAGCTGAAGAAGGCTCTTGGGACACCATTTCACACTCATCTAAGTGGGAAAGTGGAAAAGGGTTCAGTACAAGAGTCAGGTGGGGAGCACCAGGCTCTCACGGTGCTGGGCAGAGTGTCAGTTCTTTCTACCGCATTAGAAAAATAATTTAACAGCTGTGTGCAGTGGTGCATACCTGTAATTCCAGCTGCTCAAGGCATGGGATGAGAGGGCCACACACCTAAGGTGATTTAGCAAGATCCTGTCTCCAGAAGAAAAGAACAACCTGCCAATATAGTTCTGAAAATGAAAACTGGCATGCCGTTTGACTCACAAATTCCGTTTTGTTTGTTTTTGTTTTTATTCTATCAGGCAAGAGAAACCCTTACATATATGTACACAAAGTCGCACATATGAGTGATCAGGCTGGCGGTATAGCTCATGAGTCGAATACATACTGAGCATGCATGAGGGCCTGGGTTCAAGCACCAGCACCACATGTGCGCACACACACACACACACACACCATGGAGCATTGCAGTATTATTTGTAATACAAAAAGAAAGGAAACAGCTCATATGTCTAACAAAAGAAAACGTGCAGTTTTAGCAGTACATTCATAAGATAGTATACTGTGCAGCATCAGATGAAGTAGTCAGGGTGATAGATATCAACAAGGATCCGTGTCAAACAGTGAGGAGACAGAAAATCAAGTTGCAGAACCATATGTAGAATAAGATACCTACTATGTATTGAGACAGCCATGTTTAAAACATGTTTATAGCACACTTACAAACGTATCAAAGACACACGAATTCATGATAATTGTTAGAGATGGGAGAGAAGAATTAAGGTGAAGTCACAGTGTATAAAGAATGTGACTCTACTTACAATATTTCTTTTTTAAAAACCTGAAGTGAGTATGGCTATATTAGCATCCATGTAGATGAATATGGGAACAGGCATCCATTCCAGTTTTCTCTTTGTATGTTAGCGATATTTCCTTTTTCTAAGAAGAATCCTTTGGGAACATGTAACAACAGCTGAAGTACGAGGAAGTTTGCTTTCTGTGCTGCAGTAAACACCATGACCAAAGGCAGCTTGAGGAGGAAAGGGTTTATTTCATCTTGCAGTTCTAGTCTAACACTGAGGGAAGTCAGGGCAGGAGCTTGAGACAGGAACTGGAGCAGAGACTGTGGGGGAATGCTGCTTACTATCTTGCTCCCCCAGGCTTGCTCAGCCTGCTCTCTTATGTTACCCAGGGGCTTCCTGCCCAAGGGTAATGCTGCCCATAGTGAGCTGGACATTACATCAAACATTAATCAAGAAAATGAAAGTTGGTCATGGTGGTGCATTCCTTTAATCCCAATGCTAAAAAGGCAGAGGCTGGCAGATCTCTGTAGAAAAGCAGAGGTGGGGGGAGGTGAGAGAGAGAGAGAGAGAGAGAGAGAGAGAGGGAGAGAGAGAGAAGAAAGAAAAAGGCCAGGAATGGTGGCTCATGCCTTTAATCCCAGCCCTAGGGACACTGAAGCAGGTGGATCTCCATGAGTTCAAGACCAGTACAAGCAAGAGAATAGCAGGGAAATAACCCAGCCTGTGGAGGATTTCCCCTAAAAATACCTTCACTTACTCATTACCGGAATCAGGTCAGGCCAAACAGCAGGGCCATTAAGTTGAGAAATGTGTCAAGACAATGAAGCTGACTGTCCTAAAGGCAGCTAGATCAGAAGTCGGGGGACTCTCATCAGAAGTCCATCTCTCTGGGGAGCTGATGTTGGAGTGATTATGGGTACAGCAGATGGATGTTTCCAGACTGGTGGGTACCTTCTCACAGCGGATGGGCCAGAGGATGCACATCTAGTTCTTTAAGACCAAGCCAGGAGGTGCTTTTCAGTTCTATAACTTTCATGAACAGTGATCATGATTTCTTCAAGCCGTTCCTGCCACCAATTGGTTCATCCATGTGCAGTTCCTAACATGTTCCACAACAGACAGGCGAGAGGGGCAGTCGCTCTGAGGCCCACTCAATGACTGCTAAACTCAAAGCAACGAAAGTAAGGACAATTCACAATTGACCCCGGGAGCTGGGGGAGGGGCGAATCCAGAACACAGTCTGCTCTCAATGATAGGTTTCATACTTACATTTAAATCTAACGTATTTTTATTCTTATGTTCTTCTAAGTCAAGGACCAAATCTTAGCAGTAATCTTCCATTACGCTAACAAGAAAGCATGCTGCATGCTTCCAAAAAATGAGAATCAACTTTCTTTTCTGATGTCTAGGCTCTTAACTATGATGTCACATTCATGCTCCAGTCTACTGATGAAACAGAAGTTGGCTCCAGCGTGTTTAGGGAAAGATACTTATCTTTCCTGTCCAAATCATAGAGTGACAGAGCACTGTGAGGAGCAGAATGTTTCTCCACTGGCTGTGTACAGCCTACAGTTACAGGAAAACACTGTGAGCTGTTGAACTGCATGTGATTTGTTTCTTGCCTCTGCCTTTTTTCTATTAATATTAATTGCCTTCCTGCTTATTTACTCTGCTGTCACCTAGCGTGGGCCAACAGACAGGCAAGAGGGAGGTAGCAATTTTAAGGACAATTAATAAAGAACATTTTTGAAATTTATGATACTATTTCTTAATTCCATTTTTTTTCTATTTGGAAAAAAAAATCGCAATTTAACCTTAGGCTAGGCACATACACCCTTCATGCTCTGAGCTCTCTATGTGCTTGTCTGATGAGGCTTCAGTTAGCAGGTGGTAAAGACACAGAAGACAGGGAAGAGGCTTTGAGAGTCATCATGAACCGATGAACCCCAGATAAAGGCTTTAGCCATTCATATTCAGAGACTTATTATTTAGAAAAGGAAATCAACCGTATGAATAATGTAACCTACCTGCTATATATTGCTACTGAGCAAAACACTATAGGAACAAGTGAAGAAAACTGAGATTTAAAAAATTGTATTTAATTTTTAATTATGTGCATGTGATTGTGATGGATATGCACATGAGTTGCAGGTACCCATGGAAACCAAAGATGGTGTCAGATTCTCTGAAGCTAGAGTTACAGGTGGTTGAGAGCCACCCAACCTGGGCTCTGGGAACCAAACTCAGGTTCTCTGTAACAGCAATAGGCTCTCTTAACCACTGAGCCACCTTTCCAGCCCAAGACTTCCCCCACTCAAAAAGGTAAGTTTTACAGAGTAATTGCTTATTTATTTACTTGTGTCAAATTTCACTATGTAGTCCAGGATGGCCTCCACCTTGCATCCTCCTGCCTCAGCCTTCCTAGTGTTGGGATTATAGGTTCATGTCACTACTACCAGCTTTAGAAGATTTTATTAACTAATATCATTACCTGCATTATTTCATATGCTGTGTGTGGTGGCATATGCCTGTGACCCAAACACTGGGGAGGCTGAGGCAGGAAGACTGAGAGTTTGAGACCAGCATGGACTTACCATTAAGACATTGTCTCAAAGCCAAAAGTAAAACAAAAGACTGAGCAGGGGCATCTCCCCTGCAATGCAGAGGAAGGTGACCACTACAGGAGGGAAATGGATCAATACAGAGCGAGGGACTAGATTATTAGGAGCATCCTGATTTAGTCGATGTGGACACCTTCTAGTCCAGGGTCCAGCTGAGGCCTCCCTGGCCTTCCAAGTATTGTAAGCCCACACATTCTCTTTTTCCTACATTGGTTTAAATTTGTTTTCTGTCATTTGTAAATGAATGACTTCTAAGAAACCTGGAAGAGGTATGGGTACTTGAGCAGGTCAATTGGGTCGTATCTTTGTGACCCATCCATCTTCAGTTCAGTAAGAACACTGGAGCTAAGGCTACAGAGAAGGCTCAACAAACAGTTAAGAACCTGGGCTCTGTTTCTAGCACCCACAGCAGGCAGCTCCCAACCAGTTTAACTCCATTCCAGGGGATCTGATGCCCTCTGGCATCCTCTGCCAGCACCTACACTCATGTGGTACACATAAACTCATGCAGGCACGTAGATAGATGGATAGATAGATAGATAGATAGATGGATGGATAGATAGGCAGATAGATGGATGGATAGATAGATAGATAGATAGATAGATAGATAGATAGATAGATAGATAGATGGATGGATAGATAGGTAGATGGATGGATGGATAGATAGATAGATAGATAGATAGATAGATAGATAGATAGATAGATAGATAGATAGATAGATAGATAGATAGATGGATAGATGGATGGATGGATAGATAGGTAGATAGATGGATGGATGGATAGATAGGTAGATAGATGGATGGATGGATAGATAGATAGATAGATAGATAGATAGATAGATAGATAGATAGATAGATAGATAGATGGATAGATGGATGGATGGATAGATAGGTAGATAGATGGATGGATGGATAGATAGATAGATAGATAGATAGATAGATAGATAGATAGATAGATAGATAGATAGATGGATAGATGGATGGATGGATAGATAGGCAGGGTTGGCGGTGCCCACCTTTAATCCCAGCCCTCAGGAGGCAGAGTCAGGAGGATCTCTGTGAATTTGAGGCTAGCCTGAACTACATTGCTAGTTCCAAGGCAGCCAGGGCTACATAGAGAGACCCTATCTCAAAAAGCAAACAAACAAAAATCTAAAAAACGAAACCTCCCAGAGACAACTGCTTCTTCATTCTTTAGATATTGCCAAGGCCTTTTAATGCTGACTAAACTGATGTTTTAAGGTCAAAACCCCTCCCCTCCGAGGTTGTAATTTAATTACAGCATTTCTCCCTTTCCTTTTCTCCCTCCAAACCCTCCCACATTGCCCCTCCCAGTTCTTCAAAATCACAGCCTCCTTTCTCATTGTTATTGTATGCACATATGTATTTGTATACATGTATATATTCCTAAACATAATCTGTTGAGTCCATGTAATGCGATTTGTATGCAGGTTTTCAGGACAGACTGGCATTGGATAACCAATTGGTATGCTCTTCCTTGGGGAGGACCATCTCTTCTGCTCCCAGATTTACCTAATTGCCTGTAGTTCTTTGTGTAGGGTGGAGGCCTCGTGGGCTTTTTCCCATCCAGTTTGGCATCAGTGTCATCCTTATTCAGCTCACATTTGGGCAGTCATGCTGGTGAGACTTTACAGGTATCGCTCCTGGTGTTTCTAGGAGACTCAATCCCACAGCAACCTCTCTGATCCTCGGGCTCTTGTGTTCTTTCCACCCCCTTCTTCTGCAGTGTTCCCTGAGCCTTAGGTGTGGGAGTGTTCTGTAGATGTTTTGAGACTGGGCCCACAACTCTCTTTTTTCTGGCCCATGGTTTGGCATACAAAAGAACAGATCATATGGCTTCCTAAATCGTCCTTCTGACTGGGATTGGGGCCTGGATAGCTAAAATTATGTTGGAAGCCAGTATCAGAGCTCCTCAGAATAGGTGCCACATTATGGCTGACACTCTAAATCTGGTAGAAAGAATGCAGAGGGCAGTGGGCCACCGCAGGCAGAATCTCATACTTTTGACACAGATGGGAGATCATCTTCCAAGGAACTGTGCCATGGTCATATGAGTCCGAGCTTGGAGAGCACTCTCTGGTTGTAGCCAACCATCAGCAAGCTTTTTGATATTTTGGCACCCACAGCAGATGTCAGCAGTGATAACCTTTCAGAGAAGGAGGCATCAAGAAGTTCACGGTCAGCTGTCAGTGAAGCATCCTGACCCAGAGCTGTGTGGCTGTGATGGACAACTCTTCACAGCCTCACTAGCAAAAAAAATGAAAATAAAAAGGTAAACTAAGAAAGGAGATATAGCCAGAGAGGCTCAGACTCTCTGTTTCTTTTTGTCCAGGATCCCCAACCTACCTCCTATGAAAGAAAGGAACAATGCTGCCTGCCAGTTTTACACAAATGGAGTTCTCAAGGGTACAAAGATGTGCTAACACGCTCGTGGACTGGATCAAAGCAAAGGTGAGTGCTTTGCAAGAACAAAGGATTTGGGGATGGCATGTGGGTTTTGTAGACATGTGCTTTGTGGTAAGAATCCGGGTGTATGTGTGACTTCATCGGGAAAATCAGGAGAATGTTTCCAACCTGGTGATTGATGATGCTGAGCTGGAGCAGGTGGTTTACATATACAAGTGTGTCAACACGACATTGCAAATCAAGGGCAAAATTAACTCCATTACAATACTGACTGTGAGAAACTTGGTCTGCCATTTGGTGCTGTGGTGGACACTTGGAAATTCTCAGCAGTGAGGGTGTAAGAGTTCAAGTAGTAAGTGACAGGTCAGCTATTCCCATTAACAAAACCAGGGGCTACCGCACTTGCTGAGCAGGGACTCCCAGGGTTGTGAGATAGTCAGTATCAGGACTTCTACAAGAAGTATCCTCAGTCCTGTGGGGGCGATGACTTTACAGGTCCCTGAGCATTTCAAGACCCTGTGGAATGGGTAGAAGTTGGTCACCACAGTGACAGAAATCACAGGATAAGTGATTGCCAGTGGGTCCTGTGCCCTCTCCCTTCACACCATGGGATACAGCTGTATTGAGATGGTTCTTTCTAGATTTCCTCTACCTTTCTGCTCTTAAACTGCTTCTCTGCTCTGAGAAGCCAGTTACCTGCCTTCACTGATATACCTCAGGCTGAGATTGGGGTGGGACAGCAGGTCAGTGGATCTTTGGCAGGAAGGTGCAGCTTCTCCACACCAGTGGAGCTGTACCGCAGTCTGTGCTTAAGGAGCTGCAAGTCCAGACCAGGGCATTGAAGCTTTCAGCTGTTGGGGGGCATTCTACCAACAAACAGTCCTTTGGGGATAAGCTATCCTGGAAACAAACAGATCAGAAGGCATACTAACCTTCTTCTAACTGAGCGCGGGGGTAGCAGGATCTGATGTGATTCCATAAGGGTCTTCTAATAAACCTAATTTTTCTGTGTTGACAAGGGAGGCCAGGCTTGCCATCTGGCATCCCAAGCCAACTTGTTTCCTAAAAGCATTTCTTCCTTCTGCATTCTGTCCTGGGTCTGTCTCAGGAGAAACAGGGAAAGGCCCTAGAAAACCGTAAACATCTTCCTGGTTCCGGGAAAACAACATCAGCTGAGGTTTACAAATATTACAAATGACCACAAACACCTCAATATCTTCCTCACTCTCTACCTTGCAAAGCTAAGTTGATTTTTTTTCTCCAAAAGAGAAATTATATCAATAAACACTGGATGCTAGGCATTGTGTGCTTGATCCCAGTAAAGACTTGTTTGACCCTCCAGGATGCAGGTAGCATCCTTCAGTTCTTCTGTGCCTTTTATCATGGCCTTTCCATGCCCATCCATCCTTCCTTGGCTGTATTTCATGTGGCTAGTTTGCTTTTCTTGAATCTCTGTATGTGTGGTATTCTGTGCTCCTTAAATATACCACTTTCCATTTATTATAATATGTCTTAACATGGTTGAATTTTGATCCTCTGTACACTTAGCAAATCCTCTTGCTTGGGATCATTGGTAATTTTTATAAAGACTCACTTTCCCTGCTTTGTCTGGCTCCTCAACTCAATAATCCTCTTTGACAATGTATAATGGACGCTGGAAATTAGAGAGGAAATATTGCCTAGAATTTCTGATTGTGAAAATTCCTGGCCCCAACTCTTCATAGGAGTAGATTCTGGACCAATGGAGTCAGCCAACTAGGCATTGAACATAAGGGGGAAACAGTTTTTGTCTTTATCGAACAAACACAGACATTTTTGTTCACTATTTCCTTAAACAATGTAAAATAAAAACTGTTCACATTGTACTTACAGTGCCATAGGCAGTGTATATAATCTAGAGATGATTTAAAGTATACTGGTTGTATATAGGCTGAATGTAAACACTATGTCACTTTATTCATGAGGCCTGAGCATCTGCTGTTATTAAAAGTCCAACTGCTTAATAAGAGCCCAGAGTTGATTTTTCTTCAAGGTCTTTATTAATTACGAGCCAAGTCAGTTCTCAGGGAATTCAATACCTGGGTGGCTAGGCAGAGGCTTCTCTCCTGATTTTCCTGTCTGTTTCTATTCTGCTTCTCTTCTCCTTCCATTCTGCCTCTATTTTGCTTCCATTCTGCTTTTTCTGCTAGCTCCTTTAATCCTTTTCCCATGCCCCCTCTCCATGTACAGGCCTTCATTACAACATGACGGTATCTTAGCATACTCCAGTCTTCTCTGATCACCTGGCCACAGACCTTTGATAGTGTTGGTCACCTTCAACTGTAAACAATTAGCCAATACCTGTGGATAACTGAGCTGCTAGCACAGAGGTAGGAATGAATAGGAAGCAATGCTGCAAGGCATCAGGCTTCACATTCTACAAGGCATCAAAGCCCTTTTACAAACTAAAACAGCACACAGGAGTAAACTATCACACAATGATCGGCAGAAGCTGGAGGGGTTCTGGAACCAATCCCCCAGAGACTGTAGGAGTGACTGTGTATTTGTATTGATCACGGTTTTGTCTACTTAATTGCATAGGTGTCATCTTAATGACATCCCTCTTATCAACACATGTCTGGGTGACCACTACATGTAGAAACAGTATGCAGATACATGGTTCATGAGAGAGTTTTCTAGGGGGGTAAATGTTCAAAGCACACACATTTGTGGGAGCATAGCAAGGACTCCTCTGTCCAATGTGCACACAAGCCAACCCGGGGTCTGGATTCTTGCAAAGAAAGAAAGCAATAAAGAAACAAAAAAAGAGAGCTTTACTTCAGCTCTTTACTGTAAAGAGGCCAAGAGCAGTGAAAGTAACACAAAAAAATTAAAATTCAGCCTCTGTCAGTTGGCTTTGAGGACACTTACAGGAAGGGAGAGGGAAAAGCTGCCTGCTGATCCTGTAGTGAGGAGGTCGGATTCGGAGTTCCTTAGCTCGGGTGGCCATCAAGCTCTTGTCAGGTCTCAGTTTTCTGTTTGAGGGGAGTTACCTCATTCTGTGGAGAAGGTTCTGAGCTAGGGCTGTCAGAAGTCCATTGACTGGCTCACACCTGTGCTCACTTCTGCACTTGAAGAACAGGTTTCAACCTGCACTGAAATGGTGACTTTTCCCCCAAAGACAGCTTAAGAACTTGTAATTTTAGGAATGTGCCTGGTGTGTCTGGTCTGGAATTCCGTCCTCCTGTGCTCTCTGCACTTACTGACTGCCAGAATCCAGGGCCGCGCGTGCGTGCACTGTTTTTCCTCTCCCTCCTCCTCCTCTCTCTCTCTCTCTCTGTGTACTTGTAGCTGGAGATAAAAGTCTGTGTCTCATGCATGTTAGATAAGTTCTTGGCCACTGAGCTACACCTCCATCCCAGACAGGAAGTTCATTTTATGTAGAGTGTATGTTTTTTTAAGAAAAGATTTATGTGGGGGCTGGAGAGTCTATAACTCCAGTCCCAGGGGATCCAATACCCTTTTCTGACCTCCATGGACAACAGGCATGCACACAGTACATATATATATACAAAAAGACAAAATACTCATATACATAAAAACAAAAAACTAATTTCTAATTGTGTGCTGGGGGGGAGGTCCTCAAAAAAGCAATAAGAGGGATTGGATCTCCTAGAGCTGGGTGGTTGTAAGCCACCTGGTGTGGATGCTGGGGCTCAAACCCTGCTGGAGCCATGTCTCCAGCACTTCAGGGTTTCATGTAGCCCAGGCTAGCTTCAAACTCTGTATGTAGCTGAAGATGACCTTGAACTCCTGATCCTATGCCTCTACCTCCCAAGTGCAAACTTACAGGCATGCACCAAGCCTGGCTACGAAGAACTTGTCAATCTGAGTGGCCAGAGCACTGTGAATGGCTTTTTCCTGAACTCACATAACTTTTCTGTTGTTTGTTTTCTGATGTTGTTTATTTTGGAGTCAGGATCTGTCTAAATAGCCTAGCCTGCCCTTGAGGGCATAAGCCTCCTGCCTTGGCCTTCTTCGTACTAGGAAGACATGTACGCACTATTACTTCTAATACTACATGTGTATATCTGTCCTACAGCAAGCAATTACCCAATTCTCTGTGGTCATTATATGGCTAGCTCACAATTCAGTTCATTCCTAACACTATTTACCTGACATTAGGATTAGATCCCACAGGTTAAGTGTTCAGCCCCCAAGATTGTGATCTCATCAGGTGCCAGTCATCTCAACAACCCATTTTCTTTTCACTTCTCCCACTCATGAGGCTGATTCCAGAGTCTGGGGTCATTAAAAAAAAGTCAAATATGGCCAAGATGTTCCCACCACTTAATTGGTTATTTAGGAAGTGTATCTGGAGTCTACAACAAAGACTAAAATAGGAGTTGTTTGTATTATTATTACATGTATGTGATGTATGGAGCACGTGCGTGGCATATTGAGCATGTTAAGACCGGAGGACAACTCGCAGAGTAGATTCTCTTGTTCCACCATGTGGGAAGTTGAACTTGTATTCGTCAGGCCTGGGGCAGGTGGTGCCATCACCTGCTGAGTCATCTTGTCGGCCTGTAAAGTATGACTCCTATGGCATCATCACAGAGGACTTACCTAGTCCACATTTCCCTGGGACTTGTTGTCACTGTGTTAAAAGGCGATTGCCCATTTCCTGCTGCGTAAGCCCACTCCAGTCTTTCACAATGCCCATTATATTGTAAACTGTCTTGCACTGTTTGAGCTCACTGAGAGGCTGACTCTGGAAGCACTGCCCACTGCCACTTCAAAACTGAGAATATGGGTATCATAGATCATTCTCTGTACCACACAAAATGGGTCTCCAAATAACACAAGCTCAGCTGAGGAAAGCAACCTGCTCTGGTAGGGCATGGCAGTACACTATGCACACATACCAGGCTACCCTGGAGTCAAGGTGGGAGAGTCTCATCAAATCCAGGAGTCTGAGACTAGTCTGGCAACATAAAAGGCCCCACATTTCAAAAACAAGCCAAAAAGCTGGTCTGCCTTGCAAATCTGCTAAGCATCCCTCTCTTCTACAGGCAGACTAAGTATACTGTCTCCAAATCTGCCGATTGAGTGGACTCAGTCTTTTGGCTGAGCTCTGCCCTACAGGTTATTTGCTATTAGCTAAGCTGAGGATCAGATGATCTTTTGGTTTCTTTGGTGCATGTGTACATGTGTATGCATGTGTGTGTGTGCACAAGTACACACGTGTGGTATTCCTGCATATCTGTACATGTAAGCATGTACATATATATACATGTGCATATGTATATATGCACCTATATAAAACCTATATAAACCTATACAAAACATGTGCATCTGTGCACATGTGTACAGAAGCCAGAGGTTAGTTTCAAGTAATTGATCCCCAGATATTATTTCAGATAGACTCTTTGATCTGGAGCTCACTGCTTTGGCTAGAAAGGCCCAAGGACCCTCCTGCCTCTGTCTCTCCAGCACTGGGATTGTAGGTGGGTGCTGCCGTGCCTGGCTTTTCACATGGGTACTGGGGATCTGAACTCAAGGCCTATGCTTGCAAAGAAAGCATCTTACTGACTGAGCCATCTCCCCAGTCCCAACCTTTTGTTTTCTATTCCACAGTTTCTCACAATGTTTTGCTGCTGTTCTGAGGGAAGGATTATTCCTCCCTAGTCCATTGCCATCAAACTTAGGCACTGTCGTTCTGGTGAAGAGTTGTGAGCGGATCTCACATGTATAGATTCCAGGCTGAAGTGCTAAGAGTCAATACGTGCCTGACTGCTTTTCCTTTCCATAACAAGGCAACACTGTTACAGACACAGTTTGTCTTCCTGGCTTTTATTCTCCTCCATTCCCCGTAAGACAGTGGTTCTCAACCTTCCTAATGCTGCAACCATTTAATACAGTTCTTCATGTTGTGGTGACCCCGACCATAAGATTATTTTCATTGCTGCTTCATAACTGTAATTTTGCTGCTGTTATGAATCATAATATATATATATACATGTCTGATATGCAGATGGTCTTAGGAGACCCCTGTGAAAGGGTCATATGACCCCCCCCAAGAGGTCACGACCCACAGGTTGAGGACTGCTGTTAAGATAATCCTAGTTTTGCCCCAGTATTGACCCACCTCTTAGATGGCTGTGTGGATAGGGAGGGGAGTCCAATGTCCAGACACGGGAAGAATTATCATTAATTTAAGCTATGCATAATGGATCCTCGTTCTTTCCTATGGTGAAGCTAAAGTTCTCCTAGGAAGCCACATCTCTATTTAAAATCCTGCAAGCTCTCAGATCTCAGCACAGTAGAACATCACGGTGATAGAGAAATAGAGCATTGCAAGTTGAGAGTCAAAATTTTCTTGGACTCTTTCAAGCCTTTCATACACTTTGAACCTCTGTATCTGACTTAAAACTCTCATGACTATTAGGTAAACTATAGGGAAGTATTTTAGAACTTACCAAAAACTCAAGCCTCTAGGAACCTAAAGATAAGATGTGGTAACAATTGAAACCTCTCACTGTGCTGTAGCTTGCCTACCTGGCCCTCCATAGATGCATTTGGTAAATGTGTTGACTTAAGTCCTTGTCCCATCGTCATTTGGGGTAACTTGAGTCTGTGTTCCTGGCTATGGCAAATCAACAATGTTCTTAGTTACTTGAAAGCAGAGAGATGTTATTTTGTTGACACTAGTGACTGGTTTAGGTGTGGGGAAGAGCGGGAAATCCCTGAAAGCCTGGCCTTTAAGGGGAAAGGAAGTGGGGGTGTGGGGACTTGTGAGTGGGCTGAGGAGGATGGATGCGGGGGGGAGACAGCTGGATCAGGAAAGGGGATTGGAATGATTGACAGGGTAAGTATAAGGACTGCACGAGGTTAAGGGATGGGATCAAAAGGTTAAGGGGGGTAGGAAACATAATGCTTAGTCAGGAACCTAAAATGCTGACAGGAGAGTGCAGTTTTGGTGATGCTGCCTGGGCAGTCGGAGTCTTGGCCTTGGAGTGATTGTGACTCGCCATAGCGTTTGTGATCAGGTCGCTCTCTTAATCCAAGATTTTAATGGTCCAGCCCACACGTATGTCTTGTTACAAGAGAGTATAGTCTCGCAAAACTGCGATCCCATCGAATTTTGTGTCGGCTAGCGGGAGATGACACTTGCTGTTAAATGGCATCGTGTCTTTTTTTGTAGCCTTTTATCTTTGGCAGTCAAGCGGGGTCCCAGAAGTTTCCGGCCGTGGCGATAGCCAATAAGCATTCCAGCAGTCTACTGTGACCCCATAGCCCCCCGTACCGGGGCGCCAATGTCTCGCGGTGGGGCTTGGCTGTAGGTCCCCTATTCGAGCAGTACCCAAGGCGGGACAGCGCCTTCTCTTCACATGCCAGGAAGTGACATCGATTATACTAGAGGGAAAAGTTTTTGGCTTCGTAACCGAATGTTTTTTTGTCGATTAATAGTTCCTTCTAAAAACCTCTTATCATTTGGTTTCTTTCATGGATACTTTTGCGTCATTTATATTTTTCTCTTTTATTTTGTTGCAACGTTCTTTTCTCCTTAAATTACCTTTCTCCTGATTCGCTGCGAAAGAATGAAAGTGTGGCCTTAAGTTTTTGAATTTCTTCCTTTATAAAGTTGAATAGAAAGTCTGAGCTTTATTATTGGTAGAAGAAATGAATGACTTGTTTGAAAGAAATGAGAAAGAAATAAAGAAGAAACTCTTTCTACAAAAGAAAGTCATCTGGGACGTTTCTCTGAAAGAAGGGCAAAGATGTAGTGTTGCTTGTATTTCATTGCGCCCTAATCTGTAATCTCTGAAGCTTAATGTTTTTTACCGATTTTTGAGTGGTTTTTGGACAGCCCGGTGCTTGCGGGCCAATTCTTCGACTCCAGGTAGTCCCTGAACCTACCTCTCCGAGCATCATTGAAAATTGCTTTCAATAGTTGTAGTCAATGTGCCTAAAACCCTTTCGTCAATCCCATATGCATTCCGTTCTCCTATGCTTCCGTCTAGACCTGTCTGATAAAAAGTGTCCAGTGTGCCTGGCTATCGTTTTAGCTCCCAATTGAAATTTCCTTTTCTATCTCTCTTAACTGATTGGGGTAGGTTTCTTTTGTCAATTCTGGGCTGAGCTGGAGCCGGACTTTGTCCTCTTCCTGCTAAAGGCCTCTCATTGAGTTGCGTCAATCCTCGACTCTTTCAAGCCTTTCATACACTTTGAACCTCTGTATCTGACTTAAAACTCTCATGATTTGTCGTGTCTGCCCTCTATTACCCATCACAGGTAAACTATAGGGAAGTATTTTAGAACTTACCAAAACTCAAGCCTCTAGGAACCTAAAGATAAGATGTGGTAACAATTGAAACCTCTCACTGTGCTGTAGCTTGCCTACCTGGCCCTCCATAGATGCATTTGGTAAATGTGTTGACTTAAGTCCTTGTCCCATCGTCATTTGGGGTAACTTGAGTCTGTGTTCCTGGCTATGGCAAATCAACAATGTTCTTAGTTACTTGAAAGCAGAGAGATGTTATTTTGTTGACACTAGTGACTGGTTTAGGTGTGGGAAATCTGCCTGAAGCCTCCTGAGAAAGGCTTTCTTCCTTATAAAGAGACAAATGGAACGTGTTGGTCTGGACTTGTGCCAGATGCTGTACGGAGGTGACTGCTGGCATCATCCAAGGGGATTAGAAGTGAAAAGACAGGGATAAATCTGAGTCCTTGAGGTTAATGATCACAAGGTTCAACAATATAGGAGAATATATTGTTTTGTAGCTAACCATAAATCTTAAAATAACAGCACAATCACCTCTCTTGGTGATGCTAAAAGTTCCTGGAAAGGAGGAATGTTCCTTAAACAACCTTTGACTTCCCAGAAACAAGATGACTCCAGGGTACGCCCTGCTTAATAGGTCTCCTAATTGAGAAATAGGCTATAGCCAGAAACACACAGCAGAATCTAGGTCTGAGTTGCAAGAGAGTCTATCTCCAAAAACAATAAAAAACACCATAGAAAGTGGTTGGGGCATGGTGTAACACACTGTCTTTAATCCCAACATTCATGAAGCTGAGACAGGCAGATCTCTATGAGTCTAAGGCAAGCCTGGTCTACATAGTGAGTTCCAGCCAGGGCTACATACCAAAACCCTGCGTACCTCCCACTCCCTCCCCCAAAGCCATATGCCTTTGGAGATAGCAAAGGCAGCATAGAGTCTCTTGCTTCCAAGTGGAGCTATGGTTAGACCACCCTCTTTGAAAGCACTAACCACAAGGCTGGGTTACAGCGCCGTCACTTTAAGAAAACTCATTCAGGTATGAGGGAGGAGATAGTTTTTGCAACCTAACTGCTGAAAAAAAAAATTTTTTTTGAAAGTCTATTTATACAAAATGTTTCCAGTGGTGTATCTTGGTGGACAGGATATTCACAGTGGGACCTGCACCTGAGATATCTTGCCCATTTATAGTTGTCATTGCTGAGCTGAGCTTGAAACTGTAAAGCTCCTTTTGTGTGAATAAATAAGAAAGAAAGAAAGAAAGAAAGAAAGAAAGAAATGGAAAGAAGAGGAAAGAAACGAAAGAAAGGAGCAAAAGGAAGGGAGGGAGTGAGAAAGAAAAGGGAAGGAGAAAGATGTTTTAGAGACAGCAAGATGGCTGCGCGGATAAAGTGTTTTGTTGGACAAACCTAATGACATGGATTCCATCTCAGAAGCCCACTGTGGAGACAGCCCTTTCCCAAAAGTTGTTCTGTGAGCCCCACAAGCTCCTTGCGGCATCATGGTGCCCCTGCACTCAAACACACATCATAGACGCATAAAAAAGAATTTTAAAAAGATGTTATAATGAGCTGGAAACGCACGTGGTTAAAGTCAATCCCATAAATATTTAGAATTTACTAGCTAGGTGCTGGAGAGAGAGGTCTGAGGGTAAAAATACTTGCAGTAAAGCCTGAAGACCCGACTTTGATCCCTTTGATGGGAGGGGAGAACCACCTCCTGAAAGGCGTCCTCTGATCTCCACGCGCAACTCGGGGGGGTGGGGGGGGGAAGGGGACTCAGATGTGGACCTAGAAAGGGAGACATACGCCCATGGTCCTCCTAACTCAATGGGGTCTTGGGCTTGTTTTTACGATACTGACCTTATGACAGCCCGGAGCTGGTGCAAATCGACCGGGAGAGGATGCCCAGTGAGACCCCAAGAAAAGCACAAGCATCTTCGAATTATCTGACCAAGAGGCTGCTAAGACCCAACTGCCTCCACCTCCCAGCCAGGCTGCAGGCCAGGATTGCGGCAGGTGGATCGCTCTTCTAAGTGTAAAGTCCAGCTGCGGAGCTGTCCTGTGACCTTGCCAGGCTTGGGGGGGGGAGGTGCGGGGGTCGGGGGAGGTCGTCTTCGGAAGAGGCTGGTGGAGCATCGCTGACTCGCACCTCTCTGGGGAAGCAGCGCCGCGCCCACCCTGCCTGAGGCACACAGACTGGGGGACGCCCCAGCCCCGCCCCTCATCCCTGCAGGCTGCGCATCTCCGCAGGCTCCCAGCCGCCTCCTCCCCGGGTACCGCACCGCGCTGATTGGCTGAGCGGCGGCGGCGGCGGCAGCGCTGGGCGATCCGACGCGTTCGCCGGCCGGGGCTGCAGAGGCGCCTGGCGCACGGCGCGAGCGGAGCCGCGGTGCTCGCCCGGGACGCGCCAGGAGGTCACGCAGGCGGCCGGCCGCCGCTTCGGTCGTCATGTGCGCGCAGGTCTGGCTGCTGACCGACAGGCTCATCCGCGAGGACTACCCGCAGGTGCAGATCCTGCGCGCGCTCGGCCAGCGCTGCTCCGAGCAGGACGTGCGCTTCCGGGCGGTGTTCCTGGACCAGATCGCAGTCACCGTCGTCGGCGGCCACCTCGGTGAGCGCGGCCTCGGGGAGGGCAGGGGGGGCGCCGGGGATCCCGAAGGCCAGCGGCTCTCCGCCTTGAGCCCCTCTCGGTGGTAGCCTCTCTTCGCAGCACCATGAGGCCAAGAGTAGAGAAGATGCTTAATTCACTTAGGAGACAGGTTAGTGAGGCATTCAAATTCACCTGAAGCTAAAGGCATCAAACCTCAAACTGGAGATTTTCCGTGCACGGGTACCCTGCCAGGCTGGACTCTGAGATTTAAGGAACCCACCCAGAATTCACCAAATTGCTCTTAGGGCAGATGTTTAGGAAACTTTTCCAGCGGTATGTATGCACCACTGATGAACGCCCCAAGTAGAAGAACACTGCTCCCAAACTGGGAGCCTAATGATGAGAGACAGCTGAGCAGGATTGGGATCCTCTCTGAACTGTAAGGGCTGAGAGGAGTCGTCTGATGATTGTCATTAACTCGTCCTCCTTCCTAAACATGTTAAATCCTACATCCAAAATAGTCAAGTACAAGGGATATTCATCCCTTCAGTGCCAGGTCTAGGGGGAATTTTGGAGGTGGGGTGGGGGTAAGACGTGGTTATCACCCCTGCTCCCATCTCAAAACGGTCTGTTTTCAGATAGTATCCTCAGTACAAGCCTCTTTTGTATAAGCGCTCATGACTTTGGAAACTCGTATCCACTGGCTTACAGTCTGTGTTCTCAGCAAGCCCCCTGAGGTATCCAGCTATTTTAGGGGGCCAGAGTTGAAGAGGGTTTGGCCCTCTTGGGCGCTTCTTGGAATGCTCTTTATATTTCGTCTTTATCTGGATGAGTAGGAGTCCCTTCAGCTACGGAAGGTATTCCCAATTCTGAACAGATTACTTACTAGTGAGTTTTGAGTATATGTCCCCAAGTGAAATAGCTTGGTCATAAGTGTATTTAAACCGTTTTATGTAGGATCAGATTGCATGTACTTTTGGAGAAATATACGCAAGGATTGAACACCTCACATTTCAATGTTGTGTGATTTAAGTGTAAAGAGTACCATCTCTGAAGGATTGATTGCTAAAACCCTCCTAAGTGGTTAATGACGAACTACATTCCTGAACAGAAAATCTGAAGTGGATTCTTCAAGCAGCTTTTCTGTTTCGAGGTGTGTTGGCTTTGCTTTGTGCAAATCACTTTGATTTTGATTTTAGGGTTTGGTTTTGTTTTTCACGTTAATTTTATGTGTCTGGGGTTTTTGACTCCACCTGTGTCTGTGCACCATGTGCCTGCAGTACTCTCAGAGGCCAGAAGAGGGTGTCGTATCCCCTTGGAGCTGAAGCTAAACAGCAGTTGTGAGCCACCACGTGGGTTCTTGAAATCCAACCCAGGTCCTCTGAAAGAGCAGCCAGTGCTCTTAACCACTGAGCCATCTCTCCAGCCCCCATCACTCTGAATCTTGTGTCTCAAGTTGAGGTTCTCCACACTTGAAAAGTCCATGGGTTTGATTCCATATTTAAGTGGAATGACCAGTTACATTTTGGTGATCTAAATTAAGTCATTAATATATACATCTTCCCCTCCCAAGATGAGTTTGATTGTGTATTTTACAGGTTGTAAAGATGTCTTTTTTGAGATATGGTAATCAGATTTTCCTATTGTTTGTTAGCCTTTACAGACACATCAGCAATTCTGAGAATGCTCTATCTAAATCTCCCTTTTAAAGAATCAATTGTAAGAAAAGTGAAAGTTAAATCATAGTGATTCAGAAAGCTCTTAAACAATTAAGTGGAATCCATGTGTGAAAATATCTATATTATAAACCAGGAATTATTTCCTTTTAGCTAAGAAAATCTTTATAACTACTTGCTTGATGGATGGAGAAGTTGAAGACAGGTTGTTGTTTATTTTTTGTTTTTATTCCTATTTATTTGTTTTTTGAGACAGGGTCTCTCTAGGTAGCCTTGGTTGGCTTGGAACTTGCCACATAGACCAGGCTGACCTCGACTCACAGAGATCCACTTGCCTCTGACCCCGAGGAGCTGGGATTAAAGTCACGTGCTGCCACACCTGGCTCCTTGGTGGTTATTTCCACTGAGCGATCCTCCCTGACCAACCTAGATTTGGGTGAGGTGGGGCCCCTGTGGGAAGAGCAGTGACCTTCGGGTGACTAAAGCCGTCCCATAGAAAACGCCCCTTTACACTCTGCTGGCTTAACATAATGAAAATCATATCTACCTTGTTTTTCCCTTTGAGACTCTGCAAATTCTTTAGTCATTCTATAATGAATCTAAAGCATCTATAATGATTCTAAAATCATTCATTGCTTTCCTAAACACAAGTCGTGAACAGGACCAAAACGTATATAACTAATAAAAGCAGCAGTAATAACATAGTCATAGTGGTAGGTACTGAACGAAAGCCATGCCCTAAATTGCCAGCTCCTCCCACTTAGGTGGGTGTGTTTGTACTCAAATGTTGGAGGATTCCCCTCAGAGCAGATGATTCACTGATCACATTCCTAACTCCCCACACTCCCTTCCCAGACCTCTCATTCGGCATTTCCTAAAATTACTGCCTGTTTGATTACAGGAGCTGAAATTGTGGTCTCAGGGTGTCCTGGGCAATCCCAAACTGAGACTGGCCTAAAGAAGCCGCCAAATAAATATCTGCTGAATGACTGCAAAACAATCCAGGCACTGAGTCCGACTTCAGCTTCCTCCTCAAGGGGACTGTAAGCTCCTGGTGGGCAGAGGCTGCCTGGCTCACCTTTGTGTCCTGCTTAGCAGATGTGTCTGCCTCAAGCCAACAGTTCAATAAAGGCTGTGTTGAATTAAGTGCCCTCAGAAAAGCAGTTAGTTGGAAAGGAAAAGCGGCCACATACACTGTGGGTTTTAGGGAGACAGAGGTGAGGTTTCTTTGAGCATCTTCCCTCACAGAACCTCAAAAGGATAAGCACAGTGGTGGCAGGATCTACTCTGGAATCAAAGTAACTTCCTCATGGAGGTGGGGGTGGGGGTAGAGCTGAGCAAAATGGGGAAAAGCTGCAGTGGCAGGAGCCTGCTGTGCTCTGATGACACAACTTCTTCCTAACAGGCAAGCATCCAGAGGGTGACAGGGGTGGCCACAGAGACTATTGATTCTTTGCTGGTACCTTCCAGAGCTGCAGTGCCAGCCACAGTCACAGGCTCCTGCTGAAGTACCAGAGACGGGGAAAATGGTGTTTTGGTTTCACCAAGTAGACTTGTCCTCCCTGGGACATTGCACTAACCAGTTTGACTTCTAACCTTTCTCCATCTACCATCTTTATCGACTTCTTTGAGGAAAGAATGATGATTCTTGGCTTATCTTATTACCGTCGGCCCTGGAAAGAGTTCCTATACTGTACTCATATTGTTTAAAGAATGATGTCAAGAAAAAAGTCTGCACGCTTTCAGTACGGATACAAATTAAGTTTTTCATTCAGTCGCAGTTGACTGGATCCATTGATGTGAAAGCTGTGGATACACAGAGCTGGGGTAACCCCAAACCCGACGTGTCCCTCTGCACAGGGCTCGGCAGCAGCAGAGTCAGGCACCAGACCTGACTTTGTGCCTACCACAGCCCTTTGGGTTCCACTTTAACCCGTTGCATTCTTCATTTATAAAGGTTTCAGTGGGGATGAGCCAGGCCCAAAGATTTACCTTTGGAGAAGAGAGATGAAGTCCTGGTAAGACTTCCTAGGTGTGTGTGCCGCTACTTGTAGAGGCTGAGCTCTCTCTGTGCACTGTGGTCGGCATTTCCAGAAACAGACTGAATCCTGTAATTCCTGTGTGGAAGTCTGTCTGTCTGCGGGCTCCTGCTGGGATTTGAAAGCTGAATGTTGCTCTTGCGTCTTGCTTCTCTAGGCTGCTTTTCTGTTGCCAAGCTGTTTTCTCATTGAGTAGTTAAAAAAAAAAAAAAGTTGCCCTACGCTGCTCATTGGAATGTCTGTGTCATGATAGTGTCAGTGCCTTGTGTGTGGAGCATTCTGTTGGTTTCCAAGCGCTTTTGGCCTCTCTGTCGCACTGTGCAACGATGTGCTAGACATTCTGTATTTATTCACCATTTTGATCAACATTTTGATGCCCCCCACCTTTATTTTTCTTCCAGTTTTGCCTTGTCCCCACTTTCCTGCTGCTGGCTCCAAGGGCTGATGGGAGAGGGAATAGTTCAGACCGCAGGAAGAGCGGCTTTAAGCAATCCTGTTCCTGGTGGCAAAATGAAGCTAACCGTGTGCTTCTTGTCTGCTAGCCCTGAGACTGAGCCCTAACGGCTGGGCTCGCAGCATCAGCAGGAGTGCTGGTGAACGTGACTTACTAACTCTGCCTCTCCATCCACGGCCGGCTCGTGAGTTAGAGCCACACATTCCTCTTACTGAATGGCATGCTTTTTGTTTGTTTGGTTTTTGTTTTAGAAATCTTTCTTCTTTCTCAGCTTAGAACTTTGATTTGATATATCCACCACTGTCATTGCCCTTGTAGCCCAAGCAATCTCTGAACTCCTTATCCTCCTGCCTCAACATCCTGAGGGCTGAGATTGAAAATATGTGCCCCCATGCCCAGTTTAGGAGACAGATCCGTTCCCTGGCTACACGGGCTTAGGAGAACTTTGGAGTCAGGCCCTCAAGCAAGGTAGGCGTGCACTCTACCACTGAGCAGCACCGCGCACCTGAATTCCTGATGGAGAAGTTACGACTTCATTAGCACAAGTCATAACTTCATGAGCACTTTTGTTTTCTGTTTACTGTGTGTGTGTGTGTGTGTGTGTGTGTGTGTGTGTGTGTATATACACACACACACACAAAATCCTGTGAGGTGGGTCTGTAGATTTACTTAAAGGTTTTCTTCAGAGCATTTGGGAAATTCCTTTGAGCTTAGTTAGGATGGAGACAGACCCAGGAAGTCCTGGAACTCGGTTCTCATTGCCTCATGCATCCCCTCCCTCCCCCCTCCATCCCAGGTGCTGGGTGCACCATAGAAATCAGGTGCCTGGAGTCAGACAAACCCTAGAGCGTCAGGGCTGAGAGACACCAAGCAGTTTGTGGGGGTGCCTCCCCTCCTGTGTTCCCGCTGCACCGCCTCCGAGTGCCCACTCCACTATAAGGAGTGGAAGAGTATCTGAACTTAGTGAAGCCAAAATCCATCTTCCTGCCACTTCCGTGCAGTTCAACAAACACCAAGTGCCAACCAAGCATCGGCCACTCTTCCAGGGACTGGAGTCAGCACAGAACACACAGGCAGAAATCATTTCATGGCTAGCTCTACCTCTTGGTGTCATGGGAGGCAAGATAGAGAATTGTTCTGCACAGAAGTCTTTTGTTAAATTAAGGTTCAGGCGCTTAATGGAGAGTCCAGCATTGAATTTTCCAATGCTCTTTATTAATCACAAATCATGTCAAATCTCAGGGAATTCTATACCCAGGCTGCTAGGCAGAGAGCTCACTCCAAGGCTTCCTCACCCCATGTTCTCCTCTTGGTTTTCCTCCTGCTCCTAGCTTCTTCTTCTCTCTCTGCTGTCCCTCTTGTCTGTCGTTTCCTTGTAGATTCTGCATCTGGACTCTCCTGTCCTACATTGTCTCTCTTTTTTGTTTGTCTTCTTTCTTCTTTTCTTCTTTTCTCTGTCTTTTCCCTGTAGACTCTCTGTGTCTGGACTCTCCTGTCGTGCATTGTCTGTCTTTTCGTTTGTCTTCTTTTCTTCTTTTCTCTCATGTGTCCTTGCCACACTTTGGTGCGCCAAATGTTAAAGTAACTTTTCGGTCGATTAATTGAGAGTCCAGAGTTGTGTTTTCCAATGGTCTTTACTAATCACAATCGATGTCAAATCTCAGGGAATTCTATACCCGGGCAGCTAGGCAGAGAGCTCACTCCAAGGCTCACCCCATGCTCTCCTCTTTCCATAGGAGGTCTTACTCTTTATTTATTTATTTATCCTGTAATTGCTACACTTGTCCTCTGTCTTACGCACTGCTCAGGAGCTACTCTATCTCCTGAGGTAAGAAGAATTAGTAATTACCTTTAAACTACTTCTTTCTTTCTCTTAACTCTGGACTCTTTAATAAGCATCTGAACATTAACTTAACAGTCCTTCAGTCATCCTAGGCTGCTCAGGGTCCTGGTCTCCACATCGAGTTGAGCCCCTGGCTATCCCAGGGTAAGGCAGATAGCCTCAGATCTTTGCACTTGTGTGTGTCACGGTTTCTTTCACTGAGTATCATTTACTGAGCAGTGAGTTCAGTATTTTTTAAGTATTGAGTTGATTCCTCGTAGGGATTTTTAACTTTGATACTCCGCACCTGAAGAGAACTCTGGGAGATTCAGATAAAGAGGAGCTGGTCATAGGAGCTCACGGCGATGTCCTGTCATGCGGGGTGCTGAGGCAGGGGAATGGCTGTGAGGTCACAGCCACCTGGGCTACACAGTGAGTGCCAGGCCAGCCAGGGCTGCACAGCAGGATAGGATCCTGTCTCAAGACAGAGATTACTTCTAATCCTATTCTGTTTCTTTTCTGTTTTCCTAACCCGCATCTATTTACATAGTGGAAACCATAATGCATTATTTATTCTGGATCCTCGGGTGGGTTTTTTGGGGGGTGTGGGCATTGTCTCCCACCTCAAAAGTTCAGATTGAGCTAGAGGTCAAACCCAGACCTCGCACACGATAGGCAAACACGTTATAAAGCATCTCTAGAGTGCTGCTTCTCCATCTGATGTTGCCATTTCATATACGAAATGTAATTGATTGATCGTGAAGATTATTTAGCTGGTGTCGTGTAGCCTGGGCCTGGAGTCTCAGCCCTCAAGGCAGAGGGATCTTGAGGTTGAGCTAGTCTGGGCCACATCATAAGATCTGATTGCAAATGAAAAGCAAAACACGATGACAATGTGGAAGAGGTTGGGTAATGCTTCAGCCAGTAGATTTCCTTGAGGTTCAGTCACTGAAGTGTGTAGGCATTCCAAAACTGGCTGGCACCCCCTTGGACTGAAGTCATCAGCCTCTCCTGAGCCACTGGCCCCGGGGCAGTCCCAGCCCCATGGGAAGGAGGTCTGGCCACAGCTACACTGTGGACTCTTCTAACTGGCATCACTCTTGGTGCACTGCGTTCTCTTCCTCTCTGTTCATTCCTTGAATCATAATCACTATCTGCCCGTTCGTTGGAGGGCGGTGCTGTCTACTGCCTTCTTGTGGCATTCACCAGCACATGCCAGGATGCCCATGTGGCTGTCTTGAGGCTCTCTCCTGAAAGCACTGGCAAGTGCTGAGCTCACTCTAGCCCTTGCTTGCAGGCCTGCAGCTGAACCAGAAGCCCCTGACCACCTTCCCCGATGTGGTGGTTGTCCGAGTATCCACGCCCTCTGTGCAGTCAGACAGTGAGATCACCATCCTGAGACACCTGGAGAAGCTGGGCTGTCGTTTGGTCAACCGTCCCCAGAGCATCTTAAACTGCATCAACAAGTTTTGGACATTCCAAGAGCTGGCTGGACATGGGGTCCCCATGCCAGACACCTTCTCCTACGGTGAGTCTCCTGAAAATACATTTGTAACTCCTTCACCAAACACTGGCATCTTCCTTTTCTCCCCCCAGAAACCCACCTGTGTCTCTGGTTGCTTTTCCCTGTGAATCTGTTTACCTTTGGGAAATTGGTATCTGGAGTGCTGGCCAGTCCTTCTGTGTGAACTGCCTTGGCTGCTTTCTGTTTGTGGTCATTCCGTCGTGTGCACTTGCCACCTAAAAGGCTGTCTTAGTCACTGTTCTCTTCCTGTGAAGAGTCACTGTGACCCAGGCAATTCTTATAAAAGAAAGCATTTTATTAGGGGGCTTGTTCACAATTTCAGAGAGTTAGTCCATCATCATCATTGGGGGAGCAAGGCAGCAGGTGTGGCAGACACAGTGCAGGACAAGCAGTTGAGTTTCATCCTGATCTGTGGGCAGGGAAAGGGACTGGGCCTAGCATGGGCTTTTGAAACCTCCAAGCCCACTATACACTTCCTCCACAAGGCCACACCCCTAATTCTTCTAATCCTATCAAAGAGCTCCTTCAGCTCCCTGGTGACTAAGCATTCAAATATAAGAATCTTATTCAAACCACCACAGAAGCTCTGGGCTTGAACAGCCTTGCCTCCCAGTCACCCCACCCCCAGGCATTCCTGTGGCATCTGAAACAAAAGGCCACAAGTATACAGGCAATTTCTGTGCAGTAAAGTCAGTGTTCAGGTGAGAGAATCACTGCTTTTGGCTGGCTCCGGAGTTCATAGGAGAGCTCCTTCCGCAGTGATCAGACACCAAGGACCACTTCCTTAAAGAGGTGGCATTAACTAAGCTGAAGATAGCCTGTGAAAAGAAGATTGAGGAACTAGAGAGCAGAAACAGAGCCAGAGGTAAAGAGAACATGATTAGCTGGTGGTAGCCCCATTACTTGCAGAAGGTGAAGGGTGCAGGAGAGAGAGTTGAGGCCTAAGATTGGAAAGATAAGACAATATCACATGCATCCTGCCAAGGTGATAGCCCTCTCTCAAGACTAACAGGGGTCTGATCAGGAAGTGCCTAATCAGAGTCACCCTGCAGATCATTTGGCTGTCACACGGAGAGGGAGTTACACAAAACAAAGTAGAGACGGGGTAGGCAGGAGTAGGCTTCTTCAATGAGTGAGCAGCAGTGTCACAAACTAGTAGACACGAGAGCAGATTCAGGAATTGTGAGGGCAGCAGATGTAAAAGAGCTGAATGACTGATGGTGTACAGAGGGTATGGAAAGGAATCAAGGTGCCAAGGTTCTGGCTTGGGTCACCAGATGTCAACACAGTCATGGACTGAACATGAAACGCAGGAGGCAGGCTGGTGGTCAGGGTGAGTGGCCAGTAGGGGAGATGACCTCAGTGGAGACTTGGTCTGTTTGAGACTTTACAGTCTGTGTATGGGGAGATGCTTGGGAGGAGGTGAGCTTCTGAGCAGAGGGCTAAAGGGTCTGCTTAAAGGGTTTAACGTGGAATGCTTGTGTCTTAGACATTTACTACAGTGAAAAGAGAAAATTGAGCTATGTGCGGTGATTCATGCCTATAATCCTGGCACTTGGGAGGCTGAGGCAGAAGGATCATAAATTTAAGGTCAGCCTGGGCTACAAAGTGAGATCATCTCAAAGACAACAAAAGAATAAAGCAAAGTAAAATCGAGGGAAACAGAGGGAATCTTTTAGGGAACGGTAGAAGGAGAGCATATAAATGGAACTAGGTAGGTGTCATTTGGGAAGTGAGAGGAGAAAGCAGAGAGGGCAAAGAAGCCCATGGGAAGGATGGTGTCATCAAAAACAGGAGATTCCCAACAGGAAGCTGCTTCCCCTCAGTGGTGGAGAGAAAAGCCACCATAGGAGTGGGGAGTGAGATGAGAAAGCCCGTAACCTCCAAGCAGCCTGCCACTGGGTTAGAGCTGTAGTTGAGGGGTGGTGTGGGCTCAGCAGCAGGGCGCCATTTGTTTAGGGTGGGAGAGAACTGAGCACCTGCAGAAACCAGAATGGAGAAGTAGAAAGTATAGCAGAAAAGGAATGCTGGGACGTGGACGGCCTCTGAGGAGGCGACAGAGCAGGCGCCCACTCCCTGTTAGCCAATCATAGGGCCTAGAAGCTGTTCCCTGCTACATGGCCCTCTCCCCAACATGGCGCTTTGCTCCTTCAAGGCCAACAGAAAACTTTCTGAAATTTTGTTTCCTTGTAAAGGGTCATCTGATTAGGGCAGCCCCACCAAGGATCATTACCCTTCCAGCCTTTAATGGACTCAGGTTAACAGATCATTAGTGTACCCCAGGACTGATCACCTGTGTCCCAGTACTCACTGGCCTCTCTCCCATTCAAGAGAGGGGACCGAATAAAGAATGTTCACCTAGAGGGGTGGGTGACTGGCAGGCCATCCTGGCATTCGGCCCCCACAGCCATTGTGAAGGAACCAACTATAAGAATGGCACAGGGATTACAATAGCTGCTGTGCCGTTTCTGTGGAGACAGGGGCTTGATGCTGGTAGAAGCCTCCCTCCATTCCCACCTGCAGGTTTAGATGGACATGTGTTGATTAACCCGAGCATTCCCAGGAGACAGGTGCTGAGCAGCCTCTGCCCCATTGCCAACCATGTATTGATTCTCACTATTTCTTGGCAGGTGGGCATGAAGACTTTTCTAAAATGATTGACGAAGCAGAGCCCCTGGGCTACCCAGTGGTGGTGAAGAGCACCCGTGGAAACCGGGGTCAGTGGTACTGCTGGTTTGCTGTGTGGTCAGTCGCTGTTCTGTCCACTCTGCTCAGTCTCCTCTGTCCATGGAGATGGAGACTCCCATCTCCCTTGGACTATTGCAACAGGAGCTCCCCTGAGCAGAGTTAGATCCCCACGTCCACAGCCGACATAGCTGCTCTGTCTCCCTTACTGAACTCCTAAGTCCCCACATGCCTGTTAGACCAAGCCCGTGTTCCTTATCATGGCACCAAGGCCCGTGCAGACAAACGCCCTCCATTGCAGGCTGCTCCTCTCTCTCCAGAGAGACTGTGTGCATTCTGCCCCGTGACCATCTGTTCTCTTCATGTCACGAGTACTGTCTTTGCTCATCTTTTAAGACCACCCTTGAGGTCATTTCTCCTATCAACACAACCTTGGTTTCCTTCCCTCTTTCAGACAAAGTCAATCATTCTTCCCTTTTGTTTCTGTAGCACATACCGTACACAAGAATGAAAGCCAGATGGATGTCTGTCGCAGGTTCCCTCCTGTGAGCCCACAGGTCTGGCGTGTGATAGTACCATGAACCTGTGGGCCTCTCACTGTGTCTTGGTTGTTGTTTGAAACTCTCTCCATCCACACTTGAGAGTCCTCTCAACAATGTTCAATTAATTATGTTCTGTGAACACAAACGAGTGTCTGCACTCTATAGTAAGCCCAGTGTGGGGTTTAGAGCAGGGAAGAGGGGGGGGGGGAGGCATGAGAGCACTAGATACAGGCCCCATGACACTTTGGGGTGTCAGGAAGCGCTGACTGCTTAGGAGCCTCAGGATCTTGTTTTGGCCCCTTATCTGAGTTTCTGGAATATATTATAATCTCAGCACTCTGGAAGCTTGGATTGGAGGACCAGGAGTTTAATTTTAGGCCAGCATGGGTTACAGAGTCAGACCCCGTCTCAAAAAACAAACAGAAAATGGGTATGGGAAAAGATCCTGTGGGGTTAAAACCTGAGGAAAATAAAGTTCAGTGCTCTTTGATAAGAAGAATCTCATTAGAGAACTGGGAGGGGCCATTACAGGGAAAGTTCCAGAAAGCTGGTACCTGTTTGGGGCAGGGAGGCAGGCTGGGGAGGTAGAACCGCAGAGACAGGACAGCAGCTTCCTCAGCATTCTCTCTTGCCCTTCGTCTCTCTTCTTGCAGGCAAAGCTGTTTTTCTGGCTAGAGACAAGCATCACCTCTCTGACATTTGTCACCTGGTCCGCCACGATGTGCCCTACCTGTTCCAGAAGTATGTGAAGGAGTCACACGGGAAGGACATCCGGGTGGTGGTGGTGGGCGGCCAGGTGATCGGCTCCATGCTGCGCCGCTCCACAGATGGCCGAATGCAAAGCAACTGCTTCCTAGGTAAGTCAGGGAAGGCCTGGCGGGGCCGGGTACCTCACTGGGCGATTTGACCCGCTCTGAGAGCATGCCCTGATCCTTACTCTTGGCGGACCTTCTGCTGATTGTGGATCTCCCAGAGACTGAGAGATGAGCCTTTGCTAGGGCCTGAGCAAGAGGGGCAGGAGGTCAAGGCCTGGGCCAGAAGACACAGTCCCGGATGTGTAGACGCTGAAGTATGGAGCCTTGTTGTGTAGATGTTAGGATTCGCCGGTCAGGAGGCGGCAAGGGAATGGCATGGGGATCAGTGTTTGGGAAAAACTCTAAAGCGTGGAAGGCATAGGGAAGACGGTGAGGAAACAGCTTTGAAAGCTCCTGCAACCGCTCAGATGGATTTCCAGAGGTCCTTACAGGCGTGTCCACCCTGCTACCTGGTTGCCCCCAGAGAGCTGTGAAGGCAGCCCCGTGCAAAAGCATCAACTCACTTAAAACATCAAGACTTTTTCCTTGCATTTTTTCTGGGGTGTGTGTATGTTACCTGGTAACACAGTTCTCAACTGTGAACGTTGTAGATTGCAAGGTTATGTTGCAGTGTGAAAGATTAGGCATAGCCAGGTCTTAAACCAAAGCTGTGGCAGGAGGAACGTTGTATTTGCTCTCACATTTTAATTGAAGGTTTATTTCATCTCCTTTTCACGTACAAAGCTGCCAGAAAGCCGTATTTATATTCTGGCTGAATGCAGAAGGCCATCCCATTAGCCCTCTCAGAAAGCAGAGACATTGCAAGAGGGATGTGCACCCTTATTCCCATCACAGAACGCTCGGGTCAGCATTTGTGAATGAGTTTATGTTGGCAATTTGGAGAAAGAAAAAAGCAAAAAGCCCTATAGTTGTTTCCTGACTCCGCAGGTGCATGCTCCAAGTTCTTCAACTAATAAAGAGGCTCCTTTGCTGCTGATTGGCTCCTATTTCACTAAAAGCACCTTGGCAGTCCCCACAGCGTCTGCAGTGGGGCCCGGAGGAGAGAGATTGAGAGGCAGCCTTGTCCCGGGCTAGCACATGGCCCAGGAGCTGTGCAGGCAGACAGTTGTGAGATACTCTGCCACACAGGCAAATTCTGGGTTAAGTCTGACACTGTGCTCAGCACTTGAGGGATTATCTTCATTTGCACAATAACCAGAGCCACAGTGTAGAACCCTGTGTTTGGGGGTACACGCAGTGTGTGGAGGCCTGAGGTTGGTAGTAGATGATGATGATGATGAAGAAGAAGAAGGAGGAGGAGGAGGAGGAGGAGGAGAAGAAGAGGATGATGATGATGATGATGGCGGTGATGATCTTTTGGTTTTTGGTACTGAGGACCGAACCCAGAGCCTTGCAAGTGCTGGGTGGGTGCCCTGCCGCTCATGCTCAGCTCAGCATCATTACTGATGATAAAGCATGCTGTTCCTACCGACTATATGATAAGTAGATTATAATTTTTCATTTCCCTAGCAACCGTTTATTGAAAATGCACTGTGTATCAGGCACTGTGATTTTCCAGTATTTATTTTTATTTTTTAATTTTTTAAAGGTACAGGTATGTGTCTGTACGCCATAGATGTGTGGGCGCCCATGGGGACCAAAAGAGGACATCGGATCCCCTGGCGTCACAGGCAGTCGTGAGCCACCCGAAATGGGTGCCGGGAACCAAAGTAGGGTCCTCTGGAAGCTCAGCCGATGCTCTCACCCCTGAGCCCCAACTCCCTAAAACTTTAAGCGACATTGAATAAGAGCACCTGTCTCCCCGCCCTCTGCCATCAGTCCCGTCTCTGTCTCGGAGGGTCGCTAGCATCTCAGCAAGCGGCATGCGTCCCCCTCACATCCCTGTGCTTCCTCCCCAGGTGGTGTGGGCGTCAAGTGCCCACTGACGGAGCAAGGCAAGCAGCTGGCTATCCAGGTGTCCAACATCCTGGGCATGGATATCTGTGGCATCGACCTTCTCATCATGGACGACGGCTCCTTCACGGTGTGCGAGGCAAACGCCAATGTCGGCTTCCTAGCCTTCGACCAGGCATGCAACTTAGACGTGGGGGCCATCATTGCAGACTATGCCATGTCCTTGCTGCCAAACAGACAGATTGGGAAGATGGCCACCCTCCCGGGACTGTTGACTCCCCAGGAGAAGAATGAGCCAAACGGCTGTGCCTCCGATCAGGTGGTTGCAGAAAGTGTCTATGCCGTCAACAACGGGTCTACCTCTAGCTGAGAAGGATAGAACCTCCACCAAAAGCCAACATTTATATTGGGTCCCTTAGAAGAATGAACTACTGCGTTCATTTGTTTTCTTCTGTGGAATGTTCGTGAGACTATTGAGGGTGGAGGTCGGACAGTAACCCGCACACTCTGTTGTCTCTCTTCAGTTCAGTGGTCTCTGGATACTCTCAGTTGGATGTTTCATTTCTGAAAAGACAAAAAACACAACCTTTCCCCAACATGGGGTGGAATCTCCATACTCCAGGCTATTATTATTAGAGCAAAAATGCTTAAACATTATCTTTTAAATTTAAAATTTGTATTATTTGAAGTTAAAATAGCTAATTATAGATACATCCTATACCCCTTTCTTTTTAATTTAAGCAGAAGTTTTATTTACCATGTATAATTTTAAAATCCAGTAATTTGTCCCTGTCTTTCTGGACACTCATTCAGCATGCCAGTCTCTTGAGTTATAGGTGTGACTGCTAACAGGAACATCTAGCCACCGCAGTGCCTTGTGGATTTTGTAGTCCATGACAAAACCAGGAAGTTGGAATCTTTTTCCAATATTAACCATATACAAAATTCCAAGTACAGGTAAAATAAATCTTTTTTACCAACTAGAGAAAACCAGACACCAAATTCCTGGAGGACCAGGACCAGTTAGCTGAGTTTTTGGTCCAAACTCCTGTACATTCTTAGGCTGGTTATTTAACAACCATAGCCAAGCAGCGGCTGAGAGAAAAACTCTAACACAGGCGGTGTAGATTCTGCCCAAGCTCTCTGAGTCGATTTGTGCTATGAGCCATTTTAAAATATTGTCCTCCTTTTGTATCTTGAGCTCAGTAGAGGAATGATCAGAAAGCATACAATCAAGCTTTGGGTCTAGGTAACTTACATATGCATCCTGTAATCTGCTTTCTACCTGAGTTAACTCCTTTTCTGTTGTTGTTAACCTTTTTTGACTGTTTAAATCTGAATCACCGTGAAATGCTTCTCCCAGCAGTTTTTGAAAATCATTAAGAGTTTGTAATCGATCTCCTGATCTGTTGATTTATCTTATAGCCCAGATAATTGATGAAATCTCCTTTTTGTACTTTTTCAGGAGCTATCTGTAATCTCCAACAAGATAAAATTCTTTTCAGCATATTAAACATTTTTTCTAAAGTGACTATATTAAAATCAGCCAATAAAATATCGTGGTAAATTATGGACTGAGGAAATTGTTTATGAATTATTTCCAGTGGCTTTTGTACAAAATATTGACATAAGGTTGTCCTATCTGACAACTTCCGAGGAAGAACTTTCCACTGATACCTTTTAATAGGCTGAGAATTATCATACGCTGGTACAGTAAAAGTAAGCCTTTCTTTATCCTGTTCTTATAAAGGAACTTCAGACTGTAAAGAGCCCATTGGCTGAATTGCTTTATTTATGGCTAACTTTTCTTTTGTTAAAGGTCATTGTTCTATCCATCCAGGCTTGTTATTTATCCATTTTAGAGGTAGGGCTGTTGGTACCTCAGTACTTGTTATGTCTTGCTTTTGTACAACTTGGACAGCATGTGATTGTTTTTGATAACATTTCTTAATATCTTTATCAGTAGCATCTTGAATCTTACAAGCTATCTTTGAGATTGAAGGAATGTTAACCTGCACTTTCCACTAATTCAATAGGTCTCCTCCCCACAAGTTCATAGCTATATCTGCCACATATGGTTTTGTATTTCCTACTTGACCTTCTGGTCCTATGCATTTTACCCATGCTGCACTCTGTTTTACCTGAGACAAAGTTCCTATTCCTAAGAGCTGAGTAGATACCTCTTAAAGAGGCCAGCTTGGGTTCCAGGAGTCTTTTGAGATGACTGTCACATTAGCTGCTATGTCTAATAATCCTTCAATCAAAATTCCTTTCATCTGTAATCTTAACTTAGGTCTCTGATCATTTATAGTTGCTGGCCAAAATACCTGTTTTTAGTACTTTTTAATTCATCCGTTTTATCAGCTGGAGTTGCTGAGTCCCTGATAGCAAGGTCTAGAGCAGTGCTGCCTTTTGTTAATCTCTTTGAGGGTGTGTTGATCCGTTGCTCATGTTTTCTGTGGTAGGGACCTGAGTCCAGCCCCAAAAGGCGTTTCCGGACAACAAGGAATTACCTTGTATATCTGGGATTGATCTATATTCATTAGTCCAGTGTCTGCCTTTTCCACACCTTTTACATGTTCCAGGAAGCTGAGCTTTTCTTTCTGGCTTATTATCAGAGAAAACATTATTTCTAGGATCCATTTGTCTACAGTCCTTTTTAAAACGACCTGACTTTCCATAGCCAAAGCATTTGACCTTCTGATTTTTAAGACCTTGAGCAATTGTTTGTCCAATCAAAGCAGCATTATAAGCATCACATATATGTGTATACATACATATATACATGCATATGCACATAAAAATTAAAATAAAATATACAAAAGAGTTGTTGAAAAAAAGAAAACAAAACCTGACATTGCCGTTGCTTTAGGAACTCCAGGTTCATGTGGATAATTGCTTTAAGACATGTCCTAGTTACGTTTATGTTGCCATGATAAAACATCACGACCGGAGCAACTTACAGAAGGGAGAGTGTATCTGGGGCTTGTGGCTCGAGAGGGACCACAGCAGGGAAGCCTGGCAGCAGACACGGCACAGTGACGGGAACAGACGGGGCATCACATCTTGAACTGCAAACAGGAAGCAGAGAGAGTGTACTCAAAATGAAACCTCAAGGCCCACCCCCATGATACTTCCTCTAGCGAGGCCGCACCTCCTAAGCCTCCCCAGACAGCCACCAATTGGGAACCAAGTGTTCTAGTGCCCGAGACTTACGCAAAGACATCTCATTCAAGCCGCCACAGAAAGTTTTCCCTAAAGGACCGTCCTCAAGGACTAACTGTTCTAACCCTTTCCTACACCAAGACAGTCACTACTCCAAATCTATGAACCCTGAAACCTCCTCTCCTACGGTTCACACAGCTCAGTCTGAACTCCCTTCCTGCCTCCTAAAGATTGCAGATCCTGGGCCACCAACATGCCGTACAACTAGCTTCCCAACCCTGTTTGTTTGGTCCTCCATAACCTCTGAGAGTCCAAGATAACATTAGAAAGGTCACCCTAGAAAGCCAGTTTGGAGGTGAGTGTGTTCCTCATCTTGCCTAAAGAAATGTGAGTTCCAGAAGCCAGGGACACTGAGCCAGTCTTCAGCAAGGTCCAACCTAGCATGCTGCCAGAGGGGGCTCTGTCCCTCCGCACAGCCAGCACCAGCTGCCCACCCCAGCCCCACCCTCTGTGCTTTCTACCCAGATGAGCTGCTGTTCTTAAGCACCAACCTGTGGATGAGCCAGCTGCCAGGGCCTCAGCATCACGTGGGTATAGGTGGGCGGAGTGTAAGGCTGGGCCCCTTGTAGACCAGGAAAGAGTGTTTTGCTCCACTCCACACAGGGCAGTGAGAGAGAAGGCTCAGGCCAAGCTGACTAAGGGCCTCCTGTGTCCCAACTTGGCGGATAGCTCTCACTATAGACATTCTGGAGATCAAGGGTTGAAAGTTTTAAGATTCTATCAGGCTCAGCTGAGGGGATCCTGTGACACATGTTCCAATTGCAGTCGGCCATGATGTCAGAAGTTTATCTTCTCACATCTTCTGTTCATGTTCACCTTTACAATCAGACACTTGGCAGAGATTCTCCCCGATATAGCCCAACGTCAGCACACAACTGCCACTCGAGAACCAGGTGGGTCTGGTAATGGGCTTTTATTCTGAGCCCCTGAATTTCTGTGGTTTCTAAAGGACTTGTGTTCGGGCAGCACCTGCTGGCCCCAAACATCTGCTACCTCATTTTAAGCAGCGATACCGTCTGGTCCGCACACTGTGTCGATTAGGACATAAATCTCAGCTGGGTGATGGTGGCACAAGCCTTTAATCCTAGCACTCAGGAGGCAGATGCAGGTGGATTTCTGTGAGTTTGAGGCCAACCTGGTCTACAGAGTGAGTTCCAGGACAGCCAGGGCTACACAGAGAAACCTTGTCTAGAGGGGAAAAAAAGACAAATCTCCATTCCCTCCTCCATGTCTTCATACAGCAACATTTGAATGAGTGTATGTGCCCATGCACATCTACGTGGTGTCGGAGGAGACATCCGAGCAGCCATGCAGGCTTAGCAGCACACAGAATGCTTTTTTCACACACCACAGAGAAATCTCCGTTCACCTTTTTCTTCCGGTATTTGTCTCCGTTCCCTGGAACAAGTCAAATCCGTCCGTGCTCCTGGATGCAGTCATTCTTTCTATTACCTTAAACTTCCACCTTAAACTGTGGTGGTGTTCAAAGAGATTTTCCTCAACATCAGTCAGCTCCCTCCCCGCAGGGAGCTAGAACGCCATCTCTGAAGGTGATGCGCTTCATTCTCGTTCTGCTGATTTGGTTGGCGTCATAGCAACCAATCGCACTTCAAGCTTTTTGGTGCAGCCTGTGGGAGCTGACAGGGACTAAAGTGAATGGTACCAATTTGAGTCAGAGCTGGTTCAAACCGGATAACCTTGTGTGACACTAGACAACAGGCACCACATTCTACTAAATCTTTTGTCAGCTATAAATGTGAATGTTTTGAATGTGAAACATTTTTAACACAGGCCTGACTGTCTTTGAATACCTTGCTCTTGTTTCCCCCACTGTGAGCAATCACAGGCAGTGCTGTCCCAGGTGTGGCTGAGTGCCAAGGGGTAAAAGCTGGCAGACAGTAGCTTTACAGCTGGGAGAAAGAGATGCTGGGGTGTGTGGGAGTGGGGGCAGCTTGAGGCGGGGCAGACAGTCACTAGGACAGATTGCAGTTCTTAATGTCTGGAAGGCTCTATCCATCCTTGAGATTGTATGATGCTTCAGTGCAAGTCATGGGGGGCCGGAGGGGGGAGTGTATAATGTATATGGCTTAGAAAAATCCTGGAGGAAAGGCTGCCTGGGACACCGGGAAGCTGGAAGCTGCCAGGAAGCCTGGCCTTGCATGATTTAGCACCTGGTTTTCATGGCTCTTCTTAGATTTGCTGGCTTTGCATCACATGGACACAGGAGGTGCCAGGGTGCATTAAACCTGTCAAGCAGAGGGTGAGGGGAGTGCAGAAGGGGGTGGGAGGAGGGGGCTGTGCAGAGAATGTGCTGATAGTACAATAACACCATCTGGACTTGGCAGGGACGGCAGGCCTGAGGTCATGTGGAACCAACCAATAGAGCAATCTAAAATGCTGCTGTCCTGGGCTGGTCCTCAGTGGGACTTCCAAAAAAGGGAGAATGAGGGGCCTGGTAACTGATATGGTTTTTGTGAAGGCAAGACTAGAGAGAGACCTAGTGTGTTTAGTCTTACCTGGAGGTCTCCCAGACAGCAGTCCTGGCCCACAGGAATGGATTGTTTATTTTTCAAGGGTCTTGTGAGATGGGTATTAAGCACAGTCACCAGTTATGATCAGATTGTGTAAGTCTGTGTTTAAAACATGTTTCAAACAGACACTGAATTTGTGGTTCGGTTGGTGATTAAGCTGGTGTTCAATGCCTAGTACTGCATAAAACCAGACAGCCCACACCTGTAATCCCAGCTCTCAGGAAGTGGAGGTTTCTGAGAATCAGAAGTTCTAGGTTGTCCTGGGCTACATTCAAGGCCAAGCTACGTGAAGACCCTGCCTTTAAAATACATACATGCATACATACGTAATAAACACATAAATAAATAAATACTCAAAACTCAAAAACTTAATCCCTGAACTCAGAGGCAGAGACAGGTGAGAACTCTGTGAGTTCAAGGCTAGCCTGGTCTACATAGCAAGTTCCAGGCTAGGCAGAAATAAACAGTGAAACCCCATCTGAAACAAAGCAAACAAATGAAAAACAAACAAACAGATCTCAAACCCTAACAGTTGTGTCGCTGATATACTCTTGACTCATATGCACGCCACTCGGTGTCTCTCCCCAGTCTCACCTTTCCGTGCCAACACCGTTGGCTCGGAATCAACTGTGGTGGAGTTATCTACACCAGACATGGGCAAGCACCGAAGATCAAGTTTGTTTCCTCCAAGGACTACCTGCCAGCACTGCTCTCTGCTGATTCTGTCTAGCTTCTGTGTTTTTTCACATGGGGGCGGGGGGGGGGATCTGTTTCTTTTGCCTGGGAAGTTTTGGAAGGATTCGGTAGACACAGTCTCCCCTGTGGGAATCACTTCGTCTCCTCCTCCTCCAGGGAAGTCCACTGCGGCTTTTACTGGCCTCACTGGCAAATTGCAAGTGAAAGAGAACAGATGTTAACTGGGAAGCTAAGGAGCTCATTTGCAAGGGGATTCCACAGCAAAGAGGAGAAATCAGTTTGCGATGATTTGCTCTTCTCTGCTTTGTCATTAAGATTATTACTTGGGACCAGAATGCTTCATTCGCCTTTGTGCCCTGTGGCTTCTGGACGTCCTTTTAAGTAAGAGTCTCATGCTGAATCTCCATTTTATTATCTTCATATCATAAAATGAGGGGGACGCTTCAGAGAGACTTCATCCTATTCACCCGCACACCAGCTGCATTCTGGAAAACCATAATTTTCCTTTCAAATGCAGAGTGTTGTCTGAATTGTAACAGCTCCCTGCTGTCAAGATGATGTGGGGGAGACACTGTTGCAGATGTTGTGAGCCTGTCAGGGCTGCTCTGCTATGCTCTCCTGCACTGACACGTGAATTACAAGTCAAACCGGACTGGGACACTTAAAAGCTGTTTCAAGTGGCAGTGCGGTGCAGCCCCGGGTCCTGGGGGACTGAAAGTCTCTACCTCCACCAAGAACTCTGACAGGTCAGTGGGGCCATCCGGGCTGCTCTTGTCTGACACTTCAAGAAGCTTTCTTGGGAGGAAGAATGTTGTGTGTGACCTGAGGTCCCTGGATCCCTCCTAGCATCAGAAGGATCAGGAACTCAAACCGAGGCGAGCGTCAGGATTAGTGTCAGCCGCTGCAGCCAAAGAGGATTTGTGGTAAAATCCCAAGTTATATACTCTTGTCAACTTTCACCCCAAATACTGTGGGTGTGACCTGTCTTTCCTTTTTAAAACTATTTTTATTTTTTTAAGAAAAGACTTAGGATTTTCAGGTATGCGTATGCGTGTATGCAAGTGAATGCCAAGCGAGTGGAGTACCCACAGAAGCCAGAAGAGGGCGTCAGATCCCCGGGCGTTACAAGCAGCTGTGATGTTACTCCCTTCGGGATGTGATGCTTGGTACAACTGAGCTGAGCAGAGTAGATCTGCTCCCTCCTTGATGCTGTCTCTGTTTTGGCAGCACCCCTGAGGAGGAAGGTGGAGGCAGCTCTTGCTGCAGGTCTCCACTAAGCCTGCCCCACTCTCCCGGTGTCTCTTCATCCCCCTTGCTCTCTACCCACAGAGGCATTCAGGTCCGTGGACTAGCCAGGTTCCCGGCTTTGCCAAAGCTCTTCCCTTTGGTGTTCCACGGCATCAGTGTGTGCGTCAGTGCGGGTGGGGATGAAAAGGTGTCAGCTGTAGTCTGGAGGTCTCTACTGACTTCGGGCATACCTACCAGGCTCTGCTTCAAAGCTATTGGATGTCACCACCAACTGTGTATCCAGCCCGGAGCTATCCCTATAGCACTGGTACGTGGGGAAGCTTTACTTCTGACCTCGCTGGAGCTGCTTGTTAAGGCTGATTCCCAGCAGCCCCTGCCTGCTTCCCTTCAGAGATTGCTAAGTCCCTTTACACTACAGATGTCTCTTGCAGGGACAGAGGCTGTGTGTACTGTCCACAGCTTTCTTTCACTGAGTCTCGCCAATGAGGTTTCTAACCCAACATCTTCTCTGGAAGTCCTCTATTTGGACAAGAAACTTTCTCTGAGGCTCATGTTGTGTGTGGACCACCAGCACAAACTAGAGAATGAAGTAACAAAGGACAAGTAACAAAGTGACAAAGACCCAGGGGTGTGACTTTTGCAGGCCATGGTTTACAAGACAGGCCTAGGGTCTCAGAAGAGGAGACTGCTGGAGAGGTTTGCTCTCTAGTGGTTCTCAAGGCTGTCAGTCCCTGCAGGGTCTGGAACAAGCTGTTTTCATTCACTCTGCCTCTGAGGTGCTCCTCTGCTCCGTTTTCCCTTCTTCTACTTTCTCCTCGCTGCTTCAAAGCCCCAGTTACCGAGAGGGGAATCTCTCCTAAAGGGGGGAGAGAGTGCTGAAGAGATGACTCAGCCATTAAAAGCACCCACTGCTCTTGCAAGGAACCTGAGTTCAATTCCCAACACCCACGTGGTGGTTCACAATCATCTATAACTCCAGTCCCAGGGGATCCGGCACCGTCCTCTGGCCTCCACAGGCGCTGAACATGGTGCACAGACATACATTCAGGCAAATACTCATGCACATGAATTAGAAAAGAAATCTCAACAACGAAAAAACCAAAATGCTTCTGTACGCGGATGTCACATGTGGCAGCATTAACAATAAAGCCCTTGACACCATTAACCCCCAGTTCATCCGTATTCCGATTCCCTCGGGCATCCAGAACTGCACAGAGCTCCAGGGTAAGCAGTGGGTTTGTCATGACAAGAGGTGTTAGGAGAGGGGTGGTGATTGCTGCCCGGCCACCTTGTCTATGGCCCTGGCAGGAGTGGGTAGAGTGGGGACCAGTGGAGAGAACTTTAGGCTGGTGACAGTCACCTCTCCAAGCTGGTAGATGTTGAGATTGCCTCTCCTTGAAGTAATGTCTATTGGTCCTGACTCCATCCCCCACATAGCCCCAGGATGGCAATGAGTCACGAAGGAGCAGCCAGACATATGTTAAGTTCCAGCGTCACACACAGGACCCTTCTCCCAGAAATCCTGCTGCAACTCCCATCACCTCCTCTCTCCCCAAAAAGCCCCCCCATCTTCTCTCCTTTGTTCTCCTCCTGCCAACTGGAAACAGCCACCCCAAGCCTTCTCCAACTGTACCCCCCATTCTTCCCTTCCTGCCTAGGACCCTTTAAAATCCATCCTATGCTATGGGCCATGGCTGTCTCTTCTCTATCCAGAGGCAGTCCCTTGTTCCATGTCTCTTGTCCCCCGAACTTTGTCTGCTGTCCCTTGTGCCTTGTCTCTTGTCTTTTGTCCCTCTGGGGCAAATACATCTTCTTCGTGCTAGGAATCTGGTGTCTGGGTGTGTTCTGTGCCAACTCTGGGGCTTTCAATTCCTATGAGACTGCCTCTACTTTGGTTCCTGATGACCTGTGGTCTTCTGGGCCTGCCCAGCTTCCTGCTCCTAGTACCACCTGTCTGTCTCACTGGTACCCACCGCTTCTCCATTAGCTGCTGCTGTCACTGTAGAAACTTCCTAACTCAGAGAATAGGCTTCTCCAAAACTTCATGCCCTTCAACCAATCTTAGGATAGTTTAGCTCAGTGACTCACAACTGGTTAGTCTCCTTGGCTGAAATTCTCAAAGCAAGAGAACACAAGAGAAGCAATACTCTGTCAATCCTAAAACCTCTCACCAAAGAAATATGGCAGCTGAGTGTTTCTTGCTATCACAGACACAGTTAGGATAACTGGACTGGGAAAATGTGAATATGGTTTGCATTATATTGCATAGTATGGAATTTACGTCAATTGCCTGATGATACTTAGAAACTGCACTTGTTTTGATTTTTCAAAGACAGATATGTATAGGAAAAATGATAAAGCCTGTGTGGTAGAATGGGCACACGGAGTGGTGGGACCTCGATGGAAGGAAGGCATCATGGGAGTTCTGAGAGCATGTGTCAGTCTCCAGGGCTCCATTGCCCCCAGGCTCCATCACCTGTTCAGTATCCTCGATAGGGCTCCCTTCTCTTCCTTGTCTATACGTCATCCCTAGGTGACCTCTGTTTCCAAGGTATTCATGACCATGCATGTGACAATCTCCAATTTCTCTCTTGAACTCTCATTACCTCTTCTTAATGTCAGAATGGATATCCAGTTACTCACCCCTTAGCTCCTGAGCGTCTCGTAAGTATCTCCAAGCCACTATATTCAAACAGCATCCATGTTCTCTCTCCTGCTCCCTGGGCTTTTCACCTGGGTGCACAATGCCTGTCACTTGCTTAGACCAGAAAAAGAAAATTCCAATAGTCATTTTTGGCTTATCTTCCCCTATTGCCCCCTTACATGCAACTTTGTTTCTTGTAGTAAAACTTAATTTTCAAACTACAGGCTTTTTTGTTATCTCTTCCTTTCCCCAACCCTGTTTATTAAGACCTTTGGGAGAGTCTACAATCCTGACAAAAATTTGCCAGCAAGTAACAATGTTCATACTATATAATTAGTTGTGACTCAATTAATAACCTTGTTCCTATGATTTTAAAAGCTGTGATTGCTGCTTATTTATATATTAGCTATTGTATTTATTTATGCACCCATTTTGTGTGTGTGTGCGCGCGCGCGCGGTGTGCACGTGCCTTTGCACATTCCATGGTGTACACGCTGAGGCGCTGTGTGCGGAGATGCGGAGATCAGAGGAACCAGTTCCCTCTCTTCCCTATGTGGGTCCTGGGGACAGGACTCAGGTGGTCGGGTTTGGAGGCAAAGGCCTTCACTGAGGTACCATCCCACTGGCCCGTCTTATTAGCCATTGAGATTGTTTGCATATGAACAAACAGGAAATAAATACGAATCTCCACCCCATTGCCATTGGTCTGGTAGATATTAAGGGAGACACTGTGTCGAGTGACACTGGCGGCACGGTTTCGTCACTCAAATGCTTCTCCATCTGAAAGATGTCGTTCCTCATTTCCTCTGCACCCGGACCTAATGTGGGACATGGTGAGGCCTATGGCCGGTGGAGACATTCGGGTAGAATCTTGGTCCTCTGAGGCCCTGCGGCACAGCATGGGTCCACGATGCACAATTAAAGTGTTAGGTTATAAGAACGCAGATCCACTCCTCAGAATGAACCTTGCTAAACATGGGTTCACGGACATATGTAATTTGTAACAGTGAATGTGTGCTTGCAACAGAAAAAGACACACACACACACACACACACACACACACACACACACACACAGAGCTTTCAGCTATAATCCCTCATTTCTGCCCTTGAAAACATTTATTTTTTTCTTCTGAAGATTTTAGTATATAGGAAAGACATGATGACCTGGTGAGAAGCTGAGCTCTTTGATGAGTTAAAAGAGCCATCAGCCCGGATTGGTGTCTCTGCCAGTGCTTTCCGGGACTCACTTAAGACGTGAATCCGCGCATCTGTGCTGCCTCTTTCGTGTCCCTCTGTTCCACTGTCACCTCCTCTTTTCCTTGTGCAGATATTTTTCAGGATATTGTTTTGATCCTTTTATTAATTCTTAACTCTTTTAAATTATTTTCTCAATGATTGCTCTAGAGATTGTAATGGATTTTTTTTTCACAGTCTACCTCTAATCAACGTTAATTCCAGGATCAGAGAAAGTCTGCTCCGATACGATCCGTCCCTCCTTCACTTGGTAAAGGGCACACATGGAGGGGAGGGGGTCTTCCGGGAACATGATGAACTGTTCACAGTTTAATTACAAACACCAGCTTAGCCATAAAACTGTACATTACCCAGAGCCATACAAAGTCACGATAAGCCAAGGACAAGGTCATGATAGCAACAACTTTATTGGCTCTGTGCCCAAAGCTCTATACATCACATGCTAATAGGATCACAGTCCCTCAGGCAGTCCCAGGGGAGAAGCGGAAGCAAGCCGCAGGGCCTCTGAGCAGCTGTGGGGAATGGAGGAATCAGTCCACAGCCCCCAGCAGCAGCAGCACCAGCACTGCGCTCTCTAGGTCCCAGACTACTCTTCCTCGATTGAGATGAGGTCCAGTAACTCTTGAATAACCCTTTGCTCCTGGACACCCAGGTACTCTTCAGCTAGACTGAGGGCTCTCATGGCGTATTCCTTCGCCTGGAACAGAATTGCAGGGGGGAGTGGAACCGGTCACAGGAAAGAATAGCACTGAGAAACTGAATTTGTGATTAACTCAGAAACTGGGGAGGGAACTGGTCACCGTCTCTTGCCAGCCACTGAGCTCTTAATCACCAGGGAAAGCTCACCTGATTCGACAGGATAAGCACAGACAGGAACACCTCCTTAGCCGTGGGAGCTGGGAAGGGTCTCAGGCCATGGGCCGAGTCAGGAGGGACAGGGGTCACTCGTGTCACAAGTAGATTATCCGGAGACCAAGGGACCCAGAGTTCTGACATGGACAGAGCCTCCATGGGATATCTTGGGGCATCTCTGGTTCCTATCCTCTCCACCCTTTCTGTTTATTGAGTGACTGCTATCTGTCAGGGACTGACTATCCACAGAAATCCATGCCCTTGTGAAACTCACACAGAGCAGGAAAGACAATAAAGCACAGTGAGTAAGTTACACAATGATAATTGTTTTTCTTTTCTTTTTTTTTTTTTTTTTGAGACAGGCTCTCTTGTAGCCCAGGCTGGCCCCAGATCTATTGTGTAGCTAGGATGACCTTGAACTTCTAGTCTTACTGTCTCTGCCTCCCGAGTGCTGAGATTGCATGTATGCACACCACACTCAGCAATTTATGACAGGATCTTAAGCAGTAGTATAAGCCAAAGAACTAAAGAGGGCAGAAGGGGCTGTTGGAACGGTCAGAGGTGGTAGAGAGTACACTGGTCAGTTTTTATTGTAGACTTGACACAACCTAGAGTCATCTGAAAAAGGGAAGCTCAGCTGGGGAGTTGCCTTGATCAGACTGACCAGTGGCCTTGTCTGTTAAAGACTGCCTTGACTGGTGATTGATGTGGGGGCCCAGCCCACTGTGGGTGGCACCATTCCTGAGCAGGTGGGCCTGGGTTATATAAGAGAATGAACCAGGAAGTATCATTCTTCCATGGTACCTGCCTCAGTTCCCGCCCCAACTTCCCTCAAGATGGACTGGGACCCGGAAGTGGAAGCTGAGATAAACCCTCTCTCCCCCGAGTTGCTTTTGGTTGGGGTGTTTATCACAGTGACGTGAACCAAATGTGGAAGGTGGGACTTTGGAGTTTTAAACAGGGAAGAGTGATGTGCAGGAAATGAGGTGTTAAATCTCAACCTACAGACAGGCCCTCTTTGTCTAAGGACGTTCAGTAGCCCTAACGTCCTTGGCATGCTCTGGAGTAACAACCTCCCCCTAAAATGGACCCTGACCTGTATAAAAGGTGTTTTAGCCGATGGAGATTTGAAAATTCATTGGAAATATCTTCCTATTCCCTGTCTCTCCCAGAATTCCAGAATTAGCACTCCCCTGTTGTGCCCCCACAGTGTCCTGAGCTTCGCTGTCACACGCTTGTGTCCGCACTGAGGTCCCCCAGACGCTTATGAAGCGCTTATGACACACTCTTGTGAACGAGGTTTATGTGAACAAGGTGCTTAGAAAGGCTTATGGAGGAAAAGGGGGGAGAAAGTGAGACTGTGAGGAGGAGGTGTGGAATCCCCCATGCTGCCTGCATAGAAAGGCCTCCCCACAAGCACACACACACACACACACACACACACTCTTCTGCTCTATTTTTCTTTATTAGCACTTTTTACTGCCTAAGATGATATTACACATTTACACGTCTGACTATGATGGCTTCTCTTCCTCCAAAGGTCCTAAGCTCTATAGAGAGGTAGCTTGCTCCGTTCTGGGCAGAAAGCCTTTTAAATTGTAGATGTTCCATACATATTTGAATGGATAAATCAATCAATTGCCTGAGATAGACCGCTTACTGTCTATAAGACATTGGGAAAATAAACTTTTCTGTGCCTCAGTTTCTATAAAGTTATCTGTAAAGAAGGGGTGAGAATTAAACATGGCAGCTACGTAAAGGGCTTCAGTCAGTGGCTGGCATCCTTTTTAACAGCTGCATCACAGTTCCTGTCTGCCTAAATCCCCACAGCAACAGGGAGCTGGGACACGGGGACACGGCAGTCCCTGCAGTCCCCACTCGCATCCCCAGGGCCTCCCTGCATGCACATTTCCTGGCACTACCTGTGACTCGGTTCCTACACACAGCGCTGGAAATGTTCCCCTGAGAGAAGAAATTCAGAGTCCATTACACAACCTGACTGGATATGTTACGGAGTGAGAGCTTGCCCTGGGGGGTAGTGGGCAAAACAGAGCCGAATCGAACTGCTCAATACGCTTCTGTCTCCACTTAGACAGGAGCTTTTCTGGGGAAGCTAACCTTTGAACACTCCAACATCAGATAGTAAAGTATGCCCAGGGTCTTCAGAATAAGCAGGGTTTTTTGGGGTGCTTTCTTGGTAGTAGATTCTCGTATGCTTAGGACTGAAGTTAAGATCCCAATGGCTTCTGCTTCCTGGGCTTCATCTGCATTGGAAGAGGAGGAAAGAGACACAGGCATTGGAGGGGGGGGCGGTCAGGGTTGGGAGAGGCTTGGTGGCTCGGTGGGTAAGAAAGCTTACTGTGTGAGCACAAGGACCTAAGTTCAGATCCCTGGCAGTCATGTGAAAAGCCAGGTATGGCTGTTCAGCTTGTAACCCCAGTGCTGGGCAGGAGCAGAAACAGGAGGCTTGCTGGAGGGGGCTGTGTGGGACATGAATCTGCACACACATACACACATGCACACACACGCACACACACACACACACACACACACACACACACACACACACACTGAGCCTGCTGTGGCCTGCAGCAGCCTCCTCACAGGGACTCTGGTGGGAAGTAGGATGGCTTCCTATAGCTCTCCAGCTCTGTCTAGCAGGTCTGTACCGGACCACAAGTCCCTAAAGCTGCTAAGTTTTAATTTGTCAGGCCAGACTCCTTTGGTCCCATTCAGCCACCACTCCTGTTGAAGCATTCTAATTCTTCCTCCAAAGCTCAAAGACAGCTGATCTACAGCCTTTCTGTTCCCAACATGAGTCTATTTCCCCCAGAGATCCATCTTTGCTTCCTTATTTCCTTCCTCCCTCCCTCCCTCCCTTCCTTCCTCCTTTCTTTTTATTTTTGTTTTATTAAAACAAGGTCTCATTTAGCCCAGAATGGTATCAGACTTGCTATGTAGCCCAGGCTGACCTTGAACTTCTGATACCTCTTGCCTCCACCTGTTAAGTGCTGAGGTAATGGATGATTTCTTCCCACAGGATTCTGCCCCCGTGTTGGCCACCATTTCTTGTACAGTCATTTCGGGCCATGCATTTACAAGCACAAATTTAAATAATAAGCAAAAAGGCAAAAAGGGCGTACCCATGATGCTAAGAGTGGCTACTTGTGCATAGCTGTTTCTACTACAGTGTGAGCCACTTTCCTGATGAGAAGACTGGATAAAGTTACTAAATTTCTAAACCTTAGCTTAAAATCTTGCCTTCAAAGTCACCATTTCAGTGCCACCCACCTGTCTTTATGCTCTCATTCTGGGACTCCTATTAGAATTTGTGCTTATGGCCAGGCAGTGGTGGTGCACACCTTAAATCCCAGCACTAGGGAGGTAGAGATAGGTGGATCTCTGAGTTCGAGGCCAGCCTGGTCTATAGAGAGAGTTTCAGGATAGCCAGAACTACACATAGATACCTTGTCTGGAAAAAAAAAAAATAAGATAAATAAACGAAAAGAATTTGTGCTTGTGGAATGCCCTTTTCATATAGCAAGGGGGCTCTGCTCTGTATTATCACCTGCACTAGGGGGTCACTGTTGAGTGGGAACGAGATCCCCTAGTTTCTTCATCTCTTCACCATCTCTAAGGGCATGACCCCATACAGTGCTGCCCAGTAAGCAGCCCTTTGCTGGGCCTGGGGATAGAGATGGATCAAGCCTGGCCCTGCCACTAAGGATCTCACCACCTTGTAAAGGAGGAAGACAGGCAACTTCAGCACAGAGCTCCTCACGGCTTCTATACCCTAGAGGAATAACAAATAAATAAATGCTAGGTAGAAACCCCCGGAGTCTCTAAGTCTGCATCTTATCAGCTCCTGAGGATTATGTGTGATGGTGGGGATCTGAATTCTTCCTGACACTGGTACAAGCTCTTTGAGCCCATGTTTCCATTCTCTCTCCATCTGCAGAGTGGGGAAGGTGGCACCTCTGGGATCCGGGAGAAAACACAGAGGCAAGGCCTGAGTGTTAGGGAGGAAGAGCCATTGTTCCACTAGCTAGGAGACCTACCACTTACCCAAGCCGGTGTCATTCACAAATTGTTTGCCCAGTAAATCTATTTGTTGGGTACGAGCCTGTATGAGGGCTTGATAGTGATCGTTCAAATATGTATACCAGATCTCCGAGACCTGTTGGGAAAGCAGGGAAATCAGACCAGCAGGTCAGGCTCAGCCACTGGCTAGGCAGTTGGGAACATGGCTATACAAGGCCAGGTTTCTTGAGTCTAAAAGCCTTCATTCTTACTGTGCATGGGAGCAGAGGAAGCCCTAGGAGTCCAGTCAGGCCGGGTACAAGTCCACAAGATGAGGGCTGGGCAGGCTCATCAGGGGCAGCCCCTTCTAAGGTCAATGGCTACCATTGTGAAGCATGTACTTACTACTTTTCATTTACATGTGAATAAACTCAGGCTTGGAGAAGTTACCAACATACTTAACTTTTGTAAAGAGCCATCAAATGGTATGTAGCCTGGCTCTGTACCCAGGTCTGTCTGACTCCAGAGTTCACTTGTGTTCAGCTACACCAAAACGTCTTTTTCTAAGAAATGGTTCTAAAACATAAATCCACAACCACAGCATAATGGCCTCTACCACACACAGAAACAGTTGCTACCTAAGTGAGGTATTATTGAAAACTGGCATTTTCACAGATTGGAAAGCCTTTACATAAAAAGAGCTTGGGAGATGGGAGAGAAAGCTCAGTTGATAAAGTGTTTGGTGTGTAAGCATGAGGACCTGAGTTCAAACCCAGCACCCACTGAAAATAGGAAATGCAATGACACAAGCTCGTAATTGTAGTGTGGGGGAAATAGAGACTGGAGGACTCCTGGGGCCTGATGGCCAGCCAGTGTAGCCTACTTGGCAAGCTCCAAGGTGTAGAGACCCTGTGGATGGTGCCTGAGAAACAACACCCAAGGTTGAACTATGACCTCCACATATGAGCTTATATACACGCACACACAACTACATACACACATGTATGCACCTACATACAAACATGCATGCATACACGAAGAATTTTCAGCTGGGTATGGTGGTACAAGCTTTTAATTCCAGCACTCAGGAGGTAGAGGCAGGAGGATCTCTATGAGTTCAAGGACAGCCTGGTCTACATAGCGAGTTTCAGGTCAGCCAGGTCAGTGATGATGATGATGATGATGACGATGTGTCAAAAATAATAACAGTTTTTAAAACTTAAATTTACACTCATGTGTGGGTGGGCGGGTGGATGCAGGCCCACGACATGCTTGCAGAGGTCAGAGGACAACTTCCATGAGCCGGTACTGTCCTTCCATGAGGGTCCTGGAACGGACTCAGGGTGTCAGGCTTGGTAGCACGGTCCTTTACTGCTGAGTTATCCCACTGGCCCGCACAAAGAATTTTTAAAATATTTTCTTGTTTTTTGATCCTTTGAGAGGACACTACAGCAACAAGTGTCCCTTAAAAACTTCTTTCCCTGTTGGATGCCTCAATATGCCTGCTTTGCTGGCTGTAGGGGTGACAGAGCCTACCATAAGCTCTTGTTCTTTGTGAGCCACTCTACAGATGCTAAGGATTAGCCTATTAGAGCACTAGAGAGACAGAAGGAGGAAATGAAGTACCTTGAGGGTTAGGCTTTGTGAGCTGATGCAAGTCAGCCGAGCATCTCCTGCAGTAGGTTTCTCAGCAATGGCTGATACTGCTTATAAGATGCCAGGCCAAGTGTCAGTAAGTTCCCATATTCCCCAGCTCACCTTTGTGTACAGTGTGTCTGCCAGCTCCATTTTTTCAAGGCCATGGAAGACATTGGCCAGGTGGAAGTAGCCTCCTGAGGTCCTGATGTCTTCTGTTCCAAATGCACAACTGGCAAAATAAATCTATTGTAAGAGGAAGAGAAAGGGTGCTTGAGTTCCCCAAAAACCATGTGTCTGACGAAGGGCTTGTATCCAGAACCTACAGAAGAAAACCTTTACTGCAGCCCAAGGTGAAAACGGGCTAGGGACCTGAGCAGACATCTCCAAAAGATACACAGATGGGTTAATAAGCATGTGACAAATGCTGAACACTGACAGCCATTCAGGAAATGAAAAACAAAGTCACAACATTCTCATGTCATGTCAGAGCCAGTAGGATGGCTAGCTTCAAAAAGAGAAAATGGCAAGACTGGTGAGGAGGAAATAAAAGCCCCAGACATGGCTGGGACGGATGAAAACCAGCCCCTGGCGGCGGCTTGGCAGACCCTCAAACGGCTAAACATGGAGGTACCGTGTAGCCCAGGAATTCCTCTGCCGGGTACCTTCCCAAGAGAAATTGGCATGCGTGTCCACACAGATGGTTCCAAACATCTGTCACGGTCGTTCCTAACAATCCCAGGGCAGAAACAGCAGGAACAGCCATCGTTTCTCGAGTGGATGCATCACCTGTGGCCTAGTCAGAGGGGACTGCAACCTGACAGTAGAAGGACCCACCATGCCCCTCTGTATCTCCCACCTCCTCGCCCCTGCTGTGCTCCCACACTTCAATCCCTAGCGAAGTCAGACAGCAACAGCATCGAGGACGTCCATAGAGGTCAGGGCGGAGAGTTGCCCAGAAGACGGCCATGAGGCATAGGGAATAGTCGAAGGCAAGTGCAGAGGCAGGCAGCCAGAGGGAAGGTTTCCTGGAGGGGAGGAGAGTACAGAGACCCTGCAAAGAGTGGTGTGACCCGATCTGACCTGGGATTCAGGTGCAGGAACTCTGATATTTTCCAATCCCAAAACTCTACTCAGAATTCCCTAACTTGAGAAGAACAGCTCATAACTCCTCCAGTCTACCATTTGCACAGTTTTATAGATTGTAAGTGCTTTCTTACAGAGCTAGCTCATTTAAATTTAATAACCACACTCTGAAGAAGAGACATTAATATTATTTTAACAAATAGCCACAAAGTCCAGCGTATACAATCTTCTGTTATTAATCTCTGCAATGCACTGGCTGTGGTTGGGACCAGTCTATGATTCGTGCCTTCCATGTGATGAAAAAGGTTAAATAATTTGTCACAGAACCAGCAGAGCTGGGAACAGAAGCTCAGCTCTTCTCTTAGCCAGTTTGCAGCTCTGTCTTCCCAGATTAGCCTCGGGACAGCTGAGACCTGGGGATGATGGGGCCTGGCTACATTTGCATAGCCAGGAAGTAGAAAGGTCTGAACTTGGGTCATTAGAACTGAGTTCTTGTTGATGCTCCCCAAATGGTCAATAGAAGCAGTGTTAGAGAAATGTTCAGTTAAAAGACAAACTAAACAGCTGTTCTTGGAAATATCCAGGTGTTTTAAGTTAGCACGCTCACATCATTAGCCAGATGATAACGGGCTTCCTCGTGGTTCTCCTTGGCCATGTAGAGAAGTCCCAGATTCCGATGCAGTAAAGATTGAGTGGCATTACTACAGTCAGTTGACTTGAGGACTGTCCACCGGGCTTGGGCTAGATATTCTTCAGCCTGCACTATGCGGCCTAAGCCTGCCAAAATCAGTTATAAAGGAGGTTATAAACCAGGCATGGTGGTGCATGCCTTTAATTCCAACACTCAGGAGGCAGAGACAGGAGGATCTCCAAGAGTTCAAGGCCAGCCTGGACTACATAGTGAGTTCCAGGACAGCTAGGGCTCTGTTGAGATATCCTATTTCAAAAACCCCAAAATAAATAAGTAAGTAAATAAATAAGTTATAATTCCAATTTTAACTAAAGAATATATGTTGAAATATGATTTATCATACATTTGTTTATTTATTAATTACAAATATTTTTGGTTCCCTTGAGTTGCTCACGGATGTTCATAGCAGCCTATTTGTAACAACCAAAGATAGAAACAAATGTCATCAGTTGATAAGCATATCCTTACCCATGAGTGAACTGTTATTAGTAAGAAGAATACAGTATGGAGACACGCTACAGAGGGACAGTTTGTAAACAGCATGCTAAATGAAAGAAGCCAGACACCAAAACCCCACATATGGTCTGGTTCCATTTATCTGAAATGTCCAGAGCAGGTACATAGGCACAGAGAAAGGAGTTAGCAGTGCTGGGTAGTCAGAGGAAGGAGCGAGTGAGAGTGTCTAACGAGGCACAACTAGTATCAAGTACATGTTTTTTTTTGTTTTTTTTTTTAAGGTGATGGAATGTTCTGGAATTAAATAGTAGTGAATTATACAACCTTTTGACTATCAAACCTTTCGAATATATTAGATTTTACCTTAAAATGGTGAACTGATGGATTGTGAATTATCTCTACACAGAGAGAGAGAGAGAGAGAGAGAAGAGAGAGACTAGGCTTTAATTAATTTATTTGTTTATTTATAGTTTTTTATTTTGTTTTGTTTTGTTTTAGACAAGGTCTCTCATTCTGTAGCTCTGGCAGGCCTTGAACCCTATGTAGACTAGACTGGCCTTGAACTCATAGAGATCCTCCTGCTTCTGCCTCCTAAGTCTGGAAAATAAAGGTGTGCACTATCATGCATATGGTTTATACCCTGCTTTCAAAAATATTTATTCTAGCCAGAGTTACAACAGAGAAACTCTGTTTGAAACCTCCCCTCCAAAAAATATGTATTTTAATTTTGATTATGTGCATGTGGAGGGTGTATGTGCACATACGTATAGGTTCTCGAGGAGGCAGAATAGGGCGTCAGAGTCTCTGGAATACGGATTCTCAAAAGTACAGGTCGGTGGAAACTGTAGTCTTCTGCAAGAGCAGAACACACTCTTAACCTCTGCACAGTCTCCCCGGCTCCTACATGTCAGGCTTTGCATTGAGTGATGAGATTTCAAAGACGAAGAGATCCATGACCCTTAAAGTCACAGTGGGCTGAGGAAAGGCACGGGCAAAGGAAAATATATCTGCAATATGTGCAAATGCAACCATGTTTTGGGAGAGGGAGAAGACAGGAAGTGCTGAATTCTACGCACGAACAGGGTAGAGTGGGAAAGGCATGCTCGCTGAGTCTCCCTGCGCTGTGACGATGAAGTTTTCCAGTTAGAAAAGATAGGATGTGCACCCCAGGCGGTGGCAGCAGCATCCACAGAGTGGCGGAGTATGAGATAGTGTGCAGTGTGGGAAACCGCAGATCTGAGAGGCTGGAGTGTGAATCTCAACGGAGTAAACATGAGAGCCAGCGGAGAGGTTGAATGGACCACACGGGGCTACTAAGTAACAGAAAGGGTGAGAGAAAAAAAAGAGCCACCTTTATGTTGATAGTCAGATTCTTCTGACTCTTAAATTTTTTTGCTTAGACATAAAGAGATACAGTAGCTGCCTGCCCACCTGCTGCCTCCTAGGGAAGCTGTCAGAACTAACATGGAGCCATAGCCATCAGCGTCCACGGGGCCGGCATGCACAGGCCGCACGGCCACTCTGGGAGCGTGATGGACACTGAAGCACAGATGTTGCCAGTGTTGGGTCAGGAGATGGAAAAAGCCCTCTCTAAATCTGCCTTCTCTTTGTGCCTCCTCTCAGGCAGGCTCCTAGGTAAGGGTTACTGTGTTAGTTGGGAGCTTACATCACTAAATTTAAAGGAGGAGATACAGAAAGGAAGCGGCTCCACCGGACAAACCAGGGGCATCTTCTGACTGGAGGTCAAAGTGCAACCAACAGTGGGAATCGCTAGATTAGAAGCTAGAGAGCCTTTGGTGATCCTGGCTCAGGAGAACACAACAGGCTCCGCCTTCCATCTGGGCTTGGTCTATAAAGCAAGAGTGGGCACTGAAATCCTCCCAAGTTTGTAAAAGCAAATGACTGTCAGCTAAGATGGTTTAAATGGGAAAATGGCAGCTTGAGAAATATTGAAAATTTCATTTGTCTCTGCCATTTTTCTCTCTCAAGAAGGCAATGCTAAAGAAGGTCCCATGGCCAAACTGCACCTGCGTCTAAAACTTCAGTCCTGAAGGACAAAACACACTTGGGACTATGAACCAGGAGGCTGTGGGTCCAGAGAGCTGGACAGAGTGAGGCAAGCAGCTGGGATCCAGCCCGTGGGTCCCTCGCCAGCCCTCACACTGTGCCCCGTGAATGGCCAGTCCAGCTCGCTGCCCCCACAGACCTTACCCCCTGCAGGATGTAGAGAGGCTGGGGAGGTAGTGGAAGCGTGAAGGAAGTGAGACTCTCCTCAACGGTGACTTTATTAGCATATGGGATAGAAAAAGAGACCAGTAGCATTTGTATGAAGAATGAGACGAAGGCTTATACTGGTTAGCGGCAAACCTGAGATGCATTACATAACGGGGGGGGGGTAGTTTGCAGGATTTGGCGATGGAGGCAAAGGAAGACAGAAGGTAGCAGCCACATTGAAGGTACTCAGGGGCAGAAAGGGGGGCAGCCATTCTGGGAAGGAAGGAAACTTCCTTCATGTTCAGGATTTCCACCTAACTCCCCGAGTCTCCATCATGAGCTCGACACTTAGCTCACACTGCATGGTCCCTGCTGGCAAGGAACCTGTGGTCAAGCGAGGTCAACCACAAAGCAGCCATGAAGGGCTTTGGGGGAACGAACACACAGTTGCTGAGGTGCAGCAGGAAGAGCCTAGACCTGGTGATCAGGGGACACCTCTCTGGGAGAAGGATATTCAAGCAGACACCACAGGGTTGAATAGAAGCCAGCAGTGTGGGAAAGGAGAAACGAAGTCTGTGGCCCTGCGGTCAAAAGGCCCACCCAACTGGGAAAAAAAAAAAAAAACCAAGGTGTGGAGCCCCCTTCTCCTACGTTACAGCTTGAACAGAGCAAGATGTCCGTCCCCTCAAGCTTATATTTTGTCACTTGGTCCCCAGCTGGTGATGCTATTTTAGAGGTTACTTTGGGAGGCAAGTTAGGCCAGGAGATTGGCCACTGGCAGGTGTTCTTAAAAGTTGTCCCAGTTGGCCTCTCTCTGCATTTGGTCAACCATAAGGGAAACTGCTCTGCTCAGAAGGACTTTGTCTTCTGAGACACGTAATGGGATCGCACTGTTCAGTGGCGGTGAGACTGAAGAGCCATGGAAGATATGGAGAGAGCAGTGAGTGAGCGCGTGGGAGATGTGGGACTTGGACTTAGATGGCTTCTTCAAAGCCCCATAGTCAGTGTCAAGAGTTCACAGAGTCTGGGCTGTCTTTCCTGGCCTGGTGCTCTTTCTACAGTCTAGAATGGGGTGTCAGACCTGAGCAGGGTGAGGGAGCACTCCTGTAGGTACAAGGCCTGGCACAGAGCACTGGAGCCCAGATGACTAAGGATGAGATCCATGCAGAAGAGTCAGCCCTGAGTGAGGAGTCAGAGCCCACACAGACAGGGCAAGGTGTGATCGCGCGTGTGCACGTGCATGTGTGTGTGTGTGTGTGTGTGTGTGTGTGAGCATGTGTGTGTGTGTACATGTATGTATGCATGTATGTGTGCATGTGTGCTTTCGTGTGTGGTGTGTATATGTCTCTGTGTGTGCGTGGTGTGTATGTTTGTGTGTGTGTATGCGTGGTGTGTATGTTTGTGTGTGTGTGTGTGTGTGTGTGTTGGGTGGAGGGAGCATGGACTGGATAAAAAAGAATTAGTTCAGTTACTGGGAGCCTGTTATATATACAAACACATCAATAATGTGGGAGCCAGCATCCTCGTTGTCAGAGAACAGAGCTGCAGCTATGAAGTGGGAAACCGGACTGAAGGTGTTGTGCTGGGCTGGCACAAACCCAGGTCATCTACGTGTAAGAAATATTAAATATTAGTCTTTTCTGTCAAACACTTTAAAACCTTTGTTTATGACAAGGAATTCCAATCTTTTTATCTCCCCCACCTGGGTGAAACCTTTGTGGAAATGTTTAAATCCCCTGACCCAGTTAAACTTTTGTTTGCACAAAGGCCCTGCTGTATTCTTGGAACTTAAGTGACTTACGTGGCCCACCCTTTCCCACTCCCTCTCCCTCATTTACTTTTAGAACTAGCCAATTACAGAAGACTGTGAGGTCAGACCCCAGCCAGTGAGGGAGAGACACGGTCGCCACCTGTGCCAGGATTAAAACCAAGTGAACTTCTTGTCACTGTGTGTTTGCTTGACAGCTTTGGGTCTTGGACACGCTACTTTGCCTTGTTTGTCTGTTCCTTTTGTGTGGTGCTGAGATCATTCTTTGTTTCTAACACAGATGTGATGCGTGTACATACACACAACACAGTACCATGTTTACACAGCCATTCCTTAATTCTGTACACTGACTGCTCACGGCAGCAGCAAGATCCCAATAGCAACGAGTAGTCTAGTGAACAGCTGTTGGTGTCCAGATTCATTTTCTGTGGAAAAATAAAAACGAGGGGGGACAGTTCTAGGAGATAATGCTTCAGAAAACAGGAACTAAAAGAAAAAACTGGAGATGTTTCAAAAGAGCAAAGAGATGCAAAGCCAGCTTGAGTGGGAGAAGCCACTGGCCAAAACGGGGACAGTTTTATTGCATGAATAATAGTAATAATTGTAGTTAGTTAAAACCCAGTGAACAAAACAGGGGCCGAGAGTCACGATAAATAGCTATAAATTAATAAATACATTGAGCATTGATAAAGAATGGGATGTTTACACGGCTCCAAGATTCCATCTCATAAACAAGAACTAGAATTGCAGTGACCGTGACAGAGAAGCCTGGCCAGCACCGCCTTAGTACAGGTACGATGGTGAGCACCACACACATGTCTTCACTGGTGGAAGGAGGAGCTGCCTGGTTCTAGAACTGCAGATAAGGCCGATTAAACTAAAAACATCGGCAGAGCTGGGCTGCATGGTGACACTTTGTAGCTGAGGATGGCTTTGAACTCCTACCTTCCTGCCTCCATCCTAGACTTCTGGATTTTCCGTCTAATGTCTCCTGATCACTGTTAACTATGAGCAAGTGTCAGTAGTAGGAAAATTGTGTCAGTTTACAGTATGGGTTAGGAATGCATTATCACCTCTGTGACATTCCTGTCCCAAATCCGTAACCTCAATCACAAGGAAACAGCAGACAAACCCAACTGAGGGACGCTTTATGTGGTGGCTCAGCAGTTAAGACCATGGACTGCTCTTCCAGAGGACCTAGGTTCAATTTCCAGGACCCCACAGAGCAGCTCACAACTGACTATAACTCCAATTCCAGGGGACTTGGTGCCCTCTTCTGGCCTTCTTGGGTATTGGGAACATAAGCGGTGCACAAACATGCGTGCAGGCGGAGCACCCATACACATAAAATGTAATTTTTTTAATTGGCCAAAAAAGCGCTGAACTCAAAAAAAGCCAAGGGAAAGCTGAGAAACTGTTTCAGAGTGAAGATTTAACATAAGGCAACAGGAGAAAGTGTGTCTCTGAACTGTGAGTTTTTCTGATTCTGAACTTTGGGGGCTATAAGCATATTTTTCTGGAGACACCTGAACGGAATCTGCTTAGGAGATGAGGTGTGATGAGAGTGCTTTACGGGAAAGATACACTAGAGAGTTCCAGACACAGGGACCCTTCTGCATTAGATAGTAAGCAACATGGTCAGATGGCTTGGCTGGGGCTTCTATACTACACCAACAGCTTCACCTTGCTTTTTTATTTTCAAAGCTGGGATTTGAACCCAGGACCTTACACATGCTGGGTATGTGCTTTACCACTGAGCTATAGTCCTAGCCTAAAAAGTGGTATTCAAAGGATGGCTATTAAGATGCATATGGTGCCTAAAACACTGTAGCTGCTCAAGAATGTAAAGCCCTCTCAGAAGGCTAATGTCCTGTAGCAGCCACCATACAGGTGTCTGCTAAGCCTGTGCCCTCACTCTCGGGGTGGTGGGTTCCTTTGTTTCTGAACTATGAATTTGACCCCAGGGAACAAGGGCAGATTCTACATTCCAGCTGGGTTAACAAAATTCTGTCTTCTGGGAATCCATAATGGAAATCAGATGCTAATCCATACTGCTTCTCAACTAGAACCTGGAGGACACGCGGATTTCAAAACTAGATCTGACATCTGAGTATGACTGTGTCTGCACTGAGCAGAGAATGCTGAAATTTAGTCTACAGATAGAGAAACTGAGACAGGTAGCCGGGTGTTGGCCTAGCATGCATGAAACCCTGAGTATGATCCCCCACAATACATAAACTGGGAATGTAGGGTAGGCCTAAAATCTCAATCCTGAGGTGGGGGGAGGGGTGGCACACACCTTTAATCCCAGCACTCAGGAGGCAGACGAAGGCAGATCTCTGTGATTTTGAGGCCAGCCTGGTCTTCAGAGTGAGTTCCAGGACAGCCAGAGTTACAACAGATAAACCCTGCCTCAAAAGTCCAAATAAAATAAAATCTCAGCCCTGGAAGGGTGGTGGTAGCAGGAAGATCAGAAGTTCAAAGTCACCCCTTAAAAGCTACCTAGTGAGTTCCAGACTAGCCTGGGTTTTGTAAGGGGCCCTTTAAAAAGGAGCAGAAAAAGAAGAGGCCCAGGAGAAAGACTGAGTCTAGCCAGTTTCCTATAGCAGCTGACCTGTTAACCCACACAGGACAGTTCAACAGCCTCATCAATTTCTTCCCTTTGCCCTGGCCAGCATGAATGGATTTCTTTTTGTTGTTTTTGTTTTTTGTTTTTGTTTGTTTGTTTTTGTTTTGTTTCTATTTCAGACAGGGTCTGTCTATGTAGTTCTATCTGTCCTGGAACTCGCTATGTAGAGCAGGATGGCCTCCTGCCTCTGCCTCCCCAGTGCCGGGATTAAAGGTGACTGCCACCAGGCTCAGCTTGAGCGGCCTTCCATCGCCTTCCCCCTCCTATGCCAGGCTTCATTCTAACCCTGCTCTTCCACGAAGGGCGTCTTGCCCCTGCTAAGGATCAATACCGCACTTCAACAGACTTCAGGGGTCTGAAGTCAGCTCCACTCACCGAGGCTGGCCTCAGCCAGGAGCAGGTAAGCAGGCACCAGCTCCACGGAGCTCGAGCCGTGCATGTTCATGCGGAAGCGGAGCGAGTGCAGAGCCGCAGGGACCGCTTCTTCATGCTTTCCTTCAAAGAGGTATTTCTGGGCAACGGTGTAGCAGAATTCGATCAAGTGCTTCTGTGGAAGGCAGGAATACACCCTCTGAGACAGTCTCAAGGTAAACGGCAAAGGCGGACACACCTACAGGTAAAGCCGTCTGGCTGAAGCCACCGGGTGAGCCCGCCTCTACTAGGCCGGCATGAGGTCCTGGGGCAGGGTGGGTAAAAATGCAAACTCGGGACCATGACTGTGGTCTAGGGACAGATACCTTTCACTGTTGTTTCGAACGTGGCTGACAGGAGTGCTGGCCATGGGCTCTCAGATGAACAATACACATCATCCCTGGAGTTCTTTTTCTTAGCAACCTTTTTCATTGCTGGTTTGTTTTGTTTTGTTTTGTTTTGTAAGACAGAGTCTTATGTAGTCCAGGACCGCCTCAAACTCACTATGTGGGTGGTCATGTGCCACCATCCAGTTTTATGTGACACCAGAGCTTGAACCTGGACTTGGTCCCTGTTAGCAAAGCCCAGGCCAACTAATGTACATCCATGGCTGTATTTCTAGAAATGTAATCCAAAACTTTCTGTCTGCAGAAAGGCTGTAAGAATCAGAGGACTGGGACCACTGCTTCCAAATAGTGTGTTCTAGACATGACAGGGACACTGCACCCATGAACTCTCAACAATATGGTTGTTCATACAAGACCAGATCATCCAACATGCCAATGTGGATAGGGGGAATTTAACAAGAGCTACAGGTAGTCAGCAGCTGCTGAGGGACAATCATTTTCTTCAGGGCTGAGCCACCTGAAGGCTTCCCAAATGTAAGTGGTTAGCCTTAAACACGCGTACATGCAGGCAACACTATAGGTCGTCAGTCTCTCTCTCTCTCTCTCTCACACACACACACACACACACACCACTAATTACAGAGGAGTACATGGATTTGAGAGGGGTGATGAACACGGGAATTGTTGGAGGGATAGGAATGGTGTAAATTGTACTCATGTGAAATTCTGAAAAAAATTAAATTTAAAAATTAATTTCTGTCTTTATATTTTAGTTCATTTCACGAAAAATATCTCCTATTTCCTTCTGGAATTATCCTGCCTAGCTAATATAAAAACAACTTTTAAGTCTTCATTGTTCTCGGACAATCATGGTTTTATAACACAAAAATTGATGAGCCTGGTGTTTATAGACTTATGGCTTTCAAACGGCTAATTTGGGGAGGAGGGCTGGGGAATTGCTCAGTGGGTAAAATGCCTGTCGTGCAAGCATGAGGACCTGAGTTCAGATCCCCAGCATGTATGTAAAAGATGGTGGCACTCACCTACGGCCACAGGGCTGGCGGCGGGATCCCAGGATCTCACCAGCCAGCCAACCTAGGCAAAAGGGATGGCTCCAGGCTCAGTGAGAGACTTCGTTTCAAAAACTAAGGTGGGAAGCAGTAGGGAAAGACGCCCTAAGTCACCCTCTGGCCTCCGCACATGCAAGTGTGCCTGCACACGCATGTGTACACAAGAATCTGAAGGGGGTTAGTTTTCAAAATTGATACTTGCTATTCTTAGCTGGGTGGCAACGGTGCACACCTTTAATCCCAGCACTCGGGAGGCAGAGGCAGGTAGATCTCTGAGTTTGAGGCCAGCCTGGTCTACAGAGTAAGTTCCAGGACAGCCAAGGCTAACAAAGCGACCCTGTCCTGAAAAATAAAATAATAATCTATATTCTCTTAATGCCATAATAGGAGCTAGTTTTCCTATTCTTCTTTATACCCTAATATACTCTTTATATTACTTTTATACCCTATTGTACAATAAACTCTTATCACAGCACTTGGCACATGGATTCATGGACTGAACCACGTCTCTCAAAAAGTCATGTGCTGAAGCTCTAAGCCCTAGTCCCTCAGGATACGATAGTATTTTGGTAAAATGCCATCGAAAGAAGTGGTTAAGTTAAAATGGGTCAAATAGATTCTAACTTAATTTGTTTGGCGTCTTAGTTACATTTTTAGTGTGTGACTCCCATGTGTGCCACAATGCACGTGTGCACGTAAGGGCAGCTTCTTGGAGTCGGTTCTCTCCTTTGACCATGTGGGTTCTAGGGATCAAACTCAGGTCGTCAGGCTCAGTGGCAAGTGCCCTCTCCCACTGAGCCATCTTACCATCCCTGGCTGGATGTTTATAAGAAGAAAAACTGGACAAGCAAAGAAACGCCAGTGATGTATGCACACAGAGGACCACAAGACGAAGCAAGAAGGTAGCCATCCATGAGCCAGGAAGAGATCTTAAAAGACACCCAATCTGAGGCTTGAGAGATGGCTCAGTCAGTAGAGTGATCGTCTCCTAAGCATGAGGGCCTGAGTTCTGTGGGGGAACACTTGATCCTTGAGCCGGCAGGATGGCTGCTCTAGGAAAGGATCACCTTCAAGGGCCAGTGTGATAGGCATTTGATCTCTGATCTAGCAGCATAGCTTCTCTAGGGTAGAAAGAAGGTTAGTCAGGCTAATCCTGTCTTCTGTTTGTGAACAAGGACAGTTAGCCAGAGGCAAAAGCTAAAAAGCAAGGTTAGTACATTTTGAGACTTTCCCAGAACTGTATGGACTTTGACAGATTAGGCCTTTGTTTTAGTTTTGGCAGGTGGTGCTATGTGCTGAGTCTTACAGCCTGAATGGCACTTCCATCATGGAGTCAATTGTGCTAAGGTCTCAAGGCCTACTAAGTTACCGGGGCCTGTTAACAGGGGAAGGAGAAGGGAAGGAATAGGGGGTAGAGGTAGCAAACCTCTACAAACCTTGGCTCGGACTTTCAACCTCCAGCAGCGTCGAGAAAAATAAAAGACTGCTGTTTGTACCACCTCACCCGTGGTGTCCTGTTACAGCCATGCAAGCTAACCGGCACCGGAGGTATTCAGTGAAAATGAGGGAAACGATCCAACGAATGGGACTTCCTTCTATTGGGAACCTGAAGACCGAGGCCCAGCCCCAGCATCACTGGCTATAGGACTTGCCTGTCGATTCTGCAGTTGCTGCAGGGCATGCTGCCGCTCCTCCTCTGTGTTGTAGAAGGGCATGCTGGTACGTAGAGGAATTAGCAGCTGGCATATCTTCTCATGGATGCTGCCCCAGTCAGCCTTCTGATGCACAGGACCACTGGCAACAAAAGCACACCTGTTATCTTGATCTTCATCTCCTCCCAGCCTGGCTCTAAATTCCAGAAAAGTCAGCCCAACCCAAACCTGGCAGGAGCCTGAAGCCATTTCTGAGATAGAAGTCTATTTTCTCTTCTGCCTTTATTTCCTTGATGGTGTAAAACTCTATTGGAATATCTGGCCACCAGGAAAATGCAGATTAAAACTACCCTGAGAGTCCAGCCAGAACGGTTATCAAGAAAACAAATGCTCTGGGTGTGGCACGCCTTTAATCCCAGCACTCAGGAGGCAGAGGCAGGCAGATCTCTGTGAGTCTGAGGCTAGCCTGGTCTACATAGAGCAGGCAGATCTCTGTGAGTTTGAGGCTAGCCTGGTCTACACAGAGTTCCAGGCCAACCATTGCTACACAGTGAGAGCCTGTCTTTAAAGGAGAGAAACATAGAAAAGAAAAAAAATGACAACAAATGCTGGAAATACGTAGGGAAAGGTGAACCTTCGCATACTGCTGGTGGGAATGCAGAATAGTGCAGCCAGTATGGAGGTTTCTAGATAGATAGATAGATAGATAGATAGATAGATAGATAGATAGATAGATAGATAAAACCAGGAGACTGGAAAGATGGTTCCGTGGTCAAGAACACTTGTTCTTGTGGAGGACCTGGGTTTGATTCCCAACACCCACATGGTGACTCATGACCCTTCATAAGTACAGTTCCAGGGGATCCAAGCCCCTCTCTTGACCTCTGAGGGCACCAGGCATGCATGTGGTGCTCAGACATACATGCACACAAAACATTCTTAAACACAGCATGAAATAAATAAATCCAAAATGAATTTAATCTAGTACTACCATATGGTCCAGCTATACCACTCCTGACACACTCCTGAAGGATACCACATACCACATACCACGGAGATTTTTGCATATCCAGGTTTATTGCTGCATGATTTACAATAGCCAGGAAATGGAACCAACCTTGACGTCGATCAACAGACAAATGAATAGAGAAAATGTACTAAGTCTACATAGTGGAATTTTATTTAGCTGTAAAGAAAAATGAAATTATGACTTTCTAGGGAAAATGGATGTTATGGTAAGTGAATTAGCTAGACTTAGAAAGACAAAGATAGCATCTTTTCTCATACTGTATGCAGATTTAAATTCACATACACAGAGAGAGAGAGAGAGAGAGAGAGAGAGAGAGAGAGCACATAAATGTGGAACAGGAAGTATGAAAGGAGAGAAAGAGGTCTAAAATGAGGGAGGAACAGAGGGTAGTGGATAAATGATGGGTGGATGGATGAGGGCGGGAGGGAGATTGAGGTAGAGATAGATCGAGATATACCTTGAAGCAGAAGGAACTATTTTGGGGAGAGGAGGGAGGATGGAAGAGTGGGCAGTGGGCAATATGAAAAAAAGCAAAGTAAAATACATGTGTGAGAGGAAAATGTCACAATAAAACCCTTTTCTTTGTGTGCTAACCAAAAAATGAATGTATAACAAAGTCTGTGAGCCGAATTGTCACCGTCCTTCCTAGAGCACTAAACACACTGGCTTAAAGTACCCTCTCACTCTCTCCCACCTTCTGAAGTAACAGGATCGCAACAGGTCGCCCAGACCTGGAGTTCACTACGTAGTTCAGATTGGCCTTCAGTGAATGCACAGTGATCCTCCCAGCTCGGCCTCCGTGGTCTGAGGGTCCAAGTTCTCCACTTCCTGCCCTAAAGGCACTTGTTTATATCTATGTGTATGTGTGTACATGTGTGCGCGTGTGTGTGCATGTGTGTGTGCATGTGTGTTGTGCTTCCTCATGTTATGAAAAGCTTCCAGCCCATGGGAAAGCCTCTCTGGCACCTGTATCTGCCGATCGCTCAGTGATCATGCACTTCATGGTCTGAGAGTAGTGATTTCCATCAGTTAGGGACACAGTAACCTGGGAAGAATGGCCAGTCTTGAAGGTAAGTACAAGCCAAATCACAGGCTCACAGTTTTCAGTGTCTGGTGGGAAACCGATTAGGGGTTGTGTTTGACAGTGGCCTCTTCTACAGAATCAGAGTGGCACTCCTCAAACCGCTTCCTTCTCGCAGCATCCAGACGTGGGTCACGAAAGCCTGGCCAGTGCATTGCTTCTTCCATTCTTTATCATGCTGTGGAGTTTCCTGGTGACTGAGTTTCCAAACACTCAGCCTGTTTTTGTTGCTGGAACAGCTTTAAGTGGAGTTTCTTCGGCTCCGTGACATATTTCTCCACTTAGGCAAGCTTGGCCACAGGCTTGAGATGATTGTGTCAACTAGAGGAACAGTGGATTCAGGACCACAGCGACTCCGTCTTACTTGGGTCAGCCCTGGAGGCCACCTGACAGCTCTCAGCACTCTGCACTCACATGGCCAGGCCAGGCACTCTCTCACGGCCTTGGTCACCTTCAGTTCCTTGACAGTGTCCTCTGCAGCACATTTTTTCCTCTAAGTTTTGCTGGATGTGGTGATGCACATCTTTAATCCCAGCAGGAGGATCTCTGAGTTTAAAGACAGTGTGGTCTACATATTGAGTTCCGGGACATCCAGGGCTACATATAGAGATCTTGTCTCAGAAAACAAACAAAAAATTAAATTTTGATGATGTCTAATCTGTTTTCACTTTGGTTCCTTTGGAGGTCATATCTAAAGCTACACAGATCTGCAATTATTCCTCCTAAGCCTTCTGTAGTTTAATAGCTGACATCTAAGTCTTTTGTATATGATTATTTTTCCCATAGGCAGAAGGTACGGGTCCAAGTGCATCCTGTTCCATGCGAGTATCTGCTTGGCTCGGCACCTTTTGCTAAGGGACCATCGGTTCTCAATGAATGTTTGAAATCAATTGACCACAGATGCATGGGCTTATTTCTAGACTCTCAGTTCTGTATTGTCTTTAATACTGTAGCATTGTAGTAATTTTTGAAATTGAAAATTTTAGATTTCCATATAAATTTTAGAGTCAGCATGTCTTAAGTTGGAATGTCACGTGGATTGCACGGAATCTATAAAATAATTTGGGAAATGTGGTTATCTTAATAAGTATTTCAGTTTCTTTAATTTTTTTCAACAATGTTCTATTGGAACGTGGGCCTGATCCAATAGCCTGAGTCAGACCACGCCTCCCTGCAGCTCTCTCTGGGGTGGAGTTAAACAACCTGTGCTGCAACTCTTAATTTATGGAACCTGGCTCCTCCGTGTTCCTTGTCACCATAGCAACTGTGGTTCACCCCATAGTAAACCAAATCACATGGTGGATACGAACTGCCCACCACCCCTAAAAGGTTATTAAAAAGTCAGACCTTTGTTTTGTCTGGGTTATTGGTCTGCGACACAGATTTGGTCCAAAGATGAAGGCTGCTTTAAGGCCGGATCGTATTTAGATTTCCGTATATCGTATCATTTCTGCCTAATGCTTTCCTACCTCAGGGCCCTTTCATTATAACAAGTCTTGTTAAAGGGAATTACGTCAGCTTTTGAACTGACTATTGCTTCATCATCTTTTGTGGTGTTTCAGAGGGTATGCCATGTACTTCCTTGACTAAGTTCTTCTCTAACGTTTTATGCTGTTTTGAATAAAGTAACAGTCTTAATTTCACTTTCAGATTGTTCACTGTTGGGGTACAGGAATGCAACTACTTGTGGATACCCTACAATCTTGCTGTGCTCATTGCTTTGTTTTCATATGATTTTGTAAGTTCTTTATGGTTTCTATATTACAAGCCTGTTAGGATCCTCCAGGACAAGCCAGTATTTATTATAGGAATTGGTTCATGTGATATTGGGCATAGAGTCTCACAATGCTAGAGAGATGGCTCAGCAGTTAAGAACACTTACTGCTCTTCCAGAGGACATGAGTTTGACTCCCAGCACCCACACCGGGTGGCTCACAACCCCCTGTAACTCTAGCTCCAGAGGAATCTGATCCCTCTGCCCTCTATGGACACCTGTACTCATGTACACATAGCTACACACACACACACACACACACACACACACACACACACACACACAATTAAAAATAAATCTTTTTAAAAGTCTTATAATGCTATCTGAGTTGGAGAACCAGAAAAGCCAGAGTTGTAATTTATCTGAGTTCAAAGCCTGAGACTAGAGGTCAGGGAGGAAGGAGAAGGTCTGCTTGGTGCAAGTCCAGGACCCAAAAGCCTCAGAACCTTGGCTATAAGCAGTCTTATATATATCCCTATATAAAACCCCATACTAACAAGATGGGTATTGGGATATTTTATCCCAATATAAAGCACCATAATGACAGAATAAAACACACACGCATATGATGTCTCAGTAGACACAGAAAAACCATTGGACAAACTCCAGCATCATGATAAACACACATAAACTGGAGGGTAAAAAGGAAAGAAAAAAAGAGGACTCCTGATACTTGCTAAAAGGAAATGATGAAAAATCAACACAAAAGAGAGCAAATTACGCCTTGTGCCATGTTGCTAGGGTTAGGCCCCCAGTGGAACGGACAGTACCATTCACGTCGGTGGGGATGATCTTGACGACTCTCTCACACAAACACATCCAGAGGTTTTCCCGACTATCTAACATCTCTTACTTCAGGCTGACACATAGAGCTAGTCATCACAACGAGGTCATGTCATCTGTAAATGAGGCCGTTTTACTCTTTCCGAGCGTGGATGACTTTTCCTTCACTGTCTTGCTTACCCGTGTTCTGACTAGAACCCCTTGTACAATGTTGAAGAGTGATAAACGCAGACCCTTTTCTCATTCGTGTCGTGCATGGGCTGGCTCTCAGTCTTCCACAACTATGACATTGGTTTTGTGTTGCTCTGATTTTTTATCATTTCCTTTTAGAATATAACAGGAGTTCCACACCCCACTCCCCCAGTTTAAGTGTGTTTTGCCTACTGGTTTCCTTTTTGTTGTTGCTTTTGTTATTCAAGACAGGGTTTGTCTGTTGTAACTCTGGCTGTCCTGGAACTCACTGTGTAGACCAGGCTGGCCTCGAACTCACAGAGATCTGCCTGCCTCTGCCTCCCGAGTGCTGGGATTACAGGCATGCGCCACCACTGCCTGGCTGCCTGGCGGCTATCTGCATCTACTGAGACAACATGTGTGTCTTTTATTCTGTTAGTATGGTGTTTTACATTGATTGATGTTTTTATGTTCAAACTATCCTGAATTCTTAGAATAAATCCCAATTGCCCATGATATCTAATCTTCACATTTGCTGCCAGGTTTGGTTTGCTGAAGTTTTGTTGAGAACTTTTTGCATATAAGACAATATTGGTCTTATTGAATGAGTTAGGAATTATTTATTCTGTGTTAATTTTCCTTTAAATGTTTGAAAGAACACAGCAGGCTGGTGTCATCTGGTTTGGCTTTCCATCACTTGTTATAGACCTAGTCAGACATTTTATTTCTGCTTACATGAGTTTGGTTTCTCTTTAGGAATATTTATGTTTCACCTAGGTTATCTAATCTGTTGACATATAGGTGTTCAGAGTGTTCTCTTACAATTTCCTTTATTTCTGCAAGGTTGGTAGTAATGGCACCAACTTCACTTCTGATTTTAGTAATTCGAATCTTCTTTTCCTAGCCTTTCTAGCTAAAGGTTCGTCAGCTTTGCTATCTTTTTAAGAAACTGATGTTTATCCTTTCTATAGTTTTTCCTGTTCTCCATTCCATTCACCCCTGTTCTACTCTTTAATAGTACCTACCCTCTTCTCCCAGCATGCCTACACCTACACAGAGCCATGCATGAACTAGCTCATCAGTAGATTTTTTTGTTTGTCCTTCATGGGTTAAGACGGAATACTAAGTTACTGATCTGAGGTCTTTCTAATGTGTACATTAACAACTGTAAATTTATAGTTTTACCTGCATCCCATAATTTTTAGTTTGTTGTGGTTTCTTTTGTCATTTATCTCAAAGCATTTTCCAATCTCCCTGGTGATCCCTTTGGCCCACTAGATTTTAAAAAGTCTGTTGTTATTTTTGGCCTGACTGTAGAGTTACCAAATTTCTTTTTACTACTGGTTATTGATTTCATCACACCATAACTGAACCTATCTTCCATGATTTTATTCCTTCCACACTTATTGAGATTTGGTTTATGACCTAACATATAGACTACCCTCAAGAACTTTTTGTTTTTTGTTTTTGTTTTTCCCCAGACAGGGTTTCTCTGTTGTAACTCTGGCTGTCCTGAAACTCACTCTGTAGACCAGGCCTGGAACTCACAGTGATCTCCCTGCCACTGCCTCCTGAGTGCTGGGATTAAAGGTGTGTACTACCACCGCCCAGCCAAGAACTTTTTATATACACTGGGGAGGGTGCGTATTCTGATTTTATCTATTCTACAGATGTAGGCTGGGTCTTTTTAATTTACAGTGTTGCTCAAGATCCTCAAGGACCTGCTGTCTAGTAGCTTGACTCCAGTTGTTATATTTGCTACTGAAAGTGGGATACTGAGGCTCCCAACTACTCCTACAGAATTGTCCTGCCTCGGTTCTATGTATTTTGAGGCTCAGTTTTTAAATATATACAGGTAAGGGTTTTTGTATTTCTACTGCTGACTGACATATTTTCACTTAAGTATGAGACATCTGGACTCTATTATACATCATACACATTTCAAGACAGGCACTATAATAAGAATAATCTGTGTGAATATAAGCAGTATAAGTATAATCTAGAGGAAAGGTTGCCAACGTGTTTCTGTTTTTCTTCCAGACAACAACTATCGTAGGTTTTGAGAACTCTAAGATCTCAGTTACAACTCAGGCCCCGGGGGACTTAGCATAAAAGCAGCCGTGGAAAATACACGGCTGCATCCAAGCACTCTGTCTCCTTCCTTCCTCTTCAAATAACAGGAATACAATCAACTCCTTTCTTTACAGACTATACTACTTCCACAGAAATGGTATAAAGCATTTTAAGTGGGTCTAGAGAATCACAGCATACAGATCAACAAGAACACTTAACTGGGATGCAGAAACAGCTATATTCCCCATCAGAGGGACAGGCTGAGGAACTGTGAACATGGAAGAGGTAACATATCCATCTTCCTGACCTTTTGTTCCATTGACAGTAACTGCATAGCTTGCCTTTCTAAATTAACTGAACTTTGATCATACATTCCTGGGTGCCCTCCTTATATGGCTGCTTAACCCGAACACTCACCACAGGCTGGGGTATAGAAGGAGGAGCTAGGATCCCAATTTAGTTGCTTATGAGGCAGATGTGCTTTATTTAAGCACTGTCATGGTTTATTAACCTGCCTCTGATGTCTCCAGGCAAGGCAGTCTACATTCACTGAAGCTTCTTTTCTTTCTTTTCCCTTCTGCCTTCTTTTCTCCCCCTCTCTTTCCTTCTGAGACAGGATAACACTGTAGCCCAGGCTTGCCTCACTATTAGTCCAGGCCATCTCTGAATTTACAGTGATTACAAGGATGAACCACCACACTCAGCTTCCTATTGCTTTTTATTAAATACCACTTCACATTTACTCCCTACTGGCCAGTGAAGGCATTAAAATTTGTATCATATACGTTCAATTAAAAAAATTGCAAATTACTGTTACCTGCTGCGCTATGAACTAAGGGCTCTTCTGTCTACTACTACTGTTTCAGTGTGTACTTTATAACATGATCCTTCTTAAAAATGTTCTAGCTGGGCAGTGGTGGCACACCTCTTTAATCCCAGCACTCGGGAGGCAGAGGCAGGTGGATCTTTGTGAGTTCAAGGCCAACCTGGTCTACAGCGTGAGTTCCAGGACATCCAGTTACAACAGAGAAACCCTGTCTCAAAAAACAAAATAATAATAATTAATAATAATAATAATAATAAAAGAAAAAAAAGAATGTTCTATTCCAGGACAGCGAGATGGCTTCCCACCAAGCCTTATTACCGCAACTCCAACCCACGTGTTGAAGAAGAGAACTAATTCCTGCAAGTTGTCTTCTGAACTGTGCATGCACACACCAACACAATGAAATAAATAAATGCATTGTTTTTTAATGTTGTATTGCCTGGGAACATATTCACAATTCATAGTACATAACATAAATGTATTTAGAAGGAAATAGAAGGAATTTCATCAAAACGTCAGCTTGTTTTATTCTGAGTGATGGGATTATGGGTTTTAGTACACAGCCCACACGCTTAGTACAGCACAGAGGGCACCTGGAACAGTCTGAGGGAGGATGGCTCACTCTGCACTCGGACCACCGTCATAGCCTCTGAGTCGGCTAGGGAGGACCTACCATCCAGTGTAAACACTGCTGCTGCCTGTCATCTTCACCAACACAAACAGCATCACACCAACTCAAAAACATCCCTATGGCTTGCTGAGGGATAAATCCCAAACCCCTTGATCTTTGTGTCACTGCCTGGCCCAAACCTTTATCTTCTTGGTTCAAACTCCTCCTTCTAACTGATCAGACTTTTAAACTGTTTTTTAACTCAACTCATAGGAAGAAATGCATTTTATTAATACATATTGTTTGTACAGTACAAATGCAGACTGTGACTTACTCATGACCAGCTTCCTACAGTCTGCAATATGGAAATCACTGGCTGCCCCTCCACGGCTTTCTTTCCCATGTAGTTTTCAGCCATTGTTCTTTCGTCTTTTCTCCAAACCAGCCCTGGATGTTTGCAAAGACCTAACCTTCTGTAGGGCTATAACAGGCCTGAGCCTGAGAACAAAGGACTCAGAGGGGTCCAAACATGGCGCTGGTGGGTCCTGCCTTCCTTCTTCCCCCGCCCTTAGTAAACCATCAGATCACATTCCTGAAGCTAGCTACTAAGGTCAATTCCCTTATTTGGCCATTAACTCAGTTCTTAGACTGAACATCAAGGCCCCTTCTTCAGCCCCCCAAATTCCAGCAATCAGATATCCCCCCCATACCCTAGTCAACATGCCCGATCATAACCTACCACCCTATCCTGACTTGTCTTCCCTCTGTTTTTCCTTCTTAAAGTACACCTGCAAAGTCTTTTCTTTGCTGTTTCTGTATAACTCCAAAGCAGCCACCTTCCCTTTTCCTGCTTAATAAAAGATCTCTTTGGGCTGAAAATTGGTGTTTGGGTGGGGTCTGTGTATAATCTAAAGTCCAGGAGGGAGCACCTAAAGCATGCAAAATTCCCTTCATCTTCTTCTCTGTCTCTTCACATAGCAAACTCTTACTGACCTCTCAATATTCAACACAAATTTCCTCAGACAAACCTTTTTAGATACTGCCCAACTCACCATGTTTCCGTCCTCAGCCGTCTTGGGACTTAACACACCCTGAGTGACCGTACTTATAATGTACAATGAATAATAATGGCTTTTAAGAAACAAGTCAGTGGGCTATGAGTTAGGTTTGGAATGTCAGCATCAGCATCCTAATTTCATGTCACCCAAAATAGAGTCTAGGGTTGGAGATGTGATTTAGTTAGTATGGTTTGTCTAGTATGCATGGAGCCTTGGGTTCTATCTCCAGAACCACACAAACTAGGCATGGTGGTTAACCACTCAAAACCCCAACCCTTGGGGTTAGGAAGATCAAAAGTTCAATCCTTAGCTTACATAGTGAGTTTGAGGTCAACTTGACTACATGAAATCCTGTGTAATAAAAAAGGACGGGGGTAGTATTGATGTAAATACATATAAACTGATCTTGAATTATCACCTCCCCTACACTCACACTCTCTAAACTGTGCACCGGCCAATTAGTCTTCTTTCTAGTCCTCAAGGACACCAGTCTTTCCTACTTAAGAGACCTATCTGTGCCATACCCCCCCCCACCCCACGGCTCTTTCCAGTTGTCTTCAGATCAATCATCTACTCTCAGAGCTGCCTGCCCAATTTCTCCTCACGTTTTCTTTGACTTCTGACATTTCTCCCTGAAATTGTCATTTGTTGACTCCTCGGGCTTCTGAGTTACAATGTTTGAGCTCTGCAGGAACCGGTCTACACGACTGGCCCATTACGTTCAGCACCTAGAATGGAGCGCAGCACCGGAACAGTAGGACCCCTAGGAAGCATCAGGCGAAAAACCAGTAAAGTGGGAGAGGAGAGGCCACAGGAGTCATATAGACGCGTCTCCAAGCCAGCTCCAGCCCTGAGGGGTCGCTGGCAGAAAGGGCCGCGTACCCAGACACACAAGGCCAGACCCATGGTCGGGAGACAGGGGGGGAGCAGAGGCGCCAGGCACCGCGTTCCAGGGCCTACCAGTAATAAGTGACTGTACAGGCCGTGCACATCCGCTCGGCCGGGGCTTCGCACACCTCACAGCAGAGCCGGCGCCCCTTGGGCACCGCCAGCGGGTAGATCACGTTCATGGTGCAGCCCGCGTTGTCTGTCTCTCGGACGGTTGCTTGGCTAGCACTCGCTAGACATGGGCGTCACGTGACAACCGCGGGGCCAGCCGAGGTGTCGGGATTTCAAGGGCAAGGGGGCGGGGCTGGACTAACAGCGGAGACTGGGGAGGGGAGGACGCCAACTCTAAATTCCGAAGGTTAAATGGCCAGAATTTGACTGCTGTGGAACTGAAGCTTGGGGAGGGCTGTACGGTGGCCGGTAAAGGTGAAAAAGTATCCACTCCACTTTCCAGACTAGCGAATCCACAAGAAGGAATGTAATTTTTCTGGATTTTCAAGAAAAGATATGCTTCCTTTCGACGCATGACGGCGGGCTCTGGCAGAACAGGCAGGCAATTCAGGCCTTGGCGAGGTCAGGACCTAGGGGTGGACACACGGCAGGGAACGCCCACAGTCACTATTGCGGCTGCGCGTAGCCCAGGTATCCGGAAGGGGGCGTGGCCCCGGGGGCCTGGCGTGCCCGGGCGCCGCGGCTCCAGCTTGCAGCGGTTCCATCGAGCAGATGGCGGAAGTGGACCTGGTTGCGGAGTTGCCTCGGCCTGCGGGTGCTGCGCGCTGGACCGAGGTCATGGCTAGCTTTGCGGCCAGGCTGGGCGCGCAGGGCCGGCGGGTGGTGCTGGTCACGTCAGGAGGCACCAAGGTCCCTCTGGAAACGCGAGCCGTGCGCTTTCTGGACAACTTCAGCAGCGGGCGACGCGGAGCAACGTCGGCCGAGGTTTTCCTGGCTGCTGGCTATGGGGTCCTGTTCTTGTACCGAGCGCGCTCAGCCTTCCCCTACGCCCACCGCTTCCCACCCCAGGACTGGCTGTCCGCCCTGCGGCCGACTGGCCCAGCCCAGGCAGGCAAACTGAGTCTGGAGGCCGAAGAAAATGCACTCCCGGGCTTTGCTGCAGCATTGCAGAGCTACCAAGAGGCAGTTGCTGCCGGCACCTTCCTGGCCATAGAGTTCACCACTTTGGCGGACTACCTGCACCTGCTACAGGCTGCAGCCCTAGCTCTCAATCCACTAGGTGAGTGCTCTAAGAAATCCAAAGGTTTCTAAGAACTAGAGCCATTCTCCTCAGTCTCTTTCCCTTCATGCTTGCTGCTTACCCCACAGCCAGGTAACCCGAGTTGAAAAGAAACAGATCCATGCCCTTCCCCGATTTCTTACACTGTTTGTCTTTACAGGCTCTTCTGCGATGTTTTACCTGGCTGCGGCAGTGTCAGATTTCTATATTCCTGTCTCCGAAATGCCTGAACACAAGATCCACTCAGCTGGTGGCCCACTGCAGGTGATAGGCTCTTCTCTTCCAGAGATCTGACCCCCCTATAACCAATCTTGGGTTACTTTCCTCTTGATCTGGAGATGGCCTTTCTGCATTCTGTATGAGCTAGGCACTGGGAGTACAGAGATGAATAAGACACAGCCCTCCCTCAAGGACCTCACAATCTAGCAAGGGCCTGGAGACCTGCCATAAACACAAATCAGAATGATAAATGGTGTAGTGGAGGTATGTACAAAGTGCAGTCAGATCTCAGGGTAGTGAGATAGGGAGAGTCAAGGTTCCCTGGAGACAACTCATCAGAGATGGGCAGAGGGTATAATAAAGTGGGGAAGGTCATTCCAAGTGGAGTTAGGAGTTGGAGTTTGCAGTTGGGTGATGTTATGTGAACTGAAGTGCTTTCTTAAGACTGAAGGGGCAGCTCACACCTTTAATCCCAGTCCTTTGGAGGCAGAAGCATGCAGACCTGAGGTTGAAGCCATTCTGGTTCATATACCAAGTTGTAGGTCAGCCAGGGTTACATCGTGAACCTCTGTCTTCTAAACTAGTAACAACAGTAAAATAAAAGGGAATGCTTGAGGAATTGTAATGAAGATGGCAGAACAGTAGAGGTTCAGAAAGCATGCTTTGCCCCAAAGTAAATGTAAGGCCTTGAATTTAGGCACAAATCCTACCGAACCTAGTTCCTTACTTAGTATGCTCCAAGAAGTTTCACAATGAGACATCCCATTTAAACTCAGATAGACAAAAGTCAGTCCCTGACTGCTTAGATTCCTGGTAGGGACTGACCGAAATGTTTACTTATCAAACTGCACTCTTTCCAAAACAGATAACAATGAAGATGGTGCCAAAAATGCTTTCTCTTCTGGTTAAAGATTGGGCTCCCAAAGCCTTTATAGTTTCCTTTAAGCTGGAGACTGACCCCGCCATCATCATCAGCCGTGCCCGGAATGCTTTGGAAGTTTATCAGCACCAAGTGGTGGTGGCCAATATCCTGGAGTCAATAAAGTCCTTTGTGGTCATTGTAACCAAAGACTCAGAGACCAGGTTAGTGCTCTCAGAGGATGAAGTAGCCAAAGGCATGGTGATAGAAGAGAAGATAGTAGAAGACCTGCAGACTCGACACACAGCTTTCATATGTGACAGAAACTGAAGGAAATGCTCGTCTAGGGGCAAAAACCAGGGTTCTGACAGCTGGAAGAACTAATGGGTCCTTTGCTAGCGATAACAATGAGGACATGAGTGTTGGGGCAAATAACCGGGTTGGTGTTTTTATCTCCGGGACTGAACCACTTGACCCACTCATCTTGATTTGGAAATTGAACAAGAACTGTCTTTCACGCTTCACAGAGCGGACTGGGGAATGGAGTGTGCGGCAGAACAGACTGGAGCCGAATGTCAGTCTACTGTACAATAGAAGGATCACGGATGCATGAACGGTCACGCTCCGGGGATCCAGTGTTTATCAAGTGCCTACCACATGCCAGGGCCTGCGTGAGCTATGAGGGTTTCAAAGATGAATAAACACGTCTCATTCGGGAACTGGATGTACAAAAATTTAAGTGCAATAAACTATGTGCTCGCAAACTGATATGTGGGGAAATGATGGGTTTGGTGTTTTGTTTTCGGTTTTGTTTTGTTTTTTTTTTATTTAGTTATTTTTATGTGTTTGGCCTGCATATATGTCTGTGTACCATGGGTATGCAGTACCTTTGGAGGCTAGAAGGAGTCAGATCCTCTGGAACTGGAGTAACAGAGGCTGTGAGCCTCTGTGGGTGCTGGGAATCAAATCTATGTCTTAAAAATGTATGCATTTACTTTAACAGGAAAAAGGCAAACAACTCCCTAAAGATAGACTACAGATCACAGACTTTCCCTACATTTACTTTTGCCCTAGATTTGTTCTGTATTTAAGTAACACTTTTCAAATATTTTAGAACTGTTCTTCAGGTAAATAACTGGCCTTCCTCCACTTGGGGCCTGGCAGGAGCTAGATGATTTGTGTCTGCCCTGAGGGAGGTGTTACAGTGTGGTAAGGAATATAGGGTTTGGTTAGCCAGCTGGGCCTTCTATTAGCTTCACAGATGTAGGCACTGAGTTAATCTCAGTTTGCTTATCTGCAGTGTAGGGATCATCAGAGCAATGCTGGTGGTAGAGCTTCAGTCTCATGTCTGCCACTTTACACTCATAAGTTGGTACAGTGCTGTTTTTCTCAGCGTATCAGGCCAACACATTCATCAATCGTAGACTCCCTGACCAGTAAATAATCTAACTGCATTCAGGAGAGTGGGGGGTAAGGTGATGGTGGTGGTGGTGGAAAAGCCATTATAAACCAGGTAGGAGTAGGTAGTGTTCTACCTAAGTATTTGAAACTCACTGGTAAAACTCAATGGTGGAACACTTGGCTAGCATGTGTGGGCCTTGTGTATGATCCCTAGCACTGCAAAAAACCTGGCTTACAGTACAATTGATGTCATGGAGTTGGAAAAATGGTAGCCTGAAGTCCTACTGAGACAGCAGTACAATAAGTTTCAGTTACGATAAACAGACGTGGCAAGATAAGTAGAAACAAATTCTTTTTATTGCTGCAGCCAGGAAGTGAAAGCAGTCTTCTGGGGCACACAGCTGAGATGAACTTTAGGTCTGATTGGCACAACTTCCAAACAACAGGCTTCAACTGTGGCACGGTGCTGTAAGAGATTGATTTTCCACCCATCGCCTTGGGGTGCTGACTCATCTTTGTACAGCAGGATATGTGCTACTAGAACTGGGTGATCTTCACCATATTCCTGAGGGAGCCACTTCAGATTGTTTTATTATGCTCTGAAACAACCCCTCGACTGTTACATGGACTCATGGCACGTCTCCCTTCAGTTTATCATCCGCTCTGAGTGCTTAAAAACAAGTTCACCAGGTGGAAGTTCCAGGAATTTGTGTGTGTTTTAGCAGGTGGAAATGCTTGCAAAAGGGGACATAAGTCAACACAGGCAAACAAGGTGTTTGCTCTAGATTGGAGACCTTTCCTAGGGAGGCAATGAAAAAACTGGTGAATGGAAGTGGGCTATGGGTCGAGGGAGCGTTTTAGGTCAGGGAGCCATACAACACAGAAAACAAGGGCGCTATGCAGAGGATCCAGAAGGGGAGGTGGGCAGCTAGAGTAAGACCAAGAAAAGTTAAGTGGTGTTTGGGTACCAGTAAAGCAAAAGCCTCCCAAAAGAGCAAAATTCAGCTTTGACGAGCACCTGGAATCTTGTAAAGAGAACGTCTGAAGATTTGAGTCTGTGCTAGTGTATGTAGCATTAAATGTATTTATCATTTAATGTATTATTAAAAATATTTACTTTGGGGGCTGGAAGATGGCTCGGTGGTTACTAGGACTTACTGCTCTTGACAGGACCCAAGTTTGGTGTCCCGCACCCACAAGAGGGCTAACAACGACTGTGACTCCAGTTCCAGATCTGGAGACCTCTTTCGGCCTTCTTGGGCTCTGGCGTACATGCAGCGCACATTAACTCATCAAGGCAAACATTCGTGCGCATACATGAACAAATCTTTTAAAAAATATATGTTTATTTTGCACTACATAAGAAGCCAAACAGAATTTTCAGTGCGTAAGTTTTCTCCAGTGTTCAGCCTTCATGGTAATTCTGGTCAAGCCCAGTTTCTGCATTCTCCACAATAATTAGCTGGGTCCAAAAATGTCGAAATTGATTTTAGGAAATCTAGTGGTTAAGACTAATCTGGCCCTTAATTCAGAACCGCTGACATGCTTAATATTCTCCCTTAATTCTTTTTAAGACAATGATTCGATCTATATAGCCCAGGATACACTGGAATTTACCGTGTAACACAGGCTGGCTCCAAACTCAAATTTTCCTGTCAAATCCTCCTATGCTGTCTCATCCATCCACCTGCTGGAATATCAGGTGTGAACCCTCACGCCCGATTTCTGAAGTCGTCTATTAAAAAACAGAAGGAGAATAGGTTGGGCTATAGACAAGGCTAGGCAGGAAACAATTCGAGAACTAGAACCCTTGTCAACGCATAGCCTGAAATATAGGCGCCGCACACTGTTGCTATGGCTACTGCCGCCTCCAGAGCCAATGGCGTAGTTCGTAGATCCCGAAGGCCAATGGTGTGCGCCGTAACAACAGTCTTCCATAGGAAGGAGGGCCCGAGCACCCACGGCGTCCACGGTCTCCATGGCTCCGGCCGGATGCGCCTGCGCGTCCCCCGCTGTGCGCGGTTGCCATGACAGCGGCTGAGCGACTGGAGCTCCGAAACCGGGCTCCTTCTGCGCGCTCTCAGGAAAATCCCCACCTCAGCCGAGGGACCGGTCTGCTGTTCCCCGGTGCATATTCCAGATCTTTCCGGCTCCCCGGTGGAGCTCCTTCGCGCGGGCTGGCGGGCCGGCGGGCTCCGGCGTGCTCGGCCCGGCCGCGGTCCGCCCCGGAGAGGCTTCTCTCTAGTCGGCTGGTGTCTGTCTCCGAAGGCCGGAGAGCCACAGAGGCCGCGGAGACGCCGCTGTGCCCTGCGCGTGGGCCGAAGGACTGTGGGGCAGCTTCGTCACGCGCAGTCCTGCATCCCGATGAAGCTCTGCAGGCCTTTGGTAACGCCAGCATCCGAGGTCATCAAGTCTGTTGCCTTCTGCCTTTCAACCTTCAGCTCCACTTCTCTCACCATCCGAGCACCGGCCCCCTTATCCCGTGCATCCCACAGCCATCTCCATCCTTCCCCCTGTCCAAGCTGTGCGTTGTTGAATGACCCTGAGTCTCTAACACTCTGTCATCTGTAGGTCACCTACTTCCGGCTTTGCATGGCTGCACATCTCGTTCTCCAACCCCGCGGTCACTGTGAAGATTTTCCGTTTCTCTGTTGCAAACTCTCTGTCTTGGGTGAACTTCAGATGGGAGAAGTAAACGTCGCAAATGCGTACATTAGGCTGTTACAAGCTTGTGTTTTGAAAATAGAAAAAAAATAATGTCAGTTTTGGACTTTTGTCAGCCAAACACACACACACATCTCATATATGAAAGTTGTTCCTTGTTAAGTACTTTGTTAGACGTAAATTTAAATAATGTGTTCATTCTTGTTAAAAATGCCGTTCAAAAATGACAGCATAGCAGGATTTGCACTTTTAGGCCAATTTACGTCCAACATCCGGGGATGATAGGATTTGCTAGAGTGGGAATGCTTGAAACTGTTCGTGTGTCTCTTCGTGTCAGTTTCTAAATTAGAAAACACTTTGGTGAAGTGAACCAAGAGCAACTTAAGATAGATATTTTGGGCAAAAAAAAGCAAGTCCAGTGGCCCTAAAAAATAAAAATAAAAGACTAATACAGAAGTTCTTAAGTACAAAATGGGAATGAATAATTTAGATCCAGTGAAATCTTATCTTCAGCCTGGAAACTCTGATTTAACTCATACTCTCTTAGTATGCATTCCTCGTTGGCCTTTACTATTGATTTTTCAGAATCGGGTTTAAGTGTAAGCCTATGTTTGAGGATCAGGAAGTTTACATTTTAAACAGATACTTTGGGGATTATAACAATATTTTGATCTCTTAGACCAGTTAAAGCTCTATTCCTGATGTCTCATGCTTAGGGTCGGGTCTGATCTACAAATGCTGAAAAACTCAGTTCCCTGTAATAAACTAGAAATGGGAGAGTTCTGCAGCTTTTCTATTTTTTTCACAAGAAATAAAACTAAGAATTCCTTGGGAGAGGGAGAGAAACAGAGACAATTAGGTTTTCTTTCATAAGGGGCTCTTCCTCCCATATGTATTGAACAAACATTATGGCAAGGTTAAACTACAGTTTTTCCTATTCCCGTCACACAGTTCTAAACGAGGGGGTGGGTGAGGCGATTTTGACTTAAGAGACTTTTGCGGGGCATGGAGTCACAGCTGGGTTTGTTGTACTGGCCGCTGTAGCGCATCCTACTGCACACAGAACATCTCACATGACGGAATGATCCCTCCTAACCTGTGAATGGAGGCAGGACCAGAAACTGTCCTAATGTAGCCAACAGTGACCTTTTGTAGTCTATGTCAGCCCTTGTTCACATGTATGCTTTTTACATATTTATGGTGTACGTTTTTCTTTACTTTTCTCATGTGTTAAGCATTTCTCCCATCGCTGCATTATTTTCCACTTCTTAAGAGCATGTTTTACGTATGAATTACATTCTTGTGTATAAAGTTATGTAGGTTGGTATTATATGTCTATAGACATAGGACCGTCAGGGTGAAAAGTCACATGACTGGATATTCCAGTTTTGTGGGCGTGTTTTTTGTTTTTTCCTTAGCAGTCCCTTAAAGATCACATGATCCAAACCCAGTCCCTTCCTAAAAGCCAGAAAATGAGGGAGTTCTGGTCACTCTGTAGTAGTTAGAGGGCCCCTGCTAGGGGACACTCTGTAGTTGGAGGGCCCCTGCTAGGAGACCCTCTGTAGTTAGAGGGCCCCTGCTAGGAGACGCTCTGTAGTTAGAGGGTCCCTGCTAGGAGACGCTCTTTAGTTAGAGGGCCCCTGCTAGGAGACGCTCTTTAGTTAGAGGGCCCCTGCTAGGAGACGCTCTGTAGTTAGAGGGCCCCTGCTAGGAGACTCTCTGTAGTTAGAGGGCACCTACTAGGAGACGTTCTGTAGTTAGAGGGCCCCTGCTAGGAGACGCTCTTTAGTTAGAGGGCCCCTGCTAGGAGACGCTCTTGTAGTTAGAGGGCCCCTGCTAGGAGATGCTCTGTAGTTAGAGGGCACCTGCTAGGAGACCCTCTGTAGTTAGAGGGCCCCTGCTAGGAGACGCTCTGTAGTTAGAGGGCCCCTGTTAGGAGACGCTCTTTAGTTAGAGGGCCCCTGCTAGGAGACGCTCTGTAGTTAGAGGGCCCCTGCTAGGAGACTCTCTGTAGTTAGAGGGCACCGACTAGGAGACGTTCTGTAGTTAGAGGGCGCCTGCTAGGAGACGCTCTGTAGTTAGAGGGCCCCTGCTAGGAGACTCTCTGTAGTTAGAGGGCACCTACTAGTAGTTAGAGGGCCCCTGCTAGGAGACGCTCTGTAGTTAGAGGGCCCTGCTGCTCTGTAGTAGAGACACCTGCTCTCTGTAGTTAGAGGGCCCCTGCTAGGAGACGCTCTGTAGTTAGAGGGCACCTGCTAGGGGACGCTCTGTAGTTAGAGGGCCCCTGCTAGGAGACGCTCTGTAGTTAGAGGGCCCCTGCTAGGAGACGCTCTGTAGTTAGAGGGCCCCTGCTAGGAGACGCTCTGTAGTAGTTAGAGGGCCCCTGCTAGGAGACGCTCTGTAGTTAGAGGACCCCTGCTAGGAGACGCTCTGTAGTAGAGGGCCCCTGCTAGGGGACGCTCTGTAGTTAGAGGGCACCTGCTAGGAGACGCTCTGTAGTTAGAGGACACCTGCTAGGAGACGCTCTGTAGTAGTTAGAGGGCCCCTGCTAGGAGACGCTCTGTAGTTAGAGGGCCCCTGCTAGGAGACGCTCTGTAGTTAGAGGACACCTGCTAGGGGACGCTCTGTAGTAGAGGGCACCTGCTAGGGGACGCTCTGTAGTTTGAGGGCACCTGCTAGGAGACGCTCTGTAGTTAGAGGACACCTGCTAGGAGACGCTCTGTAGTAGTTAGAGGGCCCCTGCTAGGAGACGCTCTGTAGTAGAGGGCACCTGCTAGGGGACGCTCTGTAGTAGTTTGAGGGCACCTGCTAGGAGACGCTCTGTAGTTAGAGGACACCTGCTAGGAGACGCTCTGTAGTAGTTAGAGGGCCCCTGCTAGGAGACGCTCTGTAGTAGAGGGCACCTGCTAGGAGACGCTCTGTAGTTAGAGGGCCCCTGCTAGGGGACGCTCTGTAGTTAGAGGGCCCCTGCTAGGGGACACTCTGTAGTTAGAGGGCCCTGCTAGGAGACACTCTGTAGTTAGAGGACACCTGCTAGGAGACACTCTGTGTAGTTAGAGGGCCCCTGCTAGGAGACGCTCTTAGTAGTTAGCGGGCACCTGCTAGGAGAGAGTAAAGCTACAAGGAGAAATGATGGCTCCTGTGCTCTTTGCCCTCTTTCCATTTAAAATTAATTCTGTCTGTTTCAACACTTCAGCTTACCCCTCATCTTTTTTATGGGAGGTTTTAGAGCCCTTAAAACATCACAGGTACACTTGCTTCAGATGTGTAACTTTGGAAAAACTATACTGACATACTTTGTCAAATGGGCCAGTTTTAGGTTCAGTTTAAATATCAGAGTTTTTGTTTTTTGTTTTGTTTTGGAGTTTTTTTTGTTTTTGTTTTTGTTGTTTTTTTTTGTTTGTTAGTTTGTTTGTTTGAGATAAGGGTTTCTCTGTTGTAACCTTGTGTGTCCTGGAACTCACTCTCTAGACCAGGCTGGCCTCGAACTCATGGAGATCTGTCTGCCTCCCAAGTTTTGGGATTAAAGGCGTGCGCCTGCACCATCCAGCTAGAGAATTTATAATTCAAAGAATATGTTTTTATTACCTCAAAATCTGTTGTATTATTTTAAGATTTCTCAGCCACTAAATCTGAGTCCACTGGGGGAGATTGTTCTGGCATGTGCTAACACGGTCCCAGGCAGGGGATCCTGGATGTGCAGAGTCAATCAAGGAGCTGACGGTTAGCAGGTGATAGAAGCAGCAGTCACGGTATGACAGCCTAATGCAAAGGAGTCTCAGAAGATGAAGTGAGAGAGGCAGGCAGGAACCAGGCTGTGGGGAATTCCGTGTGCCAAGCAAAGGGTCTGAACTCAGCCTGAAAGCAGTGCAAACCTTAAGCAGCAGGTGGTCTGCATTCAGAATGAGCCCTCTGGGAGCTTTACAGCGCACAGATTGGATGGATGCCATCCTGGCCGCAGCAGCCCAGTGTGGATGCTGCCGTGCTCTGCTGAGCGTATCACGAGAGCCTACACTGTGCCGACAAGCGTGGAGAAGAGAGGAAAGGGCGAGCGGCTGCAGGTGTGGTGACTGCGAGGTGGTGAGGTGAATGGCGAGGAGTCAAGGATGACACCTGGGCTGCATCACTGTATTATTGGTAGTGTTAGCCATGCAGTTCAGAAGGCGGAGGGGAAATGGGATTACTCAAGGCGAATTGCTCAGTTGACTATTGAACATGCTCTGATCTGAGTCTGCTCACTTTATTTTGTGCTTCTACCCTGGGTCTTGTTTTCCATAGATTGCATCCTCTGCCTGTCCATTATTCACACACACACACACACACACACATACTACCATATATACTATATATGTATATATAATATAAATATGTATCTGCAGCCCCAGAATAAAGTTTTTTGTTTTTGTTTTTGTTTTTGTTTTTTGTCAAGGCTGTCCTTGAGTTTCTGATCCTTCTGCTTCTATCTGCTAAGTGCTGGGATTACAGGCATGTACCACTACACCTGCAGTCTTGATAGCTAGGAAGAGGAATTCTGGTCCTTAAAGACCACTTGCTGGAAGCAGTACAGAATGCCATTTCTCTCCTATTGGTCAGAACCCATTTACATAGGTATGCCTAGCAATAATGAAAGCAGCTTTTCGATTGTGAAAGGTAATATCTTATTTCTGAGAAAGAAGGGAAAGGGCAAACTAAATTAAAGAACATCTGACGTCTCGGTCATATGCCTGCGCTTGTTCCAAATCCAATATTACTCTTTCTTGCTGTTTGTTGTCGTCGTCGTTGTTCCGCTTTGTTTTTAAGATAGGGTGGTCTTTGTTCTGTAGCTCAAGTTGACGTGTACTTACAGTCCTCCTGCCTCAACCTCCTGAGCCCTGGGATCACAGATGTACCCTACCATGTCTGACCCTTGAGACTTTTTCTAGCTGGGTCTGGAGTATCAGTAGTCCAACTACTCAATGAGGTAGACACCTCTACTTCGCAGGTGGTAAAGTAAGAATCATAAGATGTCAGTGACTTGTCTGAGTCGAATACTATACAGGGACGCAGCCTGTTGAACCAAGATGTATCAGCCGTGCCAAGCTGTTACCATGGTAGAAGAAATCAGAGAGTCAAAATGGGCGTGTGGGGTTGACAACACTTAAATGCCCATAAAAGGGGGATCCAGGAAGGAACACTGGGTAAGAGGGGCTAGACAAGAGTTCGGGCAGGACAGCGCGATGTCACAATACAGAAAGCTTTCATGAAGGAGTGAGCAGATGAGAACAGAAGTCATCTGTAAGAACAGGAAACCGTCCAGTTGTAGGTGACATTTTCAGATTCTTGTTAATTCATAGTCTGAGTACATTGACAAAAGCAGAAGTACAGTGTGTGTGGGAGACATGTCCAAGAAGCCAATAGCTAGAGATGACTATGGTGGATACAAATATTATTTTGATATATAATATGTATGGTAATATAATAAAATTATAAATAACCCTGGAGGGGGGATTGTTTTCTTGATTTATCACTGAGGTAAACCCCAAGGCCTATATCTTTATTTTTGCTATCAGAAGTGTTTTGAGCTTAGCCAAATATCAGTAGAGAGGGACATTGTATGCATATAGAAAGGAAAATGAAGAGACAGAGAACAGGACCTGGATGACAGGTAAAGGGACTGGCCGTGGTCAGTTTGCTTATGCAAGTTCCCTAGCCCTGGAGAGGGGAGAGGAGGGTGGTGTCAGTGTTATTTTTATTAATTATTAAACTCTAATTAAGAACTTTCTCCTTTTCATATAAAACAATATTTGCCTGTAATTTTTTTAACACTTTCATGTTATTTTGTCCTAACAGAAGCCCAAATAAGAGAAGACAAAGAAATGCGTCAAGAAGGCTTGTCCAGACTAGTTCTGAGCAGCCCCAGTAAACAGATGGAGTGCTCCCTGGGAGAGAGGAGGGCCCTAGCGGAAGCCCCGGAACTTGTGGACTCCATGCTGGAGTCTGGAAGACATCCAAGCAGTAGCCTACAGAAGGAACTTCCCCAGGTATTCTAGAATTAACTAGACAGCTGAGTGAGAAGCAGGCCCATTGAGACAGCCTTCGTTCATCTAATCAGTCTTTCACCAAAATATCAGGAAGCCAATTCACGTGCTTCAGAACAAGCCTTTGTGTGTGGGTGCCTTCTTCTGCCACCTGTTAGTGTTTGAGCAAGCTGACTTTCATGAGCCTCAGTTGCTTCACCTATAAATCTGACATGAACTCAGCTGCTCAGAGTGGTCTCAAGATGAAATAAGGTAGTAGTGTATGTGCACTGGTTACTTTTCTCATTGCTGTGATCACATACCTGACAGAAGCAACTTAAAAGAGGAGAGGTTTATTTTGGCTCACAGCTTCAGAGGGTACCATCCATCATGACAGGAAGGCTTGGCTGGAGCAGTGCCGCCATCTGCAGCAAAGGAATGGGGGCTCAGCAGCCTCCACATTTTAGTTGATCAGGAAGCAGAGAACTAGACCCGAACAGCTGTGTCTTCCCAGACTGTCCACTATTGGCCATTCCCCAAAGGTTCTACAGCCGCCCCAGACAGCACCACAAGCTGGGGACTAGGTGTTCAGACATATAAGCCTGTGGGGAACATTTCACATTTAAACCATAATGGCATGCATGTCTGGGTTGATGAGAAGCAGAATAACTGAAATTCTTGTACACTACTAAAGGACTAAAACACCATACAACTATTTTTTTTTAAATAGGCACCATTGCCAGGTGGTGGTGGTGAATGCCTTTAATCTCAGCACTCTGGAGGCAGAGGCAGGCAGATCTCTGTGAGTTCAAGGCCAGTCTGTTCTATAGAGGAGTTCCAGGACAGCCAGAGTTACAGAGAAACCCTGTCTCAAAAGAAAAAAAAAAAGGCACTGTGTGTGTGTGTGTTTTGCATACATGTGAATATGTTTATGTGCATGTAGTTGCCAGAGACCAATGTTGGGTGTCTTCCTTACTCACCACCTTTAGGGACAGGGTGTCTCACTGAACCTGGAAGTCACGGATTCAGTTCTGCTGACTGGGCAGTGTGCTGCAGGGATCTGCCTGTGTCCATTCCCCCACTGCCAGGCCTGACTTTAATGTGGGCGCTGGGGATCTCATTGAGGTTCTCATGCTTGCACAGCAGGCAGGAACTATTTCCTCCTTCTCTTTCTTGATTTTGTTAAGGTGAAATTTGAGCAAGCCTTTGCAAAGGGAAGATCAGAATCATCAGGAGCCTGGACAGCAGCCTAAAAAAAAAAAAAATACATTAGCAAGGTAAAAATTAGGTCCCTTTACCTAAGGAAAGTGAATGAAAATAAATAAAAAGGAAAAGGTGTGACTGCGCCTACATATGGTGGAGAAGAGTTTATTGTGTATATGACGGAGAATGTACTAGATATGAGGGAGAGCGTAGCCAGAGGCATAGACATCTGGGGGAGCCCAAGGTGGACATGACCAGACTGAGCTGCTGGGCTGTGTGAGGAGGGGGAGGAGAGAAAGGGGAAGAAAAGGGGAAGAGAGATCAAGAGAGAGGAAAGAGGGAACCTGGACTCCAAGAGGCCAGGAAGCCAGGAGGCCAAAAGAAACCAAGAGAGACCCAAGAGAGAGAGGTAACCAAAATGGATGGATTTTATAGGGAAGAGCAGCCCAGCCCCCTGAGCTGGAGAGTTCAGGGTAGGAGATGGAGTATGGAAGCCAGGAGGACCTGCAATATGTAGGAACTGAGGGATTCTGGGAGAACCTGATATTCAGGTGCCTGCGTGATGTCCGAGTGTCTGCGGGATACCCAGGCGACTGGGTGTTTGGGCAGTGAAACTCAACCTCAGGTTGAACTTTGTCACCTTGGGCTCATATAGGCCAGGTGGATGTCCATGATCTGAGCTGCCTACTGTCTACAGAAACCATGGTGATACCAGTGATCCATGCTCCCATCACACAGGCTGGACTCAATTTTTTTTTCTTTTTTTTGTGGAGGGAGGTCACAGGAGTGAAAGGGTGGACCAGAGAGGAATGGTTAGAAGGTGTGATTGAGATACTACATTGTATGAAACTCTCAAGTAATTAATTCAAGTATTATGTTGAAAAAAAAACGAAAATCACTGAAGACTAAGGGTGTAGCTCAGTAGACAAGCACTTGCCGAAAACATGAAAAACATCCTGGGTTTAATCCCCCATATCAAAAGGAATCCTATCAGGCACGGCATTGTGGTGTTTAATCCCCAGCACTGAGGAGCCAGAGGCCTGTGGATCTCTGTGAGTTCCAGACCAGCCAGGGCTCCGTATTAAGACCTGTCTCAAAACAAACAAACAAAAAAGGGTACACATAATTTTGGGGGGGAGGGGAGTGTAGAGAGTTCTGTGTTAAGAGTGTATGCTATTCTTGCAGAGGACCAGGGTTCAGTTCCCAGCACCCACATTGGCTGGCTCACAAACCCCTGTAACTCCAACTCCAACTCCAGTGGAATCCTTCTTGCCTCTGACCCCTCCCAAGCACTTGGGTGCCTGTGCACATAGCCACACACATATACATGACCACAATCTTAGAAATAACTCTTAGCCAAGCAGTGGTGCCTTTAATCCCAGCACTCGGGAGGCAGAAGCAGGTGGATCTCTATGAGTTTGAGGACAGCCTGGTCTACAGAGTGAGTTCCAGGACAGCCAGAGTTACAACAGAGAACCCTGTCTCAAAAAGCCAAAACCAAAAAAAAAAGAACCCTGTTTAAAAAAAGTGTATATTCTTTGGAATTAATGAAACAAGTAAAAGCATTTTACAGATTTGTGTGCCATACACACTAGGGTGCCTTTCCTCTTCTGTCAGATGCCACTCACATGTGTTTATATTTGTTTTTTGTGATCATATAAACAGTCTCTTGGTGTGTTGGGTTGAACCATGTTGCAAAAGCAATAGCTATGTTTTAAATTTTAATTACTGTGCCTAAGAGACCTATAGAACAAGGACAGATAACTTCCTGGAATGCTGGGTGGGACTCTTCAAGTAAGATACAGAAAGATGGAATCCTGAAATCTCATTTGCCCAAGGAATTTGCCTCCTGGAATATTGGATAGGGACTATGTAGATTCCATTTGGTTAATCCAAATGCATCAGATATACTTAGTTACTTGTAGGCAGGAGGTAACCCAGGAAGTACATCAGGATATATGTTTGAGTCTGATTGGACCTGGTGGGAAGTATGTAGCCTTATGGGTTCTGTCTTTTTAAGCTCAGGGCCAATTTGTGGGAACTACGGAGGTGGCAGGACCACTTGATGGGAACCTAAGAATGATCCTGGTTAGAGTCCATATTCCTAGCCAGTAATTAATTAACTTAATTAAAGCTTACTTCAAATTTGGCTCAATTGCAACGTGGTCTTATTCTCGACCAGTGGGATTTACAGTGTGAAATTGTTTTTACAAGTAAAAAAGCCTCAAGTACCCACAGTTTTGTTTGGTTCACCTAATCAAAGAAATGTACACGGGAGGAAATGCCCTGTGCTGCCTTCCTCTGTTGTTTCTGATAGATGGACAGGCGCCGTGTGTATGGAGAGTACATTGTTGTTAGTCCATCACTTAACCATAGTTTCGTTTCACCATCAGAGTGAAGACTTGGCTAAAGATGCGGCACCTCCAAACTGCCTCATGAGGGAAGTGGAGTGCATAGCACAGAGGCTGGGGGTGTCCCTGGAGGAGATCCGGAGGAGAGCAGAGGAGCCCCAAGAGAAAGGACAGAGAAAGCTAGGTGAGCCGTGGCTTCAGGCAGCCATTCCAGCTGTGTCTTTACTGGGATGAGCTGAGGAGATATGCCAAGGAGTAACAGACTCAAAGATGAACATGTAAAAGACTTGCTGCTACCATGTTCCCAAGTCTTTAGGGAACACAGGCTCCACGGCCCCACCCTAAACTCACAACCCAGAACTGGCCACTAGGATCCCAGTACTCTGAAGACCCATTTGTTCTTCTCCCACCTCCGTCTTTTTTATTTGTTTTTATTTTATGTGTATGGGTAGTTTGTCTGCATTTATGTCTGTGCATCATGCTCATGCCTGGTGCCAGCAGAGGCCAGAGGAGGGGACCAGATCTCCTGGAACCTGAGTTATCTACAGACAGCAGTCAGCTGCCATGTGGGCGCTAGGAATTGGACTTGAGTCCCCTGGAAGAGCAGCCAGGCCTCTTAACCCACTGAGCCATCTTTCCAACCCCTCCATTGTTTTTAGGTGGGCTTTTTTTTTTTGTTTTTTGTTTTTTAAAAACACAATAAAATGGCTGGGTGTGGTGGCGCACCCCTTTAACCCCAGCACTCAGGAGGCAGATGCAGATGGATTTCTGTGAGTCTAAGGCCAGCCTGGTCTACAGAGTGAGTTCCAGGACAACCAGGGTTATTTAGAAAGATCTTGTCTCAAAAATAAAAACTTTAAAATTACATAAAGGTGTGTGTGTGCGCGCACGCGCGTGCGCCCAAGCACTTGTGAATGAGGGCGACATGCCAACGCACACATAAGGGAAGTCAAAGGTCAACTTGAAGGAATTGGTTCTTTCCTTCTTCCATGTGGGTCATCACCATCATGAGAATCAAGCTGTCAGACTCGGCGGCAGGTGTCTTTACCCTCTGCGCCATCTTGCCTGCAATGTCCATTTTCTCAGTTGTTCTCTTGCTTAGTCTTACGTGCGTGAGACCCACTTACATCATTTTGTGCGGTTTGTTCACTGTTGCTGCCTTTATAGTATTCCACCGCCGCTGCAGTGATCTGTTTCACTGTCGATGGGTGTCTGTGCTGTTCCCGGCCGGGGCGAGCGCGAGTTCTGGTACTAGTGACATTCCCGCACTTATCTTGAGGATATTTAGCTACGCATTTCTAATCCGGGTAAGAATGCAGCCTCTGGATCAGAGAGTGAGGCCACGTTCTCCTTTGGTCTTCCAAAGCCCAGTCATATGCCACTTAGCCATAGGGATTTGTTCTGAAAAAAAGAAGGGGGGGTCATTAAGTAATTTCCTTGTCATGAATGTCACAGAAACTAAGATGGCTACTGCGCCACTAGGTGATATCCTGCAGGTTTGATGATGCGTGGGAAGTTGATGGCCGGTCAAGTCTTTTGCGGCCCGTGAGCATAGTTGAGACCTCCCCGGTATGTAGGAGGTTCCGGTTGTTGCACACTCACTGCCCTGATTGCTCATGAGCCTTTAACATAACGTCGCCTGTCCTGGCGAGCGTGCGGGGGCCGTAGCTGGCTTCACCTGCGAGTCTGAGCTCCTGTGTCTGCCGTGGAGGCTGCGCACTCCGCGGGCAGTTTGGTGGGGTTCCTGTTCGAGTCTCTCCCGCGTATTTCTGTTCCGTTCCGTCTTCAGTTTATTGGCTCTTAAGAAGCCTTTATTTGAACACATGCCCCTTTTTGTCGACTATGTTTAGGTTTGCTTTTTTTGCCAAACGGAAACACCATCAAATCCGTTTAGACGAGCACTTACCTGCTTTCTGTCTCTGGAGTCGCCTTTTCTGGACATTTCATGTAAATGAAATCGTACATGAGTTTGTGGTTCTGCTTTCTTCCACTTAACACACTTTTGAGATTCAGCCATGAAACAGGTATAGCTACTTCATTCCGTTTCACTGCAGGGTAGGCTAACCCTTGCTATTTTGGGGTGTCTTTTCTTTTTTTTTTCATAATGGACATAGCGTGTTTCTGAATTATGATTTAATGATTTTGATCTCTACTTCCCTATGGTTAGTGACATTAGGTATATTTTACGTGTTTATCAGCTACATACATAATGAAAAATACATATTCAATGCTTTTTTGTAGCTAGTCTTTTGTTTTTGTTTCTCAGTTTTTCGATTTTATTTTATTGTTTTATGTGTATGGATGTTTTGCCTGCTTGTATGTCTGTGTACCATGTGCCATGGGGATCAGAAGAGGATGTGGAATCCCCTGGAGCTGGAGCTAACAGACAGTTGTGAGCCACTGTGGGAGTGCTGAGAATCAAACCCGAGTCCTCTGAAGAGCCAGTGCTCTTAACTGCTGAGCCATCCCTGCAGCCCCAAACTGTCCAGATTCTAAGTAAACATTCTGGATTTTAATCTCTTATGAGATAGGTGGTTTGCAAATACGTCCCCCTCCTCCAAATTAGTCTCCGCTAGCAAACGTGGCTAGCCTCCCCAAAGCTACTCTTCCATGAATCTCCCTGTCTCGTGAAACCATGCCTGTCTGTCCAACCCCTGAAGGCTAGGCATTCCCGGGATTTGACTGTCACGCCCTGAGCCATTATAAATTAGCTTATAGCGTCAGATAGTGAGGCTGTGGAGTGAAACACGCCCACCACCCTGCTTTAGGGTGGACACGAAGAGGGCCCCCTCCCAGTGTGCTTGCTCACCCTGTGGGGTCATTTGGATCACTGGGTCATCGTGCAGCCTTCTGCAGAAGTAGAAATTGCCCTGTGGACTTACTTTTGTTTTGTCCGTGTGTTTCTTTGTGTGACACGGGGAATATTCTCCAGAACTTCTCACAGATCTTCACTCTGTTGACGGTCTCCTGTGATGGACAGAAGTTTTTCATTTTATACAACTCAACTTACCTTTTTATTCTTTTGTTGCTATAAATCTTGGTATAAGCGCAAATAAATTATTGTCCCCCCACCCCCGCAGAAAAAACCACATATCTAAAGCTGGCTATGGTGGTGCACACCCTTAATCCCAGCACTCAGGAGGCAGAGGCAGGTACATCAGGGTTTGTGAGTTTCTGAGTTTGAGGGCAGCCTGGTCTACAGAGTAAGTTTAGGACAGCCAGGGCTATTTAACAGGGAGACCCTGTCTCCCCCCGCCAAAAAAAAAAAAAAAAATACAACAACAAAAGAGGAAAACAGAAACAAACAAAAACACCGCTAAACCTAGAGAAATAAGTAAAGAAGTGGACTCAGAAAGTACAGCTTTGGGTAGAAAAGTAGAAAAGTCGTCAGTACGTAAGCACTCCTGGCACGGTGGTGCGTGCTTGCAATCCAGCGTCTGGGAGGCTGAGGCAGGACAGTGGAAATTCAAGACCAGTGTTGACAGAGTGAATTCCATCCTGGGCTATATAGCAAAGCCTTTTCTCAAGAGAGAAGATCTACCAATCCTAGGACTGTGACTCATTTAAGAAGGCTAGTGAAAAGCCAGAGTTTTAAAATTCCTTATGAGCATGGCAGGAGAAGCTAATCTGGCCAATCAGGTTTAAGGAACTTGGTTGTTTCTGATCACTTTTAAATTGGGAAAACAATGTATTTGGCTGTGTCATCCTAAAAGTAGATTTTATTTTTGAGACAGAGTCTCACCAGCCTTGGCTAGCCTCAGGCTCACTTCAGGCTAGCTTCAAACTCAGGATCCTCCTGCTTCTACCCCCTGGGTGCTGGCATTACAGGTGTGTGCCACCACTGCACCCACAGTTTTAAAAATGAAAATCAACTGTTTTCTGAGTATCTGGGGTACCTCCTCAGAACTTTTTAAGGTTCACAGAAAACATTTTGGAAGCCCTGGTTAAAGTTGGTGGAGGAAACTAGGCCTGTCTGACATGGTGTCTGCCTGTCTGTCTGTAGGACACCCCCACACTCACTGGTCGTTTGCTCTCAGACTCGGGCAGCTCTGGATCCCTGTGGATCCCAGAAGGCCCAGCATCTCCTCTGCCTCCTCTTTGTCCTTCCTGCCTTCTCTCTTGTTACTCATGCTGCTCTCTTTCTTGAATGATCTTTCCACCTGCAATCCCTCTGCTCCCCCCTCTTCCACAAAAGAGTACCTTGGAAAAATGGCTTTGGTGACACAGAAACCATCTCACATCCCTGCCACAGAGAAAACGGTCCTGGGTTCACACCCCCACCGTGCTATTTCCCTGTGGCACAGAGCGGGTTGCTCCAGTTTTCTGACTTGCTAATCTCACCTATAAATTGGGATATTGGGTAACCATACATTGTAAATTTGTCATAATTATATATCTGACTCTAGGAGCAGTTGTTCCTGGTGGCGGCAGCAGAAATAGTATTGCTGTAATTAGAATATCATTTCTTATGATCTGATGGGTTGTAAGGGGGTTCGCCCTGAAGATCTGAGTGCTACTGGCATGATGATGCAGTGTATGAGCTTGTGCAATGCACTCACGCTGTGGTTAGGAGCCGTCTCTTATAAAGCTCGGTGTTTACCTCTTATTGTTAGCAGGTTCTCCGTTCTAACAGTTTAGGAAGCCACCCAACCAGTCGCAGTGCAAAGGGATAAAACCTGAACTAGAAAGTCCGACCCCCATCAACTCTAGAGCCCCACATCTGTCATCCTCGTGTAATCCTTTGAACCCTGGATGGTTAATATTAATTGCCAGCCTGACGGGAGAACCTCCTGGGAGACAAACCTCCAAGCACCCCTGTGATCCAGTTTCTAGATTGGGTCCATGAAGGTGGGAAGAGACACCCTATATGTGAACAGCACCATTCCGTGGGCTTGGGGCCTGGACAGAAGAGAAGGGAGAAAATGAGCTGAGGCGTAGTGTTTGCCTCTCTGCTTCCTGGCTTTGGTTGCAATGTGACCAGCTACTTCATGCTCCTGCTGCCCTGAGAGTCTGTACCCCAGACCCAAGCCAAAATCAACCCCTCCTCCTTAGGATGCTTTTCACAGGTATTTTGTCCCAGCAGTGAGGACAGCGACCATCTTACTACCAAAAACCATTTCCTGAGATTTTGTTATTTGTCATTTCTAGCAGATATTGGCTTAAACTTCAATACAGTCCACTTGCCACACAGTGATATTTTGGTCAGCAAGAAAACTTATATGTACAACAGTGGTCCCTAAAAATTAAATCACCTAATAGCATTGTAGCCATTTTACTATGCAAATATACCCTATGATGTGTATACATTGATGAAATTACCCAGCAGCCATTTCTCAGAACAACCCCCACCGTTAAATGAGGCATGACTGTTTTATGCATGCTTTAAACATCCAGCCACCCTTGTAACCTCAGTGGTCCAAGCTCTTCAGCATGTAATCTCGTAAGAGAATGGTTAGGAAATGGCAAGTTTGAGAGCAGAGGTCCGTGGAGTAAACACTGGGTGTGGTAGAGACAGTAGAAGGGAATCCAGGAAAGCTTCCGGATAGGTCACATTTCTGTAGAGACTCAAAGGATGGTGTTCAAAGAGAAGAAAAGTGTATGAAATTGATTCTTATCTCAGTCCTTTACTTCTTTGATGGTTGTTGCTACTTTGAGACAAGGTCTTTCTATGCAGGCTGGCCTCAAACTAATAGAGATCTGCCTGATGCTAGATTAAAGGCATGTACCACAATGCCCAATTCATTTGCTTTTGGTGGGGTATTTATTTTTATGTATATGAATGTTTGCCTGACGTATGTCTGTGCACCCAAAGGTTGTAGTGTCCAAGGAGTCCAGAAGAGGGCGTCAGATCCCCAGGGACTGGACTTAATGACAGCTGCCATGTGGGTTGTGGGAATTGAATCTGAGTCTTCTGGAGGAGTAGCCAGTGTTCTTAACTGCTGAGCCATCTCCCCAGCCCCTCATTTACTTTTTGTACATTGCCTTTTCTTTGTTTTTCTTTTAGATGATGCACTTGAGAATGCTCGACTGGAAATTGAAAAACTGAAAGATAATCTGATAAAACTGAAAGAATGTGGTGAGTCATTAGCGTATGTAGTGATAACGGATCGAACAATAACATAATATGTATAGTTTAGAGTGTTATTTGGGAGCTGAAAGGGCGGGGGGTTCTGTGGTTAATACATAAGGCTCTTACAGGGGACCCAAGTTTGGTTGTAGCATCCACGCTGGGTGGCTCACAATCACTCCAGCTCCAGGGGATCTGTCGCCCTCTTCTGGCCTCTGTGGGCACTTCCACACATGTGCACAGACACACAGACACTCACACATAAATGAAACAATAAATCTTAAACGTCTTTTTAATAATGAAAATCACAAGTACCACTTCTACCCTTGGTGTTGCTGCTGTCGTTCACTGCTTATCAAGCAGCAGCTCCCCTGCCAGGAGCTCTTCATGATTACCTTTAATCCTCCAACAGGTCAGGTAGTGAATATTATCATCCCCATTTCATAGATAAGGTCACTGAGTCATGGCAAGGTTAATTGAGTTATCCATTAACTACAAAGAAAAAAAATCATCACAGCTGATGTGTGAATTCTTTTATGTCCAATTCCAAAATCTGTCCCAGGGCCGAGCACACAGCCTGTACCGAGACCACTGAAGCCAAGGGCCCTTGCCGTCTGTACACAACAGCTCACTCATGTTTGTTCACTAAGAAGCCAGGAGGCTTGTAATGGCGTCGCATGAGTTTCTCTGAAACTGCCTCGGTTCTTTAAGAATGCTACCAGCTATTGCAAAATTTGGGTATTTTGATGGTAACAACAAAAACAACTTACAGAGCGTTTTTATCGGTGTTAAATAATTCCAAAATTAGTTACTCTTTCTTTTCAAAGTATAGGAGTATGATTGTAAACTTGAGTCTGCTTATGATAATTCACAGATCAGGCACCTAGAAAAGCCAGTAAGGTTGCGGAGGACTTGAAGGTACTGCCAGCAGATAAGGCCTGGTTGGTACTTGTAGAAAACACTAGCATGTACAAACTTCTCACACACCATGAAACATTTGCCAAGAGAGACCCTCTGAGGGCCTCAAACAAAGCCGTTCCCCAGGATCAGACGAGCCACCTCTCCAATCAGGGACAGAAGGATATTGGAAAAAAAAAGTTCCCGAAGGTTTAGTAAGCAAAGGAGATGCTTCCAAACAGCCGCTGATGTCACAGAAAAAGTCACAAGAGACATCAGAAAATACTTCAAATTGACAAAAACGGAAACGTGACGTTATGGATATTTGCGTAGTACCGCTAAATCAGTGGCTCGAGGGAATCTCGCGCTACTCAATGTTTACACTAGAAATCAAGTAAGACGCAAGGCAATCTAAAACTTCAGAAAGAAACTGGGGGGGGGGGGCGGCACATGCCTTTAATCCCAGCACTCGGGAGGAGGCAGAGGCAGGTGGATCTCCATGAGTTTGAGGCCAGCCTGGTCTACAGAGTGAGTTCCAGGACCGCCAGAGTCACAACAGAGAACCCCTGCCTTGAAAAACCAAAAAATAAATCAGAAAGAGGATTGAATGAAATCTGAACCAAGCAGAAGTGTAACTTTTGTCTGTTGCTGTATCTGAGCTCTGACGCCATATTTGTTTGGGGCCAACTATAATCGTTACTTTTTCACTAATAGCTGAACTCTGCCTCCTGGTTCTCCTTCCCCAACTGCTACCGAGACAGATTCTTTACTTAGACTTTTTTAACGCCCTAGCTCTAAAAGGTTAGGAAGGAGAGGGGAGACAGGAAGACTTCTTCACAGCCCCTTATCTGTTTAAGTCTGGAGAGCTGGACTAACATCTGACAGCTTCTACCCCATTGACTGTCTCCAGCGTGCCTTCCCGTCTGCTGTCCCTTGCCACTAACTGCCTCCGTCTGAGCCTTCTCAGTAACTGCCACTGCCAACTAGCAACCCTCTCAAATGGGGCTCCTAAGCTGTTCCCAGAAGTCCAAGCGGCATGTAACCGTAAAGAAGGCTGCACAGTACAAAAAACTTCTCGGCAAAGTCCCACTACACAGAAGGAAGAAACTATTAAAGAGTTAAGGACCAGAGTCAGGGGTGGTGGCATACTCCTTTAATCCCAGAACTCCCAGGCAGAGTCAGGTTGCCTTTGTGAGTTCAAGGCCAGCCCAGTCTATATGTACGTAACAAGTTCCAGCCCAGCTAATGCTACATAATAAGACCATCTCAAAAAAAAAAAAAAGAGTTAAGAACCAGAGAGACAGCTTAGTGGGTAAAGTGCTTGCCACAAAAATCCCCAGAACCCAGATAAAAATTACAAAGCAAGATACAGTGGTGTAACCTCAGCACTCCTGCAGGAGATCTGTCTGGAAGCTTGGGAAGCAGGGCACTGTATAGTAGTAGCAGAGACAAGAAAAGAGACCCTGCCTCAGAGCAAGGTGGAAGGAGAGGATTGACTCCTAAAAAGCTGTCCCATCCTCTGCACGCGTGCTGTGGCATATGCACACACATGCTTGTGTGTGCGCGCACACACACACTCAGAAGGCAGAGGCAGGAGAACTGATGCAACTTTCAGGCCACCCTGATCTATGCCGGGATTTCCAAGCCATCCTGGGCTACCTAGTAAGAGCATGTCAGCAGCGAAAGAAGAGGAGGAAGAGGAGGAAGGAAGAGGAAGGAGGAAGGAAAGGAGGAAGGAGGAAGAGGAGAAGAAGGAACAACAGAAGGAAGAAGAGGGGAGATCCTAAATATATTAAATGGAACCTGTAGTTAAAAATCTTCTATGAAGAAGTTCAGGCAGCTGCAGACGTGAATTTTAACAAATCTGCTAGGAATAAATAATACTGATTCTATATTAACTCTTCCAAAAAGCCAAAGAAGAAAGAATAATTCCCAAGTTTTAAGTGGCGAGCATTACTGTTCACAAAAACCAGACATTACCAAATATCCCCGATGAACACAGAAATACTTGTAAAGGGCAGAGAGCGAGAAACGGCTTGTTGGGTGATCACACTGAGTGCACGTACCAAGAATGGACTGGCTAGTGATCAATGCTGCGGAGCTGTTAATAAGACTAAGTGGAGGGGTCTAGAAATGTCTAAGGTATGTGACAGACGGGGCAAAAGAGAATTTTCTGTCGTTTAAAATCAGACTCAGCAGTTTTGAAATTCAGCTTCTGGGACGGCTCGACGAGTTCAAAGGCCACCGACCCTGACGACCTGCACGCTGCCCTCTGACATGCGCACAAGTACTCATGTCACAAAATAAATGTTCCATGCCCCTAGAAGAACCTGTATTGCTGGAAAATCTATACTCAAAAGGTTCATCAGACTTGTGGGAGAGATACAAAGCCTCCTGTTCCATTAAAACAGGTTGGCGGAATATTCTGGTTTGGCGGCTCTCCTGTGCAGGCAACCACGTATACGAGACAGAGTAATGGCTACTAGCGTTTAGAGTCAGCGCCTCCCAAAGTGAAACTGCGGCCCAGAGAAGTAACTGCCTTCTTCTCTGTTTAGAAACAACTGACTTACAGAAAGCAAAGGAACATAACCAGAGACTGGACGAGGAAATTCTGGCTTTACGAAACCGGGTTCGATCACTTGACTCCGAGAAAAAGGTGCTTGGAGAAATGGTCAGTGTGCTTTAGTTCCTGGAGGTTATTTAGTGTGTATCCAATAGCGACCAGTGGTGTGAGCTACACGGCTATCCTTCGTCCAAGAGAACTGGTTCTTTTTTGTTTGTTTGGTTTTTTGTTTTTGTTTTTTTAGACAGGCTTTCTCTCTGTAGCTCTGGCTATCCTGGAACTCATTCTATAGACCAGCCTAGCCTTAAACTCAGAGATCCATCTGCCTCTGCCTCCCCAGTGCTGGGATTAAAGGCATGCACCACCACCATCTGGTTAAAAGAACTGGTTCTCATAATTGTTGCATGTCAGAGTTCAGGGATGATGTTTGTACTTTAACCCGATGCATCTGTCAGTGTTGGTTTTGTTTGAAGTACTCTCCCTGCACAGTGGCATCATTGCTGGTGCATAAATGTAGGACTTGCTTATTTCTGCTGTTGTTTTTATGTGTATGGATGTTTTGCCTGAACACATAGTTATGCACCATGTGAATGTAGTGCCCCAGGAGGCCAGAAGAAGGTGTCAGGTCCCCTGGATAAAGATCGTTATAAACCACCATGTGGGTTCTGGGAACTGGGTGCAGGTCCTCTGGCAGAGCAGCAAGTGCTCTTAACTGCTGAGCCATCTCTTCAGCCCTTAAATGAAGGATTTCCATGACAGCATAGAATTAACACAGTCACCAAATAAAAATAATGCTCTTATTTTATAAAGATTTGTGACTATTAATATTACATTCGCAGTTGCATTCTTTTTAAACCATTTCTTCTTGGCAGTTTATTGATTTTTTTAATACATACTTTCATATGTACTGTCTCTCCAGCTTCAGATTCTATTCACTTCATAACCATACTTCTAGTGTTAAATACGGTGCAAAACGCTCAGGAAACTTTGTTTTAAAAATTAATAAATACCACTGGGATGATTCTTACTAAGACAACAAGAAATGGCATGTTGATGTGACCGGAAGAATTAGAATACTATGTGCATTGCTACTTGTGCTGACTAGTTTCATGCCACCTTGGCTAGAGCAGTAGTTCTCAACCTGTGGGTTGCAGGCCCTTTGGGGAATCAAATAACTCTTTCACAGGGGTTGCCTAAGACCATCTGCATATCAGATAATTACATTATGATTCGTAACAGTAGCAAATTCTCAGTTATGAAGTAGCAACGAAAATAATTTTATGGTTGGGAGTCACCACAACATGAGGAACTGTATTAAAGGGTCACAGCGTTAGGAAGGTTGAGAACCACTGACCTAGAGTCATTTTCGAAGATAGAACCTCAATTGAGGAAATACCCTCACTAGGTTAGCCTGTGGGCGTGCCTGTGGTACATTTCCTTGATTGGTGATTGATCTTTGAGGCCCCAGTTCACTGTGGGCGGTGCCACCTCTGGGCTGGTAGTTCTCGGTTCTATAAGAGAGCAGGCTAAGCAAGCCATTGAGAGCAAGCCAGCAAGCAGCGCTCCTCCATGGCCTCTGCATCAGCTCCTGCCTCCGGTTCCTGCCTTGAGTTCTTACTGTGACTTCCCTCAACGTTACCTGGAGGTATAGGCAAAATAAACCCTCTCCCCCTAACTCACTGACCGTTTGGTCACGGAGCTTTAGCACAGCAATAGGAACCCTAACTAAGACACCACTGCTTGTGACAGTGTACCCACAACAGTGGGGCGAGGCCACTGTCGGAAGCAGTCGGAAGCCCTCGGGTACCAACCATAGCACTGACATGCTCGGGTACCCGCACTTCTGGGCATAAGTTAGAAGTGAGGACTCAGACATGTATTTCTACATTTGCCTTCATGGCAGCGTTATTCACAGCATGCCAAGGGTAGAGACAACCTGTGTCCGTGGACGAGTTTAAAGAAGATGCTGGACATATTACACACAATAGAACTATCTAGTCTTTAGAAGGAACTGAACTAGGTCCTCTGCAAGAGCAGCAAGTGCTTTTTTTTTTCCTGAGACAGAGTTTCCCTGTGTAACCCTGGCTTTTTGGGGACTCACACAGTAGACCAGGATGGCCTCAGACTCAGAGATCCACCTGCCTCTGCTTCCCGAAGGCTGGGGCTAAAGGCGTGCGCCACCACCGCCTGGCACAAGTGCTCTTAACCACTGACCTAGCCTTCTTTCCTAGCTTTCAGTCTATTTTCTTTATTTCTTTCTTTCAGTCTATTTATTTATTTATTTATTTATTTATGTGCATGCCTCTGTGAGCTTGGGGACCAGGAGGAGGCCAGGTGCCTTTTCTGTCTCTCTCTGCCTATTCCTTTGAGGCAGGGTCTCTCCCTCAATGTAGAGCTCCTGTTTTCTCTGCTAGGCTGAAAGCCAGCAAGCCCCAGTGATGCTTCTGTCTCTGTCCCCGACGGAGCAGGGATTACATATGTATGAAACTTTTAGCTTGTTGCATGGATGGTGGGATCCAAACTCCAGTCCTTATGATTGTGCAGCCATCTCGCCATCCTCTTATAGAGAGTGGAAGTGTCAACAATTAGATAAAGGTCGACTCATAAGTGTCTTGCAAGTCCCTGATGGGATGCAGCATGTCTACGTTATTTTTATCTGCTCTGTGGTCACAAGATGATTCTTATCCTTTCTGATAGATGTCTGATAGCTCTAGCTTACACATTTAGGTTTGTGATCTGTTGAAGATAATTTTTGTTATGCAGTCCTGTAAGGGTTGAGCCTTGATCATTTCCTAAAGTGCATCCAGTTTTCTCAGAAGCTGTTGTTGAAAAACAACTATTTCTTTCTTGAATCACAATTACACTTTCGTCAAAAATCCATTGTGTGGGGCTGGAGAGATGGCTCAGCAGTTAAGAACACTGGTGGTTCTACCAGAGAACTGGGTTCAAATCCCAAAATCCACATGGGGGCTCACAACTGGCTCTGACTCCTGTTCCAGGGAATCTGATGCCCTCTTCTGGCCACTGCATGCATGTTGCGGACAGCCGCTGGCAGGCAAAGCACCCACGCACATAAAATTTAAAAGTAAAAAAGAGAGAGAGAGAAAGAGAGAGAGATGTTTGGGTCTTCTGCTGGACTCTCTGTCCCGTTCATCTACTTGTTTATTTTTAGAGCAGTTACATTCTGTGACGTTATTATAAGGTTTAAGTTAGAAAGCACCACAGCTCCTACTTTGTGTGGGGGTTTTCTAAGTTGTACAGGTTATTCAAGGTCTTTACCATTTCCACATTCAGTGTTTACATAAACACCCATTGGTGTGGCATGCGCTGTTCACATCATTTTAGGGAACCCTTTCGTTTTAACAATGTGGAATCCTCAAAGCTATGTCGGCGGTGTCTCCTGGTGCACTTTAGCCTTCTCAGCCTGGTTTTGCATCTTGCAGCACACAGATCTTACACATACTTAACTTTAAAAAACATTTTAAAAGGAAGCAAGAAACAGAAGGACAATGTGTATTCATAAAATATTAATGTCATAAACAGTATCACAAGTATAAACATTTAGGCAAATTAAAACCGTGCTGGTTGGTTTTTGTCAATTTAACACAACCAGCTAAAGTCACCTGGGAAGAATTTCCTCTATCAGACTGGCCTGTAGGCAGGTCAGGGGTAGGGGGGCATCTTCTTGATTAATGATTGATGTGGAGGGACCCCGCCCACTGTGGGCAGCGCCACCATGCAGGTGGTCCTGGATGTGTAAGAAAGCAAGCTGAGCTAGCCTTGCACAGCTCGGCAGTGAGCAGCACTCCCCTGTGGCCTCGGCTTCAGCTCCTGCCTTGGTTTCCTTCAATGATGGTCTGTAACCTGTACATTAAAATGAACCCATTCTTCCCCTGGTTGCTTTTGCTCAGTGTTTGATCATAGCCACAGAGCAAACTAGGGTAACAACAGGCCACAGGGCTTCTGCTTGGCAGAGCGTAAGCTTTCGATGCCTGCATTTTCACAGAAATTCACAGTTTTCCCAAGGTATGGGAGAATTTAGTATTGTCTCTGTTAGGTTTTTTGTTTCCCATTTCTGTGGCTCTGTGGATGCTGGGAACTGGACCCACATCCTCTGGAAGAGCAGCAGGTGCATTTGGCTGTGAGCTATCTCTGCAGCCAAAAACTGCTTTAGCTTCTGATATGGTCATTTCCTTTTATCTGTGGTGGTAACCATGGTTGCAGCTCCTTTCCATCATCCTTAGGAAGTAGGCTGATCTAGGAGGCAGGTCCCAAGATGAATTTAGAATCCCAAGAGTTATTGATGAAGCACAGGTGAAGAATCTATGAAGAGCAGGTACCGGTAAGTAGCGCCTTCAGATCAAACGAGATGTGACATCCCTTAAAGAAGGAGAGGAGAGGGCAGGATGAGCCTCAGTCTCTGCTGTAGCTGAGAAAGTCTCAGGTGACCAAGAGTTCTGCCACAGTCATAACCTGTGGGGGGATCCCAGGGGCAGGAAGGCCTCATCTTGCTCAGGTATCCCCTGAATGTGGCTGTCAGTGTCCAGCCCTGTGTGGCCTGGCCCTCTGTACCACAGAATTGTTGATATGGGAGAAGACCCTTAGCAATACCTGCCTCCTAATGTGCCTCCTCTGCAGCCAGTGTCACGTGATCTTCTATACCAGGATCTGTCTTGTGAGAGATGCTCAGAAGCAACCACAGTCTCCCCAGGACACAGCACTGAGTCTCATGGGTTTGGTTTGAGTAGACACGTGTATCAGTCATCTTCTGGACTATGGTGTGAACCAGACTTCCTTTCCCGATCATCAAAACTTGAAATAGATATGCACTTATAAAATGACGAGATAAAGCTTTGTGCTGACTCCTAGATCCGTTCACTCTATCCACATTCTGGAACATGCTAATAATAAAGATCATTGCAAATAAATATGCTTCTTAGAGCAATTAACATATATAGCTTATAATTACATAGATGTTACTAACTATATAGATAATAATATATAATTCGTAGAGGAGGCAGAGTCTCTCTAGCCCAGGCTGGCCTGGGCAAGCAGGTTAGCCTTGAACTTAGCCTCCTGAGTGCTGGGATTATAGGTGTTCATCACATAACGAGACCCATTAAATCTAGGAAATGTTATCAGTTAACAGTGATCGATGTGAGTTAAAGGACTTCTTAAGGTAGTTCCTGAAGAAGGGTAACTGAAAATGGATTTTTTTGCCTTCAAAGTTCTTTCACAAAGAAAAGGCTAGAAGTGCCTTGGTTGAGGTTGGAAGCCAGGTGATGAGTTATCAATCAGTATTAACCCCAGGATCACTCTCAGTTGAGGAGCCGAGCGAGCTGAGTGCTGTGGTCAGCAGGCCAGCATAGCCATTTCCCATGGGCTTGTTTCTCAGCGTTGACCTGGTGCCCTCCATCCCTGTCATGGATGCCCAGCCTGCAGGTGGGGTGTTTAGCCTGCAGGTGAGATGTTTAGCCTGCGGGTGGGGTGCTCGGCCTGCAGGTGGGATGTGTGGCCTGCAGTGGGATGCGTGGCCTGCAGGTGGGGTGTGTGGCCTGCAATAGGGTGCTCTGCCTGCAGGTGGGCAGTCATCCTTTCCTGACCACTGCTTATTTTATTTTCTGACAAAAAGAAGCAAAAGGATAGCACCAGGTTCGTTTTATATTGGCCTGAATGGGCTTCAGCTATTCCCAGCTGTGTCTGAGAGCCTTTGCCTGCCTGACATTTGAACCTCCAGACAGGGGGAAGCACTCCAGCAGTGTGTGGGTAGGTCTCACCTAGTCAACCGAGGGAGAGGATGGGACGAAAGGAGCGGGAATATCCCCCCCTCTCTTTCTCTCTTGCTCGCTCTCATACACACACACACACAGGGAGAGGGAGAGGGAAAAGGAGAGAGAGAGATGCGTTGGTCATATTTCTCTGGAGAGCCCTAACACAGATGAAGCTAATACTTGGGAGTCTACAGTGTTGCAGTGACTAGTGGTGATCTGCCATACATCATGGATGTTTTCATGACTTGTGTGTTACGTTGATGTTTGAGACAAAGTCTCTTTCTGTAAACTAAGCTTGCGACCCTCCTGCCCCAGTCTCCCAAATGCTGGGATTATAGCTGCGCACTACCATGCCAGGCTGATGCACTTCATGGAGTGATAAAAGAGATCCTAGGAGGCAGGACTCATTCGCCCAACTGAGGGAGCCAAGGCCACAAATTCATAACTAAAAACCACAATGTCGTGGCTCCGCCTGACCACAGAGCCCGTGTTTTTGCCCCTGAATCTCTCAAACCCCGCTGCTGTCGTCCTTGGCGCTACACACAGACAAAGCTCCTGTTCCAGCACCACACCGGTCACAGAGGCCTTCGCTCCTGGGTGCTCCTTAGCAGGTTTTCCCTGAAGAATTCCCTTGAAAATAAAAATGTGCATGTCATTCTTGGATTTTTAAAGGAAAAAATAATCCAGAAAATATCTTCCTTTTATCAGACACCTAAAAACACGACAGTGTTTCTGCATGCCCTCAGGTCATCAGTTAGTAGACCACTCTATTGTTGTCTGCATATTCTCAGAGAAAATACTTTAAAAAATAAAATGAAAGAGAGAGAGAGAGAGCCAGCAAGATGGCTCAGAAAGTAAAGGCACTTGCTACTGAGCTGAAGACCTGGGTCTCATACCCAGGGCCCACTTTGTGGAAGGAGAGAACTGATTTCCACTCTGCCCTCTGATCTCTACAGGTAGCGAGCAGCATGCACAAACCCTACCCCCCAGACACAAAATAGAAATGTGTAATAATTAAAACAAAAAAAAATGAAATGTGAGCTATTTGGCACGAATGACGGTAGCCACAGTGCTTTGCCTGTTTATCAGGCACCATGATGTGTGCACAAGTCTCACGAACAGCAGCTCATGTGATCCCCAGAGCAGACTTCCTCAGACTTCAGGGGACTTGACCAAAGCAAAAGTCAGCAGGAGTTGACACAGGCTTATCTGGCCCTAGAGTCTGTTTTCCACACAGTACCAGCTCTTGGACGTTACAGAGATTTGTACAGGGAATTATTCTAACCTGTAGAGGTAATAGCATGCACGGTGATGTGTACAGAAACCGCCTCCACACACAGGTGAGTGGGCAGTGGTTCATCCTCTGTGATGCCTTAGCGATCTGACACGGAGAGGTGACAGCAGCGAGCCTGACTTGTCAGTCCGTGCCCAGGAGGCACAGTTAAGTTCAGAGCACTAAGTGGGCCCCGCCTTTCAGACAGAACATTGACAGTGCTCAGAGTTCTGAGCCGTTAAACCGTTGCTCAGAGTCTTTGACAGCTGGCCCTTGTGAAGAAGACAACCTGCAACCAGTCATTGGCTTTCCTCTTCGTTTGCTGCTGACTGACAAATGAGGTGAGCCCCCTTTAGCCACCGAGAGCTCTGTAGCCCAGATTCTCCCACACCGTGCACATCCACTTCCTGCTTCAAACTTTGGTCGTAGGCCTCCCAAAGGATGTAAATTGCCCAGGTGCATAACTGTATTCAACGTGCCATAACTTATGGCAGATTTTGCACACATATTTTTAAATTGTGTGCAAATGCTTTCAGATATATTATTTTTCAATATCAAATAAGCTATGTGAATCGGTGTGTTATATAAGTATAAATTATAAAATTTTTTTCAGCTTTCAGATATATTATTTGAAAAAGCTATCTTAGATATTTTTTTAAATCTAAAAAGTAGCCAGTTGTAATGGCATTTGGGAGTCAGAGGCAAGCAGATCTCTGTGAGCTCAAAACCAACTTGGTCTACATAGTGAGATCAGGCAAAGGTTATAATTACATCATTTCTCCCGTAGTCCCCCTCCAAAGCCTCCCATGTACACACCCTCCACCATGCTTTCTTTCAAATTCATGGCCTCTTTTTAATTTGCTGTTACATATGTGTATGCATAATGGTTTTTTGAAACAGGGTTTCTCTGGTATAACTCTGGCTGTCCTGGACCACATTCTGTAGACCAGGCTGGCCTTGAACTCGCAGAGATCCGCCTGCCTCTGCCTCTTGAGTGCTGGGATTAAAGGCATGCGCTACTACTGCAGGCTGAGATGACATTCTTATAGTAAGTAATACAAGGAAGCTGGGCGTGGTGGCACATGGCTTTAATCCCAGCATGGGAGACAGAGTCAGGCTTATCTCTGAGTTCAAGGCCAGCCTGGTCTACAAAATGAGTTCCAGGACAGTCAGGGCTACACAGAGAAACCCTGTCTCAAAAAAACAAAAAGGAAGGAAGGAAGGAAGGAAGGCAGGGAGGGAGGAAAAATACAAAGAAGTGTAGTTTTCTTAGTTTTAAGAGTTGAGGTATTGGGGCTGGAGAGATGGCTCAGCAGTTAAGAACACTGACTGCTCTTCCAAAGGACCTGGGTTCAATTCCCTACACCTACATGGCAGCTCACAGCTATCAGTAACTCCAGTTCCAGGGGGTCCAACACCCTCAGATATATATGCAGGCAAAGCACCAATGCACATAAAATGGAAAAATTTTTTAAAGAAGTTGAGGTGTCACCTCAACCTTTGCTTTATATTAAAGTGGGCGGGGCTGAGGAACTCCTGCCTCGAGTGTCGGATGCATTAGAGTGTCTTATGTGCAAAGTGTTCACTAGGGCAGATATTGAGTATTGACAAGAGAAAAGATGCTTTGGGGAAAAAAAATATCCTTCATTCTATCCTCTGGCCATGCTGTAAGTTGACACAACTCTCAACATTTTGCCCACAGCTGTTAGGAGGAATTCTAACTCACCCTTGAGTCTTTGTATCCATTTTTAAAGTAGCTTCGCCCCTCAGTTTGAGATTGCTATTCCTGTTTTCTGGACCTTGGCCATGAGGACTGTGACTAGCAACTTGATTAATGCAACATGATGCTCTAGAGAGCTTTCTTCTAATGCCTGTTCCTTTTGGCTTACTGCCAAAACAGCAAAAGCCCAAACCCATAATAAGTCAGCCCATAATTAAAATGAACTACAAAAAGGAGTAGTTGGTTTAACCCAAGAAAGAAGGTAAAACTCGTTGGAAGACATTTCATGGGGTTTGCCTCAGAGAAAGATACCTGAGAAATGTAGCTTAGGGCTGGAGAGACAGCTGAGCAGTGTCTATTCCGCTTGCAGAGAAGATCCAGGTTGGATGCTCAGCAGAACATAGCAGCTCACTACCATCTGTAATTCAACAGTTTCAGGGGGTCTGATGCCCTCTTCTGGCCACCACAGGCATTGCAGTCATGTGCTGCATATGCATACATAAAGGCAAACACTCATACACATAAAACAAGAATAAGGGGCTAGAGAGATGACTCAGCGGTTAAGAGCACTAGCTGCTCTTCCAGAAGACCCAGGTTCAATTCCCAGCACCCACATGGCAACTCACAGCTGTCTGTAACTCCTCTTCCAGGGAATCTGACACACACACAGACATACATGCAAGCAAAATACCAATGTACTTAAAATAAAAATTAAATAAAATAAAAAAAAACAAGAGTAAATATGTCTTTTAAAAGAAAGGAAATGTAGCTTATTTCAGGGGCTGGCTAGAGGGATCAGTGAGTGAAGTTGCCATACAAGCTTGGAGATCCGAGTTCAGTCTCTGGAAGGAGAAGACAGACTCCACGAAAGCTCACCAACAACCTTCACACAGGCACCATCACACAAGTGCACACACACACAGCTTGTTCACACACATCACACACAAATAAAAAATTTTAATTAATTTAAACAAATGAAACTCATTTTTAAGATATTTTAGCAATACTTGTATGTATTTTAACCGGTGGTTTATTTGGATTGAGATTTCCATCTTAGAGCCCGAGTTATCAGTAACATAGGAAGACTAAAGAGACATCAGTATGAAAGACCAAGAGCCAATTAAAGTGCAAGATTTCAATGAGGTAAGATATGAAAATAAAAGATGATACTTTGGTTGAGATGTGTTCCGTACCGCCAGGCTGGCTACAAACTCACTGTGCCACAGAGGCTACCCCTGAACCTCCCACACCTGGCTTGAAAAGAGAATTCTTCCATTATACTTCCTAGTACTTGTGAGCAAACCACTTAAGCAAGCCACGTAAGAAGCACAAAATACTGCAAACAGGCAAAGGGAGAAAGCACCCCTCTGGAGTCCGTCTCCAGCTCATTGTGATGAGAAGTTTACTGGAAGCCTCCATGGAGAAGTCATGGAGGCCTGTGGGAACCTCGGGCACGGTCGAGCTTAGTGCTTCATTTAGAATTGTGGGCACTCAGAAGAATATGGAGCCTTGTCTCTGGTACCGGTGTCCCTGACCTTCATCAGGGGAAACTGAGGCTAAGAATAATGAAATAAGCAGCCCTCACACCATTGGTGGTAAAACGGGCAGCACAACTCTTCCCTAGCCAGGTGTCTGCCCTTGGCAGCCTGCTGTTTCCACGGAGCACGGCTGTCAAGGGTACAGCTCTGTGCTCACTAAGGCACGTTTGATTTTAGGTGGATTCCCTAGTAGGTTTTTTACACAACAAGAAATGCTCATGGGTGCGGCTGCATAGAAGGGATGTTAAAAGTAAGCACTTGTGAGATGTGGACTTGAAAGTCATCGATGACCGTATGACCTTGGGAAATGACTTAACATCCGAGACTCACTCACCTCCTATGGGGGAAAATGTGGTAATAGTTATATTCCTATCCCATGGTGCTCAGAAACAACGTAAGATAGTTCATGTGAAGCTTCATGTATCTGATGCATGACAAACCCTCAGTGGATGGCAACCATTACCATCATTACCCCAATGGTCATCAGCTTTTCATTTGGGAAGATTCCACCAATATTTTACATTTGGGGTCCGGGGGAATGGCTTAGAGGGTAACGGTGCTTGCTGCCAAGCCTGACAACCTGAGTTCAATTCCTGGAACCCACAAGGTAGAAGGAGAAAGCTAACTCCTACAAATTGTCCTCTGACCTCTACAAACACACACACACACACACACACACACTGTGATACATGTGTTCTCCCTCCCACTAATAAATCATAAAATACAAATATATTTAGACATGTCTTCAAAACCGCATATTATGCCTGCCATGGTGGCTGTAGGCTGGACAAGGCTTACTACAGTTCTGTCAGCTCGCTCGGAGAGAAAAATTCATCCTATGAACTAGTTTTCCGAAGTTTCTATATCCCACATACGACTTTATCATTAAGTTAAACAGAAGGTTATTGTTATTAAAATTTCCAGGTAATAATGCCATTTTATAATAATTCACAAAGTGAATTACGCAAAAATGCTTTTTACAGATACTGAAAATGAGCCAAGAAAATATTAAAGTATTTGAGAGTGACTTGTCAGAAAAGAGAGAGAAGAGACAGCAACTGATGTCTGCTTTTATTACTATTCAGAAGTCCTTGAAAGTGGATAGTGAGGTATCTCATTCAGGGTGGCATTTTCTTCTTCTTTATCTAATTTAGGGATTTCATGTGATCATTTGTTTCTATTTTAAGACAAATTATGGCCTTGAGGAGACAGCTCAGTGGGTAAGAGCACTTGCCATTACAAACTTGAGGACCTGAGTTCGAAACCCCAGAACCGTGTAACATGCTTGGTGTGACTGCGTGTGTCTGAAACATCAGCACTGGGGGACGCAGACAGGTGGACAGAGAGAGCTCATTGGCTAGTGGGCCTAGTCAAAGCAGCAAGTTTCTGGTTCAGTAAGAGACGGTCTCACACAAAGAGCCATGGAGGAAGACATGCAATTACGCCCTGCTCCGTACACCCATTCCACACGCTCATGATTGGGCCACACGATACAATAAAGGCAATATAACTTAGTTTGGGGTACTGTAATCCAGTACCATTGGCTGGGTGGCTTAAACAATGGAAATCTACTTCCTTACAGTCCTGGAGGCTGGAAGTCCTGGCCACCTTCTGTGTCCTCTTGGCAGAGTGTGACCTGCGAGTCTCTTCTCTTCTTACAAGGGCTCCAACCTGTCAGATTACCCCCCCCCACCCCACCTTCTTTCCTCATTTAGGCTGGATTTAGGAGCCCCTCCCCCTTGCTGCTTTTTACAGCCCCACCCCCACCTTCCATTCCTTCTGACTTCAAGGCTTTCAGAGGATATCAAGTAGCCACTCTCCTAAAGAAAATGTCATGTGACCTATTGGCCACTGGGTACCACAATCATTTCCTCATCATCCACCTATCAACACTACATATCTGTGTGGGAGAAAAATGTATAACCATATATGAAAGGGGTGAAAGCAGATGTCTGAGGATTAGAGGAAATGCTGATCATTGAATACACATTGTCGCCCAGCAGCAGGATCTGTAGTCAAAGTCTGAAGTCAGACAGACATGGGAATCAGCTTTACAGTTTTCTAGCTACATGAGTTTAAGTTCTCTTATGCTGTCTGGCCGTAATTTCAAAAGGAGCCTAGCAAGGTATGCGGTAGATAAAGCTATGCCATGGTATTCGATGAAGGAGGCTGTGGGATACATTGTTAAGTTTATTACTGTTGCTGTGTATGCATGAATGGTTAAGGGGAATGATTTTTGCCACGGTGATGTTGAGGCCAGAGGACAACTCCGTGGAGTCAGTTCTCCCCTTTCACCTTTACGTGGATTCCAGGGACCAAATTTAGGTCACCAGGCTTGTACAGCAATCTCGTTTACCCACTGAGCCATCTTGCCAGCCCTGTGTTTTTAAGGCAAATAAATAATTTAATGTAGGAGCTGATGAAGATTTTACCTTTATCTAAGCTTTGCTTAAAATAGGATTGACTGTAGGTACCCAATCTTTCAACCTGTGGAAGATAAATGCTGCATTTGATTAACATTTAAAGCAGAACAATTTGTCAGGACCTTCTCAAGAATCCTTTTTAGAAGCTGCATTCCTTTGCGGGGAAATAGTCTTGATTTATCCTATAAAATATTTTTTTAACATTTTATTTTTCTACATTTTTAATTTTTTTAATATTTAAAAGAATTTTAAAATCTAAATATATTTTGATCATAAAAAATATCTTCATTTCTTAAACAGGAATTCCAAAAATCAAAGTCAGAACTCCTGTGCCTTTATAAAGAAATTCAAAGCCTTCCAAGGGCTGAGGGCAGAGACCAGTTTTTAATAGCTTATAACCTGCTACAGAGAGAGAATTCTGAATTAGAAACCAAGGTGAGATTGAATTATTGATTATTTGAGTGTTCAATATTTAACATATCTTGTATGTGGGTAGAATAAATGGAAACTTAGTAGCAGATTCAGAAATCAGAGTTTCTTTTACTAGCGTAAGATGAAACGTCATGTAGCAAGGGTTATAGGTCAGGGCAGACATTCAGCCTTCGACCTGTGCTTGACCTTTAGGATCTACCTGTGAATGTCTGACCTTAACTCAGCAGTCTACCAACTAATTTCTTGGGTACGGATTACAGTATGAAATGTAGGGAGGGACTGGTGAAGAATACAGGGAGATGCGTGGGGCGTGGTCTACAACTGGCCTTTGCTTGTGGAACCTTGTTAGCAAGGCGAGTCACTAGCAAGCTGAACAGTCAATCCCACTTTTAGCAAAAATGGAGAAGAGGAGGAGGGGGATGGAGAGGGAGGTGGGGAGGGAGAGGAGGAGCAGGAAATAGAAACAACAACTCAAAACATTTCTAGACCAAGATACAAGATTGCTTTTTAAGCCTTGCTTTTTAAGCCTTGAATCTGCCCGCAGGAGTTGTCAGTCTATCTCTGAGGGTTTTGACGACATCTTAGTCTGGCAGCTGTAAAAGAATATCATAGACCGGGCAGTTTGGATGACTAGCATTTACTGCTCACAGCTCTGCAGGTTGAGAAATCAAAGGTCAAAGTCCCAATAGATAATCCTGTTTGGTGAAGGACACTTTCTGGTCTGCAGATGGCCATCTCATGATTCTTTCCTCCTCCTCCTCCTCCTCCTCCTCCTCCTCCTCCTCCTCCTCCTCCTCCTCCTCCTCCTCTTGTACCATTGTGTGTATGTGCATGATATGTGTGTGCACACGAATGTTCATGAATGTGAGTGTGCACATGCTCATACCACACAGCATGCGTGGGGCCAACCTTCAGTGGCCTCCTAGTTTGGGTTAGGGTTTCTCACTGTTTGCCACTGCCTACGCTTGGCTAGGTGTTCGGCAAGCTGTGCGCATCCTCCTGTCTGCCTCCCACCACACTGTGGAAGTGCTGGGATTCCACACACACCTCCACCCTCCACCGACCCCCACCCCACACCCCATCCCATCTGGCTTTACATGAGTTCTGGGGATCCAAACTGAGGTATAGCTTTCGCTTCGATTGCTATACCCACTGAGCCATCTCCCCAGCCCACGTGGTTCTGAAAAGGGCACCGATGTCATCATTAGAGCTCCATCCTTGTGACCTGGCCGCTTCCCAAGATCCCCTCCTGAGGCCGCCTTATTTGAGGGTGAGGATTTCATTTTCTAGTTTAGGGATTTTGAAAGAATCACAGCTTGTTTCTCTGGAGGAGCGCCCCTCAGTTTGGATTTGTCTGGTGTCTCCCCACAGTGCAACGCAAGTTGCCCGTTTGGACAGGATTCCTGCGGAAATGGCATCTCCTTTTCAATACAGCCAGCTCTGTTGTCGTTAAGCTCGGTTTGGTTGAGGTGCTCTCTTCTGTATCTCTCTACCGTAGAGTTAATCGTGTTTCCCTGTGCAATGATAGCCATCTCCTGGACAGCTTCTCTGGGCCTCTGTATTCCTGCCCACCAAGCTACTGTCCCTGAAAAGTTTCCGTTTTGAGCCTTTGTATCTTGACCAGCCCCGAAGCTTCTCTTCGGGACACATGGAAGGCAGGCTGTGTCTTGTGGATTTGCCAAAGCGTCTTATTTCATAGACTCTTCATTTGGGTCACGTCTAGACTCATGTCACAGAAATTTGTAGCGGAAACAGTTGTGATCTTGCAGGCCAGCTCATTCAATTTACACAAAGAGCCCAGGGGCCCTAGGCTGGTGAACTCCTGCCAAGTTATGTGGCACTTCCCAGCCTGGGCTCTCTCTGTCCCTCCCTTAGGTCTCACAGAGCAGAGCACTCGGCTCTAAGTTCTTCCATAACTTAGTTCTTCGGTGAACGTCACTGACGAATGAAATGTTATCACTAAGATCAAACAGAAACTTGTCCTTTCCCACACTGCCCGAGTCCCGCAAGGGCCAATGGACATAACTTTTCCCACAATAAATAGCAAAGCTGTGGAGCTGGAGAAATGGCTTGGTGGTTAAGAGCACCTAATTGCTCCTGCAGAGGACCCCGGCTCGGTTCCCAGCACCCACATTGAGCAGCTCACAACCACCTGTAATTCCAGCTCCAAGGGATCTGACTTTCTCTTCTGGATTCCCCAGGCAACTGCATGCACATCACATATATGCACACATGTACACAGAAATTTTAAAAGATAAAATTTTTTTAAAAAAAAAAAGAGGAAAGCTTCCACTTGCTTAAAATACATCCCAACTTGGTTGTGTGGGGGTCCAGAAGACCTAGAAAATATTCTAGAAAATTGTGTTACTATTGTTTTCAATTTGCTAGAGCATTCAAACCAAACTCTGCTGTCTGCTGTTCTTTAAAAACTAGAATCTGCCGGGCAGTGGTGGCACACACCTTTAATCCCAGCACTCAGGATGCAGAGGCAGGTGGATTTCTGTGAGTTCGAGGCCATTCTGGTCCACAGAGTGAGTTCTAGGACAGCCGGAGTTACAACAGAGAAATCCTGTATCCAAAAAAAAAAAAAAACAGACTAGAATTTATTGTCATTATGTAATATTTGCATAAAAAATTAGAAACAAAGAAGCATTTTGAAATCATTTTTCTGCTTTCAAAAACAATGCAAGCTCATTAAGAAAACTGTCTTCAAGACCCTCCCCTGCTACCCGTCCCCATTTCTTCAGTTTCTCGTTCTATTGCCTCCTCCCTCCTCTTCAAAGCGACTTGAGTCAGCTGTGTGTCAGTGTCTTTGACCACACGCTTCCCACGCTTCGAATAAGCCATCCATAGCCTCCCATCTCAGGAGGCCAGCTCATGGCCCACCTTCACTGGAAAGTGATGCCCCTCGGGAGAGATATGTGGACTGCAGTCTCTACTGCACCCTGTCTTCTCTCTTGAGAGGAATAAAAAGCCTGAGGAGACCAAAGGAATCTCTTAAAGTATACTGAAATCAAGCTTTGGATTTACTTCCTTGACCCTTGGAATCATGCACAGTTGCTATAGGAACTTTGCATTTTCAGACAAGCCCTTATTTGTTCTAATTCAGTACTGTAGAGCTATTTCCCAACCAACCTCTCTACTCCTGAAGGAGGATGCTTTGATTTCCTGTGAACATACAACAAGTAACCTTTGAGAATAGGAAATCTACAGGATCTTCTAAAAGCAAGCAAATGAAAATGAATATTTTACCAAATCCCACAATGCAGTATTCCTCAAAGCACCTACATGTACCTACCAGGAAGCTTATACGAATTCCCATCCCCCACCCAGACCCTGAACCTGGATCTCACCATAGCCTTTCAAATAAACTATCTGATAGGCTGACGTATGGGGACCACTACAGCCACGAAGGAGCCTTTACAAGTTCAAGTGTTTTCAAATAAATAGGCTCAGACTAGAGGAAACTTCCCTCTGTAATATGCTTGTGTAATAAGCGCTCTCATATTTTATCAAGGCAACATATTACTGCTTTTCTGAATCAGTGAAGCACAGTCAAAACTTTGGGACAAAGTGTGCGGTAATCATGTAAAAGCCTAGACATCACTGGAATTTTGTTGCTGTTCCTTTCTTTTTTCCTGTTTAAAGATACTGCCCAACTGTAAATAGCCACCTGCGATGCCAGTATCAAAGACCAAACTACCTGTTGGTGTGGTTGGCTGGTTGTTGGTTAGATCATGGGTTACATCACTTTATGTCTGCTGTTACATGGATTAAGTTATATGACACCTGCTAAGTATTTAACTGAATTGCAATAAGACTTCCTGTAGAGCAACAGTTTAGATAGCTTACGGTAACCTAATTAAGGCAGTAATTAAGCATTCGGAGGAGTCGATATACTATTGTCACAGTCGTACAAAGGAGTCTGCACAGTAGAACATTTGCTTTCTCACTTAACTTTACAGGTCTTGAAGTTTTCACAAGAATTGGAACAGTTAAAACATTGCACTATGGGGGACAGACCTGCTAATTTAATGAAAAGTGAAAACCCCTGTGAAGATCTGATACTTAAACTGCCCCCATTGGAAGCAGAGGTTCTGAGCCCAGGTGAAGAAAGACAGGCACTCTGGTAAATTGAGAAAAACCTGAACACAGTAATTAGAGGGGGATTTTATTTGGGGGTGTCTATCCTAAGGATCCGACATTTTCAAGAGATGTAATCAGAAAAAAAAAAATACTAGCTTTAAGCATTTCCTAGAGTTTGTCTTTTATTTTAAAATGGTTGTGTGTTGAGGACAGACAGACTCGGCAGTGCCCGGGGTACCACCTGCAGCACAGGGCAGGGGCTGTGCGGGGCAAAGTGCTTTCTGATACGGCGTTAACACTGCCTTTTGAAACCTTTCCTCTTGCTTTTGAAAGTTTATATATGCTTTCTGTTGAAATGTAGGAAGCATGTAAAAGTAAAAGTGGATTATAATAACCCACAATTGTCCTCAGGGAGACACACTCACCCATCTCTCTTCTGTGCACACGCACGTGCAGGTAAATTGTTTTTACGTAACCGAGGCTGCACTCTCAAGAGAGAGTTTCTGGTATACTGCCCTTATCTAATGTTATATCTGGTAACTGAGTTTTCAGAACCCTTCTTTTCATTTATTTGTTTAATCTTGCTCCTTAACTCTGTTTTTATTACATTTTAACCAAAATTATCCTTCACAGAAGTTTTGGAGGCTTTGGGCAAATGATCTGCTCTAATCTGGTACAAAAACCAATGGAAACAAATTATTTTGTGTGGACAAAAGCCATTCAGAAGGAAACAGTAGATGTCCATGCTCCTTAGACACCAACCTACGGGACACTCCTGTCTGTAAGCCGGGGAGATGAGTCCTGGTGTCACCAAATTTAGCTCTGCATAATGTTCGATGATAGCGCTCTTCCAATTTGGGAGCCCCTGGATTTTATGCTCTCTTAAAACTTTCTTTTAACTTTAGAGTTAGCTCTGAGTCCAAGATTCACAACCAGGAAACTGAGATATGGAGTGGGAAGGGTATCTTGGAGGGATAGTGGGAGTGATGGGTGCGGGGTGGGAAAGACATCTTGAAGAGAAAGTGGGCATGCTAGGCGTGGGATGGGGAAGGACGTCTTGGGGAAATGGTGAGGTCTCTGATACTGAGCCCAAAAGCGAGAAACTAAGAGGCTGGCTCACCATGTCTAGGTTTGCTGGAGGGACGAAAAGAGCCTAATTTAGAGCACGGGACAGCGCGAGAGGCTCTGAGGGAAGTGCTGTTCTAGCCCCTCATTAGACGAAGATGGAGGGTGACAGGCAGGTCAGTTAATCCATCGAGTGCCACAGATGAACAGACAGTGGCCTGGAGCAAAAGGCTGTCGGGATGTAGTGATCACCCTGAAAACCCTTCACGGAAAGAACTGACAGTGTTGATCAGAGCTGCTGAACCCCACCCAGCTGGTACGGGTCACTTGTGGGAAGACTTGCCACAGTAGCAAGACTGGGGCCTTCGTCCGTCTGTGGTGGGAACCATGCCAGGAGACAGACACTGGGTGTCTTTCTAGAGAGCTCATTTCCATGGATTGGTCCAGACTACTTCCCGTTCCTGGGACTATGAGAACTCCACGCATCTGCCACGTGCTTCCCTCTCTCCCTGTCTCTAATGCTCCTGCTCCATCACCTGTGGCCCTTTACAGGCTCTGCTTCAGTCAGGGGAACACAGCCACACTCAACTTTAACCGTTTATCCACGGTGTGCAGGCGCTCTAGGCAGAAATAGGGTACAGACTAAGACAGGTTTGACCTTATAGTCTTCGTGGTCTGATAATTAAACAAGGCAATGCTAGCTTAATGGTCTACCAAGGACCAAAGTGGGGGAGACAGAGGCAGAGAGAGAAAGTGGGGGTATTCAAGGGGCATAGGGTCTGTGTGATATGCTTAAAAGAACTCTAGGGAAGGGGAACAGTGGGAATAAGATGCAGGCAGAATTCTGAACATATACATACATGGGATGCCTGTGTCAGGGAGGTATGTGTCTGCTTGCTGGTTTTGCCCTATTGGGGTTCATCGTGGGGGCTTCACGTGTGGAAAAGAAGCACCAAAATGAGCTAGTCCACAACCCGAGGTAGGAGTTTAGACGATTAAAAAACTCCTCTAGAGTTTAGCAGCATGGGCAGAACAATAGGTTTGTACGTTAGGAAGATCACTCTGCCTGCTATGTGTAAAAAATATTTTTTAAAAATCAACAGGCCTGGTGATGGTGGTGCACACCTTTAATCCCAGCACTCAGGAGGCAGAGGCAGGTGGCTCTCTGAGTTTGAGACCAGCTTGGTCTACAGAGTGAGTTCCAGGAAGAAACCTTGTCTCAGGAAAAAAAAAAAAAAATCAGCAGGACTTAGGAATTAATGACTGTAATAAGGATGGAGAGGATATAGTAAACAGTAGACTGAGGATGGAGAGGATATAGTAAACAGTAGACTGAGGATGGAGAGGATATAGTAAACAGTAGACTGAGGATGGAGAGGATATAGTAAACAGTAGACTGAGGATGGAGAGGATATAGTAAACAGTAGACTGAGTATATGGAAAGGCTTAAACTTAAGGTAAGAGGTGGTCCAGGAGATGGCTCAGGCAGTGACGTAAAAGCAGGTACAATGATGTTCTTCTGTTCTGGTTTGGGGCATGGAGGTGGAAGAGTTCCCAGAACTCACAGGCCTGAATAAGTGAGCTCTAGGTTTAGTGAGAGACCCTCATCTCAAAAAGTATGGGGAGGGGAGGACCAGTCAGACAGCTCAGCGGGTAAGGGTGCTTGCCACCGAGCCTGAGTTTGGTCACCAGGACCTGTGACAGGACAGAGGATAGAACTGACTCCCACAGCTTGTGCTCTGACGTCCACACACGCGCAACACACAGCTTTAAGTGCAATACAATTTTGTTTTTTTATCTTTGAGACAGGATTTCTCTGTGTAGCCCTGGCTGTCCTGGAACTTGTTCTGTAGACCAGGCTGTCCTCAAACTCAGAGATCCACCCGCCTCTGCCTCCTGAGTGCTGGGGTTAATGGTGTGCGCCACCACCGCCTGGCCTAAATGTAACACCATTTTAAACAAATAAAATCATTTGAATTCCAGCTTGCTTGTTTCATTGGCTGATTTGGGGAACGTGTCCGTTGCCATGACGAAACACCCGAGGCTGAATTTTTTAAAAGGTTTGTCATTTAGCTTATGGTTCCGGGGGTTCAGAAGCATGGCACCCATCTCTGCTCGAGGGCCTTCCAGCAGATGGCATCACAGTAGCAGGCACACGTGCAAGAAGGGATTACAGGCAAGTCTGCATGCCAGGAAGCGAGGAGGAGACAGCCATGTTCTTTTTTTTTTCCTGTATTTTCCTGCGTGTGCATGTGTGTACACATTCGCACGTGTGGAGGTACGTGTGCGTGTTTGTGTGCCCACATGTCAAGGGCCAAGGTCGACTGCCCTTCTGCCATGGCAGTCAAACTGGTCTCGCTGGCTGGCTTGCTTGGGGATCCCCTCGGGTGAGACAATAAAACCATGTCCATTAGCTCCTGCTTTAAATAACATGATTATGATAATAATAGCACACTCCAATTTTTTCTTACGAATTACTTTATTGCAATATATTCATGGAGACCGGGCTTACAGCTCAGTGGCGCAACACCTGCCTAGCGGCCGGCCCTAGATCCAATCCGCAGTGCCACAGAACAATGTGTTCATAGTGTTATCCAGAATCTGAACATTTTTACATGGTTTAGGACTTTTTAAAAAATTATTTTGCCTGCACGAATGTCTGTGCATCACATGCCTGCCTGGTACCTGTGGAGGCCAGAAGAGGGCACCAGATCCCCTGGAACTGGAGTTAACTGATGATCATGAACTGCCAGCTAGGTATTGAACCCAGACACCTCTGGAAGAACAGCCAATTCTCGTAACCATTGAGCCATCTCTCCAGCCTCAGAATCCCAACATTTTTATGGCCTTGATTTGTGTTGCCATCTGCCTGCTTGAATGTGAGTAACAACGAAGATTAGTGAAGCATGGCCTGCTGGGCTCCAAGGTGCCCCAAACAAACTTGAGACTGAGGGAATAGAAACATAAGTGGGACTGGGATGTAGCTTAGAGGCAGAACACCTACCAGGCATGCAGAAAGCCCTGGGTTCAATCCCAGCACCGCCAAAACAGAAAGACAGCAGACACAAAACTCAACAAACCACCCAGCGTGTCCGCGTGTTCTCTTCTCTTCTACACGGTCTCTGGCTGCTGAAGGTGCGCTTCCTCCTCCGGTTTCTGTGGCTTAAACCTCCCAAGGATCCCCGCCCTTCTGCGGCTTCCGAGCCCGCTCTGCTGCTCTCGACAAGCCTTTGACTTCTGTCCAGGATGAACCCTTTATCCCAATCTCCCTCTTTCTCGTGTCCTGGTATTCAGTGCCAAGGTTTCTGCCCCCGCCCACCTGTGTCTGGATCCCCGCTGCATGCACCCGGTTCCTCATCCACGCCGCCCACCTAGTCCACCGTCTGTCTACTCACGCGTTGCCCCGGTCAGAAGTCCAGATGCCACCTGATGCTCCCTCACCCGCCACGCCTAACAGGTGGTGAATCTCATCAACCCCACGTTTAAGTCTCTCCAGACCCAGTCCTGGCTCCTGCCCCTGATATTTATTACGCGGATAGAGACAACGGCCTCTCATCCAGCTTCCCTGGCATAGTTTTTATTATTTATTTTATTTATTTATTTATTTATTATTTGCTTACTGGGGAGGGAGGTGCAAGCATGCCACAGCACCCTTGTGGAGGTCAGAGGACAATCTAAGGGGCTTGATTCTCTCCTTCCACCATGTGAGCCCCAAGGATTGAACCCAGGCCATCAGGCTTGGCAGCAAGCACCTTTACCCACTGAGCCATCTTGCTGGCTCCTGGAGATCTTTTTTTTATTAAACCTTCCTGGAATATTTTGTTTTCCCAAGTTCTTATCTATAATCTCCTCCCAACATCCGTGTGTGTGTGTGTTTATGTATGTGTGTGAGTGTGTGTGTGTGTGTGTGTGTGAGAACACATACACTTATACTCTTGTCATTTTTCAGCTCATGAGAATGATTAGCCAAGTCTCATATTACTGTTCAGTCTAATTACTGTCTATGCATCCTTCTTTCTCAATTATAAACCTCTTACAGCCCACTGTGGCCCCAGTGTCTCATTAGAGTACCTATTGCTTTTGAGTGGCATTTGGAAATCTTTACGACGTGCATCTGCCCAAGTGCAATAGTAAAAGTCCATTGTTAAAATATCTTTCAGGCACTTATTATGAGTCCAGAGTTGAATTTTCCAATGCTTTTTATTAATCACAAACCATGTCAAATCTCAGGGAATTCCATACCCGGGCAGCTAGGCAGAGTTTTCATCTTTCTTCCCCAATCCTCCTTCGTTCTTCATCCCTAAAAACTCTTCTCTTTAGACCTTTTTTTTCTTTTTTCCCCACCCCTCTATCTTTCAGGCCTTCATTACAACACGATGATACTAGGCTGGGGGTGATCAGAGTCTTTGCTCCTAATCTGCTCCTGACCTGCTCGTGACCGGTCACCTTCAATTGTCTATCTGTTGGGAATCTCAAGGCTGGCACAAGGGTGTGACTATGTAGGAAGCAAGGCCTGCACTGCTGCAAGGCATCTGGCTTCCCAGCTACAAGGCATCAAAGCCCTTTCACAAACCAAAACAGCACACAGTAGTAAAATACCCCACATCTCACCCTTTTTGTTTACAATAAGAACAATATTGACTCAATCAAATGATGCTAAGATATAAAGTCATAGTCTGTCAAATATCGAGTCCAAATTTCAGCAGATTTCTCATGCAGTTCAAATGTCTTTGATGATTGTAACTGTCCCTTAAAATTAAGTATCAAGTCCAAAGTTCACCAATTATTCATAAAAGTTCACCAACTGTTATAAAAGTTCACCAATTGTTCATAAAAGTTCAATGTTTAGCAAAATGCTTGTACAGTTCAAATGTCAGCAGATACCTGCATATACATCATCACAGTTTGAGCACTGTGAAAGCTGCCTCAATTTTCAAAACAGCCTCCTTGTCAGCTGCAGAGTCATCTCCAAGATGATTTCAGAGGACAAGATAGTTTTATAGAGCCAATAACTTTCCAGCTTTCGATATTTCCCCTTTTCAAGATGGCCACGTCTGTCTTAGGAGAGAATTAATGAGCAATGAAAATGACCCATCTGTGAGTTACTGATAGCATGATCAGCACTCTGTCTTAGGAAAATTCACGTCATAATTCTCAATCCCGTCTCTGACTGCCAACCTCTATATTAAACTGGGGAACTCAATTTTTTGTAATCTATGGCCTCTGATCTATCTCAATACTGTAAGAAGACCTTTATGCAGAACAGGAGCAAGGGAGCTAGGAAGGCCTTCAACAGTCCATTTTCGTGGGACTATTTAGGTTGAAGGCTGGACAGTAACCCGCACACTCTGATGTCTCTCTTCAGTCCAGTGGTCTCTGGGTACTCTCAATTGGATGCTTCATTTCTGAAAAGACAAAAACACAACCTTTCCCCGACATGGGGTGGAGTCTCCACACTCCAGGCTATCATTATTAGAGCAAAATGCTTAAACATTATCTTTTAAAATTAAAATTTTTATCATTTCAGGTTAAAATAGCCAATTATAGATATATCCTATACCCCTTTCTTTTATACATTTAGGCTGAAGTTTTATCTATCATGTATAATTTTAAAATCCAAGAATTTGTCCCTTTCTTTCTGGACACTCATTTAACATGCCAACCTCGGGAGTTATAGGTTTGGCTGATAACAGAACATCTAGCCACCACAATGCCTTATGGGTTTTGTAGTCCATGACAAACCTGGGAAGTTTGGAACTTTTTCCAACATTAACCATAAACAAACTTCCAAATACAGGTAAAATAAATCTTTCTTGCCAACCATATAAAACCATATATCAATTCCCTGGAGGACCAGGACCAGTTGGCTGAATTTTTCGGTCCAAACTCCTGAACATAGCCAGACTGGTTATTAACAACCATAGCCAAGCGGCTGCTGAGAGAAAAACTCTACCACAGGAAGTGTAGATTCTGCCCAAGCTCTCTGAGTTGCTTTGTGCAACAATCCATTTTAAAATATTGTCCTCTTTTTGTATCATGAACTCAGTAGAGGAATAATAATCAGAAAGCATCTGTTGATTTATCTTATAACTAAGATAATTGATAAAATCACCTTTTTGCACCTTTTCAGGAGCTATCTGTAACCTCCAACACGGTAAAATTCTTTTCACCATATTAAACATTTTTTCTAAAGTAACTGTATTAAAATCAGCCAATAAAATATCCAGTGGTTTTTGTACAAAATATTGACATAAAGTTGTACTATTTAACATTTCCTGGAGGAGGACTCTCCATTGATACCTTTTAACAGGCTGAGAATTATTATACATTGATACAGTAAAAGCAAATCTTTCTCTATCCTGTTCTTGTAAAAGAATTACAGACTGTACATAGCCCATTGGCTGAATTACTTTATTTATTTGCTAACTTTTGTTGTAACCATACAGGCTTGTTCATTAACCATTTTAGAGGTAAAGCTGTTGGTACCTCAATACTTGTTATATCTTGCTTATGGACAACCTGGACAGCCTGTGATTGTTTTTGATAACATTTTTTAGCATATTGAATCTTACAGGTTGTCTCTGATATTGAAGGAATGTTAATCTGTACATTCCGTTGTTTTAATAGGTCTCTTCCTCATAGTTTTATAGCTAGATCTGCCACATATGGTCTTATATTTCCTATTTCACTTTCTGGTCTTATGCATTTGACATTTGCTATATCTTGTTTTACCTGAGAAAATGTTCCAGTTCCTAAAAACTGAGTAGTTACCTCTTGAAGAGGCCAGTTTAGATTCCAGGAGTCATTTTGAAATGACTGTTACATCAGCTCCTGTGTCTAATAATCCTTTAATTAAAACTTCATTTATCTGTAATTTTAACATAGGTCTCTGATCATTTATAGTTGCTTGCCAAAATACCTGTTTCTCAATACTTTTTAATTCACCTGTTTTATCAGCTCTGTCCTTGATATCAAAGTCTAGAGCATTACTGTCTTTAGCAACAGGCACTACATGCTTTAATCTCTCTGAGGGTGAGTTAATCCATTGCTGGTAAGAAATAGTTGCCTCCTGTTTTCTGTGGTGGGAACTTAAGCCAAGCCCCCTAGGGCGTTTTCCCCACAGCAAAGAATTACCTTGAATATCTGTTACAGATCGACATTCATTACTCCAGTGTCTGCCTTTTCCACACCTGCTACATATTCCAGGAAACTGAGGTTTTCTTTCTGGCTTATTATAAGAGAAAAATATTATTTTTAGAATCTATTTGTCTACAGTCCTTTTTAAAATGACCTGACTTTCCACAGCCAAAACATCTGACCTGTTTTAATCTCTCTGAGGGTGTGTTAGTCCATAGCTGGTAAAAAATTGTTGGCTCATGTTTTCTGTGATAAGGGCCTGAGCTGAGCCCCCAAAGGCGTTTCCCGACAGCAAGGAATTACCTTGAAAATCAGTTACAGATCTACATTCCTTAGTCCAATGTCTACCTTTTCCAAAATCCATTTGTCTACAGTCCTTTTTAAAAGTACCTGACTTTCCACAGCCAAAACATCTGACCTTTTGATTTTTAAGATCTTGAACAATTGCTTGTCCAATCATAGTGGCATTGTAAGCATTGGATCCAATATCAGTAGTAATTTTAATCCATTGATCCAAGGAAGCTGTTTTTAATGGCCTTATTGCCTTTTGGCATTCTGAATTAGCATTTTCAAACGCCAGAGATTTAATTAACACTTCCCTTGCTTCTGAGTCTGAAATTGTCTTATGGACAGCAGAAGTCAATCTCTGTAAAAAATCAGTGTATGGCTCATTTGGGCCTTGCATGATTTTGGTAAATGACTCAGACTTTTTTCCTGGCTCTTCAACTTTATCCCAAGCATTTAAGGCCACTGTACAACATTGTGCTAAAATATTATCATCAAACTGGATCTGCACTTTCAACTCAGCATATTGACCTTCACCTATCAACTGATCTCTGAGAATATTAAAGCCTCTAGCTCGATTATGTTGTTCTATTACCAAAGCTTCTTCTTTCCACCATGTCAGCCATTGTAACTGAGGACTGGCTTCTAATACAGCTTTTGCCAAGTCCCTCCAATCTCGAGGAATGACTCGGTGTTGAACAGCCCAGTTGTTCAATATCTGTTTTACATAAGGGGAGTGCATTCCATAGGCTACTATTGCCTCTTTAAATCTCTTTACATCTAGCATTTCTGTAGGTTGCCATCCAAGTTTATCATAGCCCTGCAGATATCTTTCATCAGCAGGCATCCTGTGTATACTTACTGGTTAAACCATAGTTGGTTTTCTTAAAATCTTTGGCTGCCACATTTTGTTAAAGGGTAGAGCAGTAGGCTCTGAATTCTCAGACTGAGGTAGGCTTTTACTTCCTTCCATCAAGTGTTCTGATTTTGCTACCAAAGTTTGCATTTTCACATTCCATTTCTCATCTATTTCTTTATTTAAGGCTGCTTCTTGTGAGAAGCAAGTAGATTCTGCTTTTCTTTCCACCATTTTAAAATTTTCTGATTTTGCTCTAAATTTATCTCCTGTATCTAAGTCAGTTTCCCGTAAAGAGCTACATGAGTTCCCTTTTCCTTCTGTACTGATAATTTTCCTTGAAATAGCACAGTAAACCATGATGGCTATTGATAATACAATGTGAAACACCAGGATACAAAAACCATAATATGCATTATGCTAGTCTCAGTTGAAGTATTTATCTCTTCATCTACTGTTTTCATTCCTATGACATCCTTAACAAAACCATACAGAGCTCAAGTGCCCTGTGTCATAGTATTTTCCATTTTTAACACAGAAAGATTTTCTTTTCCACTCTTACATATCCTCTCCTTCCTTAGGAGACTTCTGTGTATTTTTTCTTTATTATTTCTATCTTACTGTGGCTCCCACTTCTCAAGGAGCATTCTCTTTTTTACCTTCTCTTCTTATAGAAGGTCTGTAAATCCGTGGTTCCTTTCCTGGAACTTTATTAATCCGCACCTGTGTGCACTTTTTCCTTTATTTCTTTTTCCTTTATTTCCTTTATTTCTGTCTCTTTCTCTCCAGCTCTCCTCTTTCCATAGGAGGTCTCACTTCTTTTTTATCTATTTATCCTGTATCTGCTACACTTCTCCTCTGTCTTACGCACTGCTCAAGAGCTACTTTATCTCCTGAGGTAAGGAGCATTAGTAATTACCTTTAAACCACTTCTTTCTCTCTTTTTCTTTCTCTTTTTTATTTCTTACTCTCTGCTTTTAAACTTAATATTCTTTCTTTCTCTTAACTTCACTCCTTTATTAACTACCTTTTACTCTGATCTTACTTTACCTTTCCTGTGTCTTCTTTCTTCTTTTCTTCTTCTCTCTGCCTCAGCTCCTGCTGTCTTGTGTTGTCTGTCGTTTCCCTGTAGACTCTGCGTCTGGACTTTCCTGTCCCAAGATGTGTCTCTTTTTTGTTTGTCTTCCGTCTTCTTTTCTTCTTTTCTCTCGTGTGTCCTTGCCACGCGTTGGTGCGCCAAGTGTTAAAGTATCTTTTGGGTGTTGAATTTTCCAATGCTTTTTATTAATCACAAACCATGTCAAATCTCAGGGAATTCCATACCCGGGCAGCTAGGCAGAGTTTTCATCTTTCTTCCCCAATCCTCCTTCATTCTTCATCCCTAAAAACTCTTCTCTTTAGCCCTTTTTTTTCTTTTTCCCCACCCCCTCTATCTTTCAGGCCTTCATTACAACACAATGATACTAGGCTGGGGGTGATCAGAGTCTTTGCTCCTGATCTGCTCCTGACCTGCTCGTGACCGGTCACCTTCAATTGTCTATCTGTTGGGAATCTCAAGGCTGGCACAAGGGTGTGACTATGTAGGAAGCAAGGCCTGCACTGCTGCAAGGCATCTGGCTTCCCAGCTACAAGGCATCAAAGCCCTTTTACAAACTAACACAGCACACAGTAGTAAAATACCCCACAACAGTCCAGAGAGCATCAAAGTCATTTAAACTGGTTTGGGGCTGTAAATGAAAATATATGACAGGTCATCTCCCTGTGAGTGGAAAAGAGAGAGAGAGAGAGAGCCATTTCTGTAAAATGTACAAGGACAGCTCCGCTGCTGTCCTATTCAAGTTTGAAAAAAAAAAACTCATAGTGCATAGGATCTTTTTCTCCACCGTTCCACCACAAGAATGTGTGTTTGATAGCTTTTTGTTGTTATATTTATACCAAGTCCTGAATCAGGAGAAAGTAAACAGGAGGAAATGCCAGAGGAGTCAGTGAAGGCGGCCACTTTTCCAAGAGAGGGGCAGAAGGAGCCACAGCAGAACCGAGACTCGAAAGGCCACGAGCAGCCGCTGGCCACGAAGCCCAAGGAAGGTGGGAGGCTTGGAGAAGAGCTTAGCCTCCAGTCTCAGAGCTGTGGGGACAGCTCAGATGACAGCAGCGCACAGGTAGGTGCTGCTCTGGGTCCCGTCCCTCCCCCTAGCTCTGGAGATAAGCATCATCTTTTTTTTACCATCTCCATTCTTAATGTCTGTTTCTTACACAACATTACAGCCACGCCTTGAGTGGTAATAAAATCACAACCAAAGTCTGAACCTGTTGATTCACTTTATTGTTGAAGGGTTGTTTTTCTATCTTTCTGGTTTTTTGGTTTTTTTTTTTTTTTTTATTATGGGGGTAGGGCGGCCCAACTCTGTGGAGTCAGTCTGCTCCTGCCTTCCTGTGGGCTTTGAGCGTGGAAGTCGCTGCTGAGCCACAAGCTCTAGGCAAGCTCAGAAGGAACACGTCTGCCTAGGATGGGCCGGGAGAAGGGATCGCAGGGTACGTGCCACCCTTCCTGTTCCAGGTAGTTAGTGAACCAAGTGCTCCTTTTAGTAGAGAAAATGACTTCAAAGAGAATTGTTTCAAATATGGCCCTTGCTATTTACTGCAGGTCCGCCTGTAAGAGAATTAAAGGGAGTAGTGACTGCCAGCCCCACTTTCGTTCTTAATCTTGTAGCATATATGTATGTATATATATATGTATATATATATATATATATATATATATATGTATATATGTATATGTGTGTGTGTGTATATATATATATATATATAATTGTTTAACATAAAATTTCTGTAGACACCTTTCCAGAAATTATTTTGAGATCCTCAATATTTGTAAGTAAACCATCTTCAAAGGGATGGTAAATGCCAGGCGCTACCCTGCTACCCCAGCATTTGAGGAGGAGAGGCAGGAGGATCAATAGTTAGAGGTCACCCTCTGCTACATAGTGACTTTGAGGGGAGCCTGGGCTGTAAGAGACTCTCTCAATCAATCAATCAATCAATCGATGTTGATAATATGTACTTGAGAAGTGGTTCAAGGGTACACTTTACAAAAAGGAAGACTGGAGCGTCAACTCAGCGGTCACGAGTAAGTACTGCTCCTGCAGGGAACCTGAACTCGATTCCCAGCTCCCACATCGGGTGGCTCACAACTGCTTGTAACTCCAGCTCGAAGAGGATCTAGCATTTCTGGCTAAGGGTACCTGCAGTCACACGCACAGGCACACACAGAGAAACATAAGGAAACCCTTAATTTTTTGTTATTTATTTGTTTATTTTGAGACAGTATCTCACCGTGTAGCCCTGGCTGGTCTGGAACTCTCTATGTAGACCAGGCTGTCCTTGAATCGCAGAGATCTGCCTGCCTCTCCAGAGTGCTAGGATTAAAGGCACGGGACACCATGTCTGGCCAAAAAATAAAAATAAGTCCTTTTTTTTTTTTTTTTTTTAAGTAAGTCAAGGGCTGGGGGATGTAAGCGTGCTCTGGATTAAATCCAGCTTGGGGAAGGAGGAGAGGAGAGCAAATGTATACTTGAAAAAAAAAAAGATTTGGAAATAGAATCTAAAATCTAGAAGAGCCATAGTAATTAAAATATAACCAGGCTTGGTGGTTCATGATTCATAGACTCGCAGGAGACTGAAGACGGAGTTGAAAGGCAGCCTACAGAATGAGACCTTGTCAGAAAAAAGGGGGACGTGCTCTCTATCTCTGTGTCTGTCTGTCTCTCTCCCCTTCACACACACACACACACAGACACGCACACACACACAGATTCAGATCTTGTTTGGCTCAGAAGCCCAAAGAAGAGCATAACACCAAATGCCCAACAAGAACTTACATTTCGTCCTCCCGGTCTGCCTCCCTGGGACACAGGGCCAGGGCAGCAGTCCTGAGAAGATGCTGAATGGGAAACAAAACACAAAGATTATAGAATCTTCGTTCTTGTGGTTTGGTGCTTTCTTGATAGTGGTTTGTTTGGTTTGAGGAGGTCAGGATGTTGCTTTGCAGCCAAGCTGGCCAGAAATTCAGTATGTAGCCCAGGCTGGCCTCAAATTCAGAGTCTTCTGCCTCACTCCTGATTGATGAAATTACAGGCATGTGCCACCATGCTCAGCTGAGATTATAAAATGTTTTGCCTTTAGAACATGTAACTTAACATCTGAAAAGTAATTCCTGGCTGTATTTTTTTTTTTAGCTTAATCCATCTTTTCCCTTTGTTTGGAGCACCTGTTTCTCAACACCTAGTAACAAACTACAAAACTGAGAGGGAAGAGCAGAGCGGGGTGGGAGAAAGCATAGAAGGCCGGGGTAAGGGGGTGGATTTGATCAAAACACACTACGTGTGCACGTATGACGTTCTCGACAAAAGCAGCACTCTCACGATAACGACAAAAGAGTGTTTGAAATTACAAAATGTGTAAAAATTCTAAGAAAATTTTGAGTGTGGCCACTCTGTGGACGGGCAGATAATTCTACAAGCCACACAGCCTCTTGGGGCTTCAGCCAATTCTAGGGGCAAGGCTGCAAACTCACTTTTGGCCCAGGATCTCCCTCCTTGTTTTCCAAGGCTTTTCTCTCACGTCCCTCCCAGTGGGATATGTGATATATGTATGTATGTATGTATGCACTTGGATTAGTTGGTTTTGGAGATATAGCAATTGCTTGGTCTTGGTTATTCTGGGCCAAAGATACATGAGAAAAAAAAAGTTTAGAGGGAAAGATTCTTTTAATTTTTAAATTTTTAAATTTAATTTTTAAAAAACTGTGTGTTTGGATATTTTGCCTGGATGTATTCTGTCTGTGTACCCTGGGGCTGAAGTTACAGATGGTTGTGAACCACCTCGTGGGTGCTGGGACTCAAACCCAGGTCTTCTGGAAGAGCAGCAAGTGCTCTCCAGGCAAGCCATCTCTCCAGGCTCTCTCTCTTATTTTTAAATGGAATCGTTGGCAGAGTTTGAATGCCATCCATGGCGGCTTGAGTGAGAATGACCCCCATAAACGGCTCAGGTGCTTGAATACTTGGTCCCCCAACTGGAGGAACTGTTTGGGACGGATTAGGAGATGTTGCTGGGAGACTTGTATCACTGAGAGCAGACTTAAGGTTTCAGAAGGCTAGCACCAGTCCCAGTGTGTTCTCTCTCTCTTGCTTGTTGTTGGAGATGCGAGCCCTCAGCAGTTCCCGCCTCCGTGCCTTTGATCCGCCATCATGGACTCTAACCCTCAGAAACCGTACACCTAATTAAATGCTTTCTTCTATAAGTTGCCTTGGTGGTAGTGTTTCATCCCAGCAACAGGGACGCAACTAAGATCCCATGCAACGTAAACATCTGAAGCAGGCACTCGAGTTGTTTTGACTGAATCCACAGTTATGAGATCTTTGTCCCCGCGCTGGAATGTTTGCATGATCCATTCACCTTGGAAACATCTTCTGTCCTGTTCTAGTTTCTTTCTGCTGCTGTGATAAAAAGGCTCTGACAAAAGCAGCTTAGAGGGGAGGATTTGTTTGGCTTATACTTCCAAGTCACAGTCCGTCCCTGAAGGAAGGCAGGGCAGGAGCCAAAGCAGAGGCTGAGGGCGGCCAACCTGCCACTCCACACAGCATCACCTCTAATTACGCACTCACAGCAGAGGAAGTGCAGTTTGGACAGGTGCTTTTCTCTGTCACGTTTTGGGCAGTGATGACTGTGCACTCTTCCTCTCTCCCTCTCTGTCTCTCCCTCTCTCTCCGACCCTCCCCTCTCTCTGTCAATCTTCACTCCTGATGCCAGTTGGTAGTATCTAGTACCATGCTATAGTAGCTTAATCTTCTCAAATATACAACTTTAACAACAGACAGAGCCTGACGCCGAACTTTTCAAAATGCTTATAAATAGGAAAAAATTTGTGAGCGCCTCTCTTGTGAGCAATCCTATTACATCAGCCAGAAGTGTTCTGTGACATCATATGAGCTGTGGATGCTGATATCTGGTTAACACTAGTCCAGGCGACGTTACTATCCTACTATTCTTGAACTGAACTGGAAGTGTATTATCTTAATTTTGTAGGCTTAAAAATTAATGTTTTTCTTCTCATGTTTTTGGACATTTTGCTGTGCTCTGGGTGCCACACTAAACCACCCGTGTGCATTAAGCGACATTACGAGATAGGAAGATAATCAGTGCACCTTACACGTGGAGAGACTAAGCTTTAGGGTAAGGTAGGCAGTATCTGTCCACATTGACGAAGTAGGGAAACCCCTTCTACTTCCCCCAGAGCAGTGGTTCCCAACCTGTGGGTCGCGATCCCTTTAGGAGTCAAATGACCCTTTGACAGGGGCCAACTAATATCTGCATAATAGATGTTTACATTGTGACTCCTGACAGTAGCAAAAGCACAGTTGTGAAACAGCAACATTGGGGTCACCACAACGTGAGGAACTGTATTAAAGGGTCGCAGAGTTAGGAAGGATGAGAACCACTGATCTAACACTCGAGCCTCCAGCTGCTTTTCCAGTTGTCTCCCTTGGCTCGCCACCCACAGAGAGCATAGTGTTCTCACACCAATTGCCCCAAGGAAGGATAGCAAGCTGGCTCCCCAAAACCCTCCTGTGGTATTGTCAATTATCTCGGTGAATTTATCCCAAGTTTGACCCCCAGACTCGATGTTTCAGCTGACCTAGAATAAAAGCTGTGTCTTGGGGATTAACTGAAATTGATCAGATTGTCAAGGCTTTTGGATAAACCAGATAATTATCTTTGTGAAGTAATGAATCTGAAATATCACATGATTGCTTCATTTAAGCAAACAATGAAGTTTCTTGCTGTAGAGAGCTAAGAGAGAATTAGATTCTGAAGGATGCTTGACTGAGGAATGAGGACTTAGTCGATGACTTTTTTTATGGCCCATCCCATCCACAGCCTGAATAGGAGGATTTAAAGCCGTAGTCCTATTTCCACAGCAGGAATGCTCTTAACCATGAGACCAGTATTTGAACTTGTGTTTGTTTGTTTGTTTGTTTTTTGACACAAGGTTTCTCTGATGTAACTCTGGCTGTCCTGGAACTCACTCTGTAGACCAGGCTGGCCTTGAACTCACAGAGATCCGCCTGCCTCTGCCTCCCGAGTGCTGGGATCAAAGGTGTGCGCCACCACCGTTTGGTTTGTTTTTAATTTTCATTTTATTGTTATTTTTTAATTGGGCTAGTGAAATGGCTCAGTAAGAGGTGCTTGTTGTCCAACCTAATGACCTGAGTTTCATCCCCAGGACCCATGTAGTGGAAGGAGAGAACAGACTCCTAAGAGTTATTCTCTGATTGCCACACATACACCGTGGCATGCATATGTTCTCTCTCCTTCTCTCTCTCTCTCTCTCTCTCTCTCTCTCTCTCTCTCTCTCTCTCTCGTCATATGCACACACACACACACTAATAAAAATGTAATGAAAATTAAAATTAAAAAATTAAATGTGGGGCTGAAAAGGTGGCTCAGCAGTTAAGAGCATTGGCTTCTCTTCCAGAGGACCCAGGTTTGATCCTCAGCACCCATAAGGCAGGTCACAGCTGTCTGTGACTCCAGTTCCAGAGGATCTGACACCCTCTTCTGGTCTCCACAGGCACCAGGCATGCAAGCCCTGCACAGGCGTACAGGCAGGCAAATACCCATAGACATAAAATAAAATACAATTTAAAATTAAATATTTTTTTAAAAAACTATAATTGTTTTAAATCTTAAGGAATTTTGTAGTTCTGAGACTCAAAAAGGGGTGTTTTACTTTAAAGTCTTCTATTCTGTTTGCCTTTTGTTGATATGAGAAATTAAAAAGTTAATTGCCCGTGCACAGCTGCTTCTGTTCCCACAATTCACTGGCCTTTTCACTCCATTCTGGAAGCTTTTGAGTTACGGGAACATCACCAAGTAGCCATAGGTGTAGAACCGCCGTTTGCTGTGGGCGTAACAGCTCCCAAAGCCTTGGTACATGAGCACTCAGAGTCCTACAGTTGTGCTGACAGCTGGAACCCAACATCGCCAGTGCTCTCTCAAGTGCATCTCTTTCTTAAAATGTTTGCCTCAGTATCTAACATCTGGAGAGAAAGTGAACTACCAACATCAAGGGGAAGTACAGCAACTGCGTCAGAACCTGCACCGCCTCCAGATCCTGTGCAGCTCGGCCGAGAAGGAGCTGCGATATGAGCGCAGCAGGAGCTTGGACTTCAAACAGCATAACAGTTTGCTCCAGGAGGAGAACATCAAGGTAACTTCCCTGCAGGGCCTGGGCTCCCGCGGCTGTGGGTAGCTGAACCATGGTTCTCAGTATTTCCACTCAAGATCCGCTACGCAGACGAGTGGGCAGGGCCAATCTGTCAACGCCCCCTTCTGCTTTCTCCGCTGCCAGCAGGGTGCGTCTGCGGTCAGCCCCTAAGCAGAACATATAACCGGGTGTTCTTTCTGCCCCGTAGATGTATTCATGAGGGTGTCACAGATTCTCGGTTGTTTTTGGAAACACATGAATGTTTAGAACATATAATAATGTATCCTTCCACTTCCAGTTCAGTTCTATCAATATACACCACAGGCGGGGCTCCTAAGGTATATTGGAAACCCTACAAAAGGTTCTAAACTTCAAAGTTCAGGGGCTAGAGATCTAGCTCAGTTGGTTGAGTGTTTGCCTAGCATGTACAAGGTCCTGGGTTTGATCTCCAGCACTGCCAAACTGGGAGTGGCAGAAACCTGCCATGTCCAATCGAAGCCTCTTAGATCAGTTTGTTTTTGAGACAGTATCTTGTAGACCAGGCTGGTGTTGAACACACTATGAAGCCAAGGCTGGCCCTGAACTCCTGGTATTATTCCTGTCTCCACCTGTCAAATGCTGAGATCACAGGCATGTGTCACCATGTCCAGCTTAACTGTTGAACTCTGAGCATACGCTGAACAAGCAATGCTGTAGCTTTCTTATGATACAACGACCAGAAGGACACAGATCCTAATTAACCCCTTATTAATATGTATTCAATAGGCAGTCTTTCAGAAAGGGATAAATGAGAGCTTCATAATGAGAGAAGATGCATTTTACTGTTTGAAGCCTCCTCTTGGAGCCAGTATTGTAGAGGCGTCATATACAGGAACTACCTGTTATGGACAGTTTGACCTTATCTCTCATAACCCTCCTCACAGTTGTTTGGGCCGCCAGGGTTGCAAAGCTAACAGACTGTAGAGTCTGAATTGCAACCTGGGTGGATTTGACTCTCCACATTGCACCTCTCCTCAGCTTGGAGTCACTGTGGGACCTCAGCTTTGCAAACACAGGGACTGTGTGTGTGCATGTACATGCATGTGTTTTGTGCGTGCGTGTGTGTGTCTGTGCGTGTGTGCGCTTACACATGCACGTGCACATGTATGTGTGTACATGAGTGCAGGCACTCACAGAGGCCAAAGGCCTTGAAGAGCCTAAAGGAAGAGTTAGAGGCAGTTGTGAACCACTGATGCGGGAGCTGGGAATGTCCTACCACAGCAGTACGTGCTCTCTGGGTTTGGTGCACTGTTAGGCATACCTACCAGAGTAACCAACATCCCAGAATACTACTTTTGCTACCTTTGAACCATTTTGTTGTGGAATATACACCACAAAGAATGTGTACAAATTATTGCTGTGCAGTTTAACAGGTTACAAAGCGAATGTCCGTAGACACCACCTAGAACAACATAGAACCAAGCCAGTGCACTGGAAGCTCTGCAGATTCTCTCCACAATCCCAGTCGCTTTCTCACATAAGGCCTGTGCCACTGGGGACACTGAGGCACGGTTCGGGATCCTTTTTGGGCTCCACTGATGCCACCCTGGAGGCAGAGGTCACAGCTTTTACACCAGTGCAGACTGACTTAAGCAGCATCACTAAAACATGCCTGCGGGCTCCATTACTGACTCTTACAGCCTTCAGCCTCCCTGGCTGTGGAGTCAATGGAAAGGTCAGGTGTTCTCCTCATTAGCAAAGAGAGGCTCGTGTTTCATGACCCTGAACTGACCCGATGCACCAAGCCAATACCCTGCCTTGCTTTCTTCTTTGCCTCGAGTCCCTGCCCACCTGTTTGACTTGCTGAGTTTTCTCATGGTAAAATTATACTTGAAAATGAAAACTCCAGGCTTCCTGACAGGCCAGGGCTCCTCTTGAGAAGAAATGAACCATTAACTGACTCGTCCTTGTCAATAATGTTTCCAAAGCGCTGGCACCAGCCCTCCAAGGATATCACTCTGTGTCAGTAGCTGAGGAGAACACGAAGAGAACTAAGAAGCCATTGCACTGGTTTAATGGGAGGGAAACGTGAGTGTTCACTGGGAAATGCTCCATCTAGAATTTCTTCTTGATGTTATCATAGAGACTAAGCTAATGATAATTTGTCTCCCATTGACCTTTGACCCATCCATGACAGGGACACATTTGGCTCTCAGGTTGTAAGTTTTTCATACATTTTTTTTTCTCCATGAGGCTTAACATCTACATGTGTGCTAACATCTTTGGAGATGACATTTCTCTGGTCTTCGGGAATTAATAAGAGCTCATTATTTCAGATATGTCCAACTCACAGATGGTATACTCTTTGCTGCATAGTATAACCAGTAAGGGTTGCTGGTTTGTCTTTCTTCTTTTTAAAAAACAGTTTATTTATTTTTACTTTATGTGCATTGGTGTTTTGCCTGCATGGATACCTGTGTGAGGCTACCAGTTATCTTGGAACTGGAGTTGCAGACAGTGGTGAGCTGCCATTCGGGTGCTGGGAATTGAACCTGGGTCCTTTGGAAGAGCAGCCAGTGCTCTTAACTGCTGAGCCATCTCTCCAGCCCCGTGTGTTTCTACTTTTTAAAGGACACCGATGTGTGCACCCATGTGTGTGCTGTCCATAAACGCAGCTCTCTGGGAAGAGAGCAGAGGGGGGGGCCATTCGACTGTGGGGGGACAGCACATGGGTTACTGTTTCTGTCTGCACTGGGTAAAATCAGCATCACTGCACCCGCCACAGTTCTTGCAACCGCCATGCTTCAAATCTCCCATGCTCATCTAGTGTATAGGTGCAGTGGTAACTCCCTGAAGATTATTATTATCGTCGTTCGTAATAATATCATCGTGTGTGTGATCATGTGTGTGAGTGTGTGCACACACGCCATGGCACACACAGAGAGGTCAGAGGACAACTTTTGGGAGTCTGCTCCCTCCTTCCACTGTGTAGTATCCCAGGGCCTGGACTCAGGTCATCCAGCTTTACTGACTTTACTGACTGAGCCATCCGGCTGGCCTCCATGTTTATTTTTTATCCATGTATGTGTGTGTATGCGTGTGTGTGCACACGTGTGTGCGCCGTGCACATGCCCACACACACTTTCAAGCCCAGTGCCTCAGGTTGTAATTCCTTATTGCTAGGAATGCTTGGCACGCTTTCTACCATTTAATTGCATCCCCAGCCCTGTTTTTATGATTTTTATTCATGCCCCATCTCTAGATCAAAATTGAACTCAGGCAGGCCCAGGAGAAGTTGCTAGACAGCGCCAGGATGCACTCCACGCTCACAGCAGAGTGGAAGCACTGTCAGCAGAAAGTCAAGGAGCTGGAGCTGGAAGGACTCAGGCAGGTGCAGAGCATTAAGTCCCAGCAGAGCCTACAGGAAAAGCTGGCTCGGGAGAAATCGAAAGCAGCCGAAGCAGAGGAAAAGGTAATTATCTCCAGGCACAGCAACACAGTACACAGTGCACACAGCTGGAGCCCTTACACAGTGCACAGTGACCACATCTGGAGCCCTTACACAGTGCACAGTGCACACAGCTGGAGCCCTTACATGGTGCACACAGCTGGAGACCTTACACAGTGGCCACCGCTGGAGCCCTAACACGGTGCACACAGATGGAGCCCTTACACAGTGACCACAGCTGGAGCCCTTATACGGTGCACACAGCTGGAGCCCTTACACGGTACACACAGCTGGAGCCCTTACACGGTGCACACAGCTGGATCCCTTTCACGGTGACCACAGCTGGAGCCCTTACACGGTGACCACAGCTGGAGCCCTTACACGGTGACCACAGCTGGAGCCCTTACATGGTGCACACAGATGGAGACCTTACACGGTGACCACAACTGGAGCCCTTACACAGTGCACACAGCTGGATCCCTTTCACGGTGCACACAGCTGGAGCCCTTACACAGTGCACACAGCTGGAGCCCTTACACAGTGCACACAGCTGGAGCATTTACACAGTGCACACAGCTGGAGCCCTGCTCTCTGAGGACCTTCAGAGTCACGTGTGCACAAACCTGAGTGCAGGCAATCTTTGTCTTTACTCTTCCGTGCTTTCCTCTTCTTAATAATTTTACCTCATCTGCCTCTACCATTCTAATAAATCTTGTATGTTTTTGAAAACCGCATGAAGTCAAAAATGTAAATTTCTGGGACCGGGAAGATGTCTCAATCAGTAAAGTGTTTGCCGCACAAGCATGAGGACCGGAGTTCAGACCCCCAGAACCCACAGTGCACACCTGTAATCTCAGCTTCGGAGAAACAGAAACACGAGGGTCCCTGGAACTGGCTGGCCAACCAGCCTAGTCAGAACAGTGAGCTCCAGGGTCGCGAGAGGACCCTGTCTCAAAAAATAGGGTGGAGAGCGACAGAGAAGGACACCCCATATCAACTCTTGGCCTCCACAGGCATGCACACACACACATTAACGTGCACACATATCTATATATGCACAAATATGCATTTAATTAGAGCTATAACATTAACTTAAAACTGACTGAAGCCATAAGACATTTATACTTTTTAACTTTATTTATTTTAAACACAGTTTTTTTTCATGTACATTGGTGTTTTGCCAATGTATGTCTGTGTGAGGGTGTCTGATCCTCTGGAACTAGAGTTACGGACAGTTGTGAGCTACCATGTGGGTGCTGGGAATTAAACTCAGGTCCTCTGGAAGAGCAGCCAGTGCTCTTAACAGTTGAGCTATCTCTCCAGCCCCTTTTTAATTTTAAAGAACTTTTTTTTTCTCTTATTTTAACTGACTGTTTATGTGACATTTATTTTGTAAGCTTTAAAAAATAGACTTATTTTTTATTGTACGTGTATGAGTATTTTGCCTGCATGTATGTATGTATGTATGTATGTATGTGCGCCACATACATGCCTGGTGCCTGAGAAGGGCAGAAAAAGGCATTGGATCCTCCGGAACTAGAGTTACAGATGGGGTTGTGAGCTGCCACATGGGTGCTGGCAACTGACCCCAGGTTGTTTACAAGAGCAGCAAGTGCTCTTAACCACTGAGCCATCTCTCCAGCCCTATTTTCTAATTTTAAGAAATATTTTTGCTGTGAAATGAGCTATTTTCAAATATTGTCCCTGCATTTTGGATTGCTTAACACCAGGTATCAATAGTATATACCGTGTGTGTGTGTGTGTGTGTGTGTGTGTGTGTGTGTGTGTGTGTGTGTAGATGTCTCCCTCTATTGCTGTCTTACTGCCTTGAAACTACTGAACAGTATGTGTGTCATGAGATGAGGGCGCGGTCCTCTTCAGAGGGACATCATTCCAAACAGTGTTAAAGTAGAGACAGGCGCTGGCCGCCGCCCCAGGGTGGCAGGTGAGCTGCGGTACGTGTACATGCTCTCCTGTAACAATGATGAACAGCAGCTGCGACCAGGGCACCAGGAGCTCATCGCGCCTGTGACTTGCAGAAGCCAGTGAATAAGAGAGGGCAATCGAATCTTAAAATTGCATTGTATGCCAGGTGTGGTAGTGCACGCCTTCAATCCCAGGACTTGGTGGGCAGAGACAAGTGGATCTCTGCGAATCTGAGGACAGTTTGGTCTACACAGGGTCACACAGGAACACCCTGTCTCACAAAAAACAAAACAGCCTTTGTTCAGAGAGCTGGAAATCTGAGGAGATAACATCTAAAAAAGATCTCCTATCTCACCTCTAGCCAGAAGATTACGCAGGGAGAAGACGAGGCGAAACAAGGGCAGGCAGGCATCTGAGCGTGTAGGCTGGCCCCGCTGTTCGGGAGCTCAGCCACACTTCTGAGACTCACAACGCCTGTGCCTCTTGTTATTATCCCTCACCTCTTCCCCCATTCTCTGGATGTTTTTGCTCAGGTACTTGAAACGCTAAGTCAAGTTAGTTCTGCTAGTACCAATCTTGTGCCCCTCTGGGGCATCTGGACTGTTGGAGGGGATGGCTAGCTGAGAACACACAAACCATTAGCAGCACATGTGTGCTCAGGTCGCAACAACACGTGTTCACAGGTTCCCTTTTGCAGTGCGAAGCGTGAGAACATCTTTACAATAGCTATCACAGGTACTTGTTCAGTTCAGTGCAGATGTTGTTGTTGGCAGGGGTCACACCCTTCATAACGCTTTACTCTTTCCTCCGAGATTTTGGACCTACAGCAGAAGCTAGACCAGGCTCAGCAAGTCTGCCTCTCAGACATTTGCATTTTACGTAAGAAGCAGCTAGAGGACGAGATCAAGGAAGTGAAGATCAGCGAGGCCAGGCTGCAGCAGCAGTGTCAGGAGGAGCAGCAGAGGAGGTAAGGCCCTCCAGCGTGCGGACTCCTGGGGCAGAGGGTTTACCTGGAACACCCGCCAGTCGCCTTAACTGGACCACCTGTGAAATCAGACCTTTGCTTGCCTGCTTCTCTGATATGATCTGCACAAATTCAGACTGCACTGAAGATGTTTATTCGTGGAAGTTTTTTTTTTTTTCCTTCATTTGGCTAATGTTTTTCCAGATAGTTCTGGATCATTTATACACATTTTTAGCGTCAATAAACTGCCAGCAGACAGCAACCATCATCTGAGTTTTCCCCTTGAAACCATTGCTATCTGACTTAAAGCATCCTTTTGAGCACCTTGGACCTGGATGGCAGATGCTTCTCATTTATGTAATATTCAGAATGTGTCGTGTATATTTTGAGAAAAATGTATTATCCACTAAAAACACACAGAGATGTTCACACATACTTTGTAACCCAGAATCTTACTTCCAGCTATAGTTAGAAGTTCTGTGCTAGGACCTGTCACAAAATACTCCTGGGTAAATGTTTGTTGAATGAATGAATGAGTGTTCCAGTAAGTGACTGGCTGTATCTACGTACACATGAAGACTGAACACAGTCAGTGAGGTGCCTCCCCTGCCGTGTCTCTGGGGTGGTGGGCTAGCCTGTCATAACGCAGTTAGATCCTGGCTAGTAGCCAGCGCTACTCACAAGGAAGCAGTAGGACACCCCAAAGACAAACACGCCCTGAGCTGAAACACCCCGATGGGCGATGGGCACACCTGCAGGCCAAGAGGCAGATTACAACATCAGCCCCGCATTCAGGAACTTCCAGCAAGCTTGCAGCAGGGTAGGGTGGCTGAGCTAAGGACACCCTCGTTTTAAAAATGAAATGGGGGTTCTGGGATGAGGGGAGAGAGTTGGCTAAGTGGTTGAGAGCACTTTCTGCTCTCGCAGAGCACCAGGATTTGGTTCCCGGCACTTTACCAACAGAGCCATCTTCGCAGGAGACGAAAGCCCTGCCGTATCATTGCCCAGGCTGGTCTTGAACACGTGGGCTCAAGAGATGCTCCTGGGTCAGCCTCCCAAGTAGCTGGGATCACGTGAGCACACCACCCTCGGCGGGATTCAGTTCCTGTGGCTGATACAGCACTGTCCAAGTTGTCTGTTTCTCGTTGTGTGAGTTTCCACCATTTACACCTTTAAAGAATTCAGTCCATTCCTCCTCAGACTTATCAGATCTGTGGGTGTAGAGTTGTTTGTGACGTTATAAAGACATAATGATGTCTTTTATTGTCCTCTGAATATTGTGGGATCAATTGAGATGGCCCCTGTTTCATTTCTGGTGTCAGTAATTTCCATATTCTCTACATCTTGGCTCACCTGCCTAAATAGAGATTTGTCAATTGCATTGGTCTTTTCAAAGAACTACCTTTTGGTTTAATTTTCTCTAATTTTTTCCTAATTCCATTTATCTATCAACCCCCCACACACACACACACACACACACATATGCACGCACCACACCTCAGGACTGAGTCTCATGTAGCCCAGGCTGACCGCAAATTCACTATATAGCTGAGGCTGGCCTTGAACTCCTGATCCTTATGCTGCCACCTTCCAAGTTCTGGGATTACATGTGTGCCACTGCACCCACTTGGTTTGCGACAACAGAGTCTCACTTTCTAGTCCAGACTGTCTTGGAACTCACTATATAGCCCAAGCTTGCCTCAAACGCACAGCAATTCTTCTGCCTTGGCTTCCAGAGTGCTGGAACTGCAGGCATGCACCACCATACCTGGCTGAAGCTCTCGTTTTTATTATTCTTCTGCTTGTCCTGGGTTCGAATGCTCGTCTTTCTCTGGCTTCCTATGCTAGAAGCCTCAAGGATTGATTTTTAGAGTCTCCTTTCTTTATAGCATACACATTCACTGGTACCAGTTTCTCTTCTGCTGTTTCCCACAAAGTCTGTAAGCTCTGTTTTCATTTAGTTCAAAATGTTCTTAACTCATCATGAAATATCCTTGCCTCCTGAAACACTCCGGAGTCTGTCGACTCCAGACACCTGGGGTTTCCTGTTGATGGTGTAGTTTCATAAATACTATCGTTTTAAATTGTTGTATAATATTCTCTTATGTAGTGACAGTTCATCTTGGTTGTCAACCTAACTGGCTTTAGAGATTTCCCAAACATTGGCAAAGCACACATCTGGTGTCTGTGAGGGTTTCTGGACAAGACTGGTACATGGGTCAGTGTACCGAGTAGGAGGCTGTCCGACCATCAGCCTGGAACTGGGGCTGCATTGCTGGCTTCCTTCTGTTCTGAGGCTTCCAGCGTCTCGGACTGAGCAGCTCTGATGTAGGTGGCCACTGCGAGGCTATTCAGCCCCTGGCCTTGCGAGTTAACCTGACACACTCACTACTGAATATATTTAATTATTCTCTGGAAACTTCTATGTATCTACAAAGAAATATAATTTGCGTTGATTGGTTAATTGATTATCTGAAACAGAATTTTGCCGTATTGCCTTGGCTTTGCCTTGAACTCCAGATGTGTGCCACTGTGCTGAGCTTAGTGTGTTTTAGATTTTTTTTCTGCTATAAATGATACCATAGTGGGGCTGAGAATGTACATCAGTGGTAGAGTACCTACAACCATGCACAGGGCCCTCAATTCGACCTCAGCACTGCCAAAAATAATCTGTTTTTTATTTTGAAAGGGATTTAAGGCTCAGACTTGCCATGCAAGTCTGATTACTTGAGTTCAATCCCCTGAGCCCACTTAAATGTGAAAGGACAGAATCAGCTCCACAAAATCGTCCTCTGATCTACGCACGCACGCACACACACACACACACACACACACACACACACACGTACACCATGGCTTATGTGCACCCCTACACACACACACAGGCACACACGGGCACACACGGACACACGGACACACGGACACATGGACACACTCATAATTTTAAAAAGGAAGGAAATTTGAGGCCCAGTGAGATACCCCAGCAGGTAAAGATCCTTGTCACCAAGACTGGTGATCTGAATTCAATGTCAGAAACCCACATGTGGTGGGAGGGAGATCCAACGCCTGCACACTGTCTTCTGACCTCCACACGTAAGCTGTGGCACACGTGCACGCATGCACACACACATACACACACTCAATGTAAACACTTAAAGGGGAGTTTGAGAACCGCTATAATGAATACCCTTGCCCTGAGACACTTGAGCTGCAGTAATATGTGCTGAGAGTCATGCTGAAGGAGGTTGGGAGGGCTTTGAAAGCGCCGAGCAGGGTCATCTGTGGGACAGAGGGCTTGAGAAAGCCTTCCTCCATAGCAGTCGCCATGGGGCTGAGAGTGACCATCAGGCAGAGACGGAAGGAAGGGAAAAGATTGGGCAGGCTGTGGGAGTCATGTCTGGGGAAGAAGACTTGACTGAGGAAGTGAGAAAGTTCATTAGCTGGAAGAAAATGTCTGAGGCTGGGGAGCGATGAGAAAAGAAGTCCAGAAAGCCGGGAGGCCTGGTTCACCCAGAGGTGACAGGCCAGAGTGAGTGGTCTGGACTCCACTCTAAGAGCGATGGGGGTGGAGGGATGGAGGTGTGGCTGAAGGATCCCCATGCAGCTCAGTGGTGGAACAGTTGCCTAGCAGCCGTGAGACCCTGGGTTCAACAGAAAAACAGTGTGGGGAGGGACAGGACTCAGGTGTGTCTCAGGAAGAAAACCGCTGTATACATGATGGATTGGCGAAGAACTCCGGCCGTAGGGAAAACAGAGGATCTAGTTGGATCTTGTCAATCTCTGCTAGTCTTTCATTGCTGAAACGACATATTTTGTGAAGTGTCTGTTCTACTTAGTAGTTTCTAGAAAAATCCGTGACTCGCTTTTTTGATTCCAGCTCCCTGTTTTCCGACTTCCATTTGAACTCTCAGACCGTACTGTAGATAACTCAAAGTGTTCTCAGTTCTAGCAGCTTAATATCCCTTCGGTTCCAGGGCTTAGCTCCTATCCAGTCCCCTCGAACCAAGACTAAGAATGGAGCTGTCACTGGATCCCACTCCTGGTCTGCCCTCAGCTCCTTGGCCCTTGTGAAATGTCTGTCAGAAGTCTTCCGATAAGACCTGCAGGGTGTAACGTAGAAGACAGGCAGTTTATTACAGAACGGAGACGGTGCGGGCAAAGGGACCATTGTGTCAATCTGCATTTTAGACAGCATTTGTACTGTTTCTGAAGTCTCCAAAACAAGCAGTTTTCCCATCCTGGTGACTGACAGACCTGTCTGGATTGACCTTCCAGGGAGAAGGAAGCGGTGTGTCCTTGCCCTTTACCAGATCGCCTCCTGCTATGCAGTCATCCGGTAAGGGTTAGGTTCCTGAGACCAGTTTCCATAGTTACTATTAAGGATGTTCGAGGTAATTCAGGATGTCATGTCTCCTCATAGAGCTGGAGAATGGACTCAGGTCCATTCTCCTGACCAGTACTTAACATCCTGCTGTTCCCGTTCTCAGGCTGATGAGCTACTAATGATGAGGAAGGTCCAGCCCCAATGTCTTCCAAGGTTGCTAATATCTAACTAGCTGCCTAACAAGAGCCACGGAGGAGAAAGATGATAACCACAGCGGTTGCCTTTGGGTAAAGCAGAAACGACAGTGAGGAAGCTGGTGGAGGGTTGGACGTGACTGGTAGAATTAATCCCTAAAGCACCTGCACATATGTCCAAGGAGCGTAAGAACAAGAGGAGCAGAGCAGTGAGCCAGTGTCTCAAGCAGTCAACCGTCCAATAACCTATCGGTTGCCTGGAATGCTCAGAGAAGCAAAACTATGTGTCCAGTGTTAGGGTTTTACTGCCCTGGCGTGCAGGTGAGAATTTTGCCCATCAGTGCTCATCACCATCACCATCATATTCTTCAAGACGAGTCTCCTGGATGCAGAGAACCTGGGCTTGAAATCCGCAGAAAGTCTTTCCCGGAACTGTAGTCTGACGAGTCTCATTGGAAGAGCAGGTACTGATGGCACTCAGTAAAAAGGGAGAATTTCTCCATCGGTGCAGCCCATCGGTCCATGAGTCAGCGATAGCAGGGCCACTCTCTGTGTGTGTGTGTGTGTGTGTGTGTGTGTGTGTGTGTGTGTGTGTGTGTGCGCTGGTCCCAACAGTGGGAGAATCTCTCCATCAGGGCAGCCTGTCCGGTGCATGAGTCAGTGGTAGCAGGGCATCTGTGTATGCCCTGGCCTCCCCAGTGTTTGGAGCCAGAAAATTGCGGAGACCACCTGTAATGCACTGGGGAAGAAGGAGCATGGTACCACACCCTCCGCATCTCTGCCGGAAGGAAAATTATTTCTTCCTCACAGGTTTGTTTTGATGGCAAGAGGGAGAACTGAGAAAAGGCTTCCATTACATAGGCGGTTCCCTGCATTGGACCCCTTATCTTTCAGACATGTAACTGCGCCTCACTCTGAGGAACCAACAAACTCCCTCTTGCTGGCACAAGTTTCAGGTCTAGGAGTCATTTGCCGAGTGTGGTAGTAGTACACAGGGTGATCCGATGTGCATTGATTTGCTCTCAGGGTACTCCTGGACCAGGACATAAATGAGCTCCAGAGACAAGTGAGAACCTTGCAGGAGAAGGAGAAGGAGCGGGAAGCAACCAATTCCCAGCAACAAGACGCTCTATGCAGACAACTGGAAAGCGAGAGAAGGAAGTGTGAAGAGGTAAGGAAGCAGCAGATGTGTTTCCTGTTTTCTTATTCTCCTAGGCTGGAATGTGTGTCCATCATTCCTGTTGCTACCCAGTAATTATCATTGCGTACACTTTACCTACTGAGTTTAGCTGGGAAAACAAATCTACCCTAGGTATATCCAAGTGGAGGGGAGGGAAGTATGACTTCCCTGTATCCTTCTGGGCTGTTTGTCTAGGCTATAAATTAAATTGGTTAGCCTGCCTTCTTCCTTCCTTCCTTTCTTTCTTTCTTCCTTTCTTTCTTTCTCTCTCTCTCTCTCTCTCTCTCTCTCTCTCTCTCTCTCTCTCTCTCTCTCTGTCTCTCTGTCTCTCTCTCTCTACCTTTTCAGCCACCAACAAGGGCAGTGAAGATTTCTTTCTTCCTATCTTTCTTTTTTTCTTTCCTGAGCTAGAGGATAAAATAGCACGGTAGTAACCTGTTACAGGTTATTTAGTTCAGAAGTCTCAGGATCCATTCAGTTTCCCCAAAGCTCATCAGCTGGACCACCAAGCCTTTGACATGAGCCTCTAGAACAGTGGTTCTCACCCTTCCTAATGCTGCTGCTCTTTAACACAGTTTCTTGTGTCGTGGTGACCCCCGACCATAAAATGATTTTCGTTGCTACTTCCTAACTGAGATTTTGCTACTGTTGTGAATCGTAGTGTAAATATCTGATATCCCTGTGAAAGGATTAGTCAACAAACAGAGGGGTCACGAGCTTTGAGTTGAGAGCTGGGGGGATGCTTCACATGGTCTACCCAAGTACCTCCCTACAGGCCACTGTTGACTGACAATGTGGTCAACAACTTTGTGTTGGGTGCTTAGTAGCAATGAGATCAGACTAAGGTTAAGAATCCCTATCCAAAACTCAGAAATCCAAAATCTGAAATTTATGGATCTGGACATGGTAGCACATGCCTACAGTCCCAGCTGAAGCAGGAGGATCACTTTGAGCCTAGGTGTTCTAGGTCGTGATGAGTAACACTGAAAGAACCTGTCTCAAAATACAGAGACATGCCAGGTGGTGGTGGAGCGAGCACCTTTAATCCCAGGGCTTGGGAGGCAGAGGCAGACCAGCCTGGTCTACAGAGTGAGTTCTAGGACAGCCAGAGTTACTACAGAGAAACCCTGTCTTGGGAAAAGAAAAAAAAAAAAAAAACAAAAAACCAGACACACAAATGCGAACAGTCCCACACCTGACCTCAGGTGGTAGGTCATCATGATACAGCTGCACAGAAATATTACGATACTTTCAGACTATGCGAATAAGGTATTGCTCGGAGCAGTGCTGGGGAACAGCAGCCAGCATTGGAGCGTCAGGAAGACAGCCTACTGTTTAGCAGGGTAAAAGTAGGTTTTTATCTTGGCCTTCCAGGGGATGGTCTCCTGAATGCCCTTTGCTGCTGCTGGGCTTTATCACGCTTGTCTCTATGAGCTGTGGTCTCCCTGTCTCTCTTGTGGTATGAAAGTTCTATGGGGGTCTCTAACCCCTCACTGGGCAGTGTTGCCAGTACACATAAAAATGGCGATGATTTTCCCTCAAGCAATGCCACTTGGGCAAGGCAGCGCCACTCAGTTGAATTGGTGACTCTACTGAAACTCTAGAAAGAATAGCTAAAAAACATATATAGTTAAAACAGTAGGTGTTTTTCACATGTAGTCACAGGGTTAGATTAGGATGTTTTGCCAGCTGCCCTAGAATCAGTAACTTAAGAAGAAGAAATATTTTGCTAGGGACTTGCTTGATCAGGGTTAGGAAAGCTAGAAGAAAAATTAATTGCTAGGGCCCACGAGTTTCACCTGTGAAAAACAGAGCCGTGATCAAGTCATAATGAATGAGTTTCAGTGCCCATTGTTAGGGCTGAACTTCCTCCACCACGAATAAAATTGACTCTTTCCTGGTCTCTATCATCAAAAATTTACTGATGAGTTTGGGGTATGCTTTGGGGACATAGAGCTGTGCAGCAGACTTTCCTTTTACCTAGGAAAAGCAAAAAGACCCCTGACTTAAAGTTTTCTTGTTAATAACAAACGTGTTTCATTGTACTAACTAAGTAATCATTGTGTAAGTTAGGAGCCTGTGACATGTTCCTGCTTCCTAGTAACCGCAATAGAAGCTGGGTGTGAGAATATTTAGCTTGCTTAAACTCTGTTAATTCTAATAACAAAATTATTGTTTCTGGAATATAGATGTATTGTAGGGTAAAGTACATGTAAAACCGGGTGTTCATGTGTAACTGGGCATGGGAATTTAAAATAACCTGTTCTTTTAAATACGCAACTTGTAATCATTCACTGGGAAAAATAGGACTCATGACTGTGATATGATTTCTTCTTATGTACAGGGTATTGTTTTAAAAGGTATATAGGTGTGTGGGAATAAGAAGAGGGAGTAGAAAGGAGAAAAGAAGCTGATAAGATGTATGAGTGAGATGTATGTATGCTGGCCTTACAGGAGAAGGGAAGAAGAAGGCTTGCAACATGTGTGGGTAAGACCTGTGTGTGTTGGAGCTTTGCTTACAAGATGTATGTGAGTGTGCTGTGTGTGTTCGTGTGTCTGTGTGTGTGTGTGTGTGTGTGTGTGTGTGTGTGTGTGTGTGTTGAAGCTTTGCTTCACCCACAAGATGTGTGTGAATGTGTAGGTGTTGATTTTATAAAAAAAAAATACAATAGAGAATAAGTTTAAATAAGAGAAATACAAAGAAAACAGATAGGAGAGAGAGAAGAGAAAGGAAGGAGAATTGAGAAGTAAGAAGGAACAGAAGGAATAAAGAGAGAAGTTTGTCCCATCCATAAGAGGTGTGGTTTTATTCTTATTATTCCGTCAATTCTGCCTTTCCCTCTCGAGTCACTGAACTCCTGCTGGGGCTGGACCACAGCAAGGTATATATGAGACATATGAATTTTGTCTTTGGTCTTGGGGCTTATTCCCAAGATTGCTCATCATATAACTGCAAATACCCCAAGTCCTAAATGCTTATCTCAAGCATTCTGAGTAGGGGATGCTCAGCCCAAACCTTCCAGTCTAACCAGCTCAGATACCCACTTTAAGTTTCTAGTCACTGCAGTCACTTCTAGATCCAAATACCTTATGGGTCAAGGTATTTGACCTTGTGTTATAGAAAAGCAGACTGCCTCCTTTGCCCTCTGCTCTCACATCACACCAGTGAACACAGTAGTCTCCTGTGACCTCAGAGATGGGCGACTTCCTGCCCACCAGCAAGCCAGCAACTCCTCTGCAGTGGCCAGAAGTTGGGGATCTTCTAATTCAACTCAATCCTGACACAATCAACCTAGAGACTACTTCATCAGACCCCACGGGTTAGGGTTCAGTCTCCAAGACTTCGGACCCAGTGGCAAGGTTGGGCCTCTGGAGTTATTCTTTTTTCTTCCCTTTCTACCCCTTTTTTGAGACAGGGTCTCATGCAGCACCAGGTGACCCCCAAACTCTTACGTAGCTGAAAATGCCCTTGACCAATCACTGAGATTCCAAGTCCCAGCACATGCAGTTTTATGCAAGGCTGTGGATCCCACTCAGGACTTAGCGCATGCTAGGCAAGCACTCTGTTGGCTGAGCCGCATCCCTGGCCTGGCCTGCAGAATGTCTGACCAGCTCAAAATGAACTAGTGTTCCCATGATCCTTCCCGAGGGTCAGTCGCTTTGCTAGAGTGCTCACGCAATGCAGGGAAACGCTACATTTCTGTTTCCCAGTTTGTTACAAAGGGCATTCTAAAGGATAGAAACGAGCAGCCAGACAAAGAGACACTTACAATGAGTGCTGACCCAGGAGCTCCTGTCTCCCTGGGGCAGGAGTACATGAAGGGTACGTGTTTGTCTTCTTGGAAGGTCCTGCATCCGCTGTCCCAAGGCTCACAAACTCTGCTCTTTGGGGGTCGTGGGAGCGCAGACTACTCCTTTTTCCCTCTCTCATGTTTTCCAGTATATCAAGAGCAACCAGGAGTTGTCAGAGAACCTGTCTAGGTTACAGCAAGAAAAGGAAGCTCTGTGGCAGGAACACGGGCGGTTTTTGGAGCAGCTTGGTGATCACGTGAGGTAAACAACCCAGCTTCCCTGTGGACAAGCAGGACACAGAGGGCTGTTCTGTCAGCAACTCCCAGAGCAATCACAGTGATGGGGCCACTATCAACATGGTTCCCCAATCCCGTCTATACACTGTTCCAAGGAACAGGTGGGGCCCAGTTCCTTCCCAAGAAGAGGGGCTTAACTGTTTCCTGAGCTCTCTGTTTGTATGTATCTTGCTTTCCCTAAATATACCCTCTCACTGTCTTCAAGGGTTTTCTCTACATTCTTTAATATTTACTTATTTATTTTTAATTTATGTGTACATATGTGAGCCTACATGAGTTTATGTGTACCATGCACATGCAGTAGCCCTCAGAGGCCAGAAGAGGGCTTCAGATTCCCCTGCAACAGGAGTTACAGATTGTTGTGAGCCATGTATGAATGCTGGAAACTGAGCTGGTATCCTCCAAAATAACAAGGGCACCTAACCATTGAGCAATCTCCCCAGTTCCTCTCCTACTTCCTTTCCTCGGTCTGGACAGTATGTGCACTGGACACCTGAGACCCAGGGAGCCCAAAAGTCCCAACTGAGACTTTATATACTTGGCCAATCCCATTAGCGATCACCATCATGTCATCTGCCTCCCTGGCAGAGCCTTCCTGGGAGCACCCCACCCCCAAGGCCAAGCACGGGTCTCATTCTTACGGCTAGCGACAAACAGTGCCAACATACTGGTACCAACCTGCTACACAACTCCTTGTACTGGTGGTTATGAAAGCACACTATTTTACTCAGTGTATTTCATACCTTGACCAGCAGTCGGCGCCAAACAGCGCAAAGAGCAAAGGCGCAAGCAGGAAGGCTTAGGCTGCCTTTTAGACCGGCTGGAAATCAGTCATCCCACCGCAGCCCTGATTCTGTTTGGAATGATCAGCGGTCCTATGATTGAATAGTATTATGCATCTTGAATGCACTGGCAAGCGTTCAGAAGCATCCCGCCACTACTGCCATCATGATGGAGGAGTTGCTGTTTCTCCACATCCCGCTTTGTGCGGGCACCATGGTCGAAGGGGCAGGGGATCTTGATGAAAATTTCCTCCAATAGTCTTGCTTTCGATGTGTATAAAATATCTATCCAAAAGAAGTAATATGCAAGTCAATGCATTTTGACAAACGTGTATACATGTAGCTCCCACATCAGTCAAGATGCAGAACGTGTCCCCACTGCTTAAGTCTCTCCAGCCTGTGTGCAGTCAGTCTGCAGCCTCATCTTCTCTACCTTCCTCCTGGAAACCGCTGCGGTGATCTCTGCGTGTTATTCTTTCGTGTCTGACTTCTGTCGCTCAACATATTCCATTATTTAGGTGTACAGTTTCAGTCAGGGTTTTCCATTGTATTTCAAGTGTCTGTGTGTGTGTGTGTGATGGGATGGTGAATAGTTTTCCATGTTATTTATGCATGACCTTTAGAAAAACAGATCCAATCCTGGATGCATGTATCTGGGTCCTTACATAGATTCATTTAATCAAAATCTATGAAGAAAAAAGAAATGGGTGCTTTCCCAAGCATCACCCTATGGTTCCGACATGTACCCAAAGCTGACGAGCACAGAATTAGGAAGGGCAGCGGAAGGAATGTCAAAGCACCAGGTTCATTCTGGGTTTTGCCTCCCTGATCCCAGTCCTAACCTTTACAGATAAATCTCATATTTACATGTTTTCCCACCCGCTTTTCCAGAAGAACAAATTCCGCACCTCCTTGATGTCCAAGCAGTAGGCAGTCTGGTTTCGCTGATACACAAGCTAAAAGTTCTCCCCGAAGTGTTGTGCTGCAACGCGAGGCCGGTAGCTAACAAAGTCAGGAAGACAGAAAAGCTGCACGTTCTTCGGGCAAGCTGACCTAGAACCCGAGACCAAACCTATATCTCTGCCCGACTGCCAGACAGCAGTGGCTAGGGAAGCCTCTGGGTTCTCCCTGGCTGTACGGCACCGTGTGTGCACAAACACACATGGAGATACACACATACACATAATTTTACAAACTAGAGGGAAAACAACATGATAATTCTAAACATATTGGAAATCAGCTATTTTCCCATTTCTCTGTAATTTATCCCTTTCCTTTCAAAATAAAATGATTTTTAGTTAATCTAAATAGCAAGACAGCAGCTCTTTGGTAAAGAAACTAAAGATTGGGGGTTTTAAATATTTTTTATTCATTTTCTTATTTTATGTGTATGAGTGTCTTGTTTGCATATATGTAAGTGCACCACATGAATGCCTGGTGCCCTTGGAGGTCTGAAGAAGGCATCAAATCCCCTGAACTGGAATTTTTAGATGGTTGTGAGCCACCGTGTGGGTGCTGGGAATCAAACCTGGGTCCTCTGCAAGAGCAACAAGTGCCCTTAACTGCTCAGCCAACAGCCAGAATAAGTAAATTTTCTTAAAAAAAAAAACCAAACATATGTGTTGTGTGTCAGATGATGTCAAAATATCCGGTGTCACAGACCTGTAACACTAGCTATTGGTTGGTAGAGGCAGAGGGGATCAGGAGTTCAAGGTCAGCTTCAGATATATAGCCAAGTCCAAGGCCACCCTGGGCTACATGAGACACAATGTTTTAGGGAAAAAAAAACTATCATGGTTTTTACTGGCTGTGGTGGCACACACCGATATTCTCAGCACTCAGGAAGTGGAGGCAAAGGGATCAGGAGTCCAAAGCCAGCCAAGGCTACCCTGTGAGACACTATCTCAGAACCAAAAACTCCCTTGGAGCCACTGTGGACACTGGGAAACGTAGAGGAGGACAGGTGGGTTGTATACGCTGTGAGATGCTCCATCTCCGATGCTCCTCAGGACGCGGATACCTGGGGATAGCTTCTACCATGCATTCCCAGTGCGAAAGGAAGTGAGATTGCTGATCGGGGGGAATCACCCTCTTAGTAACTGAAAACGACAGGTGTGTGTATCTGTGTTCTGTGCAAGGGCCACGGGGTGAAGGGGGTCTGTGACGAGTTGATGAATGTAGCTATCTATAGTGAGTGCTGCTAGTTAGGGTACTGTTTGAGAAACTGAATACAAACGATCTCAGAGTCCAGGGGGCAGCTCGGTCAGCAAAGTCACATGAGGACCTGAGCTTAGGTCCTCAGAATTCATGTAAAAAGCCTGTAACCCCAGTGCTGAGGAAGCGGGGAGGACAGGCTGGAGCTTACTGGCCAATCAACCTAGTCAAATGAGTGAGCTCCAGGCTCAGTGAGAGACTAAACACAGAGAGAGAGAGAGAGAGAGACAGAGAGAGAGAGAGACAGAGACAGAGAGGGAAGTGGAGGAGAGAGGGAGAGGGAGGGAGAGAGAAGGAGAGTTAGGAGATATAAAACTGGGCATGGCAACACATGCCCATAACCCCAGCACTGGGATCGTGAATTTGAAGCCAGTCTGGGCTACATAGTAAGTTCCAGGCCAGTCTAAGCAATATAGTGGGAATTTGCCTCAAAGAATGAAAAAGGGGCGTGCAGTATATGGAAGTGTTTTTTTTTTCTTATCTGACAGTTCAGACATATGGAGTCCAAGATTGGCATGCAGATTCACTGCATCAGAAGCCCAGGCTTCTACTATTTGGTGTCGCTCTGGCACCTTGTAAGTTGGTTTTTGTTGTTGTTGTTGTTGTTGTTTTGGGGGTAGGGTAGTTCAAGACAGGGTTTCTCTCTGTAGCCTTGACTATCCTAGAATTCGCCTTGTGGACCAGACTGGTCTCAAATTCTTGTAGCTCAGACTGGTCTCAAACTCAGAGACCCGCCTGCCTCTGCCTCCTGGGTGCTTGGGATTAAAGGTGTGCACAACCACCACCCCACTTTGCATCTTGTAGCTTTAACGTGTGGAGCCTATCCACGTGGTTCAAGACAGTCCACTACAATACCCACGTTCCCGTCAGCAAGCAGGAAGAGACGGCAGGTGCACACCGGTTTCCTTCACAGCACGGTCTTCCTCCTTACTCTCTGGTGGCTGCAATGTACGTGGATTTATGTAGCCACATGGAGAGCTAGAAGAATCTAGCTATAAGGAAAACCAATTTAGTTATTTTACAAGACAACCCTTGTTCAGCCCAAACTTGTGGATTCTGTAAGGATGAAGAGAAAATTAGGGGCCAGCCGGAAGACTTAGCTGGTAAAGACGCTTGCCGCCAAGCCTCATGACCTGAGTTCAGTCTCTGGAATCCACATGGTAGAAGGAGAGAACCAACTCCTACACGTTGTCCTCACCTCCACATACACGCTGTGGAAAAATAAGAACAATAATATTTTTTTGATTTAAAGAGGATAGGCCAAGTGTGGTGACACATGCCTTTGGGAGGAAGCCAGAGTCAGGTGGACCAGACCAGTTTGGTCTACATAGAAAGTTTCACGTTAGCCAGGGCTATATAGTGACACCCTGTCTCAAAACAAAACAAAGTAATAGCTCTCATCAGTGGGGCAGGATACAGAATTCCTATGTCAGGGATCCAAAGTCCAGGAGTTCCCTGGATTAAACTCAGGCACTAACTCAGTTCAGAGCCACACGGGGTGAAGAAGGTGCAAGACAAGGAAGCATCCACATTAAAGGGCCGTAGTTCACATCCTAAAGGAGGCCAAATAGGTCCTACTTGTATTCCAGCATGCTTATCCTGAATTTTGCTTTTAATAGAAACTACAAAGACAAACACCATTGCCACAAAGCCAAGCTCCAAAAGGTCAAGGACCGCCTAACTCGCGAGTTAGAAATTCGAAATAAGAGGATTAAAGAACTCGAAGATGAAACTGGGAAACTGCAACAAAAAGTTGAAATGGTAAGGAAAAACAACAAAAAACAAAAACAAAACCAGAGTGCAGTGACACCGCCTGTGGCTAGCAGAATGTTGCCCATGGCCTCTCTCAGTCCCGGCTTCCATTTTTGCTATCACCTTTGGCCTTTCATAGTGAGAAATTCTTTTTATTTTTAAGGCATGCGTATGTATGTATGCACATTTTTGTGTCTGTCTGTCTGTCTGTGTCTCTGTGTGTGTGTTTGCAGGTGGTTGCAGAGGTCAGGAGACAACTTCAGGGGTCGGCCCCCAGAGCACGGGGTGCCTCCTTTGTCTCATTAGCCTGGTGCTCACCAATGAGACTAAACAGACTGGCCACTGAGTTCCCAGGGGTCCCCCTCTCTCTTAGGAACCCTCACAGGTGGGTTCTGGGGCTCAAACTCAGGGCCTCGTGCTTACAAGGCAAGCACTTTACCAACTGAGCCACCCCACCAGCCTGAATGTTGGGAATCTCTTAAGGACTTGCCAGACTTTTAGGAATGCTAGCCCAAATAGGATATTGACGATACTCCTCACTAGCAGTTTATAGCTGGCTCAACTTCAAATGGAAACGTTGTCTTGAGGCTAGAGAGAGATGGGTCAGGGGTTAAGAGCACTGGCTGTTCTTACAGAGGACCCAGGTTTGAATCCCAGAACTGGGTCCCCAGAACTAACCCTGATCTTGATTCCAGACTTCCAGCCCCCTAGAACTGTGATAAAGTCAATTTCCATCGTGTAAAGCCACTAGGTACGCAGTGATTTGATTTGTCTAAGGCAGAGTGAAGAGGCTAAGTTCTTATCATTATCCCTCTGCCTAAAAATGAATATAGGTATGGGCCAGCCAGATGGCTAGTGGGTAAAGGCACTTCCTGTCAAGCCTGACAACCTGAGTTCAATCCCCAGGATCCATATGGTAGTTAGAGAGAACTGATTCCTCAACTAACACTCAAACTGCACATATGTGTTGTGGTGCGACCCATAAACAAGGAATTGCTTGAAATAAATAGATTAATTATTTAAAAAAGAACACAGCAAGTGGGGCAGAGTGACTCTTTTGCCTGTAATCCCAGCACTCAGGAGGCTGAAGCAAAAATATCATCACAGGCTTTATAACAAGCCTCTGTTCAAAACAACAACTACAAAATATCTACAAAGCAGAAGGAAATGTATCCAGGGGAAGATTTCAATGCAGACATAGGATTCAGTTGCACTTGCTAGTGGTTTAACACTTGTTGGAATTAAAATACACACTGGAAAATGAGTGTCACGGTGTTTTTAGTTGTGCATGAGTGTGCATTCCCTAAAGTAAGCAACACCAACAGGAGGTCATCTAGTATAACTGGGGACGATGCCAGCAAACAGGTACCAACAGATTTGGGGGCCAGAAAGAGAGAAAGCAAGAGTTACTGTTAAGACCTGGGCACAGGCGGAAGCTCTTATGTGTATATGTCATTCTCTCTCCATGCTAATCCCTAGGAGAAGGTGTTCCAGGGCCAGATCATGACCCAGAATGACATCCTCCTCCTGGAAAAGAGGAAGCTTCTAGAACAAGTCACAAATCAAGAAGAACTGATCTGCAGCAACAAGTCCACGATCTGTACAATCCAGAGCAAGTAGGTGCACTGGGGCCTGGTGCCCCTCAAATCCAATGGGGAGGGTGCCCTCCATCAGGCACAGATGTTTCTGAAGACTGTTGGGCCTTTGGCCAATCCTGTGAGTCTTGTTCTGCTGTCTTATGTTTTTAGCAGCTGATGCACGTGGCAGCCACTGTGGCATTAAAAAGGGTGTCATGGGGGGTGGGGGGAGTTTGTAGTTACTGGGTTTGTATAACAGTGGTAAAATACATGCCTAGCGTGCACGAGGCTCTGTGTTTGATCCCTGAACTGACAGGAAAGAGGGAGGGAAGGAGGAAAACATTTTCTAACTATGCCTCTGATTTATGCCATGTTTAGGGCATTTTTACTGGATAAAGAAAACCAGCAGTTGCAGGAAAACTGCCTCCGGCTCATGCAACAAATCGGCCTCTTGGAGCGCATTTTAAGGAGCATTCAGATGCGCAGAGCAGAGGTAAGATGCGCACTTTGTGTTGGCTTCTGACGCTCAGGTTTGGCTTGCTGGTTTGTCCACCCTCTCTTGGCCTCATCTTAGAACCACAGCCTGCTCTTGGCCGCAGGGTGAGCTGTGGCAGAGAGGCTCCTCAGGGGCACATGGGGTGGCAGACCCGTGACTGTTCTCGGTGAGCAACTTCCATAACGCTTTTATCCCGTGTGGTCCCAAGGCCATTCGTGTGTGCCTCTGAGCTTCGCTCTTAACATGCTACATTGTCACTGCCTTTGCTCTTCTCTGGCTCAGTAACTCAGCAGCCAGCTCCCAGAGGACAAGAACTGTAGCTCAGAAGTGACCATAGCTGACCATGTCTGAGGACAGACATAGCTCATACACGACTATATCTGTGGACAGGTATAGCTCATACTTGACCATACCTGCAGACAGATGTTCTGGAATGGTTTGACAATGAATGTATGCTAAATGTTTTCCCACTTATGTCTCCTTCGGAACAAGCCTGTTTGCAGTGTATTATTCTAGCCTCGTCTGGGAAGAATGACTAGCAAATCTGAGGCATGGAAAGGTCAAGTGAAGCTGGTTTTGTTTGCTAATGAATCAAGAGTAAGGAGAGCAACTGAGTCAGAAAAACAAATATGTTTCCAAATCCAAACAGACAGATAGCCAAGGAGAATTGTGGAGAATAGTTATAGGCTCAGTTGAGGTCTCGAGTCTGGCTCATGAAGACCGGGGGGTTTCGGTAAACAGAATCAGATACAGGTGGATACAGGGGAGAGGCTGCTTCCTCCTTCCCTGGTGTTTACCACCTGCAAGGTGTCCGGGCAGAAGAGGCTTCTCTTCTCATCTGAATGTTGGGCTTTATTGCTCTAAGACCTGTGTCTTGCTTATTCTCACAATGGTGATTATTTCTAAGCTACACGAGGTGTTTTCCAGTCGTCATCAGCAGAACAGCCGGCTTACGTGACCTGACTGCCAATAGTTAGTTTCTCTGTTTGCTTGAGTGAGTTCTTGGTTTTTTTTTTCTCAACTGTCTACATATTCACTTATTCATTGACCATTAATTCCAGGAACTGGGCTGGGTCCTGAAATACAAAGAGAGTCTGTTTTCATATACCTTCACTCCAGTAGAGAAAGGCAAACACACACATGAATAAATGTGATTGGATTACAAGTTGGAGTTCGAAAACTACAAGGAGGCACGGTGGCTCACACCATGTAATCATAGCAGGGAGGAGGGTGTGGCAGCGGGGGGTGGGGGGTGGGGTAGCTCTACTACTTGAGGATTTCAAGGCTAGCCTGGAGTACATAGAATCTGTCTCAACCAACCAAAAAACAACACATGCACAACAGCAACAACAGCCAGCAGAGTTGGACTAGGGTGGCCTTAGCCTGAAGACCTGAGTTTAATCCCTGGGATTTACATGTCAGAGTGAGAAAACCAAGTCCTCTGACCCCTACATACACGCAAAATAATTAATAGAATTAATTAAAGAGGATTAAATTAAATTAAATTAAACAGAATTAATTAAATTAAATAAAAGAATTAATTAAAGAACAGGCTGGGTTGACATGTGTAGAATACACACACACACACTAAATGTAATACAAAATTTAAAATCAGGGCGAGGCTGAGGATGCAGTTCAGCTGGGAGAGTGACTGCCTAGCACGCACAAAGCCCTGTCCTTAAAACAAACGAACAAAAAGCCAGACATGGTTGTGGTGGTTTGGATGAAAATGTGTGCCCCCGTCACAGGGAGTAGGCACTTGGTAGGTGTGGCTCTGTTGGAGTAAGTGTAGCCTTGATGAAGGAAATGTGTTACTGGGGGGCAAGCTTTGAGGTTTTAAATACTCAAGCCAGACCTGCCACCTACCTGCCAGAGACGTAGAACTCTCAGCTACCTCTCCAGCATCGCGTCTGCCTGTGTGCCGCCATGCTTCCTGCCATGCTGATAATGGGCTAAACCTCAGAACTATAAACCAGCCACAATTAAATACTTTCCTTTATAAGAGTTGCCGTGGGCCATTGTGTCTCTTCACAGCCATAGAAACCCTAACTCAGACAGTGGCACACGTCTTTAACCTCAGCACTCCAGAGACAAGGACAGGCAGATCTGTGTGAGCTCGAGGCCAGCCTGGTCTACACAGCATGGGAAGTTCTAGGACAGCCAGAGCTACACAGTGGCACCCTGTCAAAACAAAACAAAGAAACAAACAAAGACACTAGGGCTGGGAGCCAGCTCAGTCGGTAAAGTGTTTGCCGTATGAATATGAACACCCAAGCCCGACCCCCGCATCCCAGTGACAGCTTCTATGGCATCCCACCTGCATCATGCCTGTGATCCGAGAGCTTGGAAGCAGAGATGGGAGGCTCCTGGCCAGGCTACATAGTGAGACCCTGTCTCAAAATAATTAGATGAAAATATACTTAATGGAGTGTATGCTAGAACTCACACCTTTGAGATCTACAATCTTACCTCCAAATCAAGAGTATAAATGCCATATTGTCTGAATTGTACCACACCAAGCTCAGCAGTCTAAATGTGCCAGAAGCACCAACTTGAACATCTTGAAATTATTGAAACGAACAACTCCAAAGTTGCTCTTGCTCTTAAACGTATGATCTTAAGGAAACCCCAAGTCAATCCCTGTATGTAATCCAGAAGGGAAATGAATTCAGAGAGGGTATATGATACCTGGAGCTTCCTTGGCAGCTCTGCTCACATCTTCCAACCCTATGCTCTGCGATGAGTCTCACACACTGCCAACAGTCCTAATGTGGGGCTTTGAAATCCGACATGTCACTGATATCTTCCTTCCTTAGAATCAAAGCCTCAGTGGCTAAGAGGACGAGAGCCCAACATGTGTTGAGTGCCGCGTGCCTGTTGCTAAGTGTGTTGGGTGTTTGTTAAGCGTTCTTATGTTTCACATCAACCCTGAAAAATTAGACATTAACTATTATCTTGATATTTGAGATACAAGAACCCAAATTCAGGCTGGTGGTATGATCTTACATTCAGAAAATCATAACCACTTCATATGCCCTCTAAAATAACCCTGTTAGAACAAGAAAAGAATACAGGTAAAAGATCACATAAAAATCAAGCATGTCTCTGCACTAACAATGACTTACATAGAAAAAGAAATCTAGAAGTATGCCAGCAAGATGGCTCAGAGGGTGAAGGCACCTGCCGCCAAGTCTGACGAGTGCGTGCCATCCCTAGGATGCACATGCAGAAGGCGAGAACCAGCTCCCACAGAGGTCTTCTGACCTCTACACACAGAAACAGATAAACAGATGTCATGGGGAAAAGGGAATCCAGGAAGTCCAGGAGATAGTTTAGTGGTAGGATGCTTGTCTGGAATACTCAAGGCCCTGGTTCAACCTCCACTATGCCCTCTCCCCTCAAAAAAAAAAAAAAAAAAAAAAAAAAAAGTTCTGGGCTGGGGATATGGTTCAGTTGGTAGAGTGGCTTAGAGTGCTTGCCTAGTATGCACGCGACTCTCAGTTTGCTCCCTAGCAGTCTATCTATCTGACTATCAGTCTACCTACCTACCTACCTATCTACCTATATCTACATCTATATGTGTATGCAATAAATATATAGAACATATATATGTATATATAGAGAGAGATGATGAGAGGCGGGGGAGCAGGGAGAGAAGAAGGAGGGGAGAAAGGAGAGGAGAGAGGGGGAAAGAAGAAGAGAGGGGAGGAAGGGGAGAGGTAAGAGCTTCGGGGAGGCATTGGTAGGGGAGGCAAACAACTACTCATTCCACACCCTTTTATGCTTTTTGTTGCGTGTAGCATGTTGAGTTGCTTTCAGTCAGTAAATCACCTTCATGTATCTTTGTCTATATACCATAGAGGCAAGGATCATATTGCCAGTGCTTTATCACTACAGAGACTGAATCGGGCTGGAGCAGTGGCTCAGTGGTTTAGAGTAACTGTTGTTCTTGCAGAGGACCTGGGTTTACTTCCCAGCACCCATGTCAGGTGGCTCACAGCCACCTATATATAACTCCAGTTCCAGGGGATCTAACACACACACACACACACACAAATATATTCACACACAGGAACAAAAACAGTAAACAAATATGTTTAACGATATTTTTTCTTTTAGGAAACAATAATCAGTGACAACGCAGCATTTGAAATACTCAGAAAGATACTACCCTTACCAAACTCCAGGTGAGTTACATACATCAAGGCAGTAGCTCTGGCCGGTTCTGAATAGCTGGCTTGAGAAAACACCGTTTTGGGTTGTTGCCTGGGTTCAGCTTCTGAATCCGCTCTCAGTCCTGCTCTCCTCACCCTGCTTCCCAGCCCCGCAGAATCCCAATATCAGGCAGGGGATGAACCAGTCATCATGGGCTTCCAGTAACCTTCATTTCATTATTTTCTCTGATCTTGAAAGCTGTAAAATCCTGAAATCCTATCAATGCCATATATCTGTCGCCCTAAACCTCTACCAGGAAATTCAGTGTATGTTGACGTTCTCACACATGGCCTTTCTCAGTTTCACAGGAACGGGCTTGGTACTGTCAGTTGAAAATTTCCAGGAGACTGAGCTACATAAATCCGAAGAAGCAACAGCAATCTCCAAGTCCCCTGAACCTTTTTCATGTTTACAGAACTCAGAAAGTGGATATATAAATGTGACTTCTCTAAAAGAGACATACAACATACAAGGGGACCAAAAACCAGAACTGTGACACCACAGCTGTCTAGAACAATACTAACCGAACCTACTAACTCAGAGCAAATTGACCTGGAGAAGACTCACAGAACACCCTGGACATCAACAAGGAGTCTTCAAAATTGCTGAAAAAACAGTCATTAAAACCTTTCTAAAATTGGAGTCATTGTTTTTTCATCTACCCACTGATATTGGGTTTTAAATGTTTTTATTTTCTCTTTATGTGTTTTGATGTCTTGTCTGTATGTACACCTGTACACTCTGTGCCAGAAGAGGGCGTTGATTCACCTGAGACTGGAGTTATAGAAAGCTGTGACTGTTATGTGGGTGTTAGGAATCAAACCCCAGCTCTCTGAAAGAACAAGTGTTCTTAACTGCTAAGCCATCTCTAAGCCCTAAGAAGAAAATTTAAAAAATAAATTTAATAATACAACACCAGACAAGATTTATATCTAGTAAACACAGATGTTCTTAGCATCGGTCATGGTGGGGAAGGGATTGGCGGATAGTGAATAAATTCACCCCTTAGGCCATGCAAAAGTTTACCTAGTACTATGCAAGGGGCAGAGGAGTGAGCAATAAAAAGAGTACACTTGCAACTTGTTCACACAGTTAGTGCAACTCATTTTATTTTGGAGTTAATCTCTTAGTGTCCTTATTCAAATACGTTTTTGTGTGTGGACTTTGAGACAACACCTCATGCAGCCTAGCCTAGCCTCAAACTTGCTGGGCCAGAAGACGGCCTTGAATCCTGATCTTCCTACCTCCCCCTCCCAAATACTGCAGTTACAAGCATTCTCCACCACACCCTGCTAATCTTGTAGTTTTAAATTTTTATTAGTTCTTTTGAGAACTCCGTACAGTGTTTTGAGTATAATCGTGTCCTCCCCCAAGTCCTCCCAAACCCACCCCCATCCTACCTACTCAACTCTCTGTCTTTCTGTCTCTCATTTTAAGCTCAGCAAGACCAGTTGGCATCACCCATATATTCTTGGTTGTGTGGCCTTCCAAAGAAGCATGGCTGACTTAGAGGTGCTGCACCCTTAAAGATAACTGATTCATTTCCCCTTTCCCAGCAGGTATCAATTAGCAATAGTTCCTTCAAATAAGTACTTTTTAAGCAGCCGTTACCATATTATACTTTCACTATAATAGTCTTGTGTGTGTGAACATCCATGAGGTGAGGGGTCAACAATGAATACCTTCCTCAACCTCTGCAGTTTTTAAGATTAATATTTGCATCAGTGCACGTGTGTGGTATGCACACCCCTGCAAGCACTAAGGCCAGAAGAGGACATCATGTGTCTTCCTGTATCATTCACCACCTATTACTTTGAGGCAGAGTCTCTCCCTGAACCTGGGGTTCACATTTTCTCAGCTAGTCAGGAAGTCAGTAAGCTTCAGTGAACATCCTCTTGAATTTCACCCTCCTTGGAGCTGGGATTACAGGCGTGTGCAGGATACCCAGCTTGTCACACGGGTGCTGGGGTGCCCTTGCTCTCCTGAGCCATCTCTCCAGCCCCAGTTCCAAAAGGATATGACAAACCATGTATGTAATCCCAGCATTTGGGAGGCTGAGGTGGGAAGATGAGTTCAAAGCCAGCCTACGATACACATCGAGACTGGCTCAAAATAAAAAGTTAAGGGCGAAAAATATTTCAGAAAAGGCTTAACTCTTCAAGCCTTAAAGGGCGTAGCAATCTGATGACCTCCAGAACAGAGGCAGAGGGGTAACTGATAGGGTGAATGGTAAGAGGCCTGGTAAAGGCGGGCCTCTAGTTCCCGGTCTTAGCTACCAGCGTGGCAAAACAGGTGGCGCTTAAGGCTCTGTACACACAGCTGGACTTTATTTTTAAAACGCGAAGCCCCACACGATTTACAAGAGCAAAGGTTGTTGTAAAAACTGTTAACTCTCTGTGGGAAAAGAGCTGGCGCTTGCAGCAGAAATAAAATTACATTCCCAATCTCCTGATCAAGCCTACGTAACGTGTAACGTGCCGTTTTAAAATACGGAGGGTGACCCTGGGGTCCTGCTCGTAGGTGGCCCCTCAGTGGGCTGTGGCAGGGGCTAAGTCTGACGGCTCAGGAAACGCTGTCTGCGGGGGACCCATTTGTACTGCGCTAGCGCAGTCCTGGGAGTGGGGAGCGGTCGTCTTCTGCAAAGCCGCCCGCGCCTCCTCCCTTCCTCTCCCTCCCTGGATCCGCCAACCCCACCTTCCCCCAGCAGCTCAGTTACTACGAGCCATTCAGAGATTCCCCGCAGCCCGCGTCTCACTTCCGGGGGCGGGGCCCAACCCCGGTCCGTTTCCATTGCGCCTGCGCCTCGGATGAATTCCGCAGGGCGGGTCACCGGAAACCTGGCTTCTACTTCCGGGTTAGAGGCATGGCGGTGGCAAATTCAAGTCCAGTCAACCCAGTGGTCTTCTTTGATGTCAGCATCGGCGGCCAGGTGAGGTGCGGGCAGCCTAGCGGACTTGGGTGAGGGAGGCGGCCGAGGGGGCCCTCCCAGCGCTCCCGGGACAGGCTGGGGCAGGGCGGCGGACGGGGGCGCTCCCGAGCGGCGGGACTGTGGGGTAAGCCCTTCACGGTGGTGTGCTGAGCCTTGCGTCTCCTGTCTTCCTCCCAACTTGCAGGAAGTTGGTCGTATGAAGATTGAGCTATTTGCAGATGTGGTGCCTAAGACAGCAGAGAATTTTAGGTAAGGAGATGCTCCAACTGAGCCAGAGTAGGTGAGCCTAAACCGGCCTCGGGTCAGGCTTTGCAGTGTTTGCCTCTGCCCGTCCCTTCACTGCCGTGGAGCTCTGTGCTCTGGGCATTGCAGTGGCCCGATAGCTTCCGAGTGTGACCCTTCCGGTGTCGATTTACTAGTCTACGTGCCCGCATGCCCTGACATCCCGCCGACCAGTTGGTGGACTTGCTGGCTCCAGTGTTCGTACCCTCTTCTCCTGAGATTAGAGATGTTCCAAACAGTGATGTCGTGGTGACTGAATCGTTCACTCTTTCTTTCCTTTTAGGCAATTCTGCACTGGAGAGTTCAGGTCAGTCAGTCTCAGATGTGCTTGACCTCTCTGCCTACTCCTGAAGGGTGTCCTGGGGGTTTAGTGAGGGTTTGGGGAACCGTGGGCAGGTCTTGAGTGACAGAAGGTGATACCCAGAGGGTGTCTTCTTTATTGGTATGTTCTTTATGTCTCTTCAATCAGCCAAGTCTTACAAGAGGCATTTTAGCATCCAGTGTGTCCTAAACGGGAAAGACCCATGACCATGATTATCTGTAATCATTCCAAGTCCCTCTCTCTTTTTTTTTTGGTTACAGGAAAGATGGTGTTCCCATAGGATACAAAGGAAGCACCTTCCACAGGTGAGGCTTTCGGCAAACTGGAAATGCAGTCTTTGCTTGGTATCTGTATACAGGCAGTCCTGGACATCTGAGTACAAAACCTGTGAAAGGTTGAGACAGTTGTTTAAAACAGCATTCTCAGGGCTGAGGGAGTAGCTTGGTGGTAGAGAACTTGCCTAGCATTCGTGGGGGCCTGGGTTCAATACTCAACAACCGTGTAGCCTGCGCACAGCCCACTTCGCACCTCACATCATCCCTAGACTCTCTGCAGTGCTGTACTGTAGAAATGGTGACAAAGAAGAACTCTGCCACAGCTTTCATGTGAGTGACGGGGATCTGAGCTCGGGTTCTCGTGCTGCACAGCAAGCACGGTGCCCACCAAACCATCTCACTGGCTCTAGGTGATGGTTCTAGCAGAGGCTTTTGTAATTATCACCGTCCTCGGGCAGTCACCCGCATGTCGCCCATATCAAGCAAGGGCTTTAGAGCTGTGATCTCTAATCCTCCACAGCATTCTTGTGAGGTAGAATGTGTTATCCATATGCTTCAAGAAACCAAACTGAGGCTCAGAAACACTGAGGACCATACCTAGGTATAATAGCTGACATTATCAAGCCCCTGTATGTGTAGTAGTTCATTTCACATATATTTGCTATTGTTCTTTTCCCCCAATTTTACATTAAACCCTTGGCATGCCCCCCCCCACCCCCGCTTTGGTGAATATGTTGATAATTCTTCCTGCAAGGTTTCAGCCCCTTTCCGATGTTCAGGTGCTAAGTCATATGCCTTAGATCAACTCTAAGATGCCTCTGAAGTTAAAAACTTTTTATGGTTAATAGCCCCCTCAGCTAGCTCATTCCAGAGGAGACTCCTCTAAGCCACAGTGATAAACATTGTATTTCAGAATAAATGCTAATCTACCATATCAGTGACTAAACCACAGAGTCCTCCCTTGGAATGAATTTATATGTGTGTGTGTGTGTGTGTGTGTGTGTGTGTGTGTGTGTATGTGTATATATATATATATATATATATATTTTTTTTTTTTAAACTCTGTTTCAGGGTCATAAAGGATTTCATGATTCAGGGTGGAGATTTTGTCAATGTAAGTACTGCTTTCTTTCTTTGCTATTTTTCCTACAGGGCTCCAGTCTCGAGATTAAAGAATAACAGCTAAGTTAAGCAGAGAGAACATGAACATGAGGATGTACTGTGACATCGCTAGCTACCACTGACTGTGCCGTTAGAGCACACGTCAATACCCAACTGGAATCATTAACTTCCATTCTCCAAACCTTAGCTTTTGCAACCAGAATCTGGACTTTGCCAGCACGCCTATAGGTGATGCGAGATGGTCCACATTTTTTGTTCACAGAAGACTCTGAAATTAGCTGCAATTTTAACCCCCAAAGGAACTGAGCTGACTGTTTACATTCCCCATTTTTCCTTCTACTTCTGGTATCACTGTCTAAAACTCTAGTTTTTTGTTTGATTGCTTGTGTGGGTTTTTCATTTTTCCTTTTGAAAGCTGAGGTTTTAATCACGAGCTGGTTAGTGGGCAAGGGATCAGATCAGGAGAAGCAGGTGTTTCTGGAATGGTGTTTGCTCTGCTTACTGAGGTAGCCTAGGGAATGGGTCCTTCGCTGCTGATCATGACTTTTTTGTGACCATACTGTTTGTGTCCCTGTCTCAGCAGTGAAGTGTGCCCAAAAGCCAGCATTTTTCTTTCTTAAACCTGCTTCTCTCACCTACCCACTTCTGTGCTCGATGTTTCTTTTCTGTTGTAATGTTGCTTAGTTGGGTGTGTTGCTAGTTCCTCATGTCTGAGAGATGTTCTTTCTCCTTTAGATATAAATTTAGTTAGATTCTTAGGAGTTTTTAAAGATCTTACTCTTCCTGTGTAGGGTGACAGTGACAGGTTTTAGGCTAGATCCTGCTTTACTTACGCTGCATTTCAACTGTGTGGTACTATAGAACTGGGAAATTCAGGGGGGCTGGTGAGATGGCTCAGCTGTTAACATCTGCTGCTCTTCCAAAGGTCTTGATTTCCTGGCTCATAAGTGCCCGCCACTCCATTTCCAGGGGATCTGACACTCTGGCCTCTGTGGACACTTAAACTAGCATGCACATATTCACACCACACATACACAACATACGTGTAACTTAAAATAATAAAAACAAATATTTTTTTAAACCTGAGAAATTTAGGGGCCAGAGAGATGGTTCAGGGATGAAGAGTGCTGGTGGCTCTTCCAGAGAACCCTGGTTAGATTGCCAGCCTCTACATGGTAGCCCATAGCCACCTGTAGCTCCAGCTCCGTGAATTTGAAACAGAATAAGAAGGGATATATGGGAGAGTTTGGAGGAGGGAAGGGAATAATTTTGAGATTATTCTAATCTCAAAAATCTTTTCAAAAATAATACATAAATGTTTAAAAGGAAAAGAAAACTAGGCTTTCCGTTCATCAGTGTTTCTCACCCCGTGTGTGAGTGTATGTGTGTGTGTAGGCTAGAGGAAGACACGGGTATTCTCTATCAGTCACTACCTTAGTGCCTTGAGACAAGGTCTCACTAGATCAGAACCTGCTTGCTGCTTGGCTCAGCTAGAATCGCTGCCCAGCTAGCTCCCAGTATCTTCCTGTCTCCACCTCCTAATGCTGGAGATACAGGCATATACAACCATGTCTGGCTTTTCTTTCTTTCTCTTTCTCTCTCTCTCTCTCTCTCTTTGTGTGTGTGCTCAGGATTTGAACTCTGTCCTCATGGCTTGAATAGCAAGCAGTCTTACCCACTGAGCCATTCTCCCCAGCCTCACCAGTGTTCTTTCTTGGGTTTCCAGGTTGTGCAGTACTCCATGCCAATAACATGTCTCTTCTCTGCTCAGGGAGATGGTACTGGAGTTGCCAGCATTTACCGGGGTCCATTTGCAGATGAAAATTTTAAACTTAGACACTCGGCTCCCGGCCTGCTTTCCATGGTAAGTGAAATTCAGTTAACACTTGGGAGGCAGAGACAGGCAGATCCCCGAGTTCAAGGCCAGCCTGGTCTACAGAGTGAGCTCTAAGACAGCCAGAGTTATATCAGAGAAACCCTGTATTGGAAAACAAAAACAAAACAAGAACAAAAAAAAGCTGGTGTCTGGTGCCTTGTCGAGGCTGAGCTCTGCGTCTTGGAGTCAGAGCAAATGCTTCTCTTGCTTTGGTCTGGCTTCATCTGCACCTACCCCCTCCTCCTTCCTTAGTCTGGTTTGATTTTGCTGGGTGGGGTCTAATAGCTTTAGAACCGAAACTGAGCTCTGGCTTGTGCTGTTGCCTTTATTTGCACCAATACTTTTAGCCTCATGTTCAGTGGGCTTCCACGATGCGTGCTCGCCTGCTTGGTGCCGTGGTTGCGTGGTTGACTCGCTGCAGCAGCTGCATAATGGCCACTCTCCTGCTCTTCTCCATGTCCATGCCCGTCGTTCCTATTCCCACATCCTGACCTCCCCCATTTCTATTCCTGCTCAGACCCCCTCGTGCCTTTCTCCAGCCCACCTTTGCTCATGGCTTGCCCAGTTCACCTTGCTCGCCCTCACTCCTCCTTTCTCTTACGTCCCTACCACCAACCCATCCGTCGGTGCCCCAGTCCTCACCTCCTCTGGCCCAGTATGTACGCGTACATTCTGTGTCTTGCTTACCTACTCTTCACTCATCTTCTCAGGCATTTATTAAATGAAAGGTTTGCTCACAGCTGCTCCATTTCAGGCCTCAGGACAAAGCATAAAGACACAGACATGATCCCTGCCATTGTGACTTATAACGTCTAACAACAAATGCACATGCAGGTAACCAGCCCAGGATAGTACAGTTCGTGTCATTGGTGCAGTAAGTGAGGACACCTCAGTGTACATAAAAGGGCCCTAATAGCCCAGAGAAATGAGGGTAGTTGCTGCTCGAAATGAGAGAAGCCTTCCTAGAGGGGAGAGATCTGAGTCCTTACAGGAATTCTGTACCTAGTACCATAGGAAGAAAGCATTTCAGGTCTAGGGGACAGAATCTGCAAAAACCCAAGACCACACAGAAGCACAGTGGCAATCAGGGACAGACAGGTCATGTTTGCTTTACTCAAATCTGTTCTGTTTTTATAGTGCTGGAGATTGAACCCAGGGGCTTCATGCTAGGCTCTATCCTAGCCCTTTACAATTTTTGATTTATTCTTTTTGTTTTGTTTGAGACAGGATCTGACCATGTAACTCTGACTGGCCTTGTACTTGCTATGTAGACCAGGCTGGTTTCAAACTCAAATGGATCTTTCTGAATCTATGTCCTGAGTGCTGGAATTAAATTTGTATGCTACCACACCCATCTTATTTATTCTTACAGTGTGTGTGTGTGTGTGTGTGTGTGTGTGTGTGCGCACATTCCCACTGTGTGTAGGTACATGGGGGTCAGAGGACTTCTGGAAGTCAGTTCTCTGCTTCCTCCTTTACTTGGATTAAACGCAGATTGTCAGGCCTGTGGAGCAATCGCCTTTACCCACTGAGTCATCGGCCAGCTCCTCCCCCCTCTTTCTACTTTTTACTTTGAGGCAGGATCCCACTCCATTGCTTAAGGTGGCCTGGTGATTCTGTACCCTAGGGTGGCCCTGAGCTTGCAGTCCTCCTGCCTCAGCTTCCAAAGTATCTGGGCTTACAGGCCTGTACCACCAGAGCCGTCAGTAGCACAGTTGTCTTTGCTTCCATCAAAGGCAGGAACAGATCCTTCATCTCAAGGCCCTCCTGCCTTCCACAGAAAGATGCAGAGGAGTGACAGTAGTTATCAGAGTGATAGCCAAAGTTTATTGGGCACTTATAGCACCTTGCCTGTCTTAATTCATTTTAATACTGTCAGAACATCCCTTTGAGATATGAGCAAATGGAGGCACAGGCAGGTTATGTCAGTGAGCTAAGATCACATAACTACTGTGTGGAGTCCTGTGGTTCAAGCTGTGTCATCTGTTGCAGGGCAAGAAGAAAGAATAAAGTGTCCAAGGGAACAGAGGATCCCTGAGCTATAAAATGTGCTGTAAGACTGTTACTGTGTCTGTTTGATAGCAAATGACTATGTAGGAGCATATGTAGGCAGAGCACAGATAAATGGCACTGTGCGCCATTCCTGAGCATGAGTCTACTCTAGCTGGGTTGTGGGGATGGGAGGGAGTCCTTACTTTTGTATATGAGATGTTCAGGGATACATGTGCAAACATCACAGTTTTCCTTCTGAGACATGATTTCACTTTGTAGCCCTGACTGACCTGGAAGCTCCATAGACCAAGCTGACTTCACCTTGCCTCCATCTTGGATGGTTGGATTCCTAGCATGTGTGGGGACCTAAGTTCAATTCCCAGCACAGTTAAAGAAAAGAAAGAACAAAGGGATTTCCAAAGTATAGTATAAAATCCCAGATTAGAGGCAACCCCAGACGTTGGCTTTAATGTTTGCTAGAGCTTCTTCATGCTTGAACACAGAACTGACTGAGTTCCATTAAGCATCTGATTAAAGCTAGTGGCCCACTCAGTGTGAGTTCTGCTCTTGCCTTGGTAATACTGTTCTGTAAAGCCTGTCCTTCCTCCCACCTCACCTCCCAGGATGCCATTGAAGTCTCTGTAGTGTTCTATGAACCCTATCTCCTCTCCCTAGGTTGGTGTCGAACTTGTGTTCTCTTCCTCAGCCTCGATTACAGGCATGGACTCCTGTGTCCAGCTTTGTGTTTCTTTGAGTAACAGCACTTTCACTTTTCCACTTTCTGTCTCTGTCTTTCCCCCCAAAATCTTCATGTAGTTACACAGACACTTGTGAGGCAGTGCTGCGGGAATTTGGGTTTATTGATATTTGTACGAATTTAGCATAAATCATTATGAGTGCAGCCTGTTTTATAGTACATTATTTAGTACTAAAAACTGTTTTGAGATGGGGCATGGTAACGTATACCTATGATCTCTGTACTTGGGAGGTTGAGGGAGAAAGATTGAGTTGAGGGCAGTTCTGTCTCAGGACTGGGGACCTAATCGGTGGTAGAGAGTTTGTATAGTATGTGCGAGGCCTTAAGTAGCACAAAAAAAGGGGTGTGGGGAGACAAGGCTGGGTGTGGTAGCTTACTCTTGTAATTTTAAAACTCAGGAGGCTGATCTCCACAAGTCTCATGCTAACCTGGCTACAGAAATGAGACCTTATTTGGGGGAGCTAAGGAGGACAAAACAAAACGAGACTGCTTCTGAGCAGACAATTTCAAGGGAAGGAAGGAGAAGAGATGTGGTTACATCTTTCAGGTTCTCAGCTGGCTGAGGTGGGGCTCAGTTGGAAATGTGACCCAGTGGCTTGCAGGAGGCCCTGGATTGGTCTCCAGCACTGCATAAAATAAGCATGATGCACATCTGTAATTCCAACACTTGGATGATTGAGGCAGAAAGATCAGGACTTCAAGTCCAGCCTCAGGACAGTTTAGGCTACATGAGACACCTCCCCCCACCCACCCCCCACACACAGTAAAATTCAGCAATGGAAGATTGGGGCAGTGCAGGGGCTGCAAAGATGACTCAGTGGATAAGATCACTTCTATTTTGCAGAGCACCCAAGTTTGGTGCCCAGCATCCACATCAGGTGGCTAACAACTGCCTACAAGTATAGCTCCAGGGGATTCTGCATGAACATGGTACACATAAAGTACCACAGGCACACACATATACAAGTAAATAAATTTCAATACATTGCAAAACCACTTAAGACAGCTGATTTTATAGACAATGTGTCTTCTTAGACAGTAACTGATTTGTAAGTGTAATCTAGTTGTAACTAATTTGCAACTAAATGCACTAAATCAAGTCCTATAAGGAGAAAGGAGGCATGTAGAAAGACAGCTCAGCAAGTAAAGACAAGGGATAAAGACACCTGCTGCACATGCCTGAGAACCTGAGTTCAATCCCAGCCTCATGTCAAAGAGGAAGTAGAGAATTAACTCCCCAAAACTATGCTCTGACATGTGAACATAAACACACACACACGAGCAAACACACTTTTTTTTAAAAAAAAAAAAAAAATTTTTAAAGGAAAAAGCAGAAGGGTGTAGATTCACACCAGATATAGACGATGATTCACAGCAGAGGCCATTTATTCTTTGCCTAATTAAATCATCACTTCTAACCTGGAGCCCTGGAGCATTTCGACCTCCGTACAATCTAGTCTTAAGACTTAGAACTGGAAGGCTTCAGCCTAAGCCTTTATACAATCTAAAACATTTAAACCTCTGTATAATCTGATGAACCTCCAAGACTCACTGCTGACTCAGCCACTGTGACTGGCTCCTTCTGAACTCTGACTCTTCTGGTTCAACTCACTCTTGTTCTGGCTCAAACTCTTCTCTAAGCTGACTGGTTTAAACTGGTCTTCTGAGTTGGCTTACTGCTTCTGTGGCAGATTCTGGCTCATTCTCTGACTGCCGTAGACTCAACTACTCCACTTGGCTTCAAACTGACTCACTCTTCCCATCTGATACTGACTTCTGCAGAGCAGCCTCTGAGTCTCTGCTTCTCTGCCTTTCCCCAGCCAGTCTACTTCAGACTGCTTGCCTGCTGGTCTGAGCTGAGAGCCCACCTTTATCCTGAGAGTTGGGCATGTCCTCACTGACTCACTCTGCTAACTCTTCCTCTTGTTGGTCACTTTTGCCAGTCCTTTAACTGAGTTACCTCAGATGTCGCCTCTTGTGTGATACTGACTTTCTGAGCTCTGCTTCCTGTGTCTGCCTCCAGCATAGCCTTCAGGATACTGAGATTAAAGGTGTGTGCCAACATTCCTAACATTCTTTCTACATTCTATCTGGACCCTACAGGCCTCAGAATGTGATTCTTTCATATAGGCCCCCAGAATATAGACCCTAGCTTTCACACAGGCCTATTCCTCTACAGAAGGGGGAACCATTTGACACAGACAATTTTTCTTTTTAATTTAAAAGAAAAAAGCAGAAGAGGGGAACCGTCTGAGAAAAATAAGGGAACCAGCTAGAGAAGTGAGAGGGTCTAGGGAAGAGAATAATTAAGAACAGAATATTATATATGTATACATATAATGTGATGTGTATTACATATAATATAAATATATATGAAAATGTCATAAATAAAGCCATTTATTTGTATGCTAACCTAAAAACATAATTAAATCTTGTATTTGTTTGTTTTAAATGAACAATCATTCCCATTCAAAAAACCTTGCGCTGGGGTTTGGGGTGAAGGTGCTTACTAGCAAGTCTGATGGCCTGAGTTCAATCCCCAGGACCCATGTGACTGAAGGAGAGACCTGGTGCCTACAGACCCTGACACTAAGAACACTGCGTTGATTAAAGAATCCATATCTTCAAGGTTGGGGACTCTGTCCTTGTCTAGACCTGGGCTCATAATAGGTGCTCAGTTAGGTTGCAGTTAGAGCTGCAGACTTGTGGGAAATCTTACCTTTCACTTAATATGGCCAGAGAAACTTATGCAGGTGTATTTGATTCCTATCAGGCAAACAGTGGTCCCAGTACAAATGGCTGCCAGTTCTTTATCACGTGTTCTAAGTGTGATTGGCTGGATGGGAAGCACGTAGTGTTTGGTAAGTCCTCCTTCCATCCTACTGTTCCGGTCATCTGTCTTGGGCCTGCCACAGGATCACTAAATGTGTTTAGCTGCTGTAGCTGCTCTAGGCTAGGGCAGGTGGACGTAGTGGGGATGGCTAGAACTCAAGGAAAAGAAAAGGGTATTCCAGCAAATACTCATGAAATAAATAATAAAGAAATGCCCCAGAGACGGTATGGAGGAGTGGGGCTTTAGGGCCACTCAGACCCAAGCCTGTACCCTAGTTCCCTGCATATATTCCCTGTGACTTTGGGCAAGTCAGCTCACCTCACTGAGCCTCAGTTTCTTTAAGTTAGAAGAGGGACTGATGAGATGTTGAGAATGGGCACTGGGAGCTGAAAAACGCTGTGCCAGCACCAAGAAGGTAGTTTTGACTTGATGTTCTTCCTGCAGGAAAAATCATTGATGGACTTCTAGTGATGAGAAAGATTGAGGTAGGTCCTGTTGGGTATCCTCTTTGCCTTTCTAGTCTGGTATCTTCTGCCTGCTAATGAGGAGCTAGAAGAGGGTAAATGGGCTCCAGTTTGCTAGATGCACTTGTCGTCGTCCACAGTTACATGCTCCCTTGGGGAAGAGAGGAGAGGTCAAGCTCTCTTGGCCCCATTCATTAACCTGTTCAGTACATACTGGGGTTTGGCCTCTGATCCTGATGCCCCCTTGATAAAATTCCACTTCTTGGCATTGCATTCAGAACCCTTCATGACCTGCACTCTGCCTGCCCCTCAATGACCCCTTCTGCCACTGCCTCCCATGGTTCAGTGACAGCCAGCCCCTGGCTCTTCTCTAAGGAGGTCACACAGGTGCATGCCTCCTGCTCTTCTCCACCTCAAGCCTTGGCTCCAGCCTTTCCTACCCAAAGAGTTCCTTCTTTGGGATCTTGCCTACCCTTCCAGTTCAGACGCCCTTTCTGTGACTCCTGTATGAGCTGGGTCCCTTCAGTGCTCTTATGACTTGCTACATTGTTGTTACATTGTGCGGCTGCGGCTGCTCAGTGTTACTTTTCTCTTTGATCTGTTATGTTTTACTGTCAGGACACACTCCTCACATCTGTCTGATCTTGGGCCTTTCCAGAGGCCATGAAAAGGCTCCATGAGACAGTGAGTGAGCAAGTGCCTGATTATATCTCATGTTCTTATGGTTTGTTTTCTAGAATGTTCCCACAGGCCCCAACAATAAGCCCAAACTGCCAGTGGTAATCTCACAGTGTGGGGAAATGTAATCTAGACCAAGACTGGATCAGGTAAGTGTTCTTCTCTCCCTGGTTAGGAAAGGCATGACGGCTTGAGGGAGACCTTCCACTCAAGGACGCGGATGGAGTCCATTTCCTCTGCACGTGAGCTGGAGCAGGCACTCCTTCAGGGCGTGTTTTCTCAACTGTCAGGAGAGGATGTCAATCTTAGGGTCGGTGTGAGGAACAAAAAGGATGGACACTGGAAATACTCCCTTTTCTACTGCTCATACAGTGTCACCCTGAAAAGACCTGACCTTCGGGTGCCGCACTGGACGAGCCAGGAGACATTTGCCGTGATGTCCTCAGAACGGACACTGGTGTCCAGCCTTGGAGGTGTAGGCCTCATGCAGCCTTCACAGCTCCCTTCCTCTTAATATTTGCACTGGCTGCTCTGCACTGGGACCTTCTGGAAAAGAACTGAGAGGCACTCCCAGGAGAGAAGACACGTTCTCAGAGGCGAATGCTCGTAATTCCAGTGATTTGCATGTTACAGCACACTAGGGAAAAATGGTCAGTCCACCTCTGTGGGGGTCCTGGTGTTTTGTTTGCCTTTTACATTTTTTTCCAAACCTACAGAAAAGTTGGGAAAATGTTGATTAATCTCCCACAGCTTCTCAACGAGAGTCACCAGTGACTAACTCTGTTCCTGACTGATCTGTCCCTTCCCTTCGTTCTGTTCCTCTCCTCTCTCTTGGTTCTCTTCTTTTCCTCCCTGACCTCATTGCTTTCGTTCTCATTCTTACGTCACCTCTAAGCACTTCAGCAGAGAACCCTAAAAATAAGGCTATCCTAAATAAACACAATGATAGTTGTGATACACGGTATATATTCAAACTGGCCAGTTGTCTCCAAAGTAACTTTTAAGTCATACACAAATTTATTTTATTTGTAGTGCTGGGGACTGAACCAAACTTTATGCGCCCTCAGTCCCATCTTTATGGACACACATGCACACCCTGGCCAGACATGTAGGCGTACTCCTGTGGTCCCAGCTACTTGAAAAGCTGAGGCAGGAGGATCTCCAAGAAGTTGTTTTTTTGGTTTTTTTTAGTGTATATGAGTAAATGAGTGTTTTGCCTGCACGTGTGTTTGTACGCCACTTGTATACCTGGTGTCTACAGAGGCCAGAAGAGGGCATCAGATCCCCTGAACTGGAGATAGAAATGGTTGTGAGCCACCATGTGGGTGCCAGGAATTGAACATGGGTCCTCTGCAAGAACAGCAAATGCTCTTAACCACTGACCATCTCTCCAGCCCTTGGTTGTTTAATTGTACAAGTAACACAATATGACCTTTGTGTGAAAACTTTAACATCAAAGTAATAAAGTAGAAGTTGTTCTTCCCTCCCCAGAAGTCATTTCCTTGTCAGTTTGAAGAGTGCTCACTTTTTCTTTGTCAATTGATTTTTGGGAAGATTGTTTTTTCTTAAATGGCATTATATGATAGTATTGCTCTTGCTTTTTCTCTTTTTTTTATTGCTGTGTATGTGTTTTGGTGGGTATGTGCATGTGAGTTTATGTAGTGCCCAAGGAGGCCAGAGGCCTTGGATCTCCTTGGAGCTTGTTTATAGACAGTTGTCAGCTGCCCAGTGTGAGTGCTGGGTCCTCTTTAAGAATGTAAGCGCCCTTGACCACTGAGCCATGTGTTTGGCATCATGTTTTAAAACCTTTTTCTTTTTAGTTCATATAAGACTAACCTATGTTTAAAAAGAAAAAAAAAAAAATTGTGTACTAGCAAGATGGCCCTTGCCCTGTAGGCCCGAATTTTGAGTCCCAGATCCCACCATGAAACAGAACCAATTTTCCCAAGTTGTTCTCTAATTTCTACATGAGTATCTTGGCATACAAACCCACACACATGATGAATTATTTGGTTTTTTTTTTTTGAGACAGGGTTTCTTGGTATAGCCTTGGCTATCCTGGAACTCACTGAATAAACCGGGCTGACCTTAAACTCAGAGATCCACCTGCCTCTGCCTCCTGAGAATAAAGTGTGTGCCACCATGCCAGACTGAAAAAAATTTTTTAATTAAAATCATTTAAAAAAAAAAAACTATGAGATTATATGCTATATGACCCTTCTCCCGTGGTTTGCTTTTTCTTAAGCAGGTACACCTGTGGGCAGTTTGTGCTTTACTTTGTGGCTGGTGACTGACTATTCTTCAGAATGTTTTAGAAAAGATGAGCATTGTGTTACTCAGGTGCCCTCCATTAAACAGAAGTTCTTACCTGTCTGTAGATTTAGATACAGGGTCTCATTGTAGCGCTGACTGAGCTCTGGCTGGCCTAGAATTCAGAGATCCACCTGCCTCAGCCTCCCAAGTGCTGGGCTTAAAGGAGTGTACCTGTTTGTTTGGCTTTTTTGTTTTTTGATAGTTTGTAGCCAAGGCTAACCTCAGATTGGATGTGAAGCCAAAGATGACCTTGAATTCCTGATCCTCCTGCTTGTCTCCCAAATGCTGGCACCAGATGTGGGTCACCATAACCACCTGTTTCTTTCAATAAAAGACTCTGTAGCTGAGACTGACCTTAAATCCGCAATTCTCCTTCTGCCTTTAGGCATATAAGATTATAAGGATGGGCTCCCATACTACTTTACTGCCTCAGCCTCCTGATTGCTGAGATAAAATAGTACCATACCTTGCTAGACATGGTAGCACACTTTAATCCCAGCACTTGGGAGGTGGAGGCAGGCAGATCTCTTGAGTTCAAGGCCAGCCGGATCTATGCACTGAGTTTCAGGACATCAGGACTACATAGAGAACTGCTGTCTCAAAAAAACAAATTTTTTTTTTTTTTTAAATTTTAGCTGGGTGTGTTATTGCACACCTGTAATTCTGTAATGCAAGAATGTGTCAAGTTTGAGGACCTCTTGGACTTAACATGAGACCCTATATAAAGGAGGGGACAGGTGAAGTTAGTTCAGTGGCAGTAAAGGTGGTGCCTACCAAGCTTGCAGGCCTGAGTTTGATTCTCAGTACCACATGGAGGAAAGAGAACTGACTCCTGAAAATTGCCCTCTGACATATGCTGTGGCATTTGCACACCCGTATTCACAGAAAAATAAATGCAAAATTTTTTAGCAGGGCTGGGAGTGGAGGCTTGCACTTAGAATTTCAGCATTTGGAGGCTGAGGCAAGATTACCACAAGTTAAAGGCAAGCCAGGCAACAGCACGAGACAGAGTCTCGCTAGATCACCTTGACTCACCTGTCTCCAGCTCACAGAGATGCCCTGTCTCTGCCTCCTGAGTGCTGGGATGAAAGGTGTGCACCGCCATAGCTGGCAGTCTCTTGTTTTTTAAATAGGGCTCCAGTCAAATACCAAACCACCTCAGTGACTGCATCGTCATCGTCTGTGAATGCTTGTGCTCAGAGCATGTGGAATTTACAGGCATTCAGTAAAACTTACTACGTCAGACAGTGGAGAGAGAATACCAGGCATTTTAGGAAGGAGACTAGAGTGAGCCATGCTGAGGTAGTAATGCCCAAGTGCATGCTGGGAGCTCTGTGTCTTAAGCAAATGCTCCCTTCTCAGGCTGAGTGGACACCATGAGCCTTTCTGCCAAAATATCCATCCCTCCCAACCTGCTCCTCCTTTCCAGAAACCTCCTTTCTTCTCTCCTGGTTTCACTCATTTCTTCAATGTCAATAATGAGCATAAACTGATTCTCTGGTCATCACTAGATGATAGATTGCAAAGACTCAAAAACCATTGAGAAATACATAAAGCCTACTTTAGAATTTAGGTCTCTCTAACCATCGCCTGCTGTCACCCCTTGAGGGTTATGCTTTGCAGTGGTCCCTTTGGCTATTGCTACTCTCATCCCATGAGGGTACCCCACTTTGGCTTATAATAAATTCTGTTTTTCACATTCAGAAGATGGAATTTAAAAACTTGTTCAGGCCAGGTGGTGGTGACGCACACCATTAAACCCAGTACTCCGTACGCAGAAGCAGGCAGATCTCTTTAGTTCAAGGCCAGCCTGATCTGCAGAATGAGTTCCAGAATAGCCAAAACAACAACAAAGAAACCCTGTCCAGGAAAAAAGCAAACAAAACCAAAAAATTGTTCTGGAATTCTGTTAAGGGTACAGGGTAGCAGCTTAGTGATGGAGTACATGCCTGACACAAGACCCCAAATTCAATTCCCAGCACCACAAGAAGCCAAAAAGAGAACTTTATATTGGAGTCTCCTTTCTGTACAGTTCTTCACTGAGCTGAAAAGCCTTGTTGGGGTTCTAAGAATCATTAGCCTGCCTCCTCACTATTAGCAAAATCATTTAGATCTTTCTCTGTCAAAGTCCCTTTTGTCATCCTGCAGCCCAAGTGGAGCAAATTCCTCAGTGGTCATTAACATTCTAGAGACCCTCTAGAGCAGGACCATCAAGTGGACAGCCCTGTGTACAGTGATGGGAATGTCTGTCTACCCTAGGAGCTGCAGCTAGCTGCCAATAACGTGTAGTGTTCAAGTGTGTGAAGCATGGCTGATTTTTTTTTTTTTTTAATACCAAGAACTCACTTTGTAACACAATCTGATCTCAAACTGTAGCAATCCTCCTGTCTCTGCATACCAAGTGAAGGACTCATAAGCATGCATCACTGTGCCCAGCCGTGTTTTGTTTTTGAGGTAAGGTCTGATGTAATCCAGACTGACCTCAGATTTGCCATGTAGCTGCGGATGGCCTTGAGTGTCCTCACATCTGGTCTGTATGGTGCTGGAGGTTGAACCCAAGGTTTCCTGCGTAATAAGCAAGTGCTTCTGCCAGCTGAGCTACATGCCCAACCTCTTCTGAATTTTTAACTTTATTTAATTTTAATTAAATCTGAAGAGTCACTTGTGGCTGTAGTGGCTGCCATAAAATACAGCGAGCTCTAGACTTGGGCTCCAGTCCAGTCCTCCGCCCCAGACTCACTCAGGGCTGTGTTGGGGTTGTACTCAGGATGCCAGTCATCTTCAGTAGCTCCAGCCACTGCAGAGGCTGAGGGTCACTTGAGCCCAGGAACTCAAGGTTAGCCCGGGTAAAGCTTAGCAGCGTAGCATGACCCCATTTTGTTTTGAAGACAAAGTGCTTTCTGAGCAAGCATGAGTGCCAGAGTTTGGGTCCCTGGCACCCACAGAAAAGCTGGGTGTTGGGGCTGGAGAGATAGGTGGCTCGGTGCTAAAGAGCATTTGCTGCTCTTTCAGAGGATTTGGGGTCAGTTCCCAACAAGCACCAGAAGCTCACAACCATCCATAACTCCAATTCTAGGAGATCTGACACCCACTTCTGATCTCTTAGAGCACCAGACACATGTTGTGCACATATATGCAGGCAAAAACATCCATACTCAAAAGTTTTTTAAAAACCTCCATCCTAAGCCAGGCAGTGCTAGCGCACGCCTTTAATCCCAGCACTTGGGAGGCAGAGGCAGGAGAATCTGCGAGTTCCAGGACAGCCTGATCTACAGAATGAGTGCCAGGACAGCCAGAGTTAACAGAGAAACCATGTCTCAAAACAACAAAAAACCCTGCCTTGGGGTTTTAAACCTTAGGGAGACTAGAGAACAGTCAGCTGTAAAGGTCAGCAGGCGGCTGTCCACTTTGGGTTTCTTCATAGTGAGACATGGGAGACATTAAGGGAAATAAGGAATGGATAGCAAGGTAGGAGCCGTGATTTTCCATCTTGTTTTAATGTTTTATATGTGTAATAATGGTTGACAACTGCATAGTTTTTTTTTTTCTTTTTTTGGTTTTTAAGACAGCGTTTCTCTGTTGTAAATCTGGCTGTCCTGGAACTCAGAGATCCGCCTGTCTCTTCCTCCAGAGCGCTGCGATTAAAGGCGTGAGTCACCACTGCCTGGCTGCACACAGATGTTTTTAAGACTTATTGGGCAATTGTTTGTTGTCTGGTTGGATTTTTCTTTTTGCCTTGGGGAGGCTGTTTGTGACAGTCTCAGCCTTCTACGTGTCCAAATTACAGACATGAGTCACCATGCTGAGTGTTGTTTCTTGTACTTTAATGTGCTTCAGCTCTCTAGAAGAATCTGTTAGAGAGCAGGTGATAGTGAGTGGCAAGGCTCTGCATGAAGGGGTCTCTGTCCTTTCATGGAGAAACCCAGCCCAGGAGGAGGTTTTACCCTGGCACTCCAGCAAGAATCACTGTTCACAGTTCACTTCGTCATGTAGCTGAACCTGTATGATGTTGCCTGGCACTGGCAACATCAAAGAAAGATGTCAGAAGAAGGAGGTAGCGAGCACTAGATACCTGCAAGGTCTGCCCACGTGTGTTTACTTGCTTGCTGGGCATGTGACACTTCCCACTCTGCCACAAGAGAGACAGAATGTCTGGCTCCACTCCACTCAAGGGCAAGCCTCCTGCGTTGTCTTTACGTTCGTGGTGTGGCTCTTCCCTGCAGTACCATTCAGCCTCGTGGAAAAAAGAAAGGAAAAAAAAGAGGATCTGTGTGGACTGGCAAGATTTCTAAAGTAAACAAAGTGACTGGAGATCCAGTATGCTGTACAAACATGGCACTCTGTTGAATGTTTCAGCACTTTTTTGTGGAGCTAAATAGCAGACTGCTAATAGTAGATACTTCCACGGAGTAGAGACAGCAAAGACTTTTCAGTTAGTAACGTCCTGTTTATGCTTGAATTTCCTACACTGAATGTGCATCTTCTAATAGAAATACACACTGTATGTATATATCACAAGCTTCCCATTCCCTCCCAATGCATGCCTATGGCTAACATCAGTTTAGAAATCCCGCCTGGGTCCCTTCAGCTCTTCTGTGTTGGGCACAGTCAGTGGTTCCCACCAGGTTCCATTACACCTCTTGGCACAGTGTATTGCCTATATATTAGTCTGTTTTCATCTTGTCTGAGATCACCTTGAAGCAAGGGCCATATTGAATACAGTGCCTGGTGTTATAGATCTTCGCCCCTCATACACTGAGCTGTTTACAGTGCACTTGTGCATTCTTACACACTTTGAGGGATCAGGGTAAACTTTCTGAACCGACGTTGTAACATCAGAACTCATTGTCCCCTGGAAGAGGATGTGTCCACATAAGGGGAGCAGTAAGAGAAAGGCAGTGGTAGTACCCGAGTATGCGCGGTTCACTTTTAGTACAGCTGGTGTGGGAGGCCATGGACGGCAGGCCATCAAAGCCTGATGGGCAGGCTGTGAGCCAAGGACACAGGCCTTAAGACAAGCAGAAAGCCCAAAACTGTTAACTCTGTGGCCTTAGTCAAGCCATTAAGCCTGGAACTCTTGTTTGTTCCTTTGCATGGAAATAGTATCTACAGGCCAGTGAGCTAGTGCAGCAGGAAATGGTACTTGCTGTCAAGCCTGATACCTGAGTTGGATCCCTGGGACCCATGTGGTTAAGAGAGCCAACTCACACAAGTTGTTCTGATCTCCATGGCATGCATGCCCACACGTATAATAAGTAAGTGTAATGTAAAAGTGAATATACACTACACAGAGGCAAGAGAGGTGAATTCTCTTAGAGATACCTGGCCACACATTCACTGCTGCTATTTTCCTGTGTTACACAGATCTTAGTGTGGCCCTGGGGATCCAAAGGTCTAGTCGTTGGGAAAAAGAAGATTAGGAGCTGGGAGCACTGGTCTCATGGAATGGCCCCTTCCTGTTCCTTCATTCCTGTGCCCATTTATCTCCTCACTGACCCCTCTCTACCATTTAGGTCTTCTGCTGTTTGGGTGACATTCTCCCTTGAGTCTGATGTGCTGCACCGGCCTCTGTGTTTGCATTCCTGCCTGCCACAGTGTGTGATCCAGGACCTGGAAGTATTACAGATTCAGAACCAAGATCCTGTTCAAATTTTGAACTGTAAATAAATGATTTTTTTTTTTAATGCCTGGGTTCTGTTTTTGTTGGTGCTGTTTTTGTTGCTCATTTTTAAAGTCAAGCAAAGCCAAAGTTTGTTCAAATAGGACAGTTTAATTAGGTTTGAATGAAAAGCCCCCAGAGCCAGATCTGATGACACAGACCTTTAATCCCAGCACCTAGGAGGCAGAAGCAGGCCTGTGAGTTTGAGACAGGCCTGGTATAGATAGTTCCAGGTCAGCTTACATAGTGAGTCCCTGTCTCAAACAAACAGAGCAGATAAGCAGTAAACCTCTGCAGAATGGCTTTTTAAGGAGAAGGGACAGGGCTTTAGAGAAAAAGAAACCCGAAATACCAGCAAAAGCAAAAGCACACTTAGGTCTTGGCCTGCATCCAAAAGAAAGAGGGAAAGTTGCTTGTCAGGACTGGTACAGGTGGGCAGACCTGGCCAGACCTCATGGGCATTGTGTGCTGGTTCTAAATGACTATAGTGACAGTACTGCCTCCTGGTCTCTCTGCTTCAGCTAGGACTAGCTCTCCTCAGAGGCCAACATGGAGAAGAACCAAGCTCTTTATCAAAGCCTTCAACTTGCAACAGTTACAGGATCTTCCCAAATTCATGCTGATAGGCAAAGGTGGCAAAGTACAGGGCTGTTCAGCACTAGGTCACCTAAGATATCCCAGCCAATTCAATTCTGTTGGCTCTGGAGCCACTGATAAAAGGGTCACTATATCTGGGCGTGTGGGTAGGAGACCATGTGGTAGAGTGTGTCTTGATCATAATCAAGTAGGAATAGGGTGGGGAACTTTTACCAGATCACTTTTGAGCCACGGGGGTCTTAACATTCTCAGAGCCCAGTTTCCTCAGCTGTGAAACAAGGGTGTCATCTAGTTACCTCGGTGCTGTTGAAAGGGTCAGTAAGGAGAAGGCATTGCGGTACATATCTAATCTCAGCACTTAGGAGGCAGGGAGAATTGCAAGAAATTCAAGGGCAGCCTGGGCTAATGTCTTGGGGAGAAGGGAATAGCTAAGTGTGGTAGCACACACCTGTAATCTCAGCCCTTAGGAGACGAAGGCAGGAGAATCAGGAACTCAAGGGCAGCCTTGGCTTTCTGAGAACTTGTCTCAATACACATGCACACACACAGGACAGATGTAAATAAAATGCCTTGGAAAATGTTTGGAAGGGGTAAAAAATTCAACACAGAAAGAGATTACTGACTATGGATTCTAATGTCAGGATGAGAAAGTCTGATCTAGGCAGGCCTTTCGTCCCAGAACTCAGGATGCAGAGGCAGGTGGATCTCTGAATTCAAGGCCCTCCTTCCTGGTCTACATATTGAATTCCAGGACAGCCAGGGCTATGTAGCAAGATGGTATCTCAAATACACACAAAAAGGAAGTTACTCTGATGTAACTTTCAAGAGGCATTTAAGGTGTTCATTTCTATATTTTGGGAGGACAGGGTCTGCCATCTAGCCATGACTAGCTCGGAACTCAAATGTGTAGAGAAGCTGTCTGTCTCTTCCCTAGGATTACAGCCATGTGCCACCATGTCTATCCATTCCTATTTTCTTCCATCTCATGGTCAGAGATTCCTCAAGTACGCAGCCAGATGAAACAGGTCGAACTCTGTAACAAAACCTGCCTTACAGTGCCCTTTCTGTGTACCGGAGACAAAACGGTGAAATAAGAAAGGCCCTAAGTAACTATCTCAAGCTATATGAACAGACTTCAGAGGGCATGAAAAATACTCATGCTAAGCAGAGGCTTGTGAGTAACTGGTCAGGGAGGAGTCCTCGAGAGCTGGGAAGGAACAAGCAGCTGTGCCCCGATTGACATTCTTGTGATGGGCTGTGCAGCTGAGCTCACTGACACCTGGCATCGCTTCCACACCAGACCCTGCTGAAACTGTAAGAGTATAGACGTGGTCCGTGCTTATGACAGGAGACAGGCTGTTTCGACTCAGGGTGGTAAAGGCAGGAAATGTGGTCTGGTATCTTTAGTGTTGGTGGGGTTTTTGTTTGTTTCTTTAACTGCTGTGTCCCTAACACCTGGAAGAACTAAGCATCTAATATCTAGTAGGTATCCAATCAATATATGTTACGTGAACCAGATACTCAAGTAGAGTTGGAGAGATGAGGTTAGAGAAAGGGGTAAAAAAACAAAACACTTTAAAGGGGAGGCTTTTCAGGGGCTGGGAGGTAGTTCATCTGATAAAAGTCTTCCTGAACAAGTCTGATGGTGTGAATAGAGATTCCCAGAACCCGTATAAAAGCCAGCCATGTTTAGAATCCCAGTACTTGAACAGCAAGATGGGAAGTTGAAACAGGAGAATTCCAAGGAAGCTTGCCAGCCAGCTAACCTGAAGTATGTAGTTCAGCATCAAATGAGAGAATCTGCCTTAAAAGCATTAGAAGGTGAGGACTGGCATCCGAGTCATGGTGCCCAGAGACTCACACACACATAAATGCATGCACGCCATATGCACAAAAATACTAAAAATGTGAAGGCACCAGTCAAGAGGCAAGTGGATCTCTGAGTTTCAGGCCAACCTAGTCTATATAGTTCCAGGCTAGCCAGGAATACATAGTGAGACCCTGTCTCAAAAAAACAAAAATAAATTTTTAAAGGCTTGGAAGAATTGACATGTGATATAAATGTTGATGTATTGACTGGAATTATTGAGAAGGCCAGGATGGGTCAGGGTGTGATCCTAAGCCAGAGCAGGTAAGGGATGGGAGACAAGGTGAAAGCTTTTTTTTTTTTTTTTGCAAAGGAGATTCCTGGGATTCCTGGCATTCCTTAAAAGCAGGAACTAGAATTGTGTGGGGAGTGATTCTTGGACAGACAGGCTGCAGTAAGCTCCCAAGGTGGTGGTGGTGGGGATGACTAGCAGAAAGGAGTGGAGAGCCCCACTTTGAAATAGGAAATTTCAACAGGAGCTGTTGATCCTAGAGTGCATATTCTTTGTTTTGTTTTGTTTTGTTTTTTTGTTTGAGACAAGGTTATTCTGTAGCCCTGGCTGGCTGTCCTGGAACTCACTCTGTAGACCAGGCTGGCCCCAAACTCAGGGCTGAAATTAAAGTCATGCTTAGCCATCTCCAGGCGCATCAGTGCATTCTAACACTTAGTGTTATGCCAAAGCATGACGGCAGATGGATGAGTACCCAGAAAGTTAAGGAGACTCCCCTAAGCAACAAAAAGACAGATGTGACATGATTGCCATTTCAACTTGAGACACTACCTCTCCAAAGCTGTTGACATTCATCTCTTTCCATATTTCTCATATCTATATGGTGTGCACATGCATGTTTTTGCATGTGTGTGGGTACTCATGCATGCGTATGTGGAGGCCGGAGGCTGATGTCCAGAATCATTTTTCTTTGCTGTTCCACCATTTTCATGGAGACAGTCTCTCAATCAAACCCAGAGTGTGGGTTGCTAGCTAGCTTGTTCTGAGGATCTAGTCTTGCCTTCCCAGGCTGAAATTCTGAGAGCTGTCACACTCACTCAGCATTCATTCTGGGGATCCAAACTCCAGTCTTCATGCTTTCACAGCAAGGAGTCTCTAACCATGGAGCTGTCTCCCCAGCTCCTGCTCATTTATTCTTAAGGGTTCTGTCCATGCCGGCCTGGAACTCACTATGTAAATTGCTGAGATTGTCCTGCCTTAGCCTCTCAACTTCTGGGAGTACAGCTGCCAGTACATTGCCATTGCTGGCAGTTTCTAAGTGTCTTTTTAACACTGGGAAAATCTCAAGCCTACAGGGCATGCTTTTTAAAGTCCTCAGTGATGGCGGACCTGACTGGTGAGGAAAGATGGAAGAATAGCAGTCTGGGTGAAAGGGTTTAAGAAATATGAAACATAGAAATGCAATCACATATAGGGGGAAATTCCTTCCCAAGTACGGCCATTAACAGTACTCTTCAGTCTCCTCCCCACCCACAGGGAAATGACCATTAAGCTTATCAGCAGGATTCTTCCTTCCCCAGCATACCAGGAGCCACCCTGTCCCAAGGGGCTAGTCCAAGGGCACAGGTTGACCACGCCCCCCCCCCCCCATCCGCGCACGCGAAACTCCCAACCAATTAGTCTAACATAGAGAGCTCGAAGCCAATCAGCTGCACGAGCCCCCATCCCCAGACCCCTTTGCCCTAACCCGATAAAAGGGCTGGGAGGGAAGGGATTGGGGCCCGCCATGCTCATCTCCTGCGTGGGATAGGCGGGACCCGGACACGCGCCGGTAATGCCTCAAAAAGCTTCACCATTTGCTCCTTGGGGCCGCTTCTATCCTGCGTGTTAGAACGGTCCCAGTGCACTGGAATAAATCCTCTTGCTATTTGCATCGATATCCCGTCTGTGAGTCTCTGTGGGGATGTGGCGTTCTGGTTTGGACCCTGGGGGGTCCCAGTTTGGATCCCTGAAGTCCAACATGGGTACCCACCTACTTCTCTCTGCACACTGCTGCCCCAAGCCTTTTCACATGGATTCTGCCCAGATGATCCTGTTGCTGCCAATTCTTTGATTCATTTTCTACACTGTGTCATTAAACATATTAATTTCAACCTTTGGCACCACAGAAGCAAAACATATATTATTACGCTGCTTAGCATGGTGGCACACATAATTTTTTTCAAACTAGGATTTCCTCTGCTGTAACTCTGGCTGTCCTGAAACTCACTCTGTAGACCAGGCTGGCCTTGAACTCACTGAGATCTGCCTGCCTCTGCCTCCCAAGTGCTTTGATTAAAGACATGAGCCACACCTCCTGGTGGTAGCACACATTTTTAATCTCAGCATTTGAAAGACAAAGGCAGGAAGATCTCTGTTGGTTCAAGGCATTGTGAGAGGCAGTCTCAAGTTAAATGGAGGAGGAGGAGGAAGAGAAGAAGGAAGGAGGGAGAAGAAAGAAGAGAGGGAGGAGAAGAGGGAGGAAGAGGAGGAGAAGGAAGAAGGAGGAGGAAGAAGAGGAGGAGAAGAAGGAGAAGAAAAAAACCCTAACATTATGTTGTGCACTAGCTAGATGATCAAGGGAAGGTCAAGCCTGAGGGCACATGCTTGTACAGCTTCCACTCAGGAGAGACAGGACCATGAATTTGAGTCAGCCTGAGCTTCCAAGTGAGAACCTGTCTCAAAAGGCTGTGAAAGGGAGAGAGAATGTTGCAAAAAAATTTATGGAATGGTGGGGAGGATTTATAATATGTAATAACAGCCAAAAAAGAGTCCCTGTTGGGTTGGACAAAGGGTAAGTGGGTAGGGAGGTACATTTAGATTAGTCATATTACATTGAGAAGCTGGGATGTAATGGTAGCCATTAAAGTGTTCAAGTGTTTCCCAAAGAACATTGGCTGTTGGAGGGAATATTAAGAAAGGAATAGGGTCGTGGTACCTTGCCTTTAATCCTTTAGTGCTTTTTGTTTTGTTTTTTTCCAGACAGAGTTTCTCTGTTGTAATGCTGGTTGTCCTGGAGCTCACTCTGTAGACCAGGTTGGCCTCGAACTCACAGAGATCCTACCGCCTCTGCCTCCGTGTGCTGGGATTAAAGGTGTTTGCCACCACCATTCTCCTTTAATACTTTTATTCAGAGGCAGGTGGGTCTCTGAGAATTGAGAGCAATCCGGGCTACACAATAAGACTGTCTGTTTTGTTTGTTTTTGGAGAAAGGGTTTCTCTGTTGTAACTCTGACTTCCCTGGAACTCACTCATTAGACCAGGCTGGTCTTAAACACACAAATATTCGCCTGCCTCTGCCTCCTGAGTGCTGGGATTAAAGGCCTGAGCCACTACAGCCTGGCAAAGACCCTGTCTTAAAGACAAAACAAATGATAAAAGAAAAACAGATCTGTAATGTTTTAAGTAGTAGAAACAATTTAAAGATGACCTCATGACAACTGAAGGTTACATCCCATTTTGAGGTCAGCTCTGTGAGTGAACTGTTGGAGGGCCAGTGAGATTGCAGAGGAAGGTGCTTTGATGCTGACACCAAGGTGACACTGAGTCTCACGCCTGGGACCTACACGGAGAAGGGAGAGACCTCTTACCTCCGCGCCTGCGTACAATGGGGCACGCCCAAAACAACTGTAAAATTACAATCTTTTCAGTAAAAAACTTCAAAACGCATGCACCTCTGCTTCCAGATCTAAAGCTGATCCGTTATAACCCAACAGCCCACAGAACTTTACATATTACTTGGCCCTTACAAAAACTGTTTGCTGGTCCTGTTTTAAGGTACAGCGAACACTAATAGTAATGGCAGAAAAGCCAGACTGTGTTCATGGTCAGATTTTTCAGAACTGACTGAGGGAGGCCTTTACTAAGTGGAGTGGCTGCCTGGATGGAGCTGGCAGAGGGGTTGCTGTATTAGCTTTCTTTTTGTAATTTCTAACACATGCATTCACTGGGGCGGGGTGGGTGGAGTGGGTGGGGAGGGGTAGAAGTATGTCACGCTGCTCATGGGGAGGTCAAACTACAGCTTGCAGGAAGAGAATTTTGCTCTTTACCAGGTGGGGCCCAGGACAGAGCTCAGGTCTTCAGGTTTGGTCTGAAATGCCTTTATACCCTAAGCCATCTTGGGTCCCCTGAATTGCTTTTCCTATGCCTTCTTTCTGCAGCCTGTTCTCCAAGCAGCAGCCTTTTCTTTCTTTTTCTATTTTTAACTATGTATTTGTTGTTTTTTTTGAGAAAGGGTTTCTCTGTTGTAACTCTGGCTGCCCTGGCCCGCAGTCTGTAGACCAGGCTGGCCTCCAACTCATAGAGATCTGCTGTCTCTGCCTCCTGAGTGCTACACCCTGCTACACCCTGCTACACCCTACTACACCCTACGTACAACTGTAAAGTTACCCTAATTGCTAGTGACCCTGCCCACCTCTACAACCCGTATTTCCTTCTACTCCTACTGAATTCCTTTATTTGCATTTTCCTTGATGCCTTATCTTTTCTAGGCCTTTGCACAAACCTATCCTTGCCTGAAATGTCACCACCCACCCCACTGTTCCTGAATCCACTCCCAAATGTTGTGCTCACCCAACTAGGAAATGTTAGGCGTTTAAATTTCTGCCTTCGTCAGAAGGCGGAAACTGACTGGCAAACTATTTCAAGCGGCAGTCAATAGTAGACGCCTAATAAAGAATGAATGAAGGTAGGCGGACGGCTTCAGTAACAGAACGCAGCCTGTATTTTACAGGGAATAAAATATGGATAGCAATCTTTGTCTACATTGGTGCTTACAAAAGTCTAACTCATCCAATAAATGTGAGTCGAAATTAAATCTGATTTGTGGCCAATATGAAACACTCCTCGTGCGCCCGGGCAAGCGGTCACTCCCGCCCTGAACACGCGGAGTCGTGGCAGCCTGGGCGTCTGCACGGTCCCTCCAAGGTGACTGGGCCGCCAAAAGCTTGAGCCATTAAGGAGACCACGGGGATCAACCAGCCCAGGGAAGGAGCCCCTCCTTGAAGGCCCGGGTAGGCCCGGCCACCGCGGCCCACGTGCGCAACGAGCGCAGCCCCGTGCGGGAACGTTCCCTCTGCGCGTCCTCCCGGTACTCTATGGTGCTCCCGGCCGAGGCTCTCACTCTAGTTCCGGTCTCTATGGCGGCGGAGGCAGGAGCGGCTGTGGGTCAGCCGAATTAGTCGCCAAAGGAGCCAATGGGAACGCAGGAGCCGCGGAGCGTAAGCCAATAGAAGCTAAGGGCCAGGTCAGGTGGTGAGATTGGTGGCGATGCGACCAATGGTAGAGGCCAAGGGCGGGTCTATCGCGGGGCTTATCCCGCCCGTCCCGCCATTCTCGCTAGTTCGATCGGTAGCGGGAGCGGAGAGCGGACCCCAGAGAGCCCTGAGAGCCCCACCGCCGCCGCCGGCCTAGTCACCATCACACCCCGGGAGGAGCCGCAGCCGTCGCCGCCGGCCCCAGTCACCACCACCGCAATCATGAGCAGCGAGGCCGAGACCCAGCAGCCGCCCGCCGCCCCCGCCGCCGCCCTCAGCGCCGCCGACACCAAGCCCGGCTCCACGGGCAGCGGCGCGGGTAGTGGCGGCCCGGGCGGCCTCACATCGGCGGCGCCCGCCGGCGGGGACAAGAAGGTCATCGGTGAGCTCCACGAGGGATCGGGGGTGGGGCCGCGGGCCGGACCGTTAGGCGACTCGGCCCGAACCACCGACTGCGCGGCCGCCCCTCCCCCCCACCACCCCGAGGCCCGCCGCGCGCGCACGCCGGGCTCCCGCCGCTACTCCGGCCGCTGCCGCCCCTCCCCCGCGCCCACCCGGCCCGGGGCCTCGTGCGCGGGGTCCCCGCCCCGCCGCCTACGCAGCCGGAGCGGCGCAGGCCGCTTCCCCGGCCCTCACGTGCTCGCCGGCGGGACGCACACCCACCTCGGACCCGCGCTGCCTGGTGGCTCAGGGCGCACCCACGTGTGCGGCGAGGGCGGTGGCCCGGGCGAAGCGGCCGGATCCCGGACCGACTTCCAGGGCCAGCTGGTGATTGGACGTTGTTGTGCTTTGTTTTCCAGCAACGAAGGTTTTGGGAACAGTCAAATGGTTCAATGTAAGGAACGGATACGGTTTCATCAACAGGTGAGATGCCGGTGTAGAGAGCTCGGGCCAGCCTCCAGCAGGGGCAATCTCCGGGGCCGGTGCCACCGCGGGCCTGACCGGGAGGGGGGTTGGGATCGGGGTGTCTCTTTCCTCGGGTGACGGGAATAGTGGGTTTGTGGACTTGCTTTGTTTTGCCGATAAATACCGATCTTGACCTAGCCTCGGAGCTCGGGCACAAAGCAGGTCAAGGCAAGCGGGGCGCGTGAACCATGCCTTAACAGTTACCTTGCATATCAAACTGAGTCAACTCCGGGCTGAGCACGTTTTTTTTAACCTTGACATCCTCTTCTGCCTCGTTGAAATTGCTATGTAAGATGTGACCCGCTAATTAACGTACAGGTGATATTTCACCCTGTTAACCTCTCGGGGACGTGATTTGACATGTCAAGTGCTTGAGGTGTTATATGTACTGTAAGGTTATGTTGCCTTTGTTCAGACGACTCAAATATGCGGTCCTTCAGTCCCTCTAGCACGTTTCCTGTAGAACTCCTTTTGCCAAAGAGGGCTCTTGCTTGTCCCGACGGCATATAATACATCTGAAAAGAAAATGGTTCTTCCTCAATTTTTATTTATCCTACTTCCTTGTCAGGGAATCAATGCTGATCAAATCAGGTTTCGCCAAAGCTTGGCTGTGGCTTACTGGAGTGGCCTTAAGTCCTTGGGACCGTAACCTTGATCGTATTTGGCTTAGAGTTACAAACTACACCTTGATAGATCCGGAGAATGGTTTGTAGACCGCCGCGTTAAGTGCAGGCAGTGGCGGCTCCCTTGTGAGCCCGGCATCTTTTTCAAGATGGCTGCCAAGGCTAGTGCAGTTGCATGGGTGTAGAGCACCGCGAGTGCCAGCAGCAATTCTGGCCGTACAGCTGTGAGACTTGGCGCCATTTCAACATTTTCTCTTACATGCTTGCTTAGAAGGCGTTAAAAATAAGTAGATGGTGAAAAGAACACTTAAGAGTGACACAGTGCTTGTAAAGTGGACACTACCGCATGGGCAGCCGGGCTTTTAAAATAACGGGATGAAAAAAACGTTCATTGATAAGCCTCACACAGTGTTGTGGAAACACTCAAGCAGAAGCGATTACAATCACTTAATGGTCTAGTTCTCTACAGTTGCAATTACAGGGAAACATTTTGTTTTCCCAGACTGTTGGATTTTCTACTGTCAAAGGTTGTTTGCCTTCCTGAACGATGCTACATTTTCCATGTTTTTTCAATGGGTTACTATACTAGTGAGCAAAAAGGGAAATGCAATGCTTTGCTGCTTGAGTGTGGTTTTCCTGGTGGCTTTTACTGGTTGTTATTCATGCTTCAGTTGAGCTATCCATCCTAACAGTCCCAGATGATGCTGAGAACAGTCTGTGCACTCTACCTTCCAAAGGACAGTTAACTCTTGACCCACTCCTGGCCCAGTGCAACTAGCTAGGCCTCCTTGGCAGTATTCCAGCTGGGTAAATTGTAGTTTTTGTATGCATTTAATAAATTAGAACATTTGCTTAGGCTTGTCACATTTAAAGCAAATAATTTTTATCCTGAGTATACTGCAGTTTTATGTTATGCGTTTTGTAGATTACAGCCAGTGACCATGTCCTAGTATCAGCTTAGTTGATCATCCTCCCTAGGCAAGTTAAATGTAATTGGCTTTTGATGATCCTTTGTTAGACTGTTCTAACCTCAATTACTGAGTTAACTGGTTAAAATGTGCTTTGTTTCTAAGCAGGCCATTTTATTGATGCTGTGGTTTTTAAATGTGATACTGTAAAGTCTGGTTCTGGTGCACTAGAGGTTTGTCCTAGTTAGGAAAGTATAGAATACCAGACTGGGCTGGAAACACTTGAATCCAGAGGCAGTCAACCCATGTAAATGGGAGGTATGGTGTTGGGGATGCACTGAATTCTGGGTTATGTATTCTAGATTCTTTATTAGCTATTCTATAATTCAAATATTTCTTGTCCTTAAAGATAGGTTTACTACAGTCTAGATTATCACCAGTGATGAATTCTTCCTTGTTCTAAGGGTTTTTTTTTAAATGCTGGTTTATTTAAAGGAGTGGTCGTGTATTTGTTTTATAGAGTGCTTGTCTACCATGCATAAAGCCCTGGGTTTGATCCACAGCACTGAATAAAAAGCATAGTGATACATGCATGCAGTCCCAGGAGGCAGGACAATCAAGAGTCATGCTCTGCTACCTAAATGAGATTCGGCCAGCCTGGATAACCTATCATAGCATATCCTCCCCATTTTGAAAATTAAAGAAAGCCTGGCATGGTGGTGCACACCTTTAATCCCAGCACTCAGGCAGAAGAGTTCAAGGATAGATAAGATTCCATAATGACTCTGTCTCAAAAAATAGTAGGTAAGATAAGAAATACAGAGCCTTTAAAGTGACAAAATTTTTAGTTTGTTAGAAACATTAGTGTCTAGGAATTGAGAGAATTTTTGCTTTATCCCTTTGTACGCCATGTTGCCCCCCCCCCCCCGAAAAAAAATCACATAACTTCGTTTATTCTTCTCCAAATTACTATCTCAGTTTACTAGATGTAGGGTATGGTCCATGCACCTGAAGTTCTTGTTAGAAGGGAAGCATGGATCAAGAACATTTTCCGGGGGAACATGTTTCTTTGACAAGATTTTAAGGGGTTGGGGTTGTGGCTCAGTGATAGGATTTAAAATTCAGAACACCAGAGATAGGGGTTCTGCATGTGATCACAACCTTTACTTTGTTTTGTTTTTTTCCTTCAACCAGTGTTACTTTAAAAGTTTCCATGTTTGTGAGAGCTGCATGTGCCACACACTTACATGCAGGTCAGAGGACAGACTGGCTGCATCTGAATTTTACATGGGTTCAGGGGAGTCCCCATCTCCCTGGGGCACAGTCTGTTGCATATAGTTAAGTTGCTAACTGCCATTTCTGCCTGGCCTTGTACATGGCCTTTTTATAACCCATGGTCTAAAAAGCTTAGCTTGTGGTTGGGTGGATGGCTCCATGGTTAAGAGCACTAAGCTGCTCTTCCAGAGGACTTTGGTTCAATTTCCAGCACCCTCATGGCAGTTCACACCTGTTTGTTACTCCAGCTCCAGGGCTTCTAACACCCACACAGACAGACATAACATGCAGGCAAAACACTAATGAACATAAAATAAAAACAAGTTATGTCCTTAATATAATCATGCAGTCAGCTTTATTTAGTCTTATTTGGGGTTTCCCTGTATATAACTAATGACTTCTATTACACAATGATGTCAAGTGGTATTCAGGGTCTGTTGGTGATGAAGATGGTCTAATAGACTTAGAGAAGCCTTTGAGACTCAGATTTGAGTGACTTGTCCCATAAACACAGGAAGTAGAAGCAGGATTTGAACTTAACAGTTTTGTGTTCTGGAGTATTTATTCAACAGCTGGATTACACCATCTCTGAAAATGGATACTGGCCATAGATGCAGATAATTTCTTAGGATAGCTGATGACTCTTAGTTGTTGAGAGACTTCATATGTGATCTACACTGGTGTTTTTGTTGTTGATGCTAGTCCTCAGGTGTGACAGGTTATCTTTCACTGTAATCCATAAGGTCTGGAATTGCCACAAATTCTAGTTCAATATCTAGGTCAACTATCGCTACTGAAATGCATTTGAGGAATTAAAAGAGAGAATATTGGTCCTTTAAGTCTTTTGTTTGTTGGATTTTGCAGTGAGAAAATGGGTCTTTGGGGGCATTGCTGAGATTATAGATGTGTGCTACCAGACCTGGTGGTGTTTTGAGAAAGGGTTTCTCAGTGTAGTAGCCCTGGCTGTCCTGGAACCCCATAGTCCAGGCTGGCCTTGAAATCAGCTCCACCTGTCTGCGATTAAAGGCAATTGCCACAACACCTGACTTGGTATCACTGTGTGTGTGTAAATTTTACTGCTTAGCTGAGGTTTTGCTCTGGCAGGACAGGGAAGTAGTGTCTTGGTCTTCATACTGCCAGGAATTTCTATAGTCACTTACCAGTGGGACCAAAAGTGGCACATTAAACAGTACAAGAAAGTCCAGTTGGGCACAGCCATGGAAACCAACCCTTTTAAGATGCTTCAAGTGGGAAGGAATTCTGCTGGGGAAAATAGGAGGGGTTGGAGCCCGACAGCCAAATTCTGCTATCACTAAGTATGTTGGGGTCAGTTCATCATGAACAGCAATCACTGCTTTTGTGCCCAGTGATGGTTGATGGAGCTTCATTGAGTGGAGAATGAAGTTCTGGTTGCTAGGTTTAGTCAAAAGGATTGTACAGTGTGTGGCACTCCTAGAGTCCACTTTTAGGCTAAGTAGATAGTGCATTGTGTGTCTCTTGGCCCTGTGGAAAGGCATGAGGAAAGACAAAGCCTGTGGCTGGTAGTAATGCACCTTCATATTCCAAAAGTTAGCAAAGCCTTGAGTACTTTAATCCAGTGTTTTTCGTAAATGAAGATTTGTAGATTGGAAATGTTGCAGCCAAAGTCTTCTGGGCTTTTAAAGTCACCCAGTTGTTTCTTTCTCAGAAGTCTATTAACATGTATCTATTTAGTAGCCCTACTGGCTAAAATCGGTGTTGTATGAGAAGGTCTGAGGACTCCCTGACAGTTAAAGGAAGGGCCATTCAAGAGCACTTAATATATTGGGACTCTTTTGCACACAAGACTCGAAGAGTGAGCTACCTGCTAAGTGTATTAATCACTGATGATGGTAGTCAAACTATTCACTCAGTCGCTAACTTGGAACAGAATCCTGTAATGATTCTTTCCCTCCCAAGTAAAATCATTTGTTCTTAAAATGTCCCTGGAAAAGCAGCAAGTTTATTAGCCTTCTGTTCTCCATATACTTGGACTAGTTGTGGATTTGGGTTGTCTGGAGGCTTGTCTACAGCCCTTGGAGGCATCTGTGGTCATGTCTGAGAAATACAGTATTTCTGCCTAGAGAACAAGTAAAGAGTTGAAGTGAGATTTGTGGGGTTCTTTTTTTTTTGGAGAAGCTTCAAAGTTTGGAAATCGATGTCAATGGTCCTAATAGCATGTAGGATATTTCCTTGCGAATAAACTGGTGGTAGGCAGTAATGTGTGTTATATTAGTAAAAAGCACTTTAGCTATTTATTTGCCAATCCTCAACACCATGGCAGATGATTTCTTTGAGAAGACTCAGTTTCTTGGTTGTCATTTTGTTTCTGTTGCCCTTTTTTACCTTTGAGAACCTTGTTGGTTTGGGTAGATTAAGTAGAATAGAAATCGTAATTGTAGAGAGCTGGGGTTTGAATGATAGGCATCCAATAAATGTTTTAGAGGTGTAATAGAACACAGCATATTGCTGGTATGTGGCCCAGGTGATGAAAGGGGGAGGCTGCGTCTTCCTTGACCTACATTAGGAAAGCAAACAGGGATTCTGGTTACTGCTAGTCATCCTAAAATCCGAAGAAACCTGTTTTAATTTGCCTCTGTATCAGTGGTTCTCCACCTTCCTAATTCAGCAGCCCTTTAATAAAGTTCCTTATGTTTGATCACTCAGTCATTTTCATAATTTTGTTGCTCCTTCATAACTCTGAGTTTGGTACTGTTAAAAGAATTGTAATGTAAGTATCTGGTGCAGGTAGTCTTACAAACTTCTGTGAAAGAAGTCATTCTGGGCCCCCATGTGCCAGCTGGTTGTGACCCACAGGTTGAGAACCACTGCTGTGTGGGCTGGAGAGGTGGTTCAGTGATTAAGAGCACTTTGCTCTTCTAGAGGACCTGCGTTCACTTCCTAGCGCCACCTGTAACTCCAGCTTCAGTGAGATCTGACACCTGGTTCTGGCCTCCCCCCAAATTTTTTTTTTAATTATTTTAACGTAAAATGTAAGGGTTTTTTGAAATTCCAATGTAGCTAACACCAGAGCCCTATGAAGTTAGAAGAAAACATTATTAACAGTGGCCACTGGTTGTATTTCAATTCTTGCTTTGTAAAGATGGTAGAGGCTTGTGATGCTACCTTTATCAGAATTGTAAGGATTAAATTGTGTGTTTGAACACCCAGTGTAATGCCACAGAGACCACACATAAGAAGGCATCCATCCACTGTTGGCTCGGAGTGGCAGATAGCTGTAGGTGTTGGGGACTTGACCTGGCTCTTTCAAGCATAAGTGCTCTTAAGCACTGAGCCATCTGCAGCACTGATATTTTCATATAGTAGGTAAAGGAATGAGGAGGTAGCTTCCCCAAGGCTACATGGCTACTGTTAGGATCAAGACCAAAAGTCAGATTTCTTATTTTAAAGTTCTTTAAATTAACCTTAGTCATATTAAATGAGTTGTGACTACATTGATTTAATTAATGTGTTCAGACTATCTTAGGAACTGTCAAGCTTCTTCTTGACATCTATATACACTTACATACTCCTCAGTAGGCTGATCTAGTCAGGCAGCAGCTGCTGTGTTGATGGTTTGGGTTTCTATTGTATCACAAAATAGTAAAATGTTTCCTAGGGGATATATTTTGAAGACTGCTCTAACTAGATACATAGCCTTTTATAACCCAGAAGTTCATAAATAACTATCATGAGTAAAAAATACCCTCTGACATGAATTTAAAGCCTCTGCCTCCCAAGTGCTGGGATTAAAGGTTTGCACCGCCACACCTAGCTTAATTGCTATTTTATTGCATCTGTTTATTGGGTTGGGAACATTTGGGGGTCAGAGGACAACTTGAAGGAGTTATCCTTCTGTACGTTCCAGGAATCAAACTCACATGGTCAGGCATGCCATTGTCAGCAAGCACCTTTAACTTGCTGACCATCTTCCTGGCCCTGTCAGTTTAGATAAAGCATGCTATCTGTCTAAACATACACAAGCAATAAATAACAGATCTAAGTAGGTAAGAGTAACTTTGATTCACACAGTTTATTTATTTACTAGTAGAATACTGATTCTTGGGAGGGATTGTTTGAGGTGGTCACTTATAAGCAGGCCCTGGCTGTTTTGGAACTCAGATACCTCCCTCGAGCTAGAATTAAAGGCATGTGCAGAATTAAAGGCATGTGCCATTGCACCCAGCCAGGATGCTGAATCCAGCAAACCTGGTACCACTCCTTCCCCTATTAATTGCTGAGTAGCCCTCAGCTTTAGAATAGTAATAAGTGTTTTGTGATACCTCTGAATCTTTCTAGACTTGTCTAGATTTCATCTTATAGACCCAGAGATTGGAGTATTTGTTTGTGCAGAGATCAAATGAAGTTGATGCTGTTCTAACTGATCTTTGTGGTACCTTGTGGAGTTATGGATAGGTGAACATTATGACCAGCTATCAGTTTGTCCTTTTTTTTAGATTTGCAACTGTTCTGTTCCAGCAAATCAGTTATGGAGCTTTTACTTTTAGGTCAAAATTGAAGGCATTTTGTATGAATTCTTTGGTTCATGATTTGTTAAATAGTATGCCATTAAATACTAAATTCTAGAACTAATGCTGAGCCATTTCTCTGGCTTACTAATAGTGAAGCGGATGGAGCAAGTCACTAAAGGAGTGGGGATGTTTCTCCAGTGGTTCTTCAGGCTCCTGATACTGTCACTCCTACCCACACTCAAGACATGACTTTCCGTTTAATCCTCACCTTCAGTTTCCAATTAGTCTGTTTCCTCCATTTTTGTCCTAATAAAGACAGCCTAAATATTTTCTTTGGGTGGTCCTTTAGTCTAAGACTTGGTAAATTGCTGTCTAAACTTTGACCTACCTGGCTTGCTAGGCTCTACTTACTCAGATGTTCCTTACAATCAACCACTATAATTTATACAAAAATTTTATCACACTTCATTTTCTAATGAAAAACACTTTTTTCTGGTAAACTTCTATAACTAATCCCAGCCATCACTGAAGAAGCTGAAGCAGAACTGACTGCTACAAGTGTTCAAGATCAGACTAGACTTGACTGTCAAAAAAACCCAAAACTTTGCTAGCTACATGTGTGGCAAACTCCACTTGCCTGAGGATTGTAGTGTCTATAATGGAAGGTGAAAGAGGGTGTGTATGCTGTTAGAAAAAACTGCTTGGGACATGAATGGAATGGGCATGGTTTCTCATTAATTTTGGTGTGTGTGGGGGGGGGTTATTATGTTGGGGAATTTGGAAGTTAGAAATGGTGAGGGAGTAAGTGACAATTCCTGTTAGCAAAGTGTTAGTTATTAATATTGAGTAAGGTAAGAAGTGAGAGGCTGGTCACTTCAGTCCTTTGAATTACGGCTCTTGGTTATACTGCCTTAGAATTGTTTGCATAACTTACAGGTAGTGAGTGGGCTTATCACCAACAACTACTAGTCTTTTAAGCAGTTCATAGTAACATGTGTTTTAACTGGCATTTTATTCTTTCTGGCCTACTGGTAGTGAAGAGGGTAGAACTCACCACTAAAGGCATGAGAATCTGTTTCTCCAAGGTTCCTGATGTTACCCTTGCTACACACATTAAGACAGCTTAATCCTACTTAATCCTAGACCGCTAGGAAGTCTGGAGAAATTGGGGAATGTCCTCAGACAGGGACATTTAACTTCATCAGTCTTGGGCATTGAAATGCATTATTTTTTCACTTGTTAATCTTTGTTGTGTCTTCCAGGAATGACACCAAGGAAGACGTATTTGTACACCAGGTGAGTGTTTATGTAGATTCTCTGTTCTTCTGGCTTAAGGCTTGTGAGCACAAATACCCGGCGAACTGGTTCTTTGCTAGGTTAAGTCACTAGGATGAGTTTAGTTCCTGACTCTAAAGAGTAATACCATAATAAACATGTAGAATGTCACTTTGCATAAAGGGAGGGTCCCCTTAATTTTAAAAGGTATCTTGATTGGAATTTGATAAATAAGTTTTGTTTTTTTTTTAATGTTGAATCTGTTCAACTGATGACACTCATTTTCATACGTAGTTACAAATAACCACCATGAGTCTAAACTTGAATAATGTTGCTATAAATACACAGAAACATTGGCAAGACATTTCTAGATGCTGTTGGTCAGGTCCACCTTTGGTAAGGACAGATCTTTATAGAGCAGGGATACAATACAAAACAACATTGCAGCAGAGTTGATTGGTCAGTAAATAACATTAATTTGCTGCATACGTTTTTGGAGGAGAAAACTTAGCCAAACAGAAACTACATACTGACTAGAAAAATAACCAGACATTGAGGAATTAAGTTATTGGTAAAGTAAGATGCTTCCAATTGAGTGTTATACTGCCATCATCAGACTTGTGTCCACAGAATGAAGTGGGTTAGAAAGTGTCTCACTGCCTATGTGCTTCCAAGGTGATCTGCTTTTCACTGGGACTGTTAAAGCCTCAGCTTTAGTTTCAGAGATCAAAAGACCTAGAGTCAGTTTCTGTGCTCACCACTATTCAGACAGCTTAGGGCTTGAGGGTGGCAGCATCCTTCTCAGGAGAGGTTGTTAACAGGTTAGCATTTTGTAGCTCCCTGAAGTGTCCTGCACAGCATTCAGTGAGAGTCAGACAGGGAAAGCCATGTAGATTTCTAGTATATCCAAAACCCTGTGGAATGTAAGTATGCAAACATTCACATTCTAAATATAAATTAACTGATTAGACAAAATGTTACCTTAAAAAGATTAATGTTCTTGTTTGGGTAAGGTGACTCTTACCTGTTCCTGTTGCATGTTGGAAATAATATGCAGACTTAACAGACAAAAAGCAAAGGCTTGCTGCTAATGGCAAGCATGAAGATTGAAAGGGGCTAAAGATGTTTACTAATGTGTTTGGGGATTTTAATGCACACTTCTGCTATCCCCTATGACTGCAAGTAATTGAGAGTTGGCTACATATAAATGGTATGAAACTATACGACAGTTCAGATGACAGATGAGATCAATTATTTGACTCAACTCAGTCTTATTATCTATCTCACAAGGTGTCACCAATATGCTTTCCTATTTATTTTGCAAGTGGTTTCAACATGGAGTCGTTCTTGAGACTTTGGCTGCTCAGGTCGTGGTGGTGTATCAAGTAGACTTGCAGTTCTGGGCACCGGAGCTTAATTGGCCTCAGATTTGTTGGTTGTCCTGCCTCTGGAATGGAAATGCATGAGTGATCCTGTAAGGGATATTGCTGTGGTGTGGAATGAACGTGGGATTTGGAGTCCCAAGACCTGGATTTAGAAAAGTTTCCCTGCCACTGAAGAGCTGTGTGACCTTGGGCACTTAATATTATTTTTAAGTCCTATACAATGTCTGGGGAGGTAATAACCCAACAGTGTACAGTCCCGCACACAGAGAAGTACGGAGTGGCAAAGACACATATGAAATGCATTTCCATGGAAGTATTCGTCAGACAGGCTGGAAGGGATTTTGGTTGACATTTGTAATTGAGTTTGATATGGTAATGGTACAAGAGTTGGTATGGTCAAAGTTGAAGCATGTAAAACTAAACTCGCCTGTCATCTAAACTGGCCGTGTGTCAGGCTAGCTTCTATTAAGTGCAGTCTTTGGGGGATAGATAGACCTCATTCTGTTCCAAGCTTTATATGTAATGCTTTTGCAAAAAGCATCTTAAAACACATTGTTGTGTCTGTCTTGAGTATTAAATTACTTTAGTTTTGTAAAGAGTGGTAAAATGCTGGGGCCTTGTAAGATTGGAGACTTTGAGTTGAGGTTGGGGGTTACATTGGTCCCTGCTTTCCTAAACTGTAGACAGATTGGTCTTACATAAAGCAAATATTAAGTGTATATATCCAAGTTAAAAATGATATTGACGCTGGTACATTTTAAATGAAAAAGCACATTCTTCTCCCCTGTTAATCTATTTTTGGAATGATGTTACTAGACTGCCATAAAGAAGAATAACCCCAGGAAGTACCTTCGCAGTGTAGGAGATGGAGAGACTGTGGAGTTTGATGTTGTTGAAGGAGAAAAGGTGAGGATGCTTTCTGTGTAAAGGTTTGACCTCGGTATGGAAATAATACGGAGATCTCATCCGTTAGGATGGTGGCTCTGATTGGATGGATGTGTTCTGGTGAGCACACGAGCACAGGTGCAACAAGCCTAAAGTGCTGGCTGCAGTCGGAGAGCAGTCTCTTCAGAACAGTGAGGAGCTGATGTAGTCAATCTTGCGCACCCTTTGCCCGTGCAGACAACCTCCCTCCCATTTTGTTTTCTTTTGGGTTTGTTTTTTTTTCCCTCCCCAGCTTGTGAAATTTATTGAATATTTGGATTTCTTGTGCTATTGTCAATAAATAATGGCTTTTGTAGGGTGCGGAGGCAGCAAATGTTACAGGCCCTGGTGGAGTTCCAGTCCAAGGCAGTAAATACGCAGCAGACCGTAACCATTATAGACGCTATCCACGTCGTAGGGGTCCTCCACGCAATTACCAGCAAAATTACCAGAATAGTGAGAGTGGGGAGAAGAATGAAGGATCGGAAAGCGCTCCTGAAGGCCAGACCCAACAACGCCGGCCCTATCGCAGGCGAAGGTTCCCACCTTACTACATGCGGAGGCCCTATGGGCGTCGACCACAGTATTCCAACCCTCCTGTGCAAGGAGAAGTGATGGAGGTAAGTGCCAGCAAGTAAAAGGGACTCGCAGTATGTGTAACAGTGCTCTGTATTGTCTTCTGAGTCTAGCTGTCCTGGAAGGGGAACCCTGGGCCTTGAGTATGCTAGGTGCTGAGTGAGCAGTAACCCCATCTACTCCTAGAGAAAGACTATTTTAACAGTGCTGGGAATATTCCCCTAAACGAACCTGTTATCCATAGAATGTACTTTAGTGCATTTATTAATTTATGGTGTGATCATTATTAGGTATCTTTTTTGAGACATGGTTTCTCTCTGTGAGATTAAAGGCATGCAGAACCATAGCAGGCTAGAGTTGGGATTTGGATGACTTTGTAAACCTTTAATCCTTAATCCCAGTGTCCTGGAGGCAGAGGCAGGTGGGTTTCTGAATTTGAGGACAGCCTGGGGCTTTCTAGAGAGACCTTGTCTCAAACCAAATAAGTTTGAATTTGCCTAATTGTAATTTGTCCTAGTTATTATTGATCCAATATTTTTTTCTGGTGTCTTTTCAGGGTGCTGACAACCAGGGTGCAGGAGAGCAAGGGAGACCAGTGAGACAAAACATGTACCGGGGTTACAGACCACGGTACCGCAGGTACGGCCCCGCTAACTCTCCCACTGTCAGCCATGCACTAGGCCTCCCCAGCGTGGTGCCTCTCAGTTTCTCAGTTTCTCGGGAGTTAATACCTCACATTCCTCTTCACTATGCATAAGAAGTGCTCCGGAAGTGAGTAATCTTCACGAGTGTTTTCTTTGCATCTTTGGCACTCCTTACAGCTTACATAGTTGGTCTACTTTATGTGGGGTTTTTGTTGTTTTTAAAACAAGAATGTGGAATTCCAGGTTTTCTATCCTTGAACAGGTAAGAATAGTAGTTCAGAGAAAAGTGTCTGAAATGTGTTTGCTTAAAGAAGAGTGAGGGTCATCTTGGAAGGGCTAGGAAGGTGTCTGCTGCCTATTACAGCACACATGAATCAACCTGATGAATCCAGGAGAAAGTCCTGGATAGCAGGTATTTTAAAACTAAAAGGAACTATTGGAAGAATTGAGGGAAAGCATAAGCAAAGCAAGCTCTGTCTTTCAGACAGTGTTGTCAGTGGCATAATACAAGGAGACAGTACAAGAAGGCTCAAGCTTCAGGGGTTAGAAAACAGACTGTGTGTGCGTACACATTGGGTGTTTCCTTCATTTCCGTTTTTGAGATTAAAAAAAAAGCAAAAGCCTTGCACTTAATCTGGAGCACTGATTGAAGACTGGCTGGCCAGTGAGCCCTAGGTTTCTGTGTCCCTGGTGCTGGTATTAAAGATGGCACCACCCAGTTTTTAGGTGGTACAGGTAACCTGAACAGGGTCCTCTCACTGGTCCTCACACTTGCATGGTGAGTGCTTTACTACCTGAGCTGTTTCCCAGCTCTTCCTCCTGGCCTTTTTTAAACAAAGTTTTTGAGAGTTTCATGCAACATATTCCAATCATACCCACTTCCTATTCCTCCTAGGTCCACTTTAGCACCCCTGTGCCCCATTTAAAAGAGATTGTTGCCGTATACTCATTGGAGTGTGGTGAGACTTGAGTGGCCAGACAGAAAGTTGTCTGGGCTGCTAGCCTCAGACTACCAGCCTTCTTGCTTCAGTCTCCAGAGTTGCTATAGGATGAACAGCATACAATAGGACATCCAACCTGCCCAGTGTCTGTGAGCTTAGTATATGTCCTGTGGTGGTTTTTTAATTTTATTATTGAGGCAGAGTTTCACTGTGTATACCTGACTGTCCAGATATTGAAGAAATTGCTTCCCTCTGCCTTCTTTAGCTAAGGCTGGGATTAAAAGTGTGTGCCTCCACACCTGCTGACCTTCAGCATTTTGTTTTGAGACAGGGTTTCTCTGTAGCCCTGGCTGTTCTGGAACTCTGTAACCCAGACATTCAGATTGGCCTGCCTCTCTGTGTTGTTTTTAGTTAAGACAGGACTCTTTGCTGATTTACCATAGGTGGTTTATATTTGAGCTTATGCTTGACTGCCACCCTTGCGTCAGATCCCTGGAACTGTTAAGAACAGGTAGTTGTCAGTGCTGGGAACCTGAAGCTAGCTAGAAGACATGGGCCATGTCTATAGCCCCCTTCATCCCTGTGCTGAATTCTTTCAGATCATGTGTAAATTCAATACTACACCATGACTGCAGTGTAAGTAGAAAGCATGCTGTTCTGGCATTGGTCTGCAGGTGTGGACAACAGTCTTTGCTTTTATATTACCCTGCAGAACTTAATCTCAGTTTTGCAGGTATCTTGAGCAAATACTTTATGGAGTTGTTTTAGTTGTACGCTTGCCTTCTATAAAGACAGATGTTGAACCTTAGCCTGCTTTAGTACAGAGGGTTCTGCTCATAGATTTCTTACAGCCAATGTTCCTAATTTTAAAAATTTAAAAAGCCTTTTCTGTATATGAATGTTGCACATGTCTGAGGCCCGTGGAAATGAGAAGAGGGTGTGGGTTTTCCTGAAACTGGGGTTAGGGATGGATGGTTGTGAGCCCCTGTGTGGGTGTCAAATTTAAACACTGGTCCTTTATAAGAAGAGCAACTCTTTAAATTGGCTAAGTGTTCTAAACCATAGTCATTTCTCCAACCCCTTGAATTAATTTTATGGTAACACATTTTGCTTTAAAGTTTGCAAAAAGTAGCATTTTCCAACCATGCCACAAACGGGTTATTTCTCAGTTGATGGATTGTCAGTTTCAGTGTTAAAATAGTAAATGACCTGCTGCCCTTTTTGCACAAGGATGTGGTGTGAAATTCTAATTGTGTGATCATGAGAAATTGAAAGAAATCTTAACACATAGGAAGTATGGCTACTTTTAGTGGAGACAAGTATAAGTAATGGGGTCAAGGATTTTAATACGAGAAACAGAAATGGTAGATTATAAAGTTATTGGCAGGAAAATGAAGTGAGTCAAAAGTCTAGACTGAATGTACCAGCGTGGTTCTGTTTGCAGACATTTGAGCAGCAGGCTCGTCGGCTTCATTAGCCTTGCTTTACATGAATATATGAATACAGAATGATCACTTGGCTTTTGAGATTAACTTACTGTTCTAAGCTGTCTGAAAGACTACTACTTACTTGGTGTGTGCAACCAAGTTCTAAGTATTACCACTTGTGGTTGGGTTAAAGGAAACCCTGAGATTATATGTTCATTTCAGAGGCCCTCCTCGCCAAAGACAGCCTAGAGAGGATGGCAATGAAGAGGACAAGGAAAATCAAGGAGACGAAACCCAAGGTCAGCAGCCACCTCAACGTCGGTATCGCCGCAACTTCAATTACCGACGCAGACGCCCAGAGAACCCTAAACCACAAGATGGCAAAGAGACAAAAGCAGCCGATCCACCAGCAGAGAATTCGTCCGCTCCCGAGGCTGAGCAGGGCGGGGCTGAGTAAATGCCGGCTTACCATCTCTACCATCATCCGGGTAAGTTCTGGCCTCTATGTTGTGTTCCAGTGCAGAAGAGTAAGACAAACTGTTTTATTACAGTGTTGTTCACTCTAGTTAATCTTAAGTTAGACAAATGGGCAGCCTTAGAGCTCTCTTCACTTTGTGTGTTTGATGATGAGCTCTCTTCAGAGTTTTACTTCCCTGTTTTCAAGAAGGTTCTGAAAAGTTACTCTGCCATGTGTAGTAAGTCATTAATCCCAGCACTGGAATCAGAGGCAGGCAAATCTCTGAATTTGAAGCAATTTGAAGCCTGGAAATCACAGTCCTGCTACGTCTAGCTAACATTTACCAATGCTTGGCTGATAAAGCATCTGGCTCGGGGGTTGCCGTTTTCTCCCTTATTTACATACTGGGTGGCAAAAGATCACATGCATCTTTGAGTGCAGTAATGTTCAAACAGCAAAATTAGTTACAAAGTAGCAATGAAAATAATTTTATGGTTGGGGTCACCACTCATGAGGAACTGTTGTAAGGGGTTGCAGCAGTAGGAAGATTCAGAACCACTGCCCTAGAGTGTGGTCCAGTATCTGAAGGTTTCAGTGGATGGTAAATAAGTCTTTTCTTTGCAGTTTGGTCATCCAACAAGAAGAAATGAATATGAAATTCCAGCAATAAGAAATGAACAAAGATTGGAGCTGAAGACCTCAAGTGCTTGCTTTTTGCCTGTTGACCAGATACACTAGAACTGTCTGCATTGTCTATGCAGCATGGGGTTTTTATTATTTTTACCTAAAGATGTCTCTTTTTGGTAATGACAAACGTGTTTTTTAAAAAAAAAAAAAAAAAGGCCTGGTTTTTCTCAATACACCTTTAATGGTTTTTAAATTGTTTCATATCTGGTCAAGTTGAGATTTTTAAGAACTTCATTTTTAATTTGTAATAAAAGTTTACAACTTGATTTTTTCAAAAAAAAAAAGTCAACAAACTGCAAGCACCTGTTAATAAAGGTCTTAAATAATAGTCTGTCTAGTTTTGTCATAATTTAGTAATCTACTTCCATTTTCAGGATCTTTAGAGTGAAGCAGTTTGCAAAGGTGAATTCCACAGGAACAGGAGCACCTCCGAGATCAAAGTCTGTGTGGGTACTTTGATAGTTGTCCATTTTTTGATGTAAACATGAGTGCAGAAGTTCTGTAATGCTCTGCAATATCCCAAGCAGTATTCCCCTCGAGACTGTCTACAGACTACACGGCATCCCCATTAGAGAACTGAGAGTCTTCTGGATTGAGGGCCATTTCATCATAGTAGAAGCTGGAATTGATGGAGGGCTTCAGCAGTCCCTATATTTTAAACATACCGAGGAGTGTTGGCTCCTACCAGCCGTGGTGGTTTCTGAAAATACTATGGATGCAAGAGCACAGTGCAGTAAGATACTCACAGGTGTGAGTGTATCTAGCACGGTCAGTGTTAGAACTTAGAAAGTTTTGGCGTTTGTATTGATAGAGTGGAACAATGGCGAGATGAACATACACATATTAGGGAATTTATTGGATCATCATACATTAAAAGAGAACATGGGGCTGGAGAGATGGCTCAACAGTTAAGAGCCTTGGATGCTCTGCCAGAGGACCCAGGTTCAGTTTCCAGCACCCACATGGTAGCTCGCAACTGTCTATAACGTCTGTTCCAGGGTATCCAACACCCTCACAGATAAAGCAAGTAAAGAAATGTATATATGTTGTAGTAAGCTGCTGTGTGTTCAGCAAGGACGATGAGGCATTGAAAACCCTGCTAGATCTCAGCAGAGGGAACCTCGGTCATGGCCAGCGCCACACTCCCAGTGGAACGTCGAGCATCTGAGCTCAGGTGTTATACACTCAGTGCAGATCATAAGCAGTCAACTTCCCCTACATAAATGCAATACAAAATGCCAAGGCCTATGCTGCCCTTTTCCCAACAGTGCAAAAATTATTTTAAACACTAGAGATAAACTTCCACACAAAATGAAAATAATATATTTTTTAAATAACTAAATCCTCTGTGAGATCTATAATCTGCTAGTTGCTCAGTCCTTGAAGTCCTGGAGAGCTGTCTTCAGTGGAAAGTGGAAGCTTGCAAGCACTGCTTCTGGTATGAAGGAATCAGCAAGCAACAGGGCGAATCAACTCAGCAAGAGGAAAAACCACACAATCCTCTGCCCTTTTTTATCTGGCCTACTACCAAAAGGTGATGCCTGCAATTTGGGGATGGGTCTTTCCATGTCGACACGATCTGGACATTTGATTGTGACTCCCTACCAGAATCCCACAAATTGGCTGTGGTAGTGCCGAGATTAGCAAATTGTAGTTAGGAGAATGACCCAGGTGTTAAAATTGTAGAATACCTCTAAATACTGAGTCCTGAGTAACAAGATCTAGGAATCCATGTAATTGAAACTTAAGACAGAATTCCAGGAGAAAGCTAAAACTGGGTATGTTTCCAACAGTGGAGGTAAATGAAGGGGTAAAGGAATATGGAGACAGTGCGGTATTACAATGGAGAATATACATGTGGAGGGGAGCAAACCCATCTTTTGATGTGTGGTGCTTGATGGATATTTGGAACTTGCTGGTGTTGAGGGGGTGTGCTAATGGAAGTTAATGTGTGACAAGTGGTTACTGAAGTTTAAGGTCATGGCTAGAGGTAGACTTACAGAAGTTGTGATGACCAGAAAAAGATTGGTAATCCAAAAGGGAAGAGATTCCATCAAAGCCAGGGGTTCCACTGCACCAGGGGCTGCTGGTGAGGGCAGACCTGAGTCCGCTGAGGGATTCAGGCTGCCTAGTGAGTAGGCAGACTCCCTGTAGCCTCTCATCTGCTGTAACTTACTGTGGTGACAACACCATGACCTTGCACCTTACTAAAAAAAAAAACAAACCTTTAATTGGGCTGACATCCTATGGAGTCCACTGTGGCAAAGCAAAGGTATAATGGCAGGATTAAGAGTCACTGTAGACCAGGCTGGCCTTGAACTTACAGGTCCATCTGCCTTTGCCCTTGTGCCAGGACTAACAGCATTTGCCATCTTACCCTGTGAAAGCTCTTAATCCATAAGAAGGCAGGGCACAAACTCAAAATGGCTGTAAATCTTTTGAGACTTTAAAGCCTACTCCAATGACATACTTTCTCTAGCAAGGTCATTCCTAATACCCAAACAGCCAGCTGGAGACTCAAGTACTGACCAGGGGCCATTTTCATTAAAACCATACCATCCTTCAGAGGCCCTAGTCAGCCTTTATTCATATTCATCCTCCATATCCAATGAGTAAGTTCCATGAACTTCGCTGAAACTGAGCACATTAGCAGTAACTGCAGAAGGTGTGCCCAGTCCTCGTGGCACCTGAAGGACCGGTCATCTGTGTAAGCTGTTTGCTACATATTTTTCCCCATTAGAACATAACTCAAGAGACTTAATGGGCATGGTGGGACACTCAGGAGGATGGATCTCTTGTGAGTTTGAGGCCAGGCTGATGTACATAGCTCCAGACCAGCCAGGACTGCATAGACCTTGTCCTAAAAAAACAACAAAAAAAAAAACTTGGTCTCTCTTTGCAGAAGCCAGTGTCCTACAGGAGACTTAATGTGCTCCACTCCTGTGTCTGTTCCAGTTTCCTTTTCCTGGAACATGCTAGGCACCATCCCCACCACAAGGCTTTCATATATTTCCTCTTGGCTGTAACTGCTCCTGCAGATAACTAAATGACTTTCTCGCTCAGTTCTTTGAAGCCTCGGATTTTGGAAGGCATTCCTGACTAACATGTTTCTAAGTGGCATCTCCCTGTGCCCAAGATACGGACTCCTGGATTCCTGCTCTGCTTCAGCTCACTTTACACAGCAGACATCACCATCTGCTACTTTATTTTCCTGTCTGTTCTTGATAGAAGGTAAGCTCCATAAGGGCAAGAGGGTTTACGATTTGCTTGCTGAGTTCAGAATAAAATACCAACTGTGTTGAATGTAAATAGTAAACAGCCTTAAGTGGGTATGGCACTTGGGGTGGGGAGTTGGAGCTGGAAGGGAAGATGACTGGTTTAGGCTGTTGTGACATAACTACTGAATATTGCCAAGTCCAAGATCAATTTAAGACTTCCTGTAACATGGCTTACAGTCACAAGAAAAGCTGCCTTCCTGCTATGTCAACATGACAGGGAGGAACCCTCCCATTATGAGGGCCCCACCCTCATGACCTCATCCAAACCCAATGGCTTCCTGCCATGGCTTGGATGTGGAATATACCCCAGAGGCTCATATGTTGACAACTCTCTTGCCAATAACACTATTGGGGGGGGGGGGGATGTGGTCAAATGTTGTGCACTTGTGTCTTGAGCCATGAGGTAAGCTTCTTGCTCTGCCACGTGCCTCTAATATGACAGGCTGTCTCACCACAGCCCAGAAAGAAGAGGGGCAAATGGTCATTCAGAGAAACCTGAAACAGCTAAACTCTTTCCCAAGTGGGTCATCTGGGGATTGGATGGGGGACAGTGCTGGACACTGAGTGCCCAGGGTCTGTGCTTACATACTACTAAGCAAGCACTTTACCAATCCCTGTTTCAGGAGCTTATTTATTACTAAAAAGTTCACACCCCAAAGGATCCCTCAGCACATATCCTCACATGTGGTGTCGGGCTTCACGTGAGTGCGGTGAGTGGGCACCCTGACTAAATTTTACCCGTTACATCGTTTGCTCATTAACCGAGTAATGGTGTCCTCAAAGTGAAAGTGTGGATCAAACAGAACAGAGAGTTGGCGGTAAGAGGACTTGTTTGTAAGGGGGTGGAGACAGGGCAATGGCGCAAACCTATCAGTTTTAGGTCAGGAGTGGATCTGGGGGGAGTGGAGGAGGAAGAATATGATTATACGTTGAATATATGTATGAACTTATAGATGTCTTAAAGTAACACCAGCTTGTTTTATCTTGTTAACTCTTGTCATTGAGACAAGTGTGTCTGTAGTCTTGGAACTAGAACTCAAGTCACAGAGATCCTCCTGCCTCTGCCTCCCAAATGCTGGGGTTAAAGGTTATGTGCCACACCTGGCTCATTATGTAGTTTGAGACTGTAAGATGGAAAGCCTGAGCTTGGTTCTGCCGGTGCCTCAATAGCCTCTAAATGAGGTAACAATTCACTGCTTACATCTGAAACCAAGGCTGAGCCGCAGCGCCCCAGCAGACCTCTCAGCTGGCACCCGGCCGAGCACTGGCTTTACTAGACTCCTTTGCAGCGGCTGTTACTCGTTCTGTAACCTAGAAAACTAGGCGGTAGAGACATAGAAAAGGAAGATGACGCGATGGTAACATGGGGGGACATGGGGGGATGGGATGGGAACTTGTGTAGACAGCATGACAAAGGAAAGCCAAAGAGCGGAGACCAAGTCTTAGCATCGTTTACCTCTAACAGGAACTACTTCCAGGCTTCTTAAGGAAGATTAACTCTGTTTATTTATAGCCTGGCTGTCCTGGAACACATTGTGAAGACTAGGCTAACTCCAAACTCACGGGGATCTGCCTGCCTCTACTAAGTGCTGGGATTAAAGCTGTATGCCACTGTCCCAGCTGTGTGTGCTAGGGTCCAAACTCAAGGCCTTGCGTGTGCTACCAGGTGCTCCATCACCCAGCTACGTTTCTGACTACAAGGAACGTAGTTGAAGAAGTCATATTGCTTTGCTCTGAAATCCTTAAGTGAGCTCGTGTTAATAGCTGCTTGGCAGTGTTTCTAAGGCAAATCTCTTCCTAGACTTAGGGTCACTTTGACCCCAGTAGTAGCCTTGCCAGACTTACTGTAGGCTGCAAGGAACTCTAGTGTTGTAGGTATTAATTTTTTTAGTGATGTTTGAAATGGTTTTGTGCACCATTGAGTGAGAGGCTGCCTAGGTCTTCCAATCCAATTTTGTATTGTCTGTAGGTGTCGGATTTCTGTGGGGGATGTTTGATTGCTTATGATCTGCACCTGAGAAGTTCTAAATCAATAAAAACACCTGAGCTCAAATGCTTGGGGTTCCACTGGCAGTATGGCGCTTGACATAACGGTGGTTCCCTCTGCTAAGTCTGGCAGGGCTTCCACATATGAAAACACCTCCATGTCTTCCTTGCTGAGCCTCCACAGTAGGTGAACTACTACTTTCTAGGACTTTGTGTTCTCAATGCTATGATGAAGTGCCCAACGAAAGTAATTTAGGGTTTGTTTTGGCTCAGCATTTGAGGGTACAGGTCCATAATGGTGACAGCAGGCGCTCCCGGCAGCTGTTCACATTGCATCCTCAGTCAGGAAACAAGGGTAGATGAATGCTCTGCTTGCTTTGATTTTAATCTTTTTATTTAGACTAGTATGAATGAGAATGGCTCCCATAATCTCATCTGCTTGCATACTTGGTCCCAGTTAATGGTACTGTTTGGGGAGTGTGGCCAGTTTTATAAATTGCCTTGGTCATGGTGTGTGTGTGTGTGTGTGTGTGTGTTTTTTTTTTACAGCGATTGAAAAGTAATTAATACAGACTGGGACCCCAGCCCAAAGAATGGCTCTGCCCTCATTTAGAGTGTGTGTGTGGGGGGGTATACGTGTGTAGCGCATGCATGTGAAGTTTGTGGGTTCACACACCTAGACACATGTAGGCCAGAGCAGAACATTGGGTGCCTTCTATTATGTGTCTTTTATTTACCTTGACAAAGTCTCAAGAGACTGTAATAGAAGCTCATCATTCAGGCCAGGCTAGCTAGCCATCAAGCTCCAGGATGTGCCCATTTCCACCTCCCAGAGATGGAGTCACAGGCAGGCACAGTGGTGCTGGCTTTTCACACACATGCTGGGATTCAGATTGACAGTCACAGAACACATGCTCTTGTCCACTTAGCATCTCCTCAGTCCTACAGTGGGTTTCCCCCTCTTAACTCCTCAGGCGTGCCTTCTACAGCTTGTCTAGGTTATCCTAGACTATTGCTTGACAGCATTAACCAGGACAGATGCTTCACCAGCATTTCACTCATGCTGTTGCTGGCTCTGCCCTTGCTTCTCCGTGATCTTTCACAACATTTCCTTAGTACAATTCTATCTAGTCCTTGAGGGCTTACTGCTTGGAGTACCCAGCCACCAAAGGAGACATCATCAAGAGTGAGGAACTAAGGTCTGGGGATAGCTTTTGATCCCATCGCCCAGGTGTGGTGAAGGCATCCTGCAGTTCTGGCACCGCAGAGGTAGATACAGAGGATCAAGGACATCCTTGGCTACAATAGTTCATGTCAGCCTGAGATATCTGGGACTTTGTCTCCAAACAACAAAAGAGGTGAGCGAGGCTTCTGGGAAGATGAGTAAGAGCAGCCAGAACTGAGTATCACTGGGAATTGTTTTCTGTTTCTGAAATTAGATGCTGCAAATTCAGTCTGGAGCATTGTAACTTTATGATGTTGCGAGTTACCCCATCGTAACCACCAGAAAAACAGGTATCAAATACACACAGGAGGAAATGCAGGTATTAATGCTTTACTGTGAAAACAAGACAATGCAGAAAGTGGGTACCTCGAAAAATGGCAAGAGAGTTAGTGCCCCTCACCAGCAAACACTTTAGGTGGGAGAAGTAGGTTTAAAGTCTCCAATCAAATGACAGAATTTAATATGAATAAAAACAGCCTTCCAGTTTTGCTGGCTACAGTAAACTCACATTAGATTTCAAGATGAAAATGAGTGAAAGGGTAAAAAGAGTCTCTCACAGATGCTTAATTGACAAAGATCAGGAGTGGGCAAATTGCTTTCCTTTGTGTGGAGGGCCTGAAGTTGATGTCTGGTGTCTCGGTCCCTCACCTTACATTTGAAGTAGCTTTGCTTGTTTCCTATTGCTTTGAGACAGGCATCTCTGAACATGGAGCTGCTGATTCAGCTGTGCTGGCTGGCCAGCAGACTCTTATCCCCATCTCTCCAGTGTTCGGATCCCAGGCACACTTGGGTTTTTTCATGGTGCTAGAGACCCTGGTCTTCTTGCTTATCCGACAAGCACTTTGATCAAACTGAGTTGTCTCCTCAGCCTGGCATGCTATATTAATTAAGCAAAAATAAACTAAATCACAAAAATTAATCACTAGAGTGATGAGGTGGCTCAGTGGGTAAAAGCCGAGCAGGCCTGACAATCGAGTTTGCTCAAATCCACATTAAAGCTAGATGCGGTCATATGTGTCTGTGATACCACCGCTGAAGCTGAGACAGAAAAATGGCCTGGAAGCTTGTAGGCCAGCTGGCCTGGAGTAAGTGCACAGCACAGCAGCACAAGGAGAGCTTTCTTCAGAAGCTTTTTGTTTGTTGTTCTAGGAGCATGGTGGTTTTACCTGCGCCACTTGTGTGTCTGGTTCCTGCAGAGACCCAAGTGTCTTGGAACTCTGGAGCTGCAGATGGTTGAGTGTAGCCATGCAGGTCCTCTGGAAGAGCAGCCAGTGCTCTTCCTCTTTTCATCCTCCAGTTATTGTTATGTTTTAGAGTTATGTGCAGGTGCCGTGGAGACCAGAGGTGTCAGATCGTCCTGGAGCTAGAATTACAGGTGGTTGTGAGATTTCTCCAAACCCTGAAGATAGCTCTTATATATGTCTTTTCTCACCATAGCCCAGGGAAATTATAAATCGGTGAAAGAAGGAATATTGTTAAAAAAAAAAAAAACACAAGTTTTGGAAAGTAACAGAAATGGAGAGAGGCCAGTTGCTGAACATGGAACCCTGGCCTTTGCATATCCAGAGCTCTTGCTTTACCACTGAGCTGCTTCCTAGTCTCAAGGGTACAGTTAATCAAAGTGTCAAAGGAACAGCCAACACACAACAGCAGTTCCTCCAGCACACCACCAGTGGATCAAAGAAGAAATCATCTGGAAAATTAGAAAAATACATAGAGATAAAAGACAACAAAACCACAACATACCCAAATATACAGAAACCAGTGTCAGCAGTACTAAAGGGGGATTGCATAGCTGTAATGGAATGTTTACAATTGAATCAAAGATCTAAAGTTGAATGTAACTTACATAAAAAAGAACAAACTAAATGTAAAAGTAAAAAGGAATAACAGTAAAAAAGGTAGAAAATAGGGAAGATGATAGAACCTAATGTTTATTTTAAAAAAAACAATAGCATTCATAAATGTTAGGTATATGAACCCAGGTGGGGGTGGGGAGACTTAAATCACTGAACTGGATACCCTTAATCCCAGCACTCTAGAGGCAGAGGGCAGGCAGATGTTAAAATTACTTTAGGGCGCTAAACGGAGAGTCCAGACGTTGTAATTTCCAATGCTCTTTATTAATCACAAACCATGTCAAATCGCAGGGAATTCTAACGCCCCGGCAGCTAGGCAGAGAGCTCACTCCAATGGCTTCCTCACCCCATGCTCTTCTCTTGGTTCTCCTCCTGCTCACTAGCTTCTTCTTCCTTGTTCTCTGCTGTCTGTCCCTCCTTCCTCCTTTCTGTCTCCTCTTTCTCTGTCTCCTCTCTCTGCCCTTGCCCTAGTTCTTTTTTATTCCAAAATCCTCTCTGTCTTCACCCAGCCTTCCAATATACAAATCAATGGAGCCTACCCTTCATCTGCCTTAATGCTAAGGGCTGTCCCATTCTTGTGGACAGCCGTATAGTCACTCCTTTGTTTCCTGGTAGGCAGTGAATCCTTTACTTGCTTCAAGGACAGCTTACTAGAACATTATCCATAACTAAAATCTCCCACAACAGGCAGATTTCTGAGTTTAAGGCCACCCTGGTCTGCAGAGTGAGTTCTAGGACAGCCAGAGTTACTACAGAGAAACCCTGTCTTAGAAGAAAAAAAATCCTTAGGTCAGATGAATGAAAATACAGCTTACTAGAACATGGCTTAAGACAGTTCAGGGAAGTACAGTTATGAGTGATTACATTAAAAAAAACCAGAAAGTAGGACTGGGGAAATGACAGTAAAATCAGTAAAGTTTACCATGCAAGTTTTAGGACCTGAGGTCAGATAGCCAACAACCTTATAGAAAAAAAAGGTGCAATGATTCATGTCTTCGGCAGCAGAGAGGAAGGTCTTGTGCTCATTGGCCAATCTAGCCAAACTGGCGAGCTCCAGTTTGAGAGTGAGATCCTGTCCCAAAACCAAGGTGAAGAGCAGCAGATAACTCAATGTCGACCTCTGACCTAACACATGCATGTACACACTTGTACACACATAATAAAAATATGTACATATACCCAAATGTAAGTATTTAAAAACCAGAATGATCTCAAATAAATAAACTAATGATGGCCTCTCAATGTCTTAGAAAAATTTGAACAATCCAACCCTAAACCAGAAGATGGCAAAAAGCAGAACAATGCACAGGATAGATTAAAGACTTGGTTCTCTGAAATAATAAGATTGACAAAAGAATGAAGACTCGATAAGATTATAAACTGGAAGGTGTTTCTAGAGATTCCAGTGAAACCCAATGGTTTATGAAAGACTCTTTTGAAAACATTTTAGAAATCTGAAAAATCCTAAACAAATAAATCCCTAGACATACAATCTACCAAAATTAAATCAAGAGGATGGGGCTGGCGAGATGGCTCAGGGGGTAAAGGCAGTTGCTGCCCAGCCTGATGAGTTTGATCCTCAGGACCCATACGGTAGACGGAGAGAACTGACTCTTGCAAGTCGCCCTTTGACCTCCACCGCACGTGCACCATGTGCACACATGCATGCACACCACACACACCCACAACATAGAAATGTTAATGTTTAAATCGGGAGGGTATAGATAGCAGGAAACAACCACTAGGGTGAAGAAACAGCCTCCAGGGTGAGGAGACATTACCAACTAATCCCCAAACAAGAATAACATCTATAGCATATATAAAGATCTGCCAAAATTAAACACTGAAAAGAAATCAATCAAACAGGCTAATAAAGTGTAATCAGTTGTTTCTTTTCATTGCTCCAGCAACACACCTGACCAAAGCAACTTACACAATTTGTTCTGGCTGACATCTCATAAGTTTGCTTTCTGTCACTGTGATAAAATACTGACCAAAACTCTTGGGAAGCCGACAGTCCATCATGAAGGGAAGTCAGGGCAGAAACAGACATGAAGCAAGCTGCCCACTGGCTTGGTTTTCATATTGTGTCCATATTCAACAAACAGAGGGGTAGATGAATGCGTGTGTTTACCTCGCTTTCTCCTTTTAACTCAGTCCGGGATCCCAGCCCAGAAAATGTTGTCACTCGCAGTTCAGGTGGGTCTTCTCACTTTGATTAATCAAGTTGAGGCCTCTCGAATGCATGAGTAGACGCTTGACTCCGACATGATTCTAGATTCGGTCAAGCTGACTTTTTTGTTTGTTTTTTGTTTTCTTGAGAGACACGGTTTCTCTGTTGTAACTCTGGCTGTCCTGGAACTCACACTGCAGACCAGGCTGGCCTCGAACTCACACAGATTCGCCTGCCTCTGCCTCCTGAGTGCTGGGATTAAAGGCGTGTGCCTCCACCGCCTGGCTTCAAGTTGACAATATTAGTTGTAAACCGAATAAGCCTTTCTCAAAAGAAGAAATATGACTCATAAATAGTGGGACATTCTCAGGTATCAGGGAAATGCAAACCTGCTTCAAGCTTCCATTTCACCCAAGTCAGAACAGCTAACAAGAAAATGAATGACATCAGGAGGTAAAGGCAGGTGAGTTCAAGGCCAGCCTGAACTCTACATAACAACTACATAACAACTTCCAAAAAGCCAGAGCTATGTAGAGAGACATGCCTGTGCCTGGGACCCGTCAGAGGTCAGAAAAAGGTATCATATCCCCTGCAACTGGAGTTACAGGTGGTTGTGCGCCACCATGTGGGTGCAGGGACTCAACCTGGACCCTCTGCAAGAGCAATGAGTGCTCTAAACTGCTGAGCCACCTCTCCAGCCTTTTTCCACTTCTGCCTCCTGCTCCTTTTGTGCTGGTGGTTATTTTGAGATAGGGTTTCATGCAGCCCAGGTGGCCTTAAATCCACAGTGTAGCAGAGGAGGCTGGAGACTGGTCTTGAACTTCTGTTCTCTCTGACCCACCTCCCACATGCTGGAATTACAGGCATGGACCTACACCTAACTTTGCTTGTTTGTGGCAGGGTCTCACTCAGTAGCTTAGTCCTGGGGCTTGCTATGTGTCCCAAATCATAGCTTCCTAAGAGCTGGAATCCCCTTGGTCAGATAAAAGAACTATGCCTGACTTCCATTTCCAGCAATGTTGAGACAATTCTGTTGGAGTCAGCTAAGAAAATCAGACAAAATATTTTATAAATACAGTTTTTATTGCCGTTTTTGAGTAAGTGAGTGATTGTGGGGAGATACCTGTACCACAGGTGCATGCGGAGGTCAGAGGACAACATGCAGGAGTCAGTTTTCTCCTTCCACCATGTGTATGGGTCCTGGGGAATTGAACTTGGGTCATCAGGGTTAGCAGCAAGTGCTCTTGTCCACTGAGATATCTCGCAAGCTGCGTGCACACACGTGTGTGTTTTTAAATGCGTGTGCGTGATCTTTCAGAATGCAAATACTCAACATTTTCTAGAAGAACACAGTGATACAGGACTTGACACTGATGCTCAGGGTTGCTCTTACCCCAGACATGCTGTTCTCTCAGAAGCCGAGCATCACCCAGAAGAGAGAACAATTCAGATACAGGCTCACTAAATGTGGCAAGCCTTGTAAACTACCCTATATGTTGAGTTCAGGACCTTGCGTGAACATTCCATGCTAGTCATTTAGACTGACTCTCACAGGAGTGCCTGTCATCTGAGGGCCTGAGGATCTGAAGAGCTGATCTTAGATAACAGTATTCCTGGATTGCTCAAGTTACTGAAGGAAAATACCATTGTGCTAGGTTTACATTGTTTCTCCAAATGTTTTTTTCAAATGCCAAATATAGCACCAGTTTAAAGATACATACGTAGGTCATGACATGAACTAGGCTCAGTAAGAAAAACAGTAGAAAAGGAGCCAGGGATTTTCAGATACCAAATGTCAGAAGGTAAAGTTACTGTGCAACACATTCCTGGCAACAAGAGAGAGCTAGAGAATCGTGGCGAGAGTATGAGCTGCACTGTGCCCACACCCTTCTGACTTACACGTTGAGTCTTAACCCTTGATAACTCAGACTGTGACAGTACTTGCAGAGAAATGAGCCAGCTGGACATTTGCGATCAGAAACACAGTATCCAAGGAAAACTCAATGGGCAGGTTTAAAGGTTGACTAATCACAGTTGAGGATAAAATTAGTTCAACCAGAAATTGCAGGCAAGATGGAAGGTTGCTTTCACAGAAGTGGCATTTGGACTGAAACAAAGAGATCCTAATGACTCCACCCAGAAACCTCTTGGAACTGATAAACAATTCAGCAAAGTAGCAGGGTATGAAATCAACTAACCATAGGCAGTAGCTTTTCTGTAACAAACAAAAGCATGCTGAGAAAGAAATCAGGCAAACAATTCCACTCACCACAGCTGAGAGAAAGCAACTGAAGAAGAAACCTAACCAAAGAACTGGAAGAGTTGTACTTAAAAACACAAGAAAGAAAATGACACTAGAAGAAAGATTTCCCTGTGATTGTGGACTGGAAGCATTAAGAAAGTAGCTATCCTACCAAAAGCAACCAATAGATTCATTACAATCCCAAAGCCATTCTTCACAGAAATAGAAAAAAACCATGTTAAAAATCTTTGTGGGAGCTGGGAATTGGTAGCACAGGCCTTTAATTAGAGAAACCCTGTCTCTACCTCCCTCCCCGCCGCCCCCGATCCTCGTGGAGAAGCTGGATGCAGCTTAGTTGGTAGAATGCATGTCACACACGAAACAGGCAGAGCAATGCATTCTGAGGTCCCAGCACTCAGGAGGTGGAGATAGGATAGTCAGTTTTTAGACCCTGTCTCCAAATAAAATTTTGCTGAGGTAAAGAAATGGCTCAGTGGTGAAGAACACTTGCTGCTTCTTCCAGAGGACCCAAGTTCAGTTCCCAGCATCCACTTCACCTGGTTCACAACTCCCTGTGACTCCAGCTACAGGGACCTATGGCCCGCCCTCTGTGAGAACCTGCACTCACATGGCATACATCCATATAAACACATGCACACAAATAAAAATAAAGCAAAAGAAATTTTTTTAAATTTGCTGAGACTCAGGAGGCAGAGGAGGCGAAGCTGTGAGTTTGAGGCCAACCTGGTCTACAATGTAAGATCCAGGATAGCCAGAGCCACATAGTGAGACTCTGACACTCGGAAAAACAGAATTCCAAACAAAACCAAACAGGAGGATACCTTCCCTATGCCTAACAAGCAAAGGATGCAGGAAATTCCTGTCTGAAGGAAGAACCAACCACACAGCTCTCAGCAGTGTGCATAGGTGCTTCTCAAACGTCAGCAAGGTGTGGCCCACCTGGAAGTCTTGACAAAATGCTGACTTGGCAGGAGGCCTGGGTGAGGACCGAGATGGTGAGTGGCCAGGTGACAGCACAGGACTCAGGTGCCGTGAGAAGCGAGGGTGAGGATGATAACAGACGCAGCCAGCAAACACAGGCGGCCTTTCCAAACGTTTTATTTTTCTCTCATTAGCAAACATACAAATAGAAGGGTAGATTGGACTCCGTTGGTGGACGACACTTCCCAGTGTCATAGCTATCCTTTCCCATGAACTTGTTCTAAGAGATGTTAAAACAAAGCCAGCCATCGTTTCAATTTCACCTCTACCAGATAAGGATTAAAAAATAAAGTCTGCATGCAGTGTCATTATCACACAGACTAACAGTATCATGGATAACTTGTTGAAATCTTCTCATAGTCATCTGCCACATTCTTATTTTTCAAACTTCTTCCCAGGCTATGGCTTCCTGGTCCATTCCCCCAGGCTCTGGGACTTCTTCCGGGACTGAACGCATAGGTATGGTCCTTCTAAAACCAAAATGTATAACTTGCCAATTTCATTTCTGGGACAGTTTGCTAAAAAACAACACCAATAGCTTTAGAACCATCCCTTTTGAATCTGAGCCTCATTTTCCCTGGTCTCTGCCTTGAGATTAGAACAGTAAACAACAGGCTAGCCAGGAGGCCTCTGGCGTTTGGATGGAGTTGCCGCAAGAGGCGTCTGGGGGATCACATCCCCCAAACTTTTAGCTTTGAACTCCTTCAGTCTCTCCCACACACTTCCTCTACACACCCAGTATCTCAGATTTTTAATCACCGTATAAATTGCTTGTGTAATTCATCAAGGTGTGTGACCCTCTGCTCCTCCCGTCCCCGGTATGGGTAGAACGGGCTTCCTTTAAGGGAGGAACAGACCCAATTCCGCCCCCGTGCCAGGTCCTGTCCTTGCATGGAGCTCTCTTCTCTCAGCCTGCCCCTGGCAACCACGAGGTGTAGCCAGTACATTCTGCCTCCACACTCCCCCATCAAGTTTCCAGCCTCCTAGCCCTCAGGCTCTTAAGAGGGGACACTAAACTTCCTGCCAGCTTTACAACCAAATGCCAAGGGCTGCTAAGTGTCAGCCCTGAGGAGGGGAAGTCTGTGTCACGTTCGGTTCACAGTGTTCAAGCTGTGTTAGTGAGGCTGCGTGCGACAGGATTCAAAGTCAAAATCATTAAGCACAAAGGGACATTGATGGGCAGGATGTGGGCGTCTCCTCCAGTGCTCTGGACTCCGGAAAGGCAAGAGGTGGATGGGACTTCCTTCCTAGTCTTGCCTCTCCCCCACTCTTTTCTGGTAGGCTCCTTCTGACCTCTGCAGATCCCTCCGAGCAGTCTGAGTGTAGGTGTCAAAGAGGTACCTACCCCTAGTATGAACCACACTGCAGAGGAACTGTGTGAATCCCGATGACTTGGTCTACGAGACCAGAGACCAAGTCATTGCATCTGGGTGGAGGCAGGGCAGCCACTTCTAAGTGACTCCAATGTGCATCTGAGGCCCAGAATCACGTGATGGCTTTAGGCAGCGAGGGAGGACTCTTCTGTGGTTCTCGCAGCTCAAGGGGCCTTGCTTGGGACACCTATTTAGGATTGGAGGCTGCCATCGATCAGAAGATTAATTGGTCAGCAATTTAGCATGTACGTGATTATCCGACCATAGCGGCTGTCTGCCACCTGCCTCCCTCCTCCCGCCTGCTTCGGTAACTTGGTGGGAGATGTGGTCACAGACTCAAAGTGGAAGAAGCATGTGGGGAGCAAGAGAGTGGCGGACACTTTCCCAGGAGAGGGACAGACCTGGAGTCCAGAGCAGAGGGTTGCAGTGGCAGAAGCCTGAAAGTGGAGGCAGGGACCGGCACACTCTGAGAGGGGGAGTCTGTGGATGAAGGATGCTGCTGGCCCTTGATGTTCTGGGATGCTTTCCCTCAGTTTCTCCAAGGACATTACCTCTTCTAGAAGGTCATACCTGGACACAAAGCCCTGTCACCTGGCTACACTTCATGGTAAGGAAGCGCTGACAGTCACAATGGGATTAGGGTGAGAGCTGAGCCCAGGGCTGTGGAGTTGGCTCAGTGGAGTCCTGATGTGGTGTCCCTCTCCACTCCCTTCTTCCCTGAGGGCGTGCCACAGTGTCCCCTCACTCGGTTGTGACCCAGCCCCCCATTGGGTCTCACAGAGACTGGCCTTTTCCTCAGGAGGGCTCCCAGGGAGGGCCTAGAACATTCTACCTGTGGGATGATCTCCATGCCAGGAGCTCCTGCACTCTGAGGTTCTGCTCCTTTACTAGGCCTCCAGAGGTAGCTGTGATCTCCCCTCATGGAAGTCCTGGTACCAGACTCCAAGGCGGGGCAGGCAGAGATACAGAGCAGGAACCCTAAGTGCTTCCTGCTCTGCCTGTGCCTGAAACCCACCTCAATAGGACCAGGAGTTGGCTCTGACCTCTCTATTTCCAGGCCCCACCCTAGGCGCGTGGGAACAGACAGGATGACATCACACTTGGGGCTGAATGTTCACTTCTCTTTCCAAAAAATACCAAACACACAGTCTAGATGTGGTAGGGGGTAGAGCCTGGCTGGGAATCTGGACTTTACACACCCAGGGGGCCCTTGATGGAGGCAGGTAATTTAACAACGGGTCTGCAAGTCAAAAGAGAGAGAGCTGGTTAGTGGGATGAGCATAAGTGAAGGAGATGGGCTGTGTAGTTCAGGCCCAGGCAGCCTGGGGCCCATTCCTGGGGCTAGGAGTGACACAGTCTGACCTCGTGACCTGGATGGACATCCATACAGTATTGGGCAACTAACTGCAAGAGCCTAAGGCCTGCTCTCACAGACAGGAGAGCCGAGCCTCCAGGTCTCTCTGATGCTCAGTGTCCTTGTATGTTATGTGGGATAGTTGTTAGCCTAGTGTTTTCTCTGTGTGGTTGCTGTGAGGAGCTCTGGATGGAGTACGAAGGGCTGGCTCTTTGGCCCAAAGCTCTGTGTGCTGAGATCCTTCTGTTGCTGTGATGTCATCAGGGCCCAGCATATGCCAGGCCCATGGCCCCTTCAGTAAATAGGTGAACAGGTGTTGTTAGCATATAAGGCCCTGTGTACTCATTCTGGTTCAGACAGAACAGGTCTGGGCCTTACTGGGTGACGTGTGTGGGCTGGGTCTTGCCTCTGATCTCTGAGTCCTGCACTGTGTTGAGGACCAGGGGCTTGGAGGTCCAGACTGAGTTCAAGGGCTCTGTACACCACCCCCCACCCTCTCCCAGGGTATCATGTCGGCCGGCTGGCATTCTGGTTTAGAGAGCGGCTGGGCAGGGCAGACAGACTCAGACATACTCTCGGGCAGCTGTTGAGGGTCCAGAGCGATAGGGCTGTGGGATGCTGTTGGCTCTCTCGGGCTCTGGACATGTGCAGCAGAGGAAGGAGCCCCCCAGCATGGCCAGGCCAGCAGAAGCCCAGCCGACGAACAGAGCTGGGCCAAATTCATACCTGTAAAAGGGTAAGGAGGACTGTATCAGGCTGCAAACCCCAGCCCTGCCTGGCCCTGTACCTCTTAGGGGTTCTGCTCCCCCCAAACCAGCACCTAGTAGATACAGGGCAGCACACAAGGCACTCACAGGCATCCTCCTCTCCAAATAAACTGCTCTGAGTACTCTCCCTGCCTTCCTCCCCACCAGCATGTCCACACACACCACACAGCTCAAGCCTAGGGTGGGCAGACCGGGTGGAGGGTGGAGACAGAGATCCACAGGATGCAGAGGACATCCATTGTCTTCTTTCCCAGTTTTGGTCCAGTCTCTGGAGCAGCATCCAGCCAGGGACTGCTCCTGACTGCCCTCTGGATATGGTTCCACTTCTGTCTGGCCCTCTGGGCGCTCCACACCCAGCCCCGCCAAATAGCCTGGCTCTTTCAAGATTTTCGCATCTCTGTGTCTTGGTATAGGTCTTAGAACACCTTTCCAATGTCTTCTCTTCCTTTGGGGCCCAGCTCACATAGAAGCTCCTGACTGGGAGGCTTGCCTTGCTGTTCCCCCTCCGTCCCCTACATGCTCACCTCACCCCTCACACATTCCCCACCAGAAGGATCTCTTGATCTGTAGTTCCTGTAGGGCAGACATAGACTTAACTGTGCTGTCAGGACCCCACCCAGGCAGCCCTGGGAGTCCTGAAGGGATGCTCCTAGTCTTCCTAGTCCCAGATTGGCTCCTTGTGTCAGACCTTGCATGGTAGGTCTTTGTGCTGTAGCTGCCCATCCAGGGCACAGCTCCTTGTCTGAATTCCCCTTCTCTGTCTTTTCCATGGAGCCCTCCCATGGAGACAGCCCAAGTGTCCTTTCTCACCCGCCCCCCACCAAGTCCGCAGGATATCTGGACTAGGAACTAGCATGCTTTACTCCTGGCTGGACTGAGAGGGGAAGAGCCAGGTAAACTTAGGCCCTTCCAAAACCCCCCATCCTCTGCTGTGCTGGCTTCCTCCCTGTTCACACACAGCGCAGTAGCTTCACCCAGGACGAGGGGCAAAGTCTCCTCATAGCTGCTGGGCTTACCTTAGCTACCCATTTTCTCCAGTTCCATCTTCCCAGTTTCCCCCCCAGTTCTGCTGCCTTCTGAAAGAAGCTACATTGGCCTACTGCTGGCAGTTAGAAGTAAAATAGCCCAGGTGTACTGAGCCCCGGGCAGAATCCTTTTCCTCATCACCTCTTGGACCCTCACAGACACAAGAGACTCTCAGGTTCTAGCACGAAAAAATTAAGTCACAAGTGACCCAGGTTACCAGGAAATAACATGGAGCTAGACTTCAGACCCAGAGCAAGGGCACTGAGCTCCCCAGGGGCCTGGCTGTACCTGGATGTCCACGGCAGACCTCCTGTTCCTCCCAAGGGCCTGGCCACACCCCATGCGGCTCTCCTTTCTCAGAAACTAGCTGGGGCTCATTCCCTATTTCCTCTTCCAAGTGACAGCTGGGGCCAGGGAAGACAGACAGGAAGGGAAGATGGACAGGATGGAGGGCCAGCTCCAAAACTCACCTGGCATTGACAGGCGTGCTGGGGTTGAAGAATTCCTGGGTCACCAGGGTAGCATACCATGAGACAGCGGTCAGAGTACAGAGACCTAAGGACCAAGCAGGAGCGCTCAGCTCCACCTGGCCCAGCCGGCCATCAGAGGTAGTCCATCTGCATGGTCAAGAGGGGAGAGGAGGCAGGGCACTCACCCGCCAAGAGGAAGAGGGCCCCCCCAGAGATGGCCACACGGCTTTTGGCGATAGGGTTGCTGTCTCCAACCCGCGTACACTTCATGCCCACGACGCTGAGCACCATGGCCACAAAGCCCAGGAGGATTGCCACCACCATCAGGGCTCTCGCTGACTGGATATGACCTGAGGTAGTGTGAGAAGGTACTGAGTGGGTGACTCATCAAGGGGAGGTGGGGATGGAGGGGTTAGACCTGAAATGGGGAGAACCCAGCTTGGGAGGGCTTGAGTAGGAGCCCAAAGGGGCCTGACCATTTGCCTGCTTGTGAGAAGAGACCATGGATGTTTGAGGACAGGGTGTGGGGGTGAGGTCATCGTCACCACTGACCCCATTTCCCACTGGCCCTTACCAGCTCCTCTGAATGGTGCTGAGTGATGGAATAGTTTGAATTTGCTCTTCTGCTGCTTTCTCTGAATTTGTTTTTTCTCCTCAGGCCTGGTGCACCCTTGAGCAGCAGTAGATAGAGCAGGTGCTGCTCAGGATTGCCAGAGAAAGAGCTGAGAGTGTGTGAGGCCCAGCTAAGCACAATTGGTCACCATCAGCAACCCTCAGTCCTCCATGGAGCTGTATGCCTGCTTCTCTATGAGTGTGCTGGTCAGTTCTAGGCCCCAGACAGCTCAGGAGACTTTGGTCCCTGAGGCAGGCCAATGACCTGTCTGGACCAGTGTGCAGTGGGGCTGGCTGGTGGCAGTTCTGCTCAGGTGCTTGCATGCCTGTAGGAGTGCAGGTGGGCTGGTCCCACCAAGGTCAGAGCTGTAATGGTATTTCACTGTGAGCCAGCTTGAAATGCCACATCTCAGGAGTAGGTGAGCGTGTGCGTGTGCCTGTGTGTGTGTGTGTGGGGGGAGGTGTTCTAGTGCTGTGTATCCAGCTGCAAGGCATATACACCTATGTGTGTATACATGTATCTGTCAATATAGAATATGGAAAGAAGAGGGACAGAGGTGTTAACAGGCTTATGGAGCCAGACCCTCCCCTCTCAGTCCACCCCTCCCCCATGCCCTAGTGTCCTGGTGACACAGGAGAACACCAGAGTGCAAAGGGTTGGGTGCGTGGCTAGAGTGGCTGGCTGGCCCGAATTCTCCAGTGTACATAGGGAGGCAGATAGGGAACCATGCAGGGGCTGGAGGGTGCTGCCCAGTGCTGAGAGCAGGCTGTGAGAAAGCTTGCCCTAGACCTCCCCAGCCCACCTGAGCCTCCTCCCAGGCTCCCACCAAAGGCCTACCGTCCAGGGCCAGAAGTGAATCATAGAGCTTGCATTGCACCTGCCCGGTGCTCTGAGAGGCGCAAGACATCCACAGCCCTTCGTAGAGACCCACGGCGGTGATGATGGCGTCTCCTGCATAGGACGATTGCTTCCATTGCGGCAGGGCAGTGCTGGCGATGATGCCCACCCAGCCACCCAGGGCTAGGAAGTAGCCCAGGAGCTGGAGGCCTGAGTTGGCCATGGCCCAGGAAGGAGTCCAAGGGTTCCAGGGCTCAGAGATGGGCCAGGGTCTGGGACAGTACTGTGGTCATGGTAAGAGGAACAGCTGGAACAGGGGAACTAAGCAGCACAGGAGGAGGGGAGGAGCGGAGGGGACGGCTGGCTGGCCAGCCGCAGAGTCAGCCCAGCCAAGGCAGTGGCTGCTGGATTCCAGAATGCAGGGGGCGGCCCAGGGGCTGGAAAAGGCCAAAACCCGCCCACAGTCAGTCCCCAGCAGATCTTTTGCCCTGCTTCTTGGGGGTGGAGGGCGGGACATAGAGCCCAAGGTGGGCTCCTGCCCTCCCTGCTTCAAGAGTAAGGAAAGGAGGGGCTCTGAGGAGTGACTCTTTCCCTCTTTCCAACCAGGGAAACCCCTTTAAGAGAGTGCCCTAGGAATCTAATTCCTGCAGTAAGCACCGGCTCAGTGGATGGCTTTGCTGCCCATTTGTGTCTGGTCCGAACCTGGACTTTCTTACTCACTGACTTGAGGATGGAAAGGGAAGAGATTCTAGTTACAGCAGGAAAAACTAGAGTTGCGCGCATGTGTGTGCACGCGTGTGTGGTGTGTGTGTGTGTGTGTGTGTGTGTGTGTGTGTATGTGTGTGTGTGTGTGTGTGTGTGTGCGCGCGCGCGCAAGTGCGTGCGCTGAGGATGGAAGCCAAAACTCCAGGCAAGCACTCCACCACTGAGCTATCTCCCCTACAGCTAGTTCTTCATAAGGGGTCTGAGGCCAGATGTGCAGAGACTAGGTTACATGTGAGGTGCTGGGGAGAAGAGACCTGGGTACCTGGAAGCCATGTGTGCTAAAATAGGGGAAGCCAAACCAGGATCATGTGCTGTAGGGTCTGTTTGCAATCTGAGGAGTCAGAAGAGGGACCCCACAGTTTCGGGCCAGTGGTGGCTGGTCAGTCTCAGATGTGGTGGGGAGCTGGGGAGGCTCGTGCCAGCATCTGGCCAGGGCCTGGAGGAAGGAGAGCAGCTCAGCCAGTTAATTCCTTTGTTGGCTGCTTCAGCAGCTCCTGCTGGACCTGGGACAAATAGCCCTGATCCCTAGTTCCAGAACAGCCTGGCAGGGGCAGTGGCCTCTGCACATTCCTGGGGTCCAGGCTGCCCCCTCCTAGACCCCTGCCTGCCCCTTCTCACTCAGCCCTCGGGAGCAGGGAATGTTTAACTTCCCTGGGTCTCATTAGCAATCCTCTCACGTTCATTTCGGGGGCCCCCCTGCAGGCTTGGCATGGGTGCAAGAGGAATGTCACAACCCTGCTCCCACTCCAGCCAGCCTCCCAGCCGCCCTCCTGCATCCCCTGCATCCCACTGCCTTTCTGGAGCTGCAATGTGGCCAGCTTCCTCCCCCACAGCATCAGCCCCCACTGCAGGGACAAACCCTCAGCCTGCTGCCTAGCATTCTTCACGTGGGTGCCTGGCACTGTCGGACAATGACAAGCCTGTGTGCCCGCTCAGGGAGTGGGCCTCTGGTATGGCCTGCAGCTCCATCTCTGAGCAAGGGGGATCTGGGGGAGCTGGACAAGGGGTGAGTGGTATTTGGTAGACAGTGCCACAAACTGGGTTCCTCTGACTTCCTGAGTCTGTGTACCCAGGATCTGCTTCTTGGGATAGCCTGCCAATCCCATAAAACCAATGGGGTCCAGAACAGTGACAGAGAAGCTGCTTCTGACTTCAAATTCTTCTGCCATGGATGATAACAAGACAATAGGATCAAAAGAAGCAGGGGAGGTTACCAGAGTCCAAAGTGAGACAGGAGATACAAGCAAAAGACCCAGGGGTCAGGGGGTTGGCAGTGAGACCTTGCTAGCTTCAAGGGAGCCCTTCCTGGCAGGCAGGTAACTGGGATGTGTGTGTGCTATTTGAAAGGTCAGACAAGGCCCTCTCTCCCAAAGCTGGTTCTTGACCTCCTGCAAAGGCGGCTCTGTGAGGAAGAATCAGCGCTCATTCTGACCTTGGAAGCATTGTTCTGATATACCTGAGTTCTGGAGCCTCACAGACACACGGAACATTAGCTGTGACCCCTGTCTGCAGATGTGTGAGAACAGAGGTAGAGGGGAAAAGGATCGGGTTACTGACCCAAAACTAATGTGTTCCAGATGTGAAGTTGAGGGGCCACCTGTCTGTACCTCCATTCTGGGCATCCCCAAGCCTCACCCTAGGGACCCAGAGCCTACATGGTTGTGTGTGTGTGTGTGTGTGTGTGTGTGTTTTGAGACAGGGTTTCTCTGTGTAGCTCTGGCTGTCCTGAAACTCACTTTGTAGACCAGGCTGGCCTTGAACTCACAGAGATCCGCCTGCCTCAGCCTCCCAAGTGCTGGCATTAAAGGCCTGTGCCAACACCACCACACTTGCTCCCTGCCACCACCCCACCACCACCACCATGGAAGCTCTTCCAGTTGCTTTTCCCTCCGTCATTTGAAGTTTTGGGTCTGCGGTCTGTCCTACCTGGGTATCCTCTGCTTCCCCTGCAGCCTTCCTGTATCAATGTTCCAAAGGCTTTTGGAATTCAAGTCCTGCTCCTGAAATGGAGTACCCTAGTCCAGCATAGCTTCTCCACCCTAGGGAACCTATCGTTCTTCATGGCTCTGCAGCCCAGTGACTCTCAGGCATGCAGAGAGAGCCAGAAGGCTCAGGGTTTCTAACCCAGTCTTCTATCAGAGCTGATGGGAACTGCCTGGGGTGGACACAAGTCATAGTCGTTAGATTTTGTTCTTGTTGTTGCTTTGTTTTAATGCTTTCACTTCTGGAAATGGCTTTTCCTTGGCTGCTGAAAAGCGTTATGACATTAGGCAAGACCCTGGCTTGTCTTAGTCTGATTCCTCAACTGAAAAATAGGGTAAAATCTCTTGCCCGTCTGGTTCATGAGGTTATTAGGATCACAAATTGCCAGAACTGTGGCTGATTAGAGCAGTCCCCAAGATATCAGCTCCGGGATGGGCCTTCCCTGGTGCTGCCTTACCGAGGCATGGCAGATTGCTTAAGGCTGGGGACCGGCTGCCGCCTCGTACACCAGTGTGCCCGGCTGAGGGCGGCTTTGGTAGGTATGTATTGATCACTGATGGATGGGTTGGTATGAAGATTCATTGTTTTTTGTCTCTCTCATAATGAAAAACCAGGGACCGGCCCACCGTCCTCTCCCTGGTTGAGAGCATCTGATTCAGCCGGCTGCAATCTAGCACTTTCCCTGCAGCTGCCTTGGGAAACTGGAGGCTCCGTAGTGGTACCAGCTCCACTACTCCCAACTGGGTTAAGTTCCTGCACAACCACAGACTCAGGACAGAGATGACTTGCCTTGGGCCACACGGCAAGAAAGCGAAAGCGAGATGGCCAACCATGTGCCACCTCTAGCTGCTCTGCCTGCCCAGGCATAGTTCAGCAGCCAGACTGGAATCCCGTAACCCTCTGCCATGTTCCCATCCACTGCAGTTGGTACAGTTGGTACCTTCTTCCTGAGGCCCATAAGCAACTTGAGGCTGCACTAGGAGTCTCAGGTGTTCCACTATCTAACCAGGGCAAGGACACCTTGAGTGCATGGGGGAGTCCAGTGGTGTCTTCACTTCTTGGGAACAGCACTATGCACAGATTGCTGGTGTCCCACTGTCCACCTCCCCACCTCCACCCCCGCTCTGCAGCTTCCCTGGGCACCAGAGACCAATGAGCGTCATGCCCATATCTTCCCTGGGTTTGCTGAGTTGCTCCTTATGTCCCGTGACACTGCCAGAGGCTGTCTCCATCCTGAGCAAGCTTCCTCCTACTTCTGACCTGCTCTTCTACAACCTTTCCGTAACACCAAGCATGCACAATCGAATCTCAGCGGGGACCCTGCCATGACCCACTGCTTCTGGATGAGCCTCCCTAGCCTAATTACATACATTTACCTCTACCGCCCAGCTCCGGCCCAGGCCTCCTCCTCTCCCTCCCCTCCCTCAGCTGTCTCCATTTCTGTCCCAACTGCTTATTTTCCATGTGTTGCCGGAGGAGGCTTTTAATGTAAGGCACATGTTGGTGCTCCCAGCTCACAACCCTGCAGGGGCCTTCAGATCTAACCATCTTACCCCTTTCTTTCTGATCCACTCTGCTCCTGCATTAGCCTTAAAAAAAAAAATTGTTTTTATTTGTACATATGTATACCGTGTTTGAGCTAGTACTAGAAGAGGGCAGCAGATGCCCTGGAGCGGGAGTTACAGGTGGTTATGAGTCACCTGATATGGGTGCCGGGAAGCAAAGTCTAGCCAGGGCTCTTTAACTGATGAGTCATCTCTCTTGCCCCTCTTCAGCCTTCTTTCTGTTTCTTCTGCCCTGGGGCCCTGTCTTGATTTTCTGTACCAAAGGCTTAGAGATATAAGAACCGCACACATACATATTTACACATTTATTATGTTTCCCTACAAATTACAAGCTCTGGGAGGACCAGACTTGCTTTGCTTCTTCAAATATTTCCCCAGCATCAGGCTGGTGCTGTGCTCACTAAATAAATAATGTTCGACTGACTAAGATTGCTCGGGTGTAGGTTCCTACACTCTGTATCTCAAGCACCGTGGACGCGGTGGGCTTGGCGACAGCTATGTGACCAGAGGAGCTGAATCTCCTGTTCCATATTTTTGGTCTCTCAGAGGTACCATCCTGAACATGGGGCTCTCCAGCACAGGCTCTGAGGCCAGCCAGCAGAGTAGGAAGCATGTGGCTGCCCCGAGGGTACGTGCCAGAGCACTGCTGACCAATGCTCTCTGCCAGAAGAGGATTAGCAACCATCCGGATGCTTCATCCGTAGCTTTAAAGTTTATGAAGTGCTGCCACATTGGGTGCTGTATCTAGGCTACACAGCTCCCCAAGAAGGTAGCACAGCGAGGACCAAGATGCCCCTTCTACAGATAATAGCCTAAGGTACCTGGGTACCTGTGTAGCCTGAGGCTACACAGGAAGAGACCCAGCTGGGGACTGGCCAGGCCTTCCTGGGCCACTACACACTGACCAGAGTAACTGCTACCAAGCATGGCTTTTGGGGTAGACTGGAGACATTTCCTCTCTTGGAACAAAGCAATGAAAAACACGAATCATTTATTCTTTGATTGTCTACACAGACACTTAAATATCATGCTGCTCTCAGGCAGCTGCTTATATAGGCCCTAGGGTGGTTCTGGGCCTGCATCCTGAGCCTTTGGCTCAGAGGAGAGTGGTGTCCTGTCACGTCCACTCTAAGAACAGTAGCACCATGCAGAAGGCTGTGGGCAGGATCTTTTGGCTGGGCGGCAGATGGAAGTGTCCCTCACTCTGTAGCCCCGGGTGGGGCTGGGAAGTCCAGGCTGCAGGATGGAGTTCCCCCCATGGGTCCAGTGACAGCCATGCGTGACTTAGCTGCTGTCATAGCTCATCCTTGTGCCGCGACTCTCTGTCTGACGAAGACTCTTCTCCAGGTTTTGGGGAGCCCTGTTGGCCATTCAGGGTCTGCTCCTGGGGGAGGTCCACCTCTTCTGGGCTGAACAGCATCTTTACCAGGTCGTCCGCCTGCACCCTGTCCTGCAATGACAAACTGTCTTCTCAGAGGGTCTCTGCCTAGGCCCTCACCCTCTCAGCTGTTGCTTCAGAGAAAACCATAGTGCTACCACTATGGGACTGGCTCTGGGACTGGCTCCTTCCCAGCAGGCCTAAGCTCCAGTAGCTGCAGCAGGTCCAAAGATTGAACCAAGGACTCCACGGCATCCCCCACCCTGGTGAAGATGAAGGTCCCAGGGAGGGAGGGGCAGCAATGAGTGCACTGGGTGGGAGTCCCTAGCCCAGAACTCCTTTATGACTGGACCAGGAAGGACACAGGGAGAAGACCTAGAGCTTCCGGAAACAGACACACGCTTACTCGCTCACTGTGTCGAGGGTCCAGTGTGAACCACAGGGCGATGGCACAGCGCTGCCCCCTGGTGACAGCCTTCACTCCATGCGGGTTCTCAGTGCCTGAAGAGAATCCCACAGCCCTTCCACACTGGGGCTGCACCTCTGCCTGCAGGGGAGAGGGGGGAAATGGAAAAAAAGCCTTAGAAGAGTCATGGGTCATTAGGACCAGGACCCATAGGACAGTCAGAGGACTGTCATATCCCAAGGCTTCTGGCTTGCGGACGGGGAACAGGCTGGGGATAGTGGTGTGGAGCCCAGTGGTCATCCTGTGCACTGTCCTCTGCAGACATCAGCTCCAGAGAACAGGTTTCTGACCCCAGGGACGGGGACAGGGGAGCACTTACCGTCACTGTCTTGGCATCTAGCTCAGTGAAGTAAAAGTTTCCTCCATCAAAGTCCCCATTGAGGTAAAGAATGGCACTGGAAAGGCATGGAACCAGAGGCTCACCCACCCATGTCCCCAGAACCCTCTCCGTGCTCTCAACTAGCAGCTGGCAGCCCGAAGCTTTACTGAAGCCATGAGCAGCTCAGAAGGTCCCCACCCCCACCTCAGAGACTCCACCACATCCATAGCTAGTGCGCTTCTGTGCCAAACCCACTCCTGCCCTCCTACTCACACCCTTCCTGAGGGGTCTCCCTACTGTCTGTCTTCCTATGTGGGGACTAGGGTCAGGGACCGGCCTCTACAGAGAGCTTGCCCCTGCCTGTGTGTGCACATGTGCACCTAGGATGGGGAGGCGGAGTGCAGGGCATGGAGGAGCTCCCAGGGCATGGAGGAGCTCCCAGGGCAGCGAGGCGCCCTGGTACCACACTAGCTGCATTCACCTGTAGTCCCGGAAAGTGTAGGCGGGGGGTTCCTTGATACACACGAGGGTCTCGGCATTCAGGATGCAGTTATCCACGTGGACCGGGTGGCTACTGTCCTTCCTCTCAGCCTGTGACTCTATGGCCAAGATAATCCACGTTAAGGTAGGGTATACGGGAAACAGTGAGAAGCTCTCTTGTTGACACCTGGGGCAGGGGATGATGGAGGGGTGTCCCAAACTGTATGTGAATCTATGGAGCCATCAGTATACTGGGCCGTGGGGGGGGTCTTTGGTTAAGCCGCAGCTTAGAGATCAGGACAAGCTTTCGGGGTGAACAGAACACAGGGCTTTAGGGTGCCAACAAGGCAGATCCTGGGATGAGTGCCATCACCCTGGTAGAGCTAGAGACTTTCTGAAATAGGAAGGACCATAAGGGTAAACAGAGGAGGCTAGTGGGTGCAGTGTCCACTGGCTTCGGCTTCCATCAGGCCTGTGGGACGGGTGGGGCAGATGAATGGAAGCAGCAAGACGCAGCCAGTGAGTGGGGCTCTGGGAGTGGGGATGGGTGGGAAACCACACAGGGAGAGGAAATGGAAAGAGAACAGACGAGATTACTGTAAACTGCCCACAGATGCCTGAATACACCTTCCTCCAGGGTGAACCTTGCACGCTGTCTGGGGACGGCAGACGCCACCTCACTGGGTCCAGCCCCACCAGTGCCTGCCTGTCTTCTATACCCCTCCCATGGCATCTCTTCTCTCTGCCCCTTGCCACTTCCAGATTTCAAGCCTTCGTCCTCACCTACCTTGGTCACTGCTGACCAGCTCCTCTGCCTCTAGTCTGATCCACCCGCTCCCCGTCTCTCAACACACAGCAGCAAAGTTCGTCTCTTAAGAAACGGAGGCTCTGCCAAGCCCTTTACTGTCTGCTGGCTCCTCCCCATGCCAGCTCTTCTCCACCTCAAGGCTCTGTGGCACACAGTCAAGTGACTGACACATTCCTTTGGTGTGTCCAGATTTTCTTAGAGTTTTTAACACCCTGAGGGAGAGAGAAGGCTTCCAGCACCTGCCACCTTCCAAGGGGGTGTCAGTGCCAGAGTCTACTGAATGCTATGGCAGGACAGAGCTGGCTTTGGGCCACACGTGATCCCTGCAGCCTGGCTGTGCCTCACTTCCCGGTTGTGCTCAGCAAGGCAAAGGGGATGCGAGGGAGACGGAACAAGGTCTTGTACCCCTCTAACTTCAAATGCAGTTGCTCCCATCCTGGTGTCTAAGTTACTAAGAGGGGGCTTGCAGTACCGCTTAGGACCAAGTGAAAGGATACGACATGATTCTCTGTAAGCTGGCAGCGTGCTTAGTTCCTTTGGTGCTTCTATTCTTTTGGAACTGCTCTCTCTGGCTTGCAAGGCTTCCTGCCACCCGGTGAACTCCACAAACCCATTCATCCTGCAAACATCCCACCACCTCCCCTGGAAGGCTTCCTGAGCCCTGGGCAGTTGACTGGATCTGTTTCTATGCTGCTGTCACATTAACGTGCTGGGTGGCAGCCAACGTACTTGAACCGGCTGGCATGACGGTACCCATGCCCTAGTCTCCTCCATGCCCTCAGTGTCTAGTGCAGTCCCGGGGCACAGCCTGGTTCTGAGAAGCTGCAGGGGTGACAAAGCCCACCTTCTATCGCAGTGCGGCACACCAGGTGGGAATAGGAGAAGTAGAGGGGCGTGTCCAAGCGGAAGTAGGACTCCATGACACGCCGGACCTTCTCTGTCACATTGTAGTACATGTGGGCGCTCTGCAGAGGAACTTTCCCTTCCTGCCCGAGCTGCAAAGAACACTGGTGGTCAGCTGCCCTGACTCTCCTCTACGGGCTTCCGGGACACTGAGGTAGAAGGCGGCATGCTGAGAGCATCCCCTGTCCCACTGCTGAAGGAGCAATCTGTTTCCCACACCCGACAGTCTCCTCTCCTTTCCCCTTCAGTCTGCACGTACCCTGTCCGGGAACACAGCCCCTGGGATCAGCCCATGTGCCTGGGGATCCGTCTCATCTGACTCGCCTCATTTCTATCGCACCCGGTCTAACAGCCAAGCTTTACAAGGAAGCGTCCTCGGCATAGCTTATCCCCACTCCCTGGCATCCAGAACATCTGCAGTGAGACAGTTCTCCCTATCCGTCCCCACCCCACCCCTTCCCGGAGCTGGCATGTCCTTCTACTCCGTCCTGGCTGGCAGAGTCATCCGTGCCCCCCTCCCTTCTCTTCCCCCGGCTCCATGCTCTACAGAGCCCAAGATGGATTTTACCTTGAGAGCTTTGAGGACAGTGACACCATAGAACTTTTCGTTCGGGGTGTGTGGGGAGGTCTGGCCTCGATAGCCATCTCCTGAAGTAGCTGCTGCCTAATGGGCTCAGAAGACAAGGCAAAGTCAGTCAGAGCAGCCAAGCTGTCTGACGAGAGGTGTCGACTAAGGGCAGCAAGGGACCGCTGCACCTAAGGGCATCTGGCATTTGGGTGGGGCTGGGGGTGGGGGTTGGGGTGGAGTGAGTGGACTCCTTACATTGGTTAGTCTCTGCAGCTCCTGGCACTCATCATCAGAGATCACACCGTCCATCACCACCCGCTGGGAGCCGTTCAGGACTTTGGAGTTCATGGTGAGACTGATGCCTTCATACAGCAAGGGGCCACCTGCAAATCAAGGACAGGATTAAGTCCCGCAGCGGCTCTGCCCAAGAACAGGCATTCCAGAGAAATCCCCACTCAGTGGCTTCCAAAGGGATGGTAGTCCAGAGGCCATAATCTGGAGGCCCAAATCCTAGGCCTCACTCTGCCACCACCAACTGAGTAAAGAGCTACATGCATTCTTAAAACAGGAACTCCAGAACCAAAGAGCTGGGTTTGATCCCCGAATCCCCCACTTACTGTGTGACCTCAGCAAATTACTTAACCACTCCGAGGCTAATACCTTTTAAAATATTCATGTGTATGGGTGTTTTGCCTGCATGTACATCTGTGTACCATGGGTGTGCCTGGTGCCCAAGGAGGTCGGAAGAAGAAACCAGATCCCCTGAGACTGAAATTTAGACAGCCTGAGTCCTCTGGAAGAGCAAGTGCTCCTACTGCTGAGCCATCTCTTCAGGACAACCCTCTTCCCCTTTTTTTGAGACAGGATCTCACTGCGGAGACCAGGCTGGCCTCAAACTCAGGATCTGCTAGCCTCTGTTGATATTAAAGGCGCGAATCGCCATACCCGGCCTTAACTTTTAATCAATTACTCTGTAAACAGCATCTAACTTATAAGTTTGGCAACGGGTTGTTGTGAGCAACACACGAGGGAAGTCGAGCTCTCAGTACAGTATTTGGCTCACAGCCAACGCTCGGAAGCGCTGCCCGTGGGATCGTCATCGCCTCGCTGTGTACAGCCGCAGTCTCGCGATCCGCCTAACCCACCTCACACATGATGAGAAGCAGAAACAGCAAGCACCTTCTGAAAACAAAGCAGCGCTGGACAGACCACACACGCCAATCCTGAAGCTATGGCAAAGGCCGACGTTTCTCCGTAGTTGTAAAGTGTCTGCCCGGGTCACACCGGAGACCCGGCCTCGGCCCCATCTCCATGCTGAGACCGTGTGAGTGGGGCAACGGGGAGGGCCTAGCACCCGAAGGCAATGGCAGTGTTCCCCACAGTCAGACAGTAACCAGCGCTGGACACCACGCGGTGCCCTCACAGCTCGGGGGAGGGAGGCTACAGGAGGCTTTGTAAGGTTTCTCTGAGGCATCTTTAAGGGCGGAGATGGTGAGGGGTACATCAGGAGTGGGGACGAGCACGACCCGTGGGCCAATGGCGGGCTCAGGGGACCAGAGACAGCCCATCCTATTTGACGTAGAGATGGAGGATACACATAGAGGATGTGTAAGCATCCGCTTGAATATTGAGGATGCATGCGTGGTTCTGGTGTTTGGAAGACAGGCCTGGCGTCGGTGTGTGGGAAAGGATGAGAACAGACAGGAGGTGTCTGAGCCTATGTGGGCCGTAGGCGATGGAAAAGGAGGAGGCAGGTGAGGAGGAGAGCAGGGAGCAGCCATCGCTGTGGGCAGGGAGCAGGGCAAATGGGAGCAGAGGAGACAGGAAGGTCCGGGCTCCTGATAACAATGTGAGTGGTCCAAAGAGTTCGGAGAGGGAGGTAGAAGGCTTACGCTATCCATACTTACTGTGGCTACACTACTCTAACTGTGACACAGGAATCTTATTTCTTAGCAAAGGCCCATTCTCAGGGCCGTCTGGATGACAGTTCCTTGGTGTGTTGGAAGGGGAGGAAGCCCTAGCACCTGCTGCACAAGCAGAAGCTGGAATATCATGGGCTGAGCAAAGACCTGGTGGGTGCTGCCGCCTGGTGAAGGTAGGGAAACCTGCCTGGCTGCCCACCACCCTGCAGGCACGCCACCTCTGCTGGCTCACCTTCCCGGGTCAGTCTGCTCACATCCAACGGCTCCTTGGTTTTCTCCTCCACAAGGGTCTCGATCTCCTTCATGAGATTGCCAATCTCCTGGGAGATGCGGACGGCGGCTTCGCGCTCTGACCTGTGGGCACGGCAGTGCTGAAGACTGTGCTGGGGCCAGCCCTGGTTCCCACCCTAACTGCCCGGACTGGACCTGCCCATGCCTGGGCAGGAGGTTCCATCCGCCTGGGCATAGGAAGCCTCGAGCGCTTCATCAGACAGATCCAACCATGGAGTTTGTACCAAGCCCTCACTTCTGTTTCTCTTGGAGTCTCTTGGGAATCACCTCTTCTGGAGTCCACATGTCCTACGGTGGGTCAGGATAACAAGAAGGGTGACTTAACCTTCCACCCAGTGTGTGACATAGGGCTCCCAGGAGCACACTGCCTCTCTGCCTGTGATGAGGTGGCTCTTGGAGCCTAAGTTACTTTTTAGTGGCCCAGGGCTCCCTTTCATCTCCCACCTCTGTCTCCCGTCCTCAGGGTCCACACGCCCCATGCATGGCCCACTCTGTCTCCTGTCCTCGGGGTCCACACACCCCATGTGTGGCTCAGCCCTGGACAGTCCACCCCAGAGGTATGCAGTGTATCTCTCTCTCTCTCTCTCTGTCTCTCTCTCAGTGCCTCCCCTCCCCTCCCTTCTAGCTCCTGCCCCGGCTCACCGGGTCCACAAAGGGAATTCCAAAAACGTCATAAGCGAAGAAAAGCAGTTCTTTCTCCAGCAGGCTCCGCTGTCGGTACTCCCGGGCATTCTGAGGAAACAAGGACTCTGCTAGAGTTTAGCCTTCGCCTTCCCCTTAGCCCTAGGGAGGCCCTCCCTGGCATTTTCTATTTCCCTGTGTGACTGAGGTGTTTTCTCCCCACTACAGGTTATATGTTGCCCAGTTTGAGGCAAGATCTCTCTTCTGTGCTCAAGAAGACCCCCGAGGGCGCACACTCGGCCTCGCTGGAGGGGAGGAGATCCCAGAGGACCTCTAGGACAGAAGATCTGCTGAGCCTCAGAATGGAACACATGCTTCACAACACCAAGAGCCCATTTTGGCCTTTGCAGTTCTGGAGATGGACCCAGGCTTCAAGCACGCTGGGCGCTCTACCAACTGAGCTGTATCTTGGGCTCTCTTTTTGCTTGTATTTTATTTATTTACTTTGTGTGTCCTGGAGTGTATGACCTCTACTGTGGAAGTTGGAGGGCAGCTTTGTGGAGCCGTTGGTCTCCGTCAATCTCCTTCTTTTTTTCCTTTGGTTTTTCCAGACACGGTTTCTCTGTTGAAACCCTGGCTGTCCTGGAACTCACTCTGTAGACCAGGCTGGCCTCGAACTCACAGTGATCCGCCTGCCTCTGCCTCCCGAGTGCTGGGATTAAAGGTGTGTGCCACTACTGCCTGGCATCTCCATCAGTCTTCATGTGGGTTCTGTAGGTTGAACTCAGATCACAGGCCTGTGTGGCAAATACCTTTTTTTTTTTCCAATTAAAAATTTTAAAAATTCCATTTATTTATTTATTTATTGCCTGTGTGTGCATGTGTGTCTGCACCCCTGCATGTGTACATGTGTGTGTGTGTGTGTGTGTGTGCACCAAGGCATAGGCGTGGAGGTCAGAGGACAACTTGCCAGTTCCCTCCTTGCATCATGTGAGTCAGAGATCAAACGCAGGTCGGCAAGCTCCCAGGAGGTGCCTTTACCTGCAGCCATCTTGCCTGCCATTTTTGCTGTGAGACCAGGTCTCACTGTGCAGCCTTGGCCAGCCTTGAGCTTGTGGTTCTTCTGCTTTTGCTTCCTCATGTCATGGACTGAGATGGCTATCTTTATGTTACAGACGAAAGCTCTTAGGAACAGTAGCACTGAAAATGATACTACATTCAAATCCGGGTTTCAGGGTCCTCAGGCCATGTGCTTTCAACTCGGCTACCTGCCACTGCTCAGAATGACCAGACCCTATCCCTCTCGGAAGGTGCAGAATAGCTAAGTTGGGCACTCTGGCATCTCATGTGTGCTCAGGAGTAGGGCTAACCCAGGGCAGTGAAACTGAGTACCTTCTGGGATCACATCTTTGCCCAGCTCCTCTGCTAGGCAGGATCCAAGCAGCAGAAGGAAGAGAAAAAGAGGCAGTAAGAAAATGATGCAGTTCAAGGAGGAACATGTTAAAGGAGCCTGCCCTGACCGCCACCATAATCGGCCAAGAGGGAGAGGAAATTTTTCCTTGAGGAGTTTAAATGATTGGCTGCCTCCTCCAAATGCCAGACACGGAGCCCCGCGCGTGCTAGCTCGTTTAACTCTCAGCAACAATTCAACAAGGATGCAGGAAGCCAACTCGGCTGCTGTCACTTGTTTAGCCTACAGTGACTTACTGAGTGTCAGCCACATGTCAGGCACCAGGTCAGCAGAGGGACAAAGTGCACAGCAGACTCCAGCCACCACTGACCAGTGACATCCACTGCGCAAGTTATTCCGCCTGTGCGTTCTCATCGCTACAGCAGGCAGAGTGCCTCCTTCAAAGGCTAGCTGTGCTAATTACAAAGGAAGAAGACCAAAACTACCCAGCACAGTGTGTAGCCTGGGCTGGGGCTCAAACCAGTGTTAGCTATTCCCTTCTCGGGAGGAGAGTTGTAGGTAAATGTGGTGGCCGCGTGGAGTATTTTTCTTCCCCTTCCCGGGTTCACTAATAGAATCACAAGGAAGGAAAAAGGTATTAACCAAGCAAGACAAAGACTGGATGGGTCTTCTTAAAGCTAGATGGCCACCATCTACTGGCCAGGAAGGACAACTACAAGAAGGCCAGTCTCTACCTTGGACGGCTGGTTATTTTCTCTGGAGACTCAATTCTAGAACTATGTAGGAGGAGCTTATTCTGTGGTTTCTCCCTTAGAGTAGAAGTCTGTGCTACCTAGGTTTTCTCCTTACTTTATTTATTTATTTATTATTATTATTTTTCTTTTTGAGACAGGGTTTCTCTGTTGTAACTCTGGCAGTCCTGGAACTCACTTTGTAGACCAGGCTGGCCCTGAAGTCCAGAGATCCACCTGCCTCTGCCTCCCGAGTGCTGGGATTAAACACATGCGCCACCACCACCCAGCTTTCTTCTTATTTTACAGGTGTAAAAAACACTGACTGATAGGAGAGAACGGACAGTGACGGGGAGAAATACACTCGGGAGAGGAACAGAAACAGAAAGCAGGTGGGGACAAAACAAACCCACTTTGAAGGGAACAGCACAGACTTTGGGCAAATGGCATGTAACATCTGAGCTGGGTGTCAAGCGCGGCAGAGAAACCTCTGTGTGCCCATGCCGAGAATGCACATCCCAGTCCCGAGGATGCTGTGAGGCTCTGACAAGTCCCACAGGCTCCTGGTACTCCTCCCCACCCTGAGTGACAAGCGCAGTCGGGGTCCTGCCCTGCCCTGCACCACAGCGCTCTTCTGCCCTGTGACTGCGTTCAGCCAGAAGCTGCCCTCACTGAGGCAAGTCTCTCACCTCCCGGGGGCTGATGGAGCTGGCCTCTTCTTCTCCAAGCATGGCTGTATAATAGGCCAGATTCTGGCTCATCACCTCATCACTGGGGAAGAAGAGGAGGTAGGTCTTGGCGCACTCTATAGCCTGGGTATAGTTCCCAACTGCAAAGGAGGAAAAGAAAATGGCTACTAAGAAAGTGGTAATCCTGGGTATTCGAAGCCACTTAGCGTCTGATTTCAGAGAAGCCTTGAGGCCGTGACAACATGGAAAAGTAGTACTTGCTACACAAGAGGACTTTTCAGGGAGGGAGATTATAATAGCTGGTGGCCTCCCAAACAGACAGATCTTGTGTGTGCGTCTCCTCTACTCAACCATACACGTACACACATCGTGTGACCAGTAGGTACCCAGTAAACAACTGCTGATTTGCAGGGTTTTTTGGCTTTTTTTTTTTTTTTTTTTGTTGTTGTTGTTGTGGTTTGGTTTTGTTTTTCAAAATATCTTTAGTCCCTTTATCCTGGGAAGAGGTCTGGGAATGTTTTGTGAGCTCATTTCAACAGTAATGTTTCTTTACTTTTGCTATTCATTTTAATTCAAATGTGAAATTAGATTAAAAAATACAAAGAGGTACAAGAGGAAAGGCCCTGGAGTCCTCTGCTCCCAGCTTTTGGGCAGTTGGAACCGGCTACCCGGGCCACTGGTGTGCGACAAAAATACCCGGGAAATCACCAGGCATGTTGCCTTCCGTAGACACAGAAGCCAGACATGTTGAACAAGTACGATGCCTGCTCAGCTAAGCTTCTTAGTTGAGGCAGGGAGAAGAAAGAGAGGAGGCCTTACTGTTATAGTAGGCAAACTGTAGATAATTATAATGTGAAGGGAGGAAATCTTCAAAAGGCTTTTCTCGACTCGGGTGGGAAGCCAGCTCGGTGACACAGTTCTGCTTACAGCTGAGGACCTGGACATAATGATCTGAAAGGAATCAAAGATGAGGAATGAAAAGGTCATTCTTTAGGATTCAGATTCTGGCGAAGACGGACAGATTGAAGTAGACTGAAGCAATCTCCATGCAGTATACACGCGCGTGGATCCACGCATGTGTGTGCAGGGGTGTGGCATGTGTGAAGGCATGCGTGTAGAGGTGATGTCGGCGCATCCCTCCACCATTCTTCACTTTGTTTTCGAGGCAGGGTCTCTTACCCTGAAGCCCATCCATCCAATGAGACTGTCGCCTGGCCACCAAGCTAGCACAGGGATGCCAGGCACATGCCTCTGTGCTTAGCTTTTACGTGGGTGCCTGGGGATCTGAACTGAGGTCCTTTAGCTTGTACAGCAAGCACTTTACCCACTGAGCCATCTCTCCAGCCCCTGAAAGGCAGTTTTTAGTCAGAGTCCCAGACTTTAGAAATCCGGGGATGAGGTTGCAGAGGACGTGTGCACATGTGTATCGTCAGAACTTTGACCTTAAAGCCCTGAGAGGCTCGATCAAGTCAGACTCCGAGTGCACGCACCTGTGATGGCCTGAAAGAGGTCAGCATTGTAGTCTAGGTAGTTGTAGCCGTCGTAGTCGTAGGGCCCTTCGCAGAGGACGCGGCACTCCTCATCGGCCGCGAAGTACTCTCGCAACGCGGCCTCCAGGTGGGGAACAGCTTCCTGCGGGTTCTCCTCGGAGTAGAGTCGCACTCCTAGCCGAAACTCATGCTACTGGAGGGAAGGTATACTCAAAACAGGGTCCAGAGGAACCCCTCATCTTGTCCTAAGCCACTGTCACGGAGGTCCTAACTCCTACTCCTGAGCTATGGACGGAGAGGGGAAACCTGGGTGCTGCTGCGCTCAGGAAACGGCTCGCGCTCGCCAGCGCAGGCTTCACTCTTAATGTGGGAGAGAGACGGGAGTCTGCTACGATTCTTAAACGTGTCCGTAGGGCCCACAGTTTCCAGACGACATGGGCTAGAGAAAGATGGCTCAACGATTAAGAACATGCACTTTCAGAGTTCAGTTCCAGCACCCACGTAGGGTGGCAGCTCACAACTGCCTATAACTCCAGCTCCATGAGCTCTGATGTACTCTTCTGACTTCCTTGGGTACCCACATAAATTCTCTCCCTCCCTCCGTGCCTCTCTCCCTCCCTCTCTCACTTTCTCTCTCTCTCTCTTACACATACACACACACACATAAATACACATAAATTAAAAATAAATCTCAAAAAACTTTTCAGAGAAACACGACCTGCCCCTGACCCCCTTGAAGCAATGTCTCACACCGCTCAGGTGGGCATCAAACTCACTAAATATCCGAGGATGGCCTTGAACTCCTGATTTGCTTTCCTCTGTCTGCCGGTACTAGGATTACAGGTGTATGCCATCATGTCCAGCAAACACAAGTTTCCTTTTAAAAGTCATTCTGGGACTGGGGAGTGGTAGAATGCTTAGCATGTGTACTGTGTATGTCTGGTGCCATTTGGATAGTTTCTTGTATTTCTATGTATATATGAATACTATGTATATGTACATATACACATATATATGTTTGTTGCTGGATACAAAACCAGAGTCTTGTGCATGTTAAGTATATGTTCTACCAATGAGTATATCCCCAGACTCTCTAATGTTCCAATTTATAAACTGTTAAAACGACCGGGAACATAAGTTCTTTATGAAAATGCTATTCAAATGTTAGGTTATGGCTGTGCGATGGTGGCACATGCCTTTAATCCCAGCACTCAGGAGGCAGAGGCTGGCACATCTCTGTGAGTTCGAGGCTAGCCCGGTCTATAGAGTGAGTTCCAGGACAGCCAGAGTTACAACAGAAAAACCTTGTTTTGAAAAAAACCAAAAGAATAAAAATAAATAAATAAAAATAAACAAATGTTAGGTCCAGAAGGTACTAAAAATACACATAGACTATAATACTAAGTTAGGTTAAAGGATTAAACATGCAAGACTTGGGGCCAGCCTGGATTACACAGGGCCAGGACTATATAGCATCTCTCTCTCTCTCTCTCTCTCTCTCACACACACACACACACACAAGGGGGTATCTTTTCACCATATGGGGCTTGGCCTCGAGATCCTTGAAGTCCTCTTCCTTTACCCCAGACATGGTTTGGTAATAGTCCAGGTTCTGCCGCATCTCCATGTGCTCAGGATTGCCCACAAAGAAGGTGTGTGCTGCTGCCACAGCTTTCTCCAGCTTGTTTATCTATGGATGAAGTAAGAGAATGAGTTCATATCCAAACTCTGTGGGGTTCTGATTGTTTGCTTTGTTCCCCCCCCAACCTCCTCTCTGTGTTTGTACTGACATGGTGTTGTCATGTAGATCAGTCTCAAACTCTCAATCCTCCTGTCTCACATCCCAAGTGCTAGGATTTTAGGTAAGACTTTGTCTCAAAATAAAACAACAACACAAAACAAAAACAATTGAAATGTAGTGACTGAGCTGAAGAGTCTAAAGCTACAAGGATTTGGGAAGAGGGCAGGAAGAGCAGTTCACAGTTACTGGTAAGAATCCCAGGGCTGGGATTAGAGGACTGTGCCACCATGGCCAGCTTCCTCTCCCCAGTCTTTCAGGACTGCTCCTGCCTTCCTTTGTTATCCACCCCCGCCTCTGGCCATTTTACCTCTAGGCATCAGCACTTAGCTTCCTCTGGTGGACACAAGCACAGGGCTCCTAATTCTCCTGTTTGCATTGCTACCACTCTGTCCTTCCATTATCTCATCCGCCTGCCTTCCAGAATTAGCGTTCTAAAAGCTAAGTCTGATGATGATTGCCTGAGGTGTGCAGAAGTTTCTCCTGAAGAGTTTCTGCTGTTCGACACACACAGGAGTCACTGCAATAGACTACCCCATGGCCTGGAATATATCTACTTTCTCTTCTCTGGGGAACAACCATCCTTCACTGTTACCTCGTCTCTCATACCTAATTTAACTGAAGCAAAGTTAGTATGCTAGAGTGCTCCCACAACCCTAACTATCCACACAACCTTTTTAGTTGGCCCTCAGTACAGTGACTCCTAGCAGCAACACAAGACAAAACAAAAAATCAGTCTGTCCAAGAACTGGAATGTTCAATAAATGTCAATGAATTTTAAGTAGTGCTCTTAACTGACATGACCTACGTCAGAGTCCAATCATTTGGAGCTTGTAAATCCAGCACTCCTCCCAATAACCAGGGGAATGACGGGAACAAGCATAAATCTGAGGTCCCCCAAGAACCTCTAGGTTTCTCTTTAGGTGAAACTGAAGGTCTGTCAAACAACTGCATGTGCATCCGTCCCCCTAAAATGGGACTAATAGCATCTACTCAAAGGATACTGTATGGGGCAAATAAGTTAATAAACGCAAAGTACTTTAACAGAGTCCTGAAAACACAGGCTGCTAGTCACTATCACCAGACAGGCTTTGTGCTCCAAGCCTGTTTGTTGACTTGGCCTTAAAGCGCTGTGACATCCAGTCATTTTCTAAAAAAAAAACCAAAAAACCCAAAAAACTCCAAACCAAAAAAATGACATACTAGCCAGAGGGTCCTCCACAAGGTGGAGCCGGGCAGCCCCTGCCCTGCTGGCGACGTGGCAATGGCAATCCCACGTCCTGAAAGCGCTGCTCTGAGATTCAGGAGCAGGAAAAGCATGATTGGAGAACGAACCGGAAGGAAGATGCTGCAGAATCGCCTAGCTTCTCACTTGGACACTTGGAATGAAATAGGGCTGGGAGACCCAAGTGGCCTTCTCGGTTCCCTCTAGGAGGCCTTCCCAGAAGGAAAGGCCAGGTTCTTGCTGACTTGGGCTGTCACTACTGGCTGCTTTTGCCCATAAGAACTGGGTAAAGAGCCCTGAGTCGGTCGAGAGTTACCCAGCCAAGAGACCCCTTTCCTCCCTGCGGACTCATGCCTGCTCTACTCCTCGAGATCCCCAGGTCGCCCCTGGCCGCCGGGCTCCGGGACAGTCTCACCTTGAAGTAGGCGACCTGCAGGTAGTTGTAGGGGCTCCGCTTGTTGAACTCCAGATCCAGCTCCTCGCTCAGCAAGTGGGCAGCGGGCGGCCCGAGGCAGCGACGCAGGCAGGCAGCACGGCGCAGCAGGGCCCCGAAGAAGCGCAGATCGTGCAGGGCGGCGGCGCCCGGGTCCTGGCTCAGGCTGGGGACCCGGCTGAGACCGAGGTCCCACGCCCATGGCAACTCGGCGGCGCAGCGCGTGCGGCAGCGCAGGCGGAGGGCGCGCAGGGTGGCCCGCGAGCGCAGCGCCCGCTCCATGTTCAGGACCACCCCGGGCCAGTCCCCACGGGCGTAGGCCGCTGTCCCTTCGGCGTAAAGCAGGTCAGGGGCTGCCACGTCCCATCCTGGCCCAGCCTCCGCGGCAGCCCGCGAGGCGGCGGCTGCGGCGATCGCTAGCAGCGAAGCCAGCAGCCTCCCCACACTCACCGCCATAGCTTGGCTCCTCCACTTAACGGGACATCTCGCCTGGGGGACAGGCCAGAGTCCCGCCCCCACAGAAGCCACGCCCAGAGGCGAGCCACGCCCCTGGCTAGGAAGTCGGCTCCCGCCTCCACGTTTAGGAGCGCCGCCCAATGGTCTGCGAATGAGAAAGCTCCGCCCACAAGCTGTTGTGCGCACGCGCTTCGGACTGAGTTCCTCCGCGGGCGGTGGGGCTGAGATACTGTCATGGCGGACCCCTCGGCTCCTGGCCTGTTTGAAAAAAGCTCGGGAACCCTGGGGGTTCAGGAGGCGGCCGGTCCTGGAGGTAGGTGGGACTGAATTGGTCGGGGAAAGAAGTCGCAGCCGGGCTGCTCGTCTCTGCTGCCTCGCCGGAGGCTGAGGGCTGCAATTTACGCCTGTGTTCCCGGGTGTGTGTCGCAGGAGCCCTGGTGGAGCTCACCCCGACCCCCGGCGGCCAGGCTCTGGTGAGCCCCTACCACACCCACCGGGTCGGGGACCCCTTAGACCTCGTGGCGCTCGCCGAGCAGGTGCAGAAGGTGAGGAATAGCCATCTTCGTACTTTACCCAGCATCTTTGGGCTCGGACCTCACATTTTATCTACACCCTGGGACGCTCTGTGAGCGCGGCAGTACGAAAGTTACCATTTCGTTTCACACACGAAGAGGATCACTCTATCCCCAATTCTTTGTTTTTGAGACAGGATCTCTCTACATAGCCCTGGCTGTCATGGAATTTACTATATAGATCAGGCTGGCCTCGAACTCACTGATCACCTTGCCTCTGACTCCCGAGTGCTGGGATTAAAGGCATGCGCCTTTAATTAAATTTAATTTAATTTAATTAAAGCACCGTGCTTCTATCCCAAATCCTTCAATAGTCACTTATTTTATGCTGCTTCCTTAAGGTCTTTATCTGTTACCTAAGAACTTGTGCAACTTAAATATATAGTTTTTCCTTCCATTGGGGAAAAAAAAATTGGTGCAGGGGGTGTAGTTTAGTGTTACACCACTTGCCTAGCTCTTAATTTGATCCTCATCACCACCAATAACATGCAAAAAGGCACAGGGTGAGATTCCTATTTTAGATTGGACACACACACACACACACACACACACACACACACACACACACAAAGACCTGGAGTTTGATCTCACTATATAGTCAGGCTGGCATCGGATTCAGACTGTGTATTACATACAGGAGTGGCTGCCACACCTGGTGAATTTCAGTGGATACAGCATTCCTATGTCCAGAGCTTAGACATCGGTTGCCAAAATAGGTCAAATAAATTAGATATGCAAAATAATATAAGAGGCAATAGAAACATTGGACACATTAGCTTTGGACAAATTGCTTCTCTCTGGAGCTTAGGGTCTGTAAAATGAGAGGTTTGAGGTGGGATACCTCCTAGGTCTAAGTGAAACTCCAGGTTCCTTCTTGTCTCTCTGTCTGTCTGTCTGTCTCTCTGTTTTTGAAGACAGGGTTTCTCTGTTGTAACTCTGTCCTAGAACTCACTCTGTAGATCAGGCTGGCCTTGAACTCACACAGATCTGCCTGCCTCTCTAGTGCTGGGATTAAAGGCCTGTGCTACCACTGCCTCCACTACCAGCTCCTTGTCTCTTAGCAAGACTTCGAGCTGTAGAATTCTTCTCAGTATCAGAACTTAGCTGCTTAAAAACCTTCCAGTGTCACCTCCCTCTTGTGTACAGTAGGTAATTTGGCAATGATCGTGTTCAAAACTTTGTTTTGATCAGGAAAATTAATGATTAATGTGCCCAAACCCTCATATAAAAATGTCTGCTGTTTTATTTAAGAAAAATTTAGATGTTTAGGAAAGCCCTTTTAATTTTACCTTCTTTCTTTAGAGATATGGGAGCAAAATAGAACTTCTGTGGATTAGAAGAGTATCACATGTCTGTTTAATCAGATTGTTATTGGGAGAGAGGTAGCCAGGGACAAGATCTTGGGCAAACATCACTTTGGATCTCTCTGAGTATCATGGACTAAGTGAGAAGGAACGCATAAGCTAGTGAAATATAAAGGATATATTATTGTGTTGCTTCCAGTTCTCCAGTATAACCCATCTTTGAAAAGCTGAAGAAAACAAACAAACAAACAAAAAACCACTTTAAAAACAAATTGAGAGCTGGAGAGATGGCTCAGTGGTTAAGAGGTTCAATTACCAGCACTCACATTGTGGCTCCCAACCATCTGTAACTCCAGGCCTGGGGGATCAGATGCCCTTTTCTGGGCTCTGTGGGCATTGCTCGAACATGATGCACGTACATATGGAAGCAAACACGTATACACATAAAATAAGAGAAAAAAAGACTAATTGAGCCAACATATTCACTGTCTACATAACTGAAACACACTGGCTAAGAGGATGGGCTCTTAACACCCCCTTACTGTGTGTTCAGAAAGCTTTGGAAGGTTTGATATTAAGGCATGGATTTTGGAATTAGTTTGATTTACGTTCAGATCCTTCAACTGCCATTTATTAATTGTAAAACCTTAGGTTGCCACACTTGTCTGCGTCTTAATGCCTAAATGAGAAAGAAAGGCTATCATGTCTGGAGAGTTAGATGGTTCAGAGTGAAGTGGTTGGGTCCAGGATTGGTGCCTAGTAATTATAAGTACTCCTTGGGGCTAGAAAGATAGCTCAGGGGTTAAGCTATCTTAACCTCTTGCAGAGGACGCAGGTTTGATTCCTGGAATCTCCTTGGTGGCTCACAGCCACTTGTAACTCCCAGAGTTTGGTTTTCTCTCCCATGTAGGCTGATGAATTCATCCGAGCAAATGCTACTAACAAGCTGACAGTCATTGCCGAGCAAATCCAGCACTTGCAAGAACAAGCTAGGAAGGTGAGAAAGATGCATGTTCGAGCCTGGTGCAGGTTAGGCAGGCTTTCCTTTTCCTTTACTTGCAGGGATTGGCTGAACTTGCCTAGATGCTGAACATGTAGACGTTTTGGGTAAAATACAAGGAATATGCCCAAGAGGTTTCATTATTTTATTTTGTGTTGCTGCGATGAAATACCTGAGGCAGATTAAAGCTATAATGGTGTTTTGTTTTTTTTAATAATGTGTGTTTTGCACACAGGTTTAGAGGGTCAAGGACATGGTGCTGGTGTAGCTCAGCTCTGAGGAGAACTCTCTAGGTCCCATCCAGTCATAGCAGTGCATGTGTGGGAGAAGAGACACATCTTCAAACGGGGAGCCAGAGATTCGGGTGTCCGGCCCAGGCTTTTACCACAATGCACCCTGGCTTGTGTTTTCATGTTGATCTCAAAACTCCCGCCTGAGGGCAGTGCCCAGGGGATCCAGGGCCTCCTGCTAGGCCCTTCCTCTCATATCACTGCACTGGTCCCCAAGTTCCTAGAATCCTTTAGGAGACAGATGGCATCTGGACATTAGCAAGTTAACCAGAAGTAGGTTTTGTTTGTGCCTTAGCCAAGAGAAAGGTCAGTAAAATACAGCTTTTCAAGGGAGGAGAGGTTTCTTTTATAAACGAAATGTAGTCGACATGGGAAAAGAGGAACCCGGAGCCCCCCGTGCCAGCCATACTCAGCATTTAGAAACTGTGTCCCTCTAACAGCTTTTCCCAGCATAGCAGCTAAGTAATCGTCACATCTTCAGAACCCTTCGTATCCCCACTAGTGAGTCACTGCTGCTGGGGAGCCAGAGTGCAAGCTTGGAAGTCTGCAATGCTTTGGTTAGGGTGGTATGGGTGAGGCCTGCCACCTCTGACTCACCGTTTGTCACACCTGCATGGCTGGCAGGTGCTGGAAGATGCTCGCAGGGATGCTGACTTGCACCACGTGGCTTGTAATATGGTGAAAAAACCTGGCAACATTTACTATCTTTACCAGCGGGAAAGTGGCCAGCAATACTTTTCCATTATCTCTCCAGAGGTAAGAGCATTCATCTGTAACCCCAAACCAACTCCAGCCTTTGAGAAATTCTGGGCATGTTTGTATGAAAATATAAGCGTGGAGATTGGTCAGTGGTTTCCTAGAAGATGAGATGATACGAGCCTAGGTATGATGAAAAGTTGCGTGTATCGAAGGATATTTCTGACGTGTAATGTAGCTTCTAATGGTGATTTAAATAGCCTGGGGTGAAAAGCACAAAAAGAAGTCTGTGGCCTGAGTAGGAAATGAACCCTGTTCCCTTCTCACCCTGATGAAGACTTGTTCCTTTGCCCTCTAGGAATGGGGAGCAGGCTGTCCCCATGACTTCCTTGGTGCCTACAAGCTGCAACATGACATGTCATGGACTCCGTATGAAGACATCGAGAAGCAAGATGCTAAAATCAGCATGATGGACAAGCTGTTGAGCCAGCCGACGGCCTTGCCCCCATGCACTGAACCCACGTTCCAGGGGCTGACTCACTGAGAGTGGCTCCGACTAGCAGCCCTCATGGCAAAGGCGTGACTACTACCACCTTCTTGTCCACATTTTCTTCCTTACTGGGGGCTCATGAGGACTGTGGGTATTCGGGTAAATCATGAACTTCTTGGAAAGAGGCTCTGGGGAATGTAGATGCTGTTTCTGCTGTCAGTTGGGATGTTAAGGAATCACAGTACTCCTGTGGGCCCCTCTCGGGTCCACTGATGTCCAGTCAGTTGGTTCCAGTCAGTGTTGGCCAGTGCTTTCCTTCACCCCAGCTGTCCCTCCCTTAAGTCAAAACATTGGGTCATTTCCCAAGAGGAACCATTTTTTTATCTTTTGTGTCAGGTTGGCACTGAAGCTGTCTTCAGAGGTGGTGCCGTGCCAATTTCAGGTTGACCCAGGAATCCCAGTGTTGCCTAAGGAGGATTAAAAAAAAAAAAAAAAAGCAACAAACAAAACCTTGGCATGGCTGGGTGAGAGTGCTGATTCTGGCGTTCCAGTCCTGATTGTCCTGGTTTGCCCTGCCTTCCTAATGAGGGTGACTGGAGACTGAAACAGCAGCCAGGGAAGGCCAGGTTTGAGGAGTCATCCTAAATCTTGCAGAAATTCAGAACTGGAAGAGGTGTCGAAGGCTGCTGCTAGCTATTGTCTGAGTCCACTCCGAAGCCTCCTTCAGGACAGCCTGAGCTCGGCACCACAGCAGGTCAGACCCATCAGATGTCGTTGTTAAGACAGTGTGAAAGGGCTGGAGAGAGGGCCAGCAGTTCAGGGTGCTGGCCGCTCTGTCCTAGCAGCCCTGTCAGGCAGCTCACAACTGTAACTCCAACTCCAGGAGCTCTCGCATTCTTCTGATCTCCAGGAGCCATACACACATGGCGTACACACACCCAGCTATACATACTCATAAATTTAAAAAAACTAAGTAAATCTTTTCAAAAAGAGATAGTGTGGAAGAGAGTGGGACATGCAAAACAAAAAAAGAGAATGGGGGTGCTAAACCAGAAAAACCAACCTGTCCTCAGGTTATGAATTAACAGATTATTTCTTTATAGGGCTTCTGTAGCCCAGGTTAGCCTAAAACTGACTAGCACAGGCTAGCCTTAATGTTGTAACCTTGCCTCAGCCTCCCTAGCGGTGGGTTTACAGGCACCCATCACACCTAACAAATTAGCTCAGATCGAAGCTATTTTTTTTAAGACAGCATTTCTCTGTGTAGCCCTGGCTGTCATGGAACTTGCTCTGTAGACCAGGCTGACCTCAAACCCACAGCCTGCCTTTGCCTCCTGAGTGCTGGGATTAAAGGCGTGTACCACTGCCTGGCTTGAAACTCATTTTTATCGTTTACTGAATAAGTCTTGAACAGACAGGGACTGGGGATGTCGCTCAATGGTAGAGCACTTATACAGCATGCACGAGACTCCATCTCCAGGACTGCAGACAAGCAGCACTGAACAGGGTCTTTGTTGTATTCTGTTTAGAAGCCAGTCTCTAGGCCAGCCCACACTTGAGGAATTACACAAGGGCATAGAGACCAGAAGGTAGAGATCACAGTGTCACTGAGTAGATTTTAGGATATCTGTCTGCTGCAGTGCTCATTTGAGACAGAAGTAGTGACCAGTTTTGGGTGAAGGGCAGTATCAAAAGGTGATGGGATCGGTTGACGGTACCACAGATCTGGACTTGACGTTCAGCATCAGTAAAATAACCTTCTGACTACACTCCAATCCCCTCTGTCTCTCTCAGTCCCTTTGGGACACAGTCATCAGGCTGAGGCACTCAAGATGTAGATTGCCTTACCGACAGTGAGCTGTGCCTAGAGAGCTATGGTTTCCAAAGAGAAACTTCCTGTCCAAGAAGATGCACTTCCCGCACTGGCCACCAGGTAGTGCCAGTGTTCCCTGGTTAATCTGATCGCCTGGTTGAGAGATGGCTGTTGGTAATGCCTGATGGTGGATACACAACTCAGATTAGGGGATTAGGACCCATGGAGCATATGTAGCAACTGTTTGTTCATCAGCCACTTATCCTTCTGTCCTGGTAATTTCCTAAGCACTAAGTGCCTTCTCATTTCCAGATTCTAGAGTATAATTTCAGGATAGGACAGAACCCTGTGTCAAAAAAGCACACAGTCTGCTAGGGGAAGAAGCAGATCAAACAAACAAGAAAACGTGCAAACTTGTGTGCTGAAGGTAAGGTTTGCTTCTTAAGGAGCTGGTGCTTGGGAGAAAGGACCCACTAAGTGCCTGGAGAAATCGGCCTTGTATGGTCGTAAGCAGATCCAGTGGGTCACTTGCTACTTGAAAATGTCTGTCCTCACTTTTTGTTTTTTGTTTTTCAAGACAGAGTTACTCTGTTGTGTAAGTCTGGCTGTCCTGGAACTCATCCTGTAGACCAGGCTGGCCTCGAACTCAGAGATCAGGCTGCCTCTGCCTCCCGAATGCTGGGATCAAAGGCGTGCGCCACCATAGCCCAGTGGTTTGTCCTCATGTTGACTTGGAACACTGTCCTATCCTGGTCTCTCCTACTTCACGTTTTCTGAGTCCAAACCTCATCTGGGGCTAGGTTCTTGGCACTCTTTCTCCCTCTTGCATGCTCTCACCCATTCCCAGGGCTTTAGCTTGTCCCTAAGCTGCCAGCTCATACACGTTTCTAGCTCTAATCTGTACTCAGTTCATGCACGTTTGTCCTGCTTCCGTACTTCACATCTCTACTCGACTCGGTCATTATAAACTTAAATGTGTCTACAGTAACTCGAATTTGCCCCCCAGACCTGTGATTTCACATCCTCTGCATCCCCATGATCACCTGTCTCGCATTGTTACTTCCTTCAGAAAAGGCTTTATTCCATTTGCTCTCCTCATGCCAATCAGCTCTGCCTTCAAAATACAACCCCATATCTGATTCCCCACCACCACCACTTCCACCTTTTCTCTTGGTCCAAGTCATCTCCATCTCTAGCCTGACTGAGGCGGTAGCTTCCTGCTGGGCCTCCTTGCTTCCCTCCAGATCTTGAGTGTCTCTGTCTCCACAGAGACCACCAGCAGCATCCTTCAACGCTAGCAGTCCTTCCAACACCTGTTTGAAAACGTCCCAAGGCTCAGTGCGGCCCTCCGTGGAGATGGTAGAGGGCAGTGGCGTGCTGTTGGCTACACTTGAAGCACACTTTGGGGGCCCAGTCTGTTCTTTTAGTTTTCAGACACCCAGGTCTGACCTTAGTCAGATTCTTTTCAGGTCTCAGCTCTGCAGGTTCTTATTTTAATGTTAGGTGCTGGGATTAAGTCTAGAGCCTTTTAACATACTGAGCAAGGGCTTAGAATAAAGCCATATCCCCAACCCAGGTCCACTGATGACTGATAGTAGAGATGACAGCAAATGAACTATTTGATCCACTGTTTCCTTGAGTAGAACAACACTATGGATACAGTGGCAGGGCCAGTCTAAGACCTGGGGAGATACTTGAGCACAGCTTTCAACCCAGAGTGTGCCAGGTCACTGGCTCACAGGTCCCCTCTCCCCTGCTGATTGTGGTGTCACATGGCCTCTTAGCCCCACCCTTTCCATTGAATAGTCTCGGCCCTGGATTCTCTTGCGGCTGCAATTTATCCTAAGTGTTGTGTGGCTGTGGGGGAGGTGAGGGTGGACCCGACCTTAGAATATCCAGCACTGTTTCTTTCCAAGCCTGTGGGTGCCTCACACCTGTAATCTCAGTATTTGGGAGACTGAGGCAGAAGGATCACATGAGTTCAAGGCTAGCCTCAGCTACATAGTTTCAGGTCAGCTTGGTCTACATTGTGAGACAGTGTCTTAAAAACAAAAATGAAAAAAAAAGGGTTAACTGTCAGGAGTGGTGGTGGTGGCAGACATGGGAGGCAGAGGCAGGCAGATCTCTGAGTTTGAAGCCAACCTGGTCTACAGAGTGAGTTCCAGGACAGCCAGGGCAACATAGACCCTGTCTCGAAAAACAAAAAACAGATAAACAAAAATCTTTATGTAGCACACTACTGGTCTAACTGCTGGATCCAGACCCGTCTGGATTCAGGGCCTCCCTCACACTTGGAATTCCTCTCACATTGGCTGCCTCCCTGCCTTAGCTTCAGTCTTAACCACCTCCTTCCTTTACACTGTCAAGTCTGACCTTTCAGAACCTGACCTAAGAACGTTGTCTTCATTTTTGGGTCCTAATTCCTCAGGTCCTCACCCCTCCTCCCCGAGGAGTGTTACTATATGTCTACACCGCCTTGTAGGTACAAAGAACCAGTCCTATAAAGGGCCATACCTGCTCGGAGCTGACACTCAAGGGGCTCTTCATGATGTGGACCCCAGCCTGCTTTTTACAGTCTTCAACTCACTCCCAGCCCACCTTCAACCCGAGGCATTCAACAGCGGGGTCTGCATAGCGCAGAAGCCCACTGTGAATGGTGGTTCTATCCAGGCTCACAGGGTTGGAGAAAGCAGGCCCCCGCGCTGAGAATCCCCCATTCCCCGCCCCTCACCGCCCACGGCAAGATCTGTAAATTGAGGCGCTGGTGTGTCTGTCCAAAGGCTCCACAGCCCCTCCCCTGCCCTCGGGATTGTGAGCTAAGAGCCAGACTAAGAGGCTGGACCGGCATCCATGCATTCCCGCCTGGGCTGGGCCCTCTGCCTCAACGGCAGCCGGGAAAGTGCGGGGGCTCTAGCCCCATCTAGGAATGTCTGATTCCCAGGTAAGCATTCCCACTGACATGCAGCAGGTGGGGCATGAAAGAGGGACAGGAACATCAGGCCAGCCAGGCCCTCGTCATGCGACAGAATTGAGTTCAACCGGGTTACCTGGACAACCCGTGGGAGGCGGGTGAGAGAGACCAGTGTGGGGTTAAGAGGCCGGGTCTCCAGGAGATGGCCTCTGGCCTCCCGGGGAGGGGTGGCAGTGTGCGAGATGAGGAAAGACAAGAAACACCAATGCTGGAAAATACACCTTCAGCCTCACAAGCCACTCCTGCTGCATGGTGAGGGAAACCCTCATCACCGCTCATTGCTCTTTCTAGAAACCCATAGTCGTGTGACTTCTGCGTTTCCGGCGCTGCGGGTTCTCACACTTACCACTAGTTTCTGTTCCTCAATCCCCCCCAACCCCATCCCCCTTTCATTTCATTCCCAAAAATCGCAGGGCTGGCCCACAGTCACCTCAGGGAGGGCACTAGCTTAGGTCTCCCCACAAACCTCACCTCCAGTCACCCGGGCCTTGAGAGCCAGGACCTCACTGTATTTTTAATTCTCTTTGGCAATTACACTCTTCCCCCAATCCTTGGAGATGCTGGTAAATGTCAGCACATCAGTGAAATCCTCCCTTGTCCTTGCCTTGCCCCAGGCTTGGTCTTTGCTTCCTGGTATATCCAGGACAACCAGAGGATGCCCTAGTTACACATAACTGGCGACTCTTCAAGCTCCTGAACATTCCATTGAGACTGTATCTTCGAGGGTGGCACATGGGTCTTGTTCTATTTACCGAATACACAAAGCACAGCACAGGGAGGCATCGGAAAGAGTGAAATGATGAATGATAAGGACCGGGCAGATGTCTGGTATGTGGAGGGCTGTTGCGTCTTGTCAAAGATGGCTTCTCCGAGGCCTCAATGAAGAGGGCTAGATTCTCTGTTCATTAGAGTCAGTGCGGTGAGAAGACCTAAGTGGTATACTGTATTAACACTGAGCACTTTTATTGTCAGACCATATACTTGGCACAGGGGACCCCAGTCTGCATTCAAATTGCGTCCCTAGGAAAAAAGGAAGACAAGGTAGGCGAAGCCAGTAAAGAATGCCAAGTGTTACACGGTGAGCACAAGAAGACAGCCTTCCAAGATGAGCACTTAAAGCTCTGTGGGGTATCTGGAGGCTCCTCAAAGAGAACCAACCTAAGACCCAAGGAAGGACCACAGAGACAGGTTTTAGCTTAGGGGAGCTGCAGAGTGGGAGCTGGAGAGCTAAGCAGGGCTGATGTGGGCCTGGGCTCCAGACTGAGAGACTGGAGAAACTGGCGGGTGGCCGAATCTGCTCCTTCAAGGCAGGGCACAAGCCAGCTTCAACGCTGCTCCTCTGAACACCTCCTCCAGGCAGGCCAGCCCGCTCTGTGCTCACATGGTAGTCTCTCTTCTTCCATGCTGGGTTGCACCCTCTACTTGACTGTTCCTCGAGAGATCAGTTCATAGTCATCTCTGTCCCTAGTACCAAGCGTCAGATCTGCTCCTGAAAGTATGTCCTGTGAGAGTGAGCAGCCCTTCTCAAACCCCATACTTTTGCTCCTGGGACTCGTGTGTGCATTTTTAAAATTAATTTATTTATTGCAAATAGTACTTGGCTGAGAAAGAGGAGACTCAGTTCAAGCCCTGGACCCACCATTAACAGAGACCAGTCCTTTCACATTTGGGAGTCTTGCTTTCCCCCCTCTGTAAACTAAGGGGCCCACTATGCATAGAGGGGCCACATGTATGCTTGTGTCTTATTTCTCTAGACAGATGACTGGCTGTACCGTTCTTTGAAGGCAATCGCCCAGGGTTCTCTTAGCGTAGACTGAGCATAGAGCCTGCGCAACACTCCACCCTGCTTGTTGGTCGACGGCGGAGAACTCCGTCGTGTTTGCCTTGGGTGTATAAGCAGGGTTGTATAACTCTTGCCTGACTGAGCTCACAAGGCCAAGGGGAACTTGAGGTGTCCAAGTGCTTTGTGAGCAGAGTCAGCAGTGCAGCGATGATTGGTCACTGAGACTGAGCATCTGTGAAGTAGTACAGACGAAGCAATGACTGGTTGCTGGAAGACTGGGCATCCTCTGACCCGCCCTGAGAGACAGACACAGGGATGCTGTTCTTCTAGGAGACAGTAGGTGGGCTGGCAGGTGACCAGGAGCCTGGCTCAGGAACTGAGGTATCTAGTCTTGCGGGGGTAGGAAAGCCGTATGTGTAGGTTTATGGGGTGACTGGTGCAGCCATCCCTTCTCCCCTTCCCTCCCAGCTCCCCCAGGCTTACATAGTTCCTATATTAGCTGTTCATCCCGATGGCTTTGGCCACACAGCTATTGATTCTTTGGGTGACCGAGGCTGCCTATGGGAACAGCAAGCCCTTTGGTGATGCCCTGGGGTACTCCAGTTCCAGACCCAAGTCCAGCCTCTCCCAGCCTTGGTGACAGGTTTTGTTTTGTTTTTTTAGAACATAGCTTGTCTTAATTATCTTTTAATTTTTTTTTTTCTTTTTTGGTTTTTGAGCTCATTATGTAGCTCTGGCTGTCCCAGAATTCACCATGTAGACCAGGCTGGCCTAGAACTCACAGAGATCCACCTGCCTCTGCCTCCCAGGTTCTGGGATTAAAGATGTGTGCCACCACATCTAGCCTTGTCTCAATTCTTGCTCAGACCATAAAGGCCTGGAACTGTCCAGAGAGGCTGTCTGGGGGCCAAGCCCGAGTCTCAACATGAGGGAAATAATAAAGACAATGTGGATCTAAGAAGGAGAATTAACGCTGTCCCTCAAGGGCAGGGCTGCTATGTATGGCTGATGTGTTTACCCCCGTCAGTGGGGCTTGTCTGTCTCAGAGAGGACACAGTTTATATGTAAGAGCAAATTTGTTTGGACATAGTATAAAAGCAGAGCCGAGACTGGTTGTGAAGAAGCATAGACCAGCTGATTCCCTGCTGCAATGAGAGATACCATGCGTGGTCAAAGGCCTACAGGCCTGCCCCAGCATGCACAGGGTGTCTGGTAAGGTTATCCCAGTGAGCTCTTTAGTTCCAGCCCCCAAACCTCCTGCTGGGATCTTGGCCCCAGACAGAAACAACAGCTGATTGAGGGTTAGTCTGTGACAGGGTTCCCTCTCTCACATGGAGGCCTTTGAGGTGTCAGGAAGGCTCCTGGGAGGTGTCCACGCTGTGGGGCCAGGGCAAGGGGTCAGGATGGCCATCTGAGTTCATCTGCCCTGCTGCTGAGTGTTCCCAAACCTTGCTTTAAATTCTGGTGTCTCCTCTCTGACTTGTCTTCTCAATCTAGCTGATGAGACAGAGTGTGGGGAGGGTGCAGTTCTGGGAGGGGGGTCTTTGGGAGCCTCTCTGGAGATCCTTTGACTTTGGGAACCCTGTACACCTCTCTCCTGGACCACAGGTCAGCACAACTTGAGCCATGATCAGACCATTTCTCAGATGGCAGAATTTTCCTGGAAGGATGTTACTAATGCCTTGTCCCTGGCCAACATGGTTCTGGGGCTCTTCTCCATCTTCTGCAGCTTCAGCAGGTAGGTCTGGGGCGCAGCCTGCTCTTAGCCTAAGGCTGGAGCCCACAGCATGAGGAAGGGAGGCAGACTCTAGAGACCTAGCCACTGTGGCAAAAGGATCAACTCAGGGACAGTATAGTGGCTTCAGACTCAAAGACCAGGATCCTGGCTTCCATGTTGCTACCAATCTCCTACGTGACTTCAGCTAGATCACGTCTCTAGGCCTGTCTCCTTTTGTAGCATGAGGACTTTGTTATAATCTTTCTTGTTCCTTTAGCTATGGCAGTTCAGGATGCCTTGTAGGAGAAAAAAATGCTGTGTTATAACATTCATAGCCATTCTCTCTCCCCGCCTCCCTCCTTCCCTCCCTCCTCCCCTTTCTCTCCCTCAGTCCTCCCTCCTTCAGTGTAGCCCAGGTTAGTCTTGAACTTACTATGTATCTTACACTGGTCTTGAACTTCTGATCCTCCTGCTTCCACCTCTCAAGTGCTGGGATTGTAGGTGAGCCACTTCACTTGGCTTTGTTCATATTTTCTGGTTCTTGAATCAGAACATATGATTTGTCTGAGTATCTGACATTAGCACTGTTCTGGAAATTCTGCCATACTTTCATATGCCACTAAGAGAGCATGAGCAATTTATGTTCCTGTAAGTTGGATTCCATTTCGAGGCTTCGGCAGATCAGCTCTTTAGAAAAAAAACCCTTCATGTTGCATTCCTGATGTGCTTGTTTCTCCATGACCAGCATGTGACTTCTCTCTGTATCTGTTTCTCATCCATAAATTTGGAGTTTTAGAGTCTAATAAAGTGGGAGAATGTACATCTGTGGCGGGAAATACTGAGTCTAACCAAGTCTTCCAGGTTTATGTTACAGTTGTGGGTTCTGTTAGTGTCATTTAGTCTCAGGCCCCTTTCAATACTCAGGTTGTGGTCCAAACAAATGTTGAAGCTGCTTGGGGAAGCTGAGGTTACAGGTCAGAGGTCAGGCTCTCTGCTTCTTCTGGGCCACCTACACATTGTAATCCAGCGCAGACTAGGCAGTGGACCTCTGTGGGCAGGATTGCTTCAGACTGTGTGGCTGCTCACAAAGGGACCTGGGAGCATGTGATGGACAAGGTGGGGAGAAAAGTGTGGGGGCTAGAGGGACTCTGGGAAATCACTTAGACTAGAGCCAGCATCAAACTCGAGAAGAGGTGGGAAGACACTGACAGATCCTGACCACAGCAAACCCAAGAGAACTGTGGGAGGCACCGGCAGATCGGTATCACAGTCCAAGATGCCAACACCTATCGCTAATCAGCAGAAAATCAGCCAGCACGTTGATCTCAGCGCAGCACCATCTGGTGTCTGAGTAGAATGGACATCTGAGGGCGATCCAGCCAAGAACAGCAGAAGTACATTGTTCTCAAGCTCTTTTGGAGGACCCACTAAGACAAACTGCATTCTAGGCGTATAAAAGACTAGAAGTCATAAAGAAGGCGATCTCAAGTCAAATGGAATTAAACTAAAACCCAGGAACAGAAAGAGCATATACACCCTGGCCTTGGATAGCTCATGGGAAATGGTTTGCCTAAAATGTGTGAGGTCTGAGCTTTAGTCTCCAGTACTGGAAATCAAACAAACAAACAAAAAACTACCAGATAGTTAACATAAGAGAGTTAGAATTTAGCCGGGTATGATGGCGTAAGTAATCCCAGCACTTGGGCAGTGGAGGCAGGAAGATCAAGTGTCTGAGTCCAGGATTAGGGGAGATAGCTCAGTTGGTAAAGTCCTTGTAGCACTAGTGTGAGGGCCTGAGCTCAATTCTTAGCAGCCATATAAGAAAGCTGGGCATGACAGTGTGCACTCAGGATCCCAGTGCTGAAGAGGTGGAGACAGGAGACCCCATGGGGCTCACTGTCCATCAAGTCTTGCCAAACCAGTGAGCTCCAGGTCCCAGTGAGAGACCCTGTCTCAAAAGACAGGGTGGATGGCTCCTGAGGAACAGGTTACTTTTTCTATTGCTGCGATAAAACACCATGAAAAAGACAGCTCATAAAAGGAAGCATTTAGCTGGGCTAGAGTTTCATAGGATTAGAGTCCCTGAGGGCAGAGCAAAGGCATCTGGCAGAAACAGATGAGAGCTCACATCTTGATCTGAAAGCCAGAGACAAAGAGAAGGACACTGGGAATGGTAGGAGTTTTTTGAAACCTCAAAGTCTGTTCCTATGACACACTTCCTCCAACAAGGCCACACTTCCTAATCCTTCCCAAACAGTTCCACCGACTGGGGACCAAATATCTGAGCATATGAGACTGTGGGAGCCATTCTCATTCAAACCACAGAATGAAAGAAAGGAAAGGAGAGAGGAAGGGAAACTAGAGAAAACCGCTTAGCATAAATCCCTCATGTTACAAGCAGAGAAAGAGACCTAGAGAGACAAATAGTAACTTACCCAAGAAGCCACGGTGAGACGGTGGTAGAGTCTGTACTAAGAACTAGGAAGGATCCTGGTGCCATCAAATACACCTGGGACTCAAGAACTGTAAAGGGCTTTGGTGATTACTGGGGAGTTCAAGGAACCTCTTTAAACTAAGGGTAGGGGGCTGGAGAGATGGCTCAGTGGTTAAGAGCACTGGCTGCTCTTTCAGAGGACCTGTGTTCGATTACCAGCACTCACATGGCAGCTCACAGTCATCTGTAACTCCAGTCCGAGGAGATCCCACCTCCTCTACCGTCTTCCTGGGCAATGAAAGCATGTGGTGCACAGACATATATGCAGGCTAAACAACTCATACACATAAAATAATTTACGTCAAAAGCAGTGTATTGGGAGCTTGGGAGGGATCGAGCCATGTATGAGGGTGCGTGTAAAACACTTAAAGAATATATACCAGAAGGGATGTGATTACGGGGAATGCACTTGTGTGTGTGCTTGTGTGTGGGGGTGCAGGGTACTAAAGTGGGGGGCCTGTCCAGTGGGTACTACGAGAAGCTGCCCTGCTGGCCCCCACTCTAGGAAATCCCACTGTGCTTCCTGGATGCTTCTGATCAGCTTCCTGTTAGACATGGCAATAGGGACGATGACCAGACACCTCAACATCTGCCACAAATTGGGTGAGTTCAGACCTCAGGCCCCCTCTAATCCCTGACCTGGGCAGCATCCATCTCAGCCTACCAGCCACCCTCGGACCTCAGGCAGGTGTCCCTTGTTCCTTTGCCAGTCCCAATTGTTCAGGTGCCTCTGTGAATAGCAGAAGCAGCCCTGCTGGGGGTCTAGCTGTCTGCAGCTAGATCCATGCCCTGGGCTGGCTCTCTTCCCCATCTCTGTCCTGTCCTTGACCTCGCGCCTAGGTCTTATCTTCCTTGACTCTCTGCTTTAATTCCATTTACTCTTCTTTTGGTTTACGTCACCTCGCTAAATATTTTGGTCTTGCGCTTATACTCCGTAGTACATTATTATGGTTCTCGTGAGGTTTATGAGGTAAGATTTCACTTTGACGTACTCAAGCAGTTTCTTTGCTGTTTATCCTTTCTTGCCTTCCAAATGTTCATCGGGGTCATTTTCATTCTGAGTGAAGAATATCCTCTATAGCTTTATTAGTAAAGAGGATGGTAATTGTCAGTGAGGAGATGGGAAGCGGCCCCAAGCAAAGCAGCTGATTCAAAATCCCTTGAAATGTTTCCATGTAAGATTTTGCCTGGAAAATAAAAAGGTTCCAAGGCTTGTGAACTTGTGTGCTAAGCCTTGCATGTCGAGTGACCAGGACCAGCAGAGGCAGAGCTGGGAGGTGGGGGTTGGGGGGTCGGGAGTAGGGGGCTGGTGAGAGCAGGCTTTGATCTTCAGGCCGTCTTTAGGGAGCAGCTGCTGCCCTTTGAGACCCCAACACCCCGACTGTCACTGCTCCAGCCATCTGAGAGAGGTTAGGGTGTGAGTTAACCTTGACCTCTGACGCAGGTCTCGAGCTCAGTGACTTCGCCATCTTCACCACCTTTGGCCTGGCATCTGCTCTGCTCCTGGGTGTGGACGGGCCTCTGAACGGGTTCCTGGCCATCATCTACGTGTTAACCACTTCTTTCCGCCTGTGCTTTTATTCAACTGGTGAGTGGAACCCAGTTCATCTTAGGACTGGCAGGGATCTAAGGGGCAGGAGAAACTGCTGGCAGAGCCCTGGTCTGGGAGATGTGGGTCCTCGCTTCTTCAGCAGCCACGCTTCTCTCTGAATTATCTTTGTATGCAGCCCTGCTTCATACACTGTAGAAATGGAGGCCACACACCAGTTCCCCCAAACAAGAGAAGCTGTGTTGAAGTGAGGGCAGCTGCCTCCCTAAGACCGCACAGAAAGGGGTTGCAGACCCAGCACTGAGCTCAGACTGGGCCTCCAAGGACCCTTTAAGGTGGAGGCACACCTGGTCTACACTGCTTGCCTGCCGTCTCCCAGAAACCAATGCAGACCCGAACCTGGACCTATCTGCTTGTGGATAACCAAATGGCCTCAACGCTCCTCCCCACCCCTGGGCTAAGGGAATTTCGTAGCTCAGGGAGAAGAGACCCAAAGTGATAGATGCACTTAGAACCAGGAAATTGCTAACCCATGGTCTCTCCCTAGGAGGCAGTCCCTCTTCGTACAAGGGCCTACCCTGCCCCTATGCCTCCTGCGTTTTGGCTTCCACCTGCCTTTTGACCAAGGGCAACACGTTCATTCTCTGCTGCATGGCCTCACTCATGATTCTATTCATGATCGATCAGAGTTGCTACCCACACGATGAAATCCTGGAATCGGAGAACTGGAAAAAAGTGGTTTATATGGGAGGTAAGTTCAAATAACTGCCACCAGATGTTTATGGTCACACTGTGCGCACAGCAGCGCTGCCCAGGCGCTTTTCTCTCATGTACTTTTCACCACTGGATATGTTGTTATCCAACATAGTATTTAGTATTTACTATTTTTTTTAAATGTCTGAAAATACTGAATGTACTCACCTCCATAGAAGGCTGCTTTCTTCATGCTTTAATCTCTAGTGGATTTAGGATTTGGGCTGCGCTCAATAGATACCTACCTAACGTTAACGAGTTCAGTAGAATTTAGGGAATACGTGCCTAAGCTCCAGGTACTGGGAGTCAAGTCTGGTAAACTAGATGTAATCCTTGTCTCAGATAGGAAGTTACCAACCGCCCCCCAAGAAAACTAACAAGTAAAAATGGCAAAATAGTTGGAAATAAACAAAGCCGGGTATAGTGGCTTGTGTTTGTAATTCCAGTGTTTGGGAGGCTGAGGCTGGGAATCATTGCAAGTTCAAGATACAGTGAGTTCCAGGCCAGCCTGAGCTATAGAGTGAAACAGTCTCAAAGATAAAGTAACTCCAAGCAGTTTTGGTGCCCTGGGAAAGTTCAGGGTGCTCTCAGAGGGTGACTCAGACTGTGATGACGTGAGAGGAGGAACTGCTCTGTACGGAGGGGTGTTTGAGTGAGATCTGGAAGATGAGCTTACAGACGAGTAGGAAGAAGGGTGGTTCAGACAGAGGGTTCTGTTTTGTGATGACGGGGAGGCTGAGAAGGTGCTGGAAGCATTCGTGGAGCGGTGTGGCTGGAACTTGTGTGGAAAGCCAGTGAAGCGGGCAGCCTGGGCAGGATTTGGGATTTAGTACTAAAGGCAAATGAGACACCAGGGGTGGGACCCAGGCAGCGAGTGATGTGGTCAGGACAGCAGCTTCAGGCACTGTGTGGGCTGCATCGTGGAGAACAGGCAGCTGAGTACAGGGGCAGGTGTTCAGATGGGAGGTGGTGGCGTGATGGATGGAGAGAAGCAACTGGACTTGAGATAAGGGTTGGAACTAGAGTTGGGATTGAGGGAGGAAGTTCAAGAGTAAGCAGCTGAGGAGGCTCCAGCCTTGGGAGATGCTCACAGTGTGCCCTGACTTGGGGCTCCCTTCAAGGAGCATCAGTTTTTCCTTCATAATGTGTGCATGTGAACCAGACAAGCACCCCTGGGGCTGGAGTTTCTTCTATCATCCCTCTGCTGTGAACCCACTCTGGGTGTGTACGGTCTGTCTCCCTAAGGTCTACACCTCACGCTGCATTTATACAGCATCCTTGTCCAAGTTCTGGGCGCTGGCTCCCCTGTGTCCTAGATGACAGAATGGTAAGGAGAGTCTGGGTTTGTAGCTAAGCATGCTTCAACTGAAGCCCCGGTGTTTGCTCGTGGTCATTGGCTGGTGTATAAACTTGGGTTAGTACCCCACCAGTTTGAACTCAGTTTTCTCCATCCCTAAATAAAGCCCCAAGTCCCTAGCTTGCAGCTCTCTGGGATTGAATGAGCACTGAGGTGAGCTGCCATGTGGGTGCTGTGAATTGAATCTAGGTCGTCTGGAAGAACAACCAGTGCTCTTAACCCTTGAGTCATCTCTCCAGTCTGAAAGTCTAGTTTTTAATGGTCAGGCAGTCTTGGCCTTTGTGCAGGTTATTTCTGCTCTATCTCCTATGAGGAAAATAGATGTAATTCTAAGTCATGGGAGTATTCTGAAGTGTAAGCGAAATAAATTCATAGTACCTAGCTTATCCAGTACTGAGTAGATGTACCACTAATTTTGAAGGCCTTATCCCTGATAGTGTTTAATCTGAAATTCAGATTGTCTTGGGAGTACCTGAGACTACAACCCGGTTCAGTGATTTTGCTGGGAGGGGCCTTAGGACTCAGCATGTTGTACTCATAGCTGAGATGGGCTAGAACACAAGGATATGGACTGGTGGTGTGGTGGCACACGCCTTTAATCCCAGCGCTCAGGAGGCAGAGGCAGTTGGATCTCTGAGTTCTAGGCCAGCCCAGTTTACAGAGCCAGTTCCAGGACAGCCAGGGCTATAACAGAGAATCTCTATCTCAAAAAACTAAACACAAACAGAAAACAAGGATGTGGCTCAAAATTAGCGAGGGGAAAGGAGCCTGGGATGTGACAGCAGAGACAAGAGGCAGGCTCCCAGAGTCCTCTCCTGGTGATGTCAGAGAGTCACACTCAATTCCTCAAGCCCTGAACTGTGGTCATTCACACGAAGCATTGTCTTCCAAGGAAGCTCATCAGAGCTCACATAGGCATCCTCTGCGTACCAGGTACCAAATCCCAGACTCTAGAACGGAAGTGGGTATTCAGCACAGACCATGGACTTGCACAGTCTGGGCACAGAGAACCATTCTGACCACTCAAAGTTTTTGGTGTGAGAGCTGAAACCACTCTGTAAGCAGTCTCAGGCATGTACCACTGCAGGTTAAACCCCAAACAATTAGTAAAGGCTCTGGTCGACTTGAATTCAGTCTTGGCCAGAACCTGGCTTCTGGTCCGAGATCGGACAGAATGGACCCTGAGATTTCGTTAGCTCCCAATTAGGGGCTTACATATACTTACTAAAATTGAACTTAAAGGTGGGGCCCTGCCTCTCTTTTGCTGTTTCCCTCAGCTCTGCGAGTGGCCTGTGAGGGATGGAGGGTAGAGGGTAGGGTAGGAGCGTGTGAGGCACGCACTTCATGAAACTGAGTGTCTGCTTCTCTCTTTGCAGGTGTTATCATGCTGTTCTTCTCCCCGTTCTCGCTCACCGCCTTTTACTGCCTGATTTGGTCACTCTCCTACATCTTTTTCCCAGATGCGCTGTGGGGCAGGGGAGTTTGCATTAAGCGTTAGCGAGGGGGAAATCACAGCTTCAGCACTCCCACGGGCTCTATGGGCTCTGCGCTTTGCATGCTGGACCAAGACCCGCCTTTACTCTCACTAAAGCTTTCCTGGCGCCTGTGTTGCCATATGCTTGGTGCATGCCATCTCTTGTCTCGAATCACAGCGACCCACAGTGGGCCAAGAAGCCTTTGCTTCTTTCTCCCTATCCAGGGTTCAGACTCCCTTTTGGGTAATACTTGAATCAGTCAGGTAGGGATAGACTTTTGTTTTCCAAGCTAAGTTTGGGCTGGGTTTGGGTTTTAGCTGTGTGTCAGGAGTTCCAAGCCAGTCTTGGATACATGAGACTCTTATCTGCAAGGCATCACCTGGTGTATTAGTCAGGGTTCTCTAGAGGAGTAGAACTGAAAGACAGAATAATGAATCTGTCTTTCTATATATATTATATATATATTATATATACATATACATTATATAATATATAATATAATTATATATATAATTATATTATACATTATTATTAGAGTGGTTTACAGGCTGTGGCCTAGCTAGTCGAACAATAGTTGTCTACTAACAGAAAGTCCAAGAATCCAGCAGTGGTTCAGTCTTTGAGGCTGGATGTCTCAGCCGGTTTTCAGTATACACCAAAATCCCAAAGAAGTACGCTCTAATCCCAGTGAAGGAATAGACATGCTATTGAGGGCAAGCAGGCAAAGAGCAAAAGGGTCCTTCTTCCATGTCCCTTATTTATATAGGCTGCCACCAGAAGCTGTGGCTCAGATTAAAGGTAGATCGCTCCACCTGCACCTAATTAAAACTGTGTCTTCTCACTTTAAATTGTTTAAGAAAAGTCCGGCACCAAAGGGTGGCTGGCTATTTCTGTCATTTCCCACATGGTGGCGCCAGAGCACATCTGCAACACTTCTGTCTTTGAAGTATTTAAAATTTTTTTTTTTTAATAATTTGAATTTCATACAATGTCTCCCGATCACACCCTCTCCCCATTCCTACCTGTTTCACCCTCCCACCTCTGTGCCCTCAAAGGAAAAAAAAGAGAAAAACCCAGAAATTTAAGTTCAGCTTGTATGGCAGGAGTATGGATCACAGGCATCACCATGGTCTTTGGAGGCAGAAGGCTGTTCTGATCGTGGACATTCACCTGGCCCATACTAGTCCAAGACGAAGTGTGGCACATGACACAGTCCAACCTGAAGTTGGACTACTCAACCAAACCCAGACACTGAGCAGGCTCCCTGGTATCCTGCAAGCACAAGGGCATCATGCAGGCTCCATGGCCTCCTGCAGGCACCAGGGCATCCCACAGACTCCCTGACACCCCTCAGGCACCAGGACCTCCACCTCCACGGCACCAGGGAATCCTGCAGATGCACAGGCATCACGCAGACACCCAGTGTTCCCACAGGCATTCATAGGCATCTGGTCATCTCGCAGGCCCCCAGACATCCCACAGACACAGGGTAGTGTATGTGGTACATCTGCCTCAAATCTAAAACTAGATCTAAAAAAATACCATCTTGAAAGTTTAAAAAGGAAAATGCCAAATCACTACAACTCCAAGGAAGCTACCAGCATCCTCTTCCTGAGGCCTCTTCCCCTGTGCTTGTTGCATCCTTTGTGAGGTCACTAGAGGGATCTGCTGTGTTCTACTAGGTTGTCATCACCTTCCATCTACGTGTATCATTCCTGCTACCTGCCACAGTGCCTAGCACTCAAACAATATTTCACAGATGAACCGATTTCCCTGTGGATTCTCAGAAGCTATAAACAAGGTTACTATCGTAAGAATTTTACCCATCCACACGGGTTCAGGCATATCCAAGTGATGTTCTTCCACGCTGAACGCTCATGTCTGTGAGTCTACACTTAGCCAAACTCCTCCTTGAGAACTGTTGTCACATGAGCTCATAGGGACCAACAGCTGGCATGGTGCATCCACAGAGTAGGTGTTCAGAAACAATGCTTGTGTTACTCTCAAATTTTACTCAAAAATCTGATGTTTGAGATTAGCCAATGGTCCTCACACTGCTTCTTAGTTTTGACCTCAACTGATTTCTGGTTTCTACGTTCAAAAGAAAAGAAGAAAATGTGATTCTAGAATCGTGTTCATTTTAAGTGACAGCAGCAGAGTTGAAACAGTATATAGTTTCCCCAGAAGACTACTTTGATAACTAAAATACTCAGTAATTGCAACAGTAATAACTCTTATTCCATTGGCTTGGTTTCCCCCTGGATTACTGACTGACACCAGGGCAGCGAGGCTTCCTGGCAGAGTCTGGATGCCTCTCAGCAGGCTGGAGGCTCAACTGTCGGCTTTACCATTCAGTGATTTCATTTCCTAGACAGCAGTTTTTCTGAGACTCTTCCTGGGCTTCCACCTAACCGGTGGTTCTCAACCTATCGGTCTAGTGACCCTCTCACAGTGGTCGCCTAAGACCATCTGCATATCAGATATTCACCTTACATTTCATAACAGCACAATTACAGTCATGAAGGAACAACAAAGTAATTTTATGGTCGGGGGGCGGGGTCACTGCAACATGAGGAACTGTGTTAAAGGGTCGCAGTGTCAGGAAGGTTGAGAACCACTGCCCTAGAACAAGGTAAAGGTGGACATGAAAGCACTTTTAGCACATGAATGAGTCAGGGAGTCTAGGCGGGGTTCTGGTCTGAACCCAGGGTGGTGGAGATCCCCTCCCAAAGCACTGCTCCATGTCCGAGTGGAACCCCATTGCTTTTGTAGATCTGGTCCTGAGTGAAATGTTTAATCTCGATAAACCCATTTCCTCGTCTGTACCATGAAAGATTTGCTTCCCCCTGGGAAGACTTACACACAAGCTAGGCCTGTTTGGACTGGGTTTTCTTGAACTAAGTGTGCCTATCTATCACTTCAAGGAAAAGTTCTGTCGCCAGGGAGGAAATGTGTTTTCGGGGCAGGAGAGACAGCTACAAGCACTGGCTGCTCTTGCAGAAGATCCAGGTTTTGTGTCCAGCGTCAACATGTCAGCGCACAACTTCTGTGACCCCAGTTTCAGGGTTCCTACTCCTGGCCCTGTGGTACATACATGTGACAAAACACCCGGAAAACTTTTTTTTTTTTTTTTTTTTTTTTTTTTTTTTTTTAAAATATGGGCTTTCAGTTGAAAACTGGAATTTTAGCCAAGTGGCAGTGGTGCACACCTTTAATCCCAGCACTTGGGAGGCAGAGGCAGACAGACTGCTGTGAGTTCGAGGCCAGCCTGGTCTACAGAGTGAGTTCCAGGACAGCCAGAGTTACAACAGAGAAACCCTGTCTCAGAAAAAAGAAAAAAAAAAAGAAATAAAAGAAAACAGGAATTTTGGAAATCTCAAATCTACAACTATGAACTTAACTGTGAACTTAATTCCTTTCTATTGCTTAGGTGTTTTCCAATAGGATCAACAGGGTATAAATTAATAATTTTCTCTTTAGATTTTTTTTGGGGGGGGTTGAAATGTTCAAAAGTTTATTGTCTTAAACACCATTTACATTCTTTGGGTTGTCAAGCATATACATATATATATATATATATATATATATATATATATATATAGCCATTTTTTTCTCCTGGATTCTTGAATTTATCATTTAATTACCTCTATATTATGAAGGATGGATAAAATGAATAATTTAACAACTACTTCAAACTTTAAAAAGCTATTTTTTTTAAAAAGATTTTTAGTTTTAGCCAGACACGGTGGCACATGCCCTTAATCCCAGCACTTGCTCGGCATTGCAGTAACTCTGCTGCTAACATGGTATGAATTACATTCCTGAAGCGCATGTCTGAGGCAGAGACAACTTTATGCCTCTACCCCTAAAAGAGGAAGCTGGTGATGGGTGTTTGATTCCTAAGGGACCAGTCTGAACATTCTCCTCACAAACCTGACTCTAGGTCTGGTAGAGTAGCCCCAAGATGAAAACCAAAAAGCACCTTCCCAAAGAGCTGCTGCTATCGCAATGCAGTCACAGGCGGCAGCGGGTGTGTGTGTGTATGTGGGTTCCTAGCTTCCCACCTCTCAACTCTAGCTAGCAGCGCAAACAGGAATAACGGGTCACATATGGGACATATGGGACTGGACACCTGTGATCAGCAGGGCCTGAGAAGCAGGCATGATCTTTCTTTTTTTCCATTACCTGCTCATAGAGGAGGGACTATGCTTTGGGCTTTTTTTTTTTTTTTTTTTTTTTTAAATGGGAAAGAGGGAAGGAAGGAGAGAGGAAGGGAAGAAAAGGAAAATAAAGAAGGGAGAGAGGGAAGGAGAGAAGGAAGGGAGAGAGGGAAGAAAGGAGGGAGGGAGGGAGGGAGGGACGGGCGGAGGGAGGGAGGGTCTTCAATCCTGTTCAGTGTCACAAACAGTAATAAAACAGTGGGAAGCAGCTCCCAGTGCACAGATAACCTCACTGCCACCACAGCCTTTAATTTTTCAGGGGCTGAAGAGTCAAGACCTCTTTTAAGGTTCACTAGGACTCGGGGGTGAGTTACCTCACAGCTGGGCTGCTTCCCGACCTTTCCACCCTACCGAACTCAGGTGAAGCAGAAACAGTGACGTCCTCCTTAAGCCGTGAAGACTGAGACACCAAGAAGCCACTCGACAAATCCTGACACGGGCAGTTCCTGAAGACAACTGTCCCAGTCCTCGGGCTTCCCAGTCCTCCATCGACTGACGCCAAAGATCTAGTCCATCTTACCTCAGCCTTCCATAGAGACTCCCTGGGCCCTGTCATTAGCAGTGGAAGTCCCTCTCTGGTGTATTTCTGGCACTCTATTCTCTAATCATCTAGAAGCACAGACGTCTACTCCTAGCAGCTTAATCCAACCATAGTGGAACCTCTAACCCGTGAGCCTTAGCAGACACCTTTCGAAGTCCCTCATCCTCTTCCGGTTCTCATTTACTCTGAGTCAGGGTCTCACTAAGTAGCCCAGGCTGGCCTCAGCCTCCCAATCCTCCTGCCTCAGCCTCCCAAGTGCTGGGATTACAGGTGTGTGCCACCACGTCTAGCTCTCATTTCTTTTTCACACAGCCCAGAGCCAGGCCTGTCATAATTCACGCACAGGCAACACGCACCTCCTGCTCTTCTTTGCTTCCACTGCAGCTGCTGAGCAGAGCTCTGGTTCATTTAGGCACAGCTCTTCATCTCCTGCACCTGCTCCAGAAACCAAACGGCTGGACAACTGTGCGGCCAGCAGTGCTTCGTGTCTAGTGTCCACCCATCCCCAGCGGGGCCTTACTGCTGCCCAGCTGTCATCCCGCGTGTCCCTGCCACGTCTCCGTTCTCACTCTCTGTAGAACTAGTGTCTCTCACCCTCTCTCAAGCTCCCGCACCCCACTTTGCTCTCAGCTCATCACCCTGCTTCTTGCTCTCCCAAGAACTAACACACTTACCTTACAAACCCACCGACTCCTGCATTCTCCCCCCCTCAAGAAAAATAATGAGCTGTCCTCATAATGATGAGAAAGCCATCTCTTCTTTACCATGGACACTGGATCTTATTCCTTTTTCTTTCTTTTTCCTTTGTATGTTTGTGCATATGTGTATTTGAGATAGGGTCTTACTATGTAGCTTTGGCTAGCCTGGAACTTGCTATGTAGAACAGGTCGACTGACCTCAAAGTCACAGGTATCTGCTTGCCTCTGACTCCTGAGTGCTGGGATTAAAGGCAGCTGCCACCACGGCCAGCTCTCTCTTCTAAGACCTGCTGTATTTTTAACTATGTGTGTGTGTGTGTGTGTGTGTGTTTGAGTCTGTGTATGTGTGAACGCAGTGCCCACGGAGGCCAGAAAGGTGTTGGATGCCCTGGAGCTAGTTACAGGTGGTTGTGAACAACTGGACAAGGGAATTGAACCTGGATCCTCTGCAAAAGCATCGAGTGCTCTTAACCACTGAGCCATCCCGCTAGTCCCCACCAACTCTATTCTTTAATCCACTCTCTGTGACCAGGCGTTCCCACCCTAAAGAAAGAACAAATGAACATTTTGTATTTTTTTACTTTTTGGGAAGACACACAGTTTCACAAGAAACAATGATTTTTCTCAAACAATAGAAAAAAGGTCTTTTTTAAAAAATCTGCTGTCCTGGATGGAAAGTCTACCCAGCAGGCACTGGGCCAGTTTTGAGAGGAGAAACCAGTGCGGTTGAAGTTACCTATAGGAAGTTCAGTGCAGAGTTCTCCACAAGTCTTGTCTAGTTCTGTAAGGTCCCAACGGGCCAGCTCAGCTTTAACGGTGGGAACCACCTCACAAAGGCTCCAGGGCCCCTCTGACGATGCTGGGCTGGCTCACTCCCCAGGTGGCTGCATCTGCTTACAGAACTCATCGAACTGCTGCTGCTCCAGCTCCGTCATGACTCTGTTGAGAGCATAGATCTGGGTGGAGAAACAGCTACGTTAGCGACAGAGGCAGCTTCGGGGCATCTGAGAGCGTGGGGACTGCACTGGGAGGGGCCTTTGAGGCAGTGACTAGGATGCAGCTTCCTAGAGCAGCAATGAGGCAAGGGTCCTTAGAGGATGGTACCTGACGGGTCTGAGGGAACAGCACAAGATCAGCCCTGGAAACTTCAACTGTGCTAGTGTGGAGTATGCACGGGGACCTGGAGAAAGACAAGGATGCCAGGGCCTGAAATGCCAGGCCAAGGAGTCTAGCCTTTGACCTGCAGGCTCTAGAGCAGCAGACGGAAGTATGCAGGGACAACCTGACTCTATCTGTGCTCTGGGGAAGATAACTGGAGGCTGGGCGGGAGGTGGGAGTGGGATTATCAACTCCTCAGGAGGCCTTTGAAGAAGCCCAGAGAGGAGGCGGTGGGAGTGCGGCCTGCATCTGCATCAGGCCGTGTACTGGAGAAAATCCTGGAAATAGCACAGGCCATGTACTAGAGAAAATCCTGGAAATAGCATAGGCCATGTACTGGAGAAAATCTTGGACACATTCTAAGCTTGATGGTAGCAGTTGTCCTCTGACCCTCAAACATGTGCCATGACACACACATACGTGTAGTAAGGAAAGTGTCCAGTGTGGAGAGCCAGTTACAGAAATAGTGCCCATCACCAATTTAAGAACTAGAACTTGGGGCCAGAGAGATGACTCAACGGTTAAGAGCACTTGTTGCTTTTGCAGGAGATCTGGGTTTGGTCCCCAGCACCCACATGGTGGCTCACAACTGTCTTTTAACTTCAGTTCCAGGGGTCCCTGCCCTCTTCTTGCCTCCACGGGCACCAGGCACTTACACGGTATACAGACATACATGCAACCAAAACACTCATAAAAATAAAGTTATCTGAGAGGCACTTGGGAGGCAGAGGCAGGTGGACCTCTGTGAGTCTGAGGCCAGTCTGCTCTACATAGTAAGTTCCAGAACAACCGGTGCTGTTGAGACCATGTCTCAACAAAACAAAAGTCTTAAGAGGCAAAAGAGGGATAGAACTTGGGGTAAGAGCATTGCTGCTCTCGCCATGGGATTGGAGTTGAGGTTCCAGCACCCATGCCCAGGGATACACACACATCACAATGCACAAATAAACCTTAAAAACAAAACAAAAGAGCCTGGGTGTGACATCTTTAATCCCAACACTCAGGAGGCAAAGGCAGGCGGATCTCTGTGAGTTCAAGGCCAGCTTGGTCTACATAGAGTTCCAGGTCAGTCAGGAGAGATCCTGTCTCAAAACATACAAACTAAAAGGTACTTGAAGCCAGGCACGGTGGGACATGAATAAAAATTCAGAGATATATAAAATTAAGTAAGTTCTTGTTGTGTGTACTCCAAAGTAGTATTTTACAGCACAACAAGAAGTTACCTCATTTTATATCTGTGTATTACTTACTGTTCTGGGACTCACAGGGGTGTTAAGTAGCATTCTGGAGACGCCCAGTCAAGGAGGCAGAATGGTAGGAGAAAGGGGGAAATAAAATAAGCAGGGCAAGAAGAGATTTAAAATGTCCAGGGTGTCTGAGCCAAGAAGTGAGACTTTGGTCTGGAAAGAAAGGGTCTCGGCAGGGTGACTGCTGCTTCAACTGCCAAAGGAGCCTCCACACCCAGACATGCCTCTCAGACTCCCTTCACCGCAACTTTCTGGAACATGGCACCTTTATCCCTTCTTTCCTGAGGAGGTGCTGGCACATTCCAATGAAAGATTCCATTCCAGGGAACACAGGCAGAATAGCAAGACAGCTGTGGGGGAAGCAAATGGCCGACTCGGGCTGGGGCTATGGTTCGGTGGAGAGCACAGGCACATATGGGTTCTGAGTTCAAGCCCCAACACAACAGAAACAAAACCGAAAGGCAACAAAGTCAGGAGCACTGTTCCGAGCACAGGCCTGCCCGCACTGGCCTCCTATCACACCATTTCTTATTCCAGAAGGATTCACAAAGGGGAGACGGGAAACCGTAACACCTGCCTCGGCGTCTGCTCGCACACGTGCAGGCCTGGCTCAGTCTGACACGGCAGGAGCTAACAGGTACCAGCTGCTGCCAGCCTGCACATCCAGTTTGACACTTCAGCAAGAGAATATGAACACAACCAGCTGGTTCCTCTAAGTTTACATGGTAAGAGCACATTGGCTGCTTGGAAGCATGGGGACTCCAGATTATAATCACTGCTAGTTATCACACGCCTTCTGCACGCTGGGCACCGTGCTAAGTGCTTTACATATGTAATTTCTATTCCTATAACACCGTGAGGTAGATACCACCACCCTCGTTTTACCAAAGAGGCATTGGGGACGTGATATTCCAACACCCGCCACTATCTTTCAGCGTGCACGGGGCAATTAGGATCATCTATGGCTTGGATCTGGGTAAAGAAAGGGCACATTCACTCATAGAACGGAGGACCACAGCTTTTAGATGGTGTGGCTTAGCCCATGGGGGAGACTCCAGGGTGCTGGGGAACTTCAAACATGCCCCTGAGTTTATTATGATCACGGGAATGCACCCTCTGTGAAGGCGGGAACTGTTCTGTCTTGGTCAGTCATGTGTCTCAAGTCCATAAACTGCCTACCCATAGCAACAGCTGGATACTTGTTTAATAAATGGATCAAATAAAGTTTGACAATATCACCTGTCAGAGCAAAAAGGAGGAGATGTCTTACACTAACAATGGGGTGCAAGCTTGAGGGATCCCTCTTAGAGCTATTTGGTAATGTCTAAGAAAACTGAAATGGCACCTGGTAATTCCTCCAGTAATCAAATACCTGGCAGAAATCCTAGCACAGGTACCAAGGGAGCACCTAAAAGGTTTGGGGTTTTTGTTTTGTTTTTTTTTTTCCCCACCACAAATGTCTGTAAAAAGCAAAACTGTAAATAATTACACCACCAAACATGGGAGGAAGGGTGAGTACATTAAATAAGGTGGTTCAGGGGCCGGAGCGAGGGCTCAGTGGCTCTTCCAGAGGATCCTGGTTCGATTCTCAGTACCTATGTCAAGTGGCTCACGACCACCTGTAACTCAGCTCCAGGGCAGCTGATGCTCCATGAGCACCTGAACTCATGTTCACATACCCAGCACACACATAATTAAAAATAAGATCAGTCTTTTTTTTAAAGTTTTGTAAAATAGATGCTAAAAAGAAAAAAGAAAATGGATTTTTAGAGTAACATGAATATCTCTAAAATCCAATAAAAACAACACAAATGCACAGACAATGTATTCATCTATTTGCATGAAAATGCATTTAAGTAAGGGCTTACCCATGAAGAGGGAGGAAAGGTGTTAAGAACGCCAAATTTATATGTGACTATATCTGAAGAAAATTCTAGGAAAATGTGTCTACTTACCATTACCAATCCGAGAAACCGAATCCCAGGTGTTTTCTGTACTTTAAAATTTCTCAAAAACACAACAAAGAGGCAAAAAAGACCAGCAAGCTTTTTCCTGATACTAAATATTAAAAAATTCATGTCTGGATGTGGTTTAGTAGTAATGTAAACATTTGAAAGCTTTTTATTCTTACAATGATTCTAAGTCTTGAGAGAACAAAGAAACACCCTGGTGGGCTCAAAGCTTGGGCCTTTACATGGTTATGAGCAAACACTTAAAAAAATTGTTGTTGGTATGTGTGTATATGTGTGTGTATGTGTGTGTGTGTGTGTGTGTGCATATGTGAGCATGCCAGAGCAGTTGTGAAGGTCAGAGGGCAGTTCTGTGTAGCCCTTTTCTTCCACCTATATGTGGGTTCTGAGGAACAGACTCAGCTGTCAGGCTTCCCTAGCAAGCACTTTTACTATCTCAACTAGCTACTTTTTGCACCAAACTCACATGTGTACTGGGTCACAGGACACACCAGCGCTTCATGCACTCTGCATTCATTCACATTCTCCTTTCTACTCTGATCCCTCCCTTACTGACGGCTGCTCTCTCTCTTTCCATGCATCCTTCAGGTCTCTAGCACAAAAGCTCTGTGCCAGGTGTCATCTGGAGACCCGGTACAGGTTGGGATTCTGACACTAACCTGGCATGTGACTCTGGATTTCCACTTCACCATTCTGGACCTGGGTGGCCTCTCAACCCCTGGAAGGACCCATGTCCTGCCTGGAGACAAGCAGGGGTCCCTAGTAAAGTTTTCTCTGCTGTTTTTATTTTTTATTTTTTTCAGCACCTTCTCCAGCTGACTCAGGCATACAGAGCCCCCTCCCTAGTCTCACCTCTGCTCTTTGTCTTTGCTTCAGCTCCTGCTGGGCAGATTTCTGCTTAGCCTTCTCCACTCTGAAGGCAGGTTCTTTAACTTTGGATTTTTCTTTCCGGGCAGGTGGATCCATGGCTTGGCTTGTGAATGCTTCTTGGTCAGCTCTGACCTGATGGTACAAAAAGAGAACCGCTTGCTAGTCTTTCTCCCAACTCCCTAGCTTTACAGGTGAGGCAGGGTGCCCTGGAGTCCCACTGCCAGCACCTCGCTGTGCGTTCCTAGTCGAGTGTCCTCCTTACTTCTGAGTCTCAGTTTCCTGCACAATGGGACAGCAGTCATCTCCTGGGCCTTCCCTTACCAACGCCGGGTGAGCAGCAGATGAAAAGGCCTGAGAAAGCAGCTCCAACCCGGGGGCGTGCGCTACAGCCGGGTCGCAGAGGCTTGGGGCAGGCCACTTGGTCCCCGGCAGCGCCCCCAGCCAGCCCCGCCCGCCCGGCCCCTCCGCAGCAAGATGGCGGCTCGGGGGTCCGCGCCCTTTCCTACCCGGCCTCGGGCTTTCAGCCTCCGCCACGTCGCAGACCAGCCCCCACGCGGGGTTCACCCTCGCCTTCCCTTTCCGCGGGACGGGAGAGCCCAGCCCGCAGCCCTTGGACTGGGCGGGCCGCGCCGGGGAGGGCGGGGCCGCGGCCTGAGGGATCCCTCCCGCAGAAGCCACTGCGCAGGCGCAGAGAGCACGCCCGGGCGTGGCCGGACCAGGAGGGGCGGGGTCAGAGGCTGGTAGGGCGGTGTTTGTGGCTGGAGGGCGGGGCTGGGAGCGGGCAGGGCGGGGCCTGGGGCAGGGACGTTCTTACAAGTAACAAAAGCTTTTCCCGGTTTCTAGTTTCTGGGACAACTGCGAGGCTTTGAAGGGCGAAATCTGATTCCTGGGATTGGAATTGGTTAGCACTGGAATTCTGAGCATCAGGTTCTAAATCCAAAAAGTCAGGATTGCTGATTACTTCCTGATTTACTGGTCTATAAGGAGAATCAAGTGGGATCCCGTTTCCTACAGTGCTTTGAAAGAGAATACACACACACACACACACACACACACACACACACACACACACACACACACACACTGCAAACCTTTAATCCCAGCACTGAGGAGACAGAAGCAGCCCTCTATCAGTGAGTTATACCCTCAACCTGACAGAAGTACACATACACACACACACACACAGAGTGGGGAAGAATAGCCTGCGGATAATCAAAGGGGTGTAAATTAAAATTTCTAGCTATCATTTTTATTTGTGATATTAGCAAGAATTGACTAAAGAAGAAGAAAAGGTAGAGGAGAAGGAAGAAGAGGAGGAGGAGAAGCCAGATTAATAACAATATCTACTTTCCTTTGGGGCTTCCTATATCCCAGGCACTATTCTTAGAGCATTACACTATGAAGTCCCCTATTCCTCATAATAAGGATGTATTATACAGACATGTGTACTGATAAGCTATCGTGCACATTCTATAAAAAACTGAGGCACTGAAAAGTTAAGTGTCTTGTCCAAGGACACCCAGCTAGAAAATGCTAAAGCAAATATTTTAGGCAGGATTCAGAAGACAATGACCTCTGGAAACATGTTCGGATCTGCTTCTTTGTTCCTCTATCAAAGTGGTAAGAGTTTCTGTGGATGATGGCACACACTTTTAGGATCTCAGTGTATTTGAGGCTACCCTGGTCTATCTGGAAAACTCCGGACCTGCCAGGATCCAGAATATTAAACATCCAATAAGAAGCCTGTATGGACACTCAGGTGCTTTCAGTCTACAGGTGAGTTGCTATATTCTGCGCTAGAAGTCAAAAACATAAAAATGGGCACAATTACACAAGTGCAAGCGCGTGCACGCGTGCACGCGTGCGCTCACACACACACACACACACACATATTACTACATGCTTCCTTTTATATGAGGTATCAGAATAAATCAAACTCTAAGAGACATAAAGTGGCTGCCAGGGACTGGGGAGAAGGGGAAAGTAGAGTTATTGTTCAATGGATAGGGTTCATGTTGCAAGACAAAATTCTAGAGATATGATGCAACAGAAACAATTATGAGGGTTGCTAATGCACAGGACCAAAGGAAACCAAACATCTATCAAGCTTTTCACAATGTCTTTGGGCAGCAGAAAAGCATTATCAATGTCCAATTATCTGGAATTTACTCATGATCTTCTGGGCTCCTCCAAAGGGCCTGGCTTTGGATCTGCCTCTGCCCTCTGCAGAACACACAGCTTGTCCTCCAGGCTCTGACTGGCTCTGCTCCACTGCTGCTACTGTTCTTGGTGGTTATTCCATGGCACTCGCATCTCAAAAACTGCTGGGGTCCTTTGCTGCAACTGGCCTGCACTTTCACCAATAGCCTCTCCTGGGCTCTCTTCATTGTTCCAAGCCTCAATTTTTTTACATGACCCCTGGCTGTACCTTCACCAATGGCCTTTTCTGGCCTTTTCATGGTGCCAAGCCTTAGTTGCTCTCCAAAGACTCCTTCAAGCCTTCAAAACCAGCAACACCTGGGTGACTCTTACAGTATCAAGTTCAGCTGCCAGCATGAGATACAACCTTGGCCAGTTCTGAAAGACAGCTTCTGTGTACTGACCCTGAGGAAACAGTTTCCAGATTTTAAGATAGATTCTGGAAATACAACTTATCCTAGTCTGCAGGAAGGGTTCTCTCATAGGTGGGGTCCTCATCACAATCACTAGTGTCTGAACTGCTTGTAGTCAGGTTTGCAGGAAAAAAAAAAAACCCTCTTCAATTTTTCAATTTAACTAAGCAGCTTTTTGGCTCTAAGTCTAGGCTTTCCCAGCATCAGGGGGTCCTGGGCCTGTGGGAAGAATATTTGGCAAAGTCTTGACAGTTTGGCATCCTTTTTCACCATCACTAAGGGGAAACATACAACCTCTTCCATAGATCTCAAACACAACATCTTGAGCCTCACACACATACGACACAGCTATCAGAAAACTCAGTTTGTGAAACAGTACACTACCACTAGTGGCAGGAGGGAGAATCAGCTCCATGATCAGGAAAAGCTATTAGAACCTTGCTTTTTGCTGCTCCCAGCTGAATTTCTTTATCTCTGTGGCTCTCTGTGGCTCTCACCTCAGATTGTTTTTCATTTGTTTATTAATTTCAGCCTTTTTCTCTTCATAGAGGCTTATTTCCTTTCTCTCTCTCCTCTTCCTTCAGGAGCCTTCAATTAATACCTTACTCTCTATCCTCTGGTAGTTCCCTGAGCGTACTTTACTGGACTCTGTGAGGTCTGGAGTTCCTTTTTGTTCTTCTTTGTCTCTACATTGAATTAGCTGCTGTGGTGTGTTACAGAAGTTTATTTTTAGTTATTTTAAAAACGTTTTTGTGCACTGTTGAGTGAGGGTTTGCCTGGGTCTTGGCATTTTGTATTGTCTGCAGGTGTTGGATTTCTGTGGGGGGATGTTTGATTGCTTATGATCTACACCTGAGGAACTCTGACTCAATAAAAACACAAGAGCTCAGATGGTCAGAGTTCCACTGTCCAGGATGGTGCTGGCCAAGATGGTAGTTCCCTCTACTGAGGTCTGGCAGAGTTTGTATCTATGAAAATGCCACTGTGTCCTTCTCTGCTGAGCAGAGCAGCTTACTACAACAGTGAACGTCAGTGCTCCACATTACAGGCACCATTTGTAGTAATATGCTGCCATGGGAGCTCAGCAAGGATGACAAGATGACATTCTCATAGGTACAAACCCTGCCAGACCTCAGCAGAGGGAACCATTGTCATTGCCAGTGCCATACTGCCAGTAGAATCCCACGCATCTGAGCTCAGATGTTTTTATTGATTCAGAATTCCTTAGGTGTTCTACTGATACCACGTGCAGATCATAAGCAATTAAACAACCCCTTCATAAATCCAAAACCTGCAGACAATACAAAATGCCAAGACTTAGGTATTCCCCCCGCAACAGTCCACAAAACAATATTTTAAATACAACTAAAAATAAACTTCTACAACACATTCCAGTGCCTTAATTAGTACAACACTCCTCCATATCCAGAGTGTCAGATAAGCCCTTCGATGCTAGAATTTTCAGGAGGAGATCCCAGGAAGCAGAAATAGGGGAAGAAAAGGGTTTCTTGCATCCAGGGTCCCCATGGGAAATCTTAGAGGAGTCATGAAGGAAAGATGGTTCAGAACTGCTCCTGCAATGCCTCGGAGCATCGCCTATGGTGAAGTCTAGGGATGGCCACAGGCTGATAGAGTCTCAGACAGTAAGGAGAGAGCTGCCAGGGTCCTACAGCTTGCTGACAAGTCTCAGCTACCATGAAACTGGGTGACAGCTCAGCCGTGGACAGGGGACATGGTGCAGGCCACCACCGCAATCCGCTAGACTCAAAATCCAGTGTTGACTAAAGAAAGGAAATCCTGGGGGCATTCTGCATGAAGACACCATCTCTATAGAAGTCAAAGAGCATGTTTTGTACTGCTGTGAATACAGTCATGGGCAGTATGGAGGCAAGTCAGTTGGGAAGGGTGCAACGTATGAGGAGGGCCAGGAAGCAAGCTTGCTTGTCTGAAAGCATACGTCAAGGTGTAGCTGGAGATAAAGGCCCTGGGTTAAAGAGTATTGCTGATTGGCGGGTGTCTTGAAAGCAACCTTCCAATTTTTGATTTTTAAATTTAGCATTCAAAGTGATGGGTTTCATCATGGCATTTTCATGAGCTTTGTCCTTGTTCATCTCCCTCTCCCAGTCCCTTTCCACACATTCCCCGACCCCTTCTTACCGCCCCCCACCTCCCTAATGATCCTCCCTTCTGCTTTTGTAATGCCTGTATTAAACTGTCACCCACCCACCCCCTTGTCTTTTATGCTTTCTTTCTCTTTTCTCATGGTCTCCTTTATATTTTCATGACCTATACACACACACACACACACACACACACACACACACACACACCCCTAAATGTAAATCCCACATACAGGGAGGAAACGTGCAGAATGCATCTTCCCACCCTCTGCCTTATTTTCTTTAACATAAAGGTCTCCATTTCCATTCACTAATCTTCTGGTTTAAGCCGGTTGAGAAGTGAAGGAGAGCAAGCCTTTAAGGAAAGGGGTGATGGAATCAAACTGCAGGAGTCACTGTTGACACCGGGCACTGGAGGGAAAGACAGTTGAGGGAAGATCCTTTCTTAGCCGTGGCAGTAGACGGTTCCCTTGATTCAGGGAGCCTCCTTTCTGCTCTCTTGCTTTATCAGGGGTGGGCAGACAGGGCGTTGCTTGTTTGTTTATAGGGACAGGCTAGGCCGTCTGTGGGACAGAGGGAGCCCTTGGCTCTGGCCATTAGACTAGAGTATGAACTTTTCCCAGGCTCGTCGTTGGGATCTTCCTGGCACTCTTGCCTGATGTCTGAGCACCTGCCTGTGGGGAGATGAGGCTTCCAGCTAGGAGGCTCCAGCTCTGCTGCTAAAGGACAAAGATCCCCCATCCCAAAGGTGGTGAGTTCTCTCTGTCTCTCTTCTCTCCTTGGTCTGCTTAGTTCTTTAAATTTCTCAAGATCCTCAAGTTCAGAAGAGAAATAATCTTAAAGGACAAAACAGGACAACGGTGAGCTGTCATTTAGGATCCCCGAATATAACAAGTGACGGGGGTGATGGGTGGGTCCTGTCTAAGGACTCTCACTTAGGATCAGCGATTGTTAGTACTACGGCAGACATGCAGTTTGCCCTCACCATCTTCTGGGTCCTGAGCTGGGTGATGTCAGACTGATCGTTTAGAGTGTAGGACCTTCTTAAACTGCTCAAGATTGGCAACAGAATGTCTGCTGTTGGAATCCCTTCCTCCCCCATCTCTTTAGAAGCCTTGAAAATCAAACTAGTTCAACTTAAAATGTAACTGACTCTGACTGGGGGAAAATATTTCCAAACTTGTGTCATGGGGAAAAAAATTGGTTACTATATGAAGAATTTTGCAGACGGTTAAGAGACAAATGTATCAAACATAAAAGCCAGCAAAATATAGAGGAAGTCACTGACAAGGACAAATAAATGAATAACCAAAGAAAAATTGATTAGCATGAAGGCCCATCAAACTCTAAGAAATACAATTTTGTTATATATCATATTGATAAAAACTTTAAAAACTTGATACATTCCACTGAAAGCAAGGCTGTGGGAAAATAAGAATATTATTCATTTATCTATTTATTTGTTTATTTGAGACAAGGTCTCACTATGTAGTCCTGGCTGATCTGGGCCTTTCTATGCAGGCCTCTGCCTTCTGGGTGCTGGGATTAAAGATTCATGCCACAATGCCTAGCAAGAAATTTCACATACTTTGGTAATTGATTTGACCTTTCCTTAGGGGAATTTGGTGGCAAAATTTTAAAACATTCCTATTTTAAAATTAGGACTTTACAGCGGGGGCTAGAGGCTGGAGACATGGCTCAGCAATTTAAAAAAAAAATCCCCTGCTGCTCTTGCAGGGGACCCTTCTCAGTACCCACATCAGGTTTCTTACAGCCACCAGTATCTCCAGTTTTCAGGGGATCCGATGACCTCTTCGGATCTGAGGGCATCTGCACTTCCATAGTACACTTGCCTCCCCCCCCATATATACACCTATTTAAAAGTATCTAGCTGGGTGGTCATGGCACAAGCCTTAATCCCAGCACTAGGGAGGCAGAGCAGGCAGATCTCTGTGAATTTGAGGCCAGCCTGGCTGGCCTACAGAGTGAGTTCCAGGACAGCCAGAGTTACAACAGAGAAACCCTGTCTCTGAAAAAAATAAAAAAATATCTAAACATAAAAAGATAGAAAGTTCTGAGAATTTTAGTCACATTGTTAGGGTAATGTCACAAGGGAGTGGAGCTGGGCTTAGAAGCCCATGTCCTTGCTTCTCAGGTGGGCCATGTGACCTGGGACTCAGCCCCAGTTCCTAGGTTCCTCAGCTCAAGCTCATCAGGTCTCTCCTGGTGTCTCTCCTAGTTTCTATGGAGAGACCATGTCCCGCTGGCTCCTGGCTGATCGGCTGCCTCTTCACTCTGGCCTTCCTCCAGCTGCCTGCTCGGGTGTCAGGTGGGAGTTTTGGGACTTCTCTGCCCGGGAGGTTTGACACGGATGAGACGTGGTGCCGGGACTTGCTTGTCTTGGGTTCTGTTTTCCATTGATCTTGCCAGGATCTCCTCTTCCCTACGAAATGCCCCCCACCTCACTCCATCCCGAGCCACCTACAGTCTTCAGCAGCCTTCTCCCCTTTGGTCTCTGCCACACAGGTGATGCGGACCAGTTGTACCTGGCCCCACTTGGGGGCACGGCCGAACTGCCCTGCCCTGTCTTGCTCTGGCCCGGCACGGTGCCCAGCGAGGTGAGGTGGCAGCGGCCCGCACAGCCGCCTCTCACCCAGGCTGTCCACGTGCTCCGGGATGGGCAGGACAGTGATGAAGACCTGATGCCAGAATATAAAGGCAGGACGGAGCTGGAGAAAGATGTCCGGGAGGGTAGCGTCACTCTGCGCATCAGTAACGTGCGGCTCGAGGACCGAGGGCCGTACCAGTGCCAGGTCCGGGTCGGGAACCTGAGTCGAGAGGGCACCGTGACCCTGCAGGTGGCAGGTTAGGATGCGTTGGAGGGGTCTGGGTCATTTGTGCCAATCCTTTGTCAGCTCGGTTGTCTCCAGCCTGGTCCTCTCATCTCAATGACTGGTGTTTCTTTCTGAGGAGGGAGGGACTTTGGAAAACACCGTCCATCGCGGGACCTGGATAAATAGTTGGTGGCCTGTAAAGCTTGTTGGCTCACAAAAGCAAGAGCGGCTTTCTTTGCTCCATTACCAAGAAACTCATAACTAGGGCTGTAGGGAAAGGTCCCCAAGGGTCAGAATTCCCAGCTGCCACAAGGATTTGCTTCAGAGTTCCTTCCCGGGTTCTTGAGTATTCAGAGGGCAGATACTGTTTCTCAAACTAACTTTAGTGTTTGTACAAAAATCGGTCTACCTCAGAGCCAGCCCAAATCACACCATTTGCTTCATGCAGACTCTTTTTTCTCTCTCTCCTTTTCTTTTTTAAGATTTATTTTTATTTTATGTGTGTGAGTGCTTTGCCTGCATGTATGTCTGTGCACCATGGCTACCTGGGCCCCACATAGCTCAGAGGAGGGTGTCGGATCCCCTAGGACTGGAATTACAGACAGTCATAAATTGTCATGTGGGTGCTGAGAATCAAACCCGGGTCCTCTGGAAGAGCAGCCAGTGCTCTTAACTCCTGAGCCATTGCTCCAGCCCCTGGTCATCTTCCGAATGTCACTTAGATGCGTACCCCAAAGAAGGATGAATTCCTTCGAAACACACAGTAGTTGGTAGACTCTTTCCAAGCATGGAGTCCTTGGGATGCAAGTCATTTCCAAACCGGGTCTGAGGTGCCCAAAGAATCCAGAACAGTGCGATGCTGGGACTGTCATAGGTAGATCTTGAACTTCATTTAGATAGACTATTTTATCCCATTGTGGTGGGTGGAGTAGGTGTGGGTAAGGGTAAGGAGGAAGAAGCTATTGTTCTGTCAACAGCTGTGGCTGTTGGTCAGAGGAAGCTGGAGGGGTGGAGGGCGGGACATCGTCGAGAATCATGCCTTGCAGGACCCTGCCGGTCAGCTGGGTTGGCTCAATCAGGCAATCTGTCCTCTTCAGTTTTAGGGTCTGATCCCTACATCCATGTGAAGGGCTATGACGCGGGATGGATCCAGCTGGTGTGCCAGTCAGTGGGATGGTTCCCAAAGCCATGGACCGAGTGGAGAGACACCGAAGGCGAAGTGCTACTATCCCTGTCGGAGGCCCACACCTTGGATGAAACCGGGTTGTTCCGAACAGTGGTGTCCAGCAGAGTCAGGGACAGTGCTCTGGGAAATGTGTCCTGCACTGTCCGTAACGAGGTCCTCGGCCAGGAGAAGACCGCGGCCATGGTTATTGGAGGTAACGCTGGGGCAGAAGTCGGCTTGGGGATCCTGAGAGCCCTGTAGAAAACTCTTACCTCATTGGAAACTTTGTAAAGCATTTTCAGGGGTGGGGAGATTGCTCAGCGATTGGGGCACCAGGCACACACATGGAGTACAGATATACGTGCAAGCAAAACACCCATACACATAACTTTTAAATGAATTTTTTTCAAGTTTTTGTTCTATGAATTATATCATATTATAGTTCCAAGGGTGTACGTTGTACAAAAAAATAACTTGAAAAAATGGAATATTTTCGAGAAAGCAAAGCAATGGCATGGACTCTCAAATGACAGAGAACCGCTGCTAACATTCTGGGGGTACGCTCTTGACTTACCTGCATGTGCATACTTCTGAGGAGTGTGCTCATGTTTATGTATGTATATTTGCACCTCATTTCTTTTCTTACTTCCCAAGTCATAAGCTACTTTTTGTCTATATCCTTAAGTATTTGTTCATAACTTGATTTTGGGGTGGCATAGAATTTCATCGTGCAGCTACAGATTAAAACAGAACAGCCAAAGGCTGTCTTGTGGGAGTCCAGACGCTTTGTAATTCCCCCCTCATGTTACGTACCTAACAACGCCATGGACTTCTTCAGACATATCTGGGAGTTGATTCAGAATCACATTCTAAGAAAATGTAACTACTGGGTTCAAAAGTGTGCAGCAAGCCGGTGGTGGTGGCAACGGTGGCAGCGCACGCCCTTTAATCCCAGCACTCAGGAGGCAGAGGTGGGCGGATCTCTGGGAGTTCGAGGCCAGCCTGGTCTACAGAGTGAGTTCCAGGACAGCCAGAGTTAACAACAGAGAAACCATGTTTCAAAAAAGAAAAAAACAAAAATAAACAAAAACAAACAAAAGTGTGAAGCTTTGAAATACCCTTGAAGTATGGAGTCGTGATCAAATAAGTTGGTAGAGAAGCCTCCTGGATATCTGCCAACCCTTTTCTTTATTCCTCCCTTTCTGCCCTTCCCCTCTTGCTTCTGCCATTGCCTCTCCCTAACTGATAAGAGTTAAAGGTGATTTATGTAAGTCCTCCCCCTTCCCGCTTATCCCAGGAATCAGGATTCTGGTACCATCTCCAGTTTACAGATGAGTTAAACCAGGCTGGGAGAGGCCGGGTCTCTTGACTAGAGAGCCACCCAGTGGTTGATCAAGGACATACAGCCAGCTGGGACTTCCTGCCACTCATCACAGCTCTACCCTTCTCCTGCCGTGCCTCCTGGGATCACAGACATGCATGCAGTACTCTTCTGCCTTTCCTGCTTGGGCTTTATGGCTGCTGCTCTGGTCTGTAGACCCGCTGTTGCCACTGCTGTTGGTAGTGGAGCCTGGAGTCAGAGAGGCTGGCCTGGGACACACTGTTGTAGCATAGCCTGTGGTTGTATAGCAGAAAGAATTTTGAGAAGGCAAGCAGGACTCACAAAGGACTGTGGGTAATTCTTAAGGAGCACACAGTTAACACTTTGAAGTCCCTGGAGTACTTGTCCATGGAGTTGGAGGGCAGGGTGAGCTTGTGCTTGAGAATACTTCATGAGATGTGAACACCCCATTTCTCTTTGTCACCCAGAGTTTAAGTTCCCAAATGAAGCGCCTCATCAGTCTTGACAGGGCCCTCCCTAGAGGAGGGCAGACAGTAGATGGAGACAGTAGGATGTGCCTGGGCCACCTGCCCTCTGTGGCAGGCACCTACGCTCAAGTGTCTCTCTGAGGGTGGTCATTGGTGGTCTCTGTTTCAGCCCCAGCTTCGGGAAGTATGTCCTCTCCAGCGGTGGCTCTTTCTGTGGTCTTGCCTATTCTGGGGCTCGTCATCCTTCTCGGCATTTGGCTCATCTGTAAACAAAAAAGATCAAAAGGTAACTTGATGGCAGAGGAGCTGCGGGACAGGGCGTGTATGGCTGTGGGGAGTGTGGGCGACTGTGACTGCTCTGGGGAAAGAGCAGCAGAAATAGGTGTGGACGTGACATTTGCCACAGGTGGGAGACCCTGCTAGTTGAAAACTTGGACAGTCGTATACCAGGGACCCACATGGCAGAGAATGCAGTAAACTGCGGAGAGGCTCTGAGCAGAGTTGTTAATTCACACCCTTCGAGAAATTAGACCGGAACCAACCACGACAGCTTTCTAATTAACTAAGAAATTAGAGCCTTCTAATCAGGAAATCCAATGATATCAATTTGGATAAAACCCTCATTAAAATGGTCACATTCTTGGGATCTTGATTGCAAAGGATTTGGAAAGTTACGTAACCTAACACTTCATCCCCCATCAGATGGGGTGAAGACTCTGATCTTTTCAAATGACCCTACATCTATATCGGCAAGGGGTTGGTCCTATTCAGACAGCTTAGGTCGTGTTCGGGCAACAGTGCATGTTGGGGAAACACGCTTCCTAAGTTGGGCTCACTCTCCCCTCTCTTCCCTTCTAGAGAAGCTTCTCTATGAGCAGGTGATGGAGGTAGGTAAGTGTCCTGCGCAGGGGCCGGGGATATGCTTTCCTTTGGTCGATTTCTGTATCTCCAGTGCCCGCAGAACTAAACCTCACACCTGAAAGTTCCATCACCTTCTGTCTTTGATGGAGGAACCCAGTCTTTCTCCTAAAAGCAGTGGTGAAGCACTGTACGGGGACCACCTGGTCAGAGTCATGCTCCGAAGCATGTTCTTCGGCTGTGTTGCGAAGAGGCCAGAGGAGTGAGGCGGGACATGGGAGACAAATTGGAGTCCCGTTTCTGTTGTTCAGAAGAGAGACGACGAGGGGCTGGGTTGAGGGAGAGTAGAGGCGGGCTGTTTAAGAGCTGATAAAAAACCAAGCTCAGGGCCCTTTGCAGAAATGGTCATGAGTCTCATTTGCTTTCCCCTTCCTTTCTCTAGAAAATCTTCTAGAGGACCACGCCAAAGAAAAAGGTAATTATGTACAGAGCACGAGCCAGGGGACAACTATGACATTCTCTCTATTTATAATAAATATCAGCAGTCCCTCCGTAGTACCAGAATTTAGTTCCAGTGTTGTCGAGGGGCGATGGAGTTGGTGGCAGTGGGTGAAAGACGCCAATGCCCAAAGTGCATGGGTCTGGATCATCGTGCGCTCCCTTCATCCATCTTTCTACCAGTCGTTTTCAAAAGGAGGTTTGCATGTGACCGGAGCACGTATGAACAAGGTCACATGGGATGCAAGAGAATCTCAGGAGTCTACATGACCTGGACGTGGAGAGAGGTGCTGTGGCACAGTGGAAGGGCTGCAGGCCCTGGGGTCAGCTTGCTGGTCTGCCATATCTTGGCCTTGAATAGTTCACAGTCCTGCCCTGAGCTCTGGATTCCTTATCTGTGATATGGGGAGAGTTAAGTTCTCAGTGTTAAAGACAAAACCTTTTCAAGAGATCTGTTTAGGGTCTGGGACTGCTTTCCTCAGTGCCACTTCATCATCATTAATTGAATGAACGTGTGCTGCTCCCGACCCAGGGCAAAAGTCATGAGACATACTTTTGAAGTCTTGTTGAGGAGACATATCAATGACCTGATGGCTCCTTGTTCAGTGATGTTAGGATCTGTGCACTGCCCCTTTATCTCCCCAACCTGGAGTTGGAGTGTGGAGTGCACACTGCTGTCATGCGACTGCTCTTCCCGAGGACACAAGGAACAGTGTTGTGTGATGCCAAGGGCCACCGACTCAGAAGTCAGACAGCCTGGAGTTGGAATCCTGCCTCCTTGGTCACTTACTAGCTAGATGATCTTGAGAAAGTTTCATGTTTTTCTGAGCCTCAGCCCATTTCCTGCAAAGCAGGAATAATAATTCCATGCATGTCACTGTTAAGAGGCTCCACGTCTCACTCTGTGTAAGAGCAGGACATGGTGAATGGAAGCAGTTAGTCAGGGAAGTGACAGTCACAGCCCCTAAACTCCTGAGAAGCTGTGATATATGCCAGCTTTACTGGCCCAAGCCCAAGAGCCATCCCTGTGTCTAGCCCTTAGCTGGGTGGACTCAGATGCATTGCTTCGATTCTCTGTCAGGGATAATGCTAGACAGGGGAATGTATGGGCCAGGTGGGGCCTCTAGAGAAGTGAGAAGCACCCTTGCAAAGCATGGAAAGCATCTAAGTATTCCAAACTTCCTGGGACCCCTGAATTATGGAAACAGTGACTTCAGAAAATTGCTCTAGAGAATTATAAAGTCATGCTAGTGAGTCAGTGCTGGGCTGTTAGCCACTTTCACACCTTAGGTACTGTAAGCGGGTAGCTATAAAAAGGCAGTAGGCACGCACACACACACACACAAACACACACGTACAAAAGGCGGTAGGCACACATGCACGTACTGTGATTGCAAACATGGAAACCGACAGAGGAAGTGAGACCAGACAGATACACAGGAAAACGGGAACCAAAGTCGGGGACAGCTGGCCCATCAGGAAAGGGGCACAAGCTCCGCTGGACTCCTGAGACTGACCCTCAGAACCAGGGGTTGGATTAGGGGCTGATGGAAGCAGCCTGTCTTTCCATCCTGGGGTGATGGAGGAGTTGGCCTTCCAGGGCCCAGGGATAAAGGGACAGGCTGTGGTCACTCACTCTCTCCCCATCTCTCTCTGGTTTTCAGGAAGACTCCACAAAGCCCTCAGTAAGTTCTGTTGCACACCTTCTTTCTGTTGCCATCTCTGCTGCGGGCTGTCCTTTCTGGTGACGTCACTGCTGACGCTACTGCGGGCTGAGTGACTCAGTTTCACTATCCAGGCAGGGGGAACAGGGTAATTCAAACCACCGTGACTGGCAGTTCCTGGCTTTTGACAGCCTCTTTGTGAAAGCTCTCTGCTTCTCTTTTCTGCACCTTCTCCTCTTTTCCCACTTACATAAGTGGGACGGATTTACCGAGATCCGCGCCTCTCACAGGTGAAGCCTCCTGGACGCCCTTAATATCCAGACATGGTATTCCCTTAGGCAGGGTCTGTGGCAGTTGAGTCCCCACTTGAATGTGACACAGCCTTCTGAATTCTTTTCGGAATTTCATTTCATTCAGGGGAACCAATTTTTAATATTTAATAACAACAGAACACCTGCCAGGCATGGTGGCATGCACCTTTAACCCCAGCACTTGGGGAGGCAGAGACAGGCAAGCCTGTGTGAGTTCCAGGCCAACCTGGCCTGTATATCAAGTTCCAGGCCAGCCAGAGCTGCGTAGTAAGACCCTGCCTCAAAAACAAAACAATAACAGAAAAAACCTGAAGTCATGTGACATGTATATATATTTTACATAGAGAAAATATACATGCTAACAAGCTCTAATAGGAATTTGGTGATAGTTTTAAATAAACAGATTTTATTCTATAACGTCTTCACACGCTAATATTGTAACCTATAGGTGTGGCGTGTAGTATTTTACTGGGTCTGCAGTATTTATTTGGCTCACATAGGAATTTGGGGATCATTTGTCATATCTCTGGGGACTCCTGGGCCACAGCTGGGAGCTATCATCATTGCAGACATCAGGGATGTGGGTGTGTGGGGATTAAAGCATTGTGAGAGAGTAATTGTCCTTGTTCTGACGTGTCCCATTGTTTCTTTTCCCTAGAGAAACTCCGGAGTGAACTGAGTAAGTTTCCCTTGTTTTTATAATTCCCGTTACCAACACATCTCCTGCCAGTAAATCCAGTGGCAAACAGGTCACCTCATGTTTCTTCTTCCCTAGAGTTGAAGAGAGCAGCTGCCAACGCAGGTGAGATGCTCTTTCCGGGGGTTTTGGCTCCGCCCTCTGGGCAGCCTCCATTTCTCCTCTGCTTTAACAAGTCCCCCCTTTACCTTTCAGGCTGGAGAAGAGCCCGGCTGCATTTTGGTAAGTTAAATCAACCTAACCAGTTCCCATCTCACAGGCCATCCTTTCAAACTCTAACTTGAGTTTCACCCCGCTCCATTGGAGGGCAGACTGTAAATTTACTTTTATTGTTATTAGCTTTGTCACTATGTAGCATAGTTGGATCAAATCTGTGATTCTCATTGGTTTCCCTCAGAGAACTGTGACCCAGGATATATAAGCCAAATTACCCCCCACCCCAAGTTGCTTTTGGTCACAGTGTTTTATCACAGCAGTAGAAACCCTAACTAACTCCAGGGGTGAGGGGGAAGAGTGTATTTAGCTTACAACTTACAGTGAATCATCAGGCAAACCCAAGGCAGGAATCTGGAGGCAGGAACTGAAGCAGAGGCCATGGAGGGAATGCTGCTTACCGGCTTGCTCCCTAAGGCTAATTCTGTCTGCTTTCTTATACAACTCAGGACCACCTGCCTAGGAACAACACCACCCTCAATGGGCTGAGCCCTGCCACATCAATCATTAATCAAGAAAATGCACCCACAGAATTTCCTGCAGGCCATCTAATGGAGGCATTTTCTCAATTGAGTTTCCATCTTCCCGGATTACTCTAGCTTGTTATCAGGTTGACAAAAAAACTACACTACATCAAGTCTAGATTTGTGTGTGTGTGTGTGTGTGTGTATTGGCTTTTTGAGAGAGAGTCTAATGAAGTGCTGGCTGGTTTCGAACTCTATGTAGCCAAGGATGACCTTGAGCTACCAACACGCTAGCATCCACTCCCAAGTACTGGCATGAGTCACCGGTTTTATATAGGGCTGGAGATAGAACCTGAGGCTGCAGGCACTGCAGGCAAGCTTTCTTCCAGCAAGCTAGAAGTCTTTGGTTCCAGTATGTATGTGGAAGTGGTCCTGGAAAGCCATAAACTAAAATAGGTGAATGACAGACTGCAGACCCCCAGAGTATTTTCCCTCCAAATCTACCTGACACTTCCTTAAAAACAAATTTCTCCTCTCGCCTCTCTCTCTGCAGTGGCGGTGACCCTGGACCCTGACACAGCACATCCCAAACTCATCCTGTCTGAGGATCGGAGATGTGTGAGGCTTGGCGACAGGAAGCGGCCTGTTCCCGACAACCCTGAGAGGTTTGACTTTGTTGTCAGCGTCCTAGGCTCTGAGTCCTTCACAACTGGCTGTCACTACTGGGAAGTGTACGTGGGTGAGAAGACCAAATGGATCCTGGGAGTGTGTAGTGAGTCTGTGAGCAGGAAAGGGAAGGTCACGGCCTCCCCTGCCAATGGCCACTGGCTCGTGCGACAGAGCCGTGGGAATGAGTACGAAGCTCTCACGTCCCCGCAGACCTCCTTCCGCCTGAAAGAGTCCCCCAAGTGTGTGGGGATTTTCCTGGACTATGAAGCGGGAGTCATCTCCTTCTACAATGTGACCGCCAAGTCTCACATCTTCACTTTCACCCACAGTTTCTCTAGCCCGCTTCGCCCTTTCTTCGAACCTTGTCTTCACGACGAGGGGAAAAACACGGCGCCTCTAATCATTTGTACAGAACTACAGAAATCAGAGGACTCGATTGCCCCCAAACAAGAAGGAAAAGGTGGTGCTAATGGAGATGTGTCCCTGAAGGTGAATCCATCCTTACTATCTCCTCAGGGTTCTGAGCTTTTCCTACTTAACGACACCTGGCCCTCTCACCTTGGCCCTGCCCTTCAGGGGATCAAGGCTCCTTCTTTTTAGGGTTGTGCCCGGTGACCCACTCCCATGGGATCTGGCCTGGCACCCTGGACTCAGTCTCCTGGACCAGCACCTGTTTCTCCAGTACCTCATCTCCTTGACACCTATCCAGACCTCTGTGGTTTCTGTTTGTAGCACTCTTCTCCCAGGCTGAACTCTGAACACTGCCCTTTTTTTCTAGAGACTAGAAATTTCCATTACCCTGGCGGGCGAGTTCTTGAAATGAACAAAGCATCGGTAGAGGTTTAGAAGGAGACTTGTTGGATGTATCTCAGCAGGATTCAGCACAGGCTCAGGGGAAAGGGCTCTCTACCTAAGGGAACCTCCGTGGGAACTTCTCACACTGTCAGCCGGCTCAGTGGGTTTTCAATTGTGAAGCCACAGCCCCCAGACCCTGACTTCAAAGACATCAAAGACTGTTCTTTCCTTTCCCCTCAGTTCAGGCCTCTAACCCCCAGAGCCAGATTTTTTCCAAGTACATGTCTTGTGACTCACACATCCTTCCTTCTCTGTTCAGGATTAGAGACAAGTGTGAACACCCCATTGTTTTCTATTTTCTCCATGCTGTTCACAGCACAGTTTGGAGACATCCAGGGCATACGTTTTCAACAGATAATCCGAAATGGAGACATCCAGAATGCATGTTTTCAAATTTTAATTTACCTAGGTGATGACCAGAAACCATAATCCCCCCAAAAACCTTAACACAGCATGGAGCTGGTAGGCACAGCCATAAACAGAGCTGTCTAGCTGTGTGGCCTTGAGCAGATGCGTCACTCTGCAGTGACCTTCTGTGACACTCTGAATGTCACATGAAGTTTATGAGAAAAACTGGTAGCTTGAACCAACATATGCCCAAAAAAATTGACAACAGTCTCCATGTCAGAGACTATTGATTTCAAGAAACTTGGTCTTATTTCAAATAAGACATCTTATTGCTGGGTATGGTGGTACATGCCTTTAATCCCAGCAGGTGGATCTCCAAGTTCGAGACCAGCCTAGTCTACACAGTGAGTTCCAGGACAGCCAGGGCTATTTGGAGAGACCCTTCAAGGCTCCCCAACCACCACCACCCCAAAACAACCCCAAATCAAATAAGACATTTTGTTTGAATAATTATAAGGTGAGACAATAAAATAAGGAATTCAAGTTTGTAAAGACGGCTCTTCGATTAGCTCATACAGCTCTTGCAGAGGACCTGAGTTTGGTTTCTAGCACCCATACTGGGCAGTTCACAACCACCTGTAACTCCAGCTCCAGAGGACAAGACTTCCTCTTCTAGCCTTCAAGGGCACCTGCAACTCACTGCACATACCTATACATCAACACACACACACGCACACGCACACAAACTTAAGAAAAACATTTAAATAATGAATTCAAGTTTGGGATGTGGATTGTAGAAAGAAGCCGAAGTACTTCCAAGTCATACCCATGTGTGTGATCAGGCCTGTTTGTGGACTAATTAACTATCAATTTGCAGATGGGAAGGCAGCTGGACCAACAAGAACTAGATCTGTTACAAGTTCTTTCCAACAGTATCTATATTAGTTAGAGTTCTCTAGAGAAATAGAACCAACTATGTGTGTGTGTGTGTGTGTGTGCGCGCGCGCGCGCGCGCGCGCGCGCGCGCGCGCGCGTGCGTGTATGCAGTGGGGATCAGGGACAGAAAAATGAATCAATATGAGACTGAAGTTGGCAGGTTGAAGATCTAGAAAGATCCAATGTTTTAGTTCCTGTCTAAGGCAGGGAAAGCGTTGATGTCCCAACCAAAGCTTGATGGACAGTGAGACTGTTCTGAGATCTTCACTGACTGGATGACTCCCACCGGAATTAAGGAGGGTGACTGTTTTACTCAGCCCACTGGTTAAACGTTAATCTAATTCAAACGACCCTCACAGAGGCATCAAGTATAATGTCTGACCAAGTATCTGGGAACTTTGTGACCTGGTAAGGTGATACATAAAATTTGCCATTACAGTGCCCAAAAGAAATGCTTTTTTTGGTTGTTGTTTTGTCTTTGTACAGATATTAAACACAGCTTTTAGTATTTACTGTTTGGCATGTTGTCTTCATGAAAATAGCTCTGTTAGACACAGCTCATATTAAATCCACTTTTACTCCCGAGTCTGCTTTCTGATGTTTTCTTCTTTACCAATTTATAAACTGATAGTGTATGATAGATACTTATATTTCACACACATTTTCAGCTCCCCAACATAATTTCCTGAATAGTCAATCCTGAAACTAACTCTAACCAGTCTTACCTTTTGAGAGACATTACCAACAGAAAAGAGAACAGAAAATGGAGGCAGGACATTATCTATCTATCTGTCATCTATCATCTCTCTACTCATATAATCCTTATAGTCATTGTGCCAGGGATTTTATAGAGGACAGAGCTGGGGTTACGAAACTCCATCTCTTTTGCTTTTTAGATTGTGTGCATACTTGTGTGCAGGTGTCTGTGAAGGCCAGAAGAGGGCACTGGGTGGTTGTAAGCTGCGTGATGTGGGTACTAGGAGTCAACTCAGTTGCCCTGAAAGAGCAGTGATCGCTCTTAACCATTGAGCCATCTCTAGCCTAAACCTTTTCCAGCTCCAAAGACAGGCGTTGAAAGACCATGCAAATACGAAAAGCTTGTAGTTAACTTACACATTCAATTAATCTTTATCCTCTTTATCTTGCAGGCTCCTAAATTTTTTATTGTTTTTCAAGAATTTTTGAAAAACAAAAATCCAGGTCTTGATACTTTACTGTTCTATTGTATCCAGATTGATGAGAGACTGTTAGGTTAACAGAGGGTCACGTAGGACACACATGGGTTAACATGCTGGGCCACTGGCTGGCCTGGCTGGAGGTCAGTCCGGGGACGGAGACACTTAGCTTCTAGGACAAAGAGATCAGATTACTGTATCTTTAAACTCCTTCCCAGGCACATGCTCTTTTAATTTTAAACTAAAAACCTTAAATAAAATGCAAGGTTTCTATTGAGGACCACCATTTCAAAAGTAAAAGAGAAAAAGAAACCTAACGACCTTAGAAGGAAAGACAGCTCCACGGTTGTGTTCTGAGGTGGGAAAATGTTTTCCGCGGAGCAAACCGTCTCCGGACTACAACTCCCAGCATGCCGCGTCCTAAGCCCAATGTTTATTGACCGTCCCGCCTGGCTTTCTTGCAGTATGATAGTTAGTATAGCCAATAGAGATGGAGAATGGTCCCAGCTTCCAATCCTGGCGCTGCGGAGGCGGGTCTTCTCTGGGTTCCGGCTCCGGCGCCTTCCCCCGCCCACCGAGGCGGTGCTGTCCCTGACCGAGCTGCGGGAGTGAGGTGGGTCGCGGCTGTGCTGAGGTGACGTTGGGGGGGAGGCGGACGCGACGCGCGGGGCGCTGGGAGCGCGGCCCCTTCGCTCTCGCGGAGGGCATGGAAGCTGCTGTCTTGCTCCGCGGCTTCCAAAGGCTGCCGGGGGCCGTGTGTCCCTCCGCCGCGATCCTGTCCTAGTCCTTGGGCGGCCCAGCCTTGCTACCCTCCCACCCTAACTGTTGGCCTTGGACCACTCAGTGCCCTTCCCACACGCTGTACCTTCAGGGTCCCCTTGTGCTCCTCCACCTCCAGCCCCAAGCCCAACGACATCTCTGAACCCAGCTCTGCCCTCCGGGACGCTGTCCCCTGACTCCTCCAGCTTCGCTCTGCCCTCCCCATTCAGCCAGCCTCCTTGGATACTTGTGCAGCCTTTGTCCCCTCTCCCTGACCACCTCCGACTCCCTGGCTCCTTTGATGTCCCATCTCTGACCCGCTGTGTAGCTCCTGTGAGTGCGTCCTTAAGTCTCCACACCTTGCCCCTGGTCCTTCCAAGCTACCCCGCTGCCCTTGACTTGTACCCACATCTGGAACTTTAATCTTTCAGACCACAGCTTGTTCTCTCCTCTCTAACCCAGGCTCTTTTCCTTCATCATCTGTGAACACCGCGTCTCCTCTTCTTGGCTTGTTCTCAGAAGTGGTCTGTCCTCTGCGCTCTCGCTCCGGACTCTGTGCTGCTGAGCTCCTAGGAAGAAAGCCGAGAGTCTCTTCCCCTTCAGATCTTTGAAATGCAATGTGAATATGACTTTGTATTTTAGCTACATCCCCTTTTCAGTCAGTAATGGACTCCCTGCCCTAGTCTTGCTCATCTGTCCATCTCGCAAGTAGTAGTTCAAATACCACCTCTTCCATGGAGCTGCTTCCCAGCCCTCTTCAGGGAAATGTCTCTGTGTGGTCCTAGTTGCTGTAGCACTTTTCTTTCTTCCTCTTCTCCCTCCAGTACTAGTGTAATGGAGTGATGAGCAAAGCAAAATTTTGCCACTTTGCGCTCTTGGGTGAATGACTTAAATTCTCTGAGTTTCAGTTTCATCATTTCTAAAATCAGATGAAAAATGAATAGTTGAGCCGGGCGTAATGGCACGTGCCTTTAATCCCAGCACTCAGGACGCAGAGACTGGCCTGGTCTACATAGTGAGTTCCAGATCAGCCTGAGCCACATAGTGAGACCCTGTCAGGAAGGAAGGAAGGAAGGGAGGGAGGGAGGGAGGGATGAATTGAGGTGATGCATATGGAGTGCTCAGCCCTAGGTCTAGTGCTTTGTAGGACCTTTAAAAAATGTTAACTTTTACTGACTGCTGTGTGCCATGCGCAATGCCGGGCTGTGAAGAAGGGGTACTGATGTGGCTGAGGCACTGTCTCTGTTCCTTGGAGCTTAACCTTTGCATCGCGTTAAGGATCCGATTCATTATATTGTGTCATAACTGTACGAGGATGGTAATCATCATCCTAAATCTTTGCATTTTAATTTTGTTATTTACTGGGGGCGGCCGTGGGGGGCGCACAAGCACTATAGCTTATATGTGGAGGTCAGAGGACAGTGTTCAGGGCTAATTCTCTTTACGGTGGATTCCAGGATTGAGCTCAGGTTGTGAGTTCTGTGGCAAGTGTGTGCGTGTTTTGTTTTGTTTTTTGTTTGCTTTGATATTTTGAGACAGGGTTTTTCTGTGTAGTCCTAGCTGTCCTGAAATTCACTTTGTAAATCAAGTTGGCCTCAGACTCACAGAGATCCACCTGCCTCTGCCTCCTGAGTGCTGGGATTAAAGGCGTGTTCCGCCACTGCCTGGCATGGCAAGTGTTTTTAATCATAGCTAAGCCATCTCACTGGTCCAATAATCCAACCTAAATCATTTTACTATTAAAAAAAAAACATTTATTTACTCTGTGTGTGTACTTGCCACTGTGTGCATGTGGAGTTCAGAGGACCACTTGCAGGAGTTGGTTCCCTCCTTCCATACAGGTCCTGGGAATCAAACTGAGGTTCAGGCTTGGTCACTAATGTCTTTACCGAGTCGTTTTCCCAGCTCAGTTAAAAGATGTGTTATATGTATGTGTGTGCACCTGAGTATATGTATGTGTACACATGAGTGCAGGTGCCTGTGGAGACCTGAAGAGGGCGTCAGATCCCCTGGAGCTGGAGCTGTAGGCAGTTTTAAGCTACCTGATGTGAGTTCTAGGAACTGAATCTGGATCCTCTGCAAAGGCAGAAAGTCTTCTTAACCACAGAGCCAACTCTCCAGCCCCCGACTCAGTTTATTTATTTGTTTGTTATTTATTTGGGGTGGTAGTGGTGGTCAGGTTCTCACTATGTGGCTTTGGCTGTCCTGGAACTTACTATGTAGACAGGGTTGTCCTCGAATTAACAGCCATCTGCCTGCCTCTGCCTCCCAAGTAGTGGTATTAAGGCATCTGCCATTATGCCTGGCAATCTTTGTACTCTTAATATTTGCCCAGCATTCAGCCCTGGGTAAATACTTGGTAAATTATATGGTCTCAACAGTTTTAAAAGAGAGTGTATGGTTGGGCTTAGTGGTGCATACTTTTAAATCCAGCACAGGAGGCAGAGGCAGGAGGATCTCTGAGTTCAAGGCTACATGTTCTCTGAGTTCATGTTCTACATGAAGAGTTCTAGGACAGCCACAATTACATAGAGAGACCATGTTTATAAATAAATAAATAATATAAATAAATAAATGGAGACCCCTTATATGTAGGTCCTAATGTCCTAGGTAAAGTTGACAGAGACAGAGTTAAAAGTTCTCATCCATTTATTCTCTCATTCAAAAACAACATTTGAGCACCCAGCCCTGTGCTACAGAAAGTTACTACGATGACCCAGTCCCTTAAGTTGCTTTTAAATGACTGTTGAGAACAGTGTGAAAAAGTAATTATACAAACAAGCACAACATTCTCTTACGAAGGAGAAAGTGAGCACAGATCAGGAGATTGCTAAGGAACTGTGGGTAAGAGTAGACACAAGAAAGCAGGACAAGCATTCTGGGTATGCTTCTGGCCTTTTTTATTCAGTTCACTGTGTGTGTGCGGGGCACATGTATTTTATGTGGCTGTATCCGATATGGATGTATATGTGGTCTCTATGGCTGATGTCAGTATCAGTGTGTTGGTTGTGTGTGTAATATGAACGTGGGTGGTGTGTCTAGCTGGTGTCAGTGTGTTGGTTGTGTGTGTAATATGAACGTGGGTGGTGTGTCTAGCTGGTGTCAGTGTGTTTGGTTGTGTGTGGTGTGGTATAATATAGTTGAATGTGGTGTGAGCGTAGCTGTGTGTCGATGAGTCTGTGTGATGTTTGTGTGCGGAAATTGGCACTGATCTACCATGACAGACAAAGCTCAAGCCCTGCAGTAGGTCTTGCTAACCAGTTGGTAGATTATGGTAAAGTCTAGAGAGGAATGGATTGGCAGAGCAGTAAGACTATGCAGAGTCACTACTTCCAGTTATTTATGTTCATTTCAGTCAGTGGATAGATGGCAACTTGACAGGAAGAAGTTGAATTCATCTTCTCTAAGCAGAAGCACCTTTACTTACACATAACTTATACTCTAGAGTGTCATTGTTTAATGGCATGAAGAAAAGGGACATTATCCAAATTACCCAGAATACATCCTTAGTGGTGGGTAGCCTTAAATATCTGTGAAAGTTTGTCACTTGAAAGTTAAGAAGTAAATAAAGGCTTTCTATAAGTCTTCCAGTTATTTGAGGTTATTCCTGGGGAGGTATACACCACTTTAACTAGTATGCAAGTTTCTCTGTGGTCTAATGGCCTGACACAGGAATCAAGGTGTTGAACATTTGTGTTCATTCTCAGGATTCAGAGATGGGCAGTAAGAAGGAGCAGAGTCCAGAAGCACACCTGCCTGAGGAAGGAGAAGGCGGTAAGCCTTGGAGAGTGGATGGCTCAGAGGGTTCTCTGATAGCATCTGGGGAGGAATGCGGGCAGGACAGCCTGTCCAAGGGGCTCAGAGGAACACATCCAAAAAAGCCATGGCAGAAAATCACTGCCCAAGCTGGCGGGCCCAGGGGACCCATTGCTCTTTCAAGCCCAGAGGCAGATGAGAAGCCTTTCATATGCGTGCAGTGTGGCAAAACCTTCAACAATACCTCCAACCTGAGAACGCACCAGCGGATCCACACTGGTGAGAAGCCATACAAGTGTTCGGAGTGTGGCAAGAGCTTCTCCCGAAGCTCTAACCGCATTCGGCATGAGCGGATCCACTTGGAAGAGAAGCACTACCAATGTGCCAAGTGTCAAGAGAGTTTTCGGCGGCGCTCGGACCTCACCACACACCAGCAAGATCACCTGGGCCAGCGGCCATACCGCTGTGACATTTGTGGCAAGAGCTTCAGTCAGAGCACCACGCTGGCCGTGCATCACCGAACCCACCTGGAGCCAGCACCTTACATCTGCTGCGAGTGTGGCAAGAGCTTCAGCAACAGCTCCAGCTTTGGGGTGCACCACCGTACCCACACGGGCGAGAGGCCTTATGAGTGCACTGAGTGTGGGCGGACTTTCAGTGATATCTCCAACTTTGGTGCACACCAGAGAACTCACAGAGGGGAGAAGCCATACCGGTGCACTCTGTGTGGGAAACACTTCTCCCGGAGCTCGAACCTCATCCGACACCAGAAAACACACTTGGGTGAGCGGGATGAGAAAGATTCTAGCTAAAGGGGAGTGCTGCTTAGAGAGTGAGGGAGAGCAGATAGCCCACCTTGATGGGAGAAGGTGGCCTTTAGCACCTGCTGTGAGCCACCTTGACTGCAAATCTCTTTGTAGAATGGTCTCCTGTTGCCTTTGAAGTCAGGAAATCCTGAGAAGGGACTGAGTAAAAGTCCTGCCTCTTCCCAGACAGTTTCTTGCCTTGGAAAATTAGAGTGCCCAGTCTTCACTTCCTTAGGGATGGAGGAAGTGGGATAGGCTTGGGACATGCTCTTGTCACTGGGGCATCAGTCCTCTGGCTTTGGGAGAAGTGCCTGAGATGGTGTCGCTGTCTGCAGGTCCTCCAGAGTTGTCTAGCTTCAGACACAATGCAGTGGCCTGCGAGTTCTACCTGCCGTGCCTCATCCCACGTCGGCTTCTAGGGCCCTGGACTGGGAGGCATGGCCCTCCTATTGATGGGGCCTCTTCGGTCTGAGAAGAGGCTCATGGTCCTTCAGTGAGAATGAAAAGGAAGCCTCAGGGATCCACAATCCAGGGACCCTCACACTCCCCATGTTTGTTACTTGCATCTGTCTCCTCAGTGATTACCAGTAAAACACTTCAATGAAAAGGACCTGTGTACTTATTTGGGGGCATGGGGAGCTGGGGAGAGTGTTCCAGTCAGCCATTCTGCAAAGGAATTGAATTCTGAGGCAGATGCTGGCTACTCTGTAATAAGGCGTGAACAGTAGTCCCAGCCTCTGGAGCCTTTAAAGAGGGGGAGGGAAGGAAGCGAGTCAGCTGAACATCCACTCTAGGCTGCTGCTGTAGAATGTTGTTATAGGACCATAGAATGTCCATTTCATTCTTATCTCATTCATTTGCCACAGAATCCCTCGGGCAGAAGATGAAGCAATGGAAAGGAAGGTTGCCCAGTGGGTGTGTGATGAGGCCAGTGTAGACCTGGCCTCTGCAGCTCATCCATGTGCTTTGTTGGCCTCTGGAGGCTGCTGGCTTAGAGATGGGCGCTCCTTTGGCCTCCTCATACAACCTTGACCTTACTCTTGGAAGTATCAAGATGAGGACCTTTTAAACTGGAGGCTTAGAAACTGTGGCTAAGAAACATGACAGTGGCAGGGAGTGTGAGATTGGGAATGGGTTAATATGAAAATTCTTAAGACCCAGGATGAGAGTGTGCTATTAATAGCGGTAGATTTGTCCCTAGGGCTCGGACGGTAAGGTGCCTGGTTTCCTGGCTTGATACAGCCCTGGCTTCACATGGCAGTTTCTCACATGGCAGTTTAGTGTTTACCCAGCTTTCCTTCCTGTCTCTTATTTTAATCTGGGGTCCTGCCTTCTGGGATAAGGAGTGCTTTTCATTTGTGCCCACTTACCAGAATGTGATTCTGGTACCAGAGTTGGCATTGGTATAGCCCATGATGTGACCTGTATGGGATATACCAGAAACTTTACTCATATGGATTCTCACAGTCACCAGGAGGTAGAGATGTGTCCACATTTCACATATGTGGAAATAGGCTGCCAGGGACAGTGACTTGTCCAAGATAATGGGAGGCTGTAAATGCTGTGACCACAAACTGAATCTACTGCCCAGTGCTTATAAATTTAATTTAAACTGTAGACTGGGCTGGCGAGATGGTTCAGTGAGTAAAGCTGCTTTCTCCCAAGCCTGATGACCTAAATTTGATCCCCAGGACCCACATATTGGAAGGAGAGAGCTGATTCCCACAAGTTGCCCTCTGACCTCATGCACACCATGGCACACATGTACACACATACACACTAAGTAAATATAACTTAATAAGTTTAAACTGTAGGAGACTTCTCAAATGATACCCTTGTATTTGTAGAGCACTTTACAGTTTGCAAAGAACTTATATTTCATATACCTTTCCTCCCCTCCTCTGTCTCTTCCTTTTTTTCTCCTCCTCTGCCACCTATATCTCTTCTTGAACAGTGTGATCACGTGACCAGGCTTACCTTAAGACATTTAGGCTAGCATACACACATGCCTTTAAAACCAGGACTTGGGAAGCAAAAGCAGGTAGATCTCTATGGATTCAAGACCAGCCTGATTTACACATCGAGTTCCAGGACAACCAGGGCTACATAGTGAAACTCTGGCTCAAGAAACAAAAACAAGAAAACCATGAGACTTGTAATATGGCATAATTTGAATACCTGTTGCCCACTCAGTAACAACAACAACAGCAACAACAAAATCCAAAAGACAAAACAAAACAAAAAAAAAAAAAACCCTCCCCCCAAAATAATGCTCAAGCATGCTGCTGTGTGCCAGAGAGCCATGCAGGATTGAAGTGGACACCAGAGGGTGCTAGAGATTACGAACTCCTAAAGCCTCTAATGAGAAGTGACATCTTGCTAGGCATGGTTGCACACACCTTTAATCCAGCACTAGGGAGGCAGAGGCAAGTGGATCTCTGTGGCCAGCCTTGTCTACAGAGTGAGTTCCTGGACAGCCAGGGCTTTGTAGAGAGACTCTGTCTCAAGGGAAAAAAAAGTGACATCTCCCCTCAGAGCATTGGAAGACCCCTCAGAATGTAGCTGGGCATTCCCTTGTATGACTGCAATTCACTAACAGAAAACAAGACAGGATATCAGCAGATAGGAGCTTTAAGGAACCAAACGAACATTCTGAAATGGAAAATTATAATAATTGAAAAATTCACAAGAGAGTTTGAATAGCAAAAAAAATCTGCATGGCCCAGAGGAAAGGCATTGTTCAATGAGTAAAATATCTTTCTACACACACCTGACACCGGAACTCCATCCCCAACTCCACAGTAAGGAGAGAACAGAGTCTTGAAAGTTAGCAGCTGGAGAGATGGCTCAGCAGTTAAGAGAACTTACTGCTCTTGCAAAGGATCTGGGTTTGGTTCCCAGCACCCACATCATGGCTCACAACTCACCTGTAGCTCCAGTTGCAGGGGATTCCAGAAAACTCTGGCCTCTATAAGCATCTGTACACATACGGTGCTCATAAATTCATGTAGGCACATATATATATTTAAAAGTTAATATCAACCCTGGGCATAGTGGCGCACGCCTTTAATCCCAGCACTGGGGAGGCAGAGGCAGGCAGATCTCTGCGAGTTCAAGGCCAGCCTGGTCCACACATGTAATTTCTGGACAGCCAGAGCAATATAGTGAAATTTTGTCTCATACAAGGAAAGAAACAAACAAACACCCAGAAAGTCCTTTTACAAATATGTGCCACATTCCCAATAATAAAATAAATAAATAAAATGAGAATTTTTTAATGTTCTCTTTTTTTGGAAAAAAATATTTTTATTATTATGTATGCACGTGACGTGCATGTGTGTGGTGGGGGGGCATGTGCCACAGTGTACATGTGGAAGCTAGAAGAAAACTCCAGAGTCGGTTCTCTCTTTCCACCTTTTCATGGATTCTGGGGACCAAACTCAGGTCGTCAGGGTTTGGGCAAGCGCCTCTACCCAGTGAGCATCTCACCAGCCCAAATAATATTAACAGAAAAAAGAATCTGCAAACTCAGAGTCAGGTGGGTTATTTGAAATCACCAGATCAGAGAAACAAAAATTAAGAGCAGGGCATAGTGGAGTGTCCTATAATCCCAGCACTAGGGAGGCCAGAACTTACAGGCCAGCCTGAGCTATATATTGAATTTCAGGCCAGCCTGGGCTACCTAGTGAAACCTTGTCTCAAGAAAAATAAAAAATGAAAAGAAGTGATATGATCCTAAAGGGCTTACAGGACACCATCAAATAGACTAATGCATTATGGGAGTTTCATAAGGAGAAAAGTAGAAGCGGGAGAGATAGAGAGCATGCTTCAAGAGATAATGACTGAAAACTTCCCAGATCTGAGGATAGAAGTGAATAACCATTCCTGAGAGGCTCAGAGAATTCCAACAGGTGCCAAAGTCACCTGTGCTAGGAAATATTATAATCCAAACATTATAAAGAAAAACGGGAGAAAAGCAAATTGTTACACACAAGGGATCTCCCAAAATACCACGAAGGAATTTCTCAGCAGAAACCTGACTGAAAGGAAAAAGAAAAAAAATGCAACCAAACAAAATACTACATCTGTCAAAAGTGTCCTTCAAAAACTGGAGGAGGAATAAAGACTTTCCGAGATAAAAGCCAAGGGAGTTCATTACTAGATGTGATGTACAAGAAGTGCTTCCTGCTTTGATATGCATGCCTGTAATCCCTGCAACTTAGTAGGCATTAGGAAAGGCTAGCCTGGGCTACAGAGTGAGACCCTGTCTTAAACAAAAACAGGTGGGCAAGTGGCACACAGCTTTAAATCCAGCACTCTGGAGGCACAAGCAGTTGGATCTCTGTGAGGCCAAGGCCAATTTTGAGATCCTGTGTCAAAACCGAAGCAAAACAAAAACAAGAAAAAAAAAAGTTAAAGGAAGTTTTTGAGTTCAAATACAGGGATTCTCAAGTTCAGACAGACAACACGTGACAACACAAAGCATAGGAAAGGGGTTGGGGATTTAGCTTACTGGTGCCGAAAGCCCTAGGTTCAGTAGCCAGCACTGAATGAAAAAGAAAAAAAACATACAAAATATAAAAATCACTGGTGAGTCCAAATATATTAGACAGATATGGACTACTGTAATATAGTGCCATATAAACTATTCATCTCTTTTTTTTTTCAGATTGAATTCAGGGTCTCTCACATGCTAGGAAAGCACTTCATTGGCCCCATGAATGGTTTAATTTGGAGAGGTGGAAGATTTAATATAGTTAACACAGTACTGAAGAAGAAAAGACTGAATTTAAGACTTTCTGTAAAGTACAGTAATGAAGACAGTGTGTGAGAGGACCCGAGTCAGCACAGTGCACACCCAGACACCGGATTCTTAGCACAAAGGAGATGTATTTGCCCCAGAGGGACCAAGGGCAGGGGGCAGGAGACAGGGAGAAGGGATAAGGGGTACGGGATTTAGCCCTGCAGGGACAAAGGGCTGCCTCTGGATAGAGGGGAGACAGACATGGCCTGTAGGTAAATGGCAGTTATAAAGGGTCATAGACGGGAAGGGGAGAAGGGGAGGTACAGCCGGAGAAGGGTTGGGGTGGCTGTCTCCGCTTGCCTGGGAAGAGAACAGAGGAGGGGAGGTGTGGACTTTTTGGAGAGAGGTGGGGTTGCTGTGGAGGGATTTCACGGTAGTGATGGGTGTGAAGCTTCGACTTAACTTATGTCTGGCTTTTTGTGACCCTTCTTGGGGTTGTGTGGGAGATGTGCAAACAGTGTGTCTCACGAGAGGATAGACATAATTGAGTGAACCAGAACAGAGAGCCCCAAACCACACCCACATACTGTATTTAGCTGATCTTCCACAAGGACTACCAATACAAAGGAGCCACGCTAGTATTTTCAACAGGTAGTACTGGGCCACTAGACATCCACGATCCAAAATGAAAAACAAGCAGCTCCGCCAGCTTTCCATAAAAACCATCTTAGATGAATAAGACCTAAAGGTAAACTCCAAAACTACACAAAACTGCTAGGGGCTTCAGAGATGCTAAGTAGAAAGAGTGCTTATTGCTCTTGCAGAACAGTAAGTTTGGTTACCAGCACCCACATCAGGAAACTCACAAGAACCTTTTAACTCCAGCTCCAGGACCCTAACACCCCCTTCAGGCCTCTGTGGACACCTGCTTGCGTGTGCGCACACACACACACACACAAACCTTTGACACTCCTAGAAGATTCATATAAGGAAGCTTGAATGGCCCCAAGTATGAAGACGACTTTTAAAGGCACAATCCCCAAAGCACAATCTAGGAACAATTGATAAGCTGGGCTTCATGAACATGAAAATTTTCTGTTCTATGAGAAATAAGACCACCCACAGACTAGGAAATACTCGAAAAAGACACAAAGGACATTACTTAGAATAAAAAGAAGTCAGCCAGATTGGTGGTGGCATATGTCTTTATCCCAGCACTTGGGAGGCAGAGGCACGTAGAGCTCTGAGTTCAAGGCCAGCCTGGTCTACAGAGTGAGTTCCAGGACAGCCAGGGCTACATAGAGAAATCCTGTCTCGGAAAGTCAAAAATAAAAAAGAATATGATTTTTAAAAAGATGCATTTATTTTGCTTTGTGTATGAATGTTTTGCCTGGATGTAACGCACTGCATGCATGTCTGGTGCTTAAGGAGGTCAGAAGAAGGTGTCCGGGAGAAGAATCTTCCATGACTGAACAGCTCCCCCTTGACAAGTTCCAGGGGCCATGATGCGCTGATTCCTTTGTGAGCCATACACGGAACCAAGGGCTATGAACGGAAACCTCTGAATCAGGAACTGAAACCAATCTTCCCTCCTTCAAATTGTCTCTTTCAGATATTTTACCACAGTGAAAAGTGACTAAAACAATAATGTGAAAACAGGATGAATTAAGCAAGAATTTGCTTGATGATTCATACCCCAAAGCAAGCAGATTTGGAAAGAATGAGATGATATGAGTTTAGGAGCCCAAAACGAAAATTTGAGCAAGATTTAGACTGTTTAAAAGATTTTGAAAGAGTTCTCTAAACCTTTCAGTTGTGTAAAGGAAAATATACCTATGGTAAAGCTTACAGCAAAGGTGTTGTCTTTCCTCCCATGCCTGTTGCTTCCATTGGATACAAAGAACCACTAAAACTAAGGAGCCAAGGAGGGGGTGGTAGAAAGAGAGATGTGTCCAAGGCCATTATGTTCCATCTTGGACTGGGCACTTGCCTGCAGTCCCAGCAGTCAGGAGGTTGAGGCATGAGGACTACTAGCCTGGGCTGCATGATGAGGACCTTTCTCTCCTCCCTCTCCCTCTCTCTCTTTTCTTTCTTTCTTCCTTCCTTTCTTTCTTTCTTTCTTTCTTTCTTTCTTTCTTTCTTTCTTTCTTTCTTTCTTTCTTTCTTTCTTCCTTTCTTCCTTCCTTCCTTCCTTCCTTTCTCTCTCTCTCTCTCTCTCTCTCTCTCTCTCTCTCTCTCTCTCTCTCTCCCTCTCTTTCTTTCTTTCCTCCTCCCCCTCCTTCCATCTTTGTCTCTCTGTGCATGTCTGTGTAAGGGTACCAGATTGCCTGGAACTGAACCAGAGCCCTCTGGAAGAGTAGCCAGTGCTCTTAACTGCTGAGCCACCTCTCAATCCAAAGATCCTTTCTTAAAAACAAGCAAACATAACAACAATCTAGAGTTATGCTCAAGGAGATTCTAGAGTATCAGGAAGGGAAGGGAAGGAAGAAGAGGGATGGAGAGAGAACACTACAACTAAGAGAAATTAGCAAGTAGCTACTTAAATAATTACCTATTTAAAATATTTTTAAAGATATTTTCTTTTCTTTTCTATGTATGTTTTGCTTGCATGTATGTCTGTGCACCACATGCGTGCTTGATGCCCACAGAGGCCAGAAAGGGCATCGTATCCCCTGGAATTGGAGTTACAGATAGTTGTGAGCTACCGTGTGGGTGCTGGGAACTGAATGCAGGTCCTCTGCAAGAACAACAAGTGCTCTAAACTACTGAGCCATCCTTCAAGTTCCACATTACCTATTTTTATTTCTTTGCAGTGCTAGGGAGCACATCCAGAGTCTTGGCTTTGTGCATGCTAGCCGAGATAGACTCCACTAGCTACGTCTACAGACCAGCATTATCAAGATTTTTGTCCATTTGTTTCCAGGCATAGTTTCTCTGTTGTAACTCTGGCTGTCCTGGAACTCACTCTGTAGACCAGGCTGGCCTAGTGTGTTTGAGTGCAGGTGCCCACAAAGGTCAGTAGAGGGCGTGCGATTCCCTGGAGCTGGAGTTACATACAGGTGCTTGCGGGCCATCCAACCCAAGTGCTGGAAACCGAACTCCAATCCTCTGGAAGAGCAACAAGAGCATTTAACCACTGAGCTATCTCTTCAGCTCAAAATTTAAAAAGTTGACTAATTATCTCTAGACACCCAGAAAAGGTAAGAAAACACGTGACAAATGCCCCACTGACAACTTTGGGTATCCTGAGTGTATTTACTGAACTAGTGACCTGGAGATGAGGTTTTGGTTTGTCTTTTTGAGACAGGGTCTCAAGCAGCCAAGGCCGGCCTTGAACTCCCGGTCCTCCTACTAGGGACATAGTTTTAGTGCAATATAATAACACAACAAGAAGCTGGGGAGCTGGGCTTATGCTAGGTGGAGATTTATAGCTGATACTTCAGTTCTCACGGTACCTCGATATGTTTCATCCTTACCGAGAGAGTGAATTTTGAAACAGTCTCCTGCTCCCATGAGCTAGTATTTAATATTGTTGACCTCGGGTTCTGTACCAAATGTTTGGGGTCAACAAGCTGACTCCATGGGAAAAAGTGCTTACCATGCAAGCCTGATGACGTGAGTTTGATTCCCCAGAATCTACAAGGTAGAAGGAGAGAACTGACTTGTGAAAGTTGTCCTCTGACCTCCACACGTGCTCCCCTAGTCTCTTTCTCAAACATACACACAAAAGAAGTAGATTAAAAAAAAACAAAAACAAAAAAACCTTTACAAGAAAACATTTGCGGTAAAGCATTCTAAGTGTGTTCATGTCAAGGGAATAATCATGCTTTTAAGGTTAAATATACCTGTGAAAAAGTTAAGAGTAGCCACAAAAAACAATAAAAATTCCATTCCAGGGCTGGGGAGATGGCTCAGTGAGCTAAGAGATTCTGCACAAGGTGAGCCCTTAAGTTTGCGTGTCCAGAACTCACATAAAGTGGGGAGTGGCAGTGTGCATCTGCAATCCTAGTGCTAGTGTTGCTAAGGTGTTGGGGGGGGACCTCTAGGGCCAGCCAGCCTGATGCATGCAAAGACTAACATCAAAGAGACCATGGGAGGTGAAGATTGACAGCCAAGGCTGTCCTCTGATCTCCACACACAGGCCAGGGTTTGTACACGCCCCCACCCAACATACACATACAAACGGATTCCCATTCCCAAAAATAGGAACACACAGCTTAAAAGCTGACCAGTCCCCAAGAAAAGCAGAACAAACAGAAATGTTCTTCCAAAGAAAATAAAAGTGTAATAAATGCATCAGTTAGAGGGCTGTGATGTTTCAGATCAACTAAGGAAGTATGTGCCCAGACATATCTTGTTTACAAGAGGTATTTGTAAAATGTAAGGACATCATGTGGTAGTCAGCCACCACTACCAAAACACATCCAGATAATTAGCTAGTAACAAGATTTGCTTGAGCTGGCTGGTTTGGGAGGCTCTAGTCCACGACTAGTTAGACCCTATGCTTGGGTTTGCGGAGGGTAACACACACTGTCACACACATTCCTTACATTATGAACTAAGGGACACAAGGAAGAAGGATGGGAGGGAGGGGGAAGTAAAGCAAGGACCCCCTCCTTACTAGGCCAACCTCTCAATTCCCAAGGGCTTCACCATGTCCCAACAGCACCACCTTGGGTACCACACCTGAACACTATTGAAGACTATTTGGGGAACTATTAGGATCCAAACTATGCATGCCTTTAATCCCAGCACTCGGAGGCAGAGGCAGACAAATCTCTGAGTTCAAGGCCAGCTTGATCTACAAGGAGAGTTCCAGGATAGCCAGGGCTACACAGAGAAACCCTGCCTTGAAGAGAAAGATCCAAGCTGCGCATAGAGAGATTGAAATTGAAAGGATTTGCAAAGATATGTCATGCCATCATCAATCAAAAGGAGTCCAGTGCTCAACATTGTTAAGATCAGAAAAGAAATGTTGAAGGAAAAACGGTGCTAGATACAGAGGGCCACTGGGGGTGGTGGTGCTGGAGAGATGGCTTGGGGCCCTTAGAGAGGACTAGGTGGGTTCCCAGCATCCATGTGGGCAGTTCACAATAATTCCTGCTCCAGGACACCAGATGCCCTCTTCTGGTCTCTATATGCACCTGCACATACAGGCCCAAGCACACACGTACACATAAAAATAATAAAGATAAATCTTTTAAAATGGGCCACATAATGGATTGCAAGCCATCCAGAAATATATAATTCTGAAATGATAAGCTTCTAAAAAAGGCCTTCACGTGTATTTTATTTTTATGTATATGTATGTGTGTGTCTATATATGTGTGGGCCACATGCGTGTGGCTGCTGGAGGAGACCAGGAAATGGTATTGGATCCCCTGGAAATGGACTTAGGGGTCATTATGAGCCACTATGTGGGTGCTGGGAATTGAACCTGGTCCTTTAGAAGAGCAGCAAGTGCTCTTAACTGTCGAGCCATCCCTCCAGCCTCTCTGATAAAAAGCTTCAGAAGCTGGGCGTGGCCTGGGTCTTCTGCAGGAGTTCTGAGAGTCTATGTCTTTCCCACATGCTCTCCCTTCCTAAGCTGACAATCAAAACTGCTCTGACCAGGGCCTTCTCCATCCACCCAGGTCCTAGAATGAGGGTGAGGCTAGCACTGCTAGCCAACTCATGAGGAACATGTATCACAAGCGAGAAAAGAACGCCATGCTGAGTCTTAGCTGTACTGAGGTATATTGACACACATGAACTCTACATACTTAAGTGTACCACTTGCTAGAGTTTGGAATAAGTTTGCACAAAAACCTGGAACATGAGTGGAAAAGCCTCAGTTTTTTTTTTTAAAGGAACGACTGCATAAACTATCTTTTTAAGATAAGTTTTTATTACATTTTAAACTTATTTATTTATGGGAGGTGCATGTGCCACTGTGCATATCTGGAGGTCAGGAGACAACTTGTAGAATTCGGTTCTGTCTGTTCACCATGAGGGGAAATCCGAGTGGTCAGTCTTGCAGCAGCAAGCGCCTTTAATCTCTGAGTCGTACACTATTTTAAGAGGTTCAAGAATGCACCCAAGAGCTGGACCTGTGGGCTTATGCTTGTAATCCCAGCTGAAGCAGGAGGGTTGCCTGAGCGACATCGCAAGTTCCAGGGCAGCCGGGGCTATAGAGTGAGACCTTGTCACAAAACAAAACAAACAGGCAGGCAAGATTGCTCATTGGGTAAAGGCACCTGCAGCCAGTGCTGACAACCTGAGGTTACCTCTGGGACCCACATAGGGAAAGGTGAGGAATGGCTCCTGCAAGTTTTCCTCTGACTTCTACATGCATGCTATGGTATAGACATCACACACACACACAATAAATACATTAGCTGGGCAGTGGTGGCCCATGCCTTCAATCCCAGCACTTGGGGGATAGAGGCAGGCGGGTCTCTGTGAGTTTGAGGCCAGCCTGGTCTACAGAGTTAGTTCCAGGACAGCCAGAATTACTGGCAGAGAAACCCTGTCTCGAAAAAACAAAAATAGATAAATAAATAAATATAAAAATTTAAAAATAAAACACAAAACAAATATCCACTAATTGTAATACAATTTTCTTTCTTCCTCTTCCTCCTCTTCCTCCTTTTTTCTTTTCACAAGCTAGATGAGCTTGCAAACTTGTCAGCTGATTGCAGAAGGGTGTAATTTGAACTCCGTAGGAAGATTCCAGATGGAAGTCCTATGCTGTCACAGTGACTACAGAAAGGGCTCACCGTTTCTACATGTGACTTGGATAGAAACACCTTGGAGGCCTGCAAAGCTCAGGTCCTGTCCTGGTGTCAATTTCTGACTGATAATGGCATCGTGTCAATTATCTACCCACCAGCCTTAACAGAAGACGTCAAGCTCAGCCTCCCTGAGCTGGAGCGTAGTCACAGCCAGGAACTGCCGAGCTGGCCACCTCAGCCCAGCCGCCTGAGCACGTAACTCTATCGTGGCTGTGAATCCATTGACCCAGTAACCTGAACTCCCTGGAGATGCTACAATTGTTTCCTTAGTAACTAATAATATATAACGGAATCAAATTTGTAAGTTTATAAGTAAGGTTATTTAACAAAGTTTAGCTCATTCTGTGTTATTTGAATAATCATAAAAGATCTCCTTAAGCAGAATAATGAATTTATATCAATATATTTATGCTCATAACCATATACATTTGGGGCGTTGTTTTTGTTCTTTACTGCTATTTTTTGTTTTATGAGTCGGGGTCGTGCTATATAGCTCTGCCCGGCCTCAGACTTGTGGCGATCCTCCTGCCTCAGCCTCTAAGTGTTGTGATTCCTGGGGTGTGCCACTATGAGTGGCCGGGTTGTTCATGTTTTTGTTTTTTTATACAGAGCCTTCTCTGTAGTGCAGGATGGCCTGGAACTCCATTTAGCTCAAGGTGGCTTTGAATTGATGACAGTCCTCCTGCCTTAGCCTCCCAAGTGCTGGGATTATAGGTGAGCACGACTAGACCTGACTCTAATTGTATACTTCTTTCCACTGATATATATTCATTGTATACAATGAGTATACAATAAAAACGATTGATTTATTTATTTTCTGTGAATGAGTTTTGCCTGCATGTATGTCTGTGTAGCATGTACATGCAGTACCCGTGGGAGTCAGAAGAGGTATCAGATACCCTGAAACTGGAGTCTCAGCTGGTTGAGAGCCACCATGTAGGTGCTGGAAATGGAACCTGGGTTCTCTGGGAGAGCAGCCAGCGCTCTTAACCACTAAGCCATTTCTCCAGCTCTCACAATGGGTCTTATGGAAACATCTGTATAACGTACACTGGCCTCCTTCCCCTCTGCTCCCTCACAATACTACCTCCCCCCCACCTGTTCTGCTAGACAGCCCTGCTCCTACCTCACGGTCCTACGTACATAGATGATGTTTTTGTGAGTGTATGGAAAGTCTAAGATCCCACAGAGGAGAGAGACTGTGCCTAAGTACGTGTTTATTACATAAACCTTGGAGGTCTGAGTAAAACCAAGATCTTGCATTTTGATGGATAAATCTAATATTAATTTTCAACTCGTGCTCCCAAAATCTGCCCTCACACATGAAAGAAAAAAAAATCACCTTGGCTTGGAACGCAATACGTAGCCCCACCTGGCCTCCAACTCAGGATCCTCCTGCCTCTGCTTCCTTAATGCGGGACTTCGGGAACACTGTGTGCACCACCCAAATGGCCACCTTCAGAAAACTGCTTCCGAGCTGGAGGGCTGACTCAGACCACTGACTGTCAGAGCCCACAGGTTCTGTTCCCAGAACACATACAGGCAGCTCATGGCCATTTGTAACTCCAGTTCCAGGGGATCCAGCACCCTCTTCCGACCTCCACAGGCACCAAGCACACATGTGGTATGCATACATACATGCAGACAAAAATACTCAAGACACATAAAGTAAAAACTAAAAGAAACTTTAAAAAGAAACTGCTTCATCATTTGCATGTAGGAAGTGAAGAAATTAAATCTTAGAAAGTTTAAAAAACGAGAGTCAACTGATGGATGGGAGCAGCCCCTGAGCACACAGCTACGGTCAGGTGACCTGGGGACAATCTATCAGGGTCTGCTTATATGCATTATGCTTTGATTCTGTAGCTAAACGATTAACTTCAGCCTTCAGAAAGACAGTTTCTTGGCTCTGCGGTGGAAGGCTGGCTGCAGGCATGGCGGCTAAAAAGACTCGAGCCGATCTGTTTGTCCATCTGTTCAGTTGTCTCCACTCAGAAAGGCCTTCTTCCCTCCTGTGTGAACAGGTTGGAGTTGTCCCTCTGGGCTCAAGTATAACTGAAAAGAAAACATGACCGCCACTTTCTCAATTGTCCCCCAAACAGCACGGTGTCTCTCTTCAATCTCATTAGACTGTGGGTCTGTTCTGGAATAATCTCTGAGGCCAAAGGAAGACGATGCTTTCCTTTGCTGTGCCTGGGGTAGGAGGCTGACCACTGGGGCTTCTGTCCAGTCGAGTATAGTATGAACATGTGGGGTAAGAGCCTGGGAAGAGTGGGCCTCCTTCAGGAGGGTGACTGTGTGGCCGGTGGCAGAAACTGACATTCATGATGCAGGGCAGCCTGGCCTCTATTGCTTGCAAGCTTGTGGGACTCCTCACCTCTGAGCTGACAATTCTCCTACAACTGCACTTAGAAGGCGGAGATACCTGTTTTGCTTTTCTCCCACAACCTACAATAAAAGACACTCACGGACTTGTCTGTGGAAGTAGACCCCAGCTCACAGGAGCCTGGATGTGCTGCTCAGAGAATACATAACGGGATATGAAGGTGGAAAACTACTGAGTTCTGAGAGTGGACCTCTAAGTAACGCAAAGGGGAAAGTGAGATTCCCCAAAGTCTTATGGATAACTTCTTTGTGCCAGACTGATCCCTGTTGGGAGCAGTGTTCTGTGGCTTCCTGGGAGGAGCCTGTCCAGAGGAAGGCACTGGATGCAGGGCACTGTGACTGTACTCTCACCCGGTCCAGACCCAGGCTGTGGTCGACCATCATGGAACCCTTGGTGATGGATTGACCACCAAACAGCACGTGAGTTGCCTTATGATGCTGCTTGGCTTAAGAGCCTCATTTTCCACTCACTGAACACTCCTGTCAAGAAACTGACAACTGGGCTGCTGAGGAGATGGCTCAGGGGCTGAAGACTCTCCTCTGGAGCGAAGGGCTAATGGGGAAAGATGGCCCAGCAAGAGCTTCTCTCTCAGTCTATGTGGGACTGATGAAAGGGTGGGGGGCGGCTTCTAAGAGTGAAGAGGCACGTACCTACCCTCCGGGTAAATGCAAGCCTGATGCTGCTCAGGGACAGCTTACTCACATGAAAACTCTCCAGAGAAACAGAACTCATGGGCAGATTGTAGAGGAACACTTAGAAGAAGTTTTGGTTATTTTGGTTTCTTTAAAAACGCAAAATGACGATTGGATTAGGTTCGTGTTCCCACCCCAGCTGTGGTGTAGTTGTTTACAAGTTTGGATTTGGAATGCTTGCTGCAGGTGGCTACAATTTGGTTGGGTGCAGTCATTCTGGCACCTGTAGCTTGTCTTTGGGATTGTGTGCCGCATGGGTTTATGGGAACTTTTGACTTAGGGAATAAAAGGTCTGAAGCCCTGTGAGTCGAGGTGGGCGTTAGTTGGTGGTTCTTTGGTTGGTGGTTTGTTGGTTGGGTTGCTGTCATTAGTTACTGTGAGAACAAAGGTTGGAAAGATTCGAGCTTAGGACAGCCTAAAAAGAGGCTGTGAAGATTTCTACCTTTCTCTCTTTCTGTATTAAGACCACTTGTAAAAGCGGTAAAGATTTCCATCTTTCCTTTCTCCTCCCCTAAATAGAGGGTAAAAGATTATAGCGTACTGCTACAGTAGATAGCTAGAAGAAGAGGTTTATAATAGCAGTTGGATTGCTTGGCTACTGAAACCAAAAGGTCCCACCACATTCTGAAGACAAGCAGACAACCAGGCCCAATGAAGGGGAGGCTGGAGAGATGGCTCAGCAGTTGTTCTTCCAGTGGGCCAGGTTTGATTTCCAGCACCCACATGGTGGCTCACAACCATCCATAACAGGGGATCTCATTCCCTCTTCTGGCCTCCATGGGCACCAGGCATGCATGTGATGCATAGACATACATGTTGACAAAACCCCCTTACATAGAAATTGTGAAATTAAAAAAGAACCAGGGGAAGTCAATGGTGTACCTCTCAGCCAAAGGCTGAGATCCTGAGACCCGGGATGGGTTGGAGAGGGTACTGAAGGCCCAAGATTTTTCATGAGCTCTGTTTTCTGAGCAGGAGTTCCTAGCTAGTTCAAGAAAGGAAAGAGAATATACACCCCCCCCCACACACACACACACATTTTGTGTTCCTTTTTCACAGACCCTGAAAGGGCTGGATAATGACCTGCTTTGGTGGGACCATCTCAGTCAGCTGATTCAAATGTTAGTACCCAGGAGTACCTTCGTAGATAGATGCCTGGATGATGGACTGACTATCTGTGTGCATTAGTTACTCTTCTCGTCATTGTGACAGATACCGGACACAAACAGGGAATCCGTTTCAGCTGTACGCATCTCTTGGAAGCTCCAGTGCACATGGCAGAGAAGGTTCAGTGACTAGGGCGGTTCTGTCTACACTGGTGGGAGTGTGAGGTGAAAACTCAGTACATCTCAGCAGGTCAGAAAGCAGAGTGGGACCAGAAGTGGCCTGGTCTGGCTAGAACCTACAAGAGCCCTGCCCCTAGTGGCCGGGCTAAGCTGCGTATCCAAAGGTTTGATGTTCTCACCAGCTGGGAACCAAGTATTCAAATACATGAGCCTGTGGGGGACATTTCACACCCAACCTGCAACACTGGGTAGCCCTTAACCCAGGCAAATTGCTACAAAAAGTAACCACCACAAGCCCACACCCTGTTAACCTGGCATCATTTGTGTTCTTAAACCACATTTCATCTCCAAATAAAGACCATAAGGAAGTCACGGTCCTGTGTTACATGGCACACATCTGCATGTGAGCAAAGCCTCACGCCCCTTTCCTCTAAGAGGACATTACATTTTCCTTGCATGATGCACATTTTCCTCACGATATCTCACAGAGTAATACCGTGACGTAAAATTGACAATACTCCACGTGGCTCTGAAGTCAACACATCCCATGTTACATGCTAACTGAAAAGAAGAAGGAAAACAAGGACACTTGCTTAATATTGTAGACAGGCACACAAACAGATTGACAAATCATGAAGAAATACTGGTGACAACCGGAGCACTCACGTCTTTTGGTGATCACGTGATGGCAGCTGGTATTTCAGAACTATCTGCTTCCACTTTCCAGTCTGCATTCACTTTGCCTTCAGTCAGAGCCCCCGCTGATCAGAGTTCTTAACCAGGGGTGAGAAGTAGTATGGGACCCGAGTCTTCACTTCTGAGGAGTCCAGGCCATGTGTGTTCCCACCTGGATGGATTGTCGTTTCCCAGTGATCATCATAACAGGGCACAGAGACGACAGAGGCCCTGAGGGATCCTCGTTGCTCCAGTCAGAGTCTTCCTCACAGCCATGGTGTAGCAGGCCGACACCCCCTCAGTAGTCCGGACCAACCGCTTCTCTGCTTGGCCTGCTGACTCAGAGGCACGGGCAGCCCCCAGTGGCTAGGGGGCAGTTCAGTGGGAGCACTCCTTCCTCTGGAGCTAAAACTTCTAGGCCAGCAGAGCATAAAGTCAGGCTACTAGGAAGCAAAGGTGGCCGGTGATGTTACCCACACTCCCACCTCTTGATTCCTGAGCCTGTGTGTGAGTCCCAGCTGCGGGAGGAATGACGCCATATGTTAAGCTGAGATCCAGAACATTTATAGCCTTCCAGAGAGCCCGGCCCCACTAGCTCTGTCTAGTGTCGCCACCTAATTATAACTGAGTTGCTGGGAGCTTTTCCGCTACCCTACGGAGCCAGTTGCTTCAGGATAGTGATGGTGAGAAGACCAGTGAATTCCATGACCGTGGGCTCCACTGCAGCATTTCCCCAGCTAGGAAGTGAGCTCATTAGTCAGAAGCCATGATGTGTGGAATGCCGTGATGACGGGTGGGAAATTCTGTAAGCCACTGGGTAAAAGCATTGCATGTAGGGAAGGTAGATCCGTACCCAGGGTCAACGCTGATTCTAGAAAAAACACGTTACTACTCTTTGCACAGTGGAGGTGGCCCAGTGTACTTCACTCTGCCACCAGGCATTGGCTGATCACCCTGCAAAATGGTGTCCCACCAGGCATTGGCTGATCTCCCGGGAGATGGTGCCATGTTGGGGGCTGAGTGTTAGTTGCCGCTGTTGCTGGTAGATTCGATGGCTCTGGCTAGGTCAACCTTGGTGAATGGAAGTCCGTGCTCCTGAGCCTGAGCACAACCTCTATTCCTGCCATAAGGGTCGCCTTGTTCATGAGCCTGTTGAATGATGGCAGAGGCGTCTAGAGGACGCCTGGCAGCACCTGTGGAATGGGTCACTGTTATTAAAATTCTTCTCTACTTAGGTCACAGTTTGGTTAGCATTCATGCAAGGTGCAAATGTGTTCACATCTTTTGACTATTCAGAGAAATTGATCATACACATCCCCCAAATTTTTTATTTGTTTTTATTTTTACTTACTGATTGATTTGAGAAAAGGTCTCACTATGTAGCCTTAGCTGGCCTGTATCTCACTGTGTAGTTCAGGTTGGCCTCGAACTCACGGAGGTCCTCCTGGTTCTGCCTCTTCAATGTCAGTATTAAAGGTATGTGCCACCACACCTAATTCAAATTTTCTTTTCACCAAATTTTCAGTCATGTTCCTGACCACTCAGAAAAACTGTTGGCTATGAACGGTGAGCCTGTGTCCTTGTACCACTGCATCTCTGGCTAGTTCTCCTTCCAAACAAAGTGCATAACTGGGGGCCCCTCGGTTCCGCTCACTGGGAAGAGTTCCCCGAATAACTGCCCTTGGTAGTATCACAGATAGGGCTGCAGCTGCCTGCTTTCAGGCAGTGCCTGCATATCACACAGAATCATGCTCAAACCAAGACTATGTCTTCTCTTCGCCTGTTAAATGATTGAGCAGAAATCCTCACGAGGCCCAACTACAGGGAGAGTGACTGCAGTGTAGCAGGAGGGTGGGGCCTTGGTCACTGGACCACTTCATGTAACTTACCTGTGTCTGCAGGGCCTGTTTCTCCCAGTCGCATACGCACCACTTCCTTCTGATAATGGCGTGTGTGCACGCCTAACTTTATGACTTTGTAGGACAGAAAACCTTAACACCTACACAATGGTAAGCCATATAGTAACTTCGTGGCCGATGGTCAAGCTTTCAGTTTCTACTAAGGTGCAATAGCAGCCAAGACCTGTCCCTCAAGAGGAGAGTAGTTATCTGTGGATGATGGCAGGACCTTGCTCTAAAATCCTACAGGCCATGCTGCAGCTGCTGGCCCCTGCCAAGGACTCTGACAATACCCTTCCTGCCACCGATACACTGGAGCATCATTGGATCTATCGATTCAAGAGGCCCACATGGCAGAACCTGAGGCTGAACCTGTCTTGGAGCCTTCTCTAGTTCTGGGTCCCACTCAAAACTAGCAGCTTTTGGAGGGGGTGTCACTGTTAAATGGAGGGACTCAAATGAGAAATATGTATCCTCCAACATCCGAAATAGGGGAGCCCAGATCCAGCTGCTCTTCCTTCAACTTAGGATAGGATGTCTCGGTGTGCCCCACACCGCCACACCTCTAGAAATTTCACTGAGGTGGAAAGGTCCCTGAATTTGAGTTGTAACTTCTGCGCCTTTGATGTTGGTATCTTACCATAAGCCTAAAATGGCTAATGCTTCTTGATCATTAAAGTCCAAGCAACTTATTTATATCAGTGTAACACTGTGTAAGAGAAAGGTGAGACTCCTGTAAACTAAATATGGGGTAGGACTCAAGGGTTCATAGTCTCCAGAGACTGGAATATGAAAGTATGTTGCTAGTCTTTCTGGCTAAATGAAAGCTACTTTGGTGGGCCTTTGGTATGGGGGTAGGGCAGTGGTTCTCAACCTGTGGGTCACATACCCTTTGGGGGTCAAATGACTCTTTCATAGGGGGTCACCTAAGACCACCTGCATACCAGATATTTTACATTATGACGAGTAACAGTAGCAAAACTACAGTTATAAAGTAGCAGTGAAAATAATTTTATGGTTGGGGGTCACCACAGTGTGAGGAAATGTATTAAAGGATCACAGGATTAGGAAGGTTGAGAACCACTGGGATAGAGAAAAAAGGTCATTTTCCATAGTAAGGGCTACTTACCTAGTACCAGGAGATGTGCTAATTTCTCAAACAATGAAACCATATCCGTAACAACATGCCTTTGGGGTTACCATTTGGTTAAGTGTACCACAATCTACCGTAAGTCTCCATGATCTACACAGGCCAGACAAGAACACTGAATGCAGATATAGTGGGAATTACCATCCTTTCAGTTTTCAAGACATTAATCCCCACACTATATTGAAAGCAATATTGCTTTTGATTTACTAATGTTTGTTAATGAATTATATTATGTCCAGCGCCATATTAATAGTGAGCAAGGACAACTCTCAGGGATGAATACCCAGGTGGCCCAGGCAGAGGTCCATCTCACGTCCTCTCTCATGGCCTCTTCACAGGGCGCTCCTCCTTCTGCCTCAGCCCCTCGGTGCTTTATTCATTCAAAACTCCCTCCTTCCTCCATACAGGTCTTAATTATACAAATGAAAGGGACCTAACACTTCTCAAGGTCTGCCAGCAGACATGTTGGGGGGGGGGTGTCCAAGCTGGGGGTGAGTCAGAGTCTCTCTGATCACTTGGCTGCAGACCATTGATGGTGATAAGGGTCCTTTATCTGCATTAATGTAAACACATGGCCTGCTCATCTGGAGATCTGGGGGGGCTACTCCATTGTGTTTAGCACAGAGGTGTTAACAGGTGTAGGAAGCAAGTCCTTTACATGCTGCAAGGCATCAGGAAGCACCCTTCCCCCATACAGCACGTATATAGGAGTACGCTCCCATAATAACTATAAAATATCTAATTCAAACATGTCCCAACACCTTGCTAATGAAGAAAGAGTGATTGTGGGTACTGTGGGACTCTGCTCCCTCTCGTCCCGACTCACTGTGTTTGCTACAGAATAGGGTGCTGTTTGTTACAGTGGTCAGTTTGTAACAGTTTGTCACAGCGTGGTCAGGAGGCCACGCCGAAGAGAGACAAAAAGAAGGATGTCCATACAATGAATTCGAATCACTAGCTCCACCATGACGTCTTTGAAGGAAGTGTGTGCTGACTTGATTAGAGATACAAAACAAAAGAATCTGAGAGAGAAAGGACCAGTTAGAAAGCCCCCAAAACACTGATAATCACTACAGGAAAAACCTCCTGAAAAGTCAAAGGCATCAGGTGTTTACAAAGGAGAATCTACAAGCGGGATGGCATTGGCCTGCACAGCCCTTCTGAGGGAGTTAAGCAGATCCTGGTGCTGAGCCAGGAGTGGAGACTGAAGTCACTATTGCAGATGCTCAAGTCAGCTATTTTAAAAAATTGACTTAATCAGTTGTTGAGAGAGGGAGAAAAAAATACACAAATTATTAATGGTAGGAATGAAAGCGGCAACATCAGTGCGGACCTCATGGGTTAAGTGGGTAATTGAGGAGCACTAAGGGCAACCCATTATTGAGCCCATAGTTTCTCTTCCATTGCTGTGATTACACACCACAAGCAAGGCAACGTATAAAGAGTTTAATCAGGCTTAGAGTTCCAGAGGGTTAGAGTTTATCATGGCAGATCGAAGGCATGGTAGCAAGCAGCTAGAGCGGCAGCTGAGAGCTCACATCTTGAACCTCAAGCAGGAGGCAGAGAGAGAGAGAGAGAGCTAAGTGGGAATGATACCAACATTGACTGGGTGGTTCGCGGCACGTGCCTTTTATCCCAGCACTCGGGGGGCAGAGGCAGGCAGATCTCTGTGAGTTCGAGGCCAGCCTGGACTACAGAGTGAAGAGAGTTTTCCCAAGGTGACTCAGCTAAGTGGCAGACAGTCTAAAGTCAGCTGCTTCTGATTCCAGTTTCTAAGGCGGTGTGGAGGCGGGGGGGGGGGGGGTGGGCGGATGGCAGAGTGTGTGCTTGATTGCATAAGAGTTGAAGGAATGAACAAATGCCTCACAGAGAAAGTGACAGCTAATGTGGTCTCCTGTGACCACACCCAATTACAGATAGCTGTGGAATGCTGTTCTCTGAGGAGAGCAGCCATTACTGCCCGGGCTTACAGGCATGCACCATGGCATCTGGGCCTGTCTGTTCACCTTCCCTCCTTGAAGGACGGGGAGGGATGAGTCTTTAGACCCTCACTTAAGGTTGCGGACACTCTACTCTTTCTTACACCTCTCCCTAAGCTGTATGTAACTTTGCCCCCACTACACATGGTCTTGAGAAGATGCTACAATTTATAGATGGTGGAAGGTTAATTGAAGTGGGGACTCCATCTGTGAAGCTGTGGGCAACTCATAACTCATGCTGCAGGAGAACTCTCAGTGCTGTGGGTATTTAGAGGTCATCTATGTCTCTGGAAGTAGGGCCAATAAACTCACTGGTGTGCTAAGCAAGACTCGGTGGTACCTTTGTTCTTCCATTGGTTCCCTATCTGGGGTGCCCGGATGTTCATTCGTGTCTCTCCAAGAAAAAGGTATTAGATGGAGCAAAAGGCATTAATTAGATTAAGGTAGTAACGGGAGGGGTTGTCTAGGGAATACTGAGTCAGCCTGGCTGAAGCGTAGGGCATCGACCATATGGTGCAGTCTTTAAGAACCAGATTTTGGTTAAAAGTTTTGAGCTGTATCATGAAGCACTATCAAGCTGTATGACAATATGGCAGCTGTTGCCTTAGTGAAATCATTTCGAGTGGATGGTACAAGGTTACCAAATGGACCTGTCCTTCCTTCAAAGCAATTTATTCTCTTAACAAGAAAGGCAGAGGTTAAAATCAGCCTTGACTTAAATGTTCACACACCAGCCACTAGTAGGCAGCAGTGAGCCAGTATGTGGATGGGCCGGGCCGGGCCAGGCAGTTTCCTCACAAGAGCGCCATCTGGTGAATGGGAGTCGGGAACTGCAGGGAGGACAATCTGCAGAGAATCCCAAGGACCCAGAGGGAAAAGGGGATGTGGCAGCCAAAGACAAAGTGGCTTGGTCTCTGGAGGATATGGATAGGGGGCGAGGGGGGCAGTAGGGGGCAGTGGAGGCAGTGGGGGGACAGTGGTGAGCGGGACGTCACAAAGAGATGTTCAGACTTAAGAAGTCAAGACATGCCCACTGATACAATGGAATCAAATCTGACAAGGGGGTAACCAACTACTTTCTGATTGAAACTGAGGCCTGTTCCACAGGAGAGAATTCACGTCTGGTACTGTAAATCCTTTCAAAGCCCATGGCTGGAGAGGTCACAGCTCCCACTGGGGAAGCTACAGCTGTTGTTTTGCTAAATGGACATGGCATGCCCACCAATTCGGCTTCTAAATAATTACGTTTATTCCCATGGATGAGTGCCACGGTTAGTGTCGGTCAGCGAAGCTTTACGAGGTAGATAGCAGAGACTCATAACTAGTTAAAGTTGTCTAGCCATAACCAGGACATCCAAAATTGCTCCGTCCAAAGCTCAGGGTCACTGAGAAAGAGAACATAGGGAGAGTGAAGGAACACAAGGATGGCGTGGAAGTCTGATTTCTGGACACGATACTGGCTGTGTCCCCCTTGAACTCTCAGTAGCTGTGAGTATCAGCACAAGATTGGGCCATCAGCATCCTCTCACGGAAGGAGGAGGGACCCCACCCATCTCTGAGGATCTAGTTAGCGGTTGCTGAGGTACGGACTGATATTTTCTTCAGGATGTAGTCACCTGCAAGGCGTTCATGCTCCTGTAAACAAGCTCTCACCCTTGCTCCTTGCAAGCAACTCCAGTGAAACTCATGGTTATGGAGGAGGAGGAGGTGAGGAGGAAGAGGAGGAACTGAGAAGAAAGAGGAGGAGAGGCCAGTAAGATGCCTCAGCAGGAAGAAGTGCTTTCCACTAAGGTCGGATGACCTGAGTTTGATGCCTGGAACCCACAGCGGAAAACCAACTCCACAAGTTGTCCCTGACCTCCATACGCTGGGGTGGCTGCCTATCACCACCAATGATACAATAAGAATTTTAAAATTTAAAAAAAGTTGGGAGGGGGTAGTTGGGTAGAAGCAAGGGCTCAGCAAGAAAAAGAATAAGAGTGTAATGGATATGATCATAACACATTACATACATGCATAAAACGCCATAATGAAATCATGAAGTACAAGAGACGGGCATTATCCTCAGGGAAAAGGAGGAGACAAGAAAGGTTTATAAAAGAGACACGGATACATTTTAGAAGGATCACTACCATGAGAACCGAAAAAGGAGGCTGCTGCATGGCGGAGAGGGTGAGAAGCCTGTACTATTGCCCACAGCTGAATGGACAAGGGGCTGGAGAGACAATCAGAACGGGAGGACGACCACGAACACGCAGTTTTGTCCATAGACAATAGACAGCCTTTCTCTATTAATGAATGCACTTTCTGAGTCGGGTCTCCTGCCTAAAGCTGCATTGGAGGAATTTGGTTTGAGAAGCTGAGACTAAGTTCTTGTGCTCTCATTTGAAGTCTTGTCCATATTCTCTGGCAGAAACTGAGGTCTAAGAATGGCTTAGCCTTGCCTTGCTCTGGTGGAAGAACCGTTGACTCCTGCAGTGGATGCACATCATTAAAATGAGGAAAATACAGGCTGGAGCAAGTCCGGAGGGTTCCCAGGGAGATTGAGGCAGGATTGCAGATAAAGTACCAATCTGTCTAGGCTCTAGAGAGAAGACAGAGGCGCCAGGGAGCAGCCCTGATACCTGTTAGCTTCGTGTTGGAAACTGCAGGCTTCCCTGATCCGAGACAGGTGTGCTCTTCCCTGGCTCGGAGCCCGCCCCCTCTCCCTGATTGGTACAGATGTTGTCTAGCTCCGCCCCCCTTCGCATCAGTAGATTGAGTGCCTCCCAGCTTCTTGGCCAAGAGGCTACGGCCAAGTCCCTTCTCTGCGTCACCTAGTTTGCAATTGTGGACTGGACAGACTCCAGGCGGGAAGGCTGCAGTTTTTCAGCCCTGGACCCCTTTACCGGATGTTATCAGCTTCTCCCGAACATGGAGGCCTTCTGGCCTTAGGACACAAGCCTTGCCACACACCCCGCACGCTGCTGACGCGCTCCTCACCCGTCCACCCCCCCCACCCCGCTCCCGGGACTTACTCACCATGGGTGGTGATGGGCTTTAGCAAAAGGATTTCTAACATGTCCATATTTCCCTCACCTGGCCTCAGCAGCTCAGGGACGGCCCTTCTCAGCTTTGTTCAATTGGGAACCGACAGGACTACGTCCTTACACATTCTTTGTACTCGTTTCCTCTCCTTAACCCTCTAGGCATGCTGAGATTCTATAGCTGTCTGCGCAGTCAAGGGAAATTCCTCGCACTCTACTACAGCTATTTCCTGAGTGCCTAGCCCTAGTCCGGATGACACTGAGGATCCAGATAACCCCAGACAGGAGGGAGGATACATTATTGCAGGTAAGTCCCTTCTAGTGCCCCTGGATTCAGGGGTGGGGTGAGGGGGGGGGATAGTTTCCTCTGGGAAGGACCTGTTTAGTGCTACCCAGACACCCTGTCAGGTGGCCTCTACAGTTTCTGTAAATACGCTGCCTTGGATACAAGGCACCATAACAACTCATTGGGGGCGGTACAAAGAGTTCATTTTGTTTGGGGGAGAGGAGACAGGGTATGGGGAAGTAGTTAAGTGTAGCTTTGGGGGTGAGATGGGGGGTATTTGCTGTGAGGCCGCAGGCATTTTAAAGTTCTTGAAGCCTGTTAGATGAAGATAGACACCTATCTTCACTTCACAGGATAACATTCAAGCTCGAGTATCAGTTTGAAAATAACATATGATGAAAATGCTGACTGCCAGGACAGAGAGCTTGGATTTCCTCTGGGTCAGAGGTCACACAGACTTTTGAGAAACAGAAAGGACCCTGAGTGGGTGCTTAGAACTGACAGGACCCGGAGCCACGAAACCCAAAGCCACCGCGGGGTTACAGTGGTGCTTGTCTCGTCTCACTTCCGTCCAAACCTTCCTAGCCCCAATGCACAAGCATTCTGAAACCACAGTTCTAAAAACCAGCCATTTATATCTGCGTAGGTAAAGTTACAGGAGTATGTTGGTGTATTTACAAGTGGGTTTGTCCAGATATACTATAACTTAGTGTCTGTATTTAATATTGACAACCAAAAAATATATAAATATCTTCCATCTATACACAGCAGGGCAGGAGTGTCCGTGTCTTCAGCAGTGAGCTCTCAGCCTCCGAGGCCCTCCTCATGGTGATCGTCTGGCCCTTCCCCTCTCCTCCCTGCACTCCAGTGCTTCCAACTGGTCTCAGGCAAGGAAAATTAATCGAGTGGTTGGGTAGGAAGAGACAGGAATGGGCGAATCCTAAAATGGAGCCCGACCCCTATGGTGGGGAGAGCCAGGCCTGCGGAAGAGGGTGGCAGCGCCACCTTCTGGGTAAAGCCTTGTAGTTCAGAGTTGGATTAGTGGGTCCTTGGTCATAGGTCCAGCCCTAAAGATTAGCTTGGCGAAGAAGGCATGTGTCTGGACAGGGCTTGGTCCCCACCCTCAGGCACTGAGCCATTCAAGGTGAAGACTAGGGTGTGGAGATAGGAGAGTGGCTGATAAAAAAAAAAATAACAAAATCAGTAATAAAAAAAATTATAAAACCTGTTGCTTATCTGAAAAGATCTGAGCAACAGTCTTGCTTTCATTAAAATTCTGGAGCCATCAAAGTCCTGAATATTCTTCTGGACATCACTGCTGGCTGAAGAAAGGCGCCCAGGCCCGGCTCGCCTGAGATCTGTCAGTTTGGGAGAGGTCTCATCTAGCTGCCTGTGCTCCAGAGAGATCCTTGGGCTGCTGGGAGCAGGCCGGGCTGGGTGCTGGGCTCCTCACACTTGGGAGTCAGCCCCCAGAGGGTGGAACAATTCCTCGGGTGTCTTGTCACTTTGGCTGGCACCCCCCTGCCGGAAGCCAGAAGCGATCTCGTCGAAGGTCCGGCCCTTGGTCTCGGGAACTTTGAAGTAGGTGAAGATGAAGAACAGTACCAGGAGCACCGTGAAGATGATGAAGACGTAGGGGCCACACAGTTGCTGGAAAACAGACATGTCGTCATCCTCTGAAGAAGGGAGTTGCCAACCACCCAGGGTGCTATGGAAACTAAATGACACTGCTCACACATGATGTGTGATAGGCATCAGAACTAAGGAAGAGCCTGGACTGAGTAGTTTCTGCCAGGTGACCTGGGCTTCTGAGCCCAACAGCTTGTCGGCATGACTCTTGAATAACATGAGGGAGCACGTCATATAACATGATGGGTCCCTACCTGCGGCTGAGAAACGGTGGACAGTTCTCACCTCCACATACTGGAAGCACATGCCCACGATAAAATTTGAGGTCCAGTTGGAGAAGCCAGCCACAGCAATAGCAGCGGGACGGGGACCCTGGCTGAACAACTCTGCCACGATGAACCATGGAATGGGACCTGGGCCTACTTCAAAGAAGGCCACAAAGCCAAAGATGGCCACAATGCTCAGATAGGACATCCAGGACAGCTGCTCCTGTTGAGGGAGAGGTGAGAGGTTAGACTGAGATGTGATGGCTTTTCAGAAGGAAGAGAAATTGCAGAGGTCTCCACACTGGGCTGAAAGGTAGGAAGCCTGGGGTCACCCTTGATTTGATGTGCAACCCAACGTGGTGGTCTGAATGAGAATGGCCCCCTATAAGCTCAAGTGTTTGAATGCTTGGTCCCCATCAGTGGAACTGTTTGGGAAGATTAGGGGGTATGGTCTTGTTGGCGGAGGTGTGTCACTGGAAGTGAGCTTTGCGGATCCAAAAAGCCAAGCTATTCTCTCTGCCGCGTGCTTGTGGATAAGGATGTTAAGCAAACGCTTAGTAACTGCTCCAGTACCATGCCTGCCTACCTGTTGCCATGGTCCCTGCTATGATGGTCACGGAATCATGAACCACAAATAAAACACGTTCTTGGACTGTCCATGGTGCTTTTCCTTGGGTTGGACACAGTGTTTTGTGTGTGTGTGCCTATACACACCTGCCTGGTACAGGTTGTCACAGTGGTTGGTGGTTAGCGAGAGACTAGGGACCTGCTGACCTAAGTAAGGTCAATCCTAGCTTCATTCCTTATCCAACAGAGGGCTTTAGTTTGGGTAAAATGAGAGTGCAGGCTGAACATCTCTAATCAAGAAAACTAGAAATGCAAAATGCTTCAAAATCTGAAGCTTTCTGAGTGCTGGTGACATGACACCAAAAAATTCTACACCTAACCATGTGATATCAGTCAAAATACAGACATGATAAAAATACCATTTAAATTTGCCAACAGTCTATATGTGGAAGGCGCACATGAAACATAAATGAATTCTACATTTAGACTTGAGGCCCAGTCTGAAAGTGGCTCGCTGTATATGCAGACACTCACAAATCTGAAACTCAAGGCACATCTGGTCTGAGCACTTTAGGGAAGGATGCCCAAGCTGCAACAATTAACTGCACAGCATCTTGTCTGGAGAATGGAGACAGGTGTGTTTGTGTAGCCCTCTGGCATGGAGGGAACCATTATACTGCTGAGCGTTGCTATGGAGATGAACTGAAGCAAGAGGCAAAGGCACTGGGCAAGGCACAAGAGCCCTGGTTTCTAGAACCTGACATGCTGGGTCAGGAAATCCCCAAGCAGGGAAGAGAAAGATCAAGATGGAGAGGACCTCAGAAGCCCAAAGTCAAGCCCCAGTCCAGAGACACACCCACCCTGGGCAGCCTAGGCTGGGTGCAACATGGACATTTGGGGTCTAAATCCAGGTGGAATCTACAGCCATGATGCTACTCTGAACGTGCCTGGTCTGTCTAAATCCAGGTTCCCACCCCGCTTCACCTTGGGCCTTCCAGGGCATGGCTACTCACGAGCAGGGCCAATGCGATGGTCATGAGGACAGCGCAGCCCGCCATGCCAGCCAGGCCAATGAGATGCAGGGTCCGCCGTCCAGCTCGCTCTACCACGAACAGCTATGGGCAAGGAGAAAGTCAGTATCCCCTCTGCCAGGTGCCTCTTGGAGCCTACCTGCCCAGAGGCTCACCTCAAGAGCCAAATACAAGGCACACCACACACACTAGTGGCCCAAAACAACACCTTTATCCACTAGGCTGAAGCTTGGGGCCTCACAGGGAATGACGACATAACCTGCTTTCTGAGTCCAACAAAAACCAGGTGAGAGGTAGCCCTGCGGATCAGATATCTAAAGCATCCTGGCTGAACCCTGGGCTTGCTTTCTCACCTCCCTCGGCATCTGTATCAGCTGCACGCTATGTGCTCATAATGAGCCTGGCTTTATCGACATAAGCCTGGCTCCTGGTACAGGCTGCCATTCTGTCCTGAGGCCCTGAGGCGGACCCTGGCTGATGACCAAAAGCAACCAAAGACTCACCGACACCACAGTGAAGGCCGTGTTGACGATACCCGAGCCGATGGTGGCATATACAGGCTGCTGCACGCCTGCCTTCTCGAAGATGCTCGTTGAGTAATAGAACACCTGCCAGAAAGGGGGGCAGTTGGAGATCCACCGTGTACTTACTTAAGGCCTTGTCCTGCCTTTGTACTAGTTAATAGTGGGTGTGAGACCCAAGATGAATGTGTGTGTGTGTGTGTGTGAACTTCCCAAGCAAGTGGATACTGGCACGGGTTTGGGCTCCACAGGTACACTGCTTTGGCGGTACTTGCTTATTGTTCTGCTTGGGACTCACTCACGGTGCACACTTGAGCCTGGTCTTGGCTGGGACCACAGGAAGGGGTAGGTGGGGTACTCACAGCATTGATGCCAGACAGCTGCTGGGACAGCTGCAGCACCACAGCGATGAGGATGGGCTGGCGGTAGGCGGGTGAGCGGAACAGCTCCAGGATGGTAACCTTCTTCTCCCGCATCATCTGCCGACCCTCTTCTTTCATCTCCTGCAGGTCTCGGGTCACGTCGGCTGTCCCTCGGAGCTTCTTCAGCACTGGTGGGACCGGAGGGAAGGTGGGGTGGCTCAGAGTGGGAAAAGGGCCTGAGCTCAGGGGGGCAGGGAGGAGGGCAGGGCCCAGCCCGTACCACTCTTGGCCCGGTTCTCCTCGTTACGGTTGATGAGCAGGAAGCGGGGGCTCTCAGGGCAGAAGGGCAACAGGATGCACTGGAGCAGGGCTGGAGCGAAGATGATACTGAGCAGCAGGGGCCACAGGTCTGCATTGCCCATGATGGAGTCCAGGCCAAACACCTGGACAAAGAAACAACTGTGAATGTTCCTGCCATGGCCCCTACTCCAGGACCCATCCCACCCACTAAGTGGGCCTTCGATGCCCACCAGCTGCCGGGAGAGGGTAAGGCCTCTCTGAGCCTGTTTCTTCATCTGTGAAACCAGTTCAAATTACTGCAAGGACAAGGGACAAGGCCACATATAAATGTATCCAGCACAGCCATGGGGGGTTGCTACTCTGCTACAGAAGCGTTAAAGGATGGGGACAGGAGCCTCTAGGAGAGGATGAGGCCTGCAGGAAGCCTTACAGGCCTGGAGGCCCGAGAGCCCAGCCCGTTGAAGTGGGGCCCCTGTGGTGGGTGATGTGCTCTGCTGGACTGTGATCTGAGAACCAAGGCTGTGGGCAGAGGCAGCGCTGGGCAGGCAGACCCAGAATTGGCTTACCTGGGCAATGAGGATGCCAACAACAATGCCCAGCTGGTGCAGCGTGCCTAGGGCTCCACGAAGAGCTGTGGGGGACACCTCTCCCACATACATGGGCACAAAGCCAGTGGTCAGCCCACAGTACACTCCAATGATGAAGCGGCCCAAGATCAGCATCTCAAAGGACTTGCCCAGTTTGGAGAAGCCCATTAGCACAGCAGACACAAAGGCCAACAGGTTCATCATCAGCATGGAGTTCCGCCTGAGGACAGGTCACAGGTCAGCCAGGCTCCAGGATTCCCCGGACTCCCCAGGGATGAGGCCACAGCCAGGGATGTCTCTGCCACCCCCAAGGCAGGGCTGGGGCCTCTCCTGCTTACCTGCCGAAGCGATTAACAAAGAGGCCCACAGAGAAGGCACCAATCATGCCCCCGATGGAGAAGATGGCCACTGAGAGGGACCAGAGCGTGGTGAGTGTGGTGGGCAGGATGGGCTCTCCATAGCGGTGGACCCATGTCTGGTTGTAGAACTCCTCGATTACCTGCAGGAGAAGACCCTTGGTGGGTGACCCTCCAGACACAGTGGCCACTTCACCACAAGATGCCAGGGCTTGGTTTTGGTGCAAATACACTGTGTTCTTCAGCCAGCTCCCTTCTTCCCTTTATGTAGCTTCAGTTTCCTCAGGTGAGAAGAGGACTGGGCTCTCCCCCTCTCCCACAGTGCTCAAGACTTGCTGGGGAAGATGGCCAAGGACGACAGAGCCAGTTTGGGCACAGAGCAGGAAGGTACAGGGAAAAAAATACTTCTGCCCAATAGCCCCCTTTCAGATGGCTCAGGCCACTAGGCCACAGCTGTAGGCCCTGGGCCCTCCCCCAACTCCCTGCTGGGGAGGAAGCACAGCTGGACAGACAGGTTCTGCCATCTGAGGGCCTGTGGGAAGTGTACACCCACTGACTCTGCATTTTGAGCCTGAAGGACTGAAGGACACGCTCTAAGACACTGTCACTTTCTGTCTCCCAGGTGGAGCTCCCCTGTGACTGGCTGGGAACACCACCTTGAAGGAACCATGGCCTCCTTCCCTTTCTGGGTGCTCAGCTAGGAGGTTTGGGAAAGGGCCTGGGCAGGGAAATGGTTCCAGAAACTGGAGACATCTGTCCCGGTGAGGGCCTGCTCACTAGCCCTGCCCCTACCCCAGGGAGGGCCTAACCTGGTGCCAAGGATGTGGCCGTGGGCAGGTGGCACTGGTTCTGAGACACTCACCACACTGTCAGGCAACACTGACAACACCCAGTGCCACAGGCCTAGCCAGCCCCACCCAGCACACATGTAGCCATGAACAGTCAAGTACATACAGGGAAACAACTTTCTGTGAACGCGCCCCGACATGAACACACTATACTTTTTTATTTCACCCTGGCTTTCTTTCTCTCTGAAACAAAGTCTCAGGCGCCCACAGCAATCCCTCTGCCTCGGTCTCTTGAATGTCAATACTATTGATGTGAGGAACCGTGCCCAGATCACTGTGCTCAGAAGGTTCTCGGTTGTGGCCCATCACAACCCCTCCCCCACTCTTATTGCTCACAGCTCTTACATAAGCCATTCCCTCCTAGGGTGCGTACGACAAGTGCCTGAGTACAGAGCAGCAATTAGCCTTTTCTCTTCATAGCCATTCCTTCTTGAGTGCTTCTGATTCTAACACTGAGGTATGGAAGTATGGAGGAAGGGTGGATAGCTTTGGTTTGCCAAAGGAAAAGCGGCGGTGGTGGTGGTGGTGATGGTGGTACGTAGCCCCTAGGTGCCCACTGGGCCTGGACCCCAGTTCCTAATCATCTCTACCCCTGCTCTGCTGTCACGGCTCTCGGGTCAAGTCTAGAAACCTGACAGAGCCAGGTCCAAGGATTAGGACAGATTAGTTGGGACAAGGCAGCCTAAGCACACCCTTGTTTGCTGTATAAAGGGAAGGCAGACAGTGTAGAGGTCAGAACCTAGTTCTGAATGGAAACACAATCAAGTTCTGATCCCAAGTCTATTCCTTTGCTCCAGGTTGACTGTGGGCAAGTCACTGCAGCTCTGAGCTCCAGCCACTTCTTCTCTTGACAATGACTTCATTACTGCCATGCATCACTTGATGGGGGCACATTCTGAGAAATGAACCTAACTGGTGTGAGTCATTCAGGGGCTCTTGATGCAAATTAAGAGACAGCAAACATGAGATGTGCCTGGATGCTGCTGTGTAGCCCAGCAGGCTGTTCTGGTATGTAGAAGGAACTCACTGTGAGACTAGGATTTAAATACACACACACACGATAAACCAATAATAGCTATTTCCATTTTACAGTTTTTAATTATTTTAAACTATGTGTATGTGTATATCTTTATGTAGGTATGTGCATGAGTGCAGGTGCTCATGGGGCCCAGAAGAGGGTGTCAGATCCCCTGGAGCTGGAATTACAGGAAGTTGTCAGCCACCCAGAACGGGTGCTGCGAACTAAACCTGGTTCTCTGCAAGAGCAACTGTGTCTTTCCCCACTGGGCCATCTCTCCGCCCCTATTGCCATCGTCATGTGCTGTTCTTTGTACGTGACTCCGTGTGCTAAACACTTTTTCTGCTGGTGGGAAGACCGAACTTGGTGGGAGTCCTGGGCATACTGGGCTCTACCACTGAGCTCTATCCCCAGCCCTGTGCTAAACGTCTGTAACTGGCAGCACAGTGGGTGTGGTTATAGAGCAATGCTGTTGTTTCTAGGCCACATGAACATGGCTTTAGTCTATGGTGCTGAGGATGAACGCAGGGCCTTACACACTGGTCAAGTGCTCTACACTGAGCTGCTCTCCAGTTATGATTACAGGAGGGCCACTCTGCACACACAGTCTGTCACTGAGACGTTTTTATGCGGCACGCCATCACCTCCTTTACAGTGCTAGGAGGAATTCAGGAAGCATGGTACCCACCACGCACTGGTACTGGCCCCAGTTCAGTGAAAGCCACTGACAAAATCTGACTACACATTCCTGTACAATTAACATCAAGGGTCATGCACCATTAATCCAGCCTCCGCTCTGATGGCCATCTTCCACATTTTACCTCCCTCCCTGCTGTTACTTCTGCCTTTGACATCCAGCCCAGAGCCAGTGGTAAGGGTACCTGTGAGTCAACAAAGGGTCTGAAGCTCTCTCCCTAGAAACCCTTAGTCCTACGGGGGGCAGAGACCAGACTCCAACAAACAAACAAAGTGCTTGTGTTCTTCAAGGGATAACACAGCCCAGAGAACTGCTGGAATGGCAAGGCCCTGTTTATCAGGCTCTGCAGAGAACACACTGTTCTGAATAAGGGAGCCATATAGATAAATGACAATTGCTTCTCCAGGACCGACAATTGGGAATTGGGACTCTTTCCCTTTGGTCACTCGGGGTGACTAAGCAGACCCACAAGCAGAATTTAAGGGTAATGACGACCTTGCAAACACTCATATACACAGAAAAACTAAAAAACATTTTTAAGACTGAGTCTCTCTATGTAGACCTGAATATCCTGGAATTCTCTATGTAGACACCAGAATGGCCTTGAACTCAGAGATCCCCCTGCATCTGAGTACTGGGATTAAAGTTGTGGGATACACAACTGGCTAAAACCATTTTTGAAGTCAGTTAATGAAGCTGTGTGCAAACAGATTTGTTCTGAGAATAACTCAGATTAAGACTTAAACTGCCTACATGAGAGGATGGGGCCCTGAGTTTCTCTTCCCATAGCTCAGGGCTTCAGCTCTCCTCACAGTGCAGGGACGGTGGCAGCTGGCCCCAGAGAATCCTAAGAATTCTATAGGGGAAAGTTTTCCATCCAGCCACTGCCTTTGGCATCCTCCTGGGAGAGGGAAAAGTGTCCCCTGGGACAGAGTGACTGCTGACTCCCCTCCCAGGATCCCATGGAGTAGCCTCCTCAGCCCTCCTTATGCTCGAGGTGAGGAGCAGCACCTACCTGTTCCGAAGGCTCCTACCCCTTGTGCCGATCACAACCCACGTGCTTTCCAGGATGCTGCCACTGTCCCCACCCAGCCACCCCAGGACTGCTCAATGTGCCTCTGGGTCATTTTCTCTGCTGAGCAGCCATCTGCCCTAGGTCTAACCTATGTTCTATTCCTGTCTTTCACCCTGAAAGGCACACCTTTACAGGGGTAACAAACTCCCTCCTGTGTTGGGAACATTCGGAGCAAACTGATCTAGAGCAGGGACAGGCGACAGTTTAGGTTAAGTAGGCCTACTCAAAGGCCTAAAGCCACGTATGGCTCTCACTTGTTTTCATATAATCCTTTTAAAATGTGAAACTAGGGGGCTGGAGAGATGGCTCAGCACTTGCTCTTGCAGAGGAACCAGGTTCTATTCCCAGCACCCAAATGGCAGTTCACAACCATCTATAATGCCAGTTCTAGAGACCTGATGCTCTTTTATGTTTTCTAGCCTCTATGAGCAGGTGGTACACAGACATGCACGCAGGCACCCCTCCCTTAGAATGTGAAACCACTTCTTGGTTCACGTTGAGATAGGGAGGGTCCTGGTCAGCTGAAAGAATTGCCAAGGAGTTGGCCTGTCATGAGAGCTGAGGTCTTAGTGATGCTCTTGGTTAGTGCAGAGGGTCCCCAGGCTTCCTTGACCACGTTCGTATGGGAAGCACACTGGCTCTGTGCAGCTGAGGTCCCTGGGCTGTGACAGTTTGGAAGAAAAAGCTATTTCTCACCAGGCTTCCCTGGGGTAAAGGGAGGGAGCTGCACACACCCAAAGGCATTTTGGGAATCCCAAGGCCACTCTACCAGGCCCAGGCTTCTATGGGTGAGAATGCCTGCCCTTACAGAGCAAGTACTCACTTCCTCTGTGGTGGCAGGGTGGTGTCCGTAAAGGACGTGAGGCAGAACACGCAGCCTGCACACACAATAAGCTGTTACCTATGTCACTGTTGCTTCCTAGCAGAGAAGCTACTTTTCAGAGAGAAGCATGAGGGGGATAGGAGTGACTTGGCTGTAGAGTGCTTGCTTAGTGTGCACCAGGCCCTAAGGTTCAAGCCCCAGAACAGCAAAGACAACCAAAATCCAACAAAAAACAAGAACCAAGAAAAACTCAAATACCTAAACTATAGAGGAGCATTTTAAACAGGGTTCCCAAGTTACATTGCCAAGCACAGGCTACCTTATGGACTATACAGGGCAGGAAAAACCTGAAGAAACTTTGGGGGCCTGACTCGGGGACCCCAGTGGTTCTATAACCCCAGAAGACAGAAGCTCCAGGTTCCTAGGTTTCTGAAAAGAGGCTCCCCAGATTAGGAGTGGGAGTTCACGGTTGTGGGGAGCTTGCAAGACAAAGTGATTCAGAGCCGAGGAGACTTTCATATAAAAGGGTAAGTCTGAAGCCACGTACAGCCTCTGTTACTTGAAACCCTTTCAAATGTGAAACCCTGTTTGGCTCACAGGCCATATATATGGGGTGCTGGCTAGCTTGGACATCCTGCTGACCTGACCTAGGATTCTAGACTGCTGTAGAGAGGCGTGTTTGGGAACCTCTGGCTGCTCTGTACCCATCCTTGGATATTCTGCTTCCAGACCTGACCTGAATCCTCTCCCACATCCCAGCAATGACCCCCTGAGCTCTCTTTCCTCCCTTCCCTTCATGCTGTGAGGACACAGGGGATATGGCCATAGTTTTCCCACTCCTCTTACAAGGAGGAGAGAGGGTCAGATTGTCCAGCTCAGTCCCTCAGCCTGGCCTTGACCCCTTCTTCCAGCCTCTCCTCTTTCCCAGACTGCTGGCCTCTGAACCTCTCCTCCCCTCAGCTCTACAACAGTGCAGCCACACCCCGGGGTCAGCTGTGAACCCAAATGTTCCAGGTGGGGCTGGACAGACAGTCCCACCCACCCACTGCATCCCCAAGGACCCTTCTCTGAAGCCTGGGAGGAAGAGGCTCAGGTTAAAGCTAGAAGCAGAGTCAGACCACCCAGGCGGCCTCAGACGATCCAGACTGGCCTTCCTCCTCACCAAAGACAGGCCTGTGCCCTGGCCAGTGAGCCTTTCCATGCCTCCTCCATACACAGACCTCCACCTCACTGTGGCAGCCGCGGCAGGCAGATTCATCTCGGCCCTCAAGATGAAGTGTCTCTTCACCGGTGCTATGACTCATATCCTTTCTGGGCAGACAGTGACACCCCATGTCTCAAATTGCTCTGTCCCTTCTATTTGATTACCTTTTGGGGAATGCAGTTCCCCTCTGGGGAGCCCCCCCCCTTCCAGAGTGGTTCCCAAACAAGGGTGATCTGTCCCTCCAAGGACATTTGCTATGTCTACAGTGCCCCCTGTCATACTGGCTGCTAGCATCCTACAGCCCATCACAATAAACACTAAAGAATTTCCCAGTGCAAAGTACCCGTGTGCTAAGGTTGAGAAACATTGTTAGGGCCAACTGCCACCTCCGTCCACGTTTCTGCTGCTGTCCTTGGACAGCTGACTAGAAAGTGCTGTGATCTAGATCACACTTCGCCACGGCCTGATCCATGTGTCACTGGTACTGGGCGCAAGGAATGGGGGGCGGTGGGGGGGGGGGCGGGCAGGGGGGGCATGCAATGGCGGGGCTGTGACAGCATGAGGGATTGTGCAACCACGGTGTGGGAAGCTCCTGAGCTATCTGTACATGACTGGGCTTGACTCAGCTCTGAGCTCAGAGCACAGTGCGCCAGTAGTGTGGTAAGTGTGAGAAAGGGTCTGGAGGCAGAGACAGGTGTGTAAGTTCAAGGCTGGCCTGGTGGAGAGAGAGGTGGAGGGAAGGAGGAAAGAGGGAGGAAGTGGGAAGAGAAGAAGAGAGGGGGGGAGGGAAGTGGGCAGAAAGAGAGAAAGAGAGAGAGAAGGAGGGAAGTGGGCAGAGAGAGGGAAAGAGAGAGAATGTTTAGATGGCACCCCTTCTCAGTGCTTGTCTCCCAGAGGTTGAACTCAGACCAGAAGCAGACCCACTAGATTCCACCCCAGTTCTGCTGTGCTGTGTCCTTGGTGTAGTTTCTTCACATCTCTGTACTCATTTCTTAGAAAACAGAGGTTATGGTGCCAGCTTACTGAGGTTTTCGTGAGAACTGAACAACCATTTCTAAGCACTTAGAATAAGTAAGGTGCAAGGGTCTGTGGTGACAGGTGAAGGGCACACTAAGGCCGACTGTACCCCACAGAGGGGAGAGGCTGCTCTGGAGCCTGGAGTCAGCTCAGCCCCAGGCCCTGAGCTAGGGTCGGGAAGCAGGTCCAGTTCTTTCACTGGCTGAGCCAGGTCACTTCGGCCAAGGCCTCACTTCCTTTTGCAGACCAGGATCCTCCCTTGTCAAACAAGAAGGGCTGAGCTGCCATCAGGTTCCTCCCAACACCCTCTCTGGGTTCCCTAGATGCCTTGCTCCCAGGTGCTTGGCCCTGCCCCTCATCAAGTGGAGAGAGGCACTATGTATGTCAGCCTAGGATAGTATTCAGGGTGTTGCTGGCCTCTGTGGCCAGGCACACCTCCTCCACCCTGTCGTAGGGTGAGGAGGCTCAGAGCGCCCAGTCCTTGCCCCCAGCTCTCTGGATAACTCTTCCCAGCCAGCCTTGGTCTCTTCATCCACAGAAAGTTAGACAGGCTTGCCTGCCAGGCTTATAAGGTTCAGGGAGAGGAGGTAATTTGAGGGCAGGTGCTGTATAAACATTTAAGATAATATCATGATTAATTAACCTCTTCCGGTAGAAGCCTTTCAGGCCTGATTCATGGTGATGAGAGGGCCTCTACTCACCGTGGGCAAAGCTCCTGCACAGGTCCTTGCAACAGACCTGGGAAGTCAGATGCCCAGTGCAGATGGACAGACTCCACAGCAGGGGACCCCTTTCCATGGACACTTTTTCCCTGGACATCTGGCCTGCCTTGCTTCGGTGCCAACCTCCCATTTCCAGGTATGACTGGGCTGCCAAATCCTTCACGAAGTCCTGCTGCTGCTGCCCTCTCCTAACCTCTCCTCCTCAACCAGCTGGGGAACATAAATGTTTGTTAAGAAAAACCACATCTGTGCTGACCATGGACAGACTGTTTTGTCATTAATCCCTAAACAACACAGCAAGTAGAACAGCTACTGCCAAGAGCATTTACGTGGTCTCGGGTGCAGGTAATCCAGGGATGAGAGAGAGGAAGGATGTGCACGTGTCTGCAGTACTGTGCTAGCCCATGTTGGGCCGAGTGTCCAAGATTTCAGTACGCATGGGGGACGGGAGGGCCCTGGACTCCCTGCACTCTCCTTTCTCTAGGTGGTCTCCCCCACCCCTCTAGATGGCCTTAGAAGCCATATGTGCTCCGTTGTGCTCACAGCCACATCTCCTTGCTGCAGAGGCCGGTATGGCAGAGTGGATGCTGGGTAAGTTCTCGCTGAATGCCAGTGCTGGCAGAATTGAGTTGCTGTGCCTTCCCTGGGCAATGGATTCAATCTTATCCAAGCTGGTAGCCACTCTGTGTGTGCTGCACTTGCATATTTTGATCGTCTCTTCATATGATAAATTGATTACCTAATAGAAAGACTCCAGGCATGTAAGAAGTGTCTGCAAAGTGCAGAAATGACAGACTAGCACCACTGTGCTTAGCTCGCAAAGGTCGCTCCACCTTGGTTGTTCTCAAGTCTGGCTCCAGAGGAGACCTTTGGATGGGTGTCCCTGGCTGCTCTCACAAATGCAGACTACTGGCTGCGCCCTCTGTGTGGCTTCCCTGTCCTCTGACATCCTGGTCAGCTCTTCTGGTCGCCTCCAGACTAGCACCGGCTTTCTACCTGTTTCTAACTAGCGAGGAGGCCTCCAAGGCGGACAAACTTGCTCCAGCTTTGCGTATACCCACAGAAGTGTATTTTCTCTCCTTACCAAGCAGGCTCCTGCTCAACAGTTGCTTCCTACAGGCTCCCTGCACTCACCTTCTCTGTTTCCCCTCCCCTCCTCTACTGATGCCTTGCGACATCTTTATGAAGGAAATCTGGAATAACAACAAAAAACCACAACACAAACACCAACCTCACGCAAGCCCTCCAGTCACTAGGACCTCTTTTCCCTCTTCTCTAACAAGTCTCCTGGAAAGGCCTTGCCTACTTGTCTCCCTTTCCCTCTTCACTAATGCAGGGAGACTTCTACACACACTGCTCACCTAACTGGTCTTTGCAGCCACAAAGCTGCCACGGCCATTTCCACATTAAGCAGCGCGGTCTAGCGTAAGCGCTGGGTGTCTGGTTCGCTGCTTCACAGCAGGCATCTGCCCACCAATGGCATGTGCCTGTTACTTCGACAGGCACTGCTCTAGGCACAAGGACACAGCTGAGAGTGCGTGTGACAAAGGCCTCATCCTTCGGCACCTAGGGTCTTCCCTTCATCTTGTGAAATTCTTGTTTTGGGGTTCTAGATTTTATTTTGGCTTTTTTTTGGAAACAGGATCTTGTGTAGACCACACTGGCCTCAGACTTGTCACGAAGTCAAGGCCCTGGCACTCTTGAGCCTCCTGACTCTACTTTTTGAATCCCTGCTGGGATTCTAGGTATGCACCCCCATGCCCTGCATGCCCACCTGGCTTTAGATATCAGCTCCTCTTCCTAGGGTCCTCTCCATCTGCCCCTGGGAATGTCCTCAGGAGCTGAACCTCTGCTCTTTACTGCACAGATCTTCCCCCACGCTCATCTGGACAGCAGTGACCATCACCCGATCACTCTCCAGCCTTGTCTCCAGAACCTGACTCAGATTCGCGAGCACCTCCGCACATTCCCAGTGGCCAACAACCTGCCTACCTTACACGTAGTAGCTCCTCCCCTAAACCAGAATGAAAAAGCCATTTTTGAACCCTTCTCTCTTCGTGTCCTCATTCCTAACTGATTGACTAAATTCTGTCTATCTCTCCTTCCCAGATTAAAAAAAAAAAATTACACGTATTTGTGTATATGTGCGTATATGAGAGGTGGGAGTGGGGGAGGGGGGTGAGGGAGGTCCATGTGTTTGCTGATGTGTGTGGTGATCAGAGAACAATTTGTAGGAATCTGTTCTCGTCTTCTACTGAACTCAGGTTGTCAGCCTTGGCAGCAGGCAGGCACTTCTACTCTGACCCATCTCTCTGGCACCCATCATTTGTTCTTGTGCCCCCTAGTCCGTGAGTGTCTCTGACCCCAGCTCATAGTCTCTGATCCTACCACTCCAGGCGCCTCAATATTCCCAAAGATGCAGATTTGACCAGGCCTGTTCTCCTCTATGGGCTGAAGGTCCTCGTGACACCCATCCTCCATGGGTCCCATGCTGGGGGCTACCTGCGCTGCCCATCCAAGCTGCTCACACAAGGACTATAGTGGTCCAGTCTGGCTTGCTGTGAACTCCCAACTTTTCTCCCCCAGCCCACCATCCTAGCATACCAGAGAATTCATCCTTCACGGAGGATGTGGCTCTCTGCTCTCTGGGCATCTTACTGCCTCCCCTCAGGCCCCACCCACCCCACCCTGTCTGTTTCAGGGAAAACTCCTCCTCTATCCTGTCTTTAGAGTCCTAGTTATGTCACTAACTCACTGTGACCACAGTTAAGGCATTGCTTAACCCAGTACTTCTCAAAACAGTTAAGGAGTATCCTCAGCACCCCAGACTAATTAACTAAAAATCTGAGGGAGTCCAGGGCCCCTCAATGTGCAGTGAACTCATCTCCCTCTTTCTTCCCATCTTGTCTTGCAGGTTTTCCATCTGCGGACTTCCAGAAAGAGCCTGCTCCAGAGCACACACCTTGGTGGGAGCTGTTCCGATCCCTTAGTAAAAACAGGGTTTAGGATTGTTCCAAGATCGGGCTCACAGTCACCATGTCAGAGCCTGGAAAAATCCCATCGGTGCTGCAGCACAGCGTGACTCAGCAGCCAAGCCTTCCTGCCTAGTGACCTGCTCCCCAGCACCAGGCGTGGCCCCTCCAGCCAAGGTCCGCCTACTTGGAAGGAGCCCAGCTCTGATCCACACACTGTCTGGTGCCCCAGCTGGGCCCCTGGCCCTGGAGCCAGTCACACTCACTGTCTAGCCTCATCAGCCTGGGTAGTGAGCATGGTCCCGACAGGGGGACTGTCGACCTCCATTTCATGATCCCTGTGGAAGTGCGAACTGTTAAAATGATGAGAGTGGGTTAGGAAGGCAGCCCAAGGCTATGGAAACAAAGAGCTTGGCTTCACGTGCCACCATTCACTAGTGTATGACCTTGAGCCCATGGGTCAGTTCGTCAGCCTGGGCCGCATTTTCCGGGACTATGACATAGAGATCACCACCCAACCTCGTAAACACACACAAAATGCCTGTGACAATCTCCTTTTCTGTTCCTAAACCCCTTCTTCCTCTCTTCTCCCCGAATGAGTAGGTGATCGTCAGAGCCCTTTCCAGTCTAGACACCCAGAGAGCAAGTAGGGCAGACTTGAGATGTGCAATGGGGAGAAGGAAGCCAGGCCTCTAGCTCCCACAGTTCCTCAGGGCAAGACATCATGTTTGTCTAAACTGCTGTGGGACCTCCAGGAAGCAGTTTCAGTCTGGAATGGTCTTGTGCTGTAGGTGGATGGGGTGAGAGAACATAAAGACTGCATAACAGGGCGGCACTGGACACCAGCTCTGTCTGACTACCTCGGGGCCCTGGGGGAAGGGTTCTCCTCTCTGACCATGTTCCCCATCCGTCTGCCTGTCTGCCCTGCAACAGGTGTGGAACCCTCAGGAACCCCACATTCCCTGTAAATTAAACCCCACTGTACCGAGGCTGATCTGATCATTGTCAATGTTTGTGCTCACTGGGAAACTAGTCAAGACGGCCTACCAGGATCCCAGTGGCCAGGATCCCTATGGCCTTGGGATTCCAGAATCCCAGCTCAAGAGGAAGATGGACAGTTGAGGTCAATGATCCATACCCAGGAGGCACCATGGGTACGTGGAGGTGATGGTATGGGTGGGATGGTGTAGCACCTACCTTCTGGGGGGCGTTGATGACACCAGTGTTATAGCCGAACTGCAGAGATCCAAGCACTGCCCCTCCTACGGCCAGCATGAGGCGGCCAGTCACCTTCTGTAGAGGAAGAAATCACAGGGTTACAGGCATGTCTGGGCCCAGAGGACTACAGAGCAAAGAAATGCTGGCAGGTTCCCATGTTCAGATGCCCTGCCTGACTCCTGGCAACGCACCTATCCTCCTCCCAGGAAACCTGGCTACTTCCTGGCCTCAGGTGCCCAAACCTGCCCAGCTGACTTCTAGATTTCTCAGGAGAAAAGGAGAACCGTTCTCTCTGTAGCTAGAGAGGGAGGGGCCTCTATTTTCCGAGGTCTCATTCCCCAGGTAGAGTGACGCCTGTACTCTAAGTGGCTCCAGACTCCGGGAGGACCAGAGGACCCACCTCTTCCCTCCAGGGCCGAGGAGGCCAGACTAAATGAGAGGAACAGTGCAGATGGGGAAGAAAGGCTCTGGATTTGGAGCCTAGGGCAATGGCCTGAGTCTAGCCCATGGGAACTCCAGCAGGCTGCGTCCCATGCCCCACTGCTGTCCACCCTCCACGTGCCCATCTGCAAAATGGACATAACCGCATTGTTCAGCACTAGAGACAGGACCCTGCTCTTCCCTGCCCTTCACACCCTTCCCAGGGCAGGAAGCAACGCATGAAAAAAATCTACCCAGGGGTCTGCAGCAGCATCAGGGTGGAACTCGGGGCCCTGGAGTCTCCGTTCAGTGCACCTCACACCACTCCCCCAAACCCCGCTTCCCTGGCCAACCTTGAACTTTCAGGGTTACTTGTACCCAGGTGACACATCAGACAGAAATTCAAACAGCACATGACCCAAGGTGACTAAGTGCTGAACCCAAGTGTTCCTAAAAGGCAAAGGGTTGGAGGCAGCAGGAAGGGAAGAGGCCAGCAGGTGAAAGGCCTGCTTACACAGAGGTGAAAGGTCAGTGAGGTGTCTACCTGAATAGACAAACCGAAGCGTTTCAAACGAGGAAGCTAGAAATGTGACACGAGGCAGGCCCTTAAATGGCTGTGGGAAAATAGAGCTGGAGAGACATGCTAAAAAAAAAAAAAAAAAGACGCACTCGCAGATGCTAAGCACCTGCGCCTTGCTGAGCTGGTACTGCAGGTCCAGGAGGGAAGCACAGGATTCCAAGCCACGTGAGACTCCAGACAGTCTTAGCTGGGCCTGTTTCCCCACAGTACCCAGAAGCAGTACTGACTTCTAGATTGTTAGAGCTGGGTGTAGCTGTTCAATAGACACCTTCCCAGGCCTTTTCATTTTCCAAAAGCCTGTAGGACGATGATTGCCAAAGCTATAGTTCTTACATCAGAGGCTGAGAAAGAGGAAGGGCTATGTCAGCTGGAGTGAGCAGCTCAGGGTCTTGGGGCCTGCCTTCTAATTGTCTGTCTGCCCTTTCTCCTTGGCTGACCTTGCACACTCATCCTTCACACTGGGCTTCCCTCCAGTTCTCATCCTCTGTGGACTAAATCAAAAGGCATGGCCCCCCAAATTTCCCATCTCCCAGCTCTCTAGGGAACCTCCAGACCCAGGGCTGCTGGCAGAGTGGGCAGCGAGCACATGACAAGCTTCTGGTGAGCCACAGCCAAGCGAAGGGTCATCGGGTGATCACTGGGACTTAAGAGGCTGTGGTAAGCATCAGCAGCAGGGCTCCATGGTGACAGCTGGGCCCCACCATGTGCCCGACTGTCTGGTGAGTGACATGCTCAGGGCTGTTCAGGTGTGATATTTATGGTATACAAATATGCATTTTTCTAGTACACATTAGAACAGAAATGAAATTAGCACATACCTATGATTTAGTGAGCTGTGGCATAGCTATATAATGGAATGTGTAAAGAATGTATCAGGATGTACTGATCTGGGACATTCTCCAAGTTACAATGACAAGTGTGAGACAAACTTCAGAGCAGTATTCATGTTGAATGTCACCTCTTGATATGGGGGAAAAAACGGGAGGGAGGAATATGAATAACTACTTAAAAGCATGTACATAAAGAATGACGAAGGTTAGGTGTGTTGGCTCACATCTCTAAGTCCAGCACTTGGGAGGCAGAGGCAAACAGATGTGAGTTCAAGGCCAGCCTGGTCTAGATAAGGAACACAGGGGTCCTGGGCGGCTGGTTAGAGGCAAGGTAAGAATGAAACTTCATTTTAGACCCTTGTGCAGGTTCTTGAATCCTGAACAGTGTGACTGAACACTCACCCACAATACCTTTTTATAACTCCATGATTTCATATTACTTATAACAAAGCAACTTAATAAAAAATGTAAGAGAAAAATAACATAATTTGTCAGAAGTTATGCAGGTGGAGCATGAGTAGAGGCGGCTGCAGCGAGGCCAGGTGAAGTGGGTGCTATGACAGCAGGCCCTGTTTTACGTTAAGTCTGGCTCTGATACCAGAGAGCCTTAGGCCAATGACTTCCTTGAGGTCCTGTACAACGGACAGAGAGGGAGCGACAGAGAGGGAGCGGGGAACTGCTGGTGAAAAGACAACAGCTCCTCTCAGGGCTTTTGCCACTGGCAGGCTAAGGCCTAACTTCACTTTAGAAGACCTGTCGACCAAGCATGGAGTTCTAGCCATGCCTACCTAGGCAGGCTGCCCTTTAGAACGGATCAAAACACTCAGTGACCAGTACTTGGGATGCCGTGTGCAAGAACTGGGGCTCAGGACCCAGCGGGCCCACTCCTGATGTCGAAGAGATGGCAGGGAGTGGAGTGAGCGCCAGCGGGGAGGCAGCCCCATTGGCCACCCTGGCATCTGAAAGTCAGCAGAGGTGGTCTGGGAACTGAGGAAGCCCTCGAGTGAAACACTCCTCGATTTTGCCCTGAGGGCACTCAAAACTCAATTCCTAGTAGGTGGCACTGGAGTAAGCTTGAAGGACAGGCACTCAGTCTGCCAAGTGGGAAAGCAGTAGCAAGACTATATTGCGGGAGACAGAACAGTATGTGCAGGGGTGGAAACAGGGATGGCTGATACAGCCAGGTCAAGAAAGTGAGTGTTTAGTAAGGCTCTGTACAAGCTGCAGGGGAGCTCCTTTACCCCTTAGTAGGCACATGGCCCTGAGATCTGTCTCCTGCCCCAGCCCCCTCCCCCAACACACACCTTGCTTGGTCATTGCTGACTTAGAATCAAGGGGAACAGGCTTGGACACAGCCTACCACCTCCTCTTACCATGTTGGTAGGATCGGAGGCAGCCCCTACCTCTGAGCCTCAGTTTCCTGTGGACATATGAACAGCTCTTCCTTAAAGGGTCCCTGTCAAATTCTCTCTTAGTGCCCATATAGGGCCTGGGAAATCTCAATCAACAAGTGTTTGCTGAATGAGGTAAGACAGGAAGCCATCCTCAGCTGGGCCGCCACTGTCCATCTGCTCCCATGTGCCCGCAGATGAAACTGACATCCATTCACTCAACATGTGTTTTTCTCAGGCTGATGTGATGCTAACTTGGAGAAGGGTTGCAAACTGTACCTCTGAGGATGAGGCCCCTCCTAGAACATCCCATGTTCTTTCAAGCCTTTCCCTTGGTGTGTTCCCTACAGTCTCCAGCTTAATGTACCTACCTCCCATCAGCTGGGAACCCCGAGAAAACGAAACCTGGTTCTGCTGTCTCTGCAGCAGAATAATGCCCAGGGTGGGAAGCAGTGGAGGACATCCGATTTCTCAATTTACTGGTTGGGTAAGACTCATTCTGTGTATGTTCTATCAAAATGAAACACTCATGACTGCTGGAACATCAGAGCTCTGAGAAGTGGAAATGGCTGATCCCCTCCCCAAGTCCTCTGTGGCACACCCACGGGTTACGGAAGACCCGAGTCAGGTGTGTGGCGTTAAAATCCCTTAGGTGCTCCATGGGCTCTCGGGCCTCAGCATACAAGGGGGTCTTCCATGTACCCTCCTCCCCATTAGCTAGGATGAGGGATAGCCCAGGCCAGATCACCTGTGTGCACTTCCAGCCTGAGCTTCACCTGCAGCAGGCTCTCAGTCAATATTGGCAGAGGGCGGGAGGGCCCATGACACCCCCACTAGGAGACAGAGGCGGGGTGTTCCTTGTAGGAGGAGAGTCCCAGTTAGATGTCACTCTATCTTTTTCTGTGTGGTCTTTAGGTGTGCTGGAGCATGAATCACTCAGCTTTTTAGTCCTGGGGGCAGGGAGGTTCAGCCCCCTTTACCCGTTTGCTTGTATGTATGTATGTATTTTTTCCTAAGAATGGATTTGAACAAAGTTCTAGGTGTTAAAAGAAAAAGCCAGCCCTGAGATATTGTAAACCTGTGTGCCATCTTCCCTTGATAAGGAAAGTGAGGCTGGAGAACAGGTACCCTGGTCGCTCAGTAAACAAAAAAGCCAGGGTTAGGATCTGAGTTCTCTGCACCTCTAGCCTGTTCTGCTTCCTTCCTTCAAGCCTCCCAAATCTTATCAACAGTGATGGTCTAATCCCAGAATGCTGACCTTCAAGTGACCTTAGGCCCTGCGTCCTCCTGAATCCGTTTCCTTCAGCCTTCTAGTGATGTTGAGACTTGCATGGCTGGCTCCTGGGCACTCTGTGGTGGCCCTGGAGGCAGGCAGTGCTCATCGGTCTTTAAAAGGCGGGGGAGGAGTGGGAGCTGGGCACTTATCAGCAGCACCAGTAAAGTGCCAGGCACCCTGCCAGGGACTGCTCACATCCTGATTTAACCACCATGAGCCTACTCCACTCGAGAAGAGATTGCTCCTACTTCACCAGAGAATGGAAGGCTCATAGAGGGAAAAGCTCCTACCCTGGGGGTCATGGACTTCTCTGAAGCTTCAAATGGAAGGGGGAGGGGGACTCTGCTACCACTGTGCTCTGCTCTTCCTGGTCAGGCTCTCTCCTCTACTTCCCGGTACCGGTTCCTGAAGGAAGCAACGTTTCTACTACCTGGAGCTTTCTATGTAGGTCAAATTCCACTCCAGCAACTCTCTAGGCCTTGTCAATTCTGAACCCAGCAGCCAAGGTCTGGGAACCTTTTGGCCATTTTTACTCGAAGCCAAGGGTGGCGGACAATCATTCCTGGGCTAAGGGACAAGATGCCAGCTGCCAGCTAAGGATGAACTTTACATTTTAAGGGGTAGGGTTGAGGGGGGAGGGATACATCGAAGTTCCATTAAAAAGAATTTCCATGACCATTGATAAAAATCACACTCCTGAGCATCTATACGTGGCGGTTGTGCTACAAGGGCTCAGCTGAAGTTGAGCAAACTGAGACAGACGGATCTTGTGGCCCACAAAGCCAACAATATTTACTACCCTGCCCTTTATAGAAAATGTGTCTGCCTGAAACGTAAGCCCTTGAACAGCTGTATACAAAGTCAGTGCCTGAACTGCGCAGGATTTTCAAAGCCTTTCGGGCAAAAATCACACAACCCTCCTTCAGTAGCTGGAAAGGGTGTTCTTCCCACGAGGAGCAAACGACTACCTCCCTGGCCTGTGTGGATGGACGGCGGTGAATAAAGGGACCTGGAAGAAGCTGACACCCCAAAGGTGCATTCGGTGGGTGTCCATGCACCAATTCAGCAGAGATAAAATTAATTCGATTAAGAAGGGCATAGACAAAGGTCACCGTCACTCTCAGCAAGTTTAAGTCCCCGCTCCTCCACTCTCGTGACCTCATCACCACCCCCACCTGCAGCTTCCGTCCGTTCTGTGAGGTTTGCCTAAGACGTGACTAAGTGAAGACGCCTGAACACCCGCTCCGAGCCCTACCTGAGGGAAGGGGGATTCGGTTACAAACTAAGGCAAATCCCTGCCTCCGTGACTCGATAGTTTAGTTGACAGAGTGAAAATGAATATATGTAATGCCCCAGGTAACGGGTAGTATGAAAAAAGTTCAGGGAACTGCTTCTCAGTCACAGCAAAACCTATCCGTGATGGAATACTATGCGGCTGTTAAAAAGAATGCAAACTATCTGTATGTTCGTGAAATGACAAGAGCCCTTAGTGTGGCCGTTAGAGAAAGAGAAACCAAAGCAGAAGCATGATGATCTGTGCAAAGACATCTGCTGTGTAGACCTTAAAGTCCCCTGAGCTGCTGAATGTAAAGTCAATACCTTAAGCGAGCAGGACATTAAGTGTCTACATTGGGCTGGTGAACGGGACGGGCTGCACAACACAAAGTGCGAACCGTCACCAGTACTGCACTCCAGAGTGCGCATCTGTACACGAAGGGGTCACTGGGAGGAAACGCTATGTGAAAACTGAGAGAAAAGATGCTTCTATCCTTTTTTTTTAATGGTTCTCTTTAGTTTGCTCCATGACTTCTATGCCTTTTGGTTTTCTGAAACAGGGCTTTTCTGTCCTGACTCTCACTCTGTAGACCAGGCTGGCCTCGATCCACCTGCCTCTGCCTCTGGAGTGCTAAAAATGTGTGCCACCATTTGCCCAGCTAGTGTCTTTTAAAATCCAGTTTTATTTTCCAGTCACATCTGGGAATTTTACTGGACTCCACGCCAGGGCCGGAGCCTGGCAGGCCCTGCACACTGCCTTCAGAAGTGTTGGGGAGAATGGTAATCCCCACACAGCACACAGGCTGGGAGACACTGCTCTTACAAGCAAACGTTTAGTGGAGAGAAAAATGACATTATGGTGGCGTAACTTCTCTGGTCAGGCAAGACGTGGGTCCAGCTGACACTGGCGTGGGCGGGGCGAGACAGGGCCAACACTAACAGAGCAAACTCACAAGATTGGTGAGTCCTGAGAGGAAACTGCCACTGGGCATGCCACCCTAAAAGCGACAGTGAAGAGGCCCTTGAATCAAACTCCGTTGGAGCTGGAGAGGAACTCTTTATGGGGAAGGTAAAGGTGGTGCTGAGACCAGAGGCCAAATGTCTGGCTGAGGATGAAGATGGTCACTATGGCCACAGACAAAAGTGCCAGCCAGGGCGGTGCCAGCACACTGATGCAGTCCACAACGCTGATGGCAAAGCTAACAGGCCACTGTGGCCCACACTCAGGCCAGAGCCCAGCTGAAGGAAATTCCCTCTGTAGCTAGCACAATCAAGGGAGCTGGTGCTGAGGACTGCCACGCCATGCCAGCCATGTGATTGACATGGTCACCATGGGCAGGAAGCACCCGAGGTAGGGAGGCCAGGTGAACCTAGAGCATTGTGGAAATGGGTCAAGACCTTCAAGAGTCACTCAGCACACTGGAAGGCCACTTAAAGTCACGTACCAGGAGGGCTGAGCAGGACAAGGTGGCTCAGGTGGGTAGGACAGACTGATGCTCAAGATGCTGTTTCCTCTCTTTAGCCAGACTCCTCACCCCAAGAGAGCCCTCTCTTCAGAAGAGGGTCTTTAAGACACCTGACAACCCCCCACACCTCCCCACACTGCTATGAAACAGACCAGTAATCCAACATCCCTTCAAGCTGCTGCGTATGGTAGCCCACATCTTCTAGCAAACTTTAGGGTTGCTGATCTACAAAGGTGAGCATAGGCTGGGGACATATGACAAGGTGGTTTTAAAAAACTTATGTATGCGTTTTATGTATATGTATGCTCTATCTGCATGTACACCTGCATGCCAGAAGAGGGCATCAGATCCCACAATAGATGGTTGTGAGCCACCATGTGGTTGCTGGGAATTGAATTCAGGACTTCTGGAAGAGCAGCCAGTGCTCTTAACTGGCTGAGCCATCTATCCAGCCCTGACAAGGTAATTAATTATAAAACAGTGTCTGAGTGGCCCTTCCCTAGACACTCCCAATTTTAGGACAGGGGACATGAGCTGTGGATTAAACAATTTGGACAGATGTTCTGTCCAGCAAACGCCTGGATAGCCAAAACCTTCATCAGCTGGTGCCCGGCAAGAATGCTCTGCCTTTTCTGGATGTTGAAGCCTTGCCTTGGGATAAGCAAAATCCCAGTTCTGGACTAGGAGCCCCTGGCCCTGTTACTGCAAAATCTCAACATTTATACATAAACTTCTGCCAGGCTTGGTAGCTGAATGGCAGAGCCTCTGGCTCCACTCCACCCCTCCCTTGGAGGGAGGTAACAATTGGAGATTTGTTTTGAGCTAGGCCAGCCTGGATACAACCTCTCTGAGCCCTTGAGTCCGCCAGGAGCTTTCCTGGCCTCTGCCATCTTGGGACAGTGGTTGCTAACTGAATGGCTTTGTCACCTCTGTACCCAGGAGAGAGGTGAGGGGTGAGGCTGCAGGCCCCAAACCAATGCTGCACACGGTCCCCTTTGTTCCAGGCCTTCAAGCTCTGCCAGTTGGGGGGGTCTTGGTGTTGATGTTTGTGCCCTTGGTGCTGGAGATCTCAGGGCCCCGACATCGTGTGACCAGGAGGCACTGAGTAAAGCTGCCCTCCCTGAAGTCACAAGCTGATTAGAGGGGGATTTGGGGCGACCCAGCCAGGGGAAGGTAAGGCGGAACCTGAGAGTGGCTCAGCACTGGACAAGGATCATCTTGGGGCTGTTTACATTGTTTGTGAATCTAAGTTGGCCAAAAAGAGGGGGGTCTTTCCACTTACAACAGCCACCATCCTGATGGAGGACATGAGAAGAGTCTTAACCATAATTACCAGAAAAAGAAACCAAGGCTCCCAGGAAAGCCACTTCCCTTCACAGTAGCTTCCAGATGTTCACTTATATCTAACGCAAGCCTCAGACTACTATACCAGAAACAGCTTACAAGTCCTGAAGCCTGGGTACTTCTGCCTGCTTGGGACAGGTGGAAGATGGCACAGAACAGAGCCTGTCTGTCAATACCATAGAATACCCCAAATCTTGACAGTCTAGTCTTGGACTTCACTGGCCTCAGCTTCCCTCTCTATAAAAGAAAGGGTTAAACCATGGCCAGAAGGTGTCTTCTTGAAGAATTTGTCTTCATGCCACCTGCAAAGGTTGGCAGAATGTTTTGGGGGAGGACACTCAGCACATAACCCTGACAAAGTCACTTTTCTCAGAACTTTAAGGTCATCATGGACTCCCATTTCCCCACAGTGAGGTTGTGAGGAACTCAAGAGAAAGCAGACAAGGAAGTAGTTGTGTCTATTGCTTTTGCCTTACAGGGATGGAACCCAGGTAGGCAAAAGCTCTACCACTGAGCTGCACATGCCCTGCGCACTATCCAGGTACTCATCAGATAACTGGAAACAGAAACCCAAGACAGGGCAGGCAGCCACAGTAGCTGGCTTAGCCCCCGCCCCAACCCCACTACATACACAGACAAGATTCCTGATCAATGAGAGATTCAGTGATTTCCCTGGGTAACACTCACAGCCCAGCATCCTGGCTCCCAAAAGCACATGCTGCCAGAATGTAGGCTTCAGCTGAGGCTGAAGGTTGCCAAAGGTTACTCAGGGAGCAGCAAGTCACAGGAATTCAAGGAAACGAGGAAGGCTTATGGAGCATCTATAGGGACTGGCACACATGTTTTAGGTCTGCCCCCCCATTGCATTTATTTATTTGTTTGTTTATTATTTAGGGACATGGTCTTACTATGGTCTAAGATAGCCTAGACTGACAGTATAAACAAGGCTGGCCTCAAACTCAGAGATCCACTTGCACACCCACCTGGCTTTCTTTTTAACTTTAAATTATGTTTACTTACTTATTGTGTAGGGGAAAAGAGAGACACGTGCCTGTGTGCATATGAAGGTCAGGGGACAGCTTGCAGGAATCAGGTCTCTTCTACCATGTGAGTCCCAGGGATGAACTGAGATCCTTGTGTCTGGCAGTAAAGTGCCTTTACCTGTTCAGCCCTCTCTCTAGGCTCTCCCTCTCCCCCTGCCTCAATTCTAACATCTAATGATTAAAACTGCTGCCATTCTGCAGTTGTGGCAATGAAGCTAAATGAAGGTTTCAAAACCTCACCGTGAACATCAGATACTTAGGTTTTTCTACCGCTGGATCCTGAAGAACCCTGTGACTTTTAAGTAATTTTCTATTGAGTGCAGAGACTGACCAGTAAAGCAAAGGGCAGCAGAGATTATTAGCCTCTGGGCTAGTCTAGCCAGGATGGCCACAAGGGGTGAGGTGAGACACGGAGGAGGTGAAGCCCTGCTGGGCAGGAGCTTCCACCAGCCCCTCCCAAATTCTTCCTCGGTTAAGCTTATTACTACAGGAGTGCACCAGAGACACACTGGACATTTAAGCAGCTCTCCAGGACTCCGGTTTAATATACAACACAAAAGGAGGAAGCCCTGATTGAGAAATCGGCAGTCTCCAAAGGGAAGGCTTTTTTTTTTTTCAGAATGCACACAAGATTATTAAAATGCACCTAACCTGGACTCAGTGGTACAGTTTAATCCCAGCACTGGGAGGTAGAGGCAGGCTGATTCTCTGTGCATTCAAGGCCAGTCTGGTCTACTGGTCTACAAAGTGAGTTCCAGGCCAGCCAGAGCTATGTAGAGATCCCGTCTCAATAAATAAATAAATAAACAAACAAACAAACAAATAAACAAACAAAATAAAAGAAAGAAAGAACCCTGAAGTACTACAGTTTCTCTCTTGTGCTTCAGAGTTGTTTTATTAAAGCACAAATCTATTGGTATAACAGTGCAAGTACATGAATTCATCAATACACATATAAACTATGCGGAAGGAGGGTTTCCAAGATTTTCAGAATCTTGTGGAGGGGTAGGTTTGGGAAGCAAAGAGGAGTGAAGGCATCCACCTGAGGTAGCATCTGTTCCAGCTACAAGGGCTGCCCTAGAAGTTTAGCAAACTCTCCCCACTGCTAACAAATCAAGACACACCAGTGAAAAGGGACAGTGTGAACAGCCCAGACTTTACAAACTGTGTAACTTTAGGAAACTTACTTCCGTTCTGTGTGGTTCTGGTGAGGAAGCATAGAATGTAGATACAGAAAAAGCAGTTTAGCCATGAGCCAGGTGATCAAGGGCGGCCGGTTTTCTCCTCACTTTCTGCACTCAGAATATTCACCTTATCCACTCAAGAAATAAATATCCAGCTGACTGTGGTGGTGCCCGGCCCGCTCAGGAGGCAGAGGCAAGATCTCTGTGTGTTTGAGGCCGGCCTGGTCCTAAGAGTTCTAGGACAGCCAGGGCTGTATAGTAAGGTTCTGTCTTCAAAACAAAATCCAAGAAGACGAACGGACCAACCCAGGTCTAGCACTACAGAGGGTAAGACAGTACTTTCTTTTGAAGAAGTAGGGGAGAAAAGTTCTCTTTCTTTCGTGTGAAGGAACTGAGGTTCGAAGTGACCCCTGAAAGACTCCGGGTCTCAGTCTTTCGTTGTTTTGTATTTTTACTTAGTTACATCTCACTGTGGCTCTACTGAGTCTGTCCGTACGACCACCGGGAGCCAACTGGAGCTTCCTCTACGTCTCATTCAGCTCAAGTCCACGGACCAAGGCACAAGACTCAGGAGCTCAACAGGCACGGGGAAGCCTGGGCTCACACTGCTGGGTCCCACCACACAACACAGCTCCACTGCCCACGGTAAAGGGAGTTAGCCATGCTCACGCTGCTCTTAGCTTTAAAAAGGGAATGGGGGCGTGAAGGTGTGCATCCTTGTGGCTTCCTATACGAAGACGGGAAGACCAAAATGCTTAAATTTTTTTTAAAAAAGCGACTAGAACAAACTCTACACAAAGCAAAGAGGCGACAAGGGAAAGAAACAATGTCGCACACCCAGAAGGGGTTCAGTGAGTTGGCAGGGCGAGCCCGTTCACAGGTGGAGAGAGCCTATCTAGACAGTGGCTTGCCCCGGGGAAAGGCCCCACATCCCCAGAGGATCGCGCAGCGCGGAGTCCCCCGACCCTGGCCTGGAGGAAGTGCCTTCTACTCCCGGCCATCCCCGAGGCCCGGGTTCCGGGCGCGGCGCGGCGCGGGCTCCGGGCGGGTCCTCCTCCGCGCGTAGCCGGGGCCCGGCCGGGGGCTCGGCCCTCTTAGCCAATGGGCGCCGCGCTCCGGCCCCCTCCCCCGCGCGGGAGGAGCCGCCGAGGTCGTGCGCGACGTGCGGCGCGCCTGGGCCCCTGATCCGCGGCCCCCGCCCGGGCCGCATGAAGCGCGCGGCGGCCGCGTGAGGAAGCGGAGCCTCGGGCGGGCGCCCGGCCCCGCGCTCCGCAGCGCGTCCTCGCCCGGGGCGCACAGCCCCGCTGCTCACCTTGCTGCTGGGCTCCATGGCCGCGCTGCGCTCGAGCTTCTATCTGCGCCGAGCTGCGAGTCGGGAACGGGCGTGCTGCGACTGTGCGTCTCCCGCCGGACCTCAGCGACCTGGCACACTTGGGACCCCGTAGCCTAGAACGACACCCCACGAGCTTTTCTCCGCTTCTCGCCGGAGAGCGCGCGGAGCTACCTTTTATAGGACAGCCGCCATTGGCCAGCGCCACGGGAGGTGGGGATGGGCAGGGAGGGGGCGGGGCCTGAGCGGTACGTCCGGGGCGGGGCTCCTAGGGGCGTGGTTGTCGGGAGGGGCGGAGGGCTTCTGACCAAAGCCTTGCTCTGGATGCTCAGCTCCGCAGCTCCGAGCGCGCGGGGCACCCGTGGGGGGCGCTCGCTGTGTGGCTTTGGGCTGGTGCGCGCACCTCTCTGAGTCTCAGCGGCTGGTAGCAAAGCTTGGTGCTTGGCTGTAGAGCCAGGGCTGGGACTCCGGCTTTCTCACTCGACTGCCGGATAACTTTGTAAACTGGGGATAATAATAGTATAACCTCCTGGGTTGTTAGGAAGATTAAGAGAGTTAATATTTCGAGGGTGTTTACAACCGCATCTGTTACGTGTAAAGTGGCATTAAGTTTATTATAGAGACTACAGGAGATCTGGCTCCAAGGTTGGGTTTTCTCTCTCCACGCTCTCTGCATTTCTGTTCCCAAGCCCTAACTCCTCTTTTGCTCCTAGAAACCATGCGCAGCTTCTCTAGGCTATAAAATCACCACTGTCCTCTATTTCTGACTCTGATGACACCTAAGGGTGAAGACTGGAGAAGCTGAGTTGCTAAATGGTTAAAGATACAGAACACCTTGGCATCGAACCAGCCGATGGGGGGGGGGGCGAACTCACAGCCAGCCAGCCACGGTTTTCTGGGTAAAATGGAATTCGTATCAAACCCTGCGCTATCAGAATTACAGGTCTGCTCCTAAGTGTCGCATATGACAGTCCGCAGCCTCTATGGCGGTGGCACTGTGGTCATCTGAGTTCTAGAGGCCGTGGAGGGAAGGCCCTCCGGTCCCAGTTTCCCATCAGAGATCCCGGTTCATCTGAGAGAGGAATCTGGGAGAGGTTAGTGTCTGTTAGAATCAGGAGCTGAGCTGCGTGCCAGGTGCTGGTCTGGGGGTGGGGGTGGGGGCACCCTGGTTGGGCATGGGTCCCTGAAACAGAAAAGGTGTGAGCCTGGTAAGTCTGGGATCCCTTTCCTCCTCTTACCTTGCACACCACCTCATCCCTTCCTTCCCCTGTAGTCTGCATGACCTGTCTCCCTCCTCTGCTCTTGTTTTCTCTGACTCTGGACCTTGTTACTTTCTCTCAATGCATCTGATGTCAGGGCTGGAGCAAGGCCCAGGCCTGGTCACCCAGGCCCTTCCTTGGGGCACCAGTTCACAAGCTCAGCCTCACCCATCCTAGGAGCCCATGCCTGTCTCTCAGCCACACTCACCAATCAGCAACCCTTTTCTCCCCTGTGATGCTCCTGGGCTAGAGGCATGAGAGGCTACTGCTAGCTGGAGTCCCCAAGCTGGAGCGACAGCAAAAGGGGCGATGTAAAACATCTTCAAGGGAGGGGGGCAGGAAGTAGCTCTTCAGGAAGGGGGAGGTGATGCAAAGCAGGGTTTGGAAGGTAGAAGAGGAGTTCTTAGGAAGATAGAAATGCCTTTCTTGACAGAGGGAAGAGGAATGGCAAAGGCAGCAGACAGAATGATTTCAAGAAGAAAGAGGATCTCTACATGGCACCCTGAAACCCAGGTTCAGGCTTTGGGGTTCTAGCTCTGCAGCAAACATCTGAGCACATCTCTTCTCAGCTTCAAAAACCACATCTCTAAAATGGGTCTAACTGTCTCCTCCTGGTGTAGATAAGGGTTTGTCAAAGTGATTGCACTATTTTATTTTTTTTTTGGACAGGGTCGTACTATATAGCCCTGGCTGTCCTGGAACTCACTATGTAGATCACGATGGCCTCGAATTCACGGAGATCCACTTGCCTCTTGCTGGGATTAAGAGCGTGCAAAACTAACCCCTGCTCAAACTGCACTAATCTTTGGTGTCAACATTCAGCCCAGTCCCATGATCCCCAGGCACTCAAGGGTAAAGACAGTAGCCAGGAAAGCAGCTTTGTTACCCCTTTCACCACACCTGTCCGGACACAGACCCCATTATCTGCTTGGAATTCCACTTCTCTGTCCTCTCTCTGTAAATGTTTTATGGCCCCTGGAAGCTACTGTTGGAGGCGAATCTCACCAGGAGCTACGGACACTGGATCAGAGGTTAGAGACTTAAGTGGACTATATCTTGGAGACAGAGTCCTTGGAACTGAATTTAACCCCGTCTGGGGAGAGAACACCAGAGAAGGCCGGTGAGATGCAAAGCCTTAGCTAGAATAGTGTGCCACATAGGGAGGGATGTGGGCAGAAGCCTAGAGAAGTGGCTCCCTGTAGTGTGATTGGCTCCTAGGAACTGGGGTAGGGGGCAGGGGGAAGAGGCTGAAGAAGTAGTAAAGAGATCCCCGGATGCCATTTAGGTAGAGGCCAGAGCTTTCTTTATTGGGAAGGCAGTGGGGCACCACAGTGTTTCAAAAAGAATCCGATGACATCTTGGCATCCCCAAACTCTCTCCTACCTGAGGCTTCGAAAGGAGTGAGAAGGAGGTGGAGTCCCACAACACACACACACACACCACACCGACCTGGTGAGACTCTAGTCTGTGCCTACACTGGCCGCTTTGTTCCCTAGAGGCTGACTTCAGCCCTGGAAGGAACGCAGCCTTTTCTGGGTTGTTTCCAAGCTGCTCCAGCCCCAGCCAGTCTGGAAGAAAAAAAGTTCCCGGGACTGGCGGGGAGGTGCCAGGTGCACAGGCTGATGCGGGCGGGTGCCTGCCTGGTGCGTGTCTGCCGGCACGCCTGTGGGCCGGGGGGGAGGGAGGCGGCGCTTAGAAATGGGGCGGTGCTTTGCGGGGCGGGTCCTAGCGGCTTCAGAGTGAGAGTGAGTAAGACAACCCGGAAAGGGCTCTGTTGCCTTTAAAGGCAAGTGTCCCTGGTAGGGAGAAAAGGGCTTTGCTGAATCAGGGGCAGCTGATGCAAGGGGCGCAGACAGGGGCTGGACTGGGGAACCCCTAATCCGAAGGCTGTTTTGCAACTCAAATCCTCCAGCGCAGGAGGTAAACGTGTTATAGGAGGGCATGCTGGGCCAGGCAGGGCAGTTCTCTCTGTTTAATATTTTATTCCTGATTTGTACACCTGCCTCAACCACCTGCTCCCAGCTCATCAGGCGTCCCTTTCCCTTTTGTGTGCCTTTCTGCAAGTACCACCACCTAGTCGTTCATCAGAGGGATGCGGATCCGTCCTCCACTGTTTCCTGAGCTTCCGAAATGGCTGTCTAACTACCTGCAGGACAGTGTTCTGGGTGTCCCACAGGTTCTTGCACTCACCGTGCTTAAATCTAGACTCAACACTGAACTCCACAATTCTCCAAGTATCCCAAAGATGGTACCTCCAAACTGCCCTAACCTGGCACCCGCAAGACTCCTCACCCTCATTAACATAGTCCAGACAATCCTGTGGCTTCTGCCCTTCCGAAAGACTATGGGCCTCCCTCACCTCCTCTCCACCCCCAACCCCTATCAGATAGAGCCATTTCTCAGGCTTCTCTCACCTGCCATGACCTTTGTCTCTCAAAAAAAAAACAAAAACGTCATTCTTCGCTCTAAGCACCTTTCCTTGGCATGTGACAAGGATAAATCTCACAGGCATCACCTGAAGGGCCATATGCAAAAGTGTGCGCTTGCAGGCACATAACATGCAAAACGTTCTTGAGCTCAGACGTCTGGGGAACATTTCTGTCTGGAAGGGAGGGGCTCTCCTGGGGTGGGGGCGCTGCTTGGTAATCAGGGTGAGGCAGCTGGAGAACAAATCAGCAATTCTGATGTTTTTCTCGTCACCCCAAGCTTTTATATGACTCAGCACCTCACAGTAACTAATCCCATCTTTATTAAAAAATATTGATACTTTGTCGGACCGGGACTGCACCTCAGCGGTAGAGTGTTTGCCTAGCCTGGATTTGAGTCCCCAGCACTAGAACGAAAAATTGTGTTAAGATTACTGTTTATCTTCCACAACTGGGTTTCCCACCCCTGCCTTGAACTTTACTTGGGAGGGTAGGACCTGTCTTGTCAGACCCGTTTCCTGACCCTGTTATAATGTTTCTTCATGAGGATGCTGGTTACATAGGTGTGTTCTGTTTGTGAAAAGATTGAGCTGTGTATGTTTCTGATTTCTTCATTTGTCTGAATGCGTATTGGGCCTCTGTTTGATTTTACTTAAAACCTTTACATGATTCTAGGGAAATGCCCCCCCCCTGCCTGTATCATCCAGTATCCCAAGCCCCCAAACCAATAGTTGCTGCACACTGGATCTTGAAACGTACTTTTTCCTATTTTTGTTTTGTTTTGACTGTTTTTCATTTGTTAGTTTGTTTTTCAGACAGAGTCTCATTATGTCAAACTCACAATTCTCCTGCCTCAGCCCTTCGAGTGAACCACTACCTCCTGCTTTTTGTAAGTTTGTTGAATGAAACAATACAATAATTTAATTTAAGTTAATCTCAGGATTTCTATGAGATGAATGTTTTCTTTCCACTTCCTAAGGGGGGGAAAAAAAAAAGAAAGCCTCTACAAAGTAAAGAAAATTGCCCAAACATATAGGTAGTAAATATGAATTTTAGTACCTAGATTTTAAACACATGGAGCAAGCAAGATGGCTCACTGGGTAGAAATGCTTGCTATGCAAGCCTTTAACTTGAGTTCAAACCCTAGAACCCATATAAAAAGCCAGACACTGCATTTGTAATCCCAGTATACCCAAACTGAATGGCAGGTGGAAACAGAAGAAGCTCCCATTGGCAAAACAATGGCAGAAATGAGATACCCTGCCTCAAAAACAAGGTGGAAGTTAGAGGGAGAGAGAATAACAAAATTCATTATGTACACAGAGAGAGAAAGAGAGAGAGAGGAGAGAGAACCCCACAGAAACACACATACACACAGACATAAAATGAACACAATTTAAACAAAGTAGAAGGAAAGAACTGACTGCAAAGGTTGCCCTTTGACCTCCATATGCTGTAACTCTCACACTCACACACAAATCTTTAAAAAGACTGGACCAGAACACTTGTCTAGGCCCCTGACCCAGTACTAGCCAAGCAACTGCCTAGCTTGGTTCTAATCACTTAGATTACAATTATTTGAGCCTTATCTTCCCCTTAGATAAATACCTCTCCAGGGCAAGCTCTCTCTCATTCCCAGCTTCCTCTGTCTAGCAAGGTGGTTAGCAGCGGAAATAAACTATAAATGCTTAATGAGTGACAGGACCAAAGAGTAATGAGGGAAGAGGTGACAAGGCCTGGTGACGACACAGTGCAGGATTAAGAGACAGACTTGCTTCATGCTGTCCTTGGGTGTGTGACGTGACCTGAGTCTCCCAGATGCATCATGGGAATATCTCTGCCTGAAGGACTGACTGTGAATAAGCAATGAGAAAGTGACTATTGGGAGATAGCCATACAAGTACTTGGAGGATGGTACCCACTATATCCAGGTTTTTTACATCCTCAAAGCCTGTTTACTCTAGGGTTGCAGACTCCTCCCTCTTGCAATTTCTGTATGGTGTTCCCTTCCCGCCTTAGGAGTCTCTGAGATTGGAGAGAGGATGACATGTGGCCCCAAGACCTCTGTTCTCAAGCCTCCCGGTAGGCAGAGTCCTGGGAGTCGGAAGTCTGGAGTTATTGTCAGAGGTTGTTGTCTTAGGCCAGTTACTTCTTCCCTGTGAACTATGGTTTTCTCGCTCTAAAATGAGTCCTGAATACTCTCAAAGTTGTCGAGCTCTGAGATGGGTTCTATACCTTGCCCTAGGCCTAGCACAGAGTAGGGCTTCCATAAAGATTGATTATGAGGATCAGTGAGGAGACCCTTAGAAGCTTAGAGACCAATGGGAAAGCAGACAGCCAGGCTTGGCTGGCTTGCTGTGAGAACTGACGTCTACAGAGGCGTGGACTCGGCATGCATTTCACACTGATGTAAACAGCAAGCCACCTTCCCACAATCTGTCTTACCCCACCTCCAACTTCACCCTACCCACCCCCACCTTTACAGGGAAGGCAAGACAGCTGAGAAAACTGCACGTGGAAGATGCACGGCTGCTGGAGGCTATGGTGAGGGAGGAATTCAGTAGCAAATGGAAGACATGAAATACAGGCACCTTTACTTCTAGACTCTATAGTGCAGCAATTTAGACCTCCCCCCCAAAAAAAAACTCATCCCTAATGGAGCAGGTTACCCCATGTCCACCTTTCATGGCTGTCATCAGGGGCCCCCACCTGGATGTCTCCTGACAGTCACAGGCAGTTCATCAGGAAGAGCTGGGTGACTCACCCTGATGCCGGAGCTGACTCATACTTTATAAAAGGGAGAGTGAGATCCCATCTTTATGGAAGTCAGAGATGAGTGTCTGAAGATCCAGGACAGCCTGGTGAAACAGTTCTCAACCTGTGCGTCAGGACACCTTTGGGACCCTTCACAGCGGTCGCCTAAGACCACCTACATATCAGATACGATTCATAACAGTAGCAAAGTCACAGTTATGAAATAGCAACCAAAATAATTCTATGGTTGGGGGGGTCCCCACAATGTGAGGAACTGTATTAAAGGGCTACAGCGTTAGGAAGCTTGAGAGCCACTAGTCCAGTGCCTCTAAGACAGGGAAAGTACTGAGACACAAGCAGAGGGATATTTGCTCAATCTGGGCTCTGAGGCTGCGCGACTTCAGGCTTCATTGTCCCTCAGACTCTTTAGCTTTGTAAGGAAAGCGTTGCCACAGGTAACCTTCTGTACCAGCCACAAACAAAGCAGACAAAGCCCCTGTGTGGGGACCTGGTGGAGAAAGGGTGTATGACTCATGTCACACAGGCACGTGTGTACTGGCTTAAAATGTTCAATCGATATCAACTGGTTGCCATGGAAAGGAAGTCGGGAAATTCTGGAGCGGGAAAAGCAGATTACAAGACTGTTAAATTTGTGACAATTTCAAGTGTAAATAATCCAGGTGTGGTGACTCAAGCCTGTAATCCCAGAACCTGGGAGACTGAGGCAGGAGGCGTGTCATTAGTTCGAGGACCGCCTGGGCTACAGAGTGAGGCTATACATTTGCCTCATATGGATTTCTATAGATACATGCTAAATGGCGACTGAAATTAACTATTGGACTTATGGGTAGTAAAACAGGGAAGATTTTGTTTTCTTCTTTTGAAATAATTTTTCTGGGTTTGCTATCAGGAATGAGTAGCCATTGAGCATTTTTCTTTCCCCACAGAACAATGAAGACACACACACACACACACACACACACACACGCACACACGCACACACGCACACACGCACACGCGCACACAAATATTTATTACATTCATGCTGGGATTTGTGAAAGCAGAATAATCACTGGCCAGGGATGGGTTCAGTAAGTTGGGGTCGCTCAAAGCTGTCAGCCCGGAGCTGACAAGGGTGGGCACTCACACATGGAAGCTGATGCAGGAAAGGTCTGTATGTACTCGGAAAATTCTGAGAACGGTGGCGTGCTTCAGCCACATGCCAGGAGAGTAAGCACCTCCAAATTCAGTGACTTTAAACAGCAAGGATTTGTGGCTTTGGGACTTCATTGAGCCATTGTGCATGACATCACTGAGGTTACTCATGCAGCTGTGTTTATAGACACATGGTAGGGTCCATCTTTGCACACGGTATTGTATACTCATCTGTCTGTGGCAGGATAGCCTGGCTTCCCTCCAGCCTGGCATCTGGGTCCTAAGAGGACAAGCCCCGATGTAACAAGCTTATTGGCTTATTGGCCAATTATATCAATGTAGACCATCCTGGGCTTAGATTGCTGTGTCGCTTGACCAATAATGAACATGTCTCGCAAGTAGAAATTTCCCAGCACAATCTTTTTATTTATTTATTTTTATATTGAGACAATGTCTTATATTGCCCAGGCTGGCCTTAAACTCTGTGTAGCCAAGGATGACCTTGGACTCCTGGCCCTCTGGCTTCTAGCTCCCATGTGCCATTGCATCCGGCCTGACACAGTTTTTAACAACTGACAGTCTATTGTTGATTAAATTGAGGCTCCACTGCAATATTTTACATAGTTTTCATCTTGAGGCAATTATAAACAACTCTGCAAGTGAAAATATTAAAATCCCAGTACACATTTTTGTAGGGGAGGAATCACAAGGTGAAAAGATAGTGTAATTTACTGTCTTGACATACTGTGTTTCAAAAAGTATACATTTTTTTGAGTGTGTGGTGGCTTATACCCATAATCCTAATACTCCAGAGGTTGAGGCAGGATGATTATTGAAAGCTTGAGGTAGGCTGGGGCTACAGGATACACCCTCGTCTCAAAGGAACAAAAAAAACTTTTTTTTCTTACATTTTGTTCTGCCTGCTGAAGTATGAATGGTGTGCTATCTTTCAGCTCTAAATTGCTGCATGGTAAATTCTAGAGTGAAGATGCCCAGGTTTCACAGCTTCAACTTGCTACTTACTACCAGCTGGCCCCATTTTGTTACTGTTTGTCAATCTTACCTGAGCTAGAGTTATCTGGGGAGAGGACTCTAAATTGTAAAACTGTCCCCATAAAGAATGGCCTGTTAGCAAGTCTGCAGAGCCTTTTGTTGTTGTTGTTTTGAGACAGGGTTTTTCTCTATGTAGCCCCGGTTGTTCTGGGGGCTCACTATATAGACCAGGGTGGCCTTGAGCCCCCAGTATCTGCCTGCCTCTGGCTCCCAAGTGCTGGAATTAAAGGCATGCACCACCATTACCTTGCAGCATCTTCTTGATTAATAATTGATCTAGGAAGCGCTAGCCCACTGTGAGTGGTACCAGCCCTGGACAGGAGGAACTGGAGTGTACAAGACAGCAAGCTGAGAAAGCCACGAGGAGCAAGCCAGTTAGCAGTGTTCTTCCATGGCTTCTGCTTCAGTTCCTGCCTCCAGGTTCCTGCCTTGAGTTCCTGCCCTGACTTCCCTCAGTGATGGAATATGACCTGTGAGAGTTGTAAGAAGAAATAAACCCCTTTCTTCTCAGCTTGCTTTTGGTCACCTTGTCTTGCCTGGCTTAGTCCTGGAAACCTGGCTGAGGTGGTGAGGGAATGAAGGACAGATACATGTACAGAGAATCTGGGGTGGGGTTGGTTGTATGCTCTTATGGAGTCACATCCCCAGCAGCAACAACCCGGAAACTCGATGCCTTTATTTTCTTCATCTGAATCGAGGAGGCGGGTTTCTTGTATACAGCTAAACAGGGAAGTGGGTTTAGGTAGGAGGTCTCTGGGGGTACTGTCTCAGGCTGTGGTCATCCTGGAGGAGGAAGCTGAGGTTGATACCTTTTATACACACTGTGTATTGTCATAAACACTCAGACTTGGACCAGAGGAAGGCTTTGCCATTCCTCTGAGCTTCATCTAGGGGTGAAGCCTCTCCCATGGGTCTGAAGCACTGGGTCCTTGTCATGGCTGTGCTCGTGTCTACACACATTCACCCGGGACTTCGTCTGCTCCCCATCCGTGGTGTTTAATCACAGCGACAGAGACCCTAACTAAGACCCCGCCTTCTGGCAACCCTCAATACTAAGTATCCTTTGTGCTTTTGGTCTTCGAAGGTTGGATCCATGAGAAATGGTATCTTGTTGTTTTTGAAAGAGAGAGAAGATTCAAAGTGGCTCTGAGCTAGATGCAGGTCGGTGACATAGCTCTGTGGTAGATGGCTTGCTGCTCCCCAGCACAGGAGACAAACAAGAGTACTTGCTTTTTATCTAGAGACGGTAAGACCAAGCAGCTTGACACACAGGGACAGACTAGAAAGGCAGCACTCAGTGCTGACAGCCAAGCTACTGACAGTAGGTCTAAGGTCACTGTCTTACTGTGCCAGCGACTGGGACAAGCCCACTGATTTCCTGTCCTGTGTCTGTGGGCTGTCCACTGGGAACAGGGCATGCGGTCTTACCTGCCACACCTCTCTTGACGTGGTTGTTCCCTCTGACACAGACTGGGGGACCTGGGCTACAGCTGGGTCTGGCGAGGCATTACTAATGAGAGTGTAACAGGAGGCATACAAAGTGGAGCCCCGGAATTAGTCTTTGTCCTCAGAAACTCATGGACTCTGCTGAAGATGTGGCTGAGTGGCAGATGTTCCTTGTAGGAGAGGAGCCCTGGCACCCCAAAAACAGCGCAACAAACTCCTCCTGCGCTGCGTGCTGCCTTCCTGAGTCAAGCAGAGCTCTTGAACTCTGCCTGCTTCTTCCTGACTGTGGAGCAAACCGTGGGTCAGAGCCCAGCTAGATGGCATTTCCGGTCGAGACTGAGGACCGGAGTACAGTTCTCAGGACCTGACCTAGTGGAAGGAACCAAATCCTGAACGTTGTCCTCAAAAGGCACGTGTGTGTCACAGGCATGCACACGTGTGTGTACACACACACACACACACACACACACACACACACACACGTCCACAGATGAAAAAAATTACTCAAAACAAATAATTGAACCTTGTTGTTTTCATCTAGAAAAGAAGGGTCTAGAGTTTCAAGGGCTAAGATGTACTTCCTCTGTGCCTGACACCTGTGGTCCTCCCAGGAACCCTGACAGGCTGGGGTCTTCTGCGCATTTTACAGAAGAACAAAGCATGTCCGGGAGAATAGGAACGGCTTGCCTAAGTTCCCTTGGGAGGGAGCAGCAGAGCTGGCAATGAGCTCACACTTAGCAGGAAAATTCTTCAACGGGCTGTGTGTAGATTGGCTGATCAAGGGAGAGAGAGTAAAGAAGGCAGCACCCAGGAGGTGACAGCAGGAGTTCAAGGTCTTCCTCAGCTACATACTGAGTGCTGCTTGAGACGCCATCTCAAAATACAAACAAACAAAAACAGATGTGGGGGAGGGGGCTCTGTACCCTCTCAGAATTCAAGAGCAGCTTTGACACAAGGACATTTGGAAGCCTGCTGTCACTCGCTGGGTGATGAAGTAGAGTTATTGATGTCATTCCCAGTGGGCATGGTGTGATGGCCCGACTGGACCCACCCTGGAGACCCGACAAGGGTCTCTGACAAGCTGTCCCATAATGGCCCTACACTCCACAGAGGGAGGCAAGGCCTCACAGGACACTTGCTACCATTTGCGAACAGAGGTCCCGCCCCATGCTAGTGACCTTTAACCTCATGGCACCCCTTTCACCCTTCAGGCCTCACAGTGTGCAGAATATACTGCTATGATTCCTCTTCCCTACACCAGGTCCAGGAGGGCACCGGCGAGGTTAGATCAATGTCCTGCGTTACCTGGCTGACTTGGGATGCCCCCCCCCCCCCGCTTTCTAAACCACTGCCCAAGAATGAGGCAATTAGAGAATTAGAGTGGGACTATCAGCGTGTGTACTCCACCTGTGCCCAGTATCTCATCAGGGTCTCTCTCGCCCTGGCAGGTACCAGAACAGGAGCATTTTCCACCTGACCAATGGAGAAACTAAGGCCTGAGGAGGGGAAGAGGCAGGTGCCTTCCCTCACCTCGGCCGGCCCGCTCAGTCTGGAATGCCGACCAGGGTAAGGCTTGAGTGTGTCTGGATCCCTGCCTGCCAGGGAAGCAGTGACCTCAGCCAGGCCTGGCTGGCCTCACTTCCAGGGAATCAAGGTGGGGCAGGATGGGTAGGGAGTGAGGTCAGAGGGGAAGCCGGGCAGGGAAGAGGAGGAGGCAAGTCCCTGGGGTTCGTGGGAAGAGAGAGGAAGGGAGCCCAGATAGTCAAGGAATCGGGGGTCAGCCCAAGGTAACTTAACTAGGGTTTAAGCAGGGGCCATGTGGGAGTGTGCAGCTCCAGGATCAGAGGTTCTCAAAGGAAAATGTTGAGTTTGAGCTAATGGTCTCCATGCACTTTGGTGTCTCCATCCGCAAAAGGATGGAAACCCAGTGGGTACGTGGATGTGGCCTGGGTTAGATCCTAGCTCTCCTACCTGCTATGTGACCTAGGGTAAATGAAGTCACCCCTGTGGTTCTCAGTGTCCTTATCCGATGACAAGAGAGTCCAATATCAAAGGAGTGTGCGAGGAAGAGGGGGTCTGGCAGCCTCTCCATGCAGGAAGTCTTTGTGCCCTCTTCCTCACCTCCACCATTTGTCGCCAACATCGCCAATCACGGTGGTCATCCATCTCCAGGGGCTCTGGGGAGGCCTACACAAAGCAGCTTGTGCAAATTGTCAGGAACTGGCATCACTAAATAATTACAGGCAGAGCTGGGTGGTGGGGGTGCACACCTTTAGTCCCAGCATTCCGGAGGGAGAGGCAGGCAGACTGCTGTGAGTTCGAGGCCAGCCTGGTCTACAGAGTGAGTTCCAGGACAGCCAGAGTTACAACAGAGAAACCCTGTCTCAAAAAACCAAAAACAACCAACCGAACAAATAAATCAATAATAGTAATAATTACAGGCAGAGTGACAGACGCTATGATCAGGATGACCAGAATGCTGGGAGATTCGCAGTGAAGAGAAGAGTTCTGCCCGGAAGGATGGTGGGTAAGGCTGCCCTGAGAAGGCAGCAGTGTAACTGGGCCTCAAACCTGTGGAAGTTCTCAGGCGAGGAAGGGTGGGAGGCAGAGAGACAACTCACGGGATGCATTGGTTTGAAGGCAACCTGGTGCCCACCTTTAATCCCAGCACTTGGAAGAGAGGCAGGTGGATCTCTGAGTTCCAGGCTGACCTGGTCTACAGAGAGAGTTCTAAGGCTACATAGAGAAACCTTGTCTTGAGCCCCAACCCCTTCCCCAAAAAGGAAGGGAACCTGAATGTGTTCTGTGAAATGGGGAGCTGTTTCATGAGGCACCGAGTGACAAGGCTCTACCTAGCCACTGGAGTCAGGTTTCCAGGGTAGTGCCTTGCTGAGGGGGCTGGGGTGCAGCTCAGTGTAATCTAATAAGCAGGGTGCTGGACTCTGTCGCTGTAACAATGTTGTGTGGGCCACTCTCAAATGATATCAGTCTCTGGTCCAAATCATCGATTTTTCTGAGCCAACAGTTCTCAGGTGAGACCCAGGAGCTGTCACTGTGGAAAGCCTATGTCCACTGGGCTGAGGACTGCTTTTCCTTTAGCCCAGTTGTTTCTGGTTCCCATCATGTGCCAGGCCTCTCTTAGGCCATGTGAAGATGGTACAAATAGGTAGTTGGTCTCTCCGCCCACCCTAGGGGTTTCAGTCCTGTTCCTTCAGTGCCCCTGAGCTTGAAATGCCTTGTCACCTGGAGTATAACTAACAACAAGAAGACTGGGACAGGAAGCTCACCCTAGGGCTTGGGGGTGGGTGGGTGTCAAACATCTACTCAGGGCCCACTGGGCTTCCTGGTCCCTCTTATCCCACATCTCTCTGTCCTCGCTCAGGCTTCCCTGTGGGACTCCCATATCCCATCCCTGCCAGGGTCCGGGTCGCAGGGTGGGAGCATCGCGCGGTCGGCTTTCCATCCCCAACCCACCCAGAAGACAATTGTCTTGGGTAAGGTCTGAGTGGCTCTTCCCAGGACAGGGTCAAGGATCATTTCCTCGCCGGGTAGCAGAAGCAACAAACACGAGGAAATGACAAGGATTCCGGGGATTTCAGAGCACAGAGCTCAGGTACAGGATGGACGGACCCCTGCAGAGAGCTGAGGCTGACACTCAGGGCAACTTCCTCATCTCCTTCCTGGAGCTGGTTCTGCATCTTCACGCCTTGTCTGTTCTTTTCTTTCATCAGGGTCCCTTGGCATTCTGACCCCCAACTCCACTCTTGCCTCCAGTCACCTGATCGCCTTTTGTTCATTTCTCCCTTCTTCCATCTTCCTCCATACATAGGACACAGTGGGTTACAGGGACTAAGAGCCAGGCACAAGTACAGCCAGCAGGACAATGTGTCCTCAGCTGGCAAAACATCATAACCAAACAACTCCAATACAACGTCATTATTGCCACCGTGATGTTGTGTATAGGGTCTTATAAAACCAGGGTGTGACCAATGGCAGGCTGATTGAAGAATGAGTAGGGACTGAAGGAGAGACAAGGAGGGCAAAGGCACAAAGGTGTGAGCTGGTGTTTGCCATGGATGGAACGCAGGTGAAGGTCAAGGGTGCAGAGGGAGTGGAGGCTGGGAGCGCCAGCAGGGCAGTTGGTGAAGGGCTTGGCGTGCCAGGCTGAGGAACTGGCAACAGGTAGCCAGTGGAGGACCTGGTGGCTAGGGTCAGCTTTGTGGTTTAGAACGATCACGTGGAGGTTCCGTGGAGGAAGGGTGAGACACAGCAGCAGTGTGAGGCCTGTCTCCGCGGAGGGAGCTGCTGCTGGAGTCCGGAGGGCTGGGCTGTAGCGCTGGCCCCTCTGAGAGCACTGGGTAGGCTGGGCAGCAGGCGCTCCTGGGCTCTGGACTTGAAGATGCTCAGAGGCAGATGCAGCTGTGTTTGTTGTCAGTCCTCGGCAGCCCAGATTCGGGAACCAGGGCAAAGGCCATTGCTGGAGAAGGGCTTCCAGGGTTATGAAGGGTGTCAACTGGGTTACTGAAGTTTGAATCTCAGGCACCGGGCTGAGGACACCTGGTTTTTGCACGTGTATGCCCTGAGCTCCTCTATTTTACGGCTGCTTATTAAGATGAGTCACTCCCACCTGGGGCACATTTTCTTGCTGCATGGCTATCCTCCTGGGACCCCCTCAGGCTCCCCATTCAGATTCCAGTTACCATCTGCTCCAGACCTGGGATTAAAGTCTGTCTCCTCTTGGCTCCAGGTTCACGTGAGGATAAACTCTGGCTTGGCTTACCTGCCTGGGTGACCTTAGGAACATGTCCACCTTGCCAGCCCCCTCATGATGGAATCCCAGGGCGGTGACCTAGGAGGATGCCAGAGCTCACTCCCTGCAGACCATTGGGCAACTGGTTATCCATACAATAAGCATGTCTTGTGAGCATCACCCAGGGACTGAGAGCTAGGTCTACAGGCTGACTCCAGTTCCATCCTTGTGCTAGAATTCCCAGTTCATGGAGACAAACACTCAGTACCACCTGTTTCAGAACAGCACAACAAGCACAGCTGTCGTGTGTCCTTTGACCTTCTGACCTCCAACAGCATGCACACCTGTGTGTGTGTGGGTATATGCATGTGCATTCAGGTACACACACACACACACACACACACACACTCACACAAACATTTTTAAGAAATAAAAGGACCCAGCCTGGGGGAGATGCTTATTTGGAGAGTTGGCAGTTAGAGGGAAAGGTGCTGTGTGCAGGTCACCTGCTCCGTTCCTGCCTCTGGAACTGACACGGGGATAATAGTGTGTATCTCCTAAGGCTTAAGTAGAACGGAGGCTTGTAAAGTGCTGGGTGTGGCAAACGCGGCGACAGTAGCTGGATGTCTCATATACTCTTGGATTCTTTTATTCTTTGGTTTTGTTTTTTGAGCTAGGGCCTCATATAACCCTAGCTGTCCTGGAACTCACTAAGTAGAACAGACTGGTCTCGAACTCACAGAGATCCAACTGCCCGTGACTCCTGAGTGCTAAGATTAAAGGCATGCTCCACCATACCCAGCTAACCCTTGGAATCTTAAACTCAGAGACCTGAAGAATTACAGAAGTCCTAGGCCTTTAAAATCTTAAACATAGGACCTAACCAAAAATTATTAACACCAAAAGTATAATAGTGATGATGATGATGACGATGATGATGATGATGATGATGATAATAATAAATCTGGGCAGAGTAGCACATGCCTTTAATCCCAGGACTCAGGGAGCAGAGGCAGGTCAATCTCTGTGAATTTGAGGCCAGCCTGATCTACACAGTGAATTTCAGGACTGCCAGAACTTCATAGTGAGACCCTGTCTCAAAAAGAAAAAAAAAATAAAATTAAAAAAAATAATATATATATATATACACATACCTAAATATTAGCTAGAGGGGGTTGTTAGGGGAAGATCTCACTGTCCTTCAGATGAAAGTGAAATTTCCCCTCATGCCACAGGGTCCAAGGTGGCTGCGTTCAGTTGAGTTTTGTACTAAAGAGGGACTTCTCACACAGACTGATTCAAATGGAGTCTCTTGAAACCATCTGGCTTGTATTACCATGAGGGAAGACCCTGCTTTCACCAGGAGAGGCCTGACAAATCCCAAGGGGCTCAACTTTATCCCCATATAGTTAGCTCTAGCAGAGCACACGGTCACTGTGTCCTGGATCGCACTGACCGAGTGTGCTGAAATGAGTGTGATTTCATACAGAAATATCACTCCCTAAGCATTCTTGTTTGTTTGTTTGTTTGCTTGTTTTTTTGAGACAGGGTTCTCTGTTGTAACTCTGGCTGTCCTGGAACTCACTCTGTAGATCAGGCTGGCCTCGGACTTAGAGATTCACTTGCCTCTGCCTCCTGAGTGCTGGGATTGAAGGTTTAGCTGCCAAATCCGATTCCCCCCAAGTGTTCTTTTCCGTTTTTTTTGCTTTGTTTTGTTTTTGTGTTTTCTTCCTTTGTTTGTTTGTTTGTTTGTTGTTGTTTTCCAATCCCCCAAGCATTCTTAAGAGTAGACTACAAAGGTTTTAGAATGTTACAGAGACATAGTCACCCAGATGGTCCAATGGGACGTGTGCTCCTTTCCTGTCCATCTTAATCCATTCTTGCTCCTCCCCCTCAGTGTAGATCTCAGGAGCTCAGGTTTACTTGGCTGTAACATTTGTTGTGGGGTATCTACTCAAAACCTTTACAGAAACATTGTTTCCCCAGTTGTAGCTTCTTCTTAAAGGCATAGATCTAAATAGTTACTTTTAAATTCCTCATCACAATTTTTTTTGAGACAGGGTTTCTCTGTTGTAACTCTGGCTGTCCTGGAACTCTCTCTGTAGACCAGGCTGGCCTCAAACTCACAGAGATCTGCCTGCTTCTGCCTCCCAAGGGCTAGGATTAAAGGCATGGGCCACCACCACCTGGCTCCTCATCACATTTTAAAAATAAGCTTTCTTTTAGCCCATGTTGGCCTCAAGCATACTGGTACAATTGAGGATAACCTTAGACTCTCTGCCTCCACCTCCTCCACCATGCCAGGTCTCCACCATTTTTTAAGAAAACTATGACAGACATAGAAAACTACATTGGAGAGATTTTAATTCAACTTATATTTTTTTAAATTTTTTTTCGGCTTGGTTTCTGCGAAAGTGAATATGATTCTTGGCTCCTGTTTAAGTAAGATGTTTTTTTTAACCCCCTCTACTTTTAAGATTTAAAACAAGCATCTCTGGTTTTCTGCAGTTTGAATGCAGTATGCCTGGATTGGATGTAAAATTCTTGTTTTCTTTTGTGTGTATCCTGCGCAGCGATCTCTGATCCGCCCAGGTTTGCGGTACTTGCCATGAAATTGGCAAAGTTCCCAGCCATCATCCCTTCCAATGTGGCTTATTTTGCATTCTTCTCTGTCAGGTGTTCTTCTTAGGCGCCTTACAGCTGTCGCACGAGCTTTGGATATTCATTCTCAGTTCGAGAGTCTTTCCCTTTGCATTTCAGTTTTGGAAGTTTCTACTGGTGCTGGCTGTGTGGTTCACAATCGCAATAGCAGCGCTTGGGAGGCGGAGGTAGGAACAAGAGTTCCAGTATATTCTCAGCCACATGGTGAGTCAGAGGCCTCACCTCTGTCTCCACCTTCACAAAACCCTGTCTCCAAAATTTAAAAATAAAATAAAATAAATTCTATTGATATATTTTCAAGCTTAGAGATTTTTTTCCCCTCAGTCTTGTCAATCTACTGAACCCATGAAAGGCATTCTTTATTTCTGTTCCTATTTAATTAGTATTTTATTTCATTTTTAAATTTATTTTTGAGATATGGTCTTCTTAGTATAATGAAGGTTGACCTGGAACTCTCTATGTAGCCCTTGCTGGCCTTGAACTCATGGCCCTCCTGCCTCCTGAGTGCTTGGGATTACAGGCATGTTCTACCATGACTGGCTTGCTCTTTCTGTAACTTCTTTCTCAGGATTTCCATCACTCTGCTTACACTGCCCATTTGTTTTTATATGCTGTCCATTTTCCCATGCGAACCCTGACTCTATTACTAACCCTCGTTTTAAATTCCCAGTCTGATACCTCCAGCATTTTGTCGTATCTGATTCTGGTTCTGATTCTGATAGGTGCCTTTCCCCAAATGTAGTCCGGCCTTCAGGATTTGCTGTTGTTGAAAGTTGTAAAGGGGACTTGATAAAGGAGATGTAGTATTAATAAGTTAGGTCTTTAGTGCTGTGGCAGCAAGGTGTAGGGCAAGGGGAGATGTTCTATAACTGTGTCTGCGTCCTAGGCTGAGCCTGAGCTCCCGACTGAACTTTCTTTGTGTTTTCAGGTTTTCCCCTCCTTTATGTGAGACGGGACCGTGAGAGAAGGTTGAAACTGAGTATTCTCTTCTCCCAAAGTGAGGCTGGAAGAGGCTGGTGTTGGATGTTTGTTTTCTTCCCCCAGGCCAGCTAGGCTCTGCCACAACCCCGGAACCTGCTCTCTGATAAAATAGTTTCTCTTGGGTTCAGGTCCCAGGAAGAGCAACATTCTCTGAAGTATTTCCAAGTCATCACTCTTCCCAGGACAAAAATGATGTCTCCCAATCCTCCCTCTTTTTTCTTCTTTTATTATTTTATGGGGAGGGGGGTTGTTTACACGTATGTTTGTGCACCACATACATGCCTGGTGTCCAAGAGGCCAGAAAAGGCCATTTGGTCCCCGAGAACTGGAGTTACAGATGGCTGTGAACTGCCTTGTGGGTGCTGGGAGTCAAACACTGGTCCCCTGTAAGAGCAGCCAGTGCTTTTAACTGCTGGACCATCTCTCCATCTCAACTGAACCCAGGGCTTCTTGTGTGCTAGACAAACATTCTATCACCTGAGCAGCATTCTCAGCTCCCAAATTCCTTCTGATTAGAAGCTTGCAGTCTTGCTATCAAATGTTGAACATTCATGTGGAAGTCAACACTTTAAATATTATTTCATTGAAACTTCTCATCGATCCCACGAAGCAATGCCAGTAATCCCAATCTATGGAATTGATTCTTGCAGCTCAGCAAGAACTAAGTAATTTACTTCAAGTCATACAGTTGGAAAGTAGGATTTGAACTTGGGTCTGTCTGTTTACAAAGCCTATGTATATCCTACCTACCACATTATCCCTCAGGATAGGGTTTCAGGGCCACAGGCAGACACGAGTCAAATAAGAAAAGAAATCTGGATTCCAGATGGAATTGAAAGAAGAGAAATAGAGGACTCATTCCTGGCCTGCTATCCACAGGACTCCCGGAGCCTAAGTGTCCAATCCCAGTTCTTCCCCTTTGTAGCCCAACACTGACAAAACTTCATAACTTCTCCTAGCCCCAAATTCTTATTCTTAGCAGGTAACTCAGAGGCTGGCAAATGGTAACTGCTTTTAAAAAAAAAAAAAAAGATTTGTTTCTTGTAGATTGTGAGTGGTCAAGTTAAAACTGTCAGGTGACTACGTCCTGACCAGAGTAGGAAGCTGGGAGGGACTGGGCAGTCCTTGAGGGATCGTTCTTTTAGTGACACTATGAAATGTGGTAGACCTGGCTTCCGCGGCCGCGCCGATCCTCTCCTTCCTGACTACTGACCTGTAGCATTCAATGCCTGACCCCTTGAGAGCAAAATGGAGTTGCTCCCTCTGATCCTTCCTTGTAGCCAAGGATTTCAACTGTTGAGTCGGAGAAAAAAACTAAGCAGCAACAACAACAACAAACCCCTTATTGCTCCAGCTCAGATCCAACCCCAACTCCAATGGCAGGGCCATGAACTTCTGGTCAGGATGGCGTAAGAGACTAGGTTTACACTTTTCTCTGAATCAGTTTAAAAAGCAAAACAGACCAAAGGAGTGGCCCTCCAGACAATTCCGATTGGGCAACAGGGAACAATATGAGAAAGGAAGAAAAACAAGGTGAGTCCTGTGGCTGACTGGGAGACCAGTCTAAGGCCATGATACCCCTTGAGTGACTAAGACTTGACTGGGAGTCTGGGGCAGCTAATGATGCCAGCTGGAGTTTATGGGCAGTGCACTGGAGAAAGGAGAGCTAGAAAGAGCACTGGAGATACACACCAAGAGGAGAGGGTTGGATATTCAGTTAAGTGTTGTCAATAAAAATTGCCTGAAGCTAGGAAAGACCCACCCAAAAAGACAACAGGGAACCGCTTAGAACTCACACAATGCTGGGAAGTAGAGCTTTTGAGAGCCAGAGAGAAAGCTTCATAGTTCAAGGGGCATGGGTGAGAATTCCTTCAAAGGGCCTTGGCCGAGAGGTGAGGAGTGTGTAAATCGACAGGGGACCGCTCCGCAGTACGGTTAAGGGGAAGGATTTTATTGCAGATATGAGAGAGAGAACAGCCAGAGCCATCTGGAAGAGTCCAGAGCAGAGAGGGAAAGGCTGAACATAGCCAGGGCCGTCTGTGAGAGATGGGTGAATAGTAGGGAATACAGCACAGAGAACACATAGAGAGATGCAGGAGCAGAGAGAACGGAACGTAGAGCGAGGGAGAGAGGAAACAGCAAGAATAGCAGGGTTATAAGGAGAATGAGTAGCAGGAAGAGCCTGTGAGCTGGAGGGAGTTGAGGTGAGGACAGGAAGCTGGATTTTGAGGTGTGTAACAGGGACTTGTGATACTGAGGGAGTCTAGAGGCCAGCATGAGCTTTGATATGCTAACAGGCACCAGGCATAGCCATATGTGCCTTCTGCCAGAGGTAAGGAAAATGACTCCTTTCAGTAGAGGGGAACCAGTTTCACAAGTTCCTGGGGGAAGTACTGGCTTTTATCTAACCACCAGAAATCCTATAGTCCAAGTTGAGCTCATTTCTGGACATATAAACTGCCATTTCGAGTTTGAGGAATTGGACTTTCCTTTGGACCTGACAGGAAGGAAGTAGCTTTATGCAAATTCAGCTCCAGCCCCATTTAACCAAAGGATCAAACTGTCTCCAAGTAACTTTATTCTCAGAATAAAATTCTATATTCTTTATATAAACACAAAATACAGGTAGCACCAAACATGTTAAAATGGACAAGTGTCTGGCTTTCAGTTAACAGCTCCTGAGAATAAAGAGAGAACACAGCCTGAGATGGCTCCCTGGTGAAGATGCTTTCTATGCTTAGCCTGGGACCTCACAGAAAGGAGAGAACTGACTTCACAGAGCTGCACTCTGATATGTATACACACACACACACACACACACACACTTAAAAGAGGAAAGAAGTCTACCTATAGTGAAAAATATCAGTTAGTCCATAGACAATGCCCAGGAAATGACACAGATGGTAGAATCAGTAGACAGTGATATAACAAAAGAAAATATTTAGGGGCTGGAGAGATTTCCCAGTGGTTAAGAGCACTGGCTGCTCTTTAAGAGAACCTGAGTTCAGTTCCCAGCACCTATACCAGGTGGCTCACAACTGTGACCCCGGGGGAATCTGGCATTTGTGGGCACCTGCATGTAACCACACATAGACACATATACCTATACATAATTAAAAAATAAATATGAATTTACAAAATGAAATATTTAGAGAGATGGCCAGTAGGTAAAATGCTTGCCCTGCAAGCATGAGGTTATGAGTTCAAATCCCCAGCACCCACAGAGAAACCAAGTGTAGTAGAACACAAATCCTAGTACCCCTACTGCGGGATGGGAAGTGGAAAAAGGGGAATCCAAGAAGCTTATGGGCTAGCCTGGCATACAGTTGTGAGCAACAAAGAGCCCCTGCCTCACATAAGGTAGAAACCAAAGACACCTGAGTTCGTCCTCTGACTGCCAGCCACACAGGTGCTGCCATTCTTACACACAAACATGGCCACATATCACACACACCACACATACCTACACATGCATACATACATATACCACATACCACACACACACCATACATGCACCACACATCATATACACATATACCACACACACATACACACACATACACCACACACCATATACACACATACCACACACACATACACACACTATCTACACGTACTACACACACACACATACACACCACACACACACTACATATACCACACACGCATATACACATGCACACCACATACACACACACCATATATACACACATACACATGCACATACGTACCCCATACATACCACATACACCACACACACATACACACACCACACACATACACATCATACACACACCACATACACACCACATACACCACATATGCCACACATACACACACACTCACACAGTCAATGAAATATTTATAAAATATGTTTAAAACCTATATATCAAACTGATGAAATTGCTGAGATAACTTAGCCCATGCACAAAAGAGAGAAATCAATAGTTTGATTTCATAAAACTTGTTGCTCTCAAGAACACATTGCTAAGAACAAGAAAAAGATGAATCACAAATAGAAAATAGAATCATCTGGCAAGAGATTTGTTTCAAAATATAAAAAGTCATTATAAACCGGTAAGAAAACAAACAATGAAATTAAAATATGGGCAAAGATTTGAACACACACTTCACCAAGAAAACAGATGAATGCTGAGCCACACCAGGAGAAGAACTATGACCCCAGCATTTGGGAAGATCAAGAGTTCAAAGTTCAAAATCATCCTTGACTCTTTAGTTAGTTCAAGGAGAGCCTGGACTACAAGAGACAGCACCTCAGGGGAAAAAAAATCAATCAATTAATTAATCAATCAACAATAAGTAAATTAATGCTGGGAGCTGGAGAGATGGATCAGAGGCTAAGAGCATTTGTGGCTCTTGCAGAGGACCTAGATTTGATTGCCAGCACCTGCATGGTGGCTCACAATCGTCTGTAACTCTAGTTCCAGGGGATCTAATGCTTTCTTCTAGCCTCTATGATACCAGGGACATATGCGGTGCACAGACATACATACAGGAGAACACTCATGCACATAAGAAAAGAAGGGGACTGGAGAGATGGCTCTGCAGTTAAGACTTCTTCTCCAGAGGACCTAGGTTCGATTCTCAGCACCCACAGGGCAGCTCACAACTCTTTGTGACTCCAGTTCCAGGGGATCTGATGCTTTCTTCTGGCCTCCACAGGCATCAAGAACACATGTGTACAGCTTACATACAGGCAAAACACACATACACATTAAATAAAAAGAAAAATCAAGCTAGGTTAATTGTGCGAGCCTTCAGTCCCAGCATTAGGAGACTGGTGGAGCTCTATTGAGTCTGAAGTTAGCTTGCTATACATATATCGAGTTCTAGGCCAGCCAAAGCTACATAATAAGAACTGGTCTTAAAAAAAAAAAAAACAAGCAAACAAAATGATGCTAATAAGATATGAAAAGGAGACCGATATCACAGACTTTACGGAAATGTAATTTAAAACTAGAATTTGGGCCTGGAACGGACTCAGTGTGTAAATCGTTTGCTGATGGGAACCATGGAATGGTATTGTTTTAAAGTGTTCCAGGTGCATATACATGCTTAAAACTTTAAAAAAAAAAAAAAAGGTGTGTTGGGGGGACTAGAGAGATAGCTCAGTGGTTAAGAGTATTTGTTGCTCTTGCAGAGGACCCAGGTTCAATTTCCAGAACCCACATGAAGGCTCACGCCATCTGTAATCCCAGTTCCAGGGATCTGATCCCCTTTTCTGGTCTCTGTGGGCACTAGGCAGGCATGTGGTGTACAGACATACATATAGTACATACAGGCTAAACTCTCTACCTATCTATCTATCTATCTATCTATCTATCTATCTATCTATCTATCTATCTCTTTCTCTCCTTCCCTTTCTCTCTCTGTAAAGTTGAACATACACCCATCACATGATGCAACCATTCCACTCCTCATTGCTTGTTTAAGGGACGCTGAACCATTACACAAGCTCCTATATGAATATTTATAGTAACTTTATTTGTAATAGCTAAAAACTGGATGCAACCCAGATCCTAAGGCCATGGAAACAGGAGACCGGCTTGGCTGGGGATTACTTAGCAAGGTCTGAGCAGGGCCTACGTGGGAGTGTGCAGCCCTGAAGTCAGAGGCTTCTGCCAGCTACGCAGATCAGGAGAATGGCAAGTTTAGGCAAATAGGGTCCAGAATCACCAGGGTTCTCATGGTAAAAGGACCTAATAACAACAGTGCTGAGCTCACGGGCCACTGAGGACCTCAGCACAGGAGGAGGCGCTGAGCGGACTTCTCCCTGGATGTATTTCCCACCATCATCATTGCTATTGCTCCTGTCCATTGGTTGACACCACCTTCATCATCATCATTACCGGTATTGTCATTGTCTACCTCAAAGGATTCTGAGAAGGCTTACACAAAGCAGCAAATGGATGTGAGCTTTGAAATGTTCCTGGGTAGCATGGCAGACGCTGGGAGACTCACAGCAAAGTGTCCTACCTGGTTCGGTGGAAAGATGATGGGGGAGGCTGTCCAGTGGAAGCAGCATTTTAGTTGGGTCTTGCAGAGTGTGTAGATGTTCTCTGGGTAGAGAAGGGAGAAGATATAGAAGGATGAGCTTTTGCAAAGACTTGGTAATGAGTGGCTTGAGTGTGCCAGAAGACATGGAGTGGTTTCACAAGGCCATGTGTTGGGGGTTAGCAGCAAGGCAGAACAGGACCCTGGAGCAGATCACAAGAGACTGAGAACTGAATTCCTTATTGGGGGCTTAAGCTGAGATATATATATATATATATATATATATATATATATATATATATATATATATCCACATACATACACACACACATACATCTATACATACACACATATGTAAATACATAAATAATCTGATATATATAATCTGGTATGTATGTATGTGTATATGTGTATATATATGTAAATTCTGGAATACATATATACATACACACACACACACACACAGACACACATATATATAATTCTAGTAAGTATAGAGTTTCCATGCATCAATATGTTTGGAACTATATACCATGTATTATGTGTGTTTGCACAAATCATGCATGAAGTCAGAGGACAACCTGTGGAAGTTGACTCTTCTCCTTCTATCATGTAGATCCTGGGGACTGAACTCAGAATTAATCGATTAATTGGATTTTTGGGACAGGGCCTCACTAGGTAGCTCTGACTGTCCTAGAATTCACTATGTAGAGCAGGCTAGCTTAACTAGGACTCACAGAGATCAGTCTGCCTCTGCCTCCCAAGCGCTGGCATTGAAGGCATGTACCACAATGCCCAGCTATTTAATTTTTATGTATATAAATATTTTGCCTTGTGTGTTTCTGTGCACCATATGCATGCCTTGTGGCCACAGAGACCAGAAGAGGACATTGGATCCTCTGGAACTGGAGTTACAGATGATCTCTCTCACTCTTAGTTTTAATCATGTATATACATCTGGAACACTTTAAGACAATACCATTCCATGATCCCACCTGTAATATTCTGAGCCAGTATTTCTGAAATATTCCTATAGGAAGTAGCACCAGGAACAGAGTTGATAGATTTCGGCCAATGGAAATTTTGGCCCTGAACCAAATTGGAGCCAAGGAAAAGCAGGGAGTAGGTAGTCATAGTGTTTGAGAAACAGAAGTGGGCTTTTGTCTTCCATGACTGTTGCCAGGGAAACCCCTACTGCAGAATAGCACAAAGGAGGAAAGAAATCCCTTGTTTGATGGATAGCAGGAAGCCTGAGCATGACCCTGCAGAGGTCATGACCCTACAGAGGTCATGACCCTGTGGAGGTCAGAGCAAATCCAGGGGAGACCCACTTCCCCATTCCTGATGATATCTGCTGAGCCACCTGAAGCCAAGAACAGCTCCTCCTGTTTAAGTCGGTTTTCACTCATTTCTTTATTTGACAATGTATTACACATAATCCAAGCAGTAGCTGGGGTTGCGTCTTCCGTGGCCAGATCCTAAGTCTCATTTTAGCCTGACTGGTTCTAGTCATGAACTAGAGCCCTGACTGACCATTTCTAGCGAAGACCTGTTAGTTGGCAAGAAACAAATGCCCAGCCGTTTGCGCTGAGTCAGTCAGACGGGCATTAGTGTAGGCACAAGCTTGGGCACAAAGGGAAATCCCAGCGGTATTATGAACAGCAGGCTCACAATGAACCTCACGGATGAGGGGAGGCTAATGTTGGGGAATTCAGTCCCCCTGTAACCAGGAAGTTGGATGAGTCTGGGACCTAAAATGGATGGTTCTAAATATCGGAAGTCCCAACTAACAGCAAGATCCTTAAGTGACTTATTCCCAGGACAAGATCTGTGACCGTGTCTATGGTGGTTGGCAGGTAATTTCCAGCTGGGTAGATACGCTAACTCATATATACCTATATGTGCTTCCCAGACATTTGATTAGATGAGCACAGTAAACACTTTCAAATGCCCAGTGTTAGGACTTTAAAAGAACATTGCCAGTTTAAAATGCTGAGTGTATTTTCCACTTCCTGGTTGAACTCAAGGACAATCTTTATTTTGTGGTCATTCCAACAGATAATTAGTGTGGTGGTATTTCACTGTGGCTTCAAGTTCATGGGGTTGTTTTTTGTTTTTGTTTTTTGTTATTGCTGTTTGGTTGGGTTTTTGTTTGTTTGTTTTTCGAGACAAGGATTTCTCTGTGTAGCCCTGTTCTGGAACTCACTCTGTAGACCAGGCTGACCGCAAACTCAGAGATCCACCTGCCTCAGCCTCCTGACTGCTGGGATTAAAGGTGCACGCCAACAAGCTCCAAAAGTCTTTATTTTTCTAGTGATTAAGGATTTTTTTTTTAAAAATTCTTCTTTAAGGACTGGAGTAATGACTCAGTGGTTAAGAACACTAATCGTTCTTACAGAGGACCCGGGTTCAGTTCCCATCTTCCACATGGTACTTACAACCATCTCTAATTCCAGGAGTCCACACCCTGTTCTGACTCTGACACTACACACACTTGGTGCACCTACATACTCATACATGTAATCTTGCCTGGTGGTGGTGGCACATGCCTTTAATCCCAGCACTTGGGAGGCAGAGGTGGGTGGATCTCTGTGAGTTTGAGGCCAGCCTGGTTTACAGAGTGAATTCCTGTTGGGAGCCGAGTTGAAACGCCATTATAAGATGGCGCTGGTTTCCTGTTTCCGGGTTCTTAGTAAACAAGTAACAGCGCAGGCGCAAGTTGAGTAATCCTTGCCGCCTATGCTAATGAGGTTCTGGACATGCATCCAATTGTTGATGGTCACGTTGCTTGCCGCCTCCCCCTATGCTAATGAGGTTCTGGACATGCATCTAATCCTTGATGGTCACGTTGCCTATATAAGCAGGGTGCCTCACACATTCAGGGTCTTTTCGCTCTCAACACTCAATCAAGCTACAGTCCTCAATAAAGCGTGAACCAGAAGAATCCTGTGTGCGGCGTCTTCCTTGCAGGCGAGGCGGGCGTCCACAAATTCCAGAATAGCCAGAGTTACAACAGAGAAACCTTGTTTCCAAAAAACAAAAATTAATAAATGAATAAACAAGAGTAAACGTAGCTAATAAAAATAAAATTTCTAAAAGAGAATTTCAGTAAACTATTATTTGTATTTTATGTGTTTTGCCTGTACGTATGTTTGAGTATCATGCCCATGCCTGGAGCCGACAGAAGCCAGAAAAGGGCATCAGATCCCCTGAAACTAGAGTTACAGACAGTTGCGAGCCACCATGTGGGTGTTGGGAATCAAACCCAGGTCTTCTGGAAGAGCAGTCAGTGCTCTTAACCACTGAGTCATCCATCTCTCTAGTTCCCTCAAAAAGATATTTTAAAAATTACTTTCAGGCCAGGTGTGGTGGCTGATGCTTATAATCCAAGCATCCTTGAGGCAGAGGCAGGTGGATCACCATGAGTGGGTTTGAGGAACTCTGTAGACCAGGCTACAGAGTTCCAAGACAGCTAGGGCTACCCAGAGAATGTCTCAGAAACAAAACAAAACAAGACAAAACTGTAGACTTAAGCCACAATGAAATACCACCACACTGTGTCTCTGTGTATATAATTAAGAAGAAAAGGAATTTGAACATAAGTGTCTGCATGGGTGGATAGTACTTCCCCCAGATTTTCTTAAATGAAAATCTCAGTGTGAGGGTTGGAATGCTTCCCTACAAGTTATTGGACAGGGAAGACTCAGAGACAACACAGGCTATCGCTATGGTAAGACTCTATCGCTAAAGACACAACCCACTCTGGTTGCAGGATATAGAGAAATCAAGCTGGAAGAGACCTGAAAACACCCTCCCTTTTGGGCAGCTGTTATAGTGTTAGAAGGTGCTTTTCGGATCTTGGGAGAGTAGAAAAGCCAGCAATGATATTACCCAGTGGTGAACTCTTCATGCTACAATACTGACCTGACTGGCAAGATGTGCCCCTGGTACAAGAGTGGCATTAAAGTTACAGGGGTAACCAACTGCTTTTGGTTTGGATTTGAGACCTACCTCTATATGAGGGAATTCATGTCTAGTACTATAAACCCATTGCTAGGGAAGTCCTCGGTATGGGATATGTAGAGGGAAAGCATGAGCTACCACTTGCTAAATAGACAGGTTGTCAAACTGCCTTCTAAATACTTGTGTTTATACAGAGATTAGAGAGGCTCCCAACCATGGCCAGAGAAGCTTCTCTCTGCAGTGGTCAGCAGTTAATGCAAAGACTCATAACTGATCAAAATGCTGAGTGACTGTTGAAGGCTCTGGGACACCTGTATCACCCCTCTCCGCAGTGGGACGTTGCAGAGGGGCCATGTGGACAGAATGTAAGAACTAGAGAATGGGAGGCATGCTGTGAAATGGTGTCTTCTGAATATGACATGCCTGTTGGGCCCATGAACCTACTGTAGCTATGGTTACCTGCACAAGGACAAGCCAACAAAATAAGTCAACATTCCAACATTCCAATAAACACCACTAATTGGACTCAGTGACTCAAAGAAAGAAAGAAAGAAAGAAAGAAAGAAGAGAGAGACCATGAATGAGAGAGGGGAACTTTTAGCCACGCTTGGGAGAGTTGGAGGTGCATATGATCAAAATACACTGTTTACGTGTATGAAATTGTCAAAAAAATATATAAAAGATATTTATTTCTCCTTTGACAATTTCATACGTGTATATAATGTTTTGATCATATGCAACCCATTACCTCTATTACACCGCCAATCTGCCAAACCCCTTCTTCTCAGCGACTTTCCTTTTCCCTCCTACTTTCTTCCTTTTTTCTCCTGAGATAAGGTTTCACTACGTAGCTCTGGCTGTCCTGGAACTCTAACTATGTAGACCACACTGGCCTTGAACTCACAGAGATCTTTTTGCTTCTGCCTCCAAAATGCTAGGGTTAAAGGTGTTCACCATCATGCCTGACCTCATATCTCCTTCTTGTGTGTGTGACCTGCGTTTAATTAGGGCTGGTTGCATGAGTGTAAGTGTATTTACTAGATTATTTACTGGAGCATGGGCAACTGATACATCACAGGATAAAATGGCTTCTTACCCCACCATCATCACCTGACCATTAACTGCCAATAATGGAGTCTCCCTAAGAGTCTTTCTATGTACCCACTGGCCATTCAGACATCTTTCCTGATACAGTATCATCGGTTCAAATGTTTTAGTTGTTTTCATGTTATTACATTGCAAGAGTTCTTTACATATTGTAGATTAAAAGCCCTGTATCTGATACATCCGACCACTCTTTTCACCTAGCTGTTTGCTTCACCAAATTCACTGATGCTAACTAATTCTTCCTTTGGTTTCTCTGCTCAGTCAGTGGTCGCACAGGCTCAGTCTCTGGACTCTTCCGTGTCATGGCTTCTCCGTCTCCGTGTTCCTAGCACATCTTCCCAGTCAAGTTCCCATCTAACGTGACTCATCTCACCGTCCCTTCCATCACTGATTGTCCGGCAGTCCTTGGAGTGATCCCCTTGGTCTAACTGACTGTCCACAGAGGACACTTAGTCCATTTGAACTGTTTGACTAAATGGCTTCTGTACAACAGAAATTGTTAATAGTTCTGGAGGCTGGGACATTCATGGGGCACAAGCCTGTCTTCCTCAGTCATACACAACACCTTCTTGGCACTGTCCTCACATGGGGCCCGAGCTAACTAGCATTCCAGAGTCTCTAAAGAACTTGGATCCCAATCATATCCTCACACCCCAATGCTCATCGGCTAACCCTGGGGCCACTGTTTCAATGTGTGAACTTTGGACAGAAACACTCAGACCAAGGCGGAGGACTAGAGTCCATGGATCAAACGTACACCGTTGGGCAGTTGCAGTTGGGGGCAGGGTCAGCTATCGCTCTTGACGAGACTGACCCTGTGATGTGTGTTTCTCAAGCGGACCTCACCTGGAGCCCTCACTCCTCCCAGTCTTTGAGGTTTGCTGCTTCTTCATCCAGTCTGTGAAAGAGAGTCAAACCTGCTTTTAGGACGGAACATTTTTACTGTTGGGCATTGATTGATGTAAAAGTTTATTTTTAATTATGTTTAAAATGGTTGTCTTGTGCACTGTTGGGTGAGGGGCCGCCTAGGTCTCTGCATTTTGTACTGTCTACAGGTGTTGGCTTTATGTGGTGGGTGTCTGGTTGCTCATGATCTGCACTTGGAATCAATAGAACACCTGAGGAGCTTAAGTATCAATAAAGACCCCTGAGGTGAGACGCTCGGGGTTCCACTGACCAGAATGGCGCTTGCCATGATAGTGGTTCCCTCTGCTGAGGTCTGGCAGGGTTTGCACAAAAAAAAAAAAAACAAACAAAAACAAAAGTCAAAAAACCAAAAAACAAGCAAACCAAACCAAATCAGAACAAAAATCAAAACAAAAAATGGACTCTTTGGGTCTAGAATTTCTTCTTTCCTTGTCTCCATGCTGGGCGTGGGTGGTGTGATGTCAGTGCTCTATGGTGGTACACCATCTGTAGCAGTACACTGCTGTGGTGGCTCAGCAAGGACAACAAGGAGGGATATTCATAGGTGCAAACCCTGTGACCTCAGCAGAGGGAACCACTATCACGGCCAGTGCCGAACTAGAGAGTGGAGCCCCGCATCTTATCTGAGGGTTTTTTATTCATACCTTAGCTCCCCGGGTGTTCTATTGATACCAAGTGCAGGTCATGGGCAATCAAACATCCCCCGCATAAAGCCCATACCTGCGGACAGTACAAAAACGCTAAGACCTATGCAGCTCTTCACCCAACAGTGCACAAAACAACCATTTTAAACATAACTAAAAATAAACTTCTACAATAATTGATGTTCTTTATTGTCTCTTCGAAACCCTCCTCCTTCCCTGGTTCATTCACAGTTAAAACTAACAGGGACTGCAAAAATCACACCAGATAGTCTGGGCCATTGGCAGTGGAGGAGACACATCTAGAGGGGTTAAGTGGCTTGGCTAAGTCGATTAGCACAGCAAGTCAATGCTGAAGCAAAATTAGATATGGTTCTCCTAATTTCCCCATGAATGGGTTTCCTCACTAGCCAATACGCTGTGCCAGTTGGCATGGCCTGTTATCACCTCCCACTGGGGTCTGTGGGTCAGCGAAACTGGCGCTTCATTCCAGAGGAGACAGGCAGGGCACAGAGCCTGTGGGCAGAAAAGGTGCCCCAAAGTCTGCTAAGAGGTCTTAGAGCGTACCCCAACTCAAGGCTCCTCTCCCTCTCAACACAGGGAGAGACTGTCTGTAAAATTCCCTTATCTAGTTGGCCAGATTCACCGAAAGGGAATCACAGCTGCCTTCTAAGATGGTCCTAGCTAGAGCGGGCCCATAAACGCTCATCTGCAGGAAGAGCGCCTTGATCAAGTCTCTCAACCCTGAAGGTGGACTTTTACCATATACCATTGCCCTCTCTTTTGGTTCCAAGCAGTAATTTACAATCCATTACCTATTCTCTTGTCTCAGGCTCATAAGAACTGTATGTTCTCACACTCCTGAGTCCCTCCCAGATTCATTCTAGAAAGTCTATCCTTCTCACCTCCCCTGCAGGGAAAAGAGACTGTTGAAACTTTGGAATCTGGTTGGGCCACTGGGCAGTCACACTCCCGTGATTTTCGCCATGCTGGAATGTCTCCCCTCTGTGCATGTGAACAAGCTTGTGTATACCTTGTCTCCTGTGTCCCACCATCTTTGACAGTTTATTCCAGCCAAACTTTGGAGAGCAGAGGAGAAATTGCCCTTTGCCCCAACAGAGACATCCCACCCCACCAGGATCAGAGCTTAGGGGCTGGCTGAGTGCTTAGTTAGGTCCAGTTTGTCAGGGGCAGGAAACGACCGGTTGATTGCCGCTGGGATCTCTAACCCGAGTGTCCCCGTGGCTGCTGGAACCAGTTACCCCGCTGGGTGCCTGACAGCAGCAGGAATGTGCTTTCCCCACAGAGGAGGAAGTCTAAAAGCAAGTGGTGGCGGGCTTCCCCGCCCTTCCACACCTCTGTGGGAGAAACTGCTCTTTGCCTCTTCCAGCTTCTGCTGGCTGCAGGTGTTCCATGGCTTGTGGCCATATCACTCCGATCTCTGCTGGTCTTCAGATCACCCTCCCCTCTGAATATATTTTTTTTCACTCCTCTCTTCTTTCTTTTCAAAGATGCTTACGATGACTTTTAGGGCTCGCTCAGACAATTCAGGAAAAGATAGATTTTTCCCTTCACGGTGATGATATTCGGAGGATTCGGAAATTTGGTAAGAGCACTTTCCTAGGAACCAAAAGTGGTTTACTCCCCCTCCCACGGCTTTTCACAATGGACTGTGGGAGAAGAGCCTTGGGCCTCAGTTCTGTTTGTTGTTGTGTGTTCAAGGGAGATCTCACCATGTAGCCTGGCTAGCATGGAACTTGCTATGTAGTCTAGGCTGGCCTCCAGAGATCCATCTGCTCTGCTTCTTCTTGAGTGCTGGGTTAAAGGCCTGTTCCCCTATGCCTAATCCATATTTCTTTCTTTCATTATGGGAATACAGGGGAGACTGGGGGTGGGGAAGGAAAGAGGATGGGGAGGAAGAGGAGAGGAAGGAAATGGGGGAGGAGCGGAGAATGGGAAGACAGAACTTTGTCTGGATTTAGACACTTTTGCTTCCGTTCAATTGGTCTATTGGGGAGGAATCAGTATTTCCGTATTACAGGCGAGAAAACAGGCTCTCAGATGGGCCAAGTTGCCTAAGGAATTCATCTGACTGGTGCATGTCAGGGATCTGGCTTTGAAGACCATGCTGATTTCACTCCCCTGGGCTCTGCTGGGAAGTTCACAGCCATGGCTAGTGTAGCCCTGCACACACACCCCATGTCACAGCTCTGCCTTCTGAAGTGCATGCACATTCAGAGAGCCCCTACAACAGCATCGGAAGCAACTTTTGTGTACTCATGGCTCTCAGCCTGCCCTTCCTCCCCCAAGGCAGTTACCAGAGGGAAGAAGAGGGAATTTGAATGCTGGACTTCGTTGCATTGCAATGGTGAAGCCAGAGGAGGAAGAGCTATGCATGTTCTGGTAAGAATGTCAAGGTTGATTGTGGGGGAGACATGCTGGCTTGGGTACACACACACACACACACACCTCAATAAACAAACAAAACAAGAATGGCTACTTTCACTGGGAGTTAGGAGATTTCTGCTGGAGTCCCAGCTGGGCGTTTGTGTCACGTGTTAGACCTCACTTTGCCCATCTGCCAAATGGGTAATTCACTGAGTTTGTACGGTCACAGTCAAATCCTGAACCTCTGTGATTTAAAATGTTTAATGGGAAAAAAACCCTCAGATTTGGTTAAGAAAATGTTTCCACTCATCGCTTAGCATTCAGTGAATATTGCCTGAGTTAGACAATCCTGGGTGACAGTGGTCACAGAGATCAAAGAAAGGCAGCTCCTGCAATCCGGGACCTGCTGGTGCAGGAGCACAGGCTTAGCACCAGGAGAGTGGGGAAGAGGGAGCTGAGGGGGAGGGGCGGTGCTGCACTCGACCCCAGTCCTTTAAAACAACTAAGGCTGTTTTTGTCTCTCTTTTACAGATAAGAAAACTGAGGCCCAGAGAGAGAGAAATGGCAGTGCAAGAACATACAGCCAGGAGGTGGCCAGGCCTGCCTTCAAACAGGCTTTTGTCTCTGTCCCGCGGCCACGCTAGAGGGAGAAGGGCCCGAGACTAGGGATATGCCGTAGCATGTGCCAGCTCTGACTGCTTGGAAAGCACAGCATGACCGCCTGTGTGTGTTCTATCTAGGGCCAGGAGCCGAACCCACGGGTTCCATGATGCTGGGGGGGGGCTGCTTGCTGACCACACCGGGGTCAGCACAGGGACACTCTGCCATGAGCCCCGGTCACAGGTGCAGCAGGCCTCTCTCCAAACGCCTCCTGGGTCTGAGACACTTACTCACTCATCCGTGTTTGTTTTTCTCTTGGCTCTCTGTGTGGGGAGCTTCCTTCTCTTTTAAATTCTTGTCTTGAGCCCTCAGCACCTGGGGCTACCGTCCGGACCTTCATCTGTGCAGTGGCCTCCGAGTACCCAGGACCTAGGTGTGGTCTGCCGGCTCTCTGGCTCACCTATAGGCCACTGTCCCTCAGAGCTTCCCTTTCCTGCTGTCCATGCTCCTTCCTAAGAGTGAGAACTCCAGGCCGGGTTGCAAGGATAGGGGTAAGAGAGGGCACTCCCCAGGGCACTGATGAACTCTAAAGCAGTCCTGAAGGGCGGGAGCCCACATCACAGTCACAGAGTCACCTGCTGTACTGGTGAGGAAACTGAGGCACTCACTATCTCCTGACAGCCTCACTCCCATAGTTGGGACTGCCAGTGCTGATTAGCTTCCTTTACTCTAGTGTCCTGGGTGGTCCTCTGACCTACATTCGGTGGCTTTGGTGGGGGATGGGAGGTCCCTCTGCAATGAGTCGGCTGTGAGGCCCTAGGGGAGGGCAGCTGCTTGGAAGCAGAAGACTTTCCCTCCCCTTACCTTTGTTCCCCTACTTATGGGTTGCCTCCGGGTTGCCCAACCCTTTCCCATCCAACAAAGAGGGCGGAGGTAGGCAGGAGGGGGAAGGGTCATTCCTAGTTCACCCTCCAGCTCTGTTTGGCTGGTGGGGAGTAGCAGACCCACGTACACGTGTGTGTTGTCAGGTGTGGACACAGCCTGAAACTCCAGCCTTGCCCTGTGTGAGCACCTAGAGCATCCTCTACGCGGTGGTGTCGTGGGTAGTTTGGGAAGGCGTGGGTCTGCTCCTAACCTCATCAGCTCCATCTCTTCCCCATCCTTTGTTTGGGACCAGACTTCAGAACCTTGGGCCACTTAGAAACCCGTTCATCCAGGTAGACTAAGGCCTCCAAGATAAGGCATTCCACAGCCAGAACCAGAATGTACACATCAATCCAGTTCTGCCCAGAGGCCTGGGGCGGTCCCTGTCCTCTCACCGAAGTGGGGTTGCTGACAGGACCATCACGAGTTCACCCCCTCCCTGGAGCTGTGCGTTTCCCTTTTCTGCGTCTGGGCCTGGGCCATGGCGACAAAATATAGGGATTGTGGCGCCTTCCTCGGGTGGAAGACAGCGGCCTGGCGCGACAGATCCCTCCTGGGCCCCTGCTCCCCATCCCCCTGCCTCCTCCTCCTGGCCCAGCCCTGCGCCCGCCCCACACTAGCCGCTTTGTTACCTGCCCCAGCGAGCGGAGCATACGAGCGCTACGTGAGGTCCCGGCCAGGGCGGGGGCCAGGCACCGGGGACAAGGGAGCGCGGGCCTCGGCTGCTTCCCCGCCCCCTCCTCACACAGCCCAGCCCCCGGCTGCCGCCATCTCCTGCTGGATCTTGATGAAATTGGGTTCTGGCATGCCTCATCTTGCTTCAAGTTTTGGGGTCCAGGCTGTGGGGTCTCTTGCTCGCTTCCCCTGTGCGCCACAGGCTCAAAGAAGCCAGAATCCATTTTCTGCTCAGGGTTTATGCGACCCACTATACGTGATGCTCTCTTTTCTTACCCTCCCTATTGGTCGGATAGTCTGCGCCCCAGGCCTAGCTGCTTCTGGGACGCGCCCTCGGGTTCCTAGCTTCGGTCACTCTCAAAGGTGCCCTTTGCTCCGCTCTTTCTGGTCCATGCTCGTCTCCCTAAGATCTCAAGATCTAGGCCGGGTAGCAGCAATGGCACAGCCTGGCCTGTCATATAGGTGACTTCGATAGTGACTGAGTGGAGTTGAGACCAGGGATCCTGTCTACTGCACGGATCCTAGGGTATCTCGTGTGCCCCCCAAATCATGCCCAGCTGCACTGCCCACCGGGACCTCTGGCCTTCCAGCCTCACCCAGGCCATTCTTTCTGCCTCTCTGGAAACACGTGAAAACGTAACCCTCCCAGGGCACACTTTTCCTGGGGAAACCAGGCCTGACCCTAGGAGGTTTGTGATGGCCTGTGCACCAGTTTATGCCAGATGCTCTGCTGGTAATGTTGCATTTATCTCTCCTAACAACTCTGTGAGGTGAAGTATGAGCGCGTACTAGGACGATTTGGGATCTAAGCTCTATTCTAGAAAGGTCCTGAAGGGCGAAAAGGTAGCAGGCAGGTTCTTTTCTCCACCACACACTCTTGCCTCTTTCTCCCAGGTCATCCCCTGGGGACCACGTTGCTCTGGACCTCCCCCCATCTTTCTTCCTCCTTTTCTTTTTAGCTCGGAGCAGGACGGGGTAGGATGCCGGCTCTAGGTTAGTATGGGTCCCCTGTGGTTTCGAGCTTCAGAGAAGAATTTAGAGGGAGGACGTGCAGGGCGTGGACAGAGGTGTTGAGAACTGCAAGAATGTGGGGCTCCGGAGGCAAAGGAGAGAAAGGTGGGAGGGCGTTGAGAGATGACTTTCCCAAGGCCCTGGGAAGCAGGGACTAGTTTGAATGACAAAGGTTCCCTGGGGAGAAGAGGAAAGCTCTAGGGGGTGGGAGAGGGGGAGGAGGAGGGTCAGAAGGGCGGGGAGGAAGCTGCTGTGGGCGCCCATCTGCAGCTGCCCTTTCAAGTCCGCTAAACCAGTAACAATGAGAGGAACTGACCAGTGGACAAAAACGGGCCGAGGATGATTAACGTAGTTCACCGAAGAAATACAAAAAACCTTGTAAAAACATTAGAAGTCCAAAGTGCAAATGAAAAGGAGATTCTGGGGTTTCCTCTCTATACAACTGGTCAAAACAATAGCAGGCAAAACAGCAGATGTTAGGAAGGTGTGGGGAAGTGAGCCCCTGTCTGGGCTGGAGGAGGTAAATTGCAGTCTCTCAGCGGGGTCACCATAGTCAGTAGGAAAGCTTCCCACCGGCTTCGCTTTGATTTGGGCGCTCAGGTTTAGCAACTCTTATTCAGTAAACCCAAATCAAAGATCTATCTATCCTGGCCTTCTGTGTAACTGGGCAAAGCTAGTGACTGTGTAAATGTTCAAAGAAAGGGCCCTGGGCAAGTGGGTTATGCCACACTCAGAGCCTGGGGTCAATACAGAAATGAAAAAAAAAAAGCACGTTGTGGAAGAATATTAAATATAGGAGGAAATACTCAAGATAAGCCAGGGGAAAGAGGAAGTTATCAAGCAGCATGGCTCACTTTATACAATGTCTACATAAATCTGCGCACGATCCGCTGTGCACACGGTCGGATGGGACCTCAGAACTAGACCCAGGCTCTCATCCAAGCCTGGACACAGTCCTTTGAGAAAGATTTTAACAACCGCATAAGGGAAAGATAATAACCAACTCAAAACAAAATTGTAAGTGAACTCAAAATATTGACAGTAACCTGAAGAGCACGTACACTCTTAGTGTCCTTTTTACTTTTTAATCGCTTCCGAATTTTCTTTGATAAAAGCATGGGAAAACACACAAAAATAGAGATAACAAAATCCATTTATTCCCACGTGTCTTTGGTAGACTGTTTCGGGGTTGGGAGGAAAGCAGGTTTCTCTTCGTGGTGCTCCTCTACTGGGGACCAAGTACCACATAGCTGGTGGCTTACGCCACAGAGAGTGCGTTCTCAAAGGCTGGAGGCTGAGATCAAGCTCCTGGCAGGAGTGTTCCTCTGGGCTGCAGGAGGATGTGCCCAGGCCTCTCCTAGCTGCTGGCAGCCCCCAGGCTTCTTTGTCTTGTTGCTTCTTGTGAATCTTCACATCTTCTCTCTCTGCCTGTCTTTCTATGTCTAGTCATATAGATGCGGGTGGGGGGTAGGCTCACCTTAATGATCTCATTTTAACTGTATAAAGACCTTGTCTCCAAATAAGGTCACATTCTGATGTATAGAGGAATTTGACATATGAATGGTGGGGAACAGGGGACTTAACCTCCCCCAACCCTGTTGATCCTGTGTGCTCCTTCTGAGATGTTTGTGGCTGGAAGGAGGGAAGGGGAGGCCTCTCTAGGGGTGACGGTCTATTCTGGTTCTTCTTGGATTTGCCCTGTGTGTGACCTTGAGGAGATTGTATAAACTCTGGGCCACAATTTCGTTCTTTGCAGATGGGGTTGATACTCTTGAACCTTGAAGACTTGTATCGAGTCGGGGGATGGGTGGAAAGTTCTTTTCCGGAGGGTCTTAGGAACTGTGCTCTTGCTCCCTTGTGTCTTCTTAGCAGGTACCCTGGGGAGAGTGCTGGCTCAGGGACGGACACACAGAGCTGGCTCTTCGCTGTGTGCTCCCTGTGAGCCCCAGGGTCCCTACTCACGCTGAGTCACAGTAGTTCCCCTGCCCTGGGACTGGGAACATCACAGCAAATGAATAATGAGCTAGAAGGTAGAGACAGAAGATTGGGAAAGACAGTGCCAGTAAAGATGTTCAGAAGGTAGGAGGTAACAGGGAGTGTCAGCCCGATGGGTCTGAGTTTTCCTCACAGCCTGGATTAGCCTCCCCCATACTAGGCTTCCCCTCTACTACCCTGCATTGTGGTGCATGTACCCTACCAAACAGAGCAAGGACCACATACTTGCTAGGACCAGGAAAGACTCCTTGCAGGAAGAGACTGCTACTCTGCATGCCTTTTAAAGTGGACCATGTGAACAAAAATATTAAAACCCTCTGCTGTGTTGCATTGGATCATACAAACACGTGCCTGTGGTACTGTTTAAAGAAGTGGTTATCAATACCTAATAAAATTCACGTAATTAACTGGGCATTGTGGTTCAAGTCTGGAATCCCGGCACTTGAGGTTGAGTCAGGCAGAATGCTGTGCGTTCTAGGCCAGCCTGGTCTACATACTGAGTTCCAGGACAGCCAGGGCTACCTAGTAAGACCTTGTCTCAAAAACTAAACAAAAACTCAAACAAATAAACAACAAAAATAGTCGCATACTTAGGTAAAACCATTGAGTCTGCTTTGGAAGTATATCCCAAGCAGATCGTGCAACGGCAAATTAAAATCTTGTTTGTACAATTACATTCCGAGTTGACTGTGTGCCCTGAAGAATGGAAATCAGAGAGCGATGAATAAGTAAAGCTCAAGCTGTGGCAGAGCAGTAGACGCTGGGAGACCCCGATCACAGTGCAGTGTCCGCAGAGGGCAAAGCTCTGTGTGGTCCAGTTGGACCAACAGGCAGATGAGCGCCACACAGAGAAGCAAGGGACAGAGGAGTGGGAAGGGCCCAGGAGGGGTCCGTCTAGAGGAAGGGCTCTAAAGAATGTCTTACTGGAGCAGAGACCACGCTGGCTCCGTGCTGATGGGTGGGAAAGAGAGGGTGCTGGGTAGACAAAGGTGAGGTGCACCTGGGAAATGGCGAGTTTGAAGTGTAGCTGCAGGGTGGGTGGCATGTGGATTAGCATAAGAGTAGACAACGGGCGGCCAGCTCAGCCAAGGCTGGGATGCTAACGCTACTTTATCCAAGCCTGACTTGAGTGGTAGAAGGAGAGAACTGGCTCTTAACAGTTGACATCTGACACTCACACGCATGCCATGGTATGTGCGTGCACATGCATGCAGGCATGCATGCACATAAATAAATAATAAATAAATCAATGAAGAAGAAGGAAAAGATGGAGGTGAGAGTTTGCAAGTTGCACCACAGAGGACAGTAGCAGCAAGACCTTGTGGGAGCCTCTTTTGGGGGTGGGGGTGGAACAAATAGAAAGGCTGGGACAAAGAAGGGGGAGGGGTCATGAGGCGATTACCGGGCTGAAGGGACTGCTAACTCTTGGCCATTGGTGGACACCGGTGGGGAGACACGGGCAGGTTTTGTTATTTACTGGCATCCGATCGATCAGGTAGCCCAGAAAGAAGCAAGGGCGGTCTTGGATCTGTTGGGCTCTAAGTGAGGTGGAGTGTTCAGAAGGACAGTGCAGCAGTAGGTTGCATGTGGATCTGGAGCTCAGGAGAGACTTTTGGGCAGAAGGTCGGGTTTGGAAGAAGCAGGCTGGAGGTATGGATTGGAGGCTGGGAACGGCGGGCCTCCATCCTGCAAGAGAGTTTAGTGGGAGGAAAGCACTCACTGCGGAGGGCAGAAGGGGCGGGGCGACAGGCACCACAGAAATGGTCCCGAGAAAGCTCCAGAAGTGGCTATCAAGCCTGGCTCAACTCACAGAGGCCTGTGAGGAGAGAACAAAACAGACAAGAGCAACAGTATAGAAGGTGCTCAATTCTAGGACACCCTTGGTGACTGTCCTTACTTGCTGCCAGACAATGAACCTCTGTGAGCTCCCTACTATCTTGTTTGGGGCCTGTGAGAAATACCCCAGCTTCATGTCCTTCAGTAATCCCAATCCTTGGGATTACCCTGACCACCACAATTCTACCTACCCTCTATCAGTCTTCAGTGCTTCAAGAAATGGAGGAGAGAGCCAGGTGGTGGTGGCACATGCCTTTAATTCTAGTATTCGGGAGGCAGAGGCAGGCTGAGCTCCGAGTTTCAGGTCTACAGAGCCAGTTCCAAGACAGCCAGTGCTACACAGAGAAACCCTATCTTGAAAACAAAAGCAAAAATGAGAGGAAGAAAGAAAGAAAGGAAGGAAGGAAGAAAGGAAGGAAGGAAGGAGAGATTTTCTAGCACCCCAGTGAACGATCACTGATTCCACCTCTGAAATGTCAGACACTTTCATCAGCAGCTCGCTGGTTATGTTTTCTCTTGTCTTTGATGGTTCTTTGGCTCACACATCCCTTCTGTCTCTCCATCCATATTTCTGTTCTGACTTGTTCGGCAGCCTGTTGTTGATCTGTAGCTGGCCTAGCCTGGGGTTAGTTGAATCATCTGTTCAGCTCAGATTTATTGATGGTGACTGTTCGGAGGCCAGCTCCTCAATCCATGTCCTATATCCCCATCCCCACTCTCTTTGGAGATGGAGTCTCCTTATGGTAACCCAGGCTGATCTTGAATTTTACAGCGATCCTCGTGTCTCAGCCTCCCAAGTGCTGAGATTACCACTGTATGCCCCCATGTACACTGTTAAACTCTTTAAGGTCTCCCTTTAGGGTCTCTACCACCTCTTTTTTTTTTCCCCCTCAAGAGACTCAAACTGTACCATCTTTGTTTTGTTACTGTGTGAGGAGGGAGGGTAGAGAGATTCTCTAAGGCATACCTATGGAGATCCTGGTATAACTTGCTAGAGTCAGCTCTCTCCTTCCACTGTGTGAGATCCAGGGATTGAATTCAGGTTATTAGGCTCAGTGGCAAGCATCTTTACCTGCTGAGCCATTTTGCTGCCTGCCCCCTCCCCCCACTATCGTTTAACACACACACACACACACACACACACACACATACACAACCCAGGGTCTTGAGCATGTTTTGAAATCTCTCTACTACTAGGCTACATCTCCAGCTCTCTTTTTGCTTTTGATTTTGTGTCAGGGTCTCACTAATTTACCCTGGCAAGACTTGAACTTGAGATTCTCCCTGCTTCAGACTTTGTTTATTATTTTTGGACTTATTTCCTATTTTACTTTGTGCGTGTGAATGTTTTGCCTGCGTAAATGTATGTGTAGCATACGTATGCTGTTGGATCCTCTGGTGCTGGGACTATGAATGGTGGTGAGCCACCGTGTGGGTGTTGGGAATCAATCAAACCCAGGTCTCTATAAGAGCAGAAGTGCTCTTAAACTCCAGTTCCTGCTCAGCTTCTTGAAGTAATGGGATTATAGGCCTGATCCTTAGGCTTAGCTCTACCATCTTCCTTCCTTCCTTCCTTCCTTCCTTCCTTCCTTTCTTTCTTTCGAAAGAGTTTTTTTTTTTTTTTTTTTTTAAGACAAAGCCCTGGTTGTCCTGGTATTTTCTATGTAGACCAGGCTGGCCTTGAAGAGAGATTCCCCCTGCCTCTGCCTTCCGAGAGCTGGTATTAAAGGTGTGTACAACCATACTTGGTATTCTACCATCTTTCATTTTTAATTTTATTTTTTTGGTTGATTTATTTTGTTTATATGAGTGTTTTATGTGCATGTATATATGTATACCCTGTGTGCCTGATACCCACAGGGGTCAGAAGAAGGATCTGGATTCTCTAGAACTGGAGGCACAGATGATTGAGAGCCACTATGTACGTGCTGGGAACTGAACCCAGGTCCTCTACAAAAGTAGCAAGTACTTTTAACCATCTCTCCAATCTTCTGCCGCCTTTGAAACAGGAACAAGGGGGTGGTGAGATGGCTCAGTGGTTACAGGTGTTTGCTGGCAAGCCTGATAACCTGAGTTCAACCCCTGGGACCCACGTGTCTGAGGGAAAGAACTGACTCCCTCAGGTTGTCCTCAGACCTCAATGTGCTTACCACGGCATGTACACACACACACACACACACACACACACACACACACACACACAACAGAGACAAAAAATCATCTTCTGAATCTCCCTCCTGCTCTGTTTCCTTCTGTGTATTTTTCTTTTCCTCTGGGAGAGTGTCTCATGTAGCCTAGGTTGGCCTCCAACTCTAGCTGAGGATGAACTTGAACTTCTTATCCTCCTGCCTGGACCTACTGAGGGCATGGATTGCAGGTGCCCATGATAGGCAATCACTCCGATCACTGAGTTACACCCCCTGCCTCCATCTGTACCCTTAACTAGTTCCTTTTCAAGTGAATATATATACATCCTATTGGCCTCTCCATCTTCAGTAATCTGACTTCTGTTCTTACTTAAATTCTTTGTAATAAAAATGACACCCCCACTCCTGTAAATTATGTGTCCAAGCCTTAACTGGAATCCGAAGGGTCTTTACAGATGTGACTACGTTATGGATCTCAAGAGGGGATTATCCCGGATTTAGGGTGGACCCTAAATATAGTGACAGGAGTCCTTATAAGAGCAAAAAGAAGACTGGAGGCTAGACACAGAGGAGAAGGTCATGTGTACAGAAAGGCAGAAGTTAACATTATCAGGTCCAGACGACCAGAAGAGTGTCAGAATTCCTGGCAGTCCTCAGGAGCTCAGAGATAGGCACAGAATAGCTTATCGCTCAAGCGTTGGAAAGAACCAACCCTGTTAACACCTTGATTTTAGACTCCAGCCTTCAGACCTCTGAAGAAACTCACTCTCTTTTCGGCCTCCCAGTTTGTGGTGATTTGGTGAAGGCAGCTGACAAAGTGACACGGGACAAAGGATCTGAGAGCACAAGCTCTGGGGCCGGGTAGAATTCTATGTGCTGTCTACTACTGCATTTAATTCCTCCCACTGTCCAACAATGCAGAGAGTCAGAAAAACAGTATTCGCTTAACAGTTACTGAGGGGTCTTTGTCTTTGGCATTTAAACATTGAACCTTAGCTGGGCATGGTAGTACACTTTAATCCAGCACTGGCAGAGGCAGAGGCAGAGGCAGGAGGATTTCTGTGAGTTTGAAGCCAGCCTGGTATACAAAATGAGTTCCAGGATAGCCAGAGATATAGAGAGAGACCATACTTCAAACAAAACAAAACAAAACAAAACAAAAAACTAAACAACAACAACAAAATACCCAAACAAAAAACAAAACCCAAAATAACAAAACAAAACAGAACTTAGGGAAAAAGAAAATAAAAATTGAGCCTTCAACCTGAGCAGTGGGCTGTACTGTTTTTCTTTCCTACAGGAACCTATAAGCTGAACTTGCATCACTTGCCCAGGATCATACAGTGAATGGTGGTGGAGGCAGGATTCCAACCCTAATAATTCCCGTGAATATCTTTGACTGCTCTGCACTTCTTCTGAGGTCACTGGCAGAGGCTAAGGTGAGCTGAACAAGGACTAGGTTTTATATAGCTGGAAGGCTGGTGGGCAAGGGACTGGTGAATTTGGGGGAAATTTGGGGGGGGAAATAGAGGAAATAGAGTAGGACTGGCCCGAGGGATTGAGGGATGGGAAGCAGGAGATAAGAAGCCTTAATGACCCCATAGGCAGATATCCCTGGAGTCAGAGAGCCAGAGAACAGTGTCTATGGCCACCCATGGACCACACGCATCCTAGAACCCAGAACAGGGTTCTAGGCTACAACTAACCTTATCAGGACCCAGAATTGCTTCAATCAGTTGAGCAAAAGTGGATCTGTAGACGTGGTCAATGGGCTCCAGTAGGTCAAGGGATGAGGCAGGCAGAGGTCACACCAAGGACTGGGGATAAAACTCAGTTGGTAGAATGCTGTACTAGCATGCCTCAAGTCCTGGGTTTGATCCCTAGCACCTAGGATGTAAAGGCCAAGGATCAGAGGTTCAAGGTTATCTTTGGCTACATAGTGAGTTCTAGACCATCCTGAGACACTGTCTGAAAATGAAACAACACCAAAGAAGAAGCAAACCATTCTGGAAGTTCAAAGAGTCAGACAACCATTCCTATGCTTATTAGGAAATAAAATCATAATTAATAGTAATAATAATAATAACCGGAACTGACTATTGAAAAACATAGAAGCGGACAGAGAGAGGTAGGAGGACATTTGAAATGAAAGGAGATAAAGAACTAAGACAGGTAGCCTGGTGTGGTGGTGCACACCTTTAAACTGAGCGCTTGGGAGGCAGTGGCAGGCAGATCTGTGAGTTCAAGGCCAGCCTGGTCTACACGGTGAGTTCCAGGACAGTCACGGCTACAGAGTGATATCCTGTCTCAAAACAAAAAACAACAAAAAAAGAAAGATAGGAAGATTGACAGCTCAAGGTGTTGGGCTTTAACTTAGTATAGTTAAGAGTGCAGGAAAGGGTAGGATGGGAACTTGGACCTTGAAAGTAGATCCTGATGGGGGATTTAGCCACGTGTGCTTGGAAGTGTGTTCAAGTTTACTCTTAACCTTCACGCTTGTGTTTGTTCATGCTTGAAAGCTTTGATCTGTCCATTCTCCAAGTATACCTTGAGTATAGTGGGAATACACAGCAGAGGGTACCCCTGGACACACAAGAGTGGGATTGTGTCCCCGGCCTCACCAAGTCAGGGATAGCTTCTCAGCATTTGGGAATTTTTAGAAGGATATATTTGCTCTGTTCAGGAACATGCATGAGATCTACTCAAGATCTGCTAGAATCTTCCCAGAAGTGAAGTGAAGGCATTACTCCTTGAGAGAACTGGCCTCCCAGAGGGCTGATCCCTTTCACAGACTGTATAACACAGCTCAGAGTTGTCCCGTAGCATGGCAGGAAGTTGGAATTCTTGTCCACTGACTTTCTGAGTCATCAGCTCCGTGATGGTTAAAGATGCTCCCGGATGCATTAACTCTCTGACTACCGAACGTTGCCCAGGCAGGTGAGTCTTGCCCAGGCCAGAGAAAATCCTCATGCAGACAGCTGTGAGCACTTGAGGTGGGGAACCAAATCTGTCACGAGGTGTCAGGACGAGCTAAGGGCTTCTGGGTAGGTTGCTAATAGCACTTTGTAGAGACAAGAAAGCTCAGTCATGGGAGCCCAGCAGTCCCTTACTAGATGCTTGTCAGCGATGGAATCTCTCACCAGCTCCAGAAAGCCCTATAAGGGAAAGGCAGTGAGATGAGGCATTTAGGATATAGGGTGGAAGGGTGTAGTGAGGATGACCTGAGGAGAGCCTGAAAACCTGGAGTAGAGTTCGACTGGACCTGTGTGGAGAGATGGGGAGAAAGCGGGAGCACCAAAGGGGTGGAGGGGGCATCTCTATCAGGTATAATTAATATCTCCAAGACACGTTTGCGTATGTGTGTGTGAGTGTGTGTGTGTGTGTGTGTGTACGTGTGTGCCTGTGCTCATGTGTGCATGTGTTCATGTGTGTTCCTGTGCACATGTATGCATGTTCATGAAGAGGGCAGAGATCAAACTTGAGTGCTCTCCAGGAGCCATTCACCTTGCTTTCTAGAGAAGATCTCTCAATGGGTCCCAGGGCTCTCATATTCAGGGAGGCTGACTGGCCACTGAGCTCTGGGGTCCCTCCTGGCTTTACCTCCCCAGCACTAAGCTTGTAAGCCCATGCTACCATGCCTGACTTTTTAGGTGGGTGCTGGGAGTTGAACTCAGTTCCTCATACTTTGGTGGCAGACACTTTACCCAGCCCTCAAGGCGCGTGTTGTGAATATGACGAACGGGTCAGGAATGCTCAAATAAATGTATTACATTTATTTAGTTGGGGGAGGGGGAGACACACTTGGGGTCACATCTGCGGGAGTCAGTTCTCCTCTTCCTTTGTGCAGGTTGTCAGAGCCAAAGGCGGCCACCTTTAGTCCCACCCTGAGCATCAGCTCACCATCCCTTGGAATCTGCCTCTGAGCCCAAGTCAGCAGCTAGTCTCTTCCTACCTTTGACCTATTTAAAAGTAACGATAATATCCATTTAAATTACTTTAAATATCTACCCCTATCTATCTATCTATCATCTATCTATCTATCTATCTATCTATCATCTATCTAAGGCAGCCCAGGCTGACTTTGAATGAAAATATCCTCCTGCCTCAGCCTCCAGAGTGCTGCGATACCAGCATGTACCACCACGCTATGATATGAAGTCCATCTTTAAGGTACCTGTGTATCAAGTGTACCGCACACTTTATCCACATTTTCACGGCCACTCTCGCTGGTAAGTGCTATCATGGGCCCCGCTTCATAAGTTAGGAATGGGGACTCAGATGGGCCGAACAATGGAGAGAAGGTCATACAGCTGGTGGGTGGTGGGGGAAGTTCATTTCGACAGTTTTTCCCTGTGTTTATCTATCTGCGTTTGTCACATGGCCTCAGGAAAGATCAGTTACCAGCAACAGGCCTGAGCAAAGGCCTAGCATTTTAAGTTTCTAAATCATGCCTGCTCGTGCCTGTGTTGAGTCCCTGAAAGAGTTTTGAAGGTCAGAGACAGACAGTACCCTCATTTCACAAGAGGTAGATGACATTGAGGCCCAGAGTCATGAAATAGCTTTTCCAAAGTCCCATGGCTTGTCCCTGCCTCTTACGATGTACTTGTTATTTTTGGGCAGGGTCTACTGTAGTCTGTGTGGGCTTCCAATGCCTTATGTTACCAAGGGTAGCCTTGAACTCCTATGCCTCCTGCCTCCATCTCCCACGAGCTGGGATTACAGGCATGAGCCACCAAAGCCAGGGTTTTTCTTCTTACTGTTGTTTTGTCCTGACTCTTTTTTATTTTGTTTCATTTCATTCTTCGAAACTCTTTCAAAAAGGCCAGGCTAGCCCTTTCTGGTAATTCCCCAGCCTCAGCTTCATGAGTGCCAGCATTACCCTGCCGTCAAGGTCTGTTTCATCCCTGCTTCTTGACGTCAAGTTGTGTCCCAGGACACTATCTGGATGCACATGCCAATAGGGAGGTCTGAGAGGAAGAAGAGGAGGATTGAGAGCCTCTGACCAAGGACAGAAGTTGCGAGGAGGAGGAGGACGGTGGGGACTCCCCTTATACTCATGGCCTCCGTCAGACTTGCTCGGCTGGCCCTGTTGAGTTTCTCCTTGGTTATTTCAGGGATTGGAGTGCTTAGAGTCACATGTCTTCATAGACTGGGAACTTCTTGAGGACAGAGATGTCAGCTGGTCTGTCTGCATAAACCCAGTACACACAGAAGATGCACTCAATGAGTACTTGGTGGTGAGGCTAATGATGACAGCATCCGACTACTGGGTGGTTAATCTGCATCTGACACGGTGGTGAGCCCTATTGATATATGACCTTGTGACATCATGGGTGTATAACAATATCTTTGATTCCAGGTGACAAAATTAAACTGATTTGAGGAAAAAAAAAATATGTATAGTGTTAAACTGAAAGATCCTTGGGTCAGTGTAGCACCAGGCTCGTCTGGATTCTGGCATTCAAACATCGTTCCTCTCCAACCTTTGGCTCAGTGTCCTCTGTAATGGTGTTGGTTTTGGAAAGGCCCTCCAACTGTAGCTGTAGCTTAGTTTGCATAAGCCAGGTGTGGTAGCACACATCTGTAATTCCAGCTCTTTGGAGACAGAGGCAGGATGATCAGAAGTTCAAGGCTGCCCTTGACTGGAAACCAAGTTGAAGGCTAGCCTGGGCTGCAAGAGACCCTGTCAGAAATTGGGGGTGGTGATGACCCTCCTGAGCGCAGCATTCCTAGCAGAAAGGAGAATCTCTTCCCGGCATAGCTACTGGGACTGTGGCAGGCTTCCTTAGGATCTGCCTGGAGGTGCCTACTTCTTGGCTAGTCAGGGTACTCGAACCCATTAATGGACCATGCTTAGCTTAAACACCTAGCCATCAAGTAAAAGGAAGGGGTCAGTCTAGTCAAACGTAAAAGAAAAGTCTGAGGCTTTGTCCAGACAACCAGTTGACGTCTTCTAGGGTAGATAACCTGATTTTTCCATATTAAAAAAGAAAGAAAAGAAAAGCTGGGTCTGGATGAGGTATAAATAATGGCTCTGTTAGGGTTTAGAAGGAAGGCATAGGCTGTGCCTTTTGAAGAACACATGTGACTCTAGCGGACCTTCCCATGGAGCCCAGGAAGGCAGAATACCCACTCCAGCAGGCAACTGGCCAGCCAAGAAGCCTTCTTAGGAGCCTCCTCCCCTTGTCCAGGTCACCACAGCTTGGCTGCCTGGTCTCTCCTGTCTCCAAGACAGGCAGAAGGCAGGGAAGGCAGGGCTGCTCAGGCCTGAGCAGTGTCAGTGCCTAAAGGCTCTTGGTCCTGATCCAGACGGATACTGGCTGATCTGCTCAGGACCTGTGAGCACCCGACACTCTCTATCCCCATTTCCACCTTATGCCCTAAGGGGGAAGATAATGGCTGACTCAGGCTGTTCTTGAAAAATCCACCATAAAGACCAGACAATTCAATTTATATTTTCTCTTTTCTGTTGTTTTTTTTTTTGCATCTTTCTTTCCTTCTTTCCTCCTTTCTTTTCTTTCTCTTTCTCTCTTTCTCTCCCTGTCTCCCTTTCTTTTTTTTTTCTTTCTCTCTCTCTCTCTCTCTTTCTTTCTTTCTTTCTTTCTTTCTTTCTTTCTTTCCTTCTTTCTTTCTTTCTTTCTTCCTTTCTTCCTTCCTTCCTTCCTTCCTTCCTTGACAGGGTTTCTCTTTCCTGGCTGTCCTGGAACTCACTCTGTAGACCAAGCTGGCTTTAAGCTGGCTCCAACTCAGAGCTCCATTTGCCTTTGCCTCCCAAGTGCTGGAATTAAATACAGGAGTCACCATGCCCTGCTCCAGACCAGCTTATTTTTAAGCTGAGGTAGAACTTCAGGAAGATCCTGCCACCCTGTCTTGACCCTGGGTTTCTTGAGCTGGTCCCAGGGATGGTTCATGGCATGGCTTCCACCTTTGTTTCTCTCTCTGGTACAGACACTTCCTGATGCCTGGGTCATGGGTCAACAGAGCAGTTCTAGGCACGAGCATTTCTCATAGTCAATGACTCAGGATAGCAAGTGTAAGCCAGAGAAGATGCCCCGGAGCCAGTTCAGTTCTTTATTAGAGGTTAACAACCCCTTGGCATCTTGATTTTGCTTTCCCTGGCCTGTTCTATCGTGCCTGATACTTGGAGAGAGTCTGACGCCCTGGGTGAGAAACCTAGTTCTGTTGTTTTGCTGAGTAACTGGAGGCGGTTCATTCCACTCCGCTTCTCAGTTATGGTAGCTGGGAAGGTAAAGGTAGACTGTCCACCTCACAGGCTGACTCTGAGGGGAGCCTAGAAAGTGCCGGGAAGAGCCTCTTCTGCTCCCGAGGCCTGTAGTCTGTGCTGGTGGAGGCGAGAATACTTCTTCCCCGATCCTGGCAGCTGGAGAAGCTGATGAGAACTCCGGCTTGGTTCTTGCGCATGCTCAGTGCCTTGCAGCTGTGTGGCCAGGGGTAGGTTTCTTAGCTTCTCTATGCCTGTATAATCTCGGCTATCAAGAGCAAAGTTAGTTATGGGGATGAATACAACCACATGCTAGAAAAGCATGACACTCATACATATTAATTTATTCTTTCTTCCTTCCTTCCTTCCTTTCTTTCTTTCTTTCTTTCTTTCTTTCTTTCTTTCTTTCTTTCTTTCTTTCTTTCTTTCTTTCTTTCTTTGTTTTTGGAGACAAGAGGATCGCAGCTAGGCCTGGAACTCAATAGGATGGCCTTCAACTTATGTCTAATCTTCCCTCCTCTTGCCTCCGCATCCCGTGTGCTGAGATCACAAGTGTGTACCACCATGCCCAGTTTCATAGCATGCTGGGAATGGCACTCAGGGCTTTGCACACATTAGGTAAACACTCTATCAGCTGACTTATGTCTCCAGTCCCAATTCACATAGTTATGACTAATGTTATGGGTTAGGTCCGAGGATCAGGGATCAGGCATTGAAGATACTATGGTGAACAGAGACAACCTCTTCCCTAGGAATTCAGGAAGGGAAATAGACACACAGGCTGTCAAACCACAATCGTGGCAAGTACTGCAAAATACTGTGTGAAAATGAGACAGGAGAAGAGGTCTTCCCTAGGTAGTGAGAACTGAGCCAGTATCTGAAGCACGAACAGGAAGAGCATACCCCAGGTCTACAGAGTCCTGAGATAGGGAATCCTCAAAACCCCAGTGCCGTGAACGCCCTGGGAGCAAGGGTGCTGGCGAAAGGGAAGTCTGGAGCTGAGAGGGAAGGCCGGCTTTGCTGACCTTGTCAGTCACCTCGTGCATTTTAGGCTTCGTCATATTTCAGCAAGATTCCTCCGGGTGCAGCTTAGAGGTGACGTCAGGGCACCTGGTGATGCAGTCGGCTCCTGGGAGGCTGTTATTATGACACAGGTGAGTGAAGAGCATTCGGGAATTTGGGGTTCAGGGGATGGAGAGGGGGGAAGATTGAGGGGTGACGTGGTAGTACTCTGTGGCATGGCAGAAGTTGTTGAGAACTGTTCCTGGGCACTGCAAGAGAGGCTGCTGTAAGAGGAGCAGATAGATGGTATCCTGCCCCTAATTAAAGTGTCCAGCTTGACAAGCCGCACACACCCGAGCAACTGCGGCCAGTGTTTGTATCACCCCACAAGCGCACACATGCAGACGGAAGTACACACGTGTGCTAGGTGCCCCAGACCGCTCTCTTATTCCATCACGCAGTGAAGATACTCTTGAAGGCACAGTGAGCTACACGCCACCAAATCCTACCGGGAATGGTGATTGCCTCATAGATGTCTTAAAAAATAAAACAAAGCAACAACTCAAATCCAAAGCTAGGCATGGCGGCGCACGCCTTTGATCCCAGCACTCAGGAGGCAGAAGCGGGAAGATCTCTAGGAGTTTGAGGCCAGCCTGGTCTACATGGTGAATTCCAGGCCGAGAAAGAAAAGCTGTGAGCACTGTACCGTGTGGGGGAGGCTGACCACTATCTGAAAAGATGAGTGTTGGAAGTGGAAACACGGGCGAAGATCTCCTTTGGAGGAGACCAGCCGTGGAGGGAGATGAGGTTGAGGGAGTTGGCTTTTGCTTTTGATTAACGAGGTGATTTGACCACATATGCAGGCCAACAGGAAGAATCGGAGCAAGAAGTAGCTAGAAATTCAAGACAAAGAAGAGGTAAGAAACACACAGGTGGCCGTGGGACACACATGCCTGCGACCCCAGCATTTGGTGGCTGAGTCAGGAGGGATGTTTTGAGTTCAAGGCCAGACTGAACTACATAGTGAGTTCCAGGCTAACCTGGGCCTCAACATGAGACCCTGTCTCAGAAAACAAAAGCAAAGGAATGCATGGCTCCCGTGTGTCTGCATGCGTGCTTCTACATGCTTGTGTGAACTTTCATCTCTATTGCCTGTGCTTTGTATGCGTGTTTGCATATGCACGTGTGAGAGGGGACAGATAAAGGATGGCGTCTCCTTTCTCTGCCAAGAGGGAGGTGGAGGTGCCACCGAGATCAAGAACAGAGGATCACAGGTGTCCCCAGAGTGGTGAAGGTTGAAAGAAACTGCTGCAGAGTGACTGGTTGCTGGGCAATGCTCAAGGCCCATTCGAGGTGAGATTGTGGAGTAATCTTGCCTGTGATGTGACAGATTCTGCAGTGTTTGGCTGCAGTGTATGGAGGAAAGAGGGGTGATGGGCTGGAAGATGGAGGGCCAGGGCTGCAGGTGCCTGTGGCATCAAGGAGCATTGGAGTGGGACTTTGTGCAGTGCATGTGTCCAGAAGAGGTCAGATAATGCAAAGTTTGAGGTGCAGGCTCAGAGCTGGGGTGGTTAAAGCTGCTTCTGTGACATCAGCAGCGTCTGAGGCCAGGTTGCAGGACAGATGAAGTACAGAACAGGAGAATGAGTAGGCTTATCTATTTCAGAGGCCACTTGAGCCATTTTCCTTTTATAATTAACCCCTTAGCCTGTCCTTTAACCCCTTAGCCTGTCCTTTAACCCCTTAGCCTGTTCTTTAACCCCTTAGCCTGTCCTTTAACCCCTTAGCCTGTCCTTTAACCCCTTAGCCAATTCTTTAACCCCTTAGCCTGTCCTTTAACCCCTTAGCCTGTCCTTTAGCCCCTCAGCCAGTCCTTTAACCCCTTAGCCTGTCCTTTAACCCCTCAGCCTGTCCTTTAACCCCTCAGCCTGTCCTTTAGCCCTTAGCCTGTCCTTTAACCCCTTAGCCTGTCCTTTAACCCCTTAGCCTGTCCTTTAGCCCCTCAGCCTGTCCTTTAACCCCTTAGCCTGTCCTTTAGCCCCTCAGCCAGTCCTTTAACCCCTTAGCCTGTCCTTTAACCCCTCAGCCTGTCCTTTAACCCCTCAGCCTGTCCTTTAGCCCCTTAGCCTGTCCTTTAACCCCTTAGCCTGTCCTTTAACCCCTTAGCCTGTCCTTTAGCCCCTCAGCCAGTCCTTTAACCCCTCAGCCTGTCCTTTAGCCCCTCAGCCAGTCCTTTAACCCCTCAGCCTGTCCTTTAGCCCCTCAGCCAGTCCTTTAACCCCTTAGCCTGTCCTTTAGCCCCTCAGCCAGTCCTTTAACCCCTTAGCCTGTCCTTTAGCCCCTCAGCCAGTCCTTTAACCCCTTAGCCTGTCCTTTAGCCCCTCAGCCAGTCCTTTAACCCCTCAGCCTGTCCTTTAGCCCCTCAGCCTGTCCTTTAGCCCCTCAGCCAGTCCTTTAACCCCTCAGCCTGTCCTTTAGCCCCTCAGCCAGTCCTTTAACCCCTCAGCCTGTCCTTTAGCCCCTCAGCCAGTCCTTTAACCCCTCAGCCTGTCCTTTAGCCCCTCAGCCAGTCCTTTAACCCCTTAGCCTGTCCTTTAGCCCCTCAGCCAGTCCTTTAACCCCTTAGCCTGTCCTTTAGCCCCTCAGCCAGTCCTTTAACCCCTTAGCCTGTCCTTTAGCCCCTCAGCCAGTCCTTTAACCCCTTAGCCTGTCCTTTAGCCCCTCAGCCAGTCCTTTAACCCCTTAGCCTGTCCTTTAGCCTCTCAGCCTGTCCTTTAACCCCTTAGCCTGTCCTTTAACCCCTTAGCCTGTCCTTTAGCCCCTCAGCCAGTCCTTTAACCCCTCAGCCTGTCCTTTAACCCCTCAGCCTGTCCTTTAACCCCTCAGCCTGTCCTTTAACCCCTCAGCCTGTCCTTTAACCCCTCAGCCTGTCCTTTAGCCCCTTAGCCTGTCCTTTAACCCCTTAGCCTGTCCTTTAACCCCTTAGCCTGTCCTTTAACCCCTTAGCCTGTCCTTTAACCCCTTAGCCTGTCCTTTAACCCCTTAGCCTGTCCTTTAACCCCTTAGCCTGTCCTTTAACCCCTCAGCCTGTCCTTTAACCCCTTAGCCTGTCCTTTAACTCCTTAGCCTGTCCTTTAACCCCTTAGCCTGTCCTTTAACCCCTTAGCCTGTCCTTTAGCCCCTCAGCCTGTTCTTTAACCCCTTAGCCTGTCCTTTAACCCCTTAGCCTGTCCTTTAACCCCTCAGCCTGTCCTTTAACCCCTTAGCCTGTCCTTTAACCCCTTAGCCTGTCCTTTAGCCCCTCAGCCAGTCCTTTAACCCTTTAGCCTGTTCTTTAACCCCTCAGCCAGTCCTTTTTCATTCTCTGGCTTGCAACTCCTCTACTCCAGCTTCCTTAGCTTCTTTCTTTCCCTTCATATTTCTGCTTAAAATGTTCCTTTTTCTAAAAACCTTTCTCTGGGTGCCACGCCAAGAGGGGTCCTCTGAGACAAGGAAGCCGTCATACACCTTCTCTCTGTCCTTCCTCACACCAACAGCCTTGGCTGTAATAATCAGCAGGATTCAGCATGGAATTCTCATTTTGCTACATGGCCCTCATGCGTCTAACTCTGAGGCTCAGGTCTACACCGGCTTCCCCATTTTACCCTCACATTAATTTTAGGAGCGGAGGGTACCATCCTACCCTCTTTCTCAGAAGAAGTTAAGACTATGAGAGACTAAATGGCTTGTCTAGAGTTGTAGAACCAGGAAGCAGTCTTGCTCATCTCTACATCTGAAGTTTAGAGTGGGAGGGAGCCAGGGGTGAACTGCTCAGGAGTACTGGCTGCCTCCCAAGTCTTCACCCACCTCAAGTTCAGTTGCCTAAGTCATCCCAGGTCTCAGGAGCAGGGACCACATCACCTTTGGCTTCCGTATACACAAAGACCCAACAGCTTGCTTGCCTTAGCAGCTTAGCTCCTCTGTTCCTGCTTGAGGCTTGTATCATGGACTAAGCATTTATGTGCTTCCCAGAGTTCAGTTAAAAGCCCCAAGCCCCAGTGTCATGGTATTTGAAAAAGAGGTGTTGGGACGTAATTAAAGTCAGATGAAGTGATCAGGATGGGACCTTGTAATGATGGATTAGTGCCCTTATAGAAATAGGTGCCAGAGCTTGCTTCTATCTCTCTATTCTAACAAGCTGAAGCAGGCTGCATAAGAATAATTCCAGAAGGTGGCTGTTTACAAGCCGGTCCTTACCAGGGCCGAGCACCCAGTCTCTTGATGTTGGCCTTCGTCTCCGGAATGATGAGAGATGAGAACACATTTCTGTTGTTGGGCTCTGGGTGTGCAGTCCAGTGATAATATGCTTGCTTAGTAAATGAGAGACTCAGGGTCTGTCCTCCCCCGTCACCCCCATTACCATGAAAAGAAAGAAATAACAATTTGGTTGTTCAGGCAGTCAGGCAGCCCAAGCTAATATCCCTCTTCTCTTTCTTCCTCCTCCTCTTCCTCTTGTTTTGTTTTGAGACAAAGTCCCATTATGTTAAGTCTGATTGGCCTGGAACTCTCTATGTAGACCAGGCTAGTCTTGAACTCATAGACATCCACCTGGTTCAACCTCCCAAGAGAGCTGGGATCAAAGGTGTGAGCCACCACACCAGGCTCATTTCCTCCCCCTCCTCCTTTTCTTCTTCTTTTTCTTCCTCCTCCTCCTCCTTCTTCCTCCTCCTCCCTCCTCCTTCCTCCTCTTCTTCTCTCCTCCCCACATCTTCTTTAAGAGCTCACTCTTTGCTTTATCCTCATGACAGGGAGCTTGCTGTCTCCCTGAGGTAACCCATCTGCCTCTGGAGAACTTCCTGTCACAAGTCTGTCCTCCTTCAGGGAAGAAATGCACCCACTGAGGGTCTTCCTGAGATCTCACCTTTATATTCTTGACACACACATACCCAGTTTCTCTCCCTCTCTTCCCCAGGGTATCTTTGAGGAATGCGGGCAGAGGTGGTGACCATTCGCCCATTTCAAGTTGCAGGGACAGAAGCTGAGTTGGTGGTCTGGTCTGTTTCTTCCTCTCCACAGGGGAAGACGTCTACATATTTGTTGGTTGAATGAACAAAGATACTTTTCTCCAGGTTAAATATTCCCACTTCTGCCTCCAGGAACTTGTTCCAAGCCAGCCGCTCTCCATTCTCTTTAGCAACCTCCCCTGGCTGCCATGACTGCTGCGTGGATGTTTGCAGCCTGATAACTGTCAGGCATCCCTCCTAGAGCATCCCGTTCCCTGGACTCCTCTGCTTTCTCTTTCATGGCTGCACAGTTGACCCCCTGGTAGAGGACAACGAACTCCGTGAAAAGCAAGAAAGGGGTGGCCCAGCACGGTGGGGCAGGACTTTGATCCCACCACTTGGGAGGCAGAGGCAGGCCAGTCTCTAGGAGTTCAAGGACAGCCTGGTCTACATGATAAATTCCCGGCCAGCCAAGGGCTACATAGTGAGACCCTGTATCAAAACAAACAGACAGATAACAAACAAACACTACCACCACCACCACCACCACCACCAACAACAACAACAACAAAAGAGACAAAGAGGGAAGCAAAGCTCTGAGCCCTGTGCTGAAGGCAGGCGGGGTGGTGCAGGTGTGAACTCCCACCTCTGGAACCAGTTAGGACAGGTTGCAAGTCTCAGCAGGCTGTGACCTCTCTTAGCCTCTGTCTTCTCATCAATAAATAACACCTACCTCCTATCTCCACATGGAAGACCTGGGATGCTGTCCTTCACAGATTACCCAGACCAGAGGGAAGACTGGTGTTGTAGGTGATGGGGGAGTTAGAAACCCTACCTAGAAGGAAAGGCCTGTCTGTGGGGAGGAGCCCAGTTCAAGTCGTAGCCCCTTGGGGGTCACCTTGCATAAGTGGCTTTCCTCTCCTGGCCTTCCTCTCCCTTATCTGCAACATCACATGGGAGGGTGTGCTCCTCCTGAGGTGGCTGGAGGAATTTGTTGAGTGGGCAGGAACAAAGTTCCCAGCGTGGTGACAGGACACTTCGACAGATGATTGTTCTCTGTCCCTTCACAGGTAACGTGAATGCCTGTGTCTCTCTTGATGAATCATGTGGAAGGGCAAGCTGGTTCCTGTAGACAGACACGCAGATGCATCGTCCAGGAGGGAAAGCGGGGCATACTCAACCTGGGAGCAAAGGCTGAGTGCGCTGAAGCAGGCGCAGGTGCTGTAGGCCAGGTCTGACTCCTTGCATGACTCCCTCCCTCCCCTCCCCTCCCCCATCTCCCCTCTTCTGCTTCCTCACAGTGACTTCGGATTTGGGATCCAACAGCACTCAGAACAGTGCCTAGCACCCAGCCCATGGCCCAGTGTTTGACTGTTTATTAAGTGAATAAATGAATGTTACAGAATACAACCCTTCTCTTCTTCCTGGTGTTAACTAGTGGACCTAAGTCCTGCATCCTGCATCTGTGAATTATTTAAAATTAAAAAATAATAGATGATACACCACTACTCGTGCACACCTTTAACCCTAGCACTGGGGAGGCAGAGGCAGGTGGATCTCTATGAGTTTGAGGCCAGCCTGGTCAACATAGTGAGTTCCAGGCCAGCCAGGGCTACATTGTGAGACCTTATCTCAAACAAATAATTAAAAAACAAACAAATACTTATCAATTAATCCTAGGAAAAGAGTTAGAAAATATAGCTGAATGGAAAGAGGAAAACTGCTGGGCGGCGGTGATGGCACACGCCTTTAATCCCAGCAGAGGCAGGCAGATCTCTGTGAGTTCTGGGACAGCCTGGTCTAGTTCCAGAACAGCCAGAGTTACAACAGAGAAACCCTGTCTCGAAAAACCAAAAAGAAAAAAGAAGAAAGGATAACCAAGAAGGCTGCCCATGTCACCCTACTGCCCAGCCGTACCCCTCCCCTGAGGGGCTAATCATTTGTTATCTGAATTCTTCTAAATAAATCCCCTCAAATAACCCACTCAGGGGCATTGTTTGGTAGTTGGCCTTTTTTCCCTTCTTAACATGATGTGAGGCTGCAGAGAGGGCTTGGGAGTTAAGAACCCTTGCTCTTCTTGCAGGCCTTGGGTTCAGTTCCCAGCGCCCACATGTTGGCTCAGTTCCACCGCATCTGACACCCTCTTCTGGCCTTCAAGAGACAAGACACATTCATGGACATATGCATACACACAGGCAAACACTCCTATACATAGTTGTTAGGTTTATGAAATAGCTCAAGGAGACACTGAGAGTAACACGGGGCCAATTTAAAGACGGGAGCTGTTTATTTCCCGTGGGATACATACTGACATTCCAGGGCTGACCAATTAAAGAAAAACATGGCAGCCCCAAATGTGGGTGCACAGAGGTTTTTAAGTGAAACATCAGACACTAGGGGGATCTCTCTGATTGGTCAGGACCTGAGCATGGGTACTTACCGGATTGTCTCCTTACATCTGGCAGGGAAGTGAGGGGTTCTCCGGAGAGTGGGGCAGGAGAGAGGCAGAAAGCTCTAATTGGCAGCAGCTGGCTTTGGGGCTTTCCAAGACTTACTGGGGACTCCCAAAGAGCTGAGGTCAGGGCTCGCCCATTATGAGGGGGTGCCCTGGTGGTCCTCTGAATAACATACAAATAACTGAATCTTTAAAACAAAGACAACAACGACAATATTTTGGATGTCTCTTCATGTCATTGAAACTTCTTACAATACTTTTAGATTTTTGGTATCCTCACATGGTATTCTATGAACATTCTGCAAACAGGGCCTTACTGTTGGATATACAAACATTTTCGATATTTTTCAAGAATATACCTCTATCTACATAGATAGCTGGTGCTTACTTTACTTACATTAGCTGGTTTGGTCTTCAGTGGAACCTCAGAGTTTTATGCTACTGCTGCTTCCATTTTATAAACTGGGATGTTTAAGCACAGAGAAAGCAGAGGAGGCTATTTGTACATGGTCACAGTAGCTACTAGACCAGGCAGTGGGGCTGCATTAGAACCCAGGCAGAGGAGGATCCAGAGTCTTTGGCTCGCTCTCCACTCTGTCGTCCTTCACATTCAGATGTGAATGCCCCAGCTGCATCTTCTTGTGCTGCTACCCTTAGTGAGCCCTTTGCTGTGAGGACCTAAGAGGGGAATAATAGGCTCAGAGGGCACGTGCATTTGACAGGTTCTTTCTCTCTCTCTCTGTCTTTGGTTTTTTGAGACAGGGTTTCTGTGTAACCTTGACTGTCTTGGAACTCGTTCTATAGACCAGACTGGCCTCGAACTGGGAGATCTGCCTGCTTCTCCCTCCCATGTGCTGGGATAAAAGGTGTGTGCCACCAGATACACACACCCCTCACCCCTTGGTGAATTTGACAGGTTTTCATGCATCTGTTCAGAATAGTTTCTGTTTTGTTTTTGATTCTGTGGCAAGGGCTCACTGTATATCACTGGCTAGCTTGTAACTCACTATATAGTCCAGGCTGGCTTCAGATTCACAGAGATCCTCCTGCCTCTGTCTCCCGAGTGCTGGGATTAAAGGTGCGCACCCGTCTGGCCACCTGGTTCTGGTTCTTGAATTCTCCAACTCTTATAGCCTGCACCCTTGGGACATCCTCAGCACAGGTTGACTCTGAGAGATTACTGAGTGGTAATCTGCCTCTGTGGGTTCTTACAAACTTCCCTATCCTGGGTCAGTTGGTCTTCCACCTCCAGGAAGCCTACCCAGACTCCGAGGCAATGGCCCCCTCACCGTGTTTGTGTCTCCTGAGGCAGACTTGGTCACTTGCACTCTGGCCCTTTGTGTCTAGTGCTGTGAGCTACTGCAGATAAGGTAGCAGCTGAATCATCCGTGCGTGCGTGGAGTCCCGCCTCAAGCTCCTGCCGGCAAGGACTGGAGGCTGTAGGCTCCGCTCCTGCCTCTTCCTCAGTCCTCAAGTTTTTCAGTACTTTGCTGACCAAGAAAAGCAAACCTTAAAAAATTCATTTCTGCCTGGTGTGGTGACACGTACCACACTTGGTGAGCCCAGCACTTGGGAAGGCAGAGGCAGGCTGATCTCTGTGAGTTCCAGGCCAGCCTGGTCTACAGAACGAGTTGTAGGACAGCCAGAGCTACGCAGAGAGACCCTGTCTCAGAACAAACCATTTCAGTCACTGCGTGTACATCCCCGGTCTCTCTGCTTCTTTCTTAGCAAGATCAGTAGAGCACCAATATTCACTGAGGCATGTGGTTGTTTTAAATTCAGTTCTGAGTTGTCCACTTTGCCTGCAGGAGCCCCTCTGTAGGCTGTGTGGTGGTGGTGGTGGTGGTGTGTATGTGTGTGTATGTTGAGAAACAGGGTTTTGATGTTGACTGCCTGTGGCTGAATGTTCAGTTCTGTCACTTAGTTTCCTAACTTTGGGCACCTCTCTACCTCAGTTTCTCAGCAAGTAGTGCAGCCAAGAAACAGCAAGTGTTAGCTTTACAGTGATAAGGAAACTCTTTTAAGCCCCAAACTGATAGACTAAGTAAGATTCACAAAGCTATAGTGACTCCCTGCTGATAAACTTCAGCAGATTCCTAACTCTGGTTCCAAATTATTTGTTAATTATCTGGAAATATCACATAATTGTACTTTTTTTAAAAAAAGAAGATCTTTCTTTTCTTTCTTTTTCCTTTTTTCTCTATTTTTATGAGTTCGGGTGTTTTGCCTGCATGCACATCTGGGCATCGTGTGCACCCAGTGCCCAGAAGAAGGTCTGACCTCCTGGGACTGGGTTACAGACAGTTGTGAGCTGTCATGGGGGTGCTGGGAATCAAACCTACCTCTTCTGGAAGAGCAGCCAGTGCTCTTAACTGCTGAGCTGTCTTTCCAGCCCCCCTTTTTTCCTCTTCATCTATTATTTATATCTGTGTGCATTTGTGTGAATGTCTGGGTATGTTTGTGTGTGTCAGTATCTGAGGAGGCCAGAGAGAATGTCAAATCCCTTAGAATGAAGTCACAGGCAGTTGTGAACTTCCATATGGGTGTTGGGAACTGAATTCTGGTCCTCTGCAGTAAGCACTTTTGATGCTGGATCCATCCCTTCAGCCCCCACATTTTGTGTTCTTTGGATAATGCCATCTTTGGCCGTATTTAGGTAATTATGGCTTATAGGATAGCCTAAAGAACAACGCCTTATGGAAATTGTCCCTGTTGAGTGGAGGGAAAAGTGAGCTCTCTGAGACCCATCGGCGTGAGACACTCGCTCCTACACAGCAGTCAGGGATGCCAGCGGCCGTTTTTTTGGGAATGGAACCTCCGGTCACTGTGCCCATCTGTCTCTCAAACAAGACAGAGAAATTAAGTGGCTCTCTTGAGGAATCCTAAGTTTCTCCTCTGTCATTCTACTTCCCTGTGCAGGATGATGGAATTTTCCAGGGTCCTGGGGCTGGATATGACCTCTAAGGGTCCTTAGATGTTTGGTGGAGATCTCCAGGACAGCAACATCCTGGCTGTGGAAAGATCACCCTTGGTGCCCCAGCAGGCCAAGTAGGTAAGATGAGAATCCCAGGAATCTCAGGCCAGAGATCAGAACACTCCACCCCTAGGCACCCAACACTTCCCTTCCAACCTCTTCTTCTCCTGTAAACCTTACAGGAAGGAGACTCTATCTTTTCTGGAAGCAGCTCCTACTGAGCCAGTTCCTCACCTTGGCCTGGCCCCTCCTCTCCCCTCTCCAGTGAAAGTGGAGCAGGAGCAATGAGCATGCGTATTGTTTACTCTAAGGATCCCGCCCCCCCCACCCCGTTGTCCCCCAAGTTCATCTTCCCAAGAGCCCTAAATGGGACACTGGCATTCCTATTTGACAGAAGAGGAGACTGAGGCAAGAACTCAGCTGGGCCACAGGAGTGAGACTAAAAGCCCCCACCCCACCCCAGGAGCTCCGCGTGTGGAGGGCAGGAAGAACGGCAGATAAGGGTGGCTTTTGAGTGCTCTGTGGGTCACTCACAACCCACCTGGGCACCACGGCCAGTTCTCTGGCCTTAGTTTGCTGCTGAGCAGGTTTTATTTAAAGCAAATGTTGCCTTTACTAATGTTAACTTGCAATGGAGGCCATGTGGGACAAAGGCAAATGGGAAATATTTCTCTTTTGGTTTTCTGAGACAGGGTTTTTCTGTGTAGCTCTCGCTGTCCTGGAACTCACCTCGTAAACCAGATTGGCTTCGAAGTCTATCTACCTGCCTCTGCCTCCCAAGTACTCGGATCAAAGGTGTGCGCCACCACCGCCTGGCTGAGAAATACATCTTTAATGAAGGAAACGACCATGGAGTGTCAGAAGGTCTGGACAATGGAGTTTGTCAGTTCACAGCTTGAACTGGGCTCTGAGCCCAATTCTCTTTCTTCTCTAGCCTCAGTCTTGTGATCTGTAAAATGAGAACATACACCTACATACATGCATGTACACACATAGACACACACACACACACACACACCTTCCCCTATATGTTGGGGACATGTCTTGCTATGTAGCTCAGCTTCAAACTCATGATTCTCCTGCCTCAGCATTCCAAGTGCTGAAATCACAGTTATAAGCCACTGTGCCAGACGATATGTTCGCAGTCTTTGACACATTTGCCCCTGAACACCTCTTAGGGTGGCTAAAATTCCACTGCTACCTCAGCTCTTGCCCTGGTGCCTCCTGACCCCTGTCTGGTCCACATCACCAGGTGGAAGGGCCTGAGTTTCCAGGTCTGGGTTTCGGAAGACTCAGATGGGAACCCAGGTGGGCAGGGAAGGGGCACAGTGCCACAAGGACAGGCTGCTCCCTCTTTGGCCCCTAGGTCCACCCTCCCCCAACTGGCTGGGGGCCTGGCCTGAGATCAGAGGTCCACCAGCGTCAGCCTGCACCCTGCCCAGCGCGTCAAGAGGCGCCTTCTCAGCACAGAACAATGCCGGTTCTTTGAAGGACTGGGCAGCAGGGGATGGGTGTTTCTCCAAACACAGGGCCTCCTTTGCAAAACAGGCTTTGATTCCCAGGCCCCAGGTGCCTGTTGGGCGGCAGTCGGGTGGCTGGGGGCTTTGTTTGGCAGGAAGGGGGGCCTTGGAGACTCAGGAACAAAGGCGGGGACAGAGCTGGATGGAGTTGTGGTGGCCTGGGCAGGCAATCAGGCAGGCAACCACAAAGGTGGGGGTGGGGTCTGTACATCTCTGGCAGTCCCTCCTCAGCCTGGCCCACTGGGGCAGTTCCTGTTTTCCTCTCTTGGTGGGTTGCTTGGTGGGTCCTAACTCTATCACGAAGACAGCATGTACAGTTGGGCTTCCGGGTTGGCCCGATGGTTCTTGGGTTCCAAAAAAAATTCTAATTTGGGAATGAAGTTGGTAAGACTTGAGATCAGAATCCAAGAGGCAGGGACCAGAGAGCCCAGAACAGAGAGTCCCCTGGCTTGTGCATCAAGTCTTAGAATATTGTGTTAAAAGTTAGGCATCTGACTTGTGTCAAATATCATGCGGGCTGCTGGAGACTCCTGGGTCTCTACTTACCCCCCATCTCCCCAACTGATAGTACCTGAAGCCCCCAGTAGCCCGCTGAATGCATCGCTGCTCACTGTCTCCTTCCTCACTCTGCTCGGCCACCTTGGGGCTGATCCAGAACTGAGGACTCCATGGCCACAGGCTTGGGCGGGGCTGACTCCCAACCTCTTTCAAGCCATGGCTTAGATCTTCCGTTCTTCAAGGCAGCTCACTAGGCTCCCCAACCCTGAATCTGATCCCCCAGCCTACATTTGTTCTCACAATACCTGCACCTCTTACGACAGACTCCAACTACTCAGGGTGGTGTTGACTTTACCAGACGTAATGCAAGATCCACTAGGTCCGGTGCCTTGGCCAGTTTTCCTTACACATGTAACTCGATCTAGACTCTGCTAGACTCTAGATAGAATCAGCATTTACAATCAACTGACTGTGTAAAACAGATTACCCTCTACGATGTGGAGGTGGATCTCTCGCACAGTCTGTGGATGGATTAAGGGCAGAGCCTGATATGTCTCCCCAAAGAAACACTTCTGCTTCAAGAATGCAACAGAAGCCCCACCTGAGCTCCTCACCAACTGGCCTGCCCTGTAGATTTTGGGCTCAGGGCTGTAACAACAGTTCTTACTACAGAGAAAGAGAGAGACAGAGACAGAACAGAGGAACAGAAAGAAATGTTAAAAAAATACTATAAGTTGAATTATATAAAAAAAAAATCACTGTTTCTGTTTTATAAATGATTAAATTTTGGTAATTTTATATGGTTCAACCTAATATTTGTGAGATGAATACATGAATAGCCCTCAAAACTTGTCTTTCATTGAAAAGAATACTAGGGGGACTGGAGAGAGAGCTCAGTGGTTAAGAGTACTTGCTGTTCTCCCGGAGGATCCAGATTCGATTCCCAGCACTCACACGCAGGCGAACAACCGTCTATAACTCCAGTTCCAAAGGATCCAGTGCCCTTTTCTGGCCTCTGGAGGCACTGCATGCATGTGGTATACAGCCATACATGTAGACAAAACACCCATACACAGAAATAAAAATAAGTAAAATCTAAAAAAAAAAAAAAAAAAAAAGAAAGAAAAGGAAAAGAAAGAACATAAGGAAGAAAAGAAGAAGACTAGGACTCAGAGACACATAGCTAGGCAAGGTGCCATGTGCCTATAATCCTGGCACACTTGTGGGGAATAGGGGCGGGAGGAGCAGGAATTGGAGGGTATTCTCTGCTGCATAGTAAGTTTGAGGCCAGCCTGGGCGACACGAGACTCTATTTTTAAACAAAGCAAAGATTCAAAGAAGTAAAATGGTAGTGGTTGGGATTCAATCTATAGACGCAATCCAATGGTAAATAATATCTTACAAATATCCCTGACTAACATGGCAGCTTCTCTGATTAATCTGCTTTGAGCATACCTAAGCAGAACCTGCTACCTCTTTTGGGGCCTTAGTTTGCCAGGTCAGTGAAATAGTGATAGGACAGTCAGAAAGGCATAAATGCCTTTCAGCCGCAAGTTCTCAAGCTTCCAGGCAAATAGCAGTTCTCCATTGCTCTTCTGACTGCGCCTCAGATAGACTTCCTTGGGCCCAGAGATTCTGTCCATGGGACTGATGAACACATCTAGTTCCAGCCCTAGGGGAGTCCCAAAGGGAGCTGGACAGAGGAGCCCTGCTCCTAGGCTCACCTAAGACTGCAGGTGCTCGGTAGGCAGCAGGTCACAGGAGTCTGGGGCAGAGGTGACCTTGGAATAGTCCACCTGAGCACAAAGCAGGGTTTGGCCAGTTAGTGACCCAGCGACTTTGGTACCTGTATGTCAGGGTCCCTACAGGTAGAATGAGAGCATAATATGCTTTCTTTCTCTCTTTTTTAAAGATTTATTTATTTTGTTTTATGAGCGTGAATGTTTTGCCTGCCGGCATGTATGTACACTAAGTACATACTTTAATTGGATTACCTAAAACTGAGTTACAGATGGTTGTGAGCTGCCATGTGGGTGCTAGGAATTGAACCTGGATCCTCTGCAAGAGCAACAAGTCCTCTTAACCGCTGAGCCATTTCCCCAGGCCTGAATAATATGCTTTCTGAAGCTAAATGAGCTAGTCTGCACCAGGGTTTTGAGTTCTGAGTGCTGACTGGATAGCAGTGGTCAATACCAGTACTTTATGTGGCTAATGTTGCCACAGGTCTGGAGATTTTCCAGAGGCAGGAAAAGAAGGTGTCCATATTTGTTTCAGAGCCCGACTACCCTCATCCCTCCAGGAGCATCACTTCCAATGCTGTCTCCCCTAGAAGAGAATCCCTTTAGAGTAATTCCTGTGGCTTTGCTTCGGTGGGTACACCTTCAGGTGTGGCCCTGGGTGGGGGGGGGAAGTGTTCTTTGCTCAGAGCTGAGCGCTCATTCTGGTTGTTAAAAACACAAAACCAAAAGAAAACAGCATTTCAGACTCCTGGAAATGATATTGGTGGCAGGTAATTACGATATTTGGAATTTTTTGCATACGCTGGTGTTTATCCTAAAACTGTAGGTGGCAGTTACGCTAATCCAAGTTTAAACAGGTGAAGAGAAACAGGTCCAGGGTGGAGACACAGCACAGTCCCTGTAAAAGCCACTTCCTCCCTTGCTGTGAAGATGGCTCCCTAGTTTGGTTTGGTTTCCAAGGTAGAGACACAAGACTATATTCTGGGATGGGGGAAAATTTTCTCTTTATATGCTTATTTACTTATTTATTTATTTATTGCTTAGATTCTCATTGAACAAGCTACATAGTCCAGGTTGGCCTTGAACTTGTGATTCTCCTGCTTTCAGTTTCTGGAATGCTTTAGTTCAGGGCATGAGCCACCATACCCATTCCTATATGCATTTAATTTTTTTTTTAAATTACATTTTTCTCATTTACTGAACTTGACAGCAGGTGCCTTTACCTGCTGAGCAATTTTATGGGCCCTATAGATGCATTTTTTAAATAGCAGAAAGTAATAGTATTTTCTTATTATTTAGAGATACGTAAATAGAAAATTTAGAAAATGTTTCCATGTTGAAGTTGCTTGCTCAGATTATTTTTAACCAATAATGGTATGAGATCAAAGGGACCACAGCCCCAGGGAACTGTCCTGAACTTCAACATTCAGGATAGCTTCCTTCCTGCACGGGGGCTCAGCTTTGCCTGGGTCCCTGCTGGGAGCTAACATGGACCTTCAGTATCATCTCTCAGACATTGGTGGCTCCTGAGCCTTTCCAGAGCCATCCACTCTCCCCAGCCCCCAAACTGTCTGGCTCACACTGGTCCAGGAGGTTCTGAGTACCGGCGCCTCCAACAGCTTTTCTTGTTATCTGAGCCTGCGTGTGCACCTAGGAACCTCAACCTCCTGCCCCTTCCCAGCCTGCTGGGTTACAGTGTGTCCTTACAGAGAGAATAAACAGAGGAGGTGACAGTGTCAATAAATGTCTCCATGTGGCCTTGGCTAACACATATGCTTTTCCACTAAGAGACAGGTAAATCTGTGCTTGTGGCCTTCCCTACAATACACACAAAAATAAATATTAAGAAGACAGGAAACAGTAACGAAAACAAGGAAAAGAACAAAAAGGAAAGGAATGTCCCTTATGGTCTCTGAAAGAGATCTTAAAGAACCAACTCTGTGCAATACAATGTCCTGGTCCTGGACTTTTGTTGTGAGAAGGACATTTGGAGCAGAGCCAAGGTGATCTGGTAACATGGACTTCCCAGTCGCAGACAAATGATTTATGGGAGTGTATCGTTTAATACATTAGTTAATGAAGGGACCTATAAGATGTTACAGCTAGTTCAGAGTAAATTAAGAGACCCACACTTTGGGGCTGGATGGGTGGCTCAGCAGTTAAGAGCACATACTACGATTCTAGAAGATTGGTGTTCTATACCCAGAATCCATATCAGGCAGCTCACAAGGGCCTGTCACTCTAGCTTTGGAGGGCTCTGACTCCTCTGGCTCCTGTGGATACCTACACTCATATGCAACAAACACACACACACACACACACACACACACGCACACACACACACACACACAAAGGAAAAAATTGGGAAGTACAGTGAAAAATTCTCATTAAGCATGGGTTCTGGTGGACTCCACATGGCACACCGGTTGTTTCGTCCCTCCATGGTTTTGCTTCTATGGGTGATTCAGGAGAGAGCAGCGTGCTATTCAGCTAGGAAAACTGGCTCAAGTTCGACTTCACTCTGTGGTTGGGTAGCCTCGGGCCAGTCTCTCTGCGCCTGTGACCCATGGCTTACAAAATGGGACCAATGATGATCGATGAGGTTATGGGAGGAAATGACACACACCAGGTCTGGCACAGGGATATGCAGTTCCTTTCCTCCGTCTGAACACTACTCTCGAGACTCCCTAAGACATACTAATTTCTCCAGTAGAAGCTGCTTCCCATTTCAACTACCTGGCACTGAAGAGAATGCATTGTCTCACTGTTCAGGAAGCCAGAGTGTGAAATGAAGGTTTCAGAGGTTAAGTTGCTTCTTAAGGAGCTAGAGAATGTGTCCAGCCCTTCTCTAGCTTCTGGTGTCCCAGGCTTACAGGTAGACTTACAGGTAGAGCGATGAGCCTGAGTTTGTTTGTTTGTTTCTGTGGGTCTTTTTTTTTTTTTTTTTTTTTTGAGACAGTTTCTCTGTTGTAACTCTGGTTGTCCTGGAACTCATTCTGTAGACCAGGCTGGTCTTGAACTCACAGAGATCCAGCTGCCTTTGTCTCCCAAGTGCTTGGGATTAAAGGAGTGTTCTACCACTACCCGGTGTATCTTGCATTTTTAACCTTGTCTTTTTGTCTATTTCTGAAGAACCCCAATTGGTCCAGGACATAAGTTGTTTTGTTTTTGTATTAGATCACTTGCTGCCCAACCATCCATGATGATTCTCTCCCCAGGGATATATAAGGTATGGTATATGGGTCCCAAACAGACTTGGCAGAAGGTTATGTCTGTGTTGCCAAAGTTCTCAATGAATGACTTGGATAAAAGTCTCAATAGAGGGAACACTATGCCACTATGGTCACATAATAGATGACAGACAAGAGAATTAGCTGGCTATTCAACAGAATCAGCTGCAACATTGACTCTACAGAGAGAGATAATGAAAGCTGTGGGCATTTCAAACACACACACACACACACAAAAAAAAACTAAGAGAGAAGGAGTTCTTAAGTGGCTTGCCAATCATCAGATAGAGCTTAAATCCCAAAGTTAGGACTTAGCAGAATGAAGTTTCAGCGTTGACAGCACTCCTGAGTGACACAGGTCTGTTATGCTAAGCTCAGGGTCCTGGTTGGGAGAACACGGGGCCTGGGAGTATAGTACATGGTAGAGTACTTGCCTAAGCGTGTGTGAAGCTTTCTGTTCTGCTCCTCCATCTCCACCCAGGCACATAAGATGGAGACACACAAGATGGGAATATCTATGCGTTTGGGCTCTTCAGAATTTTCTGTACTATCAAAAAATGCAGAGGTGACCCACCTTCTCCTAACATGAGATAGCAACCATCACTTCCGTGCAAGAGATACTGAAGAACGTTCTCTCCCACCAGGTTACAGGGGCCCCACTGGGGCTCTCTGTAAGAGTCCACCTTCACCTCCTTTCCTGGCAGTCAGACTGATAACTGGAGTCTAGCTGCACCATGACTCAACCAGGGTCTTATCTGGGAGGAAAGAGACTACTCTTCAGAAGAACAGCGAGAATTAAGCAGCATAGATATGTGGCAGACTGTATTTTTTATGCTACTATATAAAGAGATCTAGAATTTAAGACTGGGATTTTATTCCTCTGTCATGGATCCAGGGTATGGCACAAACTTGATGGCTTAGGAAGCTTCTAGAAGCATGGAGAAAGTGATAGCCCATTTCAAGCAAGGCTGAAATACCTGAGTTGCTTTAATACATAGTGGAGATGGGAATTAAAAGGTTCAAGGAAGTGGGTGTGTAAGAGGAGATGTACCATTTGAGTCCAGAAGACATGTCAGAGGGTTATAATCCACAGGGAGACACAGGAGACTAGGAATTCATCAGTTTACTAAAAGTATGTGAGAGAGGCATGAGGGAGATTACGTTCACTGCAACTGTCTCTTCTGAAAGCCTAAAAATGGTGATAGAAGAGCTGGTTCCAGAGTGTGGCTTAGTTGTTGGTAGAAGTGGAGGCAAATAGAAAGTAAGCCTTGAGTCTGGATCCACGCTGCTGTGTGCTTATAATTTCAGCCCTTGGGAAAGGAGGCAGGGGGTTGAGAGCTCAAGGTCTATGGACCATGTAAGAGTCCTTGTTCCAAGCAACCAACCCAACAACTAAACAACTACATAAACAGCTAGGAAGTCATAGTTGTGGCAACCAGCAGTATTAGAAAGGTATCCAAGGGAGCATGAGTTGTGGACATGGTTACAGAGACATCACTACAGGCAAAACAGACAGCACAGTGAGCAGAGCATCAGAAGAAAGCAAGGATGTTCACACTGAAGGTTTGGAGTGGTTGTGCCCACAATTATAATCTCCTTGCTTTGCTTCTGGACCTGATAGAGTATTCAGATCTTTGTGTTAGCAGAAGGGAAAGCCTGTTGACTAAAGAGGTGGATGGAGGTCTCCAGGGGAAGGGGCTGGGATGATAAGGATGACCTGTGAAGACCTATCTACTTCCAGGACTGTTGAGTTTAGGATCTGAAGCTGGCATTGATACTCAAAGACCCAAAGTATCACTGTGGCCCCTGTATTAAAGTGGGGTCATTTGAGGGATGGTTACTAATAAATGGAGTTCAGAGTCCAGCTCATAGTGGTCCATTGCAAATACAAGGTCACTTCTCTGGTTTCTTGTTACATTTTTATTATCTATTTTCTGTGCAGGAGTTGGGGGAGGGGCTGGCATACACAAGCTGTAGCACCCCTGTAGACCTCAGAGGACAACTGTGGGAATTGATTCTCTTTTTCTACCATGTGGGATTGAACTCAGATCATCAGGCTTGGAAGCAAGTGTCTCTACTTGCTGAGCCATCTTTCTGGTTCTTTCTTTGGTCTCCTAATGTACAAGTGGGTTGAAATATTAGGAGGATGAATTAATCCCCACACAAGGTCACTGGCCTGTGGAAATATTAATGCTATTTTTTTTGATGATGTTATTTATTTTGTTTTTGTTTTTCAAGACAGAGTTTCTCTGTTGTAACTCTGGCTGTCCTGGAACTCACTCCGTAGACCAGGCTGACCTTGAACTCACAGAGATCCTCCTGCCTCTGCCTCCCAAGTGCTGGGATTAAAGGCATACACCACTTGGCTTCATTAATGCTATTTTTAAAGATCTCAGGATGTGTGGTTTCCTAGGGGCCAGAATAACAAATTAAGCCAACGGATCCTAGAGTGTGACTATAGACAAACTATTAAATAAAAGTCTAAACCAAGCCCCTGATGGTCTTCTGTCTTCACCAGAACACATAAATATGGACTAAGGGACATGTACGCAGTTATTAGTTTGGAGTTCAGGTACATAGTATGCAGTTACCAGTTTTGGTCATTTTTTTTTCCTCTCAAGAACGGTCATGACAAATCATATTTATACAGGATGAACAATACACACTCCTACTTTTACTCCAGAGCTATGTTTATGCCGTTCCTTGCTCTTTGTCACAGTAGAGACTGAAGACTGTGGCTCACCTGGACATTCCACAGAACATTCATTACACCAGTGACATCATGCTGTCTGGAAGTATAAAGAAGAAATGGCCAGCCCACTGCAGGCTGATAAGACGTGCTACAGAGGTCGAGGTGAAAAGCCTTACAAAGATTCACAAGACTACTGTATCAGTGAGAACGTTATTGCACTAGGAGTCAGGGGCATGCTGGAATGTTCAATCCAAAGCAAGGGATGATGGGTTGCTGGTACCCTGTTGTTCCTGGAACCATGAAGAGGGAGGCACACTGCCAGTTAGGCCTCTGGGTTAGTTAGGTAGCACACATCTCATAGCTGGGGACATTTCTACAGCCCACATAGTGGAAGACAAGCAGGACCTCCACCTTGCATGGGGCCTGGGGCAGGGAAGGATCTTCATCAGGCCTAGATTGCAGTACACGTTGGTACTGGAGATGGCAGGGTGGAAACAGGTGACTGTGGCTTATGCTACCTGGGAAAAAAATCTCAGTTCAGGCCCTAGGGTTCGGGGACAAGGCTATGGGGTCCATAAAGAGGACTGAATTCCTTTAGAAAACAGTTCCTGTGCGATACATCTGCGATGGCCACGGGACAACAGATGACCATGTGTGTTAACTTACTTTCTTTGTTGCTTTGAATAGGATTCCTGACAAAAAGCATCTTAAGGAGGAGCGGTTTATTCTGGCTCACAGTGCGAGGGCACAGTCTATAGTGGCGTGGAAGGCATGGAGGTCACATGACATCCACAGTTGGGAAGCTGAGAGGCGAGTGACGGTGTCCAGTTCCTTTTCACTTTTTTATTCAGTGTGGGACCCCAAGCCCGTGTGGGGGAGCTGCCCACGTTGAGGGTGTGCCTTTCCATCTCGGTTAACTCAGTCTTGAAACTCCCCACACAGGCAGCTCAGAGGTTTGTCTCCTAGGTGATTCTAGATCCTGCCGAGATCGACAATCAGTATTGTCACACCGTATATCTGGAATCTCCTGTATGTCCTGTGCTCTGTTGGAACCACTGCATCAAGTTCAGCTGTGATGAAATGATAGATCTGTGACCTTCCCTGAGTGGGACCTCAGGGCATGAGTAAGCTGCAGGAGCAAGCATCCTTGCTTCCAGAGTCACCCACCAGGGTTGCCCCAATGATCCTCCATGTCTCTACGGGTGCTCGGTATTACTGCTCAAGAGAGTGCGGCCAAATCCGAGCTTCTTTTGTGGTGAGACTCTGTAAAGATGGACACTGGCCTCTTGACTTGGATTCTGAAACCTCTACGTGGTTTCATGGATTCAGAAAAATACAAGGGTTTAAGAAACAAGGGATGAAGTAGGAATGGCCCCATTCCTGTCATTCCAATGACCCACTGGGAGACCTATTTCCCATCCCTGCATGCCTAGCTCTGCAAGGTTAGAGGTCCCGGTTCTAGAGATTGAATAATCTTGCTAAAAACACGCACAGCAAGGCCAGGTGTAATAGTTCACACCTTTAAGTCCAGCACTTGGGAGGTAGACAGGCGGATCTTTGTGAGTTCAAGGCCAGCCTGGTCTACATAAGAAAATCTTTTAAAAGTAAAAAACTATTCACCATTTTAGCAGGGACGCTTGGTGTGGGGCTTGCAGTTTTTGTGTTTTTTTTTTAAATCCCCAGGACTCATGCAGATGCCAGACGGATGTGGCAGCTTGCCTGTAACCCCAGAGTTTGGAAGGCAGAAACAGGGGATCCACAGGGCAGGCTGGTTAGTCAGACCCGCTCTATCTGTGAGCTCTGAGTTCTATTAAGAGACATTTCTTCAATGAACGAGGTGGAGAATGATCCAAGAAGTCACCCAACAACAGCCTTGGGGCCCCGCACGCCTGTGCACACACGTGCACGCCACGCACAGACATGTGCATGTACATACGCATATGTGAACATACATACACACACTCACACTTATACACAAAAGAAAGAAAGAAGAGAATGTGTGTGGAGCTGAGGTAGCCCTTCGGGACCTCCAGCACTTGTGACCGAGTGGGTAAGGTGTGATGACCAGGAAAGAGGCCCCTCCTACCTGACTGGCCAAGGTGTCGGTGACAGTGAGAAAGATTCAGAATTGATGGTGGCAAGGGGGATGATCTGTACCTACTCAAACCCGGAGGTCGGCTGCAGAGCAAGGGTCTGTCATTTGTCTCCTGCTGTCCCTCTTCCACGTCTTCTCCTTAGGAAGCTTGGAGAGGTGCAGCCCTGCAGCGTGTGGGTGGCTGGTGGAAACTCAGAAGCCATGTCACTAAAGAACCGGCCAGTCAGCTGTGAGGGCACGGCGTCTGGGGGCCGTTGTCAAGCTCTCTGGGCAAGATCCAGGAAAATGACAAGAACACGGGTCCCAGTGTGGGACTTTTCTAGTGGACCATTTTTGCTTGGGCAGTTTCTCGTCTCAGCTGAAGGCGTCACCCTGCCCAGTCCCCTCTGCTTCCCCATGGTCTTTCCCTTGCTATGCAACTTTCCTACAGGACTCAAAGTGAAGTCTTCATTGTAGTACTGTTACTTTCTAGCTGTGTAGACCCGAGGGGGTGTTTTCCCCATTATAAAACAGAAGGACGCTGCCTGCTCTCGGAGGCCTTGAGGTTAGAGGAGATGCTGCATTCAGCTGGCCTCGGCACTTTCCACACTGTGAATGGGACCAACAACTGTGGCAAGCTCTGCTGGGCTGCCGTGGGGACTCCTCTACCCTGCCCTGCTAGGGTGTTTTCAGAAGAACAAGGGCCTCCTGGGTCCTCTCATCGCTCAGCTCTGGACTGACAGGGACTTAGATTTGTGTTTTACCATTAGCATCTGTATGGCCTTGAGTTTGTACTTGTCTCTCTGTGCCTTCGTTTTTTTTTTTTTTGAAATCTGTAAAATGAGGTGTGAGTAGGCTTTTTCTGAAGTGATTTAAGGCAAATTGCTCATGGTAGTGCTTGGGAACCAGGAAGTTAGGGCTAATGTGCTTACTTAATGTATTTCTTGAGCAGTTACTTTGTATTGTGCTTACTTAATGTATTTCTTGAGCAGTTACTTTGTATTCGGCTCTAAGTTCCTAACTTGCGTCACAAACAGCGAGATCGAGCTCATTTATAGAGTTAGAAACAGCGCCCTGCACTGCGTAAGGAAGAACTTGAGGCTCAGAGGGGTGAAGTGATTCGTCCAAGGTTACACTGTTGGAACTGAGACTTGAACCCAATACTCACCAGCTTCTAAAAGCTTGTCCTGCACAGGGCAGCTTTCTGGAGCCATCATCAGTCAGCGGTTGAGAAGGACTTGGTAGAATCCTAAAATCTTGCTGTCCTGTGACTCTGTGTTTCCTCACACGGCCATGGAACGGAGGACCGAGGCTTACAGCAATAGCATAAGCAACATTAAAGCTCGGGTCACCTCAGGCATTCGGGGTTCTGTTTTGTGGGTATAGGAGGCGGAAGATCATCACAGGCTCCTTTGGGAAGCCAGTCTCTCCCTGCTGGACAGACTCCAGAAGTCAACGGGCCCAGGATTGGTTTCTTTACGGTAGGCCCTAGAGCTTTGACCTCTGTACTTCCCTGAAGAATCCTCATCTTCATCATCTCTCTGTTGTCAAACTCTTGGGACACGTGAGCAAATAGAGGTAGGGCAGAAGCCAAGAGGAAGAGCAACTGTGGGGCTGGACCCCTGCCCCAGGCCCTCTCACCTCAGGCCTCCCTCTCCATGCAAGCGTGGCTGGGTGCACTGCTTCCCCAGGCTGGTGGGCATGGAGTTCCGAGGAGCCGGGCTCACAGTCAGATAACCAACCAGTCGTGACAGCAGCAGGTCCACCTGCTGCAGCTGGTGGTGTCTGTGTTGGATTAGAAGCCTGCTGTGTATATGGCACCGGTGTAGGTAGTCAAAGAAGTCAGGTGTTCCGCTGACAGCTCTCAAGAGGGCGTTGGGGGAGGCAGTTTGGGCTAATCAGCACTCTCCAGGAAGCAGCAGAAGTCATGATAGGCAGGGTTGCTGTGAGTTCTTAAACCTCCCTAGGTGCCAGATCTTGTTTAATCAAGAGAGAGGAATTGTTAGAATTCCCAAGTGTGTGTGTGTGTGTGGGGGGGGGGTGGTTAGGGACTGTGTGACTTCAAAGTTCAGGCCTATGTCTCTTTCTGTTTCAGACTTTATCTCTCGGTGTCTCTGTTTCTCTCTCTGCCTTTTCCTCTGTGGCTCTCACTTCCCGCTCTGTTTTATTTATGTGTTTTTATGAGACAAAATCTTTCTGTATAGGCCTGGCCAACCTGATGCTTGCTTTTGTAGCCTAGTCCAGCTTTCAACCCACAGCAATCCTTCCGCCTCAGCCTTTTATTTATACCTTTCTCTGTTTTTTAAAAAAAATTTTGTTTGTTTGTTTATTTTGTGGTTTTTTGAAACAGGGTTTCTTTGTATAGCCATGACTCCCAGAACTCGATCTGTAGACCAGGCTGGCCTCAAACTCAGAGTGCTGGGATTAAAGCTGTACGCCACCACTGCCTGGCTATTCAAGCCTCTCTTGGTGGAGATATGAACCTCTACCTGTGAATGACTGATGGCTGAACATGGTGCCCTGGCTCCAACAGGCCATGCCTTAACCAGGCCACCTGGCTCCTCAGGTTCCCGCTCCAATCTTTGGATTTGGGGCTTGGAGTATTGGAATTTGAAGCTGCTGGTGGTGTGGCTGATCCTACCTAGCTGAAACACCGGGACCTAAGGAAGAGGAGAAGACTTTCTGAGTGGATTTAGAGGAGAGTGATCAAGAGAGTGAGTTTGACAGGTCCTGTGAGGGTGAGAGAGAAGCTGCAGGCTTAATGTGTATAGGTAGCAGAATTATAACACAGAGGACATAGCTTCTTAGAATATCCAAGAGAAAGTGTGTTGAAGCAGAGACGGAGCCCAGTTCTGCCACAGGAAACTGAGGCCAGGATGGGCAGCATCCAGCGATCTCCACACCCTTTGAATTAACCTTAAGGCAGAGATGGGAACTGAGAGCTGTCAGAAGACAAACCCGAGACTTGCTGCCTCAATTTAAGCATGGGAAAAATATGGTACAGTGAGCTTATGACAATCCTAGGCAAATGTCCAGAAATTCCTCTTCTAAGCAAGGGATTATTGGGAGCCAAGATGGGTTGACTTAGGTCAAGGCATGACTGTCTGCCAAACTTCCCTTGCAGGAAGGGTAACCAGAGCATGTTGTGGGAAAAAGACCACAGGTTCTGAATTGTAAAAAGGACTGCGGCGTTCTAAGAACGGCATTGATGGAGCCTGGACCTACCACACCCTGGCTCCTTACATATGAAAATTATAGGCTGCCTTTTATAGCAGAGCCGACACAGATGCTGCCAAATATACCTCATGGTCAGTGGTGCAAGAGTGGCCCTGGACGCTCTACCGAGGAAGATGAGAAGAGAGGTAACGTTAGTCCAGTAAAGCAGCTTTGTAGAAAAGGCTCTGAGTTTGCCCAGGAAGGAGAACATGAGGGTTGTTTCAGAGGCTAACCATAAAGACACTTAAAGGCTGAGGCAAGAGGATCCTGAGTTCAAGGAAAGCCTGGGAAATATAGTGAGACCCTGTCTCAACATGAAGGTCTGCAGGATGAGGGGCTAGATTCCTGGTCAGACACTGACATCTTGGTTAGTTAGGCTGCAAAGCCTTTTCTCCCTCCTCCCCCTTCTCCTCCTCCTCCTCCTCTTCTTCCTCCTATTCTTCCTTCTCTTCCTCCTCCTCTTTCTTTTGATTTTTTTTTTTTTTTTTTTTGAGACAGGTTCCCAATGTAGTCCTGGCTGTCCTGAAACTAGCTCTGTATGTAGACCAGGCTAGTCTCAAACTCAGAGATGTGCCTGCCTCTGCGCCCCACCCCCCATGTGTTGGGATGAAAGGCGTGTGCCACCATGCCCAGTTTGTAAAATTTTTTGGTGTTTCTCACACTTATTTTTTTGAGGGTACGTAGGGAAATGTTGGCCAAATCATAGGGTGGCCCAGGCTCTGTGTGGCTAGTTACAGCCCCTGCCCAGAGTAGAAGGCATGGCTTGACTGTTGTGTAGGGCTCTGCTGCCTGTGTGACCCACAACATCAGGCAGCTGTGTAGACTACCAGCTGTGGGCTGGACTAGTTAACATTCTCCTCCACCTGCAAATATTGAACCCCAAGGAATGGTTTTTGAGCTAATCTGTTTATTGTAGAGCACACAAAAGCAGAATAAGCAAAACTAAGCCAAAAACATTTTTAAAAAAAAGAAAAAAAGAAAAGAAAGAATGGAAGAAAATATAGGCAAAAATAAGTATAAGAAATCACTTGAGCACCAAGTGTTGGTAAGGAGCTAAATGCTTCATGCCCGTGGAAAAGTTACTCAAAAGATCTAGGGGACCAGTTTCTTCAAAGTGACACTTGGTGGGTCTGGGATTTGTCCGTGTTGAAGGGAGGGACTGTTCATGTGGGCAGAGCCCCCAGGTGCCGGATGCCTTTCCAAGAGCGAATACTAGCAAAGGGTGGAGCCGCAGCCGTACGTGTCTCACATGGGCACTGATATTTTCAGTCCCTGAAGACGTATTATCTCAGCTTCCCAACATGGAAGGAAAGGTTTCAGATACCAACTATCTCGTTTGCACATTAGTGCAAGCCTGTCCAGGTGGCTATCAGCTAGCAACTTGGCTCATTTACAGCTGTATTACAAGAAACAGCTCAAAGCAGAGTGAGAGCTGTCAAAACAGTCACATTAATCATCATTAAAATACCAGTTTACTTAGATTCACAAGAATCACAGCATGTTTCCAGTGACCCTCGCTGGGTCTGCTCTGGGTGCGCCCTGTACAGAGAGCTGAGGTAGGGAATATACGTCTAAGTTGTGAGAGAAAAATCCTGCCAGGTGCCCTATGACCCCCATTTGCTCCTGCACTGCCTCCTACTTCCGCTCTTGATATGGCCATTTCCGTGGAAGCCTCGGAGTTAACGGTTGACCGCTCACTAGTTCAACCGCTTACTGTGGGTGACCTCGAACACGTTAGTTCCCACAGGCATGTCTTCATTTGAAGGCAGGGATAAGAGCAGTTCATAACATTAGAGCTTTTGGTTTCTGAGCTGTGATTTATAGTGAGAAATACGTTCTATGTCAAGAACCACTGACATGCACATTTATACATGTATAGATGTGTATGTATGCATATGTGTAACTAGAAAAATTAAAATTTCCAAACAATTCCCTATCTTAGTGATGAGCTAGATCTGTCCTATTCCGTGCGCTTCCATCGTTTCACTAAGCAGAACATTGATTGAGAGCCAGGAGGTTGATTCGATTGGCCTACTGGCAGTTCATTGTCTACATTCGGAAAGCACTGGGCTCCAACAGGAATAATGCCACATTTAGCTTCAAATACAGCAAGTTTCTCAGACTCCATCGTGTTTGCAGAGATCTGCCTTCCAGCCAGGGTGGTGGTGCATGCCTATAATCCCAGACCTCGAGAGGACGAGGCAGGAGGATTGCTTGGACTTTCCAGGGAATTCCAGAAAGCTCTTCACCCTATCCCCCAAGAGAACTGTTTCGAGTTTGAAGACATCAAGAAGAGAATGGCCACGATCTTCCATTCCTGAACTTCATCCCTCTCCCCAGCCCAGCCTTTGCTCATTCATTCATTATTGCCTCACTAACTTCATTAATTCATCATTTACCTTTTTTTTTTTTTTTTCCCTGCGAGAGAGATTCCTGTGACAGTCTGCAGACAGCTCCGTGGAGTCGGCTCTCAGGAACCTTTGCTCTCTGAGCCATCTTACCTGCCCACCATTTTTCATAAATTTCAGTTCTGAAGAGATGTTCTAGAATCTTTTATGTTCTGTAAGTCACGGGAAAGAGGAAATGGGCCTGTTTCTTGCAGTCCTCAAGAGAGACATGGCAATTTTAAGTGTAAATGACAGGTGAGTTGTTAGCGTTTTCCAGTCATGTGTGTGCCTGGGCGATGGGTCTGGCGGCCCTTCAAGGCCTCTGTCTTGGAAACTGATCAGAGGTCAGGGAAAGGAAGCCATGAGGAAGTTTTGGGTATTTGTAGATGGGTGGCTGAGGCTCGTCTTCCATCTCCTGTTCCACTTTGTGTGGCAGCGGGGTTGAGCTCCTGCCAGGCCCTTAAGGGAGTAGAAGGAAACCCCATGTATTGGGTTCTGTGACTCCACAGCCAAAGCAACTCCAGTGTTTTATTCAATGGGATTCTCCAGAGGGTTTATTTTGAAAGAAGAATCCCCTGCCCCCTCCCTAAAAAGTACAAAAGAACAGATTCCATTGTTGATGACAAATATTTTTCTTAATCCCTAAACTAACTCATTAAAACCCCGTGAGTCTCAGAAGCAATCTAGGACTCCAGGGTCAGTTTTCCCCTTTAAAAACAAGCCCATTAAAATGGCAACCTAAGCCTTTGCTTTGCACTTAAATCCAGGTGCAATTGAGAGAAAGAGTTAATGAATGACAGTGTGTTGAGATAATGGGTTGGGATGTTATTTTGTGCAGGTGGCTTTGGCCCTTCATTCCAAGAGGACAGTGAAGCCGCTGGGCTCTGCCTTGAGTGTGGAGAGCTGCTGAGCAAGGGCTTCTGTAAACAACTAGTTTTTCAGGTTTGTGTTGACAGAAGACATGGCTTCATTGAGGGGATCTCGCTGGGGGAAACAGAAGGAAGGAGTGACTTAGGTTGGGTGGGTAGGCCTTGAGAAGAAATGGAAAGATCCCAGAGAGTAGGACCTGTGGTCCCTTTCAAGGAGATGGACCCAACCCCAGGTACGCAGGGTCCTCCAATACTCTCTTTAAAGTCAGTGGAGCTGCCAGCTTTGGAGGGAGGTGACACTGGGGGTTTAGAATCTACAGTGTTTCTCCAACATTAAACTGTTCACCAGTTACCTTGGAATCCTGATCCAGGGGCTCCTGGTGGGACCCCAGATTTATATTTCTAGCAAGATCCCAAAGATTTGAGGCTTCTCATCCTTAGACCAAACTTTGAGTAGCAAGGGGCTGAAGGGCTTCCAGATTTTTACATTCCTGGAGCAGGAGTCCCAACAACAGACCCATTGGCAGAGCATGACGAAATGCACCATCCGATTTCTTGTCTTTGGAAGAATCTACACATTTGTATCTGTGATTATGAGCTCAGAACTGCTGTCCAGGCCAAGGTGCATCTTTGCGGGAATTCAAGGGTTGCAGGCCCCCTCTTATTCTAGGGTTCAGTTCACCCAGTAGAATCCATCTAGTCTCTGTAAAGTGAGAGATTCCATGGGCAATGTCCATGGTTTAGGATTCCCTGAGAAAATTCTGGGGCTGGAGTTCTGAGGCCTGGTCTTCTGGCTTAAATCCCTTTAGCTGCTTATCTTGATTTGTTTGCTTGGAATTGCATCTGCTCCTTATCTAGTCCTTGCTTTGGGGCACAAAATCCCTTCTTAGGCATTCCTCCATAAACCCACCAGCCAACCAAGAGATAAACAAAGGCACTAGGAAAAACAAACAAGGCAGCCTGCTCCTCCTGTGCAGCCTCTCTTTCTCTCCTGGAAGCAGAGTTTGAGTCAGCTGCACTGGGTGACCCGGCCATCCCTGGTCTCTGTTTCCTTTACTTCCTTAATGTTCTACCTGGAAGTATAAATATTTTGTAAAGAATGGACAAAAACAAAACAACACACAGACAAATAAAATCCCCACAAAACCAGCCATCCACCCAACCACCCAACTGACCAACCAACCAATCAAAAGACCCAAATCCAGACTTCCCAGCCTACCCTCTCCTGAGGTTACGGTCAACCTCAGAAAATGTTATTTGTTGTTGTTGTTATTATTATTATTATTATTATATGCTGGGGATTGAATCCAAGACTTTGACCCATGCTATGCAAGGGCCCTTCTCCTGAGCTTCAAGGAAACAATTCTTAAAAAAAAGAAAAAAAAAGTGTTGTGCTGTTTTTTATTATAGAAATGTGTCTGTGTCTGTACAGGATACATCGAAGCCCCTGGAGCTGGAATTATAGGTATTTGTGAGCCATCTGAAGTGGGTATGGGGAACCAAACTTGGGTCTTCTGCTAGAGCAGAAAGAGTTCTTAACTGCTGAGCTATCTCTCCAGTCTGAGGAAACAATTTTTTTGAAAAGTTGTTTTTATTTAATTATTTTTATAATTTATTTTATTTTTACATACATTGTTATTTTGCCTGCGCGTATATCTGTGAGGGTGTCAGATCCCCTGGAACATGAGTTACAGACAGTTGTGAGCTGCCATGTGAGTGCTAAGCATTGAACCCGGGGTCTCTGGAAGAGCAGTCAGTGCTTGTAACCATTGAGTCATTTGTCCAGCTCTCAGTTTTGCATTTTTATTACATGTATGTGTGTGTGTGCTGTGTTGTATGTGAGCCAGCAGAGACCAGAAGAGATAATGAATCCCCTGGAACTGGAGTTAATGGTGTTGATGAATGATCATATGTTGGAATCTGAACCTGGGTTCTCTGTAAGATCAGTAAGTGTTCTGAACCACAGACCCAACCCTCCAGCTCCCAAGAAGACCATTCTTAAACTGTACTTTACCTCCTTCCTACAGATTGGAGGGCATTTGTAAAAGGCACAGTGTTCAAAGAGTTCTTGCCTGGAAAGTGACAGTGTCTCATCTGATGACCATCTGAGGCTTTTCCCAGGGATCCGGCCTTAGTTAAGCGCCTGCTTGTGATAGGGGCGTTGGCTCATTTATTTAATACTCCCAGTAGCTCCATGAGGAAGGTCCTACCCATTATCTATCTATTCATCCATGAACATTTAAGCAAATGACCCTTTTGTCTAAGAAGAATCTATAAACAACAAAAGTAGACATATTGACCGCTTTTTCATGTCTATTTTTTTGTTTTGACGTTTTGAAGTCATGTAAGGAGACACTATTCCTAGCTTCCTCACTCTCTACATTCACATAAAGCTGTTTAAAGGGAAGAAAGCTGGCTTCTGGCTCCTTTGGATTACTACAGATGGCCCAGAGAGTTCCTCCATGTGCCCCTCTCCCAGTGTCACGGGCTGGGACTAAGGGACAGGCAGTAGGAAAGTGCTGGTGTGAGGTGGCAGGTGGCAGCTTCTGACCTCCTCAGCTGGGCAGAAGCCCCTGGAAATCTCTCTGTGGATGTTCAGTGACTCTGATTTCAGGAAGGGATGGCAGATGCCTTTTGTGAATCCCAGTATGTACCAGTGACAGGAGCCCACATGTACTGAGTCTTGCATGTGAAGAGGTTCGGAGCAAGGTCTTGCCTGGGCTTGGAAACTAGGCGATGGGGCTTGTTCAGAAGCACTGGTGCCCGGACACTAGCAGCTAGCTCAGCTCTTCCCCTGTTAGTACAAAACAGGTCTGGGACTCTGGGCTGGAGCCTTCCAGGCTCTAAAGCTTCAGTTTCCCATTTTGGAAAATGCTGGATGCTCAAATCTGAGACTGTCCTGATCTGAGTGTGAAGGGCATGGTTTTCTTTCCTTGGAGACTGTGGCTTGTTTGCCTTATGGGGTGAAGTGGACACACACACACACACACACACACACACACACACACACACGTGCACACGCTTTTGCCAGGTGATGGGGGTACAATAGTGAGTGAAGGACATAGGTCTTCAGTTTACTCTATGGAGCTGGCAGAAAGTCAGGAAAGAAGAGACTGAACAAGGAACTAAAAGCTTACTACTTCCCTGAGCTTAGAAAGGAGACCTAAGTGATGAGGAGCCCACATGTAAAGGGCAAAGACAATTCCAGCACATACAAGGCCACAGGCAGACATGACTGGTGTGTGAGGGACAGCAGGAGCCTGAGAGGCACAGAGGTGAGAGACAGGGGCTTATGTATAGAGAGAGCTCTTTTTGGAGACAAGAGACTGGACTAGGTAACCCCCTATACTTTTATGTAGGAAGGACACGGACACACATGCACACACACACACACACACACACACACACACACACACACACACACCAGCATTGGGAGATTTGGTTTCAATCAAGTAGAGGCCTCTGCTTTTCAGCTAGAGCTCTGTGGCAGACCACTCATGCTAAGGAGAACTCTGTGCTCCCTCCACCCCCAGTGGTGGGGGACATTAGGGTCTCGCCCAAGAAAGGAAGCCCTGCTTCCTGGTTTATGTTGAGATGGGAATGACTTAGCCAAGAACAATGGCATTTTTGCAAAACACCACTTTGTTCTGGTGAGACCAGGAGGGGGTTTCCTTCGGGACCTAGCCTGGTCCCACTGCCCGTGACCTGCCAACCACAACAGCCACATGGCGTTCTCTGGAGCAACCTTTCATCTGAGATAGTTGCTCCCAAGTCGTGGCTGACTTAACCCTTGAGTCTCCACTGCATCTGGATGACAGCAGCTCTGAGTTCATGCAGCTCTTCCTGACAGATGTTGACTTCAGGAGTCAAGGCTCATGGAAAGAGGAGCCAAGTACACTTTCTCTGTCTTCCCACTCAAAAGAACCTTCTAGAGAAAAGGTCTCAGACCTGTCAAGAAGTGTGTCTGTCCCCAAAAATCAGTATAGCACCAGAGTTAGATGTTATCCCTCTGGCCCATATGGTGGAGAGAAGTGTTTCTCAAGGCCATACAGAGGTCAGGGTGGAAGTGAAGCTGGGATCAGAGCTTTGGCTTTCAGACAGTGCTCTTTTCATGGATGGTTCTGCTCTTGAGGAACTTAGTGTTTGGGGAGCAAAGGCAAGCATCATTGGAGGGTCAGATACATCTGCAATGGCCCAGCGTGTATGGTGGAAGGCAGAAGGGTCTGCAGCACTGAGTGTCAGGCATCTTAATGTCACAAGCAGGGGGAGGTGGCTCCTGAAATCGCTCCTGTGTTTTTCAGGCACGTATGGCTGTTCCCCAGTGAATCGTTTAGTGGACCAATTTAGTGGACTATTGTGTCTATTCTGAGGGAGATGTTAAGGGGAAGCAAGAGGGCATGCTGTTATGGAGCCAGGACAACAGGAAGAACTTTGCATTTGTTCAACCACTGTTTTCTCTTCTGCAGAGAAATGAGCAGAGGCAAACAGCAGGTTTCTCAAATAGCTGGTATGTGAAAATGAAGGTTACAGAGATGCCGGTGTTGACTGCAGTTATGGCAACACGGTATTGGCTGTGGCTGGTGGCGGTGGCTTGTGGTGATGCAGGTCGCGTGAGGGTGCAGTGCTGGTGGTGATGGCGGGTCGTGTGACAGCAGTGGCCATGGAGTTAGCGGTTGGTACAATGATGTCGGACTGGCGAGAGCAACAGTGGGCTGTGCTTAAATGGTGGTCACGCTTGGGTGGCAAAATGACAGTGGTGTGTTGGTGGGTTTGGGGAGAAGATAAAGATGGTGCTGATTCAAATGATCTTAATGGCACTCTGCCCTCACAGACACACCCGGTGGCAGAGCTGGGGGCGATGTTTTGGATGGTGTTGGTGACCCTTGCTTGTTGTCTTAGTTTGTGGCTTGTCCTACGGCTTGGGTATGTTCCCTCAAAGGTTCATGTGTTGGGGACTAAAGCCTGAAAGAAAAAACAGTGGAATTTGGAGTTGGGGCCTTTGGGAGGTAAGCAGGATCAAGTAGAGTCCGGAGAGTGGAGCCCCAAGGTGTCACTGCAGATTAGTAAGAAAAGGAGGGACCCGCAGGGCAGAGAGATGTCCATCTGTACCCGTGGCAGTTAGGATGTGGAGGCAGGAGGATCTTGAATTCAGGTCTAACTTTGGCTACATAGTGAGTTGAGAGCAGCCTGAGTTACATCATGACGAGCCTCTGCCCCCAGCCCACGCTAGCACAAGTCTCGGTGTGCCGTGATGCAGTAAGAAGGGTCTCTCCATGTGCTCGGCAGAGGTTAGTGCCTTGTTCTGGGACTTGCTAGCTTCTAGAACAGGACCGAAACAGACTTGCATTTTTATAAGTGACCTCGTCTCAGAGGTTTTATTACAGCAACAGAAGATGAACTGAATGACACCGACGAAAGGGGTAGCGGTGTGGGCGACTGCGATGGTCGTGGTCCCCACAACAGTGGCTGTTACAGGAAGGGCGAAGACAGAGATGGGGACTAGGATGGTGGTAAATACTCTATGGGAGTGACAGTGACCAGGAGCCAGTGGTGCAGAGAATGTAGGGACATCTTACCACCTTCCCCTGTGTCTGGCTTCTCACCTGTGGCACCCTAGGCAATGTTCTGTGCAGAAGAGATGTCTGCGTTCCGGGGTGGGGGTGGGGGTGGGGGGTGGGGTGGTGATGAGACCCTGGGAACATGAACAGACAGGGCTGCTCACATGGGAGAGAGTTGTAGGAAGGAGGTCGGCAGTGAGGAGGCATGCGAGGCATGTCAGTGGTGGGGCCCTGCGCAGGAGTGGCGGAGAGGCTGGTGTGTGTGCGTGTGGGGGCTCACGTAGCTGGCAGATAGAGGGCAGGACTTCCTGCTGACTCAGCAGAGCAGGCTGGGACCAATTCTCCCAGACTAATGTGTCTTCTCCCCAGGATTAACTCACACAGCTCTGACTGGGAAAGAGGGAGGGCAGCAGCCTCTCCCATCACCCCAGGCTTAGAGATTTTTTTTTTTTCCAGAAGGCCTGGATAGACCATGGAACCCAGCAGAGTGTGTCCTAGGCCTCCTGATCTTTGTTCTCAATGGACCCCTCTTTGGCTGGTAGGAAGCCAGGCTCCCCAAGCATTAAGGGATAAAGACACCCCATCCCACATTCTCACGTGGCAGGTTTTCCTGGCATTCATACCCTGGTTCTGATTTGCAGAAGGCAGCATAGCCCCGGGGCAAAGCAAGTAAACTCATGTCAGACCACTGAACCTTCATTTCTGAGTGTGACATGCTTCACTGTGCAGCGGCGTCTCGGGTCAATGTAAGTGGCTAAGCTGCTCATGGGCTGTCATGAGGGATGGATGGGTCAAGGCACAAGGTGATTAAAGAGGGGTCATTGTAGAGCGTACATTCGGCGGGTGGGTGGTTATCGTCACTATCAGGCATGGGGGTAACGTTGAGATCTTTAATATCTTGAGAATCAGCTCATTAGCCAGCAAAATGGTGCTATTCTTTAGCACGCTCTCCTGATACGAGAGTTAAAGGGGGTTACAAGTATAAAGGACCCTTACAAAGTATCGTGTTAGCTTGCACTAAGTACTCTGTACAAAGTCTCAGCTTGTGCTGTTGTCTTTCTTGTTGCTGTTGACCCAAAGGTCAAACCAGTGCCTTTCCTGGAGCAGTCATATGCCACTTAGTAAGGTCATGGGTCCTGAAGGTTTTGCTATCTTGAGAATTCAAGATCTGTGACACTCTCTGTGGGCTCCAGATAAGAGAAAGCTCCTGAGCAGCTGGGGGTGGATGGGCGGGTTCTTCAGGACTGTTCCCAATGCCCCCCCACCTCCACCCCGTGCCTCGTGCCTCTGCCCCAGCCAGGATTGTGACAATAGGGGCAGAGAAAGTTCAAGAATGTTCTCTGGAACTCTTCTTATGTCGAGACTTCGGTGGAATCTCCTTTGTTCTATTTCTTTACCCCTACATTCCTTTTTTTTGTCTCCTGTGAGACAGGGTCCTGCATTATGGGCGAGGCTGACCTGGAACTTGCTATCTTTCCTGACCTAGTTCCCTAGTTCTTCCTCTCCCTTCTTCCCTTCTTTGTCCACTCCTCCTCCATCTGTTTCTCCAGAGCACAAGGAAGTCCTGGCAGCTGCCATGGGGCTGGGGGAAATGTGGCTCGGGTTCCAGTTGGGGCCCTCTGGAACAATGCTGTGCATGTAGCGATTTGACAGGGTGGCACGTGCCATGCAAGCTCAGCTTTTCATTGCACTAAAGAGAATTATGAGTAACGATGCTGACTAGATGCAACAAGGCCAAGATGTAAAGAAAAGAGTGACTGTGTAAGTAGTCACTGTCCTCAGCTGGAAAAGAGGCCAAAATGATCGATTTCAGAGATCCGACTGTTTTTGTGTGCTTGCTCAGAGTTCAGGTGAGTAGAGTTGAGTTTCATTTTTTAAAAATCATCTTCTGGGCTTCTCATTTCCATCCCTCACTCCCTTTTCACTCTAATGTGTTAATAAATAAGTCCTTAAGAAGAGTATTTCTGAGCTGGGCTGTGGTGACACATGCTTTAATCCCAGCACTAGGGAGGCTGAGGCAGGTAGGTCTCTGAGTTCAAGACCAGCCTGGTCTACAGAGTGAGTTAGTTCCAGGAGAGCCAGGGCTACACAGGGAAATCCTGTCTTGGAAAAAAAAAAAAAAAAAAAGAGGAGGAGGAGGAATAGCAGTGTGTGTCTGAGCTAGCACTGTGGTGCATGTTTGTAGTCTCAGGAGGTAGTTGGCTGTAATAGTGAGTTTATAGGTCAGCCTGAGTTATAACTCAAGTCTTCATGAGACCTTGTTTCAAACAAAACAAAACCAGCACTGAAAACAAAAAGAGGGAGTAGAGAGATCAAGAATTAAGAACATTGGCTGTTCTTCCAAAGTACCCAGGTTCAATTCCCAGCATCTACACGACAGCTCATAACCATCTGTAACTTTAGACCTATGGTATCCAACACCCTCTTCTGGCCTCCACATGCAATGCACATGTGTGGTGCACAGGCAAACATTCATGCACATAAAATAAAAATAAACTTATAAAACATACAGACACATATATTTCTGTCTTTGGAAAATCTGCACTGATGGGATCTTTGAAAAAAACCAGCATGTGCCACACACCTGTCTAGTTGGTATCTTTTTTCCTCAGCACCACGATTTGCAGATCCACTGTGTGTGGATTGATCTCCTCTGATTAATCGCTGCATAGTGCGACATCCAAAGCACAGGATGCTTCTTCTCAGAGTCATCACCCCAAGTGACAACACATCTCCACCGTACCCTGCAGCACTGTGGAGAGGACTGCAGCGAGTCCTTAATCCCAAGCTTGCCCAGAGTTCCCATTTAGCAGTCAGCCGTCCTTCCTAGTGTACGATTACTGTTTATACTGTCCCTCTCACCGATGGCGCTGCTGTAACTATTAACAGCCGATTGCACGAACACTCTCATTTATACTGTGATCAGCGCCATTTGCTCTTTCACAGACCGCTGGTGCTCGCTATGATCCGTCGTGTCTGCAGTTGGGTTCAAGAGTCAAGATATGAACTTTATATGGCCCGTATCCTGCTTGTGCTCATTATCCAAGGGAGTAGACAAATTAGGTCGGGGGTGAGTCATAAGTTTTGGGGTGGTGGGAAGAGCCACTTGGGCAGGGGTTTCAAGACAATAGGTGCTCACCAGGCGACTGGTACAGAGAAGCAAGTGGGCGAGCGCTGGTCCTGGTGGAGAATGCTGAATGCGCAGGGCCAGAAGTTAGTACTGCGCATGCTTAGGAAGCCTCATGATCCTAAGGCCGAGTGCGCAGGGCCAGAAGTTAGTACTGCGCATGCTTAGGAAGCCTCACGCTCCTATCATGGCTGAGGCAAAGCTGTGGGAAGGAATGGGCAAGAGACAATAGCCAACACTCGTTGTGTACTTATTACACACCAGACACTCTTTTATTTTAGCAATGAACTTAATATGGTGTGTGTGTGTGTGTGTGTGTGTGTGTGTGTGAGATGTTTGCACACACGGGTGTGGAGCTAGAGGAGGATGCCGAGTGTCCTGTTTTATCACTCTCTGTCTTATCTCTTTGAGACAGGGCCTTCCACTGAACCTAGAGCTAGGCTGGGGGCCAGCAAGCTCCAGTGATCATACTGTCTTGGCTCCCCATGGCGCTGGGACAGCAGGCATGTGCGTGGCCTTGTCCTGCTCTGTACATGAGTACTATGGTCTGAATCCAGGCCCTCATGTTTGCATAGCCATCTCTCGAACCTGAACATCTTTTAAGTCTCTGTCTCTGTCTCTCTCTCTTTCTCCTTTCCCTCTTCTCCGCCCTCCCCGCTCCTGTCAGAGGCTCCTGTAGCCCAGGGTGGCCTTGGATACCCTATGTAGTTGAGGATGACGTTGAACTCTTGTCCTGCCTCTACACCCCAGTCAGCATTGAACATTTTTTTTTTTTAAGCCACATAAAAACCCAAGGATTCTCATTTTTCAAGCGAGGCTAGAGAAATTAGTAACTTGCTCAGCTTATAAACACACAGCGTAGAAAGCCGAGCAACAGGTCGAGTTCGTGGAGTTTGACAGTTGTGAGACATATCGTGAGTTTTTAAAGGATGAGTTGGTAAAGAGATCCTGAGAGAGACGGCAGAAGAGAGCCGAGAAGGCAGAAGGGAATTTTCCCGAGGAGCCTAGGTGGCGCTGTGAGTGTGTGAGCCTGTGAGAGTACAGGAGGGTACCGAGCTGCAAGGGCTGCCTGCATACGGGTGCGTGCACAGGATGCTGGGAATGAATGTGTGTGTGCTAGGGTGCTTGTTGCTTGTGCTTGCGTGTGTCTGTACCCTAGTGTATGGTCAGTGTATCTTTGGGAGACACACACACACACACACACACATACACCCCAGCTCTGAGCATGTATCCTTGTGAGTGTGTATTTCTGTCCCTACTACCACAGGAGCTCCAGAAAGCTGTCGGAGCACATCAGCCTGGCCTGGTGTGAGGGGTCTGGTCTTGGCTCCGAAGCTGGATGGGCACACATCAAAGGCAGCTTGAGCCTGGGGCCAGTGAGGCAGAATAATTTAATGAGGCTTCAGGAGAGAGGCTTGGCTGCTGGGGGGTGGGGGGGGGTGGGAAGGATGCCAGTCTGTGACCAGGGCTACACCCAGGTTCCTCAGCTCAGGGAGTGAGGGCTGTGTGCTGTGGAGGGAGAAGGCTGGCTGTGTCATGTGCTTAGAAGCACCATTCTTGTGCCCTGTGCATCTGAACCAGGGGTGCCTCGCCTTGCCTGGATGCCAATCTGGTCGGTAGGAGTCTCAAAGAACTTCGGGTGAGCCTGCACACCATCTCAGAGGCTTTTGTGACGCTTCTGTAAGATACGAAGTGCACAGGAAATCATTTTAGACCCATTGGCCTAACTCATTATCTGCATAGAGAGGCAAAACCGAGGCCCAGAGGGAGGTTAGCAGGATGGAGGCTGAGCCAGACTTAGAATCCACATCCAGATCCAGTGACCTTTCCACACTGCAGGCCAGGATGTGATCCAATGGCAGGAGGCTTATTTGGTGGCCTCTCGTGTGCCCTGGTCACTGTCTCCCAGATCACCCACTTTGTAGAACGGAGACTGCTTCCTTGGGGCTCACACCCAACGGCCTTGCCCAGCAGCCTAGAAATAGAGACTGAGTAGAGCATCTCCTCATCTTTCCCAGACAGAAGTGTGTGTGTGTGTGTGTGTGTGTGTGAGACTGTATGTGCATGTGTGTATATGTGTGTGCATGTGTGCATGTGTATGCATGTGCACATGTATGCACATGTGCCTGTGTGCTTGCTGTCACGTCCTCTTGCAGGGCCTTAGGTCAGAAACGGAAATGTGGGGGGACCCAGTCTAGCCAGTTTTGCACTCTAGATGTGGATAGAAAAGGTGGGGGGGATGCTGGAGGTGTGTGGGTGGAATACGCTGTAAAGATTAAGGCTGACTGAAGACAGAGTGGCCTTTGTTGGGAAATACTTGTGACAGGGCTGGGATAGGAAGAACCCAGCAGTCCAGTGGCCACAGTGAACTTCTGGGAAGCATGAAGTGTCCCCTCTCGTGGGTTCTCAGGCCCATCTGTAGAGTCTAACCCAAACCTCCCGGCTGGATGAGCCATCTGGCTTCCTCCAGATCCCTGGCTTAGGTTCTAGAATCCGGGACTCAGGTCTACCGCGTCAGAACCCAGCCCCAAGCTGAAAGAGTCGCTTGGCCGCACCAGGACCGGTAGCTACTCTTGACTTGAAGGCTTCTGACTGGGCCGTGATCTCCTGTCAGACATACACCCCTGTTTGGTCTGAATTTGTTATTTTTACCCATCTGCACTGCTTGCCTGGCATCCAACGCACTTGAGTTTGAGATCCCTAAACCCGAGCTCCCGAGAGTCAGGCCGGATGGCGTGATGTGTCATAATGTTGCACATAGTAGGTAACTGATAAGCACTGGGTGGTGGCCTCAGATTGGCCTTGACTCTTGTACTTTCAGAGGACCCCATACTTTAATCCACATGTAAGCTGCTCCATGAAACCATTTTCCCTCTATCTGAAAGCTTCTTAGTGAACTCCTAGTCTTCACTCAAGACCCAAGCCAAGTGGCCCAACCTCTGGTCCAACTTAGCTCTTCTCTGCCCTTGTTCGACTAGATCAGTGGATCTCAACCTTCCTTATGCTGTGACCCTTTAATACAGTTCCTCATGCTGTGGCGACGCCCAACCATAACATTATTTTCCTTGCAACTTCATAATTTTGCTACTGTTATGAATCATAATGTAAATATCTGATATGCAGATGGTCTTAGGGGACCCTTGTGAAAGAGTCACTTGGTCCCTCTGAAGGGATTGTGACCCACAGGTTGAGAACCGCTGTTCTAGAAGATTGACAGCTGGAACCAGCCAGGGTCTGGGTTTTGAGAGTCCTTTGTATCTGATATGTTCTTATGCTTCAGTCACTCAGGAAGACTTACTTGGCCCAAGTAATCCAGATCAAAGCGTCACTCAGAAGTGTCGGTTAGCTGGCTCACCAAGTTGTATTAACCCCATCAGTGGCTCCTGGCTTTGCCCTCAAGTCATTTTGACCCTTCTCTTCAGAGGGTGGGGAAGGCGCCTATGACTCAAGGTCTGGCCCACTGAGCAAGGAGAGTCCATAGCAGGGCTCTGGGCAGAAGACAATGGCAAACAAGACAAGACCAGCTCTGCCCCAGCCTGGCCTGGCTACCCCTGGCCTATGACTTGGCACTTTTTGGAACTATCTATTGGCTTGGCCAAGATAATGTAGTGTGAGTTGCCTGGGCCTGTGAGGAACTGGTATTGGGTCACATTTTCCAAGGCTGCTGAAGGCAATGCCAGTATGCACCCACAAAAAGGCCATGCTGAAGCTAAGATTCTCCCCTTAAAAACTCAGGGTCTAGGCCAGGCATGGTGGTGCATACCTTCTCAGCACTCAGACGGCAGGCAGAAGCAGGTGGATCTCTGTGAGTTTGAGGCCAGCTTGGTCTACATAGCTAGTTTCAAGACAGCTAGGACTACATAGAGAAACCCTATCTCAAAAAAAAAAGGGGGGGGGGAGGGGAAGGAGAAGAAAAGAAAGGAAAGGAAAAGAAAAACAAACAAACACCCCCTACCCCTTTCCTTGGCAAAAAAAACAAACCAAACCAAAAAACAAAACAAAACAAAAAAATCCGAAACCAAAAACACCTCAGGGTCTATTTTCTACCATGGTTTAGCTTAGCTGCTCCTGATTAGGATCAGCTTCCCCTTCTGCAGTAGGACATGGAAACAGATGAGCATGAGTGAGGGAACACATGCATATGCAAGTGAGTTTATATTATAAATGGTTTCATGTGTGATCATATACATTTGTGTCTGTGTCTGTATATGCTGAGTACTTGTGTATGATGCTGTATGTACAGGCATACACATGAACTGTATAGTAGTTCACTGCTGTGGCGGCTCACCAAGTACCACAAGGAGGCATTTTCATAAGTGCACACTCTGCCTGACCTCAGCAGAGGGAACCACCATCATGGCAGGCACCATACTTGACAGTGGAACCTCAAGCGTCTGAGCTCAGGTGTTTTTATTGATTCGGAACTCCTCAGGGTGTTCGACTGATAGCATGTGCAGATCATAAGCAATCAAACCTCCCCCACATAAATCTAACTCCTGCAGACAATACAAAATGCCAAGACCTAGGCAGATCCTCACCCAACAGTTCACAAAACAATTATTTTATACATAACTAAAAAAACTTCTCCTACGCAAGTGGCTGTATGTGACACATTATGGGTATGGTGTATGTATGCCAACAGGCTTTGTGTGAAAGTCTCTGAATAAACTGTGTGGTGTGTTCTATGCATACATGTGACTATGTGACAATGGCAGTAAGAATTCTAAGTTCTGTCATTTTGTAAGCTGAAAACAGAAACACATCCTTTCCCTCTTTCTCCTTGTGAAATGCATGACTGGGACAAGGTCACCTCTTCCGTTCCCTTCCTTCCCTTTGATTGTTAACTACGAGTTTAGGAGCTGAGGGTAAGTATCTGAAAGGTGTGTGCTTCCCTTGAAGCGTCGGGAGCCTCTGTGCAAAGGGTACGACCCTGAATTCTGATTCCGTACTTAGCATCTTTGTGGCCTCAGATCCTTTTCTGAACCTCAGTTTCCTTTTCTGTCAAATGAGGCTAACAATTCCTCAAGTCTGCTTTGAAAGCCAGACATATTGTTTGCAAAATGTCTGGTCCAGAATCTGTCCCAGAAGCCTGTCTGCGAGGGTTTTGTATATATGTGCACATGTATGCTTGACTTCCCAGAGTGTCCTAGGGAATCTGGTGGCTGATCTATATGACCCGTGTTCTGTAAGGACTCTGGTTTCTGTAGAGTCTGGCAGACACCCTTCCAGCTACCCACCCCTTGCCCACGTGGCCTTGAGGACTTCCTGCCGCTCCAGACTAACCATCACATGGATCCAGTGGCCTGGAAAGAAGAATTGGTGTGGGCAGGAGACAGGTCCCTAAATCCGATTAGTGCCTACCCCACCATCCGGGGCATTAGAGACTAAAGAGATTCTTCTTAAAGGGTCACCTGCCAGCATGGGATGGTGGCCCGGCCAAACATGGGATCCCATAGCTATCCAGAATAAGGCCTCAGGATGTAAATAAGGCCATGATCTCAGTGAGTTTCCAGCCCACGGAGAGAAGCAGGAAAGCAGGGCTGGACCTGGGGCTGAGGAGCATCAGAGCAAGAACAGCTCAGACCGTGGTCTGAAAAGGCACCTGTGTGGGGTGTATGCTTGTGTGGGTGCAGATTTCTCAGAACAGGAGGAGCCTGAGGGATTGGTAGAGACGGGGGAAGGGAAGGAGAGACAAGGGCATTCTAGGGGAAGATCACTGAAGTGCGGGCAAGCTGTAGTGTGCCTTGGTGGGCACGCGGGCTCCTGTGGATACCTGCACACACCCCAGTGAGAGGCGGCGTGAGGCCCCGGGAGCACCAAAGCGCCTCGCCTGTTTTGTTGGGAAGAAAATGGAAGCTGCTGCACAGGTCGTGACTGACACCAGCTTCAGCACTTGGTCTACCTTCAGTGATTGAGCTGAAAGATGCCAAACTGAGCTGTTTGGACAGGGGACTGACTCTCAGTGATGTGTACCTTCTGGTCCGTGGTAGGAGCTAGGGCTGGACACTACTAATTTCCTGCCCAGGGATCCTACACTATTCTAGTGTGTACGTGCACCTGGACCTGATCCCATCAGGACAGATCCAGACTCAGACCATGGAGCACCCAGAGAGCTCACAGCCCTGGGTCATATACACTGGTTAGGTTCCAACGCCCAAGGTAGAGAGAGCCCCAATGTCGGTTAGAGAGAAAAGCCTACCTCTGAGAAACGATGGCGGTCCTTGGACCACATACTTCAGATAGCCTTCCATGGCATACGTCTTTCTGGATTCAGAAACTCTGTCAGGAACCCCCACAGTCAGATGAGGATTCTCAACCCCCAAACTCTAAACACAGAGATAAGATCTCAGCCTCCGGACCTGGCGCATCAACACTGGCTTCTAACTCAGACTTAGAATAGCCGGACCTGAAGGCCACCAATCTCACTCAGAAAGCTCTGTGCTGGCCACACAGAAAACTGACGCCTCCAAGCTCGCCTCTCTCCCATCTTTCCTGGATGAGCTCATCCCCAGAGCTCTCCACAAGTCCCAAGGCTTTTATGGAGCTATTCCTCATCTCTCAGGATGCCCAGGATGGGGGAAGGAGGCAGAAGGCCCGGTCTACGCCCTTCTAGGGTGGTGCTGGCCTTTTGGCTGAGGCAGCCTGTTGGAAGTGGGCAGTAACAGCTAGGTGGGAACCTTCCTCAGAGACCCTACTGTCCCCACACCGTGCATCCCCAAACAGCCTGTAGGGTGCCACTGGGCACCCAGCCAGGAAATCCGGTGCGAACCCTTGAAGCTGCCCGGCCTGGAGGAGGTGGGATGGGCACCGGCAACGTGACCGCAGGGTCCCCCCTGGGACAAGGTGGCCTCTGTGTGGACCCAGTTGATCCCCTGGGGCCTCAAATCCCTTCCAGCTGACAGGGCAGCGTGGGAACCAGCAGTGCAGCTGGGGGCATGTGGGTGTGGAGATGGGGAGTCTGTGAGCAGACAGCTCTGTTCTGGACAGGGTTTCCAAGTTCCAGGTTAAGTGTTAACCTCTCCCCAGACAAGGAAACCGAGGCTAGGATGGGCTGTTTTACCAGCTGATTCCGACAAGTTCCTTGCTTGGTTGAAGCCAGTGCACTATATCAGGCCTCGTGATCAACTGTGTATTTCCTTGAGAGTTAGGTAGCATTTAACTCTCAATTTTCAAATCAGGGATGGGAGGCTCAATGGGTCGATAAGGCGGGAAGCGGGTTTGTGGTTTTCCCTTGCCCTCCCCAAGCGTGGAGCTAAGTGTAGACAGACAGCTGGCCCGCCAACTTTGCCCCCAGGTGCTCGCCCAACAGCTAGAGGCTGTGGCTTGGCCTGAAGTCACAGGGTTGGTGCTTAACATCTTGTTCCCTGCTTCTCTGTGTGGTGGGTCCTGTAAATGTATCCAGCCAGTCTCCCCGGAACAACTACAGGGTGAGGGGAGGCCACCAGGTGACGGAGGTGACCAAGGAAGGGGCTTCACGGATTGCCCTCTACTCCGTCCATACAGATGGGGACAAAACTGGAATGTCAGAGCCCAAAGGAAGGGCCACAGCGGCAGTGGCGTGCCAAGATTCACTCCAGCCCCCAGGTACAGAATAAAGAATTCCAGGGGATTTTCTGGAATTACAAAAACGGTGCCATCTTGGTGCTGAGCGAGACGGGTGTTGTCCAGCCCTGGTCTCCCAGGCCTCTGGCGGCTCAGGACCTGTCCACACTCTCATGTTAGCTATAGATGAGACAGCAGGAACGGCAGGGGCATGAGGGTGGCCTGGGAGTGTGAACGTGCGTATCTGTGGAGGTCTTATTTGTGCACGACCCTGAGAATGGGCCTGCCATGTCTCTGGAGCAATGGCTGACATAGTCATGTGGGTCTGGGACCCTTCACTTCATCAACATCTTTGTGATCTCTCCTAACCCTTCAGTTTCTGGCCAAATTCTTATCTGGAAGTCTGGCTTGTATCTGGGTTTCTGCCCCTATCCCTGCTTTTTCTCCTGCCCCAGCAGGGTCATGAATACCACTGTGCTGCCTGAATATGCAGAGGAATGTGAGGGCAAGGGGAGAGGGGAGCACATGGCCCGGGCTGCTGTCCTACAGGCTATGGAAAACTACCGAGGCCTCCTGGAGCCCAGCAAGCCGGGCCTGGCCGGCCGGCTCAGAGCCAGGATCTGCTGCAGCTTTTGCTTTTGCTCTTCCAGGCTCCTCCCACTCTCTTCTCTGCAGGCTGGGGACCTGCTGAGATGGCTCCACGAGCAGGCAAGGGAGTGCTTTCCTCCTACGGCTAGCCTAATGGCTTGCCAGACCACTGCCCCTCCCTGGGCGTAGGCATCCCTGGGGGGAAAAGTGAAGGGAGTGGGATTTTTTTTTCCCTCTGAAGTCATTCCCAGGCCTGACATTCTCTTCATTCTGTGAATGTTAAAGAACTCCAAAGGTCAACCCTACCTTTGTTTCAAAAGCCTTCTGAAAGCAAGGGTTTTGGTCTCTCAGATCAAGAAGCCTCCTTATGATAATACTTCCTCCATATTCCAGATGGGAAAACAAGTCCAGGTGCCCACAGCTTCCAGGAGGACAAGAACCATGTTCTCAGATCCACGGTCTCCCCAAGCCTGTCCCTCATCATGGCTCTTTTGGCACACACAAGGAAAGCCATTTTGTCTGGCTTGAAGGATGGGAACCTTCTGACATATGGAGGTGGGGTTGGGCTGACGAGTACTTCAGGGAGGGTGGGCTTAGGTGGGCAGGTGAGGGGTAGGGCCAAGAGACAGAGGTGGTGGGGAGTGGGAGGGTAGGAGGGGGCACATTGAGTGACAGGACTGGAAAGGGTCCTCAGAGGCCAGGGAGGGGGAGGGGCTGTTACCCTCAAAGAGGCAAAATAGCAGTGTGGCAGAGTAGATGGGGCAGCTGCTGGATGCTCTGCAGTCAGAGCCACCTGTGGACTCAAGCCTGGGTGGGAACTGTGTGGCTAACTAGACCTGATCGGGTCCCTTAGATACTATGCCTCCCTTGTCTTTGTTAATAAAAGCCTTGCTTTCTCAGGGTTGTGAAGAATCAGTGAGGGAGGTCTAGGTCAAGCCCCCAGTGTCTGACATACAGGAAGCGCTCAGTGAGGGGGATGAAGAAAGGCCTAGCCAGCAGGAGGTTGGAGGATCAGGAGGCCATCCTCCTTTGTAGACTAGTTTGAGGCCAACCCTGTCTCAAAAACAAAACAAAAAACAAGGGTTTGGAGAGATGGCTCGGTGGTCAAGGGTATCTGCTGCTCTTGCAGAAGTCCCAGATTTGGTTGCCAGCACTCATAGGGTGTTACGTGCTGTAACTCCAGTTCCAGAGCATCCGACATTTCCTTCTGCCTCCTCAGGCTCTGTATATACATGGCGTACTTCTTACATGCACACATGCAGAATACACAGACACGTTTATATATATATATACATATATATATGTATATATATATATATATATAATAAATTAAATCTTTGAAACAAATAAAACCAAACTACTCACCTCCCCCACACAAACACCTCCCCCCCCCCCCCCCCCCCCCCCGCCCCGGCCCTCAGCCACCTTTTGTATTTTTGGCCAGTCCAGAGTGAAGAAGTGGGAGGATACGTAGAGAGCTGATCTCTGGAGTTGAGTGTCTGGAGGCCTGTAATGGTATTTCTGAATGAATAAGGGGCTGGGGGAGCCTTCAGAGGGTTTAGGAGCTGCAAGAAGGTGGAGAGAAAGCTCCTATTAAGTGTCCCCTGGTTTTGGCTCTGGGTGGCCACACCTAGCGGGCCTGATGTGCTTGGCAGAGGGTGGGCCCCATCTACATTTGCTACCAGGCCCAGCCTCCAGAGGCCCATGGCACTGATGTGGGAGCTTGGGCCCCTCTGGTGCTGGGAGGGGAAGGTTTGGTTGACAACATTCTTAGGAGACAGGAAAGGGGCCCAGAAACTCCTCCAAGAGATTAGAGCAGCAGCCAGAGGGGCCTAGGAAACCCAGGTGACTGTGACCCAGAAGACCCAGAAGGCAGTTTGTCTCAAGACAGACTGCTGGACGTGGGGGCGCATGCCTTTAGTCCCAGCAAGTAGATAGGCAAAGGCAAGTGGATTTCTGTGACTTTGAGGCCAGCCTGATCTACATAGGGAGTTCCAAGCCAGCCAGAGCAGCACAGAGAGACCCTGTCCAAAAAAAAGAGAGTTTTGAGAGATACAGAGACAAGATGGAGACTTCTGTGGAATCCTGTTTGTAGAGGAGGGCAAAGGTCAAGCCAGGCTTCTAAGGAATTCACTAGGGCAGAGAAGTGAAGCTAGGCAGGGCTCACCTCTGCCCTGAAGCTTGGATGATGCAGGAGGAGGGGACAGGGGTGGGGGGCTGGGTGGTGGGCGGTGGATGGGTAGGGGTGGGGGTGGAGGCTGATTGGAGGCAGCAAGATTGGAACCTCCAGGTGAAATGAGATAGAACCCCTGCTCCCTGTAGCTCAGGCAGAGGAACTGAGGCTCAGCACAGGCTAAAAAGTCAGTTAATGAAATGGACTGATTCTTGACTCTTAATATCATAATCTTTTAGGTGGGAAATTGAAAGCAATATAATACACATGTGAATTATTTACTGTGGTTATAGCAGTAAAACATGTTTACTGGAGAATTCTAGAAACATACCCCGAAGAGGGCAGAAGAGGCCATCAGGTTCAAGGTGATTGTGAACCACCCAACTAGGTGCTGGAACCCAAACTCTGGTCCTCTTACTGAGCAGCAAATGCTCTTAACCATTGAGTCATCTCTCTGGCCCCAAACTTCTTGTGTTTTTGAGACAAGTGCAAGCACACAGTCCTGCTGCCCCCTGAGTGCCGGGATTTTGGGCCTGGGCCACGGACACTGGCCTAACATCTGACACATGTGTATGTGAACACACACGGGGATCTGTTCCTGCTCTTTTTTGAGTCCTGTTTGATGTAGTAAATGCTTTCCCGCAGCCATAATTCGTCCTTAAGGACATTCCTCTTGTTTTAACTTCCAGGACAGCCAGGGGAACAAGACTCACAGGTGAGATCCCACCCAAGCACTTGGGAGAAGAATTGCCAGGCAGCAGGGACCGTGCGTAGGCGGGGAATGCAGTGTGATGACTCTTTAGGTCCTAAATGGGCCACTGACTTGCTTGTGTGACCTCGGGATCACAGAATCTCAGAAGAGTTACGAGTAAACTTCTCAAGGCAAACTTCCAATTTCCACTTTGTAAAATGTGGCGTCCGTAGAAATTCACTGTGGAAGCTGCTATTTGCCTCTTGAGCCTTCCAGGTCTTGTGGAACTCCTTTGAAGCTCAATTTCTTCATTTGAAAAATGGGAACTATGTTTTTTTATCTTTTGCCTGGTGAGAAGGACTGGTAAAAATCACATCAAATCAGACCCATGATTTTGATGTCTAATATTTGGAAAATGTTCTGCCGTTTATCCATGTTATTTCACTGACCTCATGGGGGGTCAGTTCCATTTAAAAAAATTTTTTTTTTGATTCATAATTCCAGATAGGGAAATCACAGCTTGGAGAGATGAGATCCCTTTTGAAGATCTCTTTCAAATCCAGGGCTCTGAAGCTGAAGCCACGGAGCTGCGCTCTGCACCATGAGCGGGGAGTTGCCGCCCTCTGCTGGTCAGGGTTGGTACATCCTGGAAGGGAAGCGTAGCAGGCTGCCTCGACGAGAACAAACCCAGTTCAGCCTTTCCTGGGGTAAATCCCAGGCCCCTTTGGCTCCTGAAGTGACTAATGGCCGCTTTGCCTGCATTCTAGCTCAAGTGTTAGATGGGTGTTGTTGGGTCATCGTGATTTCGAAGCCCTGCACTGTGTTGCTCTGTCTTCTCAAATTTTTGTTACCGCTTTATTGCTCCCCCCATTTCTTTAGTGTGCGTGCGTGTGTGTGTGTGTGTGTGTGTGTGTGTGTGTGTGTGTGTGTGTGGCAGAGGATAACTGGCTTGGAGTCAGTCTCCCACCACGTGGCCCGGGGGATCTAACCCAAGTCCTCAGGCTTGTCCTACCTTACCCACTGAGCCTCCTCACTGGCCTCATGGCTGTTTATTTTTATGTTTTTTAATATAATTCTGCGTTTAGGATGTAACTGAAAGGAAATGATTTGCTGTTGTTGCTGTTTAATCCTCTATTTGGGGCCCTTTTCCCCCTGGTCTGCCAAGCATTTGTCATGGGAATGGCATCTCCCTGCAGATAGCTGCAGGCAACACCAGGAGACATGCGCCTCAAAGAGCTTTCTTGTCTGATGCTTCATTGTAGAATCCCTGCAGCCTTATGGGGAAGCTGCTTCTTTCTGCTTTCCACACAGTTAAGTTAAACTCAAGGTCACCCTGGCCTGTTTGAAACCAGGGATCTTCCCAAGGCGCCATGCTGCCACCCTGTGGCTCCCTCAGGGGTTACAACGAGGCCGTAGCGTTCACTCCCAGAGCTTCCTGGACCAAAGCATGCGCATTTCTTCCTTCACCTCGGAGGGCTTGCTTTGAAGTATCAGACACAACTGAAGCAAGCGCTTTCACAAAGCGTTAGGTGAACTAATTTCCGTGGGATGCCCCTCCCCCCAATACTTCCTGACACACAGAAGTCTTAGCAGGGTGTAAAGCACTGCCTGCTAGTCCTGTCTTTAGCCTTATCAGTATGCAGCTCGGCATCAGCTCTATGCATTGGTGAACCGTGGACTTTGACAGAGGGCCGGTGAGCGGGTGGGAGCTTGGAGGTGTAAGGTAACCCAGGTAAACGCTCTCTGAGGCTGGAGCTTCTTGATGAGTGGGGTTCCTTGTTCCCGGAATGGAGCCTTGGAGATCTTATTCTTCAGTGGATCAAGGAAGTTTGGGCATTTCTCCTTACCTTGTGTAGGCCATTGTTATAAGTTCAGCCAATTGTTTCAGTAATCTTTTATAGTTTAGCATACTTATGTCAAGTTAACATACGTAACCAATACATTCTGCACAATCATGTTTCTGGACAAAAACTATGTTCTGGGTGGCTCAGCAGGTCAGGGGACAAAGCCAACAACCCAAGTTCAGTCCCTGGACTCTTGCAAGTTGCTGTCTCTCCTGTCTACATGTGCGCTATGACCTGCATACTCCCAACTCTGAGACCAACAAATTAATATAAATGTGAAATGCGCATTTCTCCCTCCCTGACATAACCTTCTCCGAAGATGTTTCCATAAAATCCCCAGGGTTTTCTGCTATAAACTGGTAAAGCCTGAAGTCTGTTGTCATTTCTGGCATTTGCTTTCCAGGCAGACTCCTTAGTCCTTCCCTTTGGCTCTGCTAGGACTTGGGCACTGCTGCGTGTCTGGAAGTGTTGGGACTTGAGCGTGGGTCTGGAGAACAGTCAGTATGCCCCGACAAGGTGGCTACCTCAGACAAGGTGATTATAGAACCATTGTGAAGGGAGACTGTGACTTCGTTTGTTTGTTTTTGTGACAGGGTCTTTCTATGTAGCCCTGGTTATCCTAGAATGCACTCTGTAGACCAGGCTGGACCTCACAGAAGTCCACCTGCTTCTGCCTCCCCAGTGCTGTGCATCACCGCTCCTGGCTTAGGTGGAAGGGCTGTTTTTTTTTGTTGGTGAAGGAACACTGACTGATACAATTTGGGAATTGAAAGTTGTTGAAATTTACCCAACATTCCTATCACAATCCCACCATCCACTGTTTCCTTACCAGCAATATGATCTCAATCATACTGAGAAGAAGATGAATTTAATTTGTATGTAATTTGGTCAGCCACAAGAACCGATTCTGATTTTGAGGTTCTCAGAAAACTAGACTTTCCATTACAAGAAATAAAAGCCTTTCCAAGCATATTGGTTCACACCTGTGATCGCAGCCCAATTGAGACTGAGGCAGAAGGATTGTGAGTTGGACATCAGCCTGGGTTACATAGCACGGCCTTCTCTTTAAAAGGTATCCCCTTAAGACCTCAGGTTTTCTTGCATTTGGTCCATGTAGTTAGTGGGGGTCTGAAGCTCTGATTTCGTCCTAGGCATATGCTGAGCTCTCTGGTACACCCAGGGGACACTGGCCCCTCCACAGCCCTCACAATCTTTATTTCCACCATGACGTCCTATGACTGTAGCTGCCTGGCGTGCAGATTTGCAAGTTCTGACGCTGTGTGCTGTGGACTAGTAGTGTTGCCCTCCTTTTCTGATCTGAATAAGGCCGTCACCACTTCCCAGCACAAGAGACGCACACACGGATTCCAGAACACGTTCAATATGGAAGAAGCCACACCACACATTCTGGGAGCGAAGGGTTTAATACAACACTGGAAGCGTGAACAGGCCTGGGAACGAGAGTGTCAGGATGATGCAGTGGCCAGATACATCTTCCCATCGGAAACAGCTGGAAAACTGGAAAACACGCTTGAAACAGAAGTTTTCAGCTGTTAAACGTGAGAGACAGCACGAGAGCGGTTTTCTAGAGAGGGGAGACAGAAAGGACGGATCTTTCTCGATTGTCTACGCTTAGCGATTGCAGACATTCACAAGGCTCGGCACATGCAAAGGTGCACCTGTGCAACGCTGGCAGTGTTCCTGAGTTGAGACAGAGCGAGAAGACTGGGGAGACCAAGGGAAGTTTTTCCCAGCAGGGTGCCAGAGACGAGCCATCTACCCAGAGGAAATCTGTGGAATGTCAAGTTTACAGCCCAGTGCAGAGGGATGTGAATCAATAGCCAGGATCAGAGCCAGAAGTACCTTAAAGGCAAGGGGTGGAGGAGGGTGTGTTCCCACCAGACAAAGCAGGAAGCCTTATAATTCATAGTCTTGCCTCTGTCTCTGATTTGCTTTCCACATTCAGACCTTTGTTCTGATCGTACTGATTTCTTGTTCCTAAAGACATAACGTCCTCTCGGTACTGTGTGCCTTTATACATTCCGTCCTCATTCCTAGAATGCTTTTCCAGTAGTTGTCTGCTCTTTGTTCCACATTGGCTCAAGAATTTTTGACCCCTGGAAAAAATACAAACTACCCCAAATAGAGTCCAAAGGGTGAGCTCTTCTGCGCTTTCCGTAGCTCAGGAAATAGGAACAGTGCTTGATGTAAGTGAGATGGTCACAGCAGGGCAAGGGGACACATGCTTTAATCCCAGCACTTGGTAGAGGTAGGTGGATCTCTGTGGGTTCAAGGCCAGCCTGAAACTTACACAGTAAGTGGGTTTCCTGATTGACATCAAGGTGGCGGTGTTCAGAAGAGCACAGGTTCCTGCTTTGATTTAGCGGACCATCCTGTTGGGAATCCCACAGGTTTTGGTTGATTTCCTGCATGTCAGAGTTGTTTTTGAAAAGCTCCTGGACGCCTCCTGTGACACACCAGGCCCCTCTGTAAACTGTTTCTGTTCAGAGCGGCAGCAAGAGGCTTTGTTGATTTTTACAGTGACGCTTTAGGACGGGGGATTCAGACAGTGCGAAGTCTTGTAAGTGTCTGCTCACATCTTCCTGGAAGGAACTGCTTCTGAAATGACACCGCTGGATAGACGCTGGCTTGTGGGGGAAGACCATTTCCCACCGGAGGTCAGAGCTAGAGTCTGTAAGGCACTGTTTTTCTTCTCTGAGACAGGGTCTCACGGAATTGCTGACCCCAGTCTCCACCTCCACGTGCTGGGATTGCAGGCATGCGCACCATGTCCCACCGCGCCTGGCTGAGTTTTGCTCTCTTCCCTGAACCGAGGATGTGAAAAGTGTAAAGAGGAAATTCAATGTAAAAGACTTTTGTTTGGAGTGACGAGTCACTCTCCCGCAAGTTCCTTCCGGCTGACCTGTGACACCGGCTCCTTCCCAGGGCAGCTCCCGTGCAGTTGTGAGAGTGCAGCTGGTTTTTACCCAAATTGCTGGCCAGTTTGCCTAGTCTTGTGGCGCTGTTACAAAATCCTAATTACAATTTAGAAAAACCCTGGAGCAAAATTCAAGATGCTTCCTTAATTTATCACGATGTTGATTCCACCTACCTCCAGGTGTTGCTTTTTTGTTTTTCCTTTTTTTTTTTTTAACTAAAAAAAAAATCTTTTATTTGATTTTATTCTGTATGTGTCTGGGTGTTTTGCCTGCATGTCTGTGCACCAATGTGTGCTTGGTGCCCGAAGTGGCCAGAAGAGGGCATCAGGTCCCCTGAAACTGGAGATATAGATGGTTGTGAGCCTGCATGTGGGTGCCAAGACTTGAACTCAGGTCCTCTGGAAGTGCTCCTAGCCCCGGAGCCCTCTCTCCAGCTCCTGCTAGGCATTTTCTGGTCAGGAATACCTTGGCAACTTTGTTGCTTTGCTCTTTGTTGAAAGAAACAACCCTCACCTCAAAGGAACAGAAGAGATGGAACCAGGTATGAGTGCCCATGGCCTGGGAACAGTCAGGTTCCCCAAATACCACAGTCCGGCGTGACTGGAAGGTTCATGAAGCTCTGTAGGAACAGAACAGCTAAAGTCGGAGATGGAGACACTTTTCAGATACATCGGTGGGAACACCGGGCAGGTGAGGAATCTCGGCTACAAGCTTCATGCTGCAGATGGCATTCTGAGCCTTTGGGTTACTGGAAGCCGGGGGCCTAGGGGTCTGTACAACAGAAAAGTTTCCCTAATGGTCACAAAGCTGTTAGGTCACACACAAAGAAGGGTGACAAATGGCTATTAAAAGGGCTAAAGATTCCTCGAGATAATTGAGGTCTGGGCTTGCAACATTCCAACCTCTACACACCACTTAGGTTCTCCATGAGTTAGTCAGCCACCTCTGTGGTCACAGCTCCTTTCCAGGAGCTCCCTTTCCATCTCCCACAGACTCCTCGAGTGAGAAGTTGCAAATCAAACGGGACAGTTGGAATCTTAATTGGATTTGTATCAAATGCATCGATTGATTTGAGGAACCACGGCGTTTTTATGATGTTGAACATTCCAGTCTGAGAGCGTGGTGTAGTTGAGCGTTCATTTGGTCGTTAACATCTGTCAGTGACGTTTTGCAGCTCCTGCAAACCCTTCCCTTTCTTACTTGTAAATTGCTTCTCCCAGGAATTTGTCACGGTGACAGGAAGATGGGGAGCTGACTAACACAGATGCTTGGTTAGAAATCAGTCTTCAGGCCATCAGTGAGACGACTCAGTGGGTGGGTTTGACCTCCCACACCCACACCTGGACAGAGAAAACGGATGCCTACAGGCTGCTCTCTTGCCCTCTGACCTCTACTCCTGTGTTTTCCTGTAACTGACATGATTTCATTCATCTTAGTAAATTTTATTTCATTATTTTGTGTGTATAAATGCTTGTCTATATGTTTGTCTGAGCACCATACGGTGCTCACCATTCGGCCCGGTGCCCGAAGATGCCAGAACCAAGGGCCAGATCCTCTGCAACTGGAGTGATGGTTGTGAGCTGCTATGTGGGTGCTGGGAATCGAACCCTGGTCCTCCAGAAGATCAGGAAGTGCTCCTAACCACTGAGCCATTGCTTCAGCCCCTATTTCGTTCAAGCTAACTGAGTCTCCAGAGGTGTATAAGGATTTCCTTTCCCCGAATCCTTGCCAGTATTTGCTGTTATTATTATTATTATTTTTTCTTTGAAGATTTGTTTTTATTTGTGTGTATCTGGTGTGTGTGTGACTATATGCCACGCGTGTTGGGGTAACTGCGGAGGCCAGAAGAGGGCATCAACCCCCCCGGGACTGTAGTAACAGGTCACTGTGAGCCCCTCATGTGGGAACTGAACTCTGATCCTCTGCAAGACTGCTTAGCCGTCTCTGCAGCTTCTATTTTGTTTTCTTGACGACTGTCTTAGTCAGAATTACTACAGCTGTGATAAAACACCATGATCAAAGGCAACTCGGGGAGGAAAGGGTTATACATGCAGAGGCACAGTTCACTGAGGGAAGCCAAGGCAGAAACTCAAATCAGACAGGGTAACCTGGAGTCAGGAGCTGATGCAGAGGCCATGGAGGCGTGCTGCTTACTGGCTTGCTCCCCTTGGCTTGCTTGGCCTGCTTTCTTATAGAACCCAGAACCACCAGCCCAGGGGTGGCAGCACCCACAGAGACCTGGGTGCTCCCACATCAGTCATCAATGAAGAGAATGCACCACAGGCCAATCTGCTGGGAGTATTCTCATGACGGAGGTTCCTTTCCCCAAGTGACTGCAGCTTGTGTCAAGATGACATAAAACTAGCCAGCGCAGTGACCGTTCTGACTGGAGCTGGAATCTCAAAGTGGCTTTGATTTACATTTCCCAAATGGCTAAGAATGTTGAACACGTTCCAAACATTTGTTGGCCATTTTTACTTCTGTCATCCTCTGAGAACTCTGATTTGCCTCTTTATTTGTTTTAGCATTGAATTTTTGAGGGCTTTTTTTTTTTTTTTGAGACAGGGTCTTAGGTACCCCAAGTTGGTCTCAAACTCCTATATAGCTGAGCATGACTTTGAGCTGCTCATCTTCCTGTCTTCACTTCCAGAGTGCTGGATAGCAGGCGTGCACCACCACGCCAGGTTTACGTGGTATTGGGAATGAACTCAGGCTAACTGAGTTGTATTTGCATCCCACTTTGAGGTCCTTGTAGGTATTGATCTCTATTGGATGTGTGATTGCACAGCTGGCCGCATCTGTGGGCTGTGTCTTTACCCTGATGATTTTGTTGCACTGTGCGGAAGCTTCGTGACTTCCTGTAATTCTACTCATCAGTTCTTGGGGTCAGTCCTACAGCTCTTGGCGTCTGTTCCAGAAAGCTCTTGTCTCTGCCATATCTGGACATGGCTTCTCAATGTTCCAAGTCTTACGAGAAGCTCTTCGAGGCATTTCAGTTGATTTTTATGCTGAGTGAGAGTTAAAATCTAATCTTTCTTTGCACGAGGGTATCCAATTCCCCAGCACAATTTGTTGAAAAGACTCTTTTTGCCAAGGGGTGGTGGCACACACCTTTAATCCCAGCACTCTGGAGGCAGAAGCAGGCAGATTTCTGTGAATTTGAGGCCAGCCTGTTCTACAGAGCGAGTTCCAGGACAGCCAGAGTTACAACAGAGAAACGCTGTCTTGAAAAACAAACAAACAAAAAACAAAACAAAAAAAGAAAAGACTCTTTTCCCTGGCGTATGCCTTTGCCACCTTTGACAAAAACTGAAGCCGCTGTCTTGCGTGGGTCTGTTTCCGGCCCTGATCACATCCCACAGGCTATCCAGTCCTGGTTTTGAGTCAGTGCTGCGTTCTTCCTTTTTTCTTTTCCGTGAGTGGGAGAGGGACTTTACTGGGGCCCTGGGGCGATGGCCATCTGGCCACGCTCTCCTTTACTTGGCTTTCTGTTGGGGCGGGGCTTGTTGGTGTGGTTGCATTTCTTGAGGGAGTTGATAGTGTGGGGTGCAGGCTCCTGTGGCCTGTGTTGATCATCTTTGTACTTCTGGGTGAAACGAGCCACGTTGTCCCTGCTATAGACGGGGATGGTGTCCCTGCTTGACACACACACACACACACACACACACACACACACACACACACGTTTTGTTTAATGATAGCATCTACGGTAGTGTCAATATCCATAGCAACAAGTAGCCAGTCGCTGCTGTAACCGCTGAGCTCCCTGATGCTGGGGATTGGGCTCTGGGCTGTTTGCAGGGCCGCGTCACCCCAGGAGGCTTCTTTCCACAGTTAGCAGCGCGAAGGAGTCAAATGAGGCAAGAGGCTCAGATAGTAAAGGACTGCGTGATGCTACGGAGTATAGCTTTCCCCTAGAGGCAGTGAGAGCCATACAGGTATTTTAAAATACATTTATTTGCTGTGTGCATGTGTGGGCATGCGCACGCCACAGACCACCTGGGCAGGCCAGAGAACATTTCTGTTATTGTTTGTTTTTTTTTTCAAGACAGGGTTTCTCTGTGTGGTCTTGGCTGTCCTGGAACTCACTCTGTAGAACGGGCTGGCCTTGAACTCAGAGATCTGCCTGCCTGTGTCTCCCAAGTGCTGGGATTAAAGGCGTGCGCCACCATGCCCAGCTTTTCTTTTCTTTCTTTTTTTTCCAGAGAGCAATTTGTGGGAGTCAGTTCTCTCCTCTCACCATGTGGGTCCTGAGGACGGAGCTCAGGTTGTCAGGCTGGCAGCGAGCACCTTTGCCTGCTGAGCCACTGTGCCAGCCCAGCTTCCTTCCTTCCTTCCTTCCTTCCTTCCTTCCTTCCTTCCTTCCTTCCTTCCTTCCTTCCTTCCTCCCTCCCTTCCTCCCTTCCTCCCTTCCTCCTTTTCTTTTGTAAATGCTATTACTAAAGCGATTATTCTAGCCTCTGACTTTCACTCTCTACCTGAATATCCTTCTAAGGCAGGCATGGCGGTACAAACTGTAGCCCTAGCTCGCCCCAGGCTGGTGAGGCAGGAGCCTCGATTTTAGGAAAACACCACCACCACCACCACCAACAAAACCACATTGGCAATAGCATGAAATATGAAGTAAGTAAGGAGATGTGGATATGCTGAGGTCAGGAGGAGGATAGTTCAGTCTTGGGGTGGGGAGAGAGGGAGAGAGGGAGCCTGAGCCCACGCGACCACTCCTTGTGGGGTGGGGTGGGGTGGGGTGGGGTGGGGTGGGGAGGCATTATCTAAACACTTTATGAGCACTGGCCTCTACTGCTCTCAACAACAGTGTGAGACTGGGTCATCTTCGTTTTATAGATCAGCAAATGGAGGTTTAAATCAAGAAGTAATTTGCTCAATTACCACGGGGTTTGGCTCAGGAACTGGCTTCCGAATCCAGCTGCCTGGTTTCAAAGCCCAGGCCACTGATCTGAAATCTATACCCTCATCCTCCCAGCGTAAAATAGAGACAATGGAGAGAAGAGAGAAAGAAGTAGCTTCGGGGCTGGAGAGATGGCTCAATGGTTAAGAGCACTGGCTGCTCTTGCAGAGGACCCAGGGTCAATTCCCAGCACCTACATGGAGGCTCACAACTGTCTGTAATTCCAATCCCATGGGATCTGATGCTCTCTTTGGGCCTCCTTAAGCACTGCATGCATGCGGTGCATAGACATACATGTGGTCAAAATACTCATACACAAAAATAAAAATAAAGGAAAAATAATTTAAAAAATACAAAGGAAGAAGTGGATAAATGGGGAAAATTAAGGAGTCACAGGCAAGACTGGATGGTTGATGAGATACAGAATCCTATTCAGGCACCAGGCAGACCCCACTACTCATTGTGTGTGTGTGTGTGTGAGAGAGAGAGAGAGAGAGAGAGAGAGAGAGAGAGAGAACTAGTTAGTGTAACTAACCCTAACTAATACTAACCTAGTGTGAAGGGTGTCATGAAAGCAGCATGCCGTCCTGTCACACATTTCCAGACTGGAGGGAGGGAGGGAGGGTGGGAGAAGATGGAACACAGAGACAGAGGGAGGGAGGGTGGGAGAAGATGGAACACAGAGACAGAGGGAGGGAGGGTGGGAGAAGATGGAACACAGAGGCATATTTTAGCATTTTCCTTGAAGCCGAGCGCCTTGAAGAAAACTGCTTATATCCCGTGGACCAGTGGGCCTAACTACAAGGGAAACCTGATGACTTGTCTTTAAGAAAGCAGCCATTTCTTCAGTTTCAATTGAAGAAGTCTATTGAAGGGTCTGGAGAGATGGCTCAGAAGTTAAGAGTGTTTCCTGTTCTTCCGGAGGACTTTGATGTGTTCTGGCCTATGGGACACACACACATGCACACACCACACACACGGCACACACACACACATATACCATACACACACACACACACACACAGACACACCATACACAGACACCATACACACACACCACACCACACACCATACACACACACACAGCATACACACACACGCCATACACATACACATACACACACACACACCATACATATACACACACCATACACATACACACACACACACACACACACACCATACACATACACACACACCATACACACACACACACCATACACATACACACACACCATACACACACACACACCATACACACACACACACCACACACATACACACACACCATACACACACACACACCATACACATACACACACACCATACACACACACACACCACACACATACACACACATCATACACACACACACACCACACACATACACACACACACACACACACACACAGACACACCATACACACACCATACACACACACCACACCACACACCATACACACACACACAGCATACACACACACACGCCATACACATACACATACACACACACACACCATACATATACACACACCATACACACACACACACACACACCATACACATACACACACACCATACACACACACACACCATACACATACACACACACCATACACACACACACACCACACACATACACACACACCATACACACACACACACCATACACATACACACACACCATACACACACACACACCACACACATACACACACACCATACATACACACACACATACACCATACATACACACACACCATACACACACATACACGCACACACACCATACACACACACACCACACACATACACACACACCATACACACACACACACATACACCATACATACACACACACCATACACACACATACACGCACACACACTATACACATACACCACACACACACACATACACACACACTCACCATACACATTCACTTATTAATAAAAAGGAACTGAATGGCCTGGTTCACACCTTTAGTCCCAGCACTTGGGAAGCAGAGGCAGGAGGATCTTTGTGAGTCTGAGGCCAGCCTGGCCTACACAGTAAGTTGCAAGTTTTCCAGGACTATGTAGAGAAACTTTGTCTCAAAAAAATCAAAAATAAATTAAGAAAAAGTCTTTAAAAAGGGAAACAGACACTATGTTATTTTTACTTATTTCCTTAACTGCAGTTGGTGAGAACAGGGCTAATTCAGGGTGTCATCCTAAAGGACAGAACCAATCAGAGAGCGATTACGTAGATAATGTTGGTATTTATTTGGGAACGGCGGTGTACTCCAATGGAAATGTGCATGCTGTGTAGCTCTGAGCACGTTCAAATAGGCTGAGATGAAGGGAGATGTTTAAAGATAAAGCAGTCATCCTTGGTCACGGTGCTGCTAACAAGAGCGGTTGCTGGGCAAACGCCCTTGAAGAAATATTTGTGTGAAGTTGCAATGACCTCTGTGCAAGCTGCTGGCTCTGAGTGTCATTTGTGATGGTTTCCGTGAGGCAACCCTGTGGAAGAATCTATTATTTTTATAAATAATTTGTTTTATGTGCATCAGTGTGAGGGTGTCACATCCCCTGGAACTGGAGTTACAGATAGTTTTGAGCTGCCTTGTGGGTGCTGGGAATTGAACCTAGGTCCTCTGGAAGGGCAGCTAGTGGTGCTCTTAACTGCTGAGCCATCTCTCCAGCCTCCACCCTACCCCACCCCACCCCAACACACCCCACCCCTACCCCCATCTCCAAATTCTATCCACTTGTTGCTGTTAGAGACACAGGTGAATTCATTAATTCTTGTTGCCGTTAGAGACACAGGTGAATTCATTAATTTCAGTCTAGCCTCGAACTAACAACACAGCTGAGTATAACCTTGAACTCCTGACTCTTCTCCTTCGGTGCTG